>CM068840.1:12901062-14178562 GCA_028554795.2 Sinohyriopsis cumingii
ATACAATTACAGCATCTCTTCGCGGATGGAACGTGTGTAAGCATGAAGCGTAAATGACTGTCACTGTTATATATATGTGTGTGTGTGTATATATATATATATATATATATATATATATATATATATATATATATATATATATATATGTGTGTGTGTGTGTGTATATATCGATATATGTATATATGTATGTGTGTGTATATATATATATATATATATATATATATATATATATATATATATATATATATATATATATATATATATATAAGCTAAGGAAAAATCCCATTATACCTTAAAACAATGATCAGACACAGAAGCAGAGACCAAAATAATTTTTTAAATAAATATTACATAGCTTTCTACTTGTTTCTTTAAGTACACTAGTCAAATGAGCATGTGCTCCAGCCGAGGTTTTCGGGTCAAAAGTATAGATTTTTTTTTATCTCAGTTAAAACTGCGGTCATAGGGAGAATTTAATGCAAGTGTCTATTCTATACGAGCTGTGGGCAGATTACCAGCAACATCAGATCTGGTGCTCGGACATATTGATGGTTGGACGGAACCTGATATGCAAGTATCACTTAGGTCACCGCTCGGGCGTGACGAAGCAAGTATCCCTTCTGACGGATTTAAAGTCACATGCACATAAAACATATTTCCATCCATTCAAGAAGTTTTCGGAAAGCGTTCTCAAAAGGGGGTATTTTTTTTTTATCTTCAAGTACATGACAGTACATATTTACGTTTTCCATTCAACAGTGAAGAAACTCAACTCACTAAAACAATGTTGACATACATGCTTTTCACATAAGATCTCAACAGCTGAATGACGCAAAGATTTTGTTTTCTTCGTAGACCATGCTGATAGAAAATAGCGGTCGAACTGTTTTGGGCAGTACAGTGTGCGAGCCTCTAAATGGACATGGTGTGGGAATGACTTTTACTCGTTTCTCTTTGCACGTCAAGTGAGGCTACGGCATAAATTTTCACCGCGACGAAATGCGTGTGATTTTAATTCCATCTGTGGTTTCATTTAATGAATTACTGCGCATGTCCGGGCGCAATTGAAGAGATTATCAGTCTTCCATTTTCTTCTGAAGATCATTTTGAGGGAATACGGTACTTAACGTTCAGTAAAGGTCTGACTGTCGAAATGACCAAACCTCTGTAATTTAGAATTCTGATTGGCCAATTACATGCATGATTGTTTTGATGGGCTATCCAGGCATTAATGTTGTACATGTTTCACTGTGTGTGAGTGTGTGTGATATATTTGGATTGTTAACGTAGCTTTAAAAATGTTTCAGTCATATCGTTACGATGTCTGCAGTGTAGCAGTTTATAGTGATGTCTAGCACTGGGGCATCATATAGCATCGTAGCATCATGTCCCATCAAGTCACATCATCCTGACACCAGGACGAACAGTCCTAACACTAACCACTTAATGCTGAGCGCCAAGCGAGGCACCCGCTTGTACCATCTTTATGTATTTTTGGGGGGAATGACTGACTGTGGTTTGAAACAGCGACCTCCGCATCCGAGGCCGACGCTCTAACTTAGGCCACCGGAACGCTCCGTCTAACCATGTAGTTGCCAAACCTTTGTTCCATCACATTGAGGAAGAGAAACAAATGTCCTTTCTTCATTTTTACCTTTCACTGTTTAATAAAAGTGTTGCCTTATTTACTTCTGTATTGAGATCCTTCAAAGTACAGTTAAAGTCAATGTACCTTTGCATAACTGTTCTTTATCTCTTCACTAATCCCAACCACTTTGGGTCTATCCTTGTTACGTGTACTACATGTGTAATTGTTGCTCTGAATTTACACTGAACCCTGAATATAACGGACACTTATTAAATCACATATTTTTATGTGCGGGCGTCATTGATATAGAAGTAAATCGATATGAAAGTTACCCAAAAGTACCTAATACATCATTCGTTATAGGCAAGTGTCCTCTATTCTGCAAATCTGACACGTTCATAAGCAGGTGCCATCTCTGTGACGGTGCAGTATTAGTAGATGTTCTGGGTTCGAGTCTCAGGCTCGGCCAGTGTGGATATCTGAAGAAACACGCCAGTAACTTCCCTTGGGCCAGTGGTTCTTTCCGTGGTTTTCCCGGATTCTTCCTCCACCACAATAAACTGACCGCCACGTATAGTTTAATTTGTACTGAAAAATGGCGTTAAACCCATTACAACAACAACAACAACAACAACAAAGTATGCCTGCCTGAATAAATAAAAAGCAAGGCCAAGAAAGATTTTGTTCTTGCAAAGAGAGTCAACGTGGTACCTTGACGCAGTTACAGCTAATCAGCTCGGAAAACAACCATGCTGTAAAAAGACGCACAAATAAATATATTTAGATATCATGATTGATACGCTAACAGAACGAGTAACTCAGGAAAGGCGAGATCGGCGACTTAAAATCTACATTTCCACCATTGCTTAAGAACTGTAGAGTTCCCCTGGATGGATAGTCCAAAAAGTTTGGACTTTTTAGCTACGTACATTGATGACATCGTTACTCACTTTAAACTCTTAATAAATAATTTCTCTTGAAGATCTGTAACCAAGAGATATTACTAACTTCTAACAAACTTGCTCTTTCGTGGCACAACATTATGTTATCTGAATTATAAGGTTGAATGAAAGACAACCCCCCCCCCTCCCCATCCCCCGATTCAAGTGGCAGTTTTGCGTATTTTCTATATTTTGCTACGAAGTTTGGCAATTAGTGCTATGGCATGATCGTCCAGGATGACTTAACAGCACTAAATGGGTGGATGGCCAAAAAAGGAAGACGTGAATGGTAGTGGGGAGTAAATCAAAACATTAGGCTTCTCGTATTTATCATCATTATGTCAACCAAGAAAATGTGACCATACTAGGTAGAACGTGAACTAGTTTAATTAATTTCAACCCCAAATGATAACCTCTACTATGATGATACAACATTATGTTTGCATCCAGGGGGTCCCGAGTGGCCGAGTGATCTAAAGCGTTTTCGTTCTCCGTTACGGATCACTGCCATCTCACCTCTGTCTGCGTTAGTTCGAGTCTAGGATTCGGCCAACGTGGGTATCTGAGAAAGCTTGCCAGTAGTTTCTCGTGGGTCGGTGGTTCTTCCCGGGGTTTTCCCGGGTTCTTCCTCCATCATTAATACTGGCCGCCATGTATAGCCTATCGTGTGCTGAAAAATGGCGTTAAACCCAAAAACAACAACAATAACAACATGTTTGCATCCAGGAGTCGATACGTCATTTTGTCAACATGAAACGGTATGCATGCCTCTACAAGAGATCTTTTACTGCAATTGTATTAGCCAGAGTTGAAAAAATAGTTTTATTCTGGATGCCAGTCCCTTCGACCACACCTTTTTTTAAGTTTTCTTTTTCTTTCCTTTTTTCTTTCCCTCATTCGTAGTTCATGCTGCCTCTTTGGTACGTACTGTTAGTTGGAGCTGTATCATTTTAATGCCGTCAAATAAAACAAAGATTTTGTTTTTTTTACTGACCGGCATGACAGCTCCAATTGATTTTGGAAGACATTTTTGTACGATTTTGTTTAGGTTGCCGTTAATTTTGAACTAATAAAACATTTCTGCAGCATCAGTATTTTTAAATTGGAGCCTATTTGTTGATATAATGTGCTTCACCACTAATGGTAATAATAGGCTAGGAACTTGCATTGTCTACGTTATTTATTTACAAAGATTTATAATAAAACAAATTTATTAATTGTTCTGGTGTTATGCGCCGAAAGACTCAACAAGGGAGGTAACCAGATGACCATGCGCTTTCCGCACTATAATAGTTATCTCCCTTGTATGGCGCATATACAAAAAAAAAAAAAAATGCCCTGTCTTTAATTTACATTTTACATCCCTTTTCCATTTTAAACAACTTATTCAACTAGTTAGAAAAGAAAAACAAGTGACAATTCAAGACACCCACCAATCACATTTGTAACCGTTACTTCAACATAGACGATGGAGCATTGTACAGTTTTCTTTTGTTGAAACCAGTCGGTGTACTCGAACTTATTATTCAAAATTCTTGTAAAACTTATTACACTTGTTGATTAAACAATATATGAAACAAAGCTTAGATAATCGCAGGTTTTTAAACCCTGGCATCCAATAAAATTCACCATATAGCAATATCCCGACCATTTTTCATAGGTAAAGCTCAACAAAGCAGCTTCATGAAAACTGCAATGAAAGACATGAAAACAAAAAATAATTATTTTTTTAACTTGCCCAATAATCCTTCAAAACTAGATTATGCAGACAGAAATGGAAAAATCAGTGAAAGCAATTTTGAAGAATTGCCGATCCAATTAAGATATTTATTGTACCAATCCAACACTATTTCTTGCAAACTTAAAAAGTTAATTTTAAACGCTGCTATCCTAATCATACATGTATATTTAGTGTACATTTCCAATGAATAAGTCTATTTAGTGTACATTTCCAATGAATAAGTCTATTTAGTGTACATTTCCAATGAATAAGTCTATTTAGTGTACATTTCCAGTGAATAAGTATATTTAGTGTACATTTCCAATGAATAAGTCTATTTAGTGTACATTTCCAATGAATAAGTCTATTTAGTGTACATTTCCAATGAATAAGTATATTTAGTGTACATTTCCAATGAATAAGTCTATTTAGTGTACATTTCCAATGAATAAGTATATTTAGTGTACATTTCCAATGAATAAGTCTATTTAGTGTACATTTCCAATGAATAAGTCTATTTAGTGTACATTTCCAATGAATAAGTATATTTAGTGTACATTTCCAATGAATAAGTCTATTTAGTGTACATTTCCAATGAATAAGTCTATTTAGTGTAAGTAGTGAACTGGGCCACCCTAGCCTCAATGGGAATTAGCATTAAAAACACCCCTGGGCCACTCTAGCCTCAATGGGAAATTTAACATTACGGAAACCCCTGGGCCACTCTAACCTCAAGGGGAATTTAACATGGGAAAAAGTCTTGGGCCACTCTAGCCTCAAGGGGAATTTAACATGGGGAAAAAGTCTTGGGCCACTCTAGCCTCAAGGGGAATTTAACATTACGGAAAACTCTTGGGCCACTCTAGCCTCAAGGGGAATTTAACATGGAAAAAAAAAATCTTGGGACTGTTGAGCGACAAGGGAAAATGGAACAGGGTCGGGACCCTATTTTAATACGGTCCCGACCTGATGGGTCTATGGAAATGGAACAGGGGAGTGGGATAGAACACACACACACACACACACACACACACACATATAAAATAAAAAAATGGGGCTAGGCAAATGAAAGTCTATCTCTTTTCGAGAGATGTGGGTGGCCCTGAAAAGGGCCTTTGGGTTTATGTTAATGTATCCATTAACATGAGGGGCACCGCATTGGTCTTCTTCTTGTCCTTAGGCTGCGTCTCACTGTAGGACCGTAAATCAGGACTCTTTTGAGGCATCCTTGTCTTTCTACGTAGATCCTACGTATCCACAGACTGGTGTCTGTCCTATGGACAACTGTCCAGTTGGATCGGACATACATGGGTATGTCCGTCCGGAACATCATCGTTGACACAAGGGTGGAAGAGTGTACGTCGGTCCACATCTTGAGGCGCCGAGGACAGGTGAATCAATGCAGTGAACTGCGCTTATTTATAGGTAGAGGAAGGATTGAAACGGATTGAGTTCATTAACCAATCCAAATACGCGTTACAAAATTCAGTCAGCCATCGTCCAATCGGAAGAGAGCAGTCTGTGACGTCACGTGGTCTATATAGATTCGCTAGCGCCTGTGTGCAGTCAATCTATGCGACAGTTATTCAACATGACGGAAACTCAGAAAACGATCAGTTGGGGTGCACCAGCAGTGGAGACCGCCCAAGGGAACCCGGACTTACTTTCAGAAGAGGTAAATTGGGATTTTGTGGATTTTCTTACCTCGCAAGAATTTGTTCTGGAACCTTCGTCTCCTTCATTACCGCACTTGGAGAATTTTAGACAGAGACAGAAAGAAGAATTGGAGAAATTTATACAACAGAAAAAGGAAGCGGAACAAGCTTTTCTCCTACAGCAACAACAGCAAGAAGAAGAGGTAAGAAAAAAACAAGAAGAAGAAGCAGCAGCAGCAGCAAAGAAACAAGGGTGTGAAAATCAAACGGTCACGGTACTGTTAGACATTTTAGCGGAGTTAAGAAGTCTGAAACAAATGTATCAGACTTATTTATTACGACCGAAGAGAATACGACCTTCCCGAGCTAAACACGCCAACCCTGTGACTAAGCCTACCGTGCCACCCTTAGTGATTTCAACCAAATCAGCATCATCATCAGCAGTACGCAGTCCAGAAGTAGGCCTTGGCCGTGGCAAAGGCTTAAGACAGTTAAAGTTGATTGCTTAAACTCACCCCTACACCAAAAAAAGGCCCTTTTCAGGGCCACCCACGTCTCTCGAAAAGAGATAGACTTTCAATTGCCAATAACTATAAAAAAAAACATTTTACCCCTATAGTACGTGTGTATGAATGTGTGAGTGTACGTTCTTATTTTAAAATCAAAACTCAAAGACACTTACCTTTTTATACCTAATTTATTCTTTTATAAATATTTACAATCCAATTCACAATTCACAATTCTCAACAGAACACTTTAAAAAGTTCATACACTTCTTCTGTCTCATTGTTTAGTGTCTTTGTTTTTTAAATTTCTTCACCGTCACATTCTTTTCCTCCTCTTCCTCCTCACTTTCTTCCCTTCTTCTTTTCTTCTCCTGTTTCTTTTTCTTTACCTGGCTGCTTTCTTCCTCTTCTTCTTCATCTTCTTCTTTCCCTGAAGAATCCCTCTCTTCTTCTGACTCCTCTTGTTTCTTTTTTGGGCAATCTGGAGACCAATGTCCTTTTTCTTGACAATAATAACAGGTATCTTGACTTTTGTCTTTTCTAACCCCTTTTTTTTTCTTTTTTGACGGTCTGGACACTCTGAAGACCAATGCCCTTTCTTCTGACAGATATAGCAAGTATCTTCACTTTTATCTCGCAAGGAAGGAGAGTAGTCCGTCGGCTGGTCTGAAGAGAATTTTCTAATGACCCCTCGCAAAGCTCTGATGAAACGTTCGATTTGGGTAGCCTCTTCCATCGTTGTGCTCGGTTTGAGAGTGAAATGAATAGTGAAAGGACAAGATACACACCCTTTTATATACGCTGGTCTGCTATGACTATAAATTAGTCCATGGTGTTTAAACTTTACTCATTTGACGTTTTGCTATCAAGATGAAACGATCCAATTCATTTGAGAAGAAAGAAGAAGAAAGTAAGAGGCAGAAACGTGATCTATCGCCTCGTACCAGGGCTGAAGTCTTGGCACAAATTCATGCCAGTGATTTTGAAGAGGACATGAGTGAACCAGAATCCAAACCCTCTAAACAAAGTTCATCACCCTTAGTCAACCCTGAAAAATACTATTCCATTCGAGAGACGGAAAAGCGTCCCTCTAGAAAATTTAGAACCACGGCTTACAAATACACGGTGAAGTTTAAAGATTTCAAGTCCGAAGTACCGTTGGAGAAAGCAGAAGGGTTCATCACCGAAATGTGGGATTCTTTGCTCACCACACTCAAGCGACAATGTCAACCCAAAGAAGACGACCGCTTGAGACTTTCCATACAACACGACGGCTTGAAATCCCTGGTTTGGATCGAGTTTAGCAGCCCTGCAGAATTGACCGCTTCCAAAGTCATGGACAAGATTCAACACGTACAACAATCCAATGACCAGTTTGACATCACCGATGGAAAAGCCACACTGGACATGACCCACGTCTCTCCTCCTCAAGGGACTGGACGCAATAAGGTGTTTATTGGTAGACAACCTTCGCAACACCAAAACAAGTCTCGTCCGAATTCACAACCCTCAAGACCAGATGTGTTTAGCCAGGGCTATCGTGGTGGGACGAACCTATGCCAACAAGAACGACACGGTAGAATGGAAAAGAGCCTGAAAAACTAATCGACAATCGGACCGAGCCAAACAACGAAGTGAAGCAGAACTCCTGTTACAACAAGCCGGATTGCCCAAAGACACACCCTGTGGCATTCCTGAGATACAAACATTGCAAGATATTTTAGCGCCACGCTACACCTTGAAAGTACACCCTCAAGAAATGCGTGGGCCTCTGTTGTTTCGAGGGAAAGACTTTAAGGATGGAAAATACATTCATGTCTATCATCACGATGACCATTTCGATACCATTACCACTATCACCGGATTCCTGGGATACAGATATTACTGTGAGAAATGTGACTATGGTTATAACAATCGAGAGCAACACAAGCATTGTGGATCGAAATGCTCAGGATGTTTGTCCTCTCCACCCTGTCTGAACGAAGGGCAAGAACCAGTGCATTGTTCAACTTGTCAGCGCACGTTTGTCAGCCCTGCCTGTTACCAACAACATTTGAAGACGCACGGTTCACAGCAGAAATGTGCTTGTCAGCTCCTGAGATTGTGCCCTACATGTGGCCAAGGCATACGTACCAATAATGCCAAAGTACACGTATGTTCAGGAAAGAAAAAATGTCACATTTGTCACCACATCGTGGACTTGGAACATCAATGCTACGTGCAAAAATACCAATCCCAACCAGAGAAAGAGGATGGACACAAGAAGAAAGGCAATTTGATCTTTTTCGATTTCGAATGCATGCAAGAGACCGGTATTCACATTCCTAATTTCTGCGTGGCACATCGAATGCGAGAAGTGCATTCAAGAACCTATCTTGAGCCATTGCCCTCACTGCAGCAAGATTCCTGGAGGACGTGAAAAAATCTTTCGGGGACCGAACACGCTAGTCGATTTCGTCCGATGGGTCTTAGACCCCATCGACAAGACGTGGAGCAAAGAGGACATCGAACGTTACCGAGATTGTCATCGTCATGCCACGGTGATGGCTCACAATTTCTCCGGATACGATGGACAGTTTCTTTTGAGATACTATACGGAACAAGGCACCGAGCGTCCTAAAGTCACTTTGAACGGAGCCAAATTCATTTTCATGCAAGTGGGACAAGTGCAGTTTAAAGATTCGATGAGTTACTTGGCCATGCCTTTGAGCCGAATGCCTAAAACGTTTGGAATGACAGAAATGGCTAAAGGGTACTTTCCTCACTTTTTCAATACCGAAGCCAATCAACACGCCGTTCTACCCCATTTGCCTGAGGCTCACTATTACGACCCTGACAACATGCGTACCGAACAATGAGACACTTTCTACGCTTGGTACCAGGCTCACGCCTCCGACCCTTTTGACTTTCAGGAAGAAATGCTAAAGTATTGTCGTTCCGACGTGGACATTTTACGGCGTTGCTGTGGAAAATTTCGAGAACTGTTCATGGAACACGGAGGGGTCGATCCTTTGAAAGAAGCTTGCACCATTGCCAAAGCGTGTTCCTTAATGTACCGCCAACGATTCATGCCTGAGAACACCGTGGCTGTCATCAGTCCTCAAACGACCAACTATGTCAAACGTCAATACTCGGTCAAAGCCCTACGCTGGTTACATTACTTGTGCGACAAGGAAGACAAATGGATTCAGCATGCCCGCAACGGAGGAGGCGAAAAGACCATCGGAACGCAATCGGTCGATGGCTGGGACTTAGAAAACCCCAAGATCGTGTACGAGTTTAACGGCTGCTTATTTCACGGATGTCCCGTCTGTTACCCTGACCGCGGCACTAAAAATCACTTTTTGCAACGAACCATGGAAGACTTGTACCAGGCCACTTGTCAGCGACGCCTAAAGTTAGAACAGGAAGGATACCAAGTGGTGGAAATGTGGGAACACGAATACGATCACCGTTTGAAAACAGATCCCGAGTTTAAACGTCTCGTGGAAAGTTACCAGTTCATGGACCCCCTGAACCCGAGGGATAGTTTGTACGGAGGAAGGACCAATGGCACCTGTTTGCTGTACCAAGCCGACGAAGAGAAAGGAGAAGAAATCAAATACTTGGACGTGTGTTCGCTGTATCCCTACGTGTGCAAATATTGTCGCTTTCCTGCAGGGCACCCACAATTGTTCACCGAACACATCGACCTGAAAAACATTCGACAATACGAAGGCTTGATCAAGTGCAAAGTTTTGCCTCCCACGGACTTGTACCATCCCGTACTACCTCACCATTGTTAAGGCAAACTGATGTTTCCTTTGTGCCGTACTTGTGCCGAAACGTGCAACCAAGATCAACCTTGTCAGCACACCCAGGAAGAACGTGCCTTGACGGGGACGTAGGTCAGCGTAGAATTGTTCAAAGCTCTGGATATGGGATACCAACTGTTAGAAGTGTACGAAATTTGCCACTTTCCCAAGACATAACAATACCACAAGGGTGACCCCACTCAGAAAGGCATTTTCGCAGACTACGTGGATGCCTTTTTGAAACTGAAGCAAGAAGGCAGCGGCTATCCGTCCTGGTGTCACACTCCCGAAGACCAAAAGACATTCAAAGAGAAATACTATGAACAAGAAGGCATCACTTTAGATCACATCGAGAAAAACGAAGGCAGGCGATCGTTTGCCAAAGTGATGTTAAATTGCTTGTGGGGTAAAATGGCACAACGACTGTGTTTACCCAAGACGGAATATTTGACCGAACCTTCCTGCTACTTCCAGATGATTCACGACAAAACCAAATTCATGAAACACGTGGACTCGTTCGCGAGGATTTGATCTTGGTCAATTACGAAGAAGATCTGGACTTTGTACAAGACGACCCCTTTGGAAATGTCATCATTGCGGCTTACGTGACAGCTCATGCTCGCTTAAAATTGTACGAAGCTTTAGAACTGTTAGGGGAACGTGTCCTGTACTTTGACACGGACAGTTGCATTTACATCCATCACCCGAGTCAACAGCACCCTGACATCAAAGGAGACCGTTTAGGAGCCTGGACAGACGAGCACCCCGACGACAAGATTCTAAGTTTCGCCAGTGGTGGTCCTAAAAATTACGGCTATGAATACCGGGACAAACAGGGAGAAGTGCACACGACGTGTAAAGTGAAAGGATTGACTCTGAATTATCGTACCAGTCGAGTGGTGAACTTTGGGGTATTGAAAGAAGCCTTGCAGTCTAGAGAAGATGAACACTTTAAAGTGACCACCTATCAACCCATCAAGATTGTACGCTTACCCACTCACCACATCGTCAGTCGACCCTTGGAAAAAGTTTATCAAATCGTGTACCAGAAGCGAGTGCGACTTCCCAATCATTTCACCTTACCGTATGGACACGTTGGTATTGGTCTATATATAAAAAGGAACCCTAGGCAAGATCGATAGTTCATAGTGACTACCAAGACCAAGCGAACAAGATGAATGCTTTCAGAGAAACGCAAAACAAGTTCAGAAAGGCACACTTCAAGTGTGGGGCTTCTGAAGTGGAATGCGATTGTGAGCCTTGCGATGGGAACGATGCTGTACGCTGTGACCTTAGCGATGCCGTAAAGCATCATGGGAACTTTAGTGTCACTACCCCTATCATGGAAAGTAATGCTGTGCGTGTCAAACCTGAGGGATGCGAAAGCGATGCCGCTCGTCCTCTTGGACACTTTACTGGGTTTCATGGTCAATGTGGATGTTCACCTTCACGTCTACCGCCCTACGGATGTCATCCAGCCCTGAACAAACTCCTGTCCATGTCACCCAACCCTCATCGAAACGAACCTGTGAAAGACGAATATGCATTCCCTGTACGTTTGTCGGAATACTGCAACTTTGAAAATCGTTTTCAATCGCTCAAAGGAAAATAGCCTAAGTATCTGGGAGGACCGACCCCCGAAGAATTAGCCAGAGCCGGATTTTTCTACTTGGGCGAAGGGGATAAAGTCAAGTGCTTCAGTTGCGGTGTGTCACTTCATCACTGGGTACCGCAAGATTCTGCCTACCTGGAACATGCTCGATGGTCTCCCAGTTGTCATTACTTACCTTAGTAGGACAATATATTTAAATGGATACTTTACAAGAGAACATTCGTGCTTTGCCTGTGGAGTTGAGAGAACGCATTTACCGAGAGCTGGTCAAAATACAAGTCAAACGTAAAGAACAGTTGCATCCGTTACGTCACCAGATCTTTAACCACTGGTACCTGAATGGTATAAGAGGACTGATTCGTCAGAAATGGTTTCAGTGGTCAGACCTTGTTGAACACTTTCAGTTAGTGAATGAACTAAATGTTCGTAATTTTGGTTACTTCGAGATTCACCTAGAGCAACGTATTGAGGAAGACGAGTTAAAGGATTACCAACATATTTTACGTGGAATCTGTTTAGCGGAAGACGAAACATCTAGACAAACTCTGAAGTGTAGGTTACAGTTTGGAGCATTTAGATTCCCTACTGGAGAACGAAGACGTCTAGTTAGAAAGTACCTTTATTGCTTCCGAAACAAAGAGACTATAAAATCAGGAATCCATGCCACGGCTTATGTCAAAAGTGATTGAACAGATTCCGTGGAAGGAACTCAGTGACCATATTCAAACCGTGGATCATTACCATCAATTATTACAAGAACTGTATCCATTCAGTTTGGGACGACGCATAGTGTGTGTCTTAGTGACTTGTTTTCTGGGATTTCGTTTACCAGCCGATTCTTTGTGGGCTCTTTACGATCAGTACTTACCACCCCAATGGCCTTAAATGGTCACGAAAGACTCCTTTTGCTTAAAGCCTTGCGTTTTCATCTGGATACTTCTCGACCTCAACAGGAAAAAAAAGATTCGTCAACTTTTAGCTACCGAAGACGTGTATGACGATGTGTGTGTAGCTTGTGACTTACACCCCCACTGGACAGATGTTCGTGCCTGGAAAAAGGGGGGTTTTGAGGCTTGGACCCAAGAAGTGGCCCAGTATGCACAAGAGCTGTTCAAGGAAAAAAGTTACTTTTTAACCTGTGTTAGTGACAGTGCCAGAAAAGCCCATCACCGAGAACAACCACTCGCTTCAGGACGGGACTGTCATAGACGTTCCTGAAAGGTCATTCCGGGAGGACACTTGTGTGACAATACCTCATGTAGAGACTGTAAGAACATTACACACTGTCCCTAGGACATCTTGGTTACCCAAAACATGTTGTACAGAGACTTGTTTATATTCCACTTTGATCGTTTTGATGTGTTTTTTATTCCTGTACATAACTATTTGGCTTTTATGTATTTTTGTCTTTCGTGTTGTTCATATTTGAAACATTCAATAAACGTGTCCTGAAAAAAGTATGTAAACTCTTGTCTTGTCTATTTTCGTGTCACAAGTGACATTCCTAACACTATGGCTACCTCTGCTGTCTCTGCTCCCTCTTCCTTCACTGTCAAAGTCATCGACGAACACTTAGATCGTGCCAGTTGGGAGGCTTTGTATCTTCGCCATCCCTTTAACATGCTCATTGCTGGACCTAGCGGTTCAGGCAAAACCGAATTCGTCAAACGTTTGATCGAACATAAACATCATTTGATCGTTCGTCCACCTCAACGCATCGTGTGGTGTTACAAAGAGTGGCAATCGGCGTACAGCCTCTTGCGAGAAAGTCAAGGCGATTCCATCGTGTTTGTGGAAGGCATTCCTAAAGAAGACGACGGCATCGTCTCTGACTCCCGTCAAACCCATTTGGTCATTTTCGACAACATGTTAGGAGAAGACGAAGAAGAAATTAAACTGTGGTTCACGCGCAAAGGACATCATCGTAATGCCAGTGTCGTTTACATCACTCAAAATTTGTTTCAACAAAGTAAAGCCCATCGCACCATCAGTCTCAATGCACATTACGTGGTCTTGTTTAAAAGCCCTCGACATAAATCGCAAGTGCTAGTCTTAGCCAAACAGTTAGGAACGCCTTGGCTGACTCAGGTGTACAACGATGCCACTCAAACTCCACACGCCTATTTACTCGTCGATTTGAAGCCTACGACCCCCGATGATTTGCGATTTCGTACCCACTTGTTTCACCACTGGTGCCAAGACGGAGGGCCTGTCCTGTACACGTCTCCGTCCTCGACTTAACTTCACTCCACAAAAAAAATCTATAAAAACCTCAGACACTTTTCGTCTGTCTCACACACAGTTTGAACATGACGTCCCTTCAGTCGCATCTTCCCGTCAAATTGATTCCTGCCTTGCATGGCATCAGTCGAGAAAAAAATCCACAAATACGGGCTCGTGTCTTAGAAGCTAGTCTCAAAGAAGTCTTACGATGGTTCACGGTGACAGCACGTCAATTACTACAAGGGATCATTCAGATTCCTCATCAAACCAAACGCTTTTTTGATCGAAACAAAGTCGCTTTGACCCAACTGGCCGATCCTCGCATCGACATTCAAACCAAAAAACAAATCATTTTGAAACCTGGAGTGAGCGGTACTCTAGGAGGGGTCATCATTCGCTCTCTCTTAAGATGGGATCCTAATGCCCCAAAGTTCTCCCCAAGAAAAAAGTCAAACGAAGCTCCGAGAAGAAGAAAAAGACCAGGTCCCCAAGGAGACCCGTGTCTCCAAGAACTTCTCCAGTGGCGGGACCCTCCTCTTACCAGTCACCACCCCGGATAAAAAGAAGCCCCCAGAAAAAGAAACAGAGAAAAAGTCCCCAGAAAAAGAAAAGTCCACAGAAGAAAACTAGTCGTAAGAGAGGCACTTCGGTCAGGACGCAACCTTACACTCGCAAACCACGACCAGCAACGGCGGTAACCGCGTCTCCGGTAGCCTCAGGTTCATTCACTTCTCCGTTGATGTCACCAAGAACTGAAGAGTACTTGGAGACGTTGATCACACCAAGAACTTCTCCGTTGATAACCCCAAGAACTTCTCCAGTGGCAGGACCCTCCAATTTAGTGGCAGTGGCTGCTGCTCACAAAGTACCTTCTCCCAAAATCAAAGTCCAAGAAAGATCGGGTATGTTACAAAGTTTACTGGATTTGTCCAAGCAAGAACTGGCTCGATTTAGTCCGTTGCGTACCCCTGCACGACGTGTCATACCTGTCATGAAGTTGATACGACGTAAAGACAATCAGTGGCGACGCGTTCCAGTATAAAAAGGTGTGTGTGACCAAGTCGGGGTATCAATGTTTTTAGTGCTCCTGAAGACTCAAAGATGTCACCCTCCAGAAAACATCCCTCTTCTAAAACCCAAGGAAAGAAAAGGAAAGGACTGCCACCACGTTTAGTCAAACATGGGGACATGTTATCTGTCCTGTCCAAAGCTTCTCCACCCCTACGAAAAAAACTCATTCAATCAGCCTCCAAAGAGGTCATTGATACCGTGTACGAATGTTGTTTGAACGTCTTGAAAGCTACGATCCCTTTGTCCAAACACCAGAAACAATGCTGAGACAAACATCGTCACGTTCTTCGCCAAATGGTTCAAAAGAAAATTCCCCTTCGTCAAAAGAAGAAGATGTTGGTCCAACGTGGAGGAATTTTACCCCTCTTGCTAGGCCCCTTACTGAAAGGAGTCTTGGGAACCATGTTGGGAGGACTGGTGGGAGCAAGATAAAAAGGCCCTCTGAAGTCCCAAGATCTCAGAATCGACCCCTGACATCCCATGGAAGGACGAAAACTAGCTTTAGTGCCTTACAAACGATGGATAGAATACCATCATTGGCAAGAACAACGCACCCCGCATTTACCTCCCAATCCCCATTTGAGCGAAATGTCCCAGTTACAACACGAATTGCAGTCCTTGATGGATCGCCAAGATTTTTCCGAAACAGAAAAATCGCAAAAGTACGGTCAACTCTTGCAACGACTGCAACTCTTTCACCAGAAAGCCTCAGACGAAACAGCTCTTCCCACTCTGAAAGATTTGAAGACCTTGATGAAAAGTCCAGCACCATCACCAGTACCACTACCATCACTACCAGTGACCAAGATAGAAAAAGGAGAAGAAGAAGAAGAAGGGTTTCAAACTCCACCAGAAAAAGTACGCAAGTTAAGAACACCACCTACCTCCAGAATTGGATGGATTAAAAAGATGAGGACCACCCCTTCTTCATCACAAGAGAAAAAGAAAGTGAAGACAGAAGTGAAGACAGAAGTGAAACAAGAACCGATATCCCCTGTTCAGACATCCTCCTCCGCCACACCTATTGCCGGTCTCACACGCAAAGCATTACAATCCAAGAAAGTACCCCAAGAGAAAAAGAGTAGCATCTTCCAAGAGTGGGTGCCTTATTAACACACAAACACAAAAAAAATGGAAAAAGTGTTAGCCAGCATTTACTACGATCCCTCGCATCCTGCAGGTTACGCAGGAGTTCAAAAATTGTATCGTGCTGCCAAAACGCGACTGAAAAGTCTCCGTTTACCTCAAGCGCAACGATGGTTACAAGAACAAGCTACTTACACTTTACATAAACCCATTCGACGCAAGTTTTCCAGAAGTCGCACCCGAGTGGAAGGCATCGATCATCAATGGCAAGCCGATTTAGCCGATGTCTCTCATTTGGTCAGCTACAATCGCGGCTACAAATATTTGTTTTGTGTCATCGACGTCTTTTCCAAATTTGCCTGGGTCGTACCCTTGACTTCCAAATCGAGCAGCGAGTTAGTGCGAGCCCTTCAACGAGTGTTGAAACAAAGCGGTCGTCACCCTCTTCGATGGCAAACGGACAAAGGCACCGAATTTCTGAACCAAGCGTTCCAAAAATAATTAAAGAAACGTGACATTCATTTTTTTACCACCGAGAATCCTGAAACCAAAGCCAGCATCGTGGAACGTTTTCAACGCACTTTGAAAGAACGCATGTGGAAATATTTTACGCATCACCACACTCTGAAGTACATCGACATCTTACCGTACCTGGTGCAAGCGTACAACCAATCTTACCATCGAAGCATCGGACGTGCCCCGCAAGAAGTCACTCCCGAGAACGAAGTGTTGGTGTTTGAGCGCCTGTTTGGTACGTCCCCGACGAGGGCTGTCCCCAAGAAAAGTAAAGTGTTGACCGTAGGAGATTGGGTACGCATTGGCAAAACCAAACGCACTTTCGACTAAGGTTACTTACCTAACTGGACGACCGAATTGTTTCGTGTCACTGGACGAGTGCATGGCCGTCATCCTGCCGTCTATAAATTGGAAGACATGAACGGAGAAGTGCTCAAAGGAACGTTTTACTTACCCGAGTTACAACGTGTCACCAAAAAAGAAGACGACATGTACGACATCGAAAGCATTCTCGAACGCAGAACCCGTAAAGTGGGCAAACGACGTGTCAAAGAAGTCAAAGTACGTTGGAAAGGATATCCACCCAGTTTTGATTCTTGATCGACGCTTCGCAAGTCATCGACTATAAAAAGAAGTGACCATCATGCCCTTTCACACAGACGCATCAACGTCGACCACTCCTTCACCTAGTTCTTCTCTTGCAAGATTTACAAAAACAACCTTTGTGGGTGTGGTGTGGAGAACGTGTGCCTAAAACGCAAATCGTCTTTTTTCTGCCAAATCTTCGTGGTGTATTGTGTCATCGGGGCAGCCATCGCCAATTTAAGTTTGCAACAAGGAGACAAACAATTGTGGACCATTTTATTGAGCAGCTGCATCGGTTACCTGCTTCCCAATCCCTCCCTGACATTATCTTCCAACGGGAACAACGGGAACCTTGTGTCCAGTGCCAGTGTCAGTCACCACTCCAATAACAACAACAACAACCCTATTTTGAGCGGAGACACGCCTCTGACGTCCAGTAACCCCTCGGACAACCACAGAACTCTGGAATTATGAGTCACCAAAACCAATTTTACTTAACCTTACCCAGTGACAGTTCCATGGAGGTGTTTCCCACGAACACGTTGTGCTGTTACACGGCCAAATTACCTCAGACCATCCCATTAGATCACGAAGCCCATTGGGAAGTAGCTTTAGTAGAAATCATTCACCAGACTCAAGTCCTCAATGTCCTTCCTAATCCAAATTTTTTTGATGTGGAAGTTCATGACGAACAATTGCAACAGTATTTGGATACCTATGGCAAATATAACATAAAAACCCCTGGCACAAAAAATCAAAAGTACACCACCTATCACTTGTTCATTCCCCCAGGCTATTATTTTAGTGGTCAACATTTGGTCAGCACCATAACCTCCAGGTTTAATGTCGTGTTTCTGAAAGCTTTGGAAAGTGTCAAAAAAAGTGTCACCATGGAATACCACAAAGCAGCTCGTCGCTTCTTGATGAAATTTGACGGGAGTAAAATCGTGTCCATTTTATTTTGTCCTGAATTGTTTGACATGTTGGGCGGAGACATGGACATGAGAATGGCCATGATCAAGAAAAACGAATTACCAATCATTTACGACAACGAGTCTTTTAGCAAGTTATTTCGTGCCCCGGTAGACCTGAACCAAGGACTGAATTTGATGTTTGTGTACTCCGATGTGGTGGAGTACAACGTGGTGGGACACACCTCCGTACCGTTACTGCGTGTCATTCCTTTCAAAGTGGATTCTGCCACGAACGCTGACGAGGAAGGTGGAAACACTTATCACGTTCACCGCGAATTTGTACATCCTCACTATTTGCCTGTCAGCAAGTCTTATTTGGACACGGTCAACATTGCTATAAAAGGAGATCTGGGACAAAATATTTCATTCACCAAAGGAAAAGTCACGGTGAAACTCCATTTTCGAAAACGGTTCTCTCACGACTCGTAAGTCGTGTATCCAGTGTACCGAGGGGTTGCTCGACAGCGAGGACACGGTTTAGGAGATATGTTGAAATCGGCCTTTCGTTCGGTGGCTCCGGTGTTGAAACCGATGGTGACACGCGGATTGCACGCCTTGAAAGATGCGGCACTGACGCAAGGCAAAGAATTTCTCCAAAATGTCATCATCGACAAACAAAACCCTAAAGAAGCCTTCATGAGGGCAGGCAAAAATGTCTTGCTGCAAACGGGCAAAGACCTTTTGGGCCGACGAGAAACACCTATAAATGCCCTGCACGCTACCGAGTCAGGCATTCAGCAAGGACAAGGCAGAAAGAGACGACGAAGAAAACACCCTTTCACCAGACTTCACACGTCTAAAGCTAGAAAGGCAAAGAAAAGAAGAACCGTCCGAAACTTAGACGTTTTTGATTATTGAGACACAGAGAAAAATGATGCACCGAGAGTCTTGCGCTTGTTCCAAGTCGGAACTGGATCTGTTTGCCATGCCCCCCACCATGATGACCATGCAAGAATCCCAGTGGGTGGAATTTCACCCCGTCTCCTCTTTGACGGATTCCGCTCCCATCGAGTTTGAAATCAAAGGACAGCCCGAAGATTACATCGATCTGAATAGCAGTTACCTGTACTTGAAAGTGAAAGTGATCAAAACGGACAACACCAATCCAGGAGGCGATGCTAGAGTAGCTCCTGTCAACAATTTCATGCATTCCTTGTTCAGCGAAGTGGACTTGTACTTGAATAACAAACTGGTCAGCAGCAGCATGGATACTTACCCATATCGTGCCTACCTGGAAAATCTCTTGACGTACGGAAAAGAAGCCAATAATACTCATCTGGATGCTTGCGTGGTATGGAAACCTGACACGGCAGGTATAGCCACGTTTAGCGACACAGTCCTGACAGAAGATGACAATCCTCACAATGTGGGATTTAACGACCGTCGTAAGAAAATTCTGCAGGGGCGAAGTTTAGAACTGATGGATCGTTTGCATTTGGACATGTGGTTACAAGAAAAGTATTTGCTGAACGGGGTGGATATCCGTCTGAGACTGAAGCGTAGCAGTGCCGCTTTCCATTTGATGGCTCATGCCAATGAATACAAAACTATCATTCAAGAAGCCCGACTTTACGTGCGTCGTGTGGAAGTGTTACCTAAAGTGGGAAACGACGTCAGTCAGACGTTGAGCAGAACGACCGCCAAGTATCCGATACGACGCGTAGAAGTGAAAACGTTCACCATTTCCGCTGCACAGCGATCTATGATCGAAGATCATCTGTTCCAAGGACAGTTACCCAAGCGTTTGATTGTTGGTATCGTCAGGAATTCAGCCTTCATTGGAACCCACGATCAAAATCCTTTTGAGTTTCAACATTACAATGTGTCCAAGATCGAAGTCAGTCGCGACGGCAAGACCTTGTGTACCAGACCCTTTGAGCCCAACTTTGGTGTCGCGAAGAATTATTTGAGATCGTACTTGTCCCTGTACGAAGCCAAGGGACAGTTAGGAACCAACACCAGTGACGGTATTTCGTACGACGATTATGCAGGAGGCTATGCTTTGTGGGGTTTTGATTTCACTCCAGACCAAGGCAGCGACGAGGGACATTTCCACCCTATAAAATCGGGTCAGATTCGTGTGGAACTTCAGTTTGCAAATCCACCTCCAGATCACACAGTGAACGTCCTCCTGTATGCAGAATTTGACAATACCATAGAAATCAACAGTTTGAGAGAAGTCATTCTAGACTATTAGAAGCCATGGAAGACTGTTATCCCTCTTTCCTTTGTGGAGAAACTTTGGAGATGGAATGTGAGGAGACCGGGGAAGAAGAAGAAGAATCCCAAGACGAAGAAGTTATCATGATGAAGTCAAGATGGCCAGAACAAGAAGCCCATTTAGTTTCCCGTTTTGCTACAGTCCTGGCAGATATAATGAAAGAACTGATCAAGGAAGAGTGCTATGGATGTCACAACGATCATCCAAGTCAAATTCAACACGACAAATGTCTGATGTTGAGTCAAGAAGAAAAATTGGACGAATATCTGGACAAAGCTTGGGATCACATCGAGATAGAATTCGTGTTGAACGAGTGGTATAAAGGCTTGGATAAACATTCTTCTCCTCCATTAACGTCTCTGGAGTGCCGTCGCATCGAATCTCTCTTGGACCAGAGTAAGAAGTCGGATCTAAACGCCTTTTACTTGTCAGACATTTTCAAGCAAAAAGTCAGGATCGAATTGATCACTTATCATTACCTGTGAAGAAAAAACCCACACAAAACATGGATACCTGGGAACTTTATTACCTTTTGAACCACAGTTCGTACACGGCTTCTTGGAATCTTGTCGTCTGTGCTAAAGATGAACTCCCTCATCGCAAACCTCAAGACCATCAAGCTTATGTGATCAACACGGACGACAGTCATCTCCCAGGAACCCAATGGGTAGCCGTCTACTTTCCTCAAGAAGGATGTGTGGAATATTTCGATTCGAATGGATTGCCCCCTTTGGATGACGATATCATTGACTTTATGAGAAGAAATTCTCAGACCACCCGATTCAATAATGTGAAATTACAAGGCACAGATTCCTTGGTGTGTGGATAATATTGTGTGTATTTTCTGCATCATCGCAGCCTGGGCTATTCCTTAGAACATTTAGTGACTCGTTTTGATCCTCGTTCTTCTTCTAGAAACGATGTGAAAGTAGATCGATGGTTTTGTGACCATTATGCTTATCTTTTGTCTCAAGCTAGGAAACGTAGTGTCCATCAATGGCCTAATGACTTCCAACAGTGGAAATCACAATTTCATTCACAACTTTGTCAACCTTGTCCACAATAATGTGTGAGTTGCAAAAAAAAAAAATGTTTGTCATTTGAAAAAAAATGTTTGATGTTATATTGTTGGGTTGTTGTTAAAAAAAATGTTAGAGTTGTTTGTTAGTGTTAAGTGATTTTGAATAAAAAATGTTGTGTTTTGAAAAAAAAATGCCTTTGTCGTTTGTTTGGCTATAAGAATTTTGATTCATGCTCTTTGACTTCTTACTATCCCTCTCATGACACTCATTGAACGTTGCGGCTCGAAAACCGTGTGGGGATGTTTTCCTTCACGTCCGCGCTTTGACTTTAAAGCCGGAGGTAGCCTTCAGTCTAACCATCCATTGTCGACTCATCCTCCTACGAAGATGTGCTCCAAACTAGCTAAGCTAAACGAAGCCTACGTGAATTTGCATAGGATCAGACACAGTCTGATACCGAAGCCAGAAGAGACAGAGAATGTGAGAATGTTAAAAGTCACTGAAGACCTGATAGAAGAGTTCTTCAGAGAAGAAGTGAACAGGGAGAATGAAAAATGAACAGAGAAGTACAGACTTCAGAAACAGCAGAGAGAGCAGCAACAGCAACAACAGCAGCACCAGCAACCTGAACCTGACAGAGGCTTTGTCGATTGTCGTATCGACACCAAAGAGTTCTTCTTCTCTTTCCGAAGAAGCAGACCTATCGTCAGAAAGCCTATCGTCAGAGGACATCGCATTCTTAGAAACTAAAAGATCGCCCTAGCTTCAACTTCGCACACAAAAAACAGCCCTTTTCAGGGCTACCCCAATCTCTAGAAAAGAAATAACAATCCATTTGCCAATGTATGTATGTAGAGTAGTGTGAATATAAACACTGACTCTTTTGTGGTGTGAGTGTATGTGTTGGTGTGGATAGTAGATAATGATCGTGTTTTTTTTTGCTGTTTGAGGTGCGTGGAGAGTAGATTTGGGGTTTGATTGGATTGCTTTGCGTATGTGGATAATATATTGAAGTGATTAATTAAAATTTTTAAATTAGTAATGGATAGTAAAAAAGTGAGTGAGTGTTTCTTTTAGGTCCGCGCGTTGTTTGGTCATGATCAAGGTAATATAACTTTTGTTTTAGGGGACGTTTTCCTTCACGTCCGCGCATTCACTATAAATTGAAAATCGCTAGGCATCTAGCTACCCTTGTTGATTGATCAACAATAAAAATGAGTAGCAGACTTGAAAAACTTTTTGAACTCCAGATGCACCTGGAATATGCCAGATGTGTGTGTGTGTGTGTGTGTGTCTGTTTGTAAGCGCTCACGTACGTTTGTGTGGATAGTAGATTATTGGGTTTCATTATAATGCTTTGCGTGTGTGGATAGTAGATTTGGGGTTTGTTAATTGCTGCTTCATTTATGTGGATAGTAGATAATACGAAATGAGAAAAGTAGGGGATGTTTTCCTTCACGTCCGCACGTTTTAAGTGATGATCTAGGTAATATAACTTTTGGGCTTTAGGGGGATGTTTTCCATCACGTCCGTGCTTTTCGTATAAGAACCCACAGTATTCGTCGTTCAAACCATTCTACAGAGAATAAAAAAGAAGATGGCTTCAAACCAACTTGATAAAATGAAAACATTGCAAGACGTCCTGGACAATTTGGGTATGATGGAGCAAATGTTAGTTAGGCTAAACGAGGATCACTATTCTTATAGTCCCCATCGAGTGAAGATGGAGATCAACAATTTAAGAAAAGTAAAGGACATGATCAGTGCTCTGATGAAAGAAATAAAGGAGGAGAAGGAGGATGAAGAGGAAAGGATAAGGGTGAGAGAATGGAACGAAAAAATTGAAAAAGAAGAAGAAAATGAGAAGATGAAGAAAGAAGAGGTGGAGAAGCAGAAAGAAGAGAAAAAGAAGAAAAAGGAGGAAGAAAAGAAAGAAAAGAAGAGAAAAAGTGTAGGACAGAAAATAAGAAGCTGGTGGAGAAATAGAAGAAATTAGAAGAAGAAGAAAACCAAAGGCCCTTTTCAGGGCCACCCACATCTCTCGAAAAGAGTTACACTTTCAATTGCCTAGCTCCTTTTTTATTTTGTGTGTGTGTGTGTGTGTGTGTGTTCTATCCCTCTCCCCT
This sequence comes from Sinohyriopsis cumingii, assembly GCA_028554795.2. Taxonomy (NCBI): domain Eukaryota; kingdom Metazoa; phylum Mollusca; class Bivalvia; order Unionida; family Unionidae; genus Sinohyriopsis; species Sinohyriopsis cumingii. The sequence goes on from CM068840.1 coordinate 12,924,703, forward strand.
GTTCCATTTCCATAGACCCATCAGGTCGGGACCTTATTAAAATAGGGTCCCGACCCTGTTCCATTTTCCTTTGTCGCTCGACAGTCCCAAGATTTTTTTTTTCCATGTTAAATTCCCCTTGAGGCTAGAGTGGCCCAAGACTTTTTCCCCATGATAAATTCCCCTTGAGGCTAGAGTGGCCCAAGACTTTTTCCCATGTTAAATTCCCCTTGAGGCTAGAGTGGCCCAGGGGTTTCCGTAATGTTAAATTTCCCATTGAGGCTAGAGTGGCCCAGGGGTGTTTTTAAAGCTAATTCCCATTGCGGCTAGGGTGGCCCACTTCACTGCTAGTGTACATTTCAAATTAATAAGTCTATTTAGTGTGCATTTCCAATTAATAAGTTTTTTTAGTGTACATTTCCAATTAATAAGTCTATTTAGTGTACATTTCCAATTAATAAGTATATTTAGTGTACATTTCCAATTAATAAGTCTATTTAGTGTACATTTCCAATTAATGAGTCTATTTAGTGTACATTTCCAATTAATAGGTCTATTTAGTGTACATTTCCAATTAATAAGTATATTTAGTGTACAATTCCCATCATATAAGGAAACTTAGTGTACATTTCCAATTAATAAGTATATTTAGTGTACAATTCCCATCATATAAGGAAACTTAGCGTACATTTCCAATTAATAAGTATATTTAGTGTACAATTCCCATCGTATAAGGAAACTTAGTGCACATTTCCAATTAATAAGTATATTTAGTGTACATTTCCAATTAATAAGTCTATTTAGTGTACATTTCCAATTAATAAGTCTATTTAGTGTACATTTCCAATTAATAAGTATATTTAGTGTACAATTCCCATCATATAAGGAAACTTAGTGTACATTTCCAATTAATAAGTATATTTAGTGTACAATTCCCATCATATAAGGAAACTTAGCGTACATTTCCAATTAATAAGTATATTTAGTGTACAATTCCCATCGTATAAGGAAACTTAGTGTACATTTCCAATTAATAAGTATATTTAGTGTACATTTCCAATTAATAAGTCTATTTAGTGTACATTTCCAATTAATAAGTATATTTAGTGTATAATTCCAATCATATAAGGAAACTTAGTGTACATTTCCAATTAATAAGTATATTTAGTGTACAATTCCCATCATATAAGGAAACTTAGTGTACATTTCCAATTAATAAGTATATTTAGTGTACAATTCCCATCATATAAGGAAACTTAGTGTACATTTCCAATTAATAAGTATATTTAGTGTACAATTCCTATCATATAAGGAAACAGCGTAAATTTCCAATTATATAATGAGATTTAGTATATATTTCCAATCATATAAGGAAATGTAGTGTACATTTCCAGTGATATAAAGAAACTTAGTGTACATTTCCCATCAAATAAGGAAACTTAGTATACATTTCCCATCAAATAAGGAAACTTAGTGTACATTTCCCATCAAATAAGGAAGCTTAGTGTACATTTCCAATTATATACGTAAATTTAGTGTACATTTTCAATCATATAAGGAAACTAGTGTACATTTCCAATCAAACACAGACATTTAGTGAACATTTCCCCTCATATAAGGAAACTTAGTGTACATTTCCAATCATATAAGTGTATATTTCCAGTCTGGATAACTTACTGATTGTTATCATAATCATATAAGAAACTTCGTGTACATTTCCAATCTACTAGCAAACTTGGTTGTTTTAATTTTTTTAATATATAAGGAAAGCTAGTGTACATTTCCTATCATATTCGGAAACTTCATGTACATTTTTGATCATATAAGGAAACTTAGTGTGCATTTCGTAATCAAATAAGGAAACTAAATGTATATTTCCCATCATATAAGGAAACTTAGTGTACATTTCCAATCATATAAGAAAACTTAGTGTACGTTTCCAATCATATAAAGATATGTAGTGTACATTTTGTTATGTATATTTAATTTAATTGTTGTTTGTTAGTCTAATTTTTGTTTTTTTTAGTTCATTACATGTTATTGTAATGTACCATAGTATGCTGAACTTCACCTTGTCCAAAACTGAATTCATTTCTGCTTGACCTGTTTGACTTTTATATTTCATTTATGCAAACAACTAATAATAGCTTAATTATTCTCTATGTGTAGGAGTTTAATATCAGGGTTATTATTCGGTAAACAAGGAGTAAATAAGTTGATTTGGGTCAGGGTTTTTGGAGATTCCAAAGTGAATTTTACAGGTTATTGTGTTGTAAGAAAACAAGACTCGTTTGATCATTCTAGAAGGTTATTTTCCATTAGGTTGTTGTTGTTATGTTGTTATGGGTTTAACGCCATTTTTCAGCACACGATAGGCTATATATGGCGGCCAGTATTAATGGTGGAGGAAGAACCCGGGAAAACCCCGGAAAGAACCACCGACCCACGAGAAGCTACTGGCATGCTTTCTCACATATCTACATTGGCTGAATCTGAGACTCGAACCGTCACAGACAGAGGTGAGATGGCAGTGATCCGTAACTGCGAACGCTTTAGACCACTCGGCTTTCCATTTGGTAATTGTTTTATTATTATAGAAAATGCTAATTGTGACCTAAGGTCAAGTAGCGAACTATATAATCTTGTGATTGTGAATATTTAGTCAGACGTGCTTTAACGTGTAGCACCTTCAAGTTGTATTATGTTGTGACCAGTTTGGGCTAAATTTTATTTTCTTAAAATTATTGAATTCAAGTGATTATTTTCTCTGGAAATACAAAAGTGCTCTGATAAGATTCTTGGATAAAGACATTCACTGGAATTTATACTGAATTCAACCTGGAATATTATTTCTGTGATTCAAAAAAGAGACTATTGACATATCAGCACTCCATAAGCTTTAACAGACACATCATCGCCTTCAGTTTTGGATCTCTTCGGGACTTTAACTGAATTTTATTCAGGACTTTAAATTGCTAGGTTTTGTGTCTTTAATTCTTGGATTATTTTGGGATTTAATTCACAATACCGTAAGTTCTTCTTCTCATTTTCACGTTGTATTCTAGGGAAATAAATTATTTGTTAAATTTTACAAAGCTTGTTGTCTTCACTCTTTTCTGTTATTTATTTTCAGAGCAATGACTCGTAACAATTTCCAGTCTGGGAAACATACTTAATGATAATGAGACTGACCTTCTTCTATGACAAACTATTTAAAGTAACACTCATTTAGTTCTTTAAAAGCTGTACGATGATTTCACCTAGAACTTATGTCTGGCCAGACATTACCTGATGTGTGGCTAAGAAAAACAAAGTGTGAAATTTTGAAAATTTGAAAATAAAATACAGCTGTGATTAAAACAAGAGGTTCAAGTCGGCATGCCTACTTTGCTGACATCTGCTTAACAGCGAACCTCAAGAACAGATGGGCAGGAAATCTGAGACACTATTTATATATGTATGTAGATAGGTAGGTATGTTGGTAGGTACACACACGCACACACAGACACATTCACGCAGAATATGCGGTTCATTCATTAAGTTATGAAAACGTTTCATCTATTGTTTTGGTATATCCATCCATAATAGACGAAACATCATCATTTGTCGATTATGAAAGGGCCTTTATGTGCCCAATGTCCAATTTTTGGTTAGTTTCTTTTGGGGGGCTTGTTTGATATTAATGAAAAATCAGCTCAAATTGTAAAAGAAACAAAGAAACCACTCAAGCCACATTCATTTGTCAAACTGATCGAATTTATTGTGTCTTTTTGCAAGAGTCGTTTCACTTTTTTTTTAAAAAAAAATTTTTTTTATACATTAGTAGTCACTGTGACCCTATTTTGTACTCAAATTGGCATCATGTATACCAGATAGAATCTCTTGATGCTAGGACGCTTCTTGTCGAATTTGGGCCCCTTTATTTTGCAGCATTTTTTTAAGAAATCTTTAAAGGATTTTCTAATTGTGATGGCGTATCGGCATTATTTGAATACATTTTAAAGCATTTCATTAAAAAATGCTTTATTTTAAATTTGGAGAAGAAAAAATTGAGCAATTTGTGGGGAAAAGTCTTTTAATGTTTACGTTACATATTTTAAGTAACGGCAGCCATTTTTTATAGTTGTCATAGTTTGTATTCGAAAGCAAGTTTTGCCAAAAGCTGTCAAATGCGATCGAATTATGCTGAGCGATTTTTGAGATGAAGTTAAAAAATTTTTTAAAAATATTTTTTAATTAGTAACGTTGGCCATATGTGTTGCATGGCTGCATCATTATGAGAAATCTGAAAGGCAAGTATGTTAGAATGCATTTTCAAAATTGGTCAAAATTTTAGTCAGTGCTTTTTGAGAAATCTTTTTATTGGTTTTTATGTAATTATTAACGGAAATGGACAAATATAGCCAAATAATAATAAGCAATTTCCACGACAGAGGAAACTCGGCTTACGGCGATAGTTTGATAGTGGATCGGCATCTTGGGAATAAAATGGAAGGACCTGTATGCCATCATATTCTGTAAACGTTCATAAAATCCTGTCGATACGTTTATGAGAAATTGTTTAAATGATTGTCAGTTCATAGTAACGAGGGCCAAATCAGACGATTTGTGAATTTAACGCCGTTTTTTGTCACCAGTATATTTGGCGGCCAGAATATTTGGTGGAAGAAGAACCACCGACCCACGAGAAGCTACCGGCAAGCCTTCTCACATACAGACGCTGGCTAAGTTTAGACTCGATCCCACGCAGATAGACTTATAAAGGCGAGCGCCTTAGATCACTCAGCTATCTAGGGCCTCACGACGTTGGCATCAATTAAACAGATTTTGACTTGCCTTGATGCCGGGTTGCTCCTGGTAAAATGAAGTGCTAATTGGCTAAGTCGTGTTTGCGCGGTTGTTAACAATTTGGAATAGTCGACGCAGGATTATCTGACTTGGCCTTAGGGACCAACCATTTAATTCATGGCTAAAATGACAAGTTGGCTCTCGCATTTAATTCATGGTTGTGGGGATAGTAACACAATAACATTGAAACAAATATTCTTGCTTTGATTTATAGAAATAAAACATTATTCTATGATTTTAAAGGTAGGGCTCTTCTTCTACCAATAATGTGATGGGTTCCTCTGGACATATTCGCACATGGTGTGAACTATGTACATGTGGTGGGAGGTCCAAGTGCACCTAAAAAAAGGTTAAGAACATCCCTGGTCTGGAGCTAAGCAATCCCCATACCAACCCCAGGTCCGAAAGCATCGATGGAATTGGCGTTGACAAGGGTGGCTGGTAAGGTTTCACGGGTGGATTCCCGATGGGAAGAAGGAGTCTTTGTATGCATTAAGTCTGGTGAAGAGGACGAGAAATCTCCACAGATGTCCTCTAGTGTAGGATCCTGTCTGTTTGAGATATGGTGCTGCTGGGATGTCAATTAGCTAGTATACAATCTGGTACATCATAGCAGCTTTTGCTTGTTGGCGTCGAGGTTGAAGCTCTTCCCATCCCAAATGTTGGAGCATAGCAGAGACACTGCTGGTCCTTCGATAATCACCAATAGTAAACCTTGCTGCCCTTCACTGTGCTGCTTCAAGTTTGGCAATGTTTGCTTTGGTAGGTGGGTCCCAAAACGGTCGACGAAAATTCCAACTGAGGTCGTAGTAAGGATTTATAGCACGTAGCATTTACTTGTTCGGGGCATGTAGACAGATTTCTACGAAGGAACGCTATAGTGTTGTTTGCCTTCTTTGTTCCGTGATAAGGGGCTATCGATGGTGACTCCCGAATACTTGACCTTGAATGTCATCGTCATTTTTGTTTTATTACCATGGATGGTGTATGTGGGCTGGGACGATCAGTCTCTTGTTGGTGATTCGGATGACCTCACATTTGTTAGGATTGAACTCGATTTGTCTTTTTCCCATCGTCGTAGGCGGTCTAGATGAGAATGTAACCGTACTGCATCCTGGTCCGGGTCGATTACTCTGTATAGCAAGCTGTCGTCGGCAAAAATGCTGACGTGGGAATCGACTCCCAACAGCAAATCATTGATGTAGATCAAGAACAGCAGAGGACCCATGACCGTTCCTAGGGGTACGCCGGAAGTGGCGGGGGTTGATAAAGATTGCTAGCCTTCTAGCACAACCTGTTGGTTTCTTCCATCTAAAAAGCTGTTTATCCACTCAAGGGTCTTGCCCCTGACACAACAGTGATGAAGCTTGGCTGCAAGGCGTTTATGAGAGACTTTATCAAAGGCTTTGCTGAAGTCAAGTAGGATCGCAACAATCTGTTATTTGTTGTTAAGACCGGCTGCTAGATCCTGCAGTGTGATTTTAAGTTGGCTCTCGCATGATCTCTTTTTTCTGAAGCCATGTTGTATTTCATAGAGACATTGTTATTTTCGAAGAACTGCATCAGGTAACTATGGATGATCTGCTCCATGACTTTGGAGCAAATTGATGCCAGGGAAATTGGCCTGGAGTTCGATGTTTCTTTTGTCACCTTTCTTGAACAATGGGGTGACGAATGTTCCTTTCCAGTTGTCTGGAGTCAGTCCCTGCTCTAATGAGGCTTGGAATAGGAAAGTTAGGGCTGGAGATATTGAAGGTGCCATCTCTTTCATGAATCTTGACGAAATCTGGTCAGGTTCAGTCCCTTTATGTGGGTTAAGCTTTTGGAGGAACTTAAGTAATCCTTTCTCATTAATCCAGATGGGTGGTGCAGTCAGAGTGTTGCTAGTACCGAGATCAGGAATGTTTGTCGTGTCTTCAGTAGTGAAGGCCGATAACAACTGGGCGTTCTGGATTTCTGACTTGTCAGATACACTGGAATGGATTGTGCCATCCTTCTTTAGAGGAAAGTCTCCAGAACCATAACATTTTTTACTTTTCAGGAAAAAGTATAATTTCTTTCTGGTACTTGTGTCGCTGATCATATCGCTGACATAATTATTGTAAGCATTCCGGCAGACTGTTTGAGCAAAATGTTTTTGTATATGCCGGTATTTATCCCAGTCCTTTGTATGGTTTGTATGTTTTTCTCTCTAATATGCCTTTCTCTTCCCCCTGAAGAGTCTGCGTACCCGACGGTTACACCATGGTTGGCTGAATCTACATAACGTCATCTTCGAAGGGACATAGGTAATATTCACCAATATACATCTTTATTTAAACTTTTTTAAGATTGTTGTTATATGTATATTTAATTTAATTGTTTGTTTGTTAGTTTTAACATTTTTTTATTTCATTACATGCTATTGTAATGTAACATTGTATGTTGGACTTCACCTTGTCCAAAACTGAGTTCATTTCTGCTTGACCCAAATTGACTTTGCTTTTTATTATTCATTGTAAACAACTATAACATATCTTCATTATTTTCTATCTTTATGAGCTTGACATAAGAATTATTATAATAGAAGAAGTAAATACGTTTATTTGGGTCAGGATTTTTGACTTTCCTAAGTGAATGTTACAGATTATGGTTTTGATTTTGTAAACATCAGCATCATTCTAGATGGTTATTTTCCATTATGTAACTTTTTTGTTCTTTTCTAGAAAATGCTACTTGTGACCTGAGGTCAAGTAGAGAACTATATAATCTTGTAACTGTGAGGACTTGGTCATTCATGCTTTAACATCTAGCACTTTCAAGTTGTGTTATATGCTGTGACCAGGAGTTTTGGGCTGGAATTACTGTGTTCAAATTATTGAATTCAAGTGATTATTTTCTGTGGAAATACAAAAGTGCTCTGATAAAATTTTTGGATAGAGACATTCACTGGAATTTATAGTTTATTCAAACCTGGAATTACATTTCTGTGATTCAACAAAAGACTGTTAACACATCAAAGCTTCAATAGCTACCACAGACACATCATCGACTTCAGTTTTGGGATTTTTTTTCTGGACTTTTACTGAATTTTATTCAGGACTTTAAATTACTAGGACTTGTGTCTGTAATTCTTGGATTATTTTGGGATTTAATTTGTAATACCGTAAGTTTTTTTTTCCTTCTCATTTTCACTTTGTATTCCTGGGAAATAAATATATTTGTTAAATTTTACAAAGCTTGTTGCCATTCACTCTTTTGTGTTACTTGTTTTAAGAGCATAGGCCCATCACATTGTTTATACAGCCAAGCGAGCATAAGAGGTCAGTATCAGTGGAGGCATCAGTAGTGTGATCATGTGGAATAGAAGATAGTGACTATCAGCAGCTATTTTAAGTATGACGTTGTAAATGACTTAGTGGGTGGAACTAGTTGATACATGCAGTCACAGGTTCCATCTCCGATTCCGTTTAATGCTACGTGGTTACCTACTAAAGGTCATCACTTTCCTCCGTGTTCAAGTTTTCAGCACACCCAACCCCCTTATGTCAACATAGTAACCACGTGCACAGTGAACAACAAGTGTAACTGCTTTAACGAGCAAAAGTTATAAAAAAAACTGGAACAGGAAACCTTAGAAAGGCACATGTTTATGTAGAACGCAGTTCACATACCAAATGGTATTCACTATTGGACAGCTTTCATTTGTTTGAGATAAGAGATCGATTTTATCCATTATGTAGTCATCAGCTTTACAACCTTATTTTGAACCGTTGACCAGACCACGTGTTTATGTAATGTATGGCATTATTGAAGGGATTCTATTTAAATAATTATTAACACATTTAACCCCTGGAAGTTTTTGCCATTTTTGCCTGAAAATCGAGCAGGAATCACATTTTGAAAGCTATTTCTGAATAGACTCAAAAATTTTGCATTAAAAAAGTCGGGTCCAAAAAATGAGGTTTTCCTATCTGTATTTTGTAGTGCAACTAGATATTTCAGATTATTTGGTATCATTGTAGAGCTACATCTGTCTACCTTTCTATAATACCATCCACTTTAGTATATCATGCATGACCATGACGCTACAGAGCTCGGCAGTAGGCTACTACCTCCTGCCCCCTAAAGTCGTCGCTAGGGGTTAATGTGTTAAGTTTCACGCTGATTAAGCAGCGATATGAATTGTATTTCAACATTGCAATGTGCTTGCTAAAAAGTGTTTGGGTAAAAAAGAGGGAGACCATCAGTGGTTAGAAACTAATTTCATTGAAATTATTCAAAATGATTGCCTCATGGACTATCATCTTTTGGTTTCAATTTTCAGTCTGTCTTGACTTTTTTTATTTATGTATGTATCCTTCTTGCCAAATACTTTTTTGTTTTTATAAATGTTTGGGGGGATGTACATCCACCGAGTACAAAAGTCACAAAACTGAGGGGCCGGGGCTTATGGCTCTAGAGTATGAGGGGCTGGGGCTAGTAATTATGGCTCCAGAGTATGAGGGGCTGGGGCTAGTAATTAGGGCTCTAGAGTATGAGGGGCTGGAGCTAGTAATTATGGCTCTAGAGTATGAGGGGCTGGGGCTAGTAATCAGGGCTCTAGAGTATGCAATCTTACACTGGGGTTACAAGACTAAAATTTAAAGGTATATGATATGCTGGAAGAGATTACACTGAGATGGGATTATAGGGTTCTGGCATCTCACACAGAGTCCTAGCAAAAATATGCGAGGCAATGATGGTATTTGAGAAAATTTGCCAGTGTTATAAAAAATCTTCTAAAAGTGGGCATATCCTGGGCTCATGCCAAAAATGACGCACAATACAATATACTGTTCAATTCTCAAATGCCATTTTATTAATATCATTGAGTAATTTATAAATACAATATTTACACAAGTACGAGCAATGAGAAATGAGAGTTTCAACAACATATGTCACACACAATTTATGATACAGGTATATTTGACTGTATTAACAATAACAAAAATATTTATACCTCTTAGACACAAACTTTGGACCCTCCCCATCTCCAGACTCTGTGGACTTACCCTTCCCCAAAGCCCACGCTCCATGGACCTTCCTCATCCTCACACCCAACACCATAAAAGCAAAGTACACCACAGACATTGGTCAAAAGTTTCGCGTCACAGTTGCTTTTTTGTTCATCATTATTTTTTACCAAGTTGAAAACATGGACGTACAAACATTCTGCAATTTATACTGGTGACAGAAGTTTGTGATAAGTTTAATAAAAATATAAACATTTTCAACATTAATGTCTAGTCACCCCATTTTTGCAATACATGAATTCACTGCCAAATGAACTTAAATGCAAAATTTGACCAAAGTCACATAAGTGTAAAATATGTAATTCACAATGATCTAATTTATACAGAAGGGTATTATATTCTGCAAAGATGTAAGACCCCAAAACCGAACTGTACATAAACGAACTAAATACAAAACAAAATCTAAGTGTGATGGACATAACACGAGTAACACTATACATTCTTCCACATTTGTGGTGGAATGTGGTAAACAAATGTAAGTAATGGAATGAGTGATTAATGTTGAATCTACCCTGTACATTTTGAGTAATTGACTAGTCTTGATATATATATTAACATATATAAGTGAGATATGTATCTGGCTGGAGTAGAAATGATGGAGCTGATGCATACTTTACATGCATCAATGGATTTAAATTAAACTTGAGATTTATCTCCCTTGAAAAATGTCTTCCATCTTTTGGGTAACTTCGCATCCTGTTACCATGGCTACAACACTTCTGGACTACATTTAAATTGGCTACAAGAATAAAGTACAAGTGAACTGCAGAACTCTATGTCTAACCTGAAATGGTATTGTGATGATGTGGGTGATAAACCTGGTCCCATATTTTCAATAGAGAATACTGTGCCTTAACTGAATAATGGTACATTAAGGTACAAACTGAAGAATACCAGGTTAAATCATTTCACATTAGGGTACAAATTTGCAAATACTGGGCCTTAAATTATGGTACATTAGGGTACAAACTGAAGAATACCATGTTAAATTATTTCACATTAGGGTACAAATTTGAGAATACTGTCTTAAATCATGGTACATTAGGGTACAAACTGAAGAATACCAAGCTTCGAATCTTGGTATATTAATTTAGAAACTTAATACCAGGCATTAGGATGCAAACTTAACAATACTGGGCCTTGAACCATGGTACATTAGGGTATAAACTTAAGAATATAGGGCTTTAAATCATGGTACATCAGCATGCACACTAAATGATACAAGCCCTGAATCAAGGTAATGATGAGGTATTATTATTATTATTATTGGGCCTTGAATTTACATCAGGTTCCAACATGAGAATGCCAGACTTTAAATCATGATAGACCTGGGTACAAACTTTAGAATATCAGGCCCTGAATCATGGTACATCAGGGTACAAACTTGAGAATATCAGGCCCTGAATCATGGTACAAACTTGAGAATATCAGGCCCTGAATCATGGTACATCAGGGTACAAACTTGAGAATATCATGTCTTGAATCATGGTACATCAGGGTACAAACATGAGAATATCAGGCCCTGAATCATGGTACATCAGGGTACAAACTTGAGAATATCATGTCTTGAATCATGGTACATCAGGGTACAAACTTGAGAATATCAGGCCCTGAATCATGGTACATCAGGGTACAAACTTGAGAATATCATGTCTTGAATCATGGTACATCAGGGTACAAACTTGAGAATATCAGGCCTTGAATCATGGTACATCAGGGTACAAACTTGAGAATATCAGGCCTTGAATCATGGTACATCAGGGTACAAACTTGAGAATATTAGGCCTTGAATCATGGTACATCAGGGTACAAACTTGAGAATATTAGGCCTTGAATCATGGTACATCAGGGTACAAACTTGAGAATATCATGTCTTGAATCATGGTACATCAGGGTACAAACTTGAGAATATCAGGCCTTGAATCATGGTACATCAGGGTACAAACTTGAGAATATCAAGCCTTGAATCATGGTACATCTGGGTACAAACTTGAGGCATAAATCAATATTGTATTGAGGTTTACTATTTCTGATGCCATTGTGTCCAGAAATGTGATACTTGTATCATGTCATCTGTGAGCAAGACAGTAATTGACACGTGCATCTTTCTGGATTAAAATGCATAATCAATACACTATGTTTGAAAGGCATATAGGTTTATGTATACTACTAAATTTTAAGTTTCTGCTTTACATGTCAAATGAAACGGTGACCAAAAATAATGGTTCAACATGATTTCAAGGGAGGTAAATAATTATGAAAGATTATGACAACAATAGATAGATATATACACACACATTAACATACAGGGACTGATTCTGCATTTTTTCTACAAGGTCTGTTTTGAGAAAGGTGGTTTCTTCTTCCTAAAATAGCCATCTTTTGAATTTTTTTGTTTGAGAAAGGTATATATCAAACTCAAGATGGGGACCCCTTGAAAAAGGCATATATCAAACTCAAAATGGGGACCCCTTGAAAAAGGTAATTATCAAACTCAAAATGGGGACCCCTTGAAAAAGGTAATTATCAAACTCAAAATGGGGACCCCTTCCAAAGACCTTAAATGCATTCCTGATGTAACTGTGTGCTGGACATCTACATAATGCAATTATTATTCACAATTCAATAGTACACTGAATTCAATAGTACACTGAATTCAATAGTACACTGAATTCAACAGTATAATGAATTCAATAGGAAATCTTTCTGACAGACTGAATAATGGATTTGTTAGTTTCTCCTTCTGAACTTGTAAACATTTATGAAACTTTTTTTTATTACAGTATTCCTTTTCAGACATCATATATCACACCACATGCAGTTTACAAACACAATTCACACATCACTATCTTACACAGGTATTCAGTAATGCAAAATCTTTAAATTTACAAGAAAGAATCATGGACTCTTATTTATATGACATAAATTTAACAGAAAATTATTGTATAAAATATCTCACAGCAGAGCAGGACAGGTACATATGTATTTGCTTTTGTATCAGGTCCAAGTGTAAACTGCATAGACCCAGATCTCCTGGGACAGTATGTACTAGCAGATCTGTTTTTATGTGGTTTGTCAGGAGTAATCATTAGAACAAAACAGATTCTGATCTACTGGAACATTATCAATGGCAGATCAGGGTTAATGTTGTTTGAGTTGCACTTTATTATAAGCAATTATACAAAGTAGTATTTAATGTTGCCTGCAATCAACTGCAATGGCCCAAGCCCCACTATCACATCTGACCTAGTTATAATCTACACAATGTGAAAAAAGACCCGTTGATGTGTAAAAAATAATCCCTTACTATATTGCCACTCAGTATAGTGCTGTCCTTTTATAACAAGTCTATGATCATGGATCCATTATATTCTTTGAATTTTGTTTTATTATTGTTGTCCTAATTATCTGAGATAATCTTAGTTTCTGGTCGACTGAAACCAATTATAATGGGATTACATATCATTAAATAACCCAAGATTTGTGTTTTTATCAGCATTATTATGGCATGTACAGTTCTATCAACCCTCACTCATAACACAGGTCACTTGTATGATATTAAAGCAGGAGCATTGTACACTGACAATCAGGGTCTATGCTATTTACCTGAAATCATGGAATGAATGGTGGAGACTGGTTCTGTTGAAACATCCCCCACTAGTACATGTTTTTTTATGGTTATAAAGTAGGATCACTGTACATTGATAGTCATGGTCTATTTTTCTAAATCATGGAATCAACAGTCAAGACTCACATTCTGTTGAAACATTCCTTACTTATAAAAAAAAAGTGCACTGTATACTGACCGATCAGGGTCTATAATGTTTAACATGGACTGAACAGTGAAGACATGTTAACATGGTACATGATGGTAGAAATGAGCATAGTGCCCCTCATTATAACACTCTTCATGCACATACACCTTATATTGAGGTATTTTATAAATAATATTTATATTCAATAATAAAACTGGATCCATGATTATAACTGCCTTAAAAAAGGACTATTATAAAAAAGGGGTTTTATAGTGAGGGAGTACTCTGGTCCATATTATACACAAGAAAAATCGGTGCACCACTGAAAGGTATAACAGTCTCACAAGTGATTTAGAGCAACTGTTCTGAGTAGTTTTTAAAAAAAAATTAGTTACAAAACAAGCTCCTACTGAGTGAAGAAATAAAAAAAAGGAACGAGATAAACATTAAATTCCAATTAAACAATTGGAAAGCTGCACAACATTAAAATTAAAAAATTAATTTTATAATGTGCATGAATGAGGGCAAGAATAAAATGGAATCCAGATATCTGAAATTGTACCTGATATAATTGTGAAAATAAAACTAAATTTTTTTAAAAACAGAACAGTTTTGCATCTTAATGCAAGGCAAAACTGAAGAACACAACCAAGGCAAAGCAAACTGTACTAATCTGAAATTAATATTTAATGGCAATTTACTTTGCATCATATATATAACTTGTTATACTGGTATATAAAACATAACCCTACTTTCATAACATGTCTGAACATTGAATTTGTAGTCAGCTCAAAATGTATAATTGTCAAAAACATGCAACAGGAACATTTTAGAACAATTAATAAATTAACTTAATTAAACCTGACTTAAAGAACACAAAGCCAAAGTCACTTGGTTAGTGGGTCCTTGGGGAAGATACACAGCTCCCATTTCCTCATCATGAAATAGCCAAGGCAACTGGCTTAAAAGAATTTTTTTTAGCCGAGTACACACTTCAGTTGACAGACTTTATGTAAGCAGGGTAATTAAGAAATACAAACCCATATTAATCACTCCCCTACCCATTATTCATTAAAAACCAACATGTCTTTATTCATTATCTTATGCAGAAATCAATGGTTAAAAATGCATGCACAAGTTTAAACCAGACCTGCCTACTAAACAGTCTCAGTAAGGCAGTTAATTTTTTACTGTACCTTGGACCAGTTTTTAGTAAGGTGTAACAAAATATCAAATAACTGCTAATGTCAAGTTGCAAAATATGCATTATTAATACACAAATCAACATATGGCCAATAAATGTAAGCGTTGACTGTTCTGCTTTTTTTCCCTCATGAATATGAATAAACATTTCCAAATTCTACATTCCCTGTCTAAATGTCACTGAATCTTACTTTCCTTGTCTAAACAGCCCCATATCCTACATTCCCTGTCTAAATGTCACCAAATTCTACATTCCCTATCTAAATGTCACTGAATCTTACTTTCCCTGTCTAAACAGCCCCATATCCTACATTCCCTGTCTAAACAGCCCCATATCCTACATTCCCTATCTAAATGTCACCAAATTCTACATTCCCTATCTAAATGTCACTGAATCTTACTTTCCCTGTCTAAACAGCCCCATATCCTACATTCCCTATCTAAATGTCACCAAATTCTACACTCCCTATCTAAATGTCACTGAATCTTACTTTCCCTGTCTAAACAGCCCCATATCCTACATTCCCTATCTAAATGTCACCAAATTCTACACTCCCTATCTAAATGTCACTGAATCTTACTTTCCCTGTCTAAACAGCCCCATATCCTACATTCCCTTTTTACGTGTCCCCAAATCCAACATTTCCTTTCTAAATATCATCAAATCCTATAGTCCATTTCTTAACATCCTCAATTCTAACTGTCCCCAAATCCTAATTTACTTTCTAAACATCCCTCTATTCTGAAGGATAATATTAATTTGTCCCTTTAATGACATATCTTTGCTGGACTGCTCCAGTGGCCTAAGTGGCTAGAGCATCTGCCTCAGATGTGGGAGGTTGTGCGTTCGAACCCCAGCCGAGTCATACCAAAGACTTATAAAAATGGTACTAACAGCTGCCTCGCTTGGTGCTCAGCATTAAAAAGTTAATGTTAGGACAGGCTGGCCTGGTGTCTGGTTAATGTGACTGGGTGGGACATCATGCTACATGTCTGTGGCATGATGCCCCAGTACTAGATATCACTATAAACTGCCACACTCCAGACATCATAGTGACTGAAAAATTGTTAAAGGCTATGTTGAAAATCCAATTCACACACACACATACACATGCACACACATCTTTACCAATGGGTGCCATTAGCTTTTTTCTAATGCAAGGAATGTGATGAAAAATAATCAGACATGTAATGACGTTGTCTAAGAAACTCCCATAATTTTGGGTCATAATACATATACAGCACCTTGGACCAGCCGTGTGTATTGATGTTGACTAGGACAGTCCCATCCTTTTGGGTCAATGTATGTAAGCAGGATATTGGACCAGCCGTGTGTATTGATGTAGGCTAGAAAAGTCCCATCTCTTTGGGTCAATGTACATAAGCAGGATATTGGACCAGCCATGTGTATCGATGTTGACTAGGATAGTTCGATCCTTTTGGGTAAATGTACGTAAGCAGGATGTTGGACCAGCCGTGTGTATTGATGTAGGCTAGAAAAGTCCCATCTTTTTGGGTCAATGTACATAAGCAGGATATTGGACCAGCCATGTGTATCGATGTTGACTAGGAAAGTCCCATCTTTTTGGGTCAATGTACATAAGCAGGATATTGGACCATCCATGTGTATCGATGTTGACTAGGAAAGTCCCATCTTTTTGGGTCAATGTACGTAAGCAGGATATTGGACCAGCCATTTGTATCGATGTTGACTAGGACAGTCCGATCCTTTTGGGTAAATGTACATAAGCAGGATGTTGAACCAGCCGTGTGTATTGATGTAGGCTAGAAAAGTCCCATCTTTTTGGGTCATAGTACATAGGCAGAACGTTGGACCAGCCATGTGTATTGATGTGGGCTAGGAAACTCCTATCCTTCTGGGTCATGATACATAAGTGGGACCCTGTATTATTATGACTCTTGGTTCAGTCTTCCCATTTCCACACCAATCCATACAATGAAAGTTAATTATTTCCATCATGTTGTCACCGATGAGGGCCAGGTAACCTACGATTTCACAACTCTGGTTCAGGACTGTTTAGTCTGTTGTCTCACCATGCATGTCTGCTCTTAGAATGCCAAACAAAAATAGACTCTTGACATAATCAATTCGGCACTTTGACATCGCCCCACTTTGTACCAAGATCAGAAAGCAGCCAATGATATCACAGTATAAATTATAGCCAATAGCGAGTAAAATGATTGCTGGTTACCTGCCCTCCTGACAATAGTGTAGTATGTCTGAAAACCAGTCCAGGTGTTATTTAAACATCTGCTAATGGAAATCACAAGTAATGCAAATAAACTCTACAAAACCTTGCATTCCATTCCAATAAGATTGACAAAAGCTCAGATTCACAAATTACACAACAAAATAATAAATACAAATCTGTTAATACTTTTTTTCTATATATCTACAGCTATACCACAATCAACAAAAATAGGAGACATAAAATACTTTGGTTTTGATCCCCATGCTCATGAAATACAAATAAAAATAAAATAAAATTAAATTCTTTATATATTAACAAAGACTATATTCAGTAAAAAAAATGTTTGGCAAAAATAAACAGAAGTATTCAAAATACTTAGGTCTTCCAAGGTTTGTTTTAAGGAGTCAGCTGGTGGGGTGGGGAAACAGTTTCAAGATTAGACTGTGAATAATTTAAGGTTTTTGAAGCCTTTCCTTCATTTCTCAACAGAGAATGTATAACACCATTCATAACATAATTCAGAGGCTACATTTTACAGACAGTTTCCTATTGAAATATTTCTGGTGTGCCGGAAGTAATAAACACTCACTTAACAATAAGCAGGGAGGTTACCAATTTAGGGTCAAATTTATTTCCACTATGTTTTCAAACTTGAGTTAGGTCACCTGATATAAAAAAAATTAAAATTATATTTATTAGAAACGCACAGTTATAACAGATGACTTGACTGCTTTGTCCAAAAAATCTTTGACACTTGTCATCTTCATCTAGTGCTTTATATCCATTACGTGCAAATCTAGATCAAAGCCAACAAGAGATGTACAGGAAATGCAGCATTATAGAGTACTTGAAATAATGTAAACCATTTTTTCTGAATGTTGTTTACTTTCTGACAGTTCTACAGGATGGCATCTGTGAAATAAATCAACACAAAATTGTTTCACACCTGGAAAACATGAATCTTGGAACCTGCAAACAACAGTACCTTTATGATAAGCTGATGGAAAAAGAAAAGCCACTTTTGAACTATTTTGCTTTCCATTTGTGACTTGTACATAACAGTCTGTTTGGAGTGCCTGAACCTTTCTGCAATGGACTGAAGAGTAAGAAATACTCATAAATTTTATGGAAATGAATAAACTAGGGCATCTGGATTATCTGCACCCTACCACTCATAAAAAACCTAATCTGTAGGTTTAACTCCAATAAATAACCAAGAAAGCAACACTTAAAGGTTGAACCTAGAAAACACTTATTAAAATAGATTTTGATATAAATCAGAGATGAATATCATAACTTATTCACTGCATCAGCAAAACATTTGTCATCTACACATCCTATACTACCTAATATGATCACTGTGATCTACACATCCTATATTACCTAATATGATCACTGTCATCTACACATTCTATACTACCTAATATGAATAGTATCATCTACACATCCTATACTACCTAATATGATCACTGTGATCTACACATCCTACATTACCTAATATGATCAGTCATATACACATTCTATACTACCTAATATGAATAGTGTCATCTACACATCCTATACTACCTAATATGATCACTGTTATCTACACATCCTATATTACCTAATATGACCACTGTCATCTACACATTCTATACTACCTAATATGAATAATATCATGTACACATCCTATACTACCTAATATGATCACTGTTATCTACACATCATATACTACCTAATATGAATAGTGTGATTTACACATCTTATACTTCCAAATATGATCACTGTTATCTACACATCCTATATTACCTAATATGATCCATATTACCTAATATTATAAATGTCTAAAATTAAGTGTTGATAAGAGTTATATTACAAGGAGAAATGACTGACAGATGGACTTATCCAATGAAAATGTATGGATAAAGTACTGATAGAAATGTTTGACCTAAAATTCAGAAAGAGGCTCACAAATAACAGAACTTTGACCATGAAGCACTTTGTGAATGATACATCCCAAATGACATGGCAATACTTTTTCTAAGATGACTAGTTTACATACATTTTCTAAGATGACTGGTTTACAAACATTTTCTAAGGTGACTGGTTTACAAACACTTTCTAAGGTGACTGGTTTACAAACATCTTCTAATGTGACTGGTTTACAAACATTTGTGAATGACAAAGTTTTCAACTATGTTATGGAAACCAATCTCCAGTAGAATGACAAATGTCTCTAACTGGAAGCAAATATATTACGCATGTATGTACATAATGTAAGTATAGGGTATATGGCACTTTGGCACAATACTGGCTATACACAAGTAAATGCTACATACCAAATATGGTGAAGTCAAAAGCGCACCAAAATTCCTAGAAGATAAACCAATCCAACTGCAGTAACTATGCACCAAAAGACAAGAAAAAAATCTTGAAGAAGGCATACAAAACAAAGTGGCAAAGTCCCTGATATAGACCAAAATCTTCCTCTTCAAACTACACTCTATAAAAGAGTTCAGGACCATCTTTGGCAGACCATCATCATAAAAGACCATCTCTGCTGGAATAGCATTACTACAAGACCATCCCAAGATGAGTCTCAACAAAGGATTCATCCCAACAAGATCACTTTGGGTTGAATATCAGGATCCAACTAGACAATATCAGGTTGAATATCAGGATCCAACTAGACAATATCAGTATCCAACTAGACAATATCAGGTTGAATATCAGCATCCAACTAGACAATATCAGGTTGAATATCAGTATCCAACTAGACAATATCAGGTGGAATATCAGGATCCAACTAGACAATATCAGGTTGAATATCAGGATCCAACTAGACAATATCAGGTTGAATATCAGGATCCAACTAGACAATATCAGTATTCATCTAGACAATATCAGGTTGAATATCAGTATCCAACTAGACAATATCAGGTTGAATATCAGTATCCAACTAGACAATATCAGGTGGAATATCAGTATCCAACTAGACAGCATCAGGTTGAATATCAGTATCCAACTAGACAATATCAGGTTGAATATCAGTATCCAACTAGACAATATCAGGTGGAATATCAGTATCCAACTAGACAATATCAGGTGGAATATCAGGATCCAACTAGACAATATCAGTATCCAACAAGACAATACCAGGTGGAATGTCAGTATCCAACTAGACAATATCAGGTGGAATATCAGGATCCAACTAGACAATATCAGGTGGAATAACAGTATCCAACTAGACAATATCAGGTTGAATATCAGCATCCAACTAGACAATATCAGGATCCAACTAGACAATATCAAGTGGAATATCAGGATCCAACACAACCATCTCAGATGGAATATTGGAACGTAACAAGACTATCCCAGGTGCAACATGAGGACCCAACAAGACCATCTCAGGTGGAATATTTGGACCCAACTAGGCCACCTCAGGTAGAATAAAGGACCCAACAAGACCATGTCAGGTAGAATATTTGGACCCAAATAGGCCACCTCAGGTAGAATATTTGGACTCAAATAGGCCACCTCAGGTAGAATATTTGGACCCAAATAGGCCACCTCAGGTAGAATAACAGGACCCAACAAGACCATGTCGGGTAGAATATTTGGACACAACTAGACCAGCTCAGGTGGAATATTTGGACACATCTAGACAATCTTAGGTAGAATAACAGGGCCCAACAAGACCATCTCAGGTGGAATATTTGGACACAACTAGACCATGTCAGGTAGAATATTTGGACACAACAAGACCATCTCAAATGGAATATCAGGACCCAACAAGAACATCTCAGGTGGAACCTCACCACAGGAAGCATCCCAAGCCATACAATCTTCATTACTTGCCTCTTACATCACGCAGGAGGCTGCATTTGGTTTGTTCTACATCTCAGAGTGTGATAGCATATTCCGAATCACCTAAATAGCGCAAAGTCCCTGACAGCAGCGTTATACATAAAATACAGTGATACATATTATATTTTTAAAATACAGTGATATATATTATATTTTGTTCTCATATGTTTAAATGAATTAAACTTGAAATCTATTTAGTCCATCAAGTCAAAAAATTAACAACAGATGCAAAAATTAAAAGTAATGGTCAGTTTAACAATGTAAATTTCTATTTAGAAAACATTAGTTTAGCATTTGCCCTATATTCATGAATATAAATAAAAATCTATACATGCAATCAGTCTGTATTTATTCTTTTTATAAATGTGTTTGTCAACCAACTAATTTTTTTATAAAAAGCAGTTTGCCACACTCTCCAAAATTAATGTGTCATATTGGATTTATATTTGTTTTTATTAAGTGTGATTTAGTTTCAACACAGCACATGCATTTTGTACAAAGACATTCAGATTTGTAAAACTGTCAATCAAGGGTTGATCTTCAGCCTTTATCATATGTGTCTGCTTCAGACAATCACTATTCCTTTTATACTCCTCCCCCAACCCCTTCTTTATTCCATCAGAGCTTCTGTATACCTCTTTTGAGAATTATTAAAAAATCAAAACTTTACTGTGGCAAACACCACATTTTTCCTGAATTCTATTTCTGCGTTTCTCATCAAAGTTAAACTGAGGAGATAATAAATACTACTAGTGTAATCATCCCCATCTAGTGTAATTAACCCAATCTAGTGTAATTATTCCAATCTAGTGTAACACTAGTGTAATTATCCCCATCTAGTGTAATTAACCCAATCTAGTGTAATTATCCCAATCTAGTGTAACACTAGTGTAATTATCCCCATCTAGTGTAATGATCCCCATCTAGTGTAATGCTACTATCAAGTGTAATTATCCCCAGCTAGTGTAATTATCCCCATCTAGTGTAATTATCCCCATCTAGTGCAATTATCATTATCTAGTGTAAACTAGTGTAAATATTTCCATCTAGTGTAACATTACTATCAAGTATAATTATCCCCATCATGTGTAACATCAGTGTAATTATCTCCATTTAGTGTAACACTACTATCAAGTGTAATTATCCCCATCTAGTGTAATTATCCCCATCTAGTGTAACACTAGTGTAATTATCTCCATCTAGTGTAGCACTACTATCAAGTGTAATTATCCCGATCTAGTGTAATTATTCCCATCTAGTGTAATTATCCCCATCTAGTTTAATTATTCCCATTTAAAAGTCATCATCATAGGTAATTTATTTTTATAAAATCCAACTAGTTTAGAATGTTTGTTTTAGTTATGCCTGTCACAATCACTCCAGTTGTTCATCACTGGGATGGAATTGATATAAAATGTATTTATTTCTTGACCTTTTGGTAACAAAGGTGTCTTCTTAAGTTAAAACATTTAATTCCCTACAGCACATCTCAAGGAGCTGCTTAACAATCATTATCTTTGGAATGCCAACACAAGGCATACATCCCAAGTCTCACTTCAATTAATCTCACGATGTCAAAACCAGTGCTACCCTGATTATCGCTGATTGTAAGCTCATTGATGTTCCTGTACACGTTTAAAGGGCCCTAGGTCTATAGCACTTGCCTTTACAGATCACTCACACATCTATCCAGGTGAATTTGGGTCAAGGTTCAACCAACATGGGTATGTGAGAAAGTCTGCCAGTAGCTTCCCATGGGTTGGTAGTTCTTCCTGGGTTCTTCCTTCACCGAGTATACTGGCTGCCATGTATAGCATGTCATGTGCTGAAAATGGTGTTAAAACCACACCCCTAAACCCCAAATGATACACATATGTAAATAACATGCAGCTAGCTTCAAACAGTACATATTCAGGTCTGTTGTTTAAAAATGGTCCATAGATCAGGCTTCACACTGCTAACTCAATAAACAAGGCAGCAACTAAGACCCTGATTAGCTGATGCACTACACAACAGCAGACCTGTGTTTATGCTGTTCACAGTTGCTTCATACATGGGTACATTGTGCAGACTGGATGACCATAGAAGTTCTTAAAGGATAGATGGCAAGACAAAAATGAACCACTTTTCTCAAGGTCTCCACCATTTCTCAATCACTTGAACAATTACATTATTAGATAGAGGTAATTAAAGAAAAGGCAATAAAGCACTAAAATGAACCATAAAACATCTGAGGTATATTCTGGCATGAATTATCTTATCTTAATGTCTCAATTCATGCTTTATTCATGGGTACCAATTCTTGTGGATTTTATAGAGGCCAAAAACACAAATTAACATATTTAATTTAAGATTCTTTGACATAATTAATGTCATTTCTCAGTTACATTTCACCTAATTTAAGTTAAACAAGCAGCATTTTCTTCCAAAATCAAAAATGATACCTATCACAAGAAGTGAATTAACAATATTTCTTAACATCATTCTCTCACTCTTTTACAGACACAAACATGCACAGTTACTATACACTACACTGGCAGCTACATGTACAGAAAATATCACTCTATCCTTAGCTAATATTCATCTTGGACGAATTTTTTCATATGTAAAGCGTTTTCCTTTTGGTACATAAGAACCATCCACAATTTCAAAAATTTGATTTTTAATAAAATGAAACTGTTCCACTGCAAATTCATAGAATTCATTCTCCATCTTCCACACTGTGGATTCTTGAATTTTGGCAATAGTTTCTGGCTTGGGAGTAATTTTTACAGCTGTTTTACGCAAATGGGAATGATGACCTGAAAAGAAAGGTAAATAAAATTACATCCTTTTAAACAAAATGATCTGCTTCAAATTTCCTACAAATCTCTCTCACTATAGAGCCCTTCTTTATAACACTTCCATTTCATTAGGTGGTGGTAAAATTATGTATCATGTACCTCATCATAAGGTGGTCTCATTCGACAGTGGTATAATGAGGGAATACATTATTAATCATGGATTATCATATATACTCACTTATAAGTAAAATCAACTGCGAACAAGACAGACCCTGATCTGCTGTCACATAATATGCAAGCAGATCAGAGTATTTTTTGTCTATTCTACTGATTACTTCTACGAAACTGCACGGACACTGGTCTGTCAGTGCATTATATTATGGTGGATCTGGGTCAGTACAGTTTGGAGTTTGATCCATAATCAAGTACTGAAGGTACCAGTTTTACGGATTTCATGAATTATATAAAATACAAATTTATAGACCCAACAAGCAATGATCCCTTTTAAGAAACTATACAGCCCTCAACCCCAACCCGTAAGAATAAACGAATTCACGGCATTATGAGACAGTAAGACTATATGGAAAATCAATAAATGAACAGTTTCACTTGAAACACATGCAAAACTTCAACAGTAACTTAATACAGCTTGGTGGTGTACGTAAATAAGTCATAATTTATGGATGGTGTTATCTTTTTCATCCCAAGGCAGTGCTCAAAGAAAAACTCTTTTAGACACAGGCCCTGGGCTAGTGACTTAAAAAACATCACAAGCCCTGACTGAAACTCCAGACTACAATTTCCATATGCCAAAAATTGAACCCTTGTATTATTATTTGTCACACAACATTACAATTTCTAAAATTCAGATATAAATTTAATACGGATCAAAGGGGTTTGAAAGTAATGCAATTATCAATAGTGTTCATCACTAGTGACTGGATGGTCCAGGTGTTCAAACGTCTCTGCTGGATTCTCTGGAGTGAATCCTGGTCTTTATCAAGTTGACATATGTTGATATTTTGCAGTGTGTGCCAATAATTAATGGCCTTCCCCCTTATTTTTTTTACTTTTACTGTGTTGACCAGTTCTGAAATTTATTTTTGTTGGGCTTTGCCGATAGTTATATATTCCTAAATGGCTAAAAATAATTAATCACACTTGAATGCTGTTCTCACAATTTAAATGATCATGCTTTGCTTTTTATATACGTAGTAAAATCATACTTCAAAGAAATGTTGCCAAACTCGATTTATTGGGCTGTTCCATGTCTTGATCATACCTATGCAAATTAACACAACGGTCTCGCTTACTGCAGTCTTCAAATACATCACACTAGCTGTTGACAGCCAATTAAGTAATACGTATGTGAAATGGTGGTTTATACCCAACTTATTTGCCTTTTAATTGTTACTTAAACTGCCCAAAGGATAGTTTTACATCAGCTCCAATCATGACTGTTTACCATTGATACATGCTACATGACTGTTTACTGTGGATACATACTACATGACTGTTTACCATTGATACATACTACATGACCGTTTACTGTTGATACATACTACATGACTGTTTACCGTTGATAAATACTACATGACTGTTTACTGTTGATACATACTACATGACTGTTTACTGTTGATACATACTACATGACTGTTTACTGTTGATACATACTACATGACTGTTTACTGTTGATACATACTACATGACTGTTTACTGTTGATACACACTACATGACTGTTTACCGTTGATACATACTACATGACCATTTACTGTTGATACATACTACATGACCGTTTACTGTTGATACATACTACATGACTGTTTACTGTTGATACATACTACATGACTGTTTACTGTTGATACATACTACATGACTGTTTACTGTTGATACATACTACATGACTGTTTACCATTGATACATACTACATGACTGTTTACTGTTGATACATACTACATGACTGTTTACCATTGATACATACAACATGACTGTTTACTGTTGATACATACATGACCATTTACTGCTGATACATACTACATGACTGTTTACTGTTGATACATACTACATGACTGTTTACTGTTGATACATACTACATGACTGTTTACTGTTGATACACACTACATGACTGTTTACTGTTGATACATGCTACATGACTGTTTACTGTTGATACATACTATATGACTGTTTACTGTTGATACATACTACATGACTGTTTACTGTTGATACATACTACATGACTGTTTACTGTTGATACATACTACATGACTGTTTACTGTTGATACATAATACATGACTGTTTACTGTTGATACATACTACATGACTGTTTACTGTTGATACATACTACATGACTGTTTACCATTGATACATACTACATGACTGTTTACTGTTGATACATACTACATGACTGTTTACTGTTGATACACACTACATGACTGTTTACCATTGATACATACTACATGACTGTTTACTGTTGATACATACTACATGACTGTTTACTGTTGATACATACTACATGACTGTTTACTGTTGATACATACTACATACTACATGACTGTTTACTGTTGATACATACTACATGACTGTTTACTGTTGATACATGCTACATGACTGTTTACTGTTGATACATAATACATGACTGTTTACTGTTGATACATGCTACATGACTGTTTACCACTGATACATAATACATGACTGTTTACCATTGATACATACTACATGACTGTTTACCACTGATACATGCTACAGGACTGTACCGTTTATAGATGCTAAATGACTGTTTACCGTTTATACATGCTACATGTAACAGGCATATAATGAAAATGTTTTTTTCCTTCTATTTTTGAAGATTACTGAAAACTGTATTTTCTTGAAACACAACCATGTCAAGGGGTTTGGGAATAAAAAATCATGTTTTCAGCATGAAACACCATGTTCAATTGATTAAAATCAGGTCTACACTTCATGTAGGACAGTGGTTATCTGAACTTAATCAGACTGCACCATGGTACGGGATTAAGTCAACATCTTGAAAATACATTTCCGCATTTCATCAATGTGATCAATGTTTACTCTGGCAAATTTATTTTTATTTGACAAGCATGATGTGCACCTATCTTATAATACAGGATGGGCCCAATCTGAAATTGTAGAGGTCCTGGGAATTGGGTTATCAGATTTTTTAGCACTGCAAGGCCATTTTACAAAACAGTGTGAATATTGTCAGTCCATAGCCAAATAATTGACATGATGCTCTTAACAGGTAAAGTATTGTGTAACAAAAGCCATAAAAACAGAAAAAACAAAAGCCCAACTAGTTACAGCAAAACAAAAATGAGCAGGGCTAGATCACTACAAGCTTCTAGTTTTATTTGACCATGTGAACCTTAATATGACCTCTCATGATAAAATTCCTGGTGTATTTATGTATAACAATCTTACCTGTCTATTCATATTAAACATGTTTCTAAAAAGGTTAATTCTTATCTTTGGCTACTCAAGAAAATCAAAACATACATTCCATTTCACCTTTATACTGTCATCTTTTACAAAAGTTATCTTCAGCCATATCGGGACTATCGTAATGTAAGTTGGGGTAATACCTCTAATTCAAACGTAACAAAACTTTTAAGACTCCAAAAGAGGGCATGCCATTTGAATAATATAAAATACTAATACATGAAAGTATATTTCCTAGAAAGGCCAAATGTACGAGCAATATATCCATAAAAGCCATTCCTGTCGACCTAAGCAATATCATTCACCAGAGAGATGCTGATGGTACTACGAATGTAAGGTCCATAAGAGGTAAAAATTACATTACACCAAGGCCAAAGAAGGAATTGTTTTAAAGAAGTTTTCAATATACTGGTCCACTGGTATGGAAAAACATTAATTTTCCAGTTACATAAGGCAGGTTTCTAGCATTGTTCTTTTCATAATTGATGTCTCAAATGGATGAAATCTTAAGAAAGTACATGTATTAACTGCACACTGATTTTGCACTTTTGGGAATGTTTACTCTTTTGCTTGGAACTAAATGGTCTTCTGAAATATTGAATGGATCCCAAGTCTGAATGATCAAGACACTTATCATGCCTTTGAGATTGTTTATAGTAGCTTGGTGACCAAACACAACTAAGGATTTTGTATTATTCAGTTTCTATTGATCAAAAATGTGCCATGACAACTGTGCTTTTGGCTGCCTCAGTATGTGGACAACTTTGGACTGAATGAGTAAAATTTAATATTGTTTTTGGTTACTTTCAACACATCTGAAAATTTCTTAATGCATTTGTATTGCATTTACTTGTGTAAAACATGCTGTGATGTTGATCCACAGTACAAGACATGCTGTTTATCAACAATTCTGTAGTATTGTGATGTACATCCACTGTATGTACATACACTGTATGTAACGACTCTGATATTTTATGATGTACACCGACTGTATGCAACATGCTGATCAACAACTCTGTTATTATGATGTATATCTATTGTAGGGTCCTGACTGTGGACAATGCCAACGAAAAAGCAACCTGTGAATATGGCTCATCTAATTATTCTAACATCTTATATTTTAGGGGTCATAGTCAGAATTGTTTTTATATATATATATATATATATATATATATATATATATATATATATATATATATATATAGTGATATGTGGCAATGGCAGAAAAATGTATAAGGCATAAATGGAATTTACCATAGGAATGGCAATGCCATTTGTTGGCATAACAGGAATTTAACATGGGTCACAGTCACGCCATGGGGTCTATAGGGACAAAAGGGTTTTACTGGGACAAACAAAACATATATATACACAAAACAAACAAATAATTACATAACACTGAAGATGACAATGACTCACTATCAATTAAATACATGCTCAACCGAACCATCTTTTACATACCATTACTATATAAATCTGTGGCACCCCTAAAGAACCTTGGAAGAGTGGCCTCAAGGACGGCAATAAAATCACTCAGCTCTTCCGTGATTCCCACCACAAAATAATTATTAACTAAATTGTGCTTTGCTTCTTCTAGAGCCCACCTGCTGCCGGAGTTTCTGAAAATACAAATTTAGAAAGTGCCTTTTAATATTAAACTTTGAACATGTGTTTTGTTCTCTGGTACTAAATCTGGAGGATAACATCTCCACAGAGACAGCACTGTTGCTCCACAGAGACTAACTTCATCTTCAACAGCACTGCAATGCTCTAAAGAGACTAATTTCATCTTTAACAGCACTGCAATGCTCCACAGAGATTAATATCCTCTTTGACA
The DNA here is from genome assembly GCA_028554795.2 of Sinohyriopsis cumingii. Taxonomy (NCBI): domain Eukaryota; kingdom Metazoa; phylum Mollusca; class Bivalvia; order Unionida; family Unionidae; genus Sinohyriopsis; species Sinohyriopsis cumingii. The sequence goes on from CM068840.1 coordinate 12,953,679, forward strand.
GCACTGTAATGCTCCAAGAGACTTTGATTTCATGTTTCACAGAACTGCAATGCTCCAAGAGACTTTGATTTCATGTTTGACAGCACTGCAATGCTCTAAAGAGACTCGGATTTCATGTTTCACAGAACTGAAATGCTTTACAGAGACTACTTTTATGTTTGACAGCACTGTAATGCTCCACAGACATTGATTTCATGTTTGACAGCACTGTAATGCTCCACAGACATTGATTTCATGTTTGACAGCACTGTAATGCTCCACAGAGACATTTATTTCATGTCTGACAGCACTGTAATGCTCCACAGACATTGATTTCATGTTTGACAGCACTGTAATGCTCCACAGAGACATTTATTTCATGTTTGACAGAACTGTAATGCTCCACAGACATTGATTTCATGTTTGACAGCACTGTAATGCTCCACAGACATTGATTTCATGTTTGACAGCACTGTAATGCTCCACAGACATTGATTTCATGTTTGACAGAACTGTAATGCTCCACAGAGACATTTATTTCACGTTTGACAGCACTGTAATGCTCCACAGACATTGATTTCATGTTTGACAGCACTGTAATGCTCCACAGACATTGATTTCATGTTTGACAGCACTGTAATGCTCCACAGAGACATTTATTTCATGTTTGACAGCACTGTAATGCTCCACTGAGACTTTGATTTCATGTTTGACAGCACTGTAACGCTCCACAGAGACTTTGATTTCCATGTTTCAGAGCACTGTAATGCTCCACTGAGAAACGTATTTCATGTTTCACAGAACTGCAATGATCTGAAAGTGATATGGTAATGAAGCAAGACTAATGTGTTTGGTCCACAAGACACAGCACAGTAGCTGATCTGCAAAGATCTAATGGAACTGAACCCATACCTTTCTCATTATCAGTTTAATGCCTTAACAACCAAGCCACTGCAGCTCTCTCTCTCTGTTATTATATTCTCTTATAGCGTTTTTAAGGAAGACTGCTTTGGTGATATCAGTGCCTACTGCATGATTCACAATGTCATGACTAATATAGTTTCTTGTGTACAGTGTACTTAAATTTGTTTGCTTTTGTAATATCAATGCCTACTGCAACATTCAAAATTATGTCAGTCCTGTATGCTAAACTGTTAATGGTGTTGACCCAGATCTGTTAGCACATAATGTGCTGGTAAATGTAACTAGGATTTCAAGTTTAACCCTGATCTGCCAGCACTATATGTGATAGATTTAGACTTTGGTCTACACTGTTCAGCACCATTTATACACTCATAAATAGATACCTCCTCCAAAGCGAGGGAATCCAATGTATCCCATGTGGCATTTCCCAATCCAATATATCCCATTATGACATTCCCCAATCCAGTGTATTCCATGTGAGATTTCCCAATCCCATATATCCGATATGACATTTCCCAATCACAATGTATCCCATGTGACATTTTCCAATCTAATTTATCCCATGTGACCTTTCCCAATCCAGTATATTCCATGTGACATTTCCCAAACCAATATATCCCATATGACATTTCATGATCACAATGTGTATCCCATGTGACATTTCCCAATTCAGTGTATTCCATGTTAGATTTCCCAATCTGATATATCCCGTATGAAATTTCCTGATCACAATGTATCCCATGTGAGATTTCCCAATCTGATGAATCCCATGACATTTCCCTATTACAATTTATCCCATGAAAAATTTCCGAATCTGAATGTATCGTATCCCATGAGTAATTTTCGAATCCGAATGTATCCCATGTTACATTTCCCTATCATAATGTATCCCATGACAAATTTCCAAATCTGATGAATCCCATTATTTCATTTCTCAATCCATTGTATTCCATATGAAATTTCTCAATTACAATGTATCCCATGTGGAGAGATCCTGCCAAGATTTTATATAAAGGGGGAACACCCCCAACCCCAATAAGGGGGAATGGGAAACACTTTGCCATTTATTTTGCAGAAATAAGATTTGTATGTGCTATTTCACTTTATGGGAGGACATCAGGGTAACATTTTTAATGTTCCCCTTCACATAATGGGTCACCATTGTGGTTACACTTTTTAAAGTGCCCTTTCACAGAATGTGTGATAATCAATGGTACACAGAATGGGAGACCATCAAGTTTACATTTTTGTATGTACACTTTCACAGAATGGGAGACCATCAAGTTTACATTTTTTTATGTACACCTTCACAGAATGGGAGACCTTCAAGTTTACATTTTTTTATGTACACTTTCACAGAATGGGAGACCATCAAGTTTACATTTTTTTATGTACACTTTCACAAAATGGGAGACCATCAAGTTTACATTTTTTAATGTACACTTTCACAGAATGGGTGACCATCAAGTTTACATCTATGTACATTTTCACAGAATGGGAGACCTTCAAGTTTACATTTTTCTATGTACACTTTCACAGAATGGGAGACCTTCAAGTTTACATTTTTTTATGTACACTTTCACAGAATGGGAGACCATCAAGTTTACATTTTTCTATGTACACTTTCACAGAATGGGAGACCATCCAGCTTACATTTTTTTATGTGCACTTTCACAGAATGGGAGACCTTCAAGTTTACATTTTGTTATGTACACTTTCACAGAATGGGAGACCTTCAAGTTTACATTTTTATTATGTGCACTTTCACAGAATGGGAGACCACCAAGTTTACATTTTTGTATGTACACTTTTACAGAATTGGAGACCATCTTAATACTGTTGGCTTGGACAGTTTTAGTCATTAATTTACACAAGATGGAAGAATACAACATCAGAGATATTGCTATTCGCTGTCTTCCTAACTCTCATTAACATACAGCTCTAAATAATTACAATATTTTTCTAAATTTTATTATCTTTGTATTTCATTAGAAAATCTATTATAATAACTGTAACATAATTTGAGAACTTAATTGTGATTCTCTGTCAAAAACGTTTTCTGACATTGCTGCAAGTATTACTAGTAGTGTAACAATACTCAAGTCAGACAACCACTATCAGGTCTAATCATTTATCTGAGTTGCCTCCCTTGAATAAACCACTAACAGGATAGGCCAGTGGACCTTTACTTTCTTACTAATTTTTGTAAGACCGTAGTGTTTGTTACCATCATTAGTAATAAAAACTATAATTGGCAGAAGACAATGGACATTGTCTAATTATGCACAGAGAAACTGAAATCTCTCCAAGCCCACCAAAAATATCATTTGCATGCCATCTAAATGAATGTAAAAACCCTTCCTATGCTTCATGTTTGTGCTAACATCAAGGATTCTTTGCTGACAGTGAAATATGTTCTGCTATAACTCATTAATGATGTTTGAGCCTTTAATAAAAACCAGAACTTAATATACTGAATGTTATTTCACAACTTTCAAAGATCATTATGGAAGAAACTTATTCCACAGTAAAACCTCACAACTAGCACAAAAACTGTACTGAGGAAAGGTGGTATTGGAATTGGAAGGTGTTCTAATGTCAAAGGGTGTACATTACCCATTGGTGTAGCACAGGAAATACTACCCTCAGGTATCACAAGGCTGTGCTGAGTGTTTGATGCAAGCTTCTGATCCCAAAGGTGACATTTTTCTGACCAATACCAATGCATAATGAAGAGTCATAGTGTGAATAATGATGCAACTTATAACAGCCAAAAATCCTTTGAAAATTTCTTCATGTTATAAGACTGCATAAAATGTCAAGCTTCCAGTGAAAAATTCAGTTCCAGTTTTATATGTTTAAACACGTACTGGTGTTCAGTGAACCATGGTAGTGTCCGATGAGGTAATGGCAATAATAACACAGTGTCCAGATTATGTACCGAAAGAAGATACCTTTGTACTGAATACTTCCTGCGCAATTTTTCATACTGAACAAGTACAGAAAAGCCAACTGTTATTCATATGATTAAATGAGACGGACAAAAATAGTGACATAGTTCAGAATTAATTTTCCTTTCATAAATAATAATGAGACTATGAATGTCAAAAAATAACAATTATAACAGCTGTTCAACTCAGAATGACATTATATTTAGCTAAGTAGTGCGACACTTGACCTCATCTGCTATACACCGTAGAATGCAACTGCATTTAACATTTGAAGATGTATGTTGCAGTTAACATTAATTAAGGACACTTTAATTAAGGACACTGAGAAGAAATGATGATGGTGGAAATCAGGTTTTTTATTAGTTATGTACACCATAATTACTGCAATGGAAGAATGCTGTAGAATGATGAAAGATACATTAGAACCTGTCTTGAAAGACCACCCCTTCTGCCAAAAAATTATGGTCTCTCAAGACTGGTCATAAAACTATATAAATCAATCAGTCTGTGCTTTGAGGGCCTGGTCTCTCAAGACAGGTGGTCTTTCATAGCAATGGTCTTTCAAGACAGGTTTTACTTAGTTATATTCCCCATCAAAGTTTAACATTGAAAAACAATCATAATGTAGGAATTTGAGAAAAGTATGTTCTTTTATTATACCAGCTGGAAAATAACCACACAAAGCTGTAATGGAGGGTAGTTACATTTGGGGGTTGTTGTAATTGAGGACAGTCACATTTCAGGGATGATTGTATTGAAGGATAGTTGCAATTCAGAGGTGGTTGTAATGAAGGACAGATAAATTTCAGTGGTTTTAATTCCATGGTTGCTTGTAATAGAGAACAGTCAGATTGCTGGGGTAGCTGTGATGGGAAATAGTTACATTTCATTGGTTGTTGAAATTTACGATAGTCACATTTCAGGTTTGGTTAAATGGAGGACAGTCACATTTGAGGGTGGTTGTGTTGAGGGATAGTCACACTTCAAAAGGGATTGTAGTAGAGGAGAGTCATATTTAATTGGTGGTTTTTATTCAGGATAGTCACTTTTCAGGGATGGTTTTAAAGGAGGTCAGTTACATTTCTGGGGTAGATGTACTGGAGGATAGTCACATTTCTGGGGTGGTTATAATGGAAGTCGGTTACATTTTGGTCTGTAAAGGAAGATAGTTTGATTTCAGGGGTGGTTGTGATGGAAGATAGTTACATTTCAGATGTGGCTGTAACAGAGAGTCATATTTCAGGATAGTTGTATTGGAGGATAGTCACATTTCTGGGGTGGTTGTGATAGAGGATAGTTACATTTCTGGGATGGTTTCAATTTAGGAGTCAAAATGTTATAATGGGGAACAGTCACATTTCACAGATGGCTTTGATGGAAAACAGTCACATTTCAGGGGTGGTTGTAAAAGGATAATCACATTTCAGGGGTGGTTGTAATTTAGGACAGTCACATTTCAGGGGTGGTTGTAATTTAGGACAGTCACATTTCAGGGGTGGTTGTAATTTAGGATAATCACATTTCAGGGTCATGGAGGACAGTCACATTAATAGGGTGGTTTTAATTTATGATATTCACATTCCTGGACTGGTTGCATCGAATAGTCTTACTATATTTTGTGTGAAGTGGCAAATTTTATGTCGATCTAACAAGAATACATTAGCTGAGATCAGACAACCATTAATTAGATTTATGGAGACAAGCGCGTATCATATCGCCATACTACCGTGTACGGTAATGTCCTTTAGAGGGAGAATTCTGTTCCTAATTAAACATTTGTTTATACAGCAGCCAGGCGGACAATTTAGGACGAGGAAAACTTCATTTTCATGGTCAAGTTGTCACAATTGAGAGAATGCAGAAACTCTGTTACTCAAACTACCAGGGTCAAGTTGACCCTGACTTTGGCGCCTCTGGAGAAAGGCGGCAGAGATATTTGATTCTGATTGGTACGTTAAATGAGAGGGCGTGTTCCAACACAAAATTTCATAGGTTTTAATATCGCCCGCATCAAATTTTAATCAGTCTAAGCTTTTCCTACAAGAGGAGACCCAAAGGTTATGACTCCGGAAATTTGCAAGAAATTTCCGTAAAACTGTTGTCCAAAAAGGGGACAATTGTCGAAAGGAACCGACGAACTAATCTACCGATTAGGGGGAGGAAAAACGTTGATGGCAAAGGTAGTGTGACAATTCCATGGAATTTGTTGATGCCATATATAATGCTTTGCTGAAGTTATTTAATTGTATCTGCATGAATCTTTTTTCTATATTCGTGTAATAATTTGCTTTATGAAGTATAACTGTGTTGAGTTTATGCATAGGAAGTTGTACATTAATCTTCTGTAGATAAGTTTGACAAATTGTTTGAATTTGTCGTCTTCTTTGCATAAGAATGATGTTCTAAGAATTTAATGCATTACATTAGTTAATATGATTTCAAGAATCCGTGTGAATTCGCCGAATTTAGAAGATTTCACGTATGATTAAGAATAAGTGTGTATTGACGGAAATGATCTAGTAATTGATTGACGTGATGTATCCTATTTATTCGCTGTGTATGTGGTAATGTGTAAGGTCAAGGCGTAACGAATTAGCCATTTGACTAACTAGGGTCATTATAGGACATGTGGAGTCGATTGATAGCCTTAGCGTCTGTTTAGCACTGATAGTGAAATCTGATAACGAGGGAGAATAATGAAGAATTAACCGTTTCATAAATAATGGGAAATTTAGGTTGTCTCTATTTATATTTATTTAAAAGGGAGAAAATAGCTCCAGAGACGTATGAACGAATGAGTGATGTTATTCTGAGACCTATACGGAGAAGCATAGAGAAGAGTGCAGTGAGACATATAATCCTGTGACGCAACCCTGCGACGTGTTAATCTCTGAAGAAGTATTTTGAGAGTGTCCTGAGACGGGTGGTAGAAAGTATCATCCCGAGATCCAAGGGGTCTGAACAGCGACAGAGGATGCAAAAACAGACTGAGGACGAGCAGGTTATGAAATCATACAAGACGTTGACTTCGATTGTTCACTCGATCTTATGATGAACTAAATCTATCAGTAACAGATTGGCTATCTTATTTAGATCTATTTGCGTTTTCTTTGTATTTCGGTGAAAGTTAAATTTCTAAAAGCAGAGTACACTCCTGATGTAATGAATTTTCACAGTGTTTGGATGTAATTGATTAAATTGTTTGTTTATATGTACGGGGGCTCGTGTTGGTTTGTTCTATATACCTGCTCAGATCTCTATCTATTCCACCTATAAGTTTCACCACTTATATTTCTATTTACTCGAACCGGGCAATAACATCGAAGGCAGTCAACCCCTAGATAACGAAAACCAAATACGGAGGGACATTCACTCCCCCCGTGTAACATTTTGGAAGCCACCAATCATCACTTCATAGCTATGAGTCAAAGCACATCACTGAAACTAATGTAACTTAATTACATTTTAATATTTGTACTATCATGTGACTAAACAATTTAAAATGTCTGAAATTTTACACATCAGGTCTTGTTTTAGCTTGTGACAGAAAGAGCAAAGGATGTTAGATTACTCGGTTGGACTAATCAGATTCATTAGATCTGTGCAGAAAATGGAATGAGGCAAAATTATACAGGCATTTCTTGCAGGATAAAATTTAATGAAACCGGATATTAACTTCAGCCCCACATTAGTGTGGATAATACTTCAGCCCCAAATTACTGTGGATAATACTTCAGTCCCACAATACTGTGGATAATACTTCAGCCCCACATTACTGTGGATAATACTTCAGCTCCAAATTACTGTGGATAATACTTCAGCCCCAAAATGCTGTGGATAATACTTCAGCCCAACAATGATGTGAATAATACTTCAGCCCCACATTACTGTGGATAATACTTCAGCCCCACAATGCTGTGAATAATACTACAGCCCCACAATGCTGTGGATAATACTTCAGCCCAACAATGATGTGGATAATACTTCAGCCCAACAATGATGTGGATAATACTTCAGCCCAACAATGATGTGGATAATACTTCAGCCCCACAATGCTGTGAATAATACTTCAGCCCCACAATGCTGTGGATAATACTTCAGCCCAACAATGATGTGGATAATACTTCAGCCCCACATTACTGTGGATAATACTACAGACTCATAAATGCTGTGGATAAAACTTCAGTCTCACAATGCTGTGGATAATACTTCAGTCTCATAAATATAAATGCTTTACAAAAAGTCTCACAAATTTTGATTCACCTAATAAAAGTGTTGACTCTTTAAAGCTTGTTCGATACACATTTTTTTTACTTTGACTTTATTTCCATTTTTTTTACATGTAATCCTGTCTATTCATGCAGAGAATTTGATTTACAAATGTCTTAGTATTATATTAATACAAACACAAGGGGAATTTACTAAAAAATTCCTCTTTTGGGGAATTACTTAATTCAATGCTGAATTATTGGCCATGTCAGGGCTGGCAAAGGAATAATTTGTTTTATTGGGAACAAAATGTACTGGTACTTGAAATATGGGAGGGATTTTTCTCATATTCCTTTTTATGTATGATCATGTTTTTAAGTGCTGAAAACAATGAGGAATACCTAGTTTACCACGTGAGTGTTGTCTTTCATCACATGACCTATTACTGAGATCATAGTAAGCAAAAACTGACAAAAACTTCCGGATGTTCATGATCACTCTAGCATTTTCTCAACATAGTCCAGTTGTTGTTGTTGTTGTTGTAGGATTTAATACCATTTTTCAGCACACGATAGGCTATACATGGCGGCCAGTATTAATGGTGGAGGAAGAACCTGGGAAATCCCCGGAAAGAACCACCGACCCTTGAGAAGCTACTGCCAAACTTTCTCACATACCTACATTGGCCGAATCTGAGACTTGAACCTATGCAGATAGAGGTGAGATGGCAGTGATCCATAACAGAGAGTGCTTTAGACCACTCAGCCATTCGAGGCCCATCAACATAATCCTGATAAACATTAACTGCAAAATATTTACATCCTAAAATGTTCAGCAGTTGTAGTTAGTATTCCACAAACAAGACATTTGCAATGCTCAACCTAGCTATAGAAGTCTGTATTCTGGTTGTGAGTAGAAAAAGCCCTTGTTGTAAATATTATATTTCCCAAAATTAATTTTCTCATGATTTTAAAACAAAATATTAAATTTGTGATCCAAGCTGAATCTTGGGGTCAAGAGTGGACTTCAGTTTTTACCTGCTGACATTTTTCTTATTATTATTTTATAAAATATCTTTATTACACAATTCTGACAGGGGCCTCGAGTGGCCGAGTGGTCTAAAGCGCTCTCTGTTATGGATCACTGCCATCTCACTTCTGTCTGCGTAGGTTCGAGTCTCGGATTCGGCCAATGTGTGTATGTGAGAAAGCTTGCCAGTAGCTTCTCGAGGGTCGGTGGTTCTTTCCGGGGATTTCCCAGGTTCTTCCTCCACCAATAATACTGGCCGCCATGTATAGCCTATCGTGTGCTGAAAAATGGCATTAAACCCTACAACAACAACAACAACAATTCTGACACTCTATTGCCATTACCTGCATGACCATTCTATGAAGCACTATACTGCCATTATCTGCATGACCATTCTATGAAACACTGTACTGCCATTACCTGCATGACCATTTTATAAAACATTGTACAAGCTGCCATTATCTGCATGACCATTCTATAAAACACTGTACTGCCATTACCTGCATGACCATTCTATGAAACACTGTACTGCCATTACCTGCATGACCATTCTATAAAACACTGTACTGCCATTACCTGCATGACCATTCTATGAAACACTATACTGCCATTATCTGCATGACCATTCTATGAAACACTGTACTGCCATTACCTGCATGACCATTCTATGAAACATTGTATTGCCATTATCTGCATGACCATTCTATGAAACACTGTATTGCCATTACCTGCATGACCATTCTATGAAACACTGTGCTGCCATTACCTGCATGACCATTCTATAAAACACTGTACTGCCATTACCTGCATGACCATTCTATGAAACACTATACTGCCATTATCTGCATGACCATTCTATGAAACACTGTACTGCCATTACCTGCATGACCATTCTATGAAACATTGTATTGCCATTATCTGCATGACCATTCTATGAAACATTGTACTGCCATTACCAGCATGACCATTCCATGAAACATTGTACTGCCATTACCTGCATGACCATTCTATAAAATACTGAACTGCCATCATCTGCATGACCATTCTATAAAATACTGTATTGCCATTACCTGCATGACCTTTCTAAAACAATGACAAAATATTATTGCATGCATGACTGTTTTATCCATCATGATGTCATGATTCATTCATATTTCTGACCATTATGTTTGGCTATTTCTGACCATTATGTTTGGCTATTTCTGACTAGTATGTTTGGCTATGTCTGACCATTATGTTTGGCTATTTCTGACCATTATGTTTGGCTATTTCTGACCATTATGTTTGGCTATATTTGACCTTTATGGTTGGCTATTTCTGACCATTATGTTTGGCAAAGTACATTTATTTGCTTAAAATGTAAATAATCTTCACAAATATTGTATTTTCTCAACAATAAAATTCATAAGTGAATTTTCCTGAAAATGTAATTTAAACAGAATAGTATATGCCAGCATAGTTGTTAAATTGAATAATTAACTCGTAGCTATGATTATGAAACTCAACTGATTTTTGACATGAATGAATAATTCAACATAATCATATGGCAAACATGCCTTATCCTCTCTCTCCCTCCATTTCTGCTGTGAACAACAGTACTCCTCTACTACCATCCAGCAAACTAATTTCTTTGACTCTTACCATAATTATAAAAACTGTCTCACTCTGACTCTCTACCATAATTATAAAAACTGTCTCACTTTGACTCTCTACCATAATTATAAAAAGTGTCTCACTCTGACTCTCTACCATAATTATAAAAACTGTCTCACTTTGACTCTCTACCATAATTATAAAAACTGTCTCACTTTCAAATCTGACATACTGAACACAGTTGAGTTACACTGGCAACATGATGGGAGTAAGGTGAGTACAAGGGAGATAAAAAATGTTTGCACATCGACTCACATCATACTCCTTTATCAAAACAATGCCTTTCTCTGAAGACCAAACAAAAGTTTCTGGACTAACCAGTCACAGTCAACATCCTCTATTGACTGCGTAAAGCAGGGAGAAACCACTGATTGGTTAGGAAACACCTGGCCACTGACTGCTGAAAGCTGGTAACAATTACACATAACATATATATAGTAGGCAATTTTCAACACCCATTCTGACCAAGTGACCACTATAGAAAGGTGACCATCAGATGTTGTTATTGTAGGGTTTAACACCATTTTTCATTACAAGATAGGTTATATATGGCGGCCAGTATAAATGGAGGAGGAAGAACCCGGGAAAACCCTGGAAAGAACCACTGACCCACAAATGACCATTAGTAATAGTTTCACTACCCTCATCTTTCTGTTTTGTAGACAAATTTATGCAAGAAATAGTTCAATATGGAAATGCCTCATACATATGACTTGTTCTAATTGCTTTATCATAACACTTAACAAAACACAACTACAGCAGTCCCCTTCTTATACGGTCACCCCTTCTGCACTGGGAAAGTAGCCTTATAAGATGGGTGGCCTTTCATGGGGGGGGGCTAAAAAAAATTCTGAGCAGTATATGTAATGTACGTAGTAAGAAAGCTACATACGTCAAAGCATTTAATATCTTCATTTAATATCTTTGTTTAAAAGTAACATTAAATTATTAAAAGGTTCTTGTTGTCATAAGGACAGACTTGTTTCAACTGAATATACATTAATAGTTCCTATTCTTGACGTAAGTATTTTATGCAAGTGGGTATTGTTGTCATGCACATTGCAAAACCATTCAAAAATGTCATTGAAATCTTGGTACATACATAATTCTCTTTCCATTTGCTCCATTTTCCCACTGCTGTTGAATTATCTCCTTATCAGTTACGACATTATTTATTCGAGTCTTTTCTACATAAAATTGTTCGGCAAGTCCCCCCCCCCGGCCACCCCACCCGATGTCAAGTAGAATAAACGACTTTCTTCTAAAATAATACATCTCTGTTTACGTGATGACATGTTAATGTTTGGTAATGATTTATTCAGATGTTGCTAAGTGTATGCGATTTAATTATGCTGACAAAATGTTCCTAGACTGGATGAAATGCCTTCTTTGTATACGAATCGATAAATGTATTATCACATGATTTTTCGGTCTTTGTCTGGTACCCCATTTTGTTCAAGGTTAATTTCTCTGCATGTGTTAATCCACAAAATCTATTTTTAGCCTACGCTGACCATGTTATGATCTTGAAAAAATTTACATCCGGTTGTAATCATCAAAGAGAAGAACTCAAGAGATGTGTGAAGCCCAAACATCGGCTTTTATAGACAATAATATAATATTAATCCTAGTGTTACATGTACTTTAGTCAACACTTCTTTCAGTAACGGAAACCCGACAATGGGAGACATGTATCGACAGTAGAGATAATCTGATTACTTACCTTACATCACAATATGAATTAATTATTGGTTCTGGACACATTTGAAATAAAAAGTGGCCACTTGTGAGGGGAACATCTTACATTTATGTAATAATATGCTGGCTGCTGGTCATGTTAGAGGGGTGGCTATTCTTGAGGGGTACTTTTGAAAACAAACTCATCGGTGCCAAGGGATTCTGGCTTTTAGAAGCGGGTGGCCGCTGGTCAGAAGGGCCGTTCAAGAGGGGGACTACTGTACATTCATATATACAGAATCCCCTATGGTTGTTGTTGTTCTAGGGTTTAATGCCATTTTCAGCACAAGATAGGCTATACATGGCGGCCAGTATAACTGGTGGAGGAAGAACCCTGAAAAACCCAGGGAAGAACCACCGACCCACGAGAAGCTACTGACAGGCTTTCCCACGTACCCAGGCTAGCCGATACTTGGACTTGAACCCACACAGACAGAGGTGAGATGGCAGTGATCCGGAATGGTGAGCACTTTAGACCACTCGGCCACTCGGGGCCCCAATCCCCTATGGCATATATATCTTATGGTAATATGCTGGAAATCTTGCCTATCTTACAGGTGTGATGAAGGATGCAAACGAACTGTCAGCAAGCTTTGTCTATCTTACGGGTGTGATGTGAATGGAGCATCAGTCAATCCTGTCTATATTACAGGTGTGGAGTGAATGTGATTCCAGCAAACGTGTCTATCTTACAGGTGTGATGCAAATGGGATGCCAAAAAATCTTGTCTATTTTACAGGTGTGATGTAAATGGGATGCCAGCAGAACTTGTCTAACTGAACAGTTGTGGTGCAAATGGGATGCCAGTCAATCATGTCTATCTTACAAGTGTGATGAAGGATGCAAATGGGATGCCAGCAAATCTTGTCTATCTTACAGGTGTGGTGCAAATGGGATCCCGGTCAATCTTGTCTATCTTACAGGTGTGGTGCAAATGGGATGCCAGCAAATCTCCTATCTTACAGGTGTGATGAAGGATGTAAATGGGATGCCAGCAAATATTGTCTATCTTACAGGTGTGATGAAGGATGTAAATGGGATGCCAGCAAATATTACATATCTTACAGGTGTGATGGAGGATGCAACTGGGAAGCCAGCAAATCTTGTCTATCTTACAGGTGTGGTGCAAATGGTATGCCAGCAAATCTCTTCTATCTTACAGGTGTGATGAAGGATGCAAATGGGATGCCAGCAAATCTTGTCTATCTTACAGATGTGGTGCAAATGGGATGCTGGTCAATCTTGTCTATCTTACAGGTGTGGTGCAAATGGGATGCCATCAAATCTTGTCTATCTTACAGGTGTGGTGTAAATGGGACGCCAGCAAACTGTGTCCATCTTACAGGTGTGGTGCAAATGGGATGCCAGCAAATCTTGTCTATCTTACAGGTGTGGTGCAAATGGGATGCCAGCAAATCTTGTCCATCTTACAGGTGTGGTGCAAATGGCATGCCAGCAAATTGTGTCCATCTTACAGGTGTGGTGCAAATGGGAAGCCAGCAAATATTACATATCTTACAGGTGTGATGGAGGATGCAACTGGGAAGCCAGCAAATCTTGTCTATCTTACAGGTTGGTGCAAATGGTATGCCAGCAAATCTTTTCTATCTTACAGGTGTGATGAAGGATGCAAACGGGATGCCAGCAAATCTATTCTATCTTACATGTGTGATGGAGGATGCAAATGGGATGCCAGTGTGTCCTGTATAGTTTACAGGTGTGGTACAAATAGGATGCCAGCAAAGGCTGAGATACAAAACAGACTCATGTCATCATACTGAGAGACAGCTGAACCATATTCACACAATGCTGAATCTCACCTACACACTGTACCATGATGACCTCCAACTACACCTGAAGACAAGCCAATGGTAACCTCTGCGCTATGATAAGCCTCCCACAATACCTGAAGAACGCAATAATAACCTTTCACAACACCTGAAGACTGCAATGACAACCTCCCATAACATCTGAAGACAATCCAATGATACCCCTCCCATAACTCCTGAAGACTGTGCAATGATACCCCCTCCCCAGCATCTGAATTGCAGTACATGTCTTACCACTTGCTTCTGAAGGTGAGACAAAAAAAGGAAGTTGGATAAATAAACTTATTCTGTAATGCAGATACTTTTCATGGATGCAAATCGGGCAATTGTTTTCAAAAACAAAATTTTAACTTGGTTATTGTCATACTATAGTTGTTGCTTATCTAGACAGGTCATGGTAACGATACATTTTGAAAGTTTATATCTTCTAAAATTTCTCCACTGCTAAAAATGAATTCTACATGGTACAGAATGTATATTTCTGATGAAGTCCTTACCGGCAACCAGCAGACTGACCACAAAAGAAAGGAATCTGCAGCCACAGGTTTTCTGGATCACAGTCATGCCCTCCTTTCTCCACACACTCATCAAAACTCTGAAATATATCCAAATTGTGATAAACCCTGAAAACAGTTCAAATTTTTACAGAAGCACATCTATAATTGGAATGAACCATCTCACTGGAGGAAAATGTCGAAATTTACAGCAATACAATTCATAAATTACATACTGTATATGCCCTAATTAACACACCCGGGGGGGGGGATTACAATTTCCAAATGGGAAGGGTTTGTTAAAGCACAATAATGAAAGATAAAGTTGTTCTTTTTCTTATAATGGCCACAAGTACATATGGGGGTCTTTCTGACACTGAATTCAGTCATTGTAAATATCAGCACAGTTAAAATGATCAATTGATAAATTTTCCCACTCAGCAGCAGGTTGAAGTAGGACCGATAAGTCTTTGAACTTGCCACCCAGCTAAAGCATCATGTTTATTACTACCAGTGATTGTGATATTAAATTTTTTTACATTGATACAGACATTGTAACAGTGTGATCAACTAGGACTTCCACATCATGGATATGAAGCACACTGGTATTGAAAAACACAGGTCTTACACAGTATTTTTAAAATGTTCTGCTTTTAAAAAAGGGGAGGGGGCATTAATTAGAGAATAAACACTTTACAGTATTCCCTCATTATAACACTATCCATGGGAGGCACAGTATAATACCTCATAGTAAGACTGCCTTATAATGAAGTACCTGATACATGCAATTCATCACATTACCCACCTTATAACAGGACCCATTATCATAACTGGCCTTATATGCAGGGAGTGGTACATACCACTGGAACTTTTGATGCCACTGTGATGTCATGATCTTTCCTCGTGACCCAGTGCAATGGTGAATAATACTGACATTATAATCTTTCCCTGTGACATAGTGCCATGGAGAATTACAGTAATATTATGCATTTTCCCTGTGCCAGTGCCAGTGCCAGTGAGAACTATACTGCGACATCATGATCTTTTCCTGCGACAGAGAGCCACTGAGAATTACCTTAACTGTGATAGAGTGCCATGGAGAATTATATTATGGTGCCATGATCCTTCACTGTGACAGAACCATGGAGAATTAAAATGTGGTGTCATGATCTTTGTGACAGAACCATGGAGAATTAAAATGTGTCATGATCTTTGTGACAGTGCCATGGAGAATTATATTGTGGTGTCATAATCCTTCACTGTGACAATGCCATCAAGAATTATACTATTTTGTCAGGACCTTTTCATGTGACATAGTGCCATGTAGAACTATAATGTGAAATTATGATCTTTCCTGTGATAGTTGTGCCATACTGAATTACCATGTGACATTATGATCTTTCCATGTGATAAGGTGCCATAGAGAATTACACTGTGAGATCATGATCATTCCTTGTAACACAGTGTCATTGAGAATTACATTGTCTTGCTATGTTTCCCACAAAAGTTTCCTAAATGGGTTAGAATTGGTATAACAGTCTTGTTTTGATGGATTTCAGGATATAAATGGTCAATTTACCATCAATGGCTGACCAATGATCAATACGTGGAGCTGGTCTGACAGATAATTGTGACTGTAAACATGAAGATCCACTGATCATCAATTCTCAGATACAAAAATACAAATGGCAGAAAATATCTCCTGATGACAGTGTCATGCCTTGGGCCATGATGTCACAATAGCAATGATATTTCTGACAGTGTATCATAGGTTTTACTGCCCCAAGTTTTGATGTTCAACAAATAAGATAGTGTGTTCCATTCTTGGTTGCTTTGGAATGTAGTCTTCATTGCTCAGATGTTGGCATGAGTCAATCTATAATATGGAGACTAAGCTTAGGAACCTGGTGGTAATAATCAGCCTTGGATGAGTGACCAATAACACTGATTGAAAACCATCTACTATTGATGGGGCCTAGTGATTGATTTTCATGCAAAGCAACCATTTAACACTCACTAAAAAGCATTTATTGAAGGGACCTTTTGATTGATTTGCATGCACAGAAACCATCTAACAATGACTGAAAAGCAGCTACTAAAGGGGCCTATTGATTGACTTGCATGCAGCAACCATCTAACACTGAAAAGCATCTACTGAAGGGGCCTGTTGATTGACTTGCATGCAAAGCAACCATCTAACACTGACTGAAAAGCATCTATTGAAGGGGCCTAATGACTGACTTGCATGCAAAGCAACCATCTAACACTGACTGAAAAGCATCTATTGAAGGGGCTTAATGACTGACTTGTATGAAAAGCAACCATCTAACACTGACTGAAAAGCATCTATTGCAGGTGGCTATTGCTTGATTTTCATGCACAGCATCCATCTAACATGGACTGAAAAGCATCTACAGAAGAAAACTTTTGACTGATTTGCATTCATAGTAACCATTTAACACTGACTGAAAAGCATCTACTGAAGTGACCTTTTGATTGATTTGCATGCAAAGCATCCATCTAACATGGACTGAAAATCATCTACAGAAGAAAACTTTTGACTGATTTGCATGCATAGTAACCACTTAACACTGACTGAAAAGCATCTACTGAAGGGGCCCATTATTTGATTTGCATGCAAAGCAACCATCTAACACCGACTGAAAAGCATCTATTGAAGGGGCCTATTGACTGACTTGCATGCAAAGCAACCATCTTTTAACACTGACTGAAAAGCATCTATTGAAGAGGGCCTATTTATTGACTTACATGCAAAGCAACCATCTAACACGGACTGAAGAGCATCTATTGAAGGGACTTATTGATGACTTTGCATGCTGGGATATACTGCTTAGCAGATATCATGTTGAAATGTATCAATTCCTTAGTACTCTTGAATGAGCTGGAGTCACCCAAAACTTGGATGAAATTTAGCAACTCACTGGTAACTGATGAGGAGTTACCCAATTTATCAACTCTTAGTACTCCTGAATGAATATAAGTTACCCAAATCTCAGACAATGATTAGAAGTTACCCAAATCTCAGACAATGGTTAGAAGTTACCCAAATCTCAGAAAATGATTAGAAATTACCCAAATCTCAGACAAGTGACAGATCAATCCAGGGAGATGCAGAGGACAACAATTCCTATTTCCAACTAACCCAGAACCCAAGAAATCAGTTGATTTTACATGCAACACGTAACACAAGAAGTCATTGTTGGGTTACTAAATTTCCATGTAGCCAGTCCATATTTTGTATAAAAAAGAGAATTCTAATAGAGATGGCTTTCCATGCATCCTCCAGGTATGTACAGAGTGGAATATGCTGGGATAAAAGTATCGTATATACTCGCTTGTAAGTCAGGTCAAACTGCAAGTAACAAAGACCCAGATCTGCCATTGCATAATGCACCAGCAGATCTGGGTCAATGCAGTTTGTTAGGACTAATTAGTAGAACCAGATCTGCCATTGCATAATGCACCAGCAAATCTGGGTCAATGCAGTTTGTTAGGACTAATTAGTAGAACCAGATCTGCCATTGCATAATGCACCAGCAAATCTGGGTCAATGCAGTTTGTTAGGACTAATTAGTAGAACCAGATCTGCCATTGCATAATGCACCAGCAAATCTGGGTCTATGCAGCTTGTTAGCACTAATCAGTAGAACAAGCATTACAGACCAAGATCTGCTGGTATATTATGTGACAGCAGAACAAGGTTTGTTTTGTTTGAAGTAGGAACTGATCTGTAAGTGAGTATATATTGTGTCTTTAATACACTGCATCATTTATTAATGGTTGACGCAGTAAGGAGAACATGTCTGTTAATTAGGATAACATATCTGTTACAGTTAATAGAATATATATGCTACAATCAAGAGAACATATTTGCGACAATTAAAAGAACGTGTTTATCTGTTGCAAACTTTCTTGAAAATGCACGAAGAAACTGGGGATCCCCTATTTCACACTTAGCAAATATAATGTGAGATCTTACTTTAAAAGAACAAGAAACCCAAGTGAACACAGTACTGCTTACTTGACTTTGACAGATGATAGTTCTGAGAAAAGGAAATATGGATGGGATGCATATTTTGTAGTCAGTATCCTAAACTTCATGTAATCAGATGTGGATAAATGATATTTGGTCTCATCTGCAATTTTAGAGGGATCATTATACAACAATGAAGTTTTCAAAAAATGCTGATGCCGCCTAATCCATAGTTTAAGTCAGGGGTTGGGTGTACAAATAGTCATATTTTTACAATAAAATTGCTAATATCTGCAATAGCATCCAACTGTAGTTGTAGGGCATTTATTATGTACCAGATGCTGAAATGTAACTTCAAACAAATAACCACGGTGCTTGTATGCCAATTGATGATGTTGAAATGTAGCATATAAACAGTATCCACGGTCATCACATGCTGACAAAAGTTACACGGAATTAATTCAGAAAAAGTTTTCACCCTTTCAAAACTGACCTCTTTATCTCCTGCTTTTTTCCTCTTCAGGTTGGGACGGAAATCATCGCCGTAACGAATGAAATAATAATAAGACAGCATTCTGTCCAAAGGATCCCTGATGATATTGATGTATATTGGTCTCCTGTAGTAACCAAACCTGGAATAGACAATTATTAACAATGTTACAACCTTCACCATGAAATACCACAAAAATATACATTTATTTAACAAGGCTTCAACCTTCACCATGAAATACCATAAAAATATACATTTATTAACAATGTTATAACCTTTACCTTGAAAATACTAAAATTCTTAAGTCATTTCTGACTAAAATAGTCATCACTCTACGAAAAATAAAAATGTGTTCACAGAACACATATGCCCCACTATTGTACATAAAATATAAGATATAGAGAGAGAGATGGACTAGGTACAAATAATTGCAGAAATCACAAGTTCTGGGGTCACTGTTACATCTATCATTTTGATACATAATGCAGCTACGGCAAAAATCCATTAGCAGCATTTAAAGCGTTAGAATGCATAATACAACCGTTCTTAAATAGTACAAGGTCATAACTGACATGTCCAATGCAGCATATTTTCATTAACTTATTGTTAATGACCTTTCACTTCTTCAGTCATTTTAATGGCAATAGATTAGCTGAACATAGTTTCTGATTTATTGTTTGTTTGGTTATTTGGGTTACCACACTGGATCACACTTGTAAAAATCAGAGCATATTTTCCTTAAGTGATCTGATATGCTGTTTCATTCCTGCAGTAATTTCAATGCAAAGATTTGCTGAACCAAATTTTTGATCTATTGTTCACTGGGTTAAATTGGGGTATGACTTTGGTTCTTGCCTTGTAGACATCAGAGTTATGGCCTTTTGGGAATGATATATCTAAAAGAAATAGGAAAGAAGTATGGCCCTTGGAGAATGTAATAGCTTTCTGCAAAATAAAGGCATAATCTATTGTGTCACACTACCAATGCACACTGCAGTAATGGATGAATACAAATGTGAATTTGCTCTAATAGTCTTGGATTGGTCTCATTTGCAATACTGCTTTCAAGTGATCTGTAGGGCAATTGACAATCATAAATATTAAGAATTGTGAATGTCTGAACCTATTTGGAGCTTGAAAACATTCATAAAAGAAATGACTTTCCAGTACATTACAACTTAAAGATTCCAACAGAATTCAGCCATTGTAAATACTTCCATCTATTGTATAATGCACCAGATTGATGAATCTTGTGACTTTACACAAATAAACGCAGGACAATATGCTCTCAAAGAAGTAAATGTAGTGGAATTCTGGCAGTTTACATCTCATTTGTATATATTGATTACATGTGTAAAACCCTCTGTACTATAGCATACTATGACAAATTTCCACATTTTCTGTAATGACATTTCAGATGAGTAGAAATTCAAATTCCAAAGGTTCTCTCCCTTTTTTGAGATGCAACAATTGCCTGAATCTTGCATCCATTGGTTATAAGAAAATTACACAAGTCACTCTCAGACAAAATATGTTGATTTGATGGGTTTCTTTGTTTTAAAGCTATGTTAAAAATGCTATGTGGACTTCATATGTTGATCTGATGGGTGTCTTTGTTTTAAAGCTATGTTAAAAATGCTATGTGGACTTCATATGTTGATCTAATGGGTTTCTTTGTTTTAAAGCTATGCTAAAAATGCTATGTGGACTTCATATGTTGATCTAATGGGTTTCTTTGTTTTAAAGCTATGCTAAAAATGCTATGTGGACTTTATAGTTGAATCTCTTGTAAAAGGGATTAGCAAACTAATTTAGATACTTTTTAATTTAAAAAAAAAACTAAAATACCCCCAACCCACCAAACCTCCACTTTCATGCCTATTTATCTTCTCTTTAATACTTATAATTAGCTCGCAGTTTCATCAGTGTTACTGAAGCACATGATTCCCCAGTACAGTTTCATCATCATCATCATAATAATAATAATAATAATAATAATAATAATGATGACTTTATTCAAAGAAGAAGCTCATTTGATCATCTGACCAATCTTCCATGAGGCCTTCTACAATGACATTTGTACACACACACACAGAGAGATATATATATATATATATATATATATATATATATATATATATATATATATATATATATATATATATATATATATATATAGATATAATGCACAATTTTTACAAGTTATGGTGTCTTTAGACAACAAATGCTGTTAGTAAATCGACAATTCATCTACTGTTACAATAAAATATGTACAAGGCTTCAAGGATGAGTACATACAGGATTCATACAAATAGTAGTATACAGGATTCATACAAATAGTAGTGTACAGGATTCATACAAATAGTAGTATACAGGATTCATACAAACAGTAGTATACAGGATTCATACAAATAGTATTATACAGGATTCATACAAATAGTATAGCAAACGTGTAAAACATTATTGGTGAGTATGTATTAAAAATGTTGTAAAAAGTAGAAGTGCTGAATTAAACAAAATCATACAAATAATTGTTTCTGTAGATGTTTACTAAAAACTTTTTAAAAGCTTGGCATGTTATCAGCTGACTTATATAAGGTGGTAAAAAAAAGAGCAAAACTCTTCTTATAAAATTCTGATTTTGGTTTAGGTGAATATAACGTGTTGTTTGAGATGGATCTTAGTTCATGCATATGTACATTTTTAACAAATTTCAAATTACATTTAAGATAATCAGTTGCCAAACCATGTAAGGATTTATAGACTAGTAACCCCTTCTGAAACTGAGTTCTCTGCTGAAATGGACGCCACTTTTGGGTTTTAAAAAGATCTTTAAGTTGTATCTAAATCAGCGTAAAAATAACTTTTGAAATTTCTGTAATCTTTCCTGATTTTCTGTACCACTATTACCCTAGACAGAACAACAATACTCTAGGCGTGGCATGATATATGCATTGTAGAATATCTTTCTCATTTCTTGAGGGAGATAAAATTGTATTCATCAGTGTTATTGAAGCACATGATTCCATAGTACAGTTTTAATACTGTTATTCAAGCACATGATTCTATAGTACAGTTTTAATACTGTTATTCAAGCACATGATTCCATAGTACAGTTTTAATACTGTTATTCAAGCACATGATTCCATAGTACAGTTTTAATACTGTTATTCAAGCACATGATTCCATAGTACAGTTTTAATACTGTTATTCAAGCACATGATTCCATAGTACAGTTTTAATACTTTTATTCAAGCACATGATTCCATAGTACAGCTTTAACTGTTATTCAAGCACATGATTCCATAGTACAGTTTTAATACTGTTATTCAAGCACATGATTCCACAGTACAGTCTTAATACTGTTATTCAAGCACATGATTCCATAGTACAGTTTTAATAGTTATTCAAGCACATGATTCCATAGTACAGTTTTAATACTGTTATTCAAGCACATGATTCTATAGTAGTTTTAATACTGTTATTGAAGCATGATTCCATAGTACAGTTTTAATACTGTTATTCAAGCACATGATTCCATAGTACAGTTTTAATACTGTTATTCAAGCACATGATTCCATAGTACAGTTTTAATACTGTTATTCAAGCACATGATTCCATAGTACAGTTTTAATACTGTTATTCAAGCACATGATTCCATAGTACAGTTTTAATACTGTTATTCAAGCACATGATTCCATAGTACATTTTCATCAGTTTTATTTTTGGATTTTTTAAAATAGTTTTATGTGTTTAATGTTATTTTTCAGCATATGACAGGTTATACATGAGGACCAAATATCAAACCCCCTGGGAAGAACCACCAACCCATTTGAAACTACTGGCAAATTTTCTCACATACCCATGTTATCCAAGCCCAAGACTTGTGCTCATACACACTGAAGTGAGATGTCAGTGATCTGTAAAGGTGAGTGCCTTAGACCATGTGGCCATCCTGGACCCATTCAGACATCCTGGACCCTATTCAGACATCCTGGACCCTATTCACAGATCCTGGACCCTATTCACAGATCATGGCCTATATTCACACACATACAAGATGATATTCAACATTAGATCTTATTAACAGGCATAAACTGTCCGCAATTTTGAAGACAAAAAAATCTAATATTTTATACATGTTCAATATTTCTGATGAAATTGAACGTTGTTAACAAGCCACAAAAAAAATATGCTAACATTATCTGTTGTTAAAATGCCAACATGAAATAATTTCTAAAATTGTTTGTTGCTATAATGTTCATGTGTAAATCAACATGCATCCAACTGCCCTGACTAAGATCTGCCATTTTATAATGTATATCTGCAAGTTGGGGTCGATATGATGTTGGCTTTGAATAAAGTTTGTATTTTATTTAAAGGAATTTTGGAATATATTGCTTATTAGTCTAATTATAGTTATCCTTCCTTAAAGGCACAAAAGTGTAGTGTTACAGGCAAGGTACTGGGATATATTATACAGTGTTACAGGCAAGGTACTGGGATATATTATACAGTGTTACAGGCAAGGTACTGGGATATATTATACAGTGTTACAGGCAAGGTACTGGGATATATTATACAGTGTTACAGGCAAGGTACTGGGATATATTATACATAGTACAGTGTTACAGGCAAGGTACTGGGATATATTATACAGTGTTACAGGCAAGGTACTGGGATATATTATACATAGTACAGTGTTACAGGCAAGGTACTGGGATATATTATACAGTGTTACAGGCAAGGTACTGGGATATATTATACAGTGTTACAGGCAAGGTACTGGGATATATTATACAGTGTTACAGGCAAGGTACTGGGAAGGTACTGGGATATATTATACATAGTACAGTGTTACAGGCAAGGTACTGGGATATATTATACAGTGTTACAGGCAAGGTACTGGGATATATTATACACAGTACAGTGATCTCCATTAAAATACTGTTTATGTTGTTGTGATTTGTATTTTTAACGTAGCTTTAACAATGTTGCAGTCATATCACCACGATCTTTGCAATGTGGCAGTTTATAGTGATGTCTAGCAATGGGGCATCATGCCGCAGACATGTAGCATGATGTCCATACCAGTCACATTATCCTGACACAAGGCCGACCAGTCCTAACACTAACCTCTTAAAGCTGAATGCCAACAAGGCAGCTGTAAGTACCATTTTTATAAGTCTTTGGTATTACTTGGCTGGGGATCGAACTCATGACCTCTTGCATCCGAGGCAGACACTCTAACCACTAGGCCACTGGAGTGGTATAAAATAATGTTTAAGGCAATTGTAAATGTGTACCATGTTATATGTGAAAATGTTTACAATGTCTACACCTGATATGTAAATTCTACTACTAAGCATTCCAGTTACTTGATATTCATGTGTGGATGCAGAAATTCCAGATTTACTGTGATTTGTGACTGGATATTTGAATTACATGTATTTGATTTGGAATGGTATATTAGACATAGATAGACATAGATACAAAGTATAGTATACATATATAGACATAGATACATAGTATATTAGACATAGACATAGATACACAGAATAGTAAACATAGACATATATACAAAGTATAGTAGACATAGACATAGATACATAGTATAGTAGACATAGATACATAGTACAGTAGACATAGATAGACATAGATACATAGTATAGTAGACATAAATAGACATAGATAAATAGTATAGTAGACATAGATACATAGTACTGTAGACACATATAGACAGATATCTAGTATAGTAGTCATAGATAGACACATATACACAGTATAGTAGTCATATACAGACATAGATACATAGTATAGTAGTCATAGATATAGATATATAGTACAGTAGACAGATAGACAGAGATACACAGTATAGTAGACATAGATATATATTATAGTAGACACAGTCATAGATACATAGTATAGTAGTCATAGACATAGATACACTGTATAGTAGACATAGATAGACATAGATACATATTATAGCAGACATAGATATATATACATAGTATAGTAGTCATAGACATAGATACATAGTATAGTAGACATAGATAGACATAGGTGCATAGTATAGTAGCCATAGATGGGCATAGATACATAGTATAGTAGACATAGATAGACACAGATACATAGTATAGTAGACATAGATTTTATTTTATGTCAGAATTGCATCACATATTAAGGACCATTACCTCGTTGGAGCTTTTTATTGTGTAAAAATGGATGGATAACATTATGTCAGTTGGGAGACTGGCATATGTCCATATTTTTTCCTAGATAGATGAATTTAATTATTCCTATCAGTTAACATTTAAACCTCGCTTGTCATAGGATGGGGTCCATATTGCGGCCCTCCCCCCATTATCTATTCCCTGATACCCTTAGTTTTATTTGTAATGAGCCCATAATGGGAATGGACCATGATATTTTTTCCCCAATTCCCCTCGGGCAATCCATTTGAAAAGTGGCTGCCAAAATGGGCAATCAATTTGAAAAGTGGCTGTCAAACTGTTGATAGTAATAGTATTTAAAAAAAAACGTTTCAGAAGGCAGGGTAAGGAAAATTCCCATGGTTGCAGCCAATCCGTAAAATGAATACTGTGCAAGAATTTAATGAACTTATTTAGACCAATCACCGCTTGACTGATTGTGAATTTTATGGCACATCAGCACTGTAAGGCTATATAGCATCAGAAAAAAGATCACCTACATGATAAGAAAGGTTCATTACTAATCAGCAATAAAAGTACACAAACACAACAATGATATGGTAAAAATATATGATACTTCCAGATCAATGGGGGTTGGGGTTGTAAATGATATGGTAAAAATATATGATACTTCCAGATCAATGGGGGGTTGGGGTTGTAAATGATATGTATAAAGGATACTTTGAGAATAAAAGATAAATTAGAGTGATTAACAGTGCAAATGCTGTTTAAAAATACTCAAAGAAAATAGGACTGCAGAATAATGCAAATGATATGTTAACATAATGCCATATCAAAAATAAGATTGCAGAATAATAAAAGAGACATGTTAACATAATACCATATAAAAAATAAGAGACTGCATGGTAAAGTGTACTGACCATGTGATAAAATTACATAATGTAACACAATGTGTTACCATACTGCCTTATAAATGGGTCATCATACTGGGGGTACGATATAGAGGATAACCATACTTTCATTACTATGCTAATGCTTCATGATTACCATATATACTAGCTTATAAGTTGAGTCAAACTGTAAACAACAAAGATCCTGATCTGCCATAGCATAATGTGCCTGCATACCAGGGTATATATTGTTTGTTCTACTGATTACTCCAAACAAACTGCATAGACACTGACCTGCCAGCACATTATGTGATGACAGATCTGGGTCTGTGCAGTTTGATGTGAGCAGTCAGTAGAACAAATAAAATAGACACTGACCTGCCAGCACATTATGTGATGACAGATCTGGGTCTGTGCAGTTTGCAGTTGACTCATAAGTGAGTATATTTGGTACCAGTGTTTAGTAATTTAAAACCATAACTGCCTGGGCCTTTGGATGAATCAGGCTTTTTCCTCCAAAGCCAATCATAAAGCAACCTCATTTCTATCGAATCTATCAGTAACTTTAGAGAATTAACAAACCAGAACAATAATTTTACAACCATAAAATTAACACCAACCAAAAAATCAATCTCACAACCTGCTTGTAAATTAAATGAATCAGTTCCCCAAAATTAGCAGTGAATATAATCCTGGGAACTTGTAAATTCTTTGCTGATTTATTGCAGCTGAATTTCTGATTATATGGAACTTAATGAAATGAAGTGAATTAATGCGGAGTTTTCACACCCGATACTTGATTAAGTTCATCTGTCAAAAACGTTGTCTAGACTACTTTCTGGTATAAATGAGAGGGACAAACTAGTCATTTGATTATTTGGTGAGTCAACCTTTACAAGACTAAGTGGGACACATCAGCTGTTTGATAACTAGACAAGTCAACCTTCACAAGACTGATTAGGACACATCAGCTGTTTGATAACTAGACAAGTCAACCTTCACAAGTCTGAGTGGGACACATCAGCTGTTTGATAACTAGACAAGTCAACTTTTATAAGAATGAGTGGGACACATCAGCTGTTTGATAACTAGATAAGACAACTTTTACAAAAGTGGGACACATCAGCTGTTTGATAACTAGACAAGTCAACCTTTACAAGACTGAGTGGGACACATCAGCTTTTTTTAACAAGTCAACATTTACATAACAGTGGGACACTTAAGCTATTTTATAACTAGACAAGTCAACCTTTACAAGACTGAGTGGGACACATCAGCTGTTGGATAACTAGACAAGTCAACCTTCACAAGACTGAGTGGGACACATCAGCTGTTTTATAGCTAGACAAGTCAACATTTACATGATAGTGGGACACATCAGCTATTTTATAACTAGACAAGTCAACCTTTATAAGACTGAGTGGGACACATCATCTCTTTGGCAATTAAACAAGTCAACTTTTATAAGACTGAGTGAGACACATCAGCTGTTTGATAACTAGACAAGTCAACATTTACATGATAGTGGGACATATCAGCTATTTTAAAAATCAGACAAGTCAACCTTTTACAAGAATGAGTGGGACACATCATGTTTGGTAACTAGACAAGTCGTCTTTTATAAGACTGAGTGGGACACATCAGCTGTATGATAACTTGACAAGTCAACATTTACATGACAGTGGGACACATCAGCTATTTAAAATCTAGACAAGTCAACTTTTACAAGACTGAATGGGACACATCAGTTGTTTGATTATTTGACAAGACAACAATTACACTTCTGATGCAACTAATCACCAATACAAATTTACATGCATCTGCCTCAAATAAATTATAAAACAAGTACAGTGTACCAGCAATCTGTTGGATCTGAACAAGTTGCTACTTTTATATAGTGATAACCTGCCTATAGCGACTACTTGCCTTAACTGTCCGAGACAAAAACAGACCCTGAAATGTGTAATTTTGCCAAATCTGCATTATATTCACATTCTATTCATGTGTGTATTTCATCTATCATCTCAATGTTTTCTGTTTTTGGATTTTGGATTTTGTCTTTGCTTCCATTTATCTCTTCCATCCATTATTTCACTTGGAACAAAATGGAGATTCAATTACTAATGTCCGGTTTCCCATTATCAAGGGTGCTAAAGTGGGCCACAACTGCCATATTTTGTTTCATTAAAAGTGTGTCTTAATGAATGGTCCAATATTATACAACACAGCAACACAAGTAGGCCATTACGTGCCAGGGCATTTGGAGTAATCTGCCTTAATTGTCAAAGGACACATCACAGTACCTGTCCTGGTCTTATAGTAGGATTCGAACCTGGACTCTTTAAGTCATTAAGTTAGGCATGCTAAACACTGTACCAATGCTGATCTTACCAACTGAAACCCACAGTGGAATTTCATTTAATGAAAAAGCAAATGCACAAAATGATAAAGACAGCACTAAATTTACAATAAAATATAACTACAACTACAATAAATGTGTGTCTGTGATTTAGATTTTTAAAAATTTTTCAGTCATATTGCTATGATGTCTGCAGTGTGACAGTTTATAGTGATGTCAAGCACTGGGGCACCATGCCACAGACATGTAGTATGATGTCCCACCCAGTCACATAATCCTGACACCAGGCTGACCAGTCATAACACTAACTAGTAACCTCATAATGCTGAGTGCCTAGCGAGGCAGCTGTTAGTACCATTTTTAAAAATGTCTTTGGTATGACTCAGCCAGGGTTTGAACTCACGACATCTTGCATCTGAGGCGGATGCTCTAACCACTAGGCCACCTGAGTGGTTATAATAAATGTACACTATAGTTGTACAGAATTTCTTGGAAAATTTTATTTCTTGATATGTTTAATTCAAATGAAGATTGCAAAGATACAACCACTGGTAATCTCATCATGCCAATGTCTGCTCTTTTTTTTACACTGGTCTTAACACAATAACCCCTGGAGGTTTTTGTCGTTTTCATCTTAAATTCGAGTAGGAAACAAATTTTGAAAGCTATTTCTGAATAAATCCTAAAACACCAACTTCCAGGTGATCTTACAATAACATACTGCCTAGTTGTGTTAGAAACATCGTTTTTCATTGGCTATTTGGCTCAAGCATGAGCAGAAGGGTAAAAGTTGGAGTTCTTTCTTTTTTTTTTTTTGCTTAACGGACCCATTATTTTCGTATCAAGACCACTCTTTATTCAAAATGCCCATCTTATCCTACTTTTTGCAAAGGTTCATCTGTCTATTCGCAGTTCATACCTGTCTGCCTTAGATCTGAGACCAAAAAGTCTAAAATCCAGACACAAAATCGGATTCCAACCACAGGCGAATTTTGGGTAGAAAAAAATCGGGTCCAAAAATGAGGTTTTTCCTTCTGTATTTTGTAGTGCAACAAGAAAATCCAGATTTTTTGGTATCATTGTAGAGCTTCATCTGTCTACCTTTCTATAATACCACCCACTTTAGTGTATCATACATGACCTTGACACTACAGAGCTCGGCAGTAGGCTACTACCTCCTGCCACTTAAACTCATCACCAGGGGCTAATGTGTTAATATGAACAGATTGTAATGCCTGAAAAACTGTCTATTTGTGTAAAGAATCTGATCCTGTACCATGCATACATGCTTTTTGATCCTGTACCATGCATACATGCTTTTTAATCCTGTACCATGGATACAGGCTTTTTGATCCTGTACCATGCATACATGCTTTTTGATCCTGTACCATGCATACATGCTTTTTGATCCTGTACCATGGATACAGGCTTTTGGATCCTGTACCATGCATACATGCTTTTGGATCCTGTACCATGCATACATGCTTTTTGATCCTGTACCATGCATACATGCTTTTTGATCCTGTACCATGCATACATGCTTTTTGATCCTGTACCATGCATACAGGCTTTTTGATCCTGTACCATGCATACAGGCTTTTTGATCCTGTACCATGCATACAGGATTTTTGATCCTGTACCATACATACATGCTTTTTGATCCTGTACCATTCATATAGGATTTTTGATCCTGTACCATTCATACAGGATGTTTGATCCTGTACCATGCATACCGGCTTTTTGATCCTGTACCATTCATACAGGATTTTTGATCCTGTACCATGCATACAGGCTTTTTGATCCTGTACCATGCATACAGGATGTTTGATACTGTACCATGCATACTGGCTTTTTGATCCTGTACAATGCATACAGGATGTTTGATACTGTACCATGCATACTGGCTTTTTGATCCTGTACAATGCATACAGGATGTTTGATACTGTACCATTCATACAGGATGTTTGATCCTGTACCATGCATACCGGCTTTTGGATCCTGTACAATGCATACAGGATGTTTGATCCTGTACCATTCATACAGGATTTTTGATCCTGTACCATGTATACAAGATGTTTGATACTGTACCATGCATACAGGATGTTTGATACTGTACCATTCATACAGGATTTTTTATCCTATACCATGCATACAGGCTTTTTGATCCTGTACCATGCATACAGGCTTTTTGATCCTGTACTATGCATACAGGCTTTTTGATCCTGTACCATGAATACAGGATGTTTGATCCTGTACAATGCATACAGGATGTTTGATACTGTACCATGCATACAGGATGTTTGATCCTGTACCATTCATACAGGATTTTTGATCCTGTACCATACATACATGCTTTTTGATCCTGTACCATGCATACCGGCTTTTTGATCCTGTACCATTCATACAGGATTTTTGATCCTGTACCATTCATACAGGATGTTTGATCCTGTACCATGCATACCGGCTTTTTGATCCTGTACCATTCATACAGGATTTTTGATCCTGTACCATGCATGCAGGCTTTTTGATCCTGTACCATGCATACAGGATGTTTGGTACTGTACTATGCATACAGGATGTTTGATACTGTACCATGCATACCGGCTTTTTGATCCTGTACAATGCATACAGGATGTTTGATCCTGTACCATTCATACAGGATGTTTGATCCTGTACCATGCATACCGGCTTTTGGATCCTGTACAATGCATACAGGATGTTTGATCCTGTACCATTCATACAGGATTTTTGGTCCTGTACCATGTATACAGGATGTTTGATACTGTACCATGCATACAGGATGTTTGATACTGTACCATTCATACAGGATTTTTTATCCTATACCATGCATACAGGCTTTTTGATCCTGTACCATGCATACAGGCTTTTTGATCCTGTACTATGCATACAGGCTTTTTGATCCTGTACCATGCAAACAGGATGTTTGATACTGTACCATGCATACAGGCTTTTTGATCCTGTACAATGCATACAGGATGTTTGATCCTGTACAATGCATACAGGATGTTTGATACTGTACCATGCATACAGGATGTTTGATCCTATACCATTCATACAGGATTTTTGATACTGTACCATGCATACAGGATTTTTGATCATGAAAATTTAGCTGCAGCTTGAAAATAAACAATTTTAAATGCACTCATGAATTATATTTGTGTTTTGTTTCATTTTTATTTATCGTTCATCATTCTATGTTCTGCATTTGTGCTATAAGGTTTCTTAAAATCTTCATTATACTTGCATTCTTTCTACAGCTGGCTTTACTTGCAATTCTTTCTACAGTTGGCTTTCATTTCACTGGTCAAGTTATCAAACTGCTTTTATCAAAGAATGAATTAACTTAACATTTTGCCCATGAGAAAAGCAGAGGACGAGTAGGGTGTGGGCATATTTATAATTTTGCAAAATATTTGTACTGGTACTTATATTTAGATGGAATAACTTGTGTGGCCAGAAGGAATCACTACAAGAATTAAGTTCCTCATATATTTCCTTCATTTCCTGAAATCTGTACTGAAATCCAGTGCTATAAGTAAAAAAAACCAACAAGGCCACCTTACTTATTGTAGGCACTAGCACTGAAATAACACATTAAAAAGAGGCCCAATAAAGCCAGATGTAAAGAGCAGGAGGCAAAGAAATCTGAATCTGTAATTGGCTTTCTTTTCAGATTTCATCTGATGCTCCTGATTGAAAATGTTAAGAAAACAACTGTTTCAAGGTTTCTCTAGTTTCTGTATTGTCATTCATATCTGATGGCACATCAGCATAGTTTTCCTATAATGAAAGGCCTCTATGCCAGGATAATTTGTTATTATGTTATATTGAAAGGCCTCTATGCCAGGATACTTTGTTATTATGTTATATTGAAAGGCCTCTATGCCAGGATTCTTTGTTATTATGTTATACTGAATGGCCTCTATGCCAGGATAATTTGTTATTATGTTATATTAAAAGGCCTCTATGCCAGGATAATTTGTTATTATGTTATATTGAAAGGCCTCTATGCCAGGATAATTTGTTATTATGTTATACTGAAAGGCCTCTATGCCAGGATAATTTGTCATTATCCTATATTGAAAGGCCTCTATGCCAGGATAATTTGTCATTATCCTATATTGAAAGGCCTCTATGCCAGGATAATTTGTCATTATCCTAAACTGAAAGGCCTTTATGTCAGGATACTTTCTGTCATTATCCTATACTGAAAGGCCTCTATGCCTGGATACTTTGTTATTATCTTATATTGAATGGCCTCTATGCCTGGATACTTTCTGTCATTATCCTATACTGAAAGGTCTCTATGCCTGGATACTTTGTTATTATCTTATATTGAAAGGCCTCTATGCCAGGATAATTTGTCATCTTATACTGAATGGCCTCTATGCCTGGATACTTTGTCATTATCTTGCATTGAAAGCCCTCTATGCCAGGATACTTTGTTATTATCTTTTATTGAAAGGCCTCTATGCATGGATACTTTCTGTCATTATCCTATACTGAAAGGCCTCTATGCCTGGATACTTTCTGTCATTATCCTATTGAAAGACCTCTATACCTGGATACTTTCTGTCATTATCCTATATTGAAAGGCCTCTATGCCTGGATACTTTGTTATTATCTTATATTGAAAGGCCTCTATGCCAGGATAATTTGTCATCTTATACTGAATGGCCTCTATGGCTGGATACTTTGTCATTATCTTGCATTGAAAGCCCTCTATGCCAGGATACTTTGTTATTATCTTTTATTGAAAGGCCTCTATGCCAGGATACTTTTTGTCATTATCCTATATTGAAAGGCCACTATGCCTGGATACTTTCTGTCATTATCCTATATAGAAGGCCTATATGCCCGAATACTTTGTTATTATCTTATATTGAAAGGCCTCTATGCCAGGATAATTTGTCATCTTATATTGAATGGCCTCTATGTCTGGATATGTTGTCATTATCTTGCATTGAAAGCCCTCTATACCAGGATACTTTCTGTCATTATCCTATATAGAAAGGCCTCTATGCCTGAATACTTTGTTATTATCTTATACTGAAAGGCCTTTATGCCAGGATAATTTGTCACCTTATATTGAATGGCCTCTATGCCTGAATACTTTGTCATTATCTTGCATTGAAAGCCCTCTATGCCAGGATACTTTGTTATTATCTTTTATTGAAAGGCCTCTATGCCTGGATACTTTCTGTCATTATCCTATTTTGAAAGGCCTCTATGCCTGAATACTTTCTGTCATTATCCTATTTTGAAAGACCTCTATGCCAGGATAATTTGTCATGATCTTATATTGAATAGCCTCTATACCTGGATACTTTTTCATCATCTTATATTGAAAGGCCTCTATGCCAGAATACTTTGTTATTATCTTATATTGAAAGGCCTCTATGCCAGGATACTATCTGTCATTATCCTATATTGAAAGGCCTCTATAGCAGGATACTTTGTCATTATCCTATATTGAAAGACCTATATGCCAGGATACTTTGTCATTATCCTATATTGAAAGGCCTCTATGCCAGCATACTTTGTCATTATCCTATATTGAAAAGCCTCAATGCCAGGATGCTTTGTCATTATCCTCTACTGAAAGGCCTCCATGCAAAGATACTTTGTCATTATCATATATTGAAAGACCTCAATGCCAGGATACTTTGCCACTTTCTTATATTGAAAGGCCTCAATGCCAGGATGCTGTATGTCATTTTCCTATATTAAAAGGCCTCAGTGCAATGATAGTTTGTGCCATTGTCCTATATTAAAAGACCTCAGTGCCAGGATGCTTTGTGCCAAAGCTGCTCAATTTCTATTCAGCTATAACTGAGATTGAGTTGTGAACATTTTTCTACTTTTAGTAGCTGTGACCATGTATTATTTTTGGACATACACCTCTGGCAATTTAGTTCAAAAATGTGATTTTAGTTTTGATTAGTTACATTTAGTGATTATGGATTCTGACAGGTTTTAATATTTTGTACATTCTGAAGGGATATATTTTCACAGTCTTGCTTTAAGACTGCTAAATTGCTAACATTTCTCCACTGTCAAAATGTCCCTTTATATGGAATCAGTTATAATAATGGTTGAGAAAAATTGGATGACATCATCCAAGTACCACGATTATCAGGACTCCATCGGACTCTCTTTGATCCAATTAATTATTTATCCAATTAGTGAAATCAGTGAATATTATCAGAATTTGTCATTCTCAACTGTCTCTATCAGACGGAGCTTATAATAAAATATTGTCAATTAAAAATTATGAAATGTCAGTAATAGCTAATTTGGGTAATCATACAAAACCTTTTCAGTTTCTGAGACCAAATAAATCAGTCCAAGCTGTTCAGTGCTCCTATAATATCTGCTCAATTGTTCATAATAAGGTCAAACTTAAACAAGAGATCCTAGAGGCCTGATATTGCTCATATAGCTGACAGTGGTTGCATTGAGTATGAGGCTAAGTCATCTAGTTTACCTACTGTCAAATTTTGCTAAAACTCTCTTTAGGGGATATTGAATAAAAGTAACTTAAAGTTTCTTGAAAGTTTAGTAACACATATTTACTATAATGGTATCATTTGAACCAATTTAAAGATCTAATAATAGAGTCTGATGACATAGAGTCAGGTGGCCTGAACAATTATTTTTTGCTGTCGTCCGACTGTTTTGAAAATTGCCATGAATGACTCTTCGACCCCTACATATGATTCCAGAAATTTTTGGTGCATAATTTGCAAACATTTTAGTTCGTTTAAAGTTTGCTAGTGCATTCTATTTCTGCAAAATCATACAACCATATCACATGAACAGCACATAAATGGTTCATATCATGTCAAGTTTACAACAATTATGTGGTTTTCAAATGGTTCACACACACATAAACATACAATGATTCTTAACAAAAAGGGAAGACTAAGAGAAACTGAAATAATTAGATTTAATGTTATGCTTTAGACTATACATTTATGTGAATTTTAATGAATAAAATCTTGTATATCTATACCATCAAATGAAATAAACATGTACTATTTTAATTAGAAATATGTACCAACACCACATGTATGGTAACATTAGGACGTACCAACAACATGTGCAGTATTGATATAGTGTAGTACCAACACCAAAGCCACAGTATTGATGTGAAATATGTACCAACATGATGTGTACTTTTGATATAAAACATGTACCAACACCACATGTTGGTATAAATATGACACATGAACCAACAAAACAACATGTATAGTACAGTACTATACATGTTGTTTTGTTGGTTCACGTGTGGTGTTGGTACTTGTTTTATGTCAGTACTAATAGTATTAGTACTGACATAAAACAAGTACCAACACCACACGTGTGGTATAAATATAACACATGAACCAACAAAACAACATGTATAGTACTGATATAAAACATGTCCCAACTCCACATGATGAAATTATCAGATCCTGTAACTGATGAGAAATGTGTGTGTGATTTGCATTTTTAACGTGGCTTTAACAAGTTTTCAGTCATATCACTACGATGTCTGCAGTGTGGCAGTTTATAGTGATGTTTAACACTAGGGCATCATGCTGCAGACATGTAGCATGATGTCCCACCCAGTCACATTATCCTGACACCAGGCTGACCAGTCCTAACACTAACCTCTTAATGTTGAGCACCAAGTGAGGCAGCAGTTAATACCATTTTTGTAAGTCTTTGGTATGACTCGGCTGGGGGTCGAACCTGCGACCTCTCGCATCCGAGGCCTCAGATGCTCTAACCACAAGACCACTGGAGCGGTCGATGAGAAATGTATTACTCCAACAAACAATGCAGCTTCTCAAACGTTTTGTTAATAAAATTGGTAATGTAATGCAAAACATGTATATTTTTCAATTTACCATACATACTCATTTGTAAGTCGAGTCACAATGCAAACTGCACAGACCCAGACCTGCCATCACATAATGCAACAGAAGATCTGAGTCTATGCAGTTTGTTATAACTATCTGAATTTATGCAGCTTGTTAGAAGCAGAAATTAGAGAAAACATCACAGACCATCTCCTATCCATGGCTGATGCGACAGCATATCACGATCAATGCTGCTTGGAGTTGGGCTTGACTTAACTGAATAAATACGGTAAAAGGTATCTTCTTGCTTATTTCAAATATTAATGAAATATTATCACAGTCTGTAGTCATATTATCGTGGTCTGTTGTCATATTTATTAACAGCTTCATCTCCCAAAAGCAATTAGGTATGATTGATTGCCAGTCATTGACAAAAAAATCAATACCATATATACTGGAAACAACACAGATCCTGATCTTCCTCAGCACAGTGTGTTGGCACAAAAAGGCCCATGCTGTTTGTTTTACTGATTTCTCAAAACTGCATAAACCCAGATCTACCAATGCATTATGCACAAAATATCTAGGTTTACAGAGTGAATTTGATCTGCCTTACAAAAAGTATAATTTTTCCTTCATGACCTAAAATTTTACAACTTCAATAGAACCCGTCTTGAAGACCATCCATTTTTCTGAAAAATCATGGTCTCTCATCACAGGTCACAACTCTATATAATCAATTAATTTGTGCAAAAATATACTGTATATGCACTATTGTTACATGTTAGCTAAGAATATTCATCAAATATACAACTTCTGTTTTATATTCTTTTCCTTTTCTTATCTAAAATATTAAAACTTCATTTGTCTTGATCAGTATTTTCTTGTACACCAGAAAATTCCACAAGACATTTAGGTTGGAAAGATACAAAATGAATTTAATTATTTCAAAGGTAAGAGGGCTGGAATGAGGCTTGAATACAATACAATGATGGGAAGAAAACTGGCAGCGTGATGAAACTTTCTATGGATTGCTTTATTTAGGAAACAGCAGTAAAAACTAAAATAACCACAATTTGATTAAATACAACTGTTCAGCACCCAAACTGCAAGTGTTGTGCAGATAAAATATTGATTTTCTCTTCATATCTTTATTTTTAATTATGTCATTTATTTGATCAGTACAGGCCCTAATTACTTTCCGATACAATGCGGAATATTAATAAAAGGAAGAAAAATTCAGTTGGCAATAAGTTATATTACATATTGATGTTTCCTGTTGTAGTGTTGAATTTTTATTGCTCGTTACCTTAAAATCACCAAGCAGACCTAATTAAATCTGTCCAGAAATACTGATAATATGAGGAGGAAAATCATATTTAATGAAGCATTTCTTCTTTATTTGCATATCAAACATCTAATCTGAATGGCACAATGAAAGTCTGGTGAATAGAAGGTCATGAAAATGACCTGAAGCAGTCAATAAATGGCCTTTGGTAAGAATACACTGTTTCATAATTCAGATTGATGTTCAGCCGAGATTTGTACAGTAGAAACCCTCTTTAAAGATCACCCCTTCTGCCAAAAAGTCCTAACACTATATAATTAGTAAATATGTGCTCTGAGAATCTGACTTTTCAAGACAGCTGGTCTTTTAAGGCAGTGGTCTCTCAAGTCAGGTTTTATTGTATTACCCTTGATATTGCTCCAATTATAGTACCATGTCTGAAGATAAGCCCATCACAAACTTCAGCAAAATTGAAGCCAATTCTTATGCATAAAAGTCTAGTTAATGTGGTATATACTGGACCATGGTATAACAAGAATGATAAAAAATGTAATAAATGTCACATATACTACACCGTGGTATAGCAAGAATAGCTGAACAATCAATGAATGTGGTATATACTGAAATGTGGTATAACAAGAATGATCAAAAATGTAATAAATATCACATATACTACACCGTGGTATAGCAAGAATGATAAAAAATGTAATAAATGTCACATATACTACACCATGGTATAGCAATAATGATAAAAAATGTAATAAATGTCACATATACTACACCATGGTATA
The DNA here is from genome assembly GCA_028554795.2 of Sinohyriopsis cumingii. Taxonomy (NCBI): domain Eukaryota; kingdom Metazoa; phylum Mollusca; class Bivalvia; order Unionida; family Unionidae; genus Sinohyriopsis; species Sinohyriopsis cumingii. The sequence goes on from CM068840.1 coordinate 12,992,337, forward strand.
GCAAGAATGATAAAAATGTAATAAATGTCACATATACTACACCGTGGTATAGCAAGAATGATAAAAAATGTAATAAATGTCACATATACTACATCGTGGGATAGCATGAATGATAAAAAATGTAATAAATATCACATATACTACATCATGGTATAGCAAGAATGATAAAAAATGTAATAAATATCACATATACTACACCGTGGTATAGCAAGAATGATAATGTAATAAATGTCACATATACTACATCGTGGTATAGCAAGAATGATAAAAAATGTAATAAATATCACATATACTACACCATGGTATAGCAAGAATGATAAAAAATATAATAAATATCACATATACTACACCATGGTATAGCAAGAATGATAAAAAATGTAATAAATGTCACATATACTACACCGTGGTATAGCAAGAATGATAAAAAATGTAATAAATATCACATATACTACACCATGGTATAGCAAGAATGATAAAAAATGTAATAAATGTCACATATACTACACCGTGGTATAGCAAGAATGATAAAAAATGTAATAAATGTCACATATACTACATCGTGGGATAGCATGAATGATAAAAAATGTAATAAATATCACATATACTACATCATGGTATAGCAAGAATGATAAAAAATGTAATAAATATCACATATACTACACCATGGTAAAGCAATAATGATAAAAAATGTAATAAATGTCACATATACTACACCGTGGTATAGCAAGAATGATAATGTAATAAATGTCACATATACTACATCATGGTATAGCAAGAATGATAAAAAATGTAATAAATATCACATATACTACACCATGGTATAGCAAGAATGATAAAAAATGTAATAAATGTCACATATACTACACCGTGGTATAGCAAGAATGATAAAAAATGTAATAAATGTCACATATACTACACCGTGGTATAGCAAGAATGATAAAAAATGTAATAAATGTCACATATACTACACGTGGTATAGCAAGAATAGCTGAACAATCAATGAATGTGGTATATACTGAAATGTGGTATAACAAGAATGATCAAAAATATAATCAATGTCATACATACTAAACTGTGGTATAGCAAGAATGGTTGAAAAATTTAATGAATGTGGTATATACTAAACTGTGGTATAGCAGGAATGGTTGAACAGTTAATGAACTAGTATATGATAAAACATGGTATAACAAGTTAAATGATCAAAAATGTAATTAATGTCATATACTAAACTGTGATATAGCAAGAATGGTTGATTGAACAATTAATGAATGTGGTATATACTGAAATGTGGTATAACAAGAATGGTCAAAAATGTAATTAATATCATATATACTAAATTATGGTATAGCAAAAATCATTGGAATATTAATGAATTTGGTATATACTGAAATGTGAAAATTGGCAAGAATTATCAAACATGTAATGAATGTGGTATATAAACCATGGTATAGTGAGAATAAGGGACATCTAAGACAAAAAAAAACCAGGAGCCTTGATGTTGTTGTTGTTGTAGGGTTTAATGCCATTTTTCAGCACATGATAGGCTATACATGGCGGCCAGTATTAATGGTGGATGAAGAACCCAGGAAAAACCCGGAAAGAACCACCGACTCTCAAGAAGCTACTGGCAAACTTTCTCACATACCTACATTAGCCGAATCCGAGACTCGAACCTACGCAGACAGAGGTGAGATGGCAGTGATCCGTAATGGAGAGCGCTTTATACCACTCGGCCACTCGTGGCCCCGGAGCCTTGATGTAACTGTGATATATCAGAATTCCTGTTATAATAAATCATTTTATAGCAGTGTTTCCCCATACAGTATTTTCCCATGACAGATCCAAGACTGCGTGCCTTGTAAATATCTTTAAAAGTACAAACTTACTGACAGAGCTTTTCTATAGGACTATCTTTTGAGACGTTAGAACAGTTAACTTTTGAAAACATTTAAATTAGCTAAAGGTCTTAGTGATGCAAAATCACTTTAAAATCTTCAGGGAGTTGTGCATTTACTTGTGCTACTCTTAGCTGAATAGAAACCATATACATGTACAACTGCTTGTAAGTCATGTCAAACTGCAAGAAATAAAAATCATGATCTGCCATAGCATAATGCCCCTGCAGATCGGGGTCTATGTTGTATGTTCTACTAATTACTCCTAACAAACTGCACAGACCCAGATCTGCTGGTGCATTATACAACAGGAGATCTGGGTCTGTGCAGTTTGCAGTTAAACTTGACTTTTACGCGAGTACATACAGTATATCCTGGTATGGGTCGTTAGATATAAAAGTATGGGGAAATTGCTAGCTGAATGTGTTCTTAAAAATTCATCAAATTTGCACAGGTTGAAGATCAAAGATTCCCTATGTCAACTACACAAAAGAAAAGTATATGCTGGTGAGTGATTGTTTCCATTATTATACAATTATTAGGATTACATTAGCAACAGAAATCCCCACTACTGATTTATGTCAGGTTGTAAATTGCTATAGATTTCCTAAGGTCTTTGTATACAGTGCACTTATCACTGACTTTATACAATGTACTTTATAAAGTGTACCTTTCACTGACTTTCTACAATGTACTTGTGACTGACTTTACACTGTGTACTTATAATTGACTTTGTAGTGTACTAATCACTGACTTTATAGTGTACTCACCACTGACTTTATACAATGTAGTAATCACTGACTTTACAGTGTACTCATTATTGACTTTATACCATGTATTTATCAGTCTTCCTACAGTGTACTTATCATTGACTTTATACAGTGTAGTAATCACTGACTTAATACTGTGAACTTGTCACTGACTTTATACAGTGTATTTACCACTGACTTTATACAATGTACTTGTCACTGTCTTTATACAGTGTATTTACCACTGACTTTATACAATGCACTTGTCACTGACTTTTATACAGTGTATTTACCACTGATTTTATACATTGTACTTGTCACTAACTTTATACAGTGTATTTACCACTGACTTTATACAAAGCACTTGTCACTGACTTTATACAGTGTATTTACCACTGACTTTATACATTGTACTTGTCACTGACTTTATACAGTGTATTTACCACTGACTTTATACAATGTACTTGTCACTGTCTTTATACAGTGTATTTACCACTGGCTTTATACAATGTACATGTCACTGTCTTTATACAGTGTATTTACCATTGGCTTTATACAATGTACTTGTCACTGACTTTAATACAGTGTATTTACCACTGACTTTATACAATGCACTTGTCACTGACTTTATACAGTGTATTTACCGCTGACTTTATACACTGTACTTGTCACTGACTTTATACAGTGTATTTACCGCTGACTTTATGCATTGGACTTGTCACTGACTTTATACAGTGTATTTACCGTTGACTTTATGCATTGGACTTGTCACTGACTTTATACAGTGTATTTACCACTGACTTTATGCATTGTACTTGTCACTGACTTTATACAGTGTATTTACCACTGACTTTATACAATGCACTTGTCACTGACTTTATACAGTGTATTTACCACTGACTTTATACAATGCACTTGTCACTGACTTTATACAGTGTATTTACCACTGACTTTATACAATGCACTTGTCACTGACTTTATACAGTGTATTTACCACTGACTTTATACATTGTACTTGTCACTGACTTTATACAGTGTATTTACCATTGACTTTATACAATGCACTTGTCACTGACTTTATACATTGTATTTGCCACTGACTTCATACATTGTACTTATCACTGACTTTATAGTGTATTTACCACTGACTTTATACAATGCACTTGTCACTGACTTTATGCAGTGTATCTAAAACTGACTTTATACATTGTACTTGTCACTGTCTTTATACAGTGTATTTACCACTGACTTTATACAATGCACTTGTCACTGACTTTATACAGTGTATTTACCACTGACTTTATACAATGCACTTGTCACTGACTTTATACAGTGTATTTACCACTGACTTTATACAATGTACTTGTCACTGACTTTAAGTAGTTTCCTTTTCATCATTTAATTTAGAAGTACAGGTTGTAACCAATTCATTTTACATCCAGTTGTTCCCAGCATTCAGTAGGGCTACAGTACAATAAATTAGATAACAAGTGACACCAACAGTGTCTGGTCATGGTGATGATCATTTGAGCTTTGTATCAAGTGTTGATTGTACTGAAGTGGGCATACTGTAGTAAAATGTGTGTGTGTGTTTGTGTGTGTGAGTGTGTGTGTGTGTGTGTGTGTGTGTGTGTGATGCCAATTATTTTGTGGCTTGCACTTTTCTTCCATTAGCTATCTTCAGATGTTAGAATAAGTACAAACTTAAAAGCGCCCATCCAGGTTGTTTTCTTGATTATTCATGTATATATAACTAATTTGTCTACCATGCAACTGATTATGCAATAACTACGAATTATACAGACTGCGTAAATAAGGTCATAAATATGTATTGCTGTTAACTATAGTATGGCCAAAGTCATGACAGAATGTGACATGTCAGCTCACAAGCCTAGTTGTGGGTTCAAATATACCTGTTGGAGATGTGTTTATTTTTCTATATATTATTTAACAAAAGGACTGAAACTCTTTTGTGTAGTGAATACTGAATGTCTTAATTGCGCTATTTTAATTTAAGACCAACAAAATAGTTACTAACTCAGTAATATAAATAAATTCCCTGTAACTAATGAAGGAATTGAAAATGTCAGTGTTGCATTCTAAATTAGTATTCTTTGAACTTGTGCATTTTAAGTATTTAGTTAACTCTTCTACTGAAACTACACAAGGAGGGAAAAACAAAGCATAAATTAGCAAGGCAGCATGTTAAAAAGTCGCTAAAAACAACTCTGTTACAAACAGAGCAAACAAAAAAGTCAAAATTGTGCTAATTGGTAATGACCCTGCAGAGTTCAATGAAAGCATAGTGTGATGTGGTCTTAAAAGAAGAACAAAGTCCCTAAAGGTGACAAAATCACTCAGTTTGACAGAAATTGTAAAAAGAATGTATACAACCAGAGTAATTAATCCACATAATAAATGCAAAAGGAAAGTTGGATGAGTCAGTTAGAACACAAAAATGGCTAGAACTGTTAGAAGATAAACTGGATGATGTTATCCAATCCAGCAGCAAAGCTAAAAACTAGTGACACCTGGTGGTGCTAATGTGAGGTAATGGGCAAGAGTCATTGTCCTTTGCCTATTGAAAATAGACAGAAAATGGTCATGTTCCTCTTTTAGTAGGGCTGAATTTGGGTGGTAAGAGGATAATATGTCTAATGTAATGTGATTGGGAATTTTTTTTGAAGGAGAAATATCATGCATGCAAGCACACAGACACACACAATCCTCATTATCTTCCTAGTTGACCACTCTGGTGGTCTAGTGGTTAGAGCATCTGCTTCAGATGCGGGAAAACGAGGGTTCGAACCCTGGTCAAGTCATACCAAAGACATAAAAAATGGTACTTGCAGCCGCATCATTCATTTGGCACTGAGCATTAAGAGGTTAGTGTTAGGACTGGTTGGCCTGATGTCAGGATAATGTGATTGGGTGGGACACGATGCTAAATGTCTGTGGCATGATGCTCCAGTGCTAGACATCACTATAAACTGCCACACTGCAGACATCATTGCGATATGACTGAATTTGTTTTAAAGCTACGTTAAAAATTTAAACCACACACACTCACATCTTCCAAGTTATTCTGTTTACCAGTACACATATCCATCCAACAAGCTATGAATAGTGTAGACGAGATCTGCTGTTACATAACCACATCATGTAAATATCTGGGTCTGTGCTTACTGACTGGGGACAAATAACATAGACCTGGGTCTGTGCTGACTGGGGACAATCAGTATAAACCCCATTCTGTCAATACATTGTTGTGACAACTGTTCTAGGTCTGTGCTCTCTGGGGACAAATAGCATAGATCTGGGTCTGTGCTGACTGGGGACAAATAGCATAGATCTGGGTCTGTGCTGACTGGGGACAAATAACATAGATCTGGGTCTGTGCTGACTGGGGACAATCAGTATAAACCCCATTCTGTCAATACATTGTTGTGACAACTGTTCTAGGTCTGTGCTCTCTGGGGACAAATAGCATAGATCTGGGTCTGTGCTGACTGGGGACAAATAGAGTAGATCTGGGTCTGTGCTGTCTGGGGACAAACATAATAGATCCTTGTCTGTCAGTACAATTAGTGACAGTAGATCTGGGTCTGTGCTGTCTGGGGACAAACATAATAGATCCTTGTCTGTCAGTACAACTAGTGACAGTAGATCTAAGTCTGTGATGGCTGGGGATAAATAGTATAGATCCTATATTGTCTGTCAGTACAACTAGTGACAGTAGATCTAAGTCTGTGATGTCTGGGGATAAATAGTATAGATCCTATATTGTCTGTCAGTACAACTAGTGACAGTAGATCTAAGTCTGTGCTGTCTGGGGACAAACATAATAGATCCTTGTCTGTCAGTACAACTAGTGACAGTAGATCTAAGTCTGGGGATAAATAGTATAGATCCTATATTGTCTGTCAGTACATTTAGTGACAGTATATCTGGGTCTGTGCTGTCTGGGGACAAACATAATAGATCCTTGTCTGTCAGTACAACTAGTGACAGTAGATCTAAGTCTGGGGATAAATAGTATAGATCCTATATTGTCTGTCAGTACAACTAGTGACAGTAGATCTAAGTCTGGGGATAAATAGTATAGATCCTATATTGTCTGTCAGTACAACTAGTGACAGTAGATCTAAGTCTGTGATGTCTGGGGATAAATAGTATAGATCCTATATTGTCTGTCAGTACATTTAGCAACAATAAAGCTAGGTCTATAATGTCTGAAGTTGGTGTGTAGCGTAAGTATGGGATTCATCAACCCTGGTTCTGCCATCTCCATCCCTATTACCTACCAGCGGGTGGTTCACAATTCTAAGATAGTAATGCATGTCTGCATACCAATCCCAATTATATTCAAGCTTTGATGTCTGCATCAAATGCTTTGGCTGGAAGTGTGTGCTAAACAGCACACATTTTATTCATACAGGTCATTACAGATTCTAATACACACTGGTAAACATGGAATGGAAATATAATTTTTCCTTGGTATTTAAGTATTCCAACTGTTATCAAAAGAACAAGCATTAAGTCACCATTACAAATATTAAATTTAATGCCCTCTGATAAACCCATCAAAATATCTCTGACTGATGCTTTTCCTTTTCCTACATTATTCTAAAATGGCACTTGTACTGAAATCTATCTTGTGCTAAAAATAGATCATGACATCATTGTGCCCGGCTGCCGCCATATTGTTTTCAGACAAAGCACAGAGAGACGCTTAGTAACACTTTGTAATTCACGACATATAGGCAAAAATAAAGTTTTTATTTGTCCTTCCCTCACAATGAAATGTTTTGATATATTCAACTATAATATATGAGTGTGTACAGTAATAATCGTGTACATTTTATTTCTGTCATCCTTTTGTATTGTTTTCAAATCTATCTTGAGTATACTGTAAACCTCTGGTATGTACACATTAAAGGAATATATATATATATATGGGGGGGGGGCTGGCAATTTCGTTGGAATTTTTATCTCAAAATATTCATGGTATATCTATTGGTGACAAAATTCAAGCAATTTGTGTATTATACTGTTCTAGAAAGAGTCATCAAATCTGACTATATGATTTATATAGTCTGCAGGCTTAAGCACCACTGTAACTAAATACTGGAATGCACATCTATATTCAGATGAACAAATTTAACGCCTGGTACATGGGTTCAGTAAGATGAACAATAAAAACAATAACATGGAAAAGAACACTGAACGCCAAATGGTTGTTTTTTAGAAACTGTTATCACTGTGTGTGACGTTTCAAAGAGGTAAAAAGTACAAGTGCCATTAGTAATAAAGTGTTTGATGTTTTGTTTAAAATCATGCATTAGAATCCCCAAACCCCATTTATGAAATGCCTGGATTGGGGGACAGCAAACAAATAATAAGAATTTAAGAATGGCCTGACAACTACAGTGCTCTCTCCCTCTTTATAACACTTTTCTGGGAGCCATAAGAACAACCTGCATTATATGAGGGAGAAGATTACAGTGGCATATTTAAAAAAAAAACAACATAATACTGCAAACAGACACAAAATTGGTTCTTATCTACCATCAACTCAATCCAATTATGGCAAATATTTTGATTACTAACGATACAAGAAATTGCAAACATATTAAGGGAACCATAACTATACCAGTGTCATCATATAGGCAGTGGTACACTGAGGGGCTTTACAGTGAGGGTCCAGTGTATAGGTATAAGGACTGTTCCCACAAGGCTTGCCTCATTTCTCAGTATTAGGCCTCATGTCACAGGTCAAACAGAATGCTCTGATGGGCTCACAGAGCCATTAAGGTTCCTATACTACATGCAAAAAGTCTAATGATGGGGCAGACACTGACACTCTAGGGTTCGTATTTTATCATACCAGAAGCATACTGATGGGGCTGTGACACCCCCTAAGGCTCCTATACCACTATACCAAAACTCTACTGATGGGGCTGTGACACCCCCTAAGGCTCCTATACCACCATACCAAAAGTCTACTGATGACGCTCTGACACCCCCTAGGGTTCCTATACTATCATACTTGGGATAATTATAAAACAACACAAACGACGAAAATTCTGTGCAACTAGTTTCACGTTTATGCTTCTTCAGGCATGAAATGTTTTGAAAGAAACGGATGACGTATTTTATTTTAAAATAACAATTACATCATTACGTAACAGTTCTTATTCTTAGCAAAGGGCTAAAATTTTGACCCAAACCAAAATGTCACAATAAAATTAAATAAGCTGAAGAAAATTTTAATTTTTCTAGATGCCTAAAATTAAAAGAATATTTTTTATGATAAAGCATACAACAATTCAGAGAGTAAATCGAATTCTTTTTGTTCTAAAAAATGGGTTATTTTAACACAATTAAATCATCTTTAACACCTACCGGTAGTTTGTACTGATGTGATCACAAAAGTGATATTAACTGGTAATCATCAAAAGCAATATCATAGTAATATTTCTAAGGATGAAATTAAGTTTTGATATAATCCAATGAATGACGACAGTATAGTGATTAAAAAGGATGATTAGTCAAACACTATTATTATTATGAATCAAGAAGATTATGTTAAAGAAGTTGAACGTCAATTAAATGAGGAAAAATACTACAAACATTTTAACGAAGACCCCTCAATAGAAATCAAATAAAAAATTTCAACATGCATCAATGTGATTGCTAAAAATAATAATTCCCTATATGAGGAATTTGATACTTTCCCTCTTAACATACGTACACCTCAATTCTACATATTACCCAAAACTCGTAAAAATCCTGACCATAATTTACCTTTAAATTACCCAGGACGACCCATTATATCAGGTTGTAAGTCATATACTGAAAACCTATACAAATTTATTGATAGTGTTTTACAACCTTTAATGAAATCACTTCCTTCATACATTAAAGATACAACCACTTTCATTAAAAAGTTGAAGTCTATTCCACAGCTATCTGATAACTCAATCCTGGTATCATTAGATGTAGCATCATTTTATACCAACATTTCGCATGCAGATGGCACTGAAGCGTGTAAATATTTTCTTGATAACAATCCTAATAATAACACACTATCTAGCGCAGATATTTGTAAAATAATAAAACTTATCTTGGAAAATAATTATTTAAAATTTAATAATACAAATTACATCCAAATAATGGGTACGGCAATGGTTAGTCCTATGGCTCCTTCATACGCTTTCCTTTTCATGGGTAAATTAGAAAAGGATTTTCTTCAAAACAAAATGTTTAATCCAAGGTTCAGATTTTTAGATGACATATTTATGACCTAGAACCATTCAAATGAAGAACTGAAAAAATGTACTGATATTGCTTAAATGATTTTCACCTGACGATTAAATTTACTTATACTGCATCTAGTACGCATGTTTCATTTTTAGAAGTAAATGTAATAAAAAATATTGATAACACTATCTCTACAAATATTCATATCAAGGAAACTAAAATCCACCAATATGTGGAATATTCTTCATTTCATCCCATGTCATTTAAAAACTGTATACCATATAGCCAGGCCAAAAGATACCAATACATTATTTCAGATGATTGTCAATTACAAATTTCGTTGAACAAATTACAAACATATTTCCAAAATAGAAATTATCCTTGACATATAATTGATTCTGCGCTGAACAAAGCCCGTAATCTTACTCAACATGAGGCTTTAAGCATAGCAGAATGTAAAATAGAGAAAAATATAATTCCTTTTACAATATAATTCTTCAATTTACCTAATATAGGTCATATAATTAATAAATATTATAGTCTCCTAAATTTATCAAATAAAACCAGCATAAAATCACTTTACAAAAATAAACCAACTCTCACTTATTGAAGACCCAATAATTTGCAAGATTTTCTAATTAGAACTAAACAGACAAAATAAAAAAAGACAATTTTTATCATCTAAATGTAACAGACACTGGTGCTCTCAATGTGAAAACATAAGAGAAATTACTTCTTTCAGTAGCACTAATACAAAAGAGGTATTTTCTCTACAAGACAACACTAACACGCATATCAACTGATGTGATTTATTTGATAACCTGTAAAAAATGTAGCATGCAATATGTTGGACAAAAACTTCAACAAGTTTCTAAGAGAATGAACAACCATCGCTTTCATATAAAAACTTACAGAGATCCTCAGATTTCCTCTAATATTTCAACACACTTTAACACTAATAATCACTCTCTACTCGATTTTTCATTCATGCCAATAGATATTGTGCATGGTGACATGAATAGAATAAAAAAAGAAACATAATGGATTCATAAGTTACATACTTTGTATCCTAATGGCCTTAATGCCAATGCACTATATAAAACTGTATAAAAAATTTTAAATTGATATATTGTATATCCTTTATAACAATATAATTATATGTATGACTGTTTGTTTCTATTTTATTTTATTATTATACTATCATACCAGAAGCCTACTGATTGGGCTGTGACACCCCATAAGGCTCCTATACTATCATACCAGAAGCCTACTGATTGGGCTGTGACACCCCATAAGGCTCCTATACTATCATACCAGAAGCCTACTGATTGGGCTGTGACACCCCATAAGGCTCCTATACTATCATACCAGAAGCCTACTGATTGGGCTGTGACACCCCATAAGGCTCCTATACTATCATACCAAAAGTCTATTGATGGGGCTGTAACACCCCAAAGGTTTCTTTACTACCATACCAAACAGCAATTTATTGTACTCTGAATTCATCTAACTCCTACTAACCATGTTAATCACTTCAATGCTAAATATCAGACCAATTAGTGAATTTTATAACAGAATACTACTGACCCAATTTCTTTTAAAATCGGGTCAAATTTGCGTTTTCTGTGGTTTGATATTAGCTGTATTCTTTTTCAATTTGTAGTCAAAGCACCAGTGTTGATCACCTGTGTGTATCACCTGTGCGTATCACCTGTGTGAGATGCTGATCTTAGCCCAGTTCTTTATAGTGTTTTATAATGAGTAACACAGCTGTTATTTCCTCAGGCTTAATTCCCAATATTGACTGTCAGTCATTTAAATTCAATAGATTTGATATCAGTACCTAGCTAATACCATATACTTGCTGCTAAGTCAAGTCCAACTTCAAACAACACAGACACTGATCTGCCACCACATGTGCCTGCAGTTCTGAGACTGTGTTGTTTGTTTCACTGATCACTCTTAATAAACTGCACAGACTCAGATCTGCTAGTACACTGTGCGATGGCAGTACTGGGTCTGTGCAGTCTGCAGTTGTACCAAACTATTATCTTGCACACACAGTAGTGATAAAGCATCAGCTAATGTGTTGCAAAATGGATGATAATTCCTCCAGAGGCATAACAGACTGTCTTTACTGGAATAACTTGCTTTCAAATCCCAACTTATAGCAGCCAAGTGCTTGTGATATAGCACACTTTTTTGGGAAGAAGTAAATTTTATACAAATATGCAGCAAGTTATTTAATGTCTACAATTTTCCTCTTAAACCATTAAGCAACTGATAAACAAGTGTCAGAAAGACATTTCTTTCTCCACATCAAATGATTCTAGTTTGGGCACGAGATATTACGTACGAAAACCTTACTGTGCCACTGTGCTACAAAAGAACAAAACCAAACAAAATCACCTGTGCTATTAACTTAATAACACCATTCCTAAAATAGTAATCAAATTATGAACTCCAAGTAAATGGGTTAAAAAAATAGACCAAACTATAGGCAGAGACCTCAGAAAAACAAAGAAGGGGCTAGACATTGAGATGACTGGATGGGGGGCTGGTGGTGCTGTATAATGGTTGAATACTCATTTTATATTCATATGCTGAGAATAACTGTCAATTATAAAAGCTTTTTCAAACGAAACTGTTTGCTTTTCAAATTAAGTTCAAGATAAACAATCTGAAAGATTGTGAAAAACATAACTCCCAAAGCTTCAGCACAATACTTAAAGGTTTGCCTCGTTGTATACTGAAAAACATTGTGTCTTACCTCACCGCTTTTTGTGCAAAAAAAAAGATTCCTCCTGTTTAAAACATATATACATTTGTTTTGTGAAAAACTGTCACTGTTGAAACTTGTTATTAATGAAATATTGATGCCGTGATTTCATTGCAATTAATAGAGATTTGCTGAAGGATGAGAAGAAGTTTCATTGAGTGCCAATTCAGGAATTTTAAATTATAATAATAATAATAATAATAACAACAACAACAACAACAACAATAATAATAATAATAATAATAATAATAATAATAAAGACTTTAGAGAAGGTAACTCAATTAGTTATAGAATTAATCTACCTTGAGGCTTTCTACCTGTTGTGTACAATAATAATGGAGAGCGCTTTAGACCACTCAGCCAGTCAGGGCCCCGTGTACAATAATGTAACGGAGAGCGCTTTAGATCACTCAGCCAGTCGGGGCCCTGTGTACAATTATGTAATGGAGAGCGCTTTAGACCACTCAGCCAGTCGGGGCCCTGTGTACAATAATGTAACGGAGAGCGCTTTAGACAACTCAGCCAGTTGGGGCCCTGTGTACAATAATGTAACGGAGAGTGCTTTAGACCACTCAGCCAGTTGGGGCCCTGTGTACAATAACATACAGTTCACTAGAAACTTTGGAGATCACTTTCCATAATGAACTGTATCTATCCATAATGAACTGTATCTATCAATAATGAACTGTATCTATCCATAATGAACTGTATCTATCAATAATGAACAACTGTATCTATCCATAATGAACTGTATCTATCCATAATGAACTGTATCTATCAAAGCTTTGAATTCACCTTTACTCCTTTTGCTTGGTTGCCTTGCCATCTTTGAACACATTTGTGAATCACCAGGATAATTTAAGGCAGTTTAATTGCTACTTACACAATAATATTTATAACAGTGTTTGAGTGGTCAACTGAAATGAGTTGACCTGACACGACCATGACCGTTTGCAGCTCTTATGCACGCATGATTTGTATTCCTTTTAACTTTGTTTTATTCCATATCCTTTTTATTTGATTGACATAAAAGATATATATTACATGATAATACAAAGCAGGTATTCTTTTAATTGACTGTAACAATGCAACAATTATGTCAACAAATTGGAGATAAGAACACAGTTGGCAGTTAATTAAGTTCTCACAGAAACAGCCATGACAGTAGGTTGACATCTTTCACGTTTAAATACAAGAGGGCACATCACATTTATGAAGATTATACTGAAACCAAATTAAAATATATGACTTAAAAAACAAAAATTAAACTTGAATGTTAATAGCAAAAAGTTACCATGCAAAAGTGAATAGTCCAAAAAGCCTTCCATGCACCTTTAAATATATGTAGCTTCCCACCTTGTCTGCTACACAGCAACGGTCAGAACTCTATCTGTAGCTGCATAGGTTACAATTTGACCAACAATATGACGATATGGTAATTTAATATATTCATGGGTCACCTGGACAAAACTAGGCATCAATATTTACTTGCTTATAAGACGAGTCCAACTGCAAGCAGTACTGACCAAGATCTGTCATTGCATAATACCTTGGCAGATCTCAGTCTATGCGGTTTGTTAGGAGTAATCAGTAGAACAAACATAGACCATAATGCATCTGAACTCTACTTATACAACAGTACAGAAGGTAGGCATTAAATGATGGGATACATGATCATGTTTGACAGATCTTGACAAATGTATTTAAGGCCCTGGATGGCAGAGTGGTCTAAAGTGCTCACCTTTACTGATCACTGCCATCTCACCTCTGTGTGAATTTGAGTCTTGGGTTTGGCCAATGTAGGTATGTGAGAAAGCTGCCCGTAGTTTCCCATTGGTTGGTAATTTTATCCAGGTTATTCCAGGTGTCTTCTTTCACCAGTTATACTGGCTGCCATATACAGCCAATCTTGGCATTAAACTCAGAACAACAACAAATATATTTATTCATCATAGTTAGTGTGCATGACCAACAACTGGACTTAAATGACCACACAGTGCCATAACAATGATGAAGTTTTTATAAAGAAATAATTTGAAATAAAAAAAACAAATAAGTAATGAAGGATGGTACTAAAACTGAAACAACAGTGAATTAGAAACCATAAATGACACATTTTCAAGTTCATTAAAAAACTGTGTATCAATGTATTCTTATTTGCAACATCTTTCTGAACCTGATCTTTGAATATTTTTATACTGAAATTTCCAAATCTCTGATAACAGAATTTTAGAATCCCTGATCCTATTATGTTAGGGATCAGTTAATACCTGTAATTGCTAGATATCTCTGGTAGGTCAAAAGTCAGGACCAACACATACTCTGAGCAACTGGGCACTGGTCAAAGGAGTTCTTCAAAAACATGTATCAACCAGTCTTTGATTTTGGTTATCCATTATAATGGCAAATAATGGTCACTCTGTCTGGTTTACAGGCTGTTGTATCAAACAAACAACAAAGATGTTTGTTAACTTAATTTAAAGGTGTTTACATGCCTTCTTTCTCAGACCATCAATAAATGTGTTGCTGAGTAAGTGTGTCTTTATGTTTTCCAAGTTATTCAAATACTGGAAAGCTTCAAAACACAGGACAAATGAGGTGTGAAAGCTTATCGGGGGGGGGGGGGGGGGCAAACAAGGTGTGAAAGCTAATCTCCCAGAGATGACAAAGACCTATAACTAACAACTGCCCCAGGGTCTGTACTACAAATGTTACCACATTCCCTCATACCACTTGGTTGTTGTGATGTGTCAGTGTATGATGATACCTACTGAACAAAATATGTGAAGTCCAGGCCTGAATTAAGTAGAAAACTACCAATGCACTTTCAACAACTGACTTTTATGACCATTCTCCAGGACCCATTTGGGGACCTGATCAAATAAATATTCACCATCTGACTTGTATGAAAATACCCAAGAATTAGGTATTACATATTTTCGAGATCGTTGTTCCTGTAGGGTTTAACACCATTTTTCAGCAAAAGATGGGCTATACATGGCGGCCAGTATAAATGGTGGAGGAAGAACCCAGGAAAACCCTAGAAAGAACCACCGACCCACAAGAAGCTACTTGCAAACTTTCTCACATACCCACATTGGCTGACTCCAATGCTTGAATCCATGTAGACAGAGGTGAGATGGCAGTGATCCGTAACAGCGAGTGCTTTAGACCACTCGTGGCCCCTATTTTTGAGGTAGTATGTCAGCTTTTTGTCAATTATTACTTAATTTTTTTAAACAAATCAGTTGAGTGGAATTCTTGTTTGGTGAAAATCATGTGTATGGTTTTTTGAATGAAAAAATGATGGTTTTATAAATAATTAGGATGAGATGAAACCAATTAACCATGGAAAGGGATACTAGATACAGTACTAAATCAGCAGAAACCAATTAACCATGGAAGGGGATACTAGATACTGTACTAAATCAGCAGAAACCAATTAACCATGGAAGGGGATACTAGATACAGTACTAAATCAGCAGAAACCAATTAACCATGGAAGGGGATACTAGATACTGTACTAAATCAGCAGAAACCAATTAACCATGGAAGGGGATACTAGATACAGTACTAAATCAGCAGAAACCAATTAACCATGGAAGGGGATACTAGATACTGTACTAAATCAGCAGAAACCAATTAACCATGGAAGGGGATACTAGATACAGTACTAAATCAGCAGAGACCAATTAACCATGGAAGGGGATACTAGATACAGTACTAAATCAGCAGAGACCAATTAACCATGGAAGGGGATACTAGATACAGTACTAAATCAGCAGAGACCAATTAACCATGGAAGGGGATACTAGATACTGTACTAAATCAGCAGAGACCAATTAACCATGGAAGGGGATACTAGATACAGTACTAAATCAGCAGAGACCAATTAACCATGGAAGGGGATACTAGATACAGTACTAAATCAGCAGAAACCAATTAACCATGGAAGGGGATACTAGATACTGTACTAAATCAGCAGAAACCAATTAACCGTGGAAGGGGATACTAGATACAGTACTAAATCAGCAGGTAATCCCGAACTGAAACAAACCCTTAATTTTCAATGCATTTAATAAAATTAGGTACATTAACTATTAAAGTTTACTTTTTTGATACAACTTGCTGGATCTCTTAAACGTTTTTAGATTAAATTTCACAAACATATGGCCATCATGTTAGTTTTGGGGAAACAAAACTCCAGCATGAGTCAAAAGAATATATATATATATACACACACACACACAAACACATGTATGATAAATGTAACCTACTTCAGTGATGGACACTTGTTCATAAATGTTATGTACAAACTCTTACTTGAACATGTTCATGATTATTACCACTGTAACTCGGTGGGTGAAATTAGTCTCAGGAATGGATCTTACGCATTCTGGAGCATATCTATGTATTAAAGTGATAAAATATGTGTGTGTGTGTGTGTGTGTGCGCGTGCACGCGCGTGCGTGCGTGTGTGTGTGTGTGTGAGATTTGGAATTTTAACATAGCTTCAACAATTTTTCAGTCATATCACTGCGATGTCTGCAGTGTGCAGTTTTTAGTGATGTCTAGCACTGGGGCATCATGCCACAGACATGTAGCATGATGTCCCAACCAGTCACATTATCCTCACACCAGGTCGACCAGTGCTAACACTAATCTCTTAATGCTGAGCACCTAGCTAGGCAGCTATATATTGATAGAAAATATACCTCCAAAGTGGAAAGCATTTAATACAAAGGGAGCTAACTATTCTAGTATGATGTATGCTTATTATAATTAGTGCGAACCTCGTACAATTTACAGAAATAATTTGTTAAGAGCATAGAATGGGTATTATGGCAAACAAAATACGATAACCATCAGTATGGCCCAGTCATTGTTACATTACAGCTTGTCAGCCTAAATCTACTTTAGTGAAATGTTAAGCTTGTTGATGCAACAGCCAAGGTTATTCAATCTCTCTTCATGTCTTGCTATGTGAGAAATAATCAGAATTCATCAATCTTTCATTTGTCTTAGGGAGCATTACTTGATCTGTTAGTATTGGAATTAGTCTGGACAAATAAATCTAAGTCAAGTGAAAGCTTGGCATGTTCAAGCAGACCTAAAGCTACTTTTAATATCAGATATTGTATCTCTATTATTTCAAGACAAATTCTGGCAGTCACCATATTTTAATGTATCATTCAATGTCCATTTGATTTGCCTTGATAAACAGCACTGTAACTCCAGTCTTTGTCTCCAAAAGTAATTCAGATATTTACATATTTAAAGGCAGTTGCTGACACATTATCAATTAATCCCTCCTTATAATGCTGTCACATAATTAATCCCTCAAGATACTGTTATCACACAGCACAATATTCCTTTACTATAATAATGTCACAAAGTCAAGTACCCCCTCACTATAATGCTGCTATATAATCAAGTAATCATACCTATAATGCTGTCATAGCCAAGTATCCACTCACTATAATGCTGTCACATAGTCAAGTATTCACTCACTATAATGCTGTTACATAGTCAAGTACCCCCTCCCTATAATGTTGCCACATAGTCGAGCACCCCCTCCCTATAATGTTGCCACAGAGTCAAGTACCCCCTCACTATAATGCTGTCACAAAGTCAAGTGCTCACTCACTATAATGCTGTTACATAGTCAAGTACTCCTTCACTATAATGCTGTCATAGCTAAGTACCCCTCACTATAATGCTGTCACACAGTCAAGTACTCTCTATAATGCTGTTACATAGTTAAGTACCAACTCGCTATAATGATGTCACATACTCAAGTACTCACTCACTATAATGCTGTTACATAGTCAAGTACCCCCTCACTGTAATGCTGTCATAGCTAAGTACCCCTCACTATAATGCTGTCACACAGTCAAGTACTCTCTATATTGCTGTAACATAGTTAAGTACCAACTCACTATAATCCTGTCACGCACTCAAGTACTCACTCACTATAATGCTGTTACATAGTCAAGAACCCCCTCACTATAATGCTGTCATAGTCAAGTACCAACTCAGTATAATGCTGTCACATAGCCAAGTACTCACTCACTATAATGTCACCACATAGTCAATTATCCCCTCACTATAATGCTGTCACATGGTCAAGTACTCACTCACTTTAATGCTGTTACATAGTTAAGTACTCCCTCCTTATAATGCATACTGTTTGTCTTCCCAAAAAAGAAAAAGTACATTTAAAAACATTTTAGGAATACCCAACTGTATCTACCTATGCAGAAAAGAACCTTTTTAAGCTTCATACCATAAATATAATGTAATACCTATGTGCAAATGATATAGCATTTCATGTACATACTAAAAGTATGTTCTTTAAAATGAGTTTGAAATTTAAATTTTTTTATTTTCCTTTGAAAACGTCAGAAACGTTCTCAAGGAAACCACAGTAATTCACTTTATTATGGCTCAGCTGTACTCGCAATCCAAGCATTGTGCCCCTGGATAGCATGGGTCAGCTGTTGACTCACAATCCAAGTCTTGTGGACCTGGACAGTATGGCTCAGCTGTTGACTCATAACCCAAGTGTTGTGGACCTGGACAGTATGGGTCAGCTGTTGACTCAAAATCCAAGTTTTGGGGACCTGGATTGTATCGGTCAGCTGTTGACTCAAAATCCAAGTGTTGTGGACCTGGACAGTATGGGTCAGCTGTTGACTCAAAATCCAAGTTTTCTGGACTGTCATGAATTTCTATGTGCCTAAAATTGCATCTTTGTAGGAATTTGTTGTTTATTTTGGTTCAATGAGAATGACAGGTGTAATATGTAAAAAAAACTACCTTAGAATTTTATTACAGTATGTGCCCATACCGATGTGAATTTTATTACAGTATGTGCCCATACTGATGTGAATTTTATTACAGTATGTGCCCATACTGATGTGAATTTTATTACAGTATGTGCCCATACCGATGTGAATTTTATTACAGTATGTGCCCATACCGATGTGAATTTTATTACAGTATGTACCCATACTGATGTGAATTTTATTACAGTATGTGCCCATACTGATGTGAATTTTATTACAGTATGTGCCCATACTGATGTTTAATTTGTGAAATCTGACATGATAACATTTAGGAATGCAAGCCTTTCAAAAATGTTTTTCTTTTTTCTAACTTAACAAGTTTTTGAAAATTTCTTACAAATCGTCAAGGATTTGCTAATTTTGTAATTTATGTGTGGTGTTGATGCACAAATAAATAAATATGCAAGGAATATTCAAATTTGGGCATCATAAAAATTCACCCATTAAAGAATTAAGAAATTTGTATTTCAGTTTGATTCCAAAAATTTATTTATGTTTGCAGGTACCGCAATAGACCTCAGTAATCCAGCTGAATAACAACATTTAGCAAAACTTTTTTTAATTTATCAGTTTCTCTCTAGAAAACTGTTGCCGACACAACATGAAGCAAGTCTCCATGGATATCATTGTAAATATTTGCACAAGAAAGCCAATAAATTTTGATGACAGCAATGGATAGTAATCTATTTTGTCAGAATATTTTGGTCTGCAGGACTTTTTGCTTTAAGGTAACACATTTTTCCTTTCAATTTTCAGTTATTCCAAACCATATATTTGATTGTTATCCAGTCTGTCCAGCTGGAGTTTGAAGGGTGGGGCATGAAGTAAGCACAAATAATCTTTTTATTTATTTTTTCCAAGTTCTTCTATTTATTTTATTTTCAGAGTCATCAAAAATAAGGATAAGAAACAAACTTTTTTCTTTGCAACTACTTATAAAGGTTTGTACAGAGAGAGGTTTTGGGAAGTCAAGTTCCATGGTACCTTTTAAGAAATCATTAAACATACCTAAAATGGTTCAAGAGACTTGTACCTTGAAATGTACCTTTATCAGAGGTACATTTTAGGTGCAATACTGTGGGACCTATTTCATACCTATAGAAAATGTACCTTTTAATCCCACCTGGTATACATTAGGCCCTGAAATGATTCTATAAAATGGTTCCAAATAAACTTTACATAAAGCTAAGATATACTAGTGCCTTGCATACACCTAATGTAATGCACTTCTGGATAGTACCTTTCCTATACCTCTTTGCTGTACCTTTCCTATACCTTTTTTTTGTGCAACCTTGTCCAGGAATGTGCCTTTATACTTACTTAAGAGTCCAGTTGCAAACTGCACATTGTGCATTGGCAAATTTGGGTCGATGCAGTTTGTTAGAAGTAATCAGTTGAAGAAACAAAACAGACCCTGATTGGCAAGTGCATTATGATATGGCAGATCAAGATCTTTGTTGTCTGCAGTTTGACTCGACTTGTAAGCAAGTATATACATCACTACAGCAAATAAGGGCTAATTCGATGGCAGTATTTGAATCTGTACCCTTCTGGTCATGAGATGGACTTGTTAGAGTCTTTGCTTAGAGTACTTTGTTGCCAATAGCACTTATGTCTGTCTATGCTTATATCAAAACTCAGGCTAAGAAATATTTCGTCCCTGTCTTTAATAAAGTATCATCTTAAAAATAATCAATCGTCTAAGATACTTTACTTGGCGACATTTTCCTGCTCACAAGAGCTTTCCTTATGTTGATCAAACGCATTTCCATGGGATTAGAATTAATTTTGGTTGTCTGCCTACTAAATCATACTGTTACACTGTCTGCAATCATGTCCTCTTATATACCAGTCAGTTTATTTCATGTGGGATGATTAGACTGGTCTTCTACCTTACCCACTCAAACTTTATTATCCTTTTGATGTAAACAAATATATCCCAGTCTGTCTGATAGGTCTATCAGGTAATTAGTTCCGTTAAAAGAAGGAGATAATGCTTTATTTCTATGACTTTATATAACTGTATAGTGCGTTGCACTCTGAGAGCTGAGGAATCTATAATTATGTTAATGTTGTTATGGGGTTTAACACCATTTTCAGGACAAGATAGGCTATACATGGCAGCCAGTAAAACTGGAGGTGGAAAAACCCAGGAAACCCTGGAAAGAACCACCAACCCAAGGGACCACTCGGGGCCATATATTGATCTTATTAGAACATGTACCAAACTATTAACTGAAGATCCAGATCTGCCATCCCATCACACAGTAGCTAATAAGGGTCTACTTTCTCATTAGAAATAAGAAATACAGACTCACCTCTTCATAAGGAAGTGCATGATAACCATACAAAAGTTACTAGCATTATATGAACCTTATTACTTTCTGGCATGTTGCATTAAGGCTATAGTGTTCCAGGGGTATGTAAATAAAGAGTAATGTTTAACGCTATTTTACATTAAGACAAGTGTATGCAAATAAAAAGTAGTATTTATTGGTATGCTCAATTAAGACTGTAATGTGTACAAATAAAAAGTAGTGCTTAATGACATTAGACTATTGTATACAAATAAAAAGTACTGATAGTATTTACTGGTATGTTGTGATCAAAAAGACTATAATGTATACAAAAAAGGTAGTGTTCAATGGCATGTTGCATTAAGACTATTGTGTATACAAATAAAAAGATAGTGTTCAATGGCATGTTGCATTAAGAATATAGCCTATACATATAAAAAAAGAGTTTAATGGTATGTTACATCAAGACTATAGTGTATACAAATAAAAAGGTAGTGTTCAATGGCATGTTGCATTAAGAATATAGCCTATACATATAAAAAAAGAGTTTAATGGTATGTTTCATTAAGACTATAGTGTATACAAATAAAAAGGTATTGTTTAATTGTATGTTGCATTAAGACTATAGTCTATACACACACAAAGTAGTGTTAAATGTTATAAAATCATATTATAACTGGTTTTTAATTAGACAAGAACAAAGATTAAGTTAATAAAATCAAGAAGTGATCGAAAAGAAAATCAAACAATTTAATGGAAATGGCATAACCATAATTGTATTATAAGAGAAGAAGTATACTGAGGTGTTTTATAGTGAGGGTCCATTATAGGAGATGCAAAGTAACTTCTAACTGGCCATTATATAATGTGATAAGAGATCAAACCTGGAAAATGTAATTTCTGATCCGACAATATATAATGTTCTGATAGACTGAGGCTCGAAAATGTAATTTCTAATCCAACAATATATAATGTGATGAGAGATTGAGCCAGGAAAAGGTAATTTCTGATTCTCCAATATAATGTGATGAAAGATTGAGTCTGGAAATAAAAATTCTGTAGAAGCTGAAACTTTGTTTTGACCAATCAGAAATGGTATTACTTTCAAAAGGTCCATTCTGATTGACTGATAAAGAAAATTTGATCTTAAATACAAACTCAAGTTTTATCATCTTCCTGGCTTTGATCTAAGCTGGGTAAGCATTTACATGTACATAAACAAATATGATAGAAATTTACCTTGAGTTTCATTAACGTTAAATTATATCAATGGCTTGATAAAATATCATTTTATATTTAACTCCTGCTGACTGTAATGAAAAAAGTAAATAGTTCTAAGAATTCAAGCAGTGTGTGTGGCAAGCATACTTCAAGACAGCAATCACTTTGGTGTCTGATGGTAAGTTGGATCCATTCATATGTGTGTGTGTGTGTGTGTGACTTAGATTTGAACATAGCTTTAACAATTTTCCAGTCATATTGCTACAATGTCTGCAGTGTGGCAGTTTAGTGATGTCTAGCACTGGGGCATCATGCCACAGACATTTAGCATGATGTCCCACCCAGTCACATTATCCTGACTCCTGGCTGACCTGTCCTAACTCTAACCTCTTAATGCTGAGTGCCAAGTAAGGTAACTGTTAATACCATTTTTAGAAGTCTTTTGTATGACTCAGCCAGGGTTCAAACCCATGACCTCCCGCATCCGGGGCGGATGCTCTAACCACTAGGCTACTGGAACGGTCTCCATTCATATGTAGATCCATAATATTGATTAACCAAAAAGTTAAACTTTTTCCATTTTATTTGAATGCCATTTTATCTAATCATCTTTCGGTGGGGTAGGGACTTGAGCTACAGGTCAAGGCCATTTATTTTTAAACCTTGCTCTGTAAACCAAGTAGCATTCTGTTAACTATTATATTCCTCTTAATTTAAATATAAAATGTACTGATTTGGTATTTTTCATATTTTGAAAATGACTGTTCTATTCTGTAAACCTGGGTTTATAAACCTTTGCTAATTAAGACTAATTAAAATTTCAGGTTTGTTAATCCTAAAGTGTAGTACTGTAGAACAAGACCACAAAAGACAATAGCACTGGAATTAAAAATCAAAAGAAGCGACACAAACCAAAAAGGTTACACACAAAGTCTGTAAACCCTGCTTTACCATACTGCAACATTTCTAATGAAACCTAAAGGAAGAATTCAGCTGCCATTGTCTGGACATATCTAAAGCCTACCCTATATACTCACTTATGAGTTGAGTCAAACTGCAGTAAAACAGATCCTGATCTGCTGTAGCATAATGAGCTTGCAGATCAGGGTTCATTTGTTTCTTCTACTGACTACTTCTAACAAGCTGCATATACACAGATCTGCTGGAGCATTATGCGATGCCAGACCTGGGTCTGTATAGTTTGCCATCAGACTCGACTTATAAGTGAGTTCTTATGGTATTTCATCAAGCTGTCTTTCATATCAACACGATTTGATGTATCTATGCAGCATGCAGACATGATGCCACATTAAAGCAACCTCAGTATGTAAATTTGTTGTCCTATCTATATAATTTTGTTGGCAAAGTGCAATCAGCAATTTGTCTTGTTGACCCGCAAGGCACACTTTCATAGGAAACTAATTTTCATATTTGTATGAATGAAAAATAATGATGTTTGTACTTGTTCATGCACTTTTTATTGTAATGTTTGTAATTATTCATATACTTTTGACTGTAATGTTTGTGACTGTTCATACATTTTTGACTGTAAACTTGTAATTACTGTAAATGTGTAATTATTCATACACTTTAGACTGCATTGTTTGTGATTGTTCATACACTTTTGACTGTATTGTTTGTAATTGTATTGTTTGTAATTGTTCATACACTTCTGACTGTATTATTTGTAATTGTTCATATACTTTTAACTGTATACTTGTAATTACTGTAAGCTTGTAATTATTCATACACTTTAGACTGTATTGTTTGTAATTGTTCATACACTTTTGACTGTATTGTTTGTAATTGTATTGTTTGTGATTGTTCATACACTTTTGACTGTATTGTTTGTAATTTTATTGTTTGTAATTGTTCTGACTATTATTTGTGATTGTTCATATGCTTTTAACTGTAAACTTGTAATTACTGTAAGCTTGTAATTATTCATACACTTTTGACTGTATTGTTTGTAATTGTATTGTTTGTGATTGTTCATACACTTTTGACTGTATAGTTTGTAATTATTCATACATTTTTGACTATTGTTTGTAATTGTTCATACATTAGACTGTAATGTTTGTAATTGTTCATACACTTTTGACTATTGTTTGCAATTGTTCAATTACTTTAGACTGTATTATTTGTAATTCTTCATACACTTTTGACTGTATTGTTTGTAATTGTTCATACACTTTAGACTGTATTGTATGTAATTATTCATATGCTTTTGATTGAAATGTTTGTAATTGTTCATACACTTTTGACTGTATTGTTTGTAATTGTTCATACACTTTAGACTGTATTGTATGTAATTATTCATATGCTTTTGATTGAAATGTTTGTAATTGTTCATACACTTTTGACTGTATTGTTTGTAATTGTTCATACACTTTAGACTGTATTGTATGTAATTATTCATATGCTTTTGATTGAAATGTTTGTAATTGTTCATACACTTTAGACTGTATTGTATGTAATTATTCATACACTTTTGACTGAAATGTTTGTAATTGTTCATACACTTTAGACTGTATTGTATGTAATTATTCATATGCTTTTCATTGAAATGTTTGTAATTGTTCATACACTTTAGACTGTATTGTATGTAATTCTTCATACACTTTTGACTGTATTGTATGTAATTATTCATACACTTTTGATTGAAATGTTTGTAATTGTTCATACACTTTAGACTGTATTGTATGTAATTATTCATATGCTTTTCATTGAAATGTTTGTAATTGTTCATACACTTTAGACTGTATTGTATGTAATTCTTCATACACTTTTGACTGTATTATTTGTAATTGTTCATACACTTTTGACTGTATTGTTTGTAATTGTTCATACACTTTAGACTGTATTGTTTGTAATTGTTCATACACTTTTGACTGTATTATTTGTAATTGTTCATACACTTTTGACTGTATTGTTTGTAATTGTTCATACACTTTAGACTGTATTGTTTGTAATTGTTCATACACTTTAGACTGTATTGTTTGTAATTGTTCATACACTTTTGACTGTAATGTTTATAATTGTTTATATACTTTTTATTATTTCTGGAAGTTTACTGACAGTTCTAGGTGAAAATAATACTTATCAAAAGAATTTTTTTTATATAAAAACCTAAAAAGAGGAGCACACTTTTAAGAACAAATATTCTTTATACCAAATAAACCTGTACTGTAGGTCAAAATAAAAAAATACTGGCATTATTTTTACTGACTGACGGTGATGCACATGAAACAGTAAATTTAGCAACGTAACAAAGAGCAATCAACAACCGAACTGAGGCTTCATCTACAATCATAAAACATGAAGAAAAAAATGTTGCCCACATTTCATTTATTGAGTCTTTCATTGTTAAAATTGTCAGGCAGGGCAAGAAATGAGCTAATAGGTCATTTTTTGTGTCGAAGATTTAGTAATAGGCCACATGGAAAGATATTGCCTCTTTTTTCAAACACTACAATGTAAATGCTTCAAACTTGCTTGTCTAAGTGACTGGCAGAATTATTTCATCTGGTTTCACTCTTCTGTACAGACATTGGGAGAAAGTGGTATAAATGTAGCTCTGCAAGAATCAATTATTTTCCTGTCTGGAGAGATGTGATCATCAATCATATCTGAATGATTTCGTCATAGCCCTAGGAGAGCTTTCCCTCTAAAACTCCACTACATTATCTCTAAAATCATGCCAATTTCACTGTCATTGGTTTCACAAGGGAAGTAGACTGTCTATTACACTTCCAACTTTATGTTCAGTTTATATCTAACCATATTCAGAAACGCAGATTATCTAGTAAAAAAACATTAAAACTTGTATTAAAAAAACCTATATGATGAAAGTTGTCCATCTTTTCAGTGCCTGTTGAAACATTTGGATCAAAACAAACTGATACAAGAATCCCTTGAAAGGCCTGATGCTCTAATGGGCAAAACAAATTTCCAGGAATTCAAGGTAAGACTGTTTCTTCCTTTTGGAACCCTCTTTTACATTCTTCAGCAATAAAAAGATTTTCAAATCAGCTGATTTGGCTGACATATTGGATGACATATTGTTACCACCATTTTGGTTGGACACAAAAGACATCATTAGAAGTCTTATGGAGTCATTATGATATCCAATCAATGCAAGTAGTGACAACAAGGGTTTCAAGGTAGCCATCGTGGCAACCATAATGGATGTATGACAAACACCATTATCATTTAGGACTAAACAGGCAGCAAAAAAAAGAAGAGTATGCTAGTAGATAACCCCCATGTTAACTTAGTCATCCATTTGGATGGGGAAGAGATAACAGTATTTTCAAGAAAGCTGCAATTGTGGTAATAGTGAGGGTTAGTCTATCTCTCTGAATTCACTGTACCTCATTTAATCTGAGAGTAGGCTTCACTCTCTCAATTGACATAATCTTTGGAGTTCATACATCTCACTTACATAGTCATCAGACAGCAGACTTTTCTCTCTTTCCCATAATGGACTGCATCTCACTTAATCTGAGAGCAGCTTTACTCTCTCTCTTTCTTTCTCCACTTGCTTGCATAATCTTCAGAGTCCAATGCACCTCACTTGCATAATCTTCAGAGCCCAATGCATCTCACTTGCATAATCTTCAGAGTCCAATGCACCTCACTTACATAATCTTCAGAGTCCAATGCACCTCACTTACATAGTCTTCAGAGTCCAATGCACCTCACTTACATAGTCTTCAGAGTCCAATGCACCTCACTTACATAGTCTTCAGAGTCCAATGCACCTCACTTACATAGTCTTCAGAGTCCAATGCACCTCACTTGCATAATCTTCTGAGTCCAATGCACCTCACTTGCATAATCTTCAGAGTCCAATGCACCTCACTTACATAATCTTCAGAGTTCAATGCACCTCACTTACATAGTCTTCCGAAATTATGACTCACTCTCACGCTCAACTCATCTCACTTGCATATTCTAAAGGGAGCAGGATTCTCTCTCTCCCCCAGAATTTACAGCAACTCACTTACTTAATCGGAGAATCTGAAAGCAAGCTTCATGCTTTCTCGCCCCTCCACAAACAGAATTTGTTGCACCTCACTCAATCTGAGCGCAGGAAATACTCTCTAATCATCCGAGTTCACTGTACTTCACTTATAATATGTTCATAGAGCAGGTTTCTCTCTCTCTCCCTCTGTGTGACTCCGAGTTCAATGCACCTCACATACTAAACAATGA
Source organism: Sinohyriopsis cumingii (assembly GCA_028554795.2). Classification (NCBI taxonomy): domain Eukaryota; kingdom Metazoa; phylum Mollusca; class Bivalvia; order Unionida; family Unionidae; genus Sinohyriopsis; species Sinohyriopsis cumingii. The sequence goes on from CM068840.1 coordinate 13,020,606, forward strand.
AGTGTAATGAACTCTGGGAGAATACCAGTAGCTCAATGAACCTATGCTGTTAAATACAGAATGACACCAGTTAACTATCCTGTTAAATAAAATAGACACCATTCTACCAAGCTGTTAAATACAGAATGACACCAGTCTACTATGCTGTTAAATACAGAATGACACCAGTCAACTATGCTGTTAAATACAGAATGACACCAGTCTAATAAGCTATTTGAACATGGTTACTCTTAACTGCTGCAATAATTGCTGATAATTCTCAGAAAAATGTAATGACAAATTTGTCAGTTTTTTGTTTTCAATTTCTGATTTGTCTTTACTATGGGTATGTACTGTGATATGCAATACACAATACAAGCTATACTGATATATTGTTTTATGATCTACTGCAAAGTGCTGATTCAGAAATTAATGACTTCAACCAATCCATGCATTGGCAGAAAGAAATATGACCCCTTGTACTGACAGAATGACAGTCAGTACAACCTTTTAAACATTTTGTTGTAAATAAATGCTTCCATGATGAATAGATTACTCCTAACAAACAGCACAGACCCTGATCTGCCATAACATAATGTGCTGGCAGATCTGGGTCTGTACAGTTTGTAGTTGGACTCCACTCATCAGTGAGTGTATATGGTACACAGAAAAGCCATCACTGACAACTTTTGTCAGTTTATTGTTTAATCTCTGTAGGTACTTGTAGCAATTATGAAACAAAAGCTACTTTATCATATTCAAGGTTTGGACAAACAACTATACATCATTTTGTCACCTAACAAAAGGAGTTACAGTGCTGTAGTACTTTCTTATAAGTCACATTCAACTGCAAACTGAATTAGCGCAGAGCTGCCATCACACAATGCACCTACAGTACTGGGTCTATGCAGTTTGTTAAGAGAAATTAAGATGAATAATAAGTTTAAAAATTAATACAGATACTGAACTGCCAGCAAATTATGAAACTGAATTAGCGCAGAGCTGCCATCACACAATGCACCTACAGTACTGGGTCTATGCAGTTTCTTAAGAGAAATTAGGATGAATAATAAGTTTAAAAATTAATACAGATACTGAACTGCCGGCAAATTATGAAACTGCTGATCCTGGTACAGACAAAATATGTGTCCCCCACCAATGAATGATTGGACATAATCCCATTATTCAGTCTAAGTTTAGTCTTTTATAAAGTTTTAAACAACACAAATATACATCTTTGTACATTGGCTTCACGTGCGTAGATAAATGACATAGTGTGCAAGTTAGGTGTCAGAGCTTAACAGACATGAAGATGAAGATGCCTAATGACCCTTTGGTTCTAAAGACTAATTGCACGCACATGTATTTTGTCACCTCGCTTTCTTAATTTCATTACACACACTTTTAATACATTGCATTGAATCCTTCCAAGATGTTTTAACGCTTGCAATTTTATCATATGCTATACTTAGAAAAATACAGCCAAGAATTTGGGACTGATCTATTTGGTCGGAGGAATACAAACTCCCATATTAATTGTCACATAATAAATTGTAAGTCAGGTATGTGAAACCACTTGAAACCTATTGATAAGTAATTTTTTGTTTCCCTTGGGTGTAAGTGAACTGATTACTCCCAACAAACTGCATAGACTTATAAGTAAGTACTACAGCAATGTAACTCCTTTTGATAGGTGACAAAATGATGTATAGTTGTTTGTCCAAACCTTAAATATGATAAAGTAGTTTTTGTTCCAACAGAGATTAAACAATAAATATTACTAACATAGTCCATGCAGTGAAATCAGCCCACTACAGTACTAAGATCATGGAAAGTTTCGAGATCACTAACAAGCTAATGTCAAGGAAAAAATGTACACCACTTCCAACTACCTTCTCTCCACCTGACCTTTCTGGACATGTTTACAAATTTCTTCAGTGACAAAGTACAAACCATCAGAGATAAGCTTGACAACAAAAACCAGTGACCATACAGTTGCGATACAGAATTTCAGCGGCAACCATTAGCAGCATTTGAACCTGTCTCTATGGATTTAGTACGTACAATCGTGATGAAGACTGCACCAAAGTCATGTGAACTTGATCCAATTCAACATCACTGCTGCTTGAGTGCTTAGTTCCAATATTGCCTTCACTAACTGATGTTATTAATACCTCTCTCTCATCCAGGGAATTCCCATCATTTTTAAAACTGTCATTGTAGAGCCTCTGCTAAGAAACCAACACTCGATCATAACGATTTAAAGAACTACCACCCAGTTTCGAATCTCCCATTCATATAAAAAGTCTTAGAAAAGGTTGTTCTATCCAAACTTGTATCTCATCTGAATTCAAACAGTCTTTTTAGCAATGTACAATCTGCATATCACCCTTGCCACAGTAATGAAACTATTCTTCTGAAAGTAGTTAATGACATTCTCTCTGCTTTGGATAGCGGAAAGGTTACAGTCCTCACCCTCCTTGTTTTGTCTGCAGCATTTGGCACAATAGACCATGATATATTACTTCACCGTCTCCAGCATGTATTTGGCATTCATAATACAGCCTTTCTGTGGTTCAAGTCCTACTTGGTCAACAGGACACAAATTGTGTCTGGAAATGGAATATACTCCAGCCCAGTTTATCTATGCTGAAGTGTCCACAGAGGTCTGTTCTTGGACTTGTTCTATTCATTCTATACACTCACCTGTTTTCAAATGTCATAGATCATCATCAAGTGTCTCACCAATTGTACACCTTAAATATTTTCAGCATGTTTTATATTTTATAATTTCATGGTGTTTGTTTTTTGTAATCATATCATTATATATGTTTTTTGTTTGTTTTAGCTGTTGTCTAATATTGTAAAGCGCTTAGAGCTTCTAAAGATTAGGAGCTATACAAAGTCCTCATTATTATTATTATTTAAGCCATAATTTTATAGTATGAACATGAAATTCCATAATTAAATAACATATTTATGATGTCTCAGATTTCTTATTTTCCCCCTTTCCCATTTCAAAATAGGCCAGTATATTTGTGATGGTTTAAAAAGTTTAAAAACATACCAAGGGAGGGCATTATGTCCTATCTTTCATTTTTCTGGGGGAATTTTGTCCTACACCCAAGCTGATCAGGGTGTTGTTTTTTTGTAGATGAACCAAACATATATGCATGTATATATGGTGTCCTGTGTTTTTGCCTGAAGGAGATAAATATATATTACTCTGGTTGGTAGATAAATTCATGTCCTTGAACTAGATAAATATATCTTACTCTGGTTGGTAGGTAAATTCATGTCCTTGAACTAGATAAATATATCTTACTGTGGTTGGTAGGTAAATTAATGTCCTTGAACTAGATAAATATATCACTCTAGTTGGTAGGTAAATTCATGTCCTGGGACTAGATAAATACATCTTACTCTGGTTGGTAGGTAAATTCATGTCCTTGAACTAGATAAATATATCTTACTCTGGTTGGTAGGTAAATTAATGTCCTTGAACTAGATAAATATATCTTACTCTGGTTGGTAGGTAAATTCATGTCCTTGAACTAGATAAATATATCTTACTGTGGTTGGTAGGTAAATTAATGTCCTTGAACTAGATAAATATATCACTCTAGTTGGTAGGTAAATTCATGTCCTGGGACTAGATAAATATATCTTACTCTGGTTGGTAGGTAAATTCATGTCCTTGAACTAGATAAATATATCTTACTCTGGTTGGTAGGTAAATTCATGTCCTTGAACTAGATAAATATATCATACTCTAGTTGGTAGGTAAATTTATGTATTTGAACTAGATAAATATATCATACTCTAGTTGGTAGGTAAATTCATGTCATGGGACTAGATAAATATATCTTACTCTGGTTGGTTGGTAAATTCATGTCCTTGAACTAGATAAATATATCATACTCTAGTTGGTAGGTAAATTCATGTCCTGGGACTAGATAAATATATCTTACTCTGGTTGGTAGGTAAATTCATGTCCTTGAACTAGATAAATATATCATACTCTAGTTGGTAGGTAAATTCATGTCCTGGGACTAGATAAATATATCTTACTCTGGTTGGTAGGTAAATTCATGTCCTTGAACTAGATAAAATTATCTTACTCTATTTGGTATGTAAATTCATGTCCTGGGACTTGATACACATATCTTACTTTAGTGGTTAGGTTAATTCATGTCCCTCTATTGTGACATCATTCCCATCAGTGGTAAATGTAAGATTTTTTCACAGAAGGCAAATGACACCTTTGGAACGTTTTTAGTAAAGGAGGATTTTAGATTTTTAAGGGAGGAACTTTTTCTTTAACACAAGAACAATATTTATGAATAGACCCCATAAAGTATGTTTCAAATTTTTTTTGAGAAATAACTTTTGATGAAGAAAAAAAAAATGTTCACTGTTGCTTATGTTGATTATCTTCATTACCAACACAGTTGCAATGTTGTGTTACGACAAGCGCATTATGCTGTATGCATCAGAAGTGCATGTGACACTATGCTGTATGCATTAGAAGTGCATGTGACAGAATGGCACTATGCTGTAAGCATTATATATGCATTAGTAGTGCATGTGACACTAAGTGAAGCCATGCTGTATTAGAAGTGCATGTGACACAGAATGGCATTAAGTTGTATGCATTAGAAGCACAGAAACCACAAAGTGGCACTATGCTGTTGTTATGTATATTTGATTTAATTTAACTGTTTGATAGTTTTAAACTTTTTTTATTCTATTACATGCTATGTAATGTAACTTTATTTACTACAATAGAGTTCAGTTCTGACTGATTTTTTCTTTCTTTCAAAGTAAACGACTAATAATAGAAACTTTGTATCGAATGCTGACCTAGTTTTTGACCTTGATTCAGAACCAGTAAGAGCTGTAGTTAACAATTTAAAAAAAAATTCTTTATATTCTGTCTCAGAGTAAGATTCATCAAGTGGCCTTGAGGCCATATTTGGAGTACGTGGCAAATAACGTGTTTCTTGTTACAAACTTTTGGTTGTCCCAGAAGGATGAACTCTTGACCTCCATCCGGGAATCTGTTTTGCATTGTAGTTAGATTTGTTACTATGTTTTGAGAAAGAATTGTCATTCTTGCTTTAACACTTGAGAAGTTAAAGTGTTTTATGTTGTGACCAGTTTTGGGCTAATTATTTTATTTTCTTCAAATTATTTGGATTTCAAGATTGTTTTCCCTGGAAATGCTAGTGCTCTAAATTAATTCTTGGACAAAGACATTTATTGAAATTTACACAGAATTCAAAAACTGGAAAATTGTTTTTTGTTTTTGTTGTTGTAGGGTTTAATGCCATTTTTCAGCACATGATAGGCTATACATGGCGGCCAGTATTAATGGTGGAGGAAGAACCTGGGAAAACCCCGGAAAGAACCACTGACCCACGAGAAGCTACTGGCAAGCTTTCTCACATACCCACACTGGCTGAATCTGAGACTTGAACCCAAGCAGACAGGTGAGATGGCAGGGATCCGTAACGGAGAAGGCTTTAGACCACTCGGCCACTCTGGGCCCCTATTATTTTTTGTGATTCAACAAAGAACTGTTGACACATCAGTATGATGCTGACCACAGCATACATCATTGCCTTCCATTTTGGAATTCATCAGGATTCTAAATCAGTTTCATTAGGACTTTTTATTACCTGGACTTCTATTTTTTAATTCTTGGATTACTTTTGGATTTGATTCATAAAACTGTAAGTTCTTTTCTCATTTTTACCTTGTTTTTCTAGGGAAATAAATAATTTGTTAAATTTTGTTAAATTTTACAAAGTGTGTTGTATTCACTCTTTTTTTGTTACTTTTATAAGAGCCTAAACAAGTAACACTGTATGCATTAGAAATGGAGACACAAAGTGGCACTATGTTGTATGCATCAGTAACACATGTAACACAAAGTGGCACTATGCTGTATGCATCAGTAGCACGTGTCACAAAGTGGTACTATGCTGTATGTATTAGAAGTGCCTGTGACACAGAATGGCATAAGCTGCGTGCCTCAGAAGCACAGAGAAAACAAAGTGGCACTATGCCTTATGCATTAGAAGTGCATGTGAGAGAGTGGTAGAATGCTATATACATTAAAAGTGCATCTGACACAAAGTGGCATGCAGCTGTATGCATCAGAAGTGCAGGTGACAAAGAAACATTACAGTACCACTATATACCAAAAACAGAACATCATCCATTACAACCTGCCAAGTGTAGTTGGTAGAACATTTTTAAAAACTAGATAATCAATGGAAGCATATTATTATTTGCTCAATGGAATAAAGATACAACTTGAATCTCGTCGTTGATCTAAAAGTCAAGCATTTACAGCACCAGACTGAGCTTTGTTAACATTAATTAATGTTACAGGGTTTCGTTGTGATAATGGCAATTCAGTCCTACATAATTCTTTGTTTGAACATTAATTAATGTTACAGGGTTTTGTTGTGATAATGGCAAATCAATCCTACATAATTCTTTGTTAACATTCATTAATGTTACAGGGTTATGCTGTGATAATGGCAATTCAGTCCTACATAATTCTTTGTTTGAACATTAATTAATGTTACAGGGTTTTGTTGTGATAATGGCAAATCAATCCTACATAATTCTCTGTTAACATTAATTAATGTTACAGGGTTTCGTTGTGATAATGGCAATTCAGTCCTACATAATTCTTTGTTTGAACATTAGTTAATGTTACGGGGTTTTGTTGTGATAATGGCAAATCAATCTTACATAATTCTTTGTTAACATTCATTAATGTTACAGGGTTTTGTTGTGATAATGGCAATTCAGTCCTACATAATTCTTTTTTGAACATTAATTAATGTTACAGGGTTTTGTTGTGATAATGGCAAATCAATCCTACATAATTCTTTGTTAACAATCATTAATGTTACAGGGTTTTGATGTGATAATGGCAATTCAATCCTACATAATTCTTTGTTAACATTTATTAATGTACCAGGGTTATGTTGTGATAATGGCAAATCAATCCTACATAATTCTTTGTTTGAACATTAATTAATGTTACAGGGTTTTGTTGTGATAATGGCAAATCAATCCTACATAATTCTTTGTTAACATTCATTAATGTTACAGGGTTTCGTTGTGATAATGGCAATTCAGTCCTACATAATTCTTTGTTTGAACATTAATTAATGTTACGGGGTTTTGTTGTGATAATGGCAAATCAATCTTACATAATTCTTTGTTAACATTCATTAATGTTACAGGCTTACGTTGTGATAATGGCAATTCAGTCCTACATAATTCTTTTTTGAACATTAATTAATGTTACAGGGTTTTGTTGTGATAATGGCAAATCAATCCTACATAATTCTTTGTTAACAATCATTAATGTTACAGGGTTTTGATGTGATAATGGCAATTCAATTCTACATAATTCTTTGTTAACATTTATTAATGTACCAGGGTTTTGTTGTGATAATGGCAAATCAATCCTACATAATTCTTTGTTTGAACATTAATTAATGTTACAGGGTTTTGTTGTGATAATGGCAAATCAATCCTACATAATTCTTTGTTAACATTCATTAATGTTACAGGGTTTCGTTGTGATAATGGCAATTCAGTCCTACATAATTCTTTGTTTGAACATTAATTAATGTTACGGGGTTTTGTTGTGATAATGGCAAATCAATCATACATAATTCTTTGTTAACATTCATTAATGTTACAGGCTTACGTTGTGATAATGGCAATTCAGTCCTACATAATTCTTTTTTGAACATTAATTAATGTTACAGGGTTTTGTTGTGATAATGGCAAATCAATCCTACATAATTCTTTGTTAACAATCATTAATGTTACAGGGTTTTGATGTGATAATGGCAATTCAATTCTACATAATTCTTTGTTAACATTTATTAATGTACCAGGGTTTTGTTGTGATAATGGCAAATCAATCCTACATAATTCTTTGTTTGAACATTAATTAATGTTACAGGGTTTTGTTGTGATAATGGCAAATCAATCTTACATAATTCTTTGTTAACATTCATTAATGTTACAGGGTTATGATGTGATAATGGCAATTCATCCTACATAATTCTTTGTTTGAACAATAATTAATGTTACAGGGTTTTGTTGTGATAATGGCAAATCAATCCTACATAATTCTTTGTTAACAATCATTAATGTTACAGGGTTTTGATGTGATAATGGCAATTCAATCCTACATAATTCTTTGTTAACATTCATTAATGTTACAGGGTTTCGTTGTGATAATGGCAAATCAATCCTACATAATTCCTTGTTAACATTAAAAAATGTTACAGGTTTTCGTTATGATAATGGCAATTCAATCCTACATAATTCTTTCTTAACAATAATATATATATATATACTGATATTGTTACGAAATGCCCGATATGGCTCATTTAGTCTTCCATACTTTTCATTTAAATCAGGTTGTCTTGTTTCACGCGCCGTAATATTTCTGTAAATGTAATTTTTCGTCGTATTGCGTGATGCTTTTATTGCTCACGCGGCACGTGCGAAATAATGTATTATTGCACACTACTATATATATATCGGGTAGAGATATTGAAGTGCACAGCCAATATAGGGGGAAGCTCTAAACATATTCAGCTGTCGGGCAGGTGCCATTGTAATTTAGTTAGAGCCAAACAGTTGGGTGAGTCGAATGTTTTTTTAGTCAACTCTTTTTATTATTTACAATAATTATTCAGTTTCGTAAAAGCACGTTCATTGTTGTATTATGTGGTCACATCGTTTATCGTATTTGCAATTCAGTTTATTAAGATATAACCTAGGCAATGTGGTGACGAGTTAATTTCATCTAGTCGCTATCACGACTAATTTCGAAAACATATTATGTATGTATTAATGTCATAGCATTAAGTATATTTGTTTTTATTGCATACCATTCCTATGTCATACTTCGTGCCTATCGTATATTCTTAAAGTAGCTGCAACAAAACCCATTCCAATTAAATTAGACTATTGGAAAGGTGTGTTTATTTTCCATATTCAGCTCGCCGGTTATGAGCAGCCAGATGGGCTTGTGGATACCATGATGTCTGTGTACCATTACTAGTATAACCCACCAATTCAGTGCCAGCGTACGGGTACAAGTGCGGAGGGGAAAGTGACCGTGCCAGAGAGAAGGCCGTGTCAACATGTATTTTCCAATCAAGTAGTGTTTTGACTACAAGTAAAGGACAATAACAAGTAGTGTATTGACTACAAGTAAAAGGACAATAACAAGTAGTGTATTGACTACAAGTAAAGTACAATAACAAGTAGTGTATTGACTACAAGTAAAGTACAATAACAAGTAGTCTATTGACTACAAGTAAAGAACAATAACAAGTAGTGGTTTGACTACATGTGAATTATGACAGTAGTGTCTGACTACATAAATGTTTGCAACCAGTAGTTGATTATATGGGTTTGCAACAAGCATTTGTTTATATGAAAGTTTGCTACAGATATTTGTACACATGAAGTTTACATGGAGTTTCTAGTACTTTTTGACTACTTGAATGTGACATAGTAGTCAAAGTATATCTCATATGTGTTTTATATTCATTTTATATGCTTCTGTGTTATTTTCATATCATTAGTACCAGTGTTTAATATATTGTCATTTGTCATCCACGAACGTGTTTATTGTTTCTTTAAAACCCTGCCCGGTCTCAAAGGGTCAGCTCGACAACGTTACATATATATATATGTATATAATAATACAGCAAGGATCAAGTTAATTAATGTTACAGGGTTTTGTTGTGATAATGGCAATTCAATCCTACATAATTCTTTGTTAACATTTATTAATGTTACAGGGTTTCGTTGTGATAATGGCAAATCAATCCTACACAATTCTTTTGCACTTCCTCATTTTTAAGGGTGGTGGGGTGTGATTTATGAAATTTAAAGCTAGTTGATTCTAGCAATCACTCATCTTGGAGAAAACAGTCATGTTAAATCACTGTTGCAAGTATTTTAAAGCATTAATGTTTCATATTCTAAAATTTTCAGATGAAATAATTTTCCCAGAGTGCACTGTTGTGATATAAACTTAGTTCTTGAGGAATAAGATTTGTAGCAGGGACTCAGCAAGCCCCATTCATTACACAAATATCATATACCCTCAGGTTAGAGAGATTAATGTTTTTCACCTTTTTGGTAGACACTTTTTATTAATCTCATTAGGGTGACAATTATGAAGATATAAAATGACTCTGATTGTAGTCTTATCCCCTGACCACTAGTCAAGTGTTGATACACATCACTGCTGTCAGCGTAAAACACTTTAATTGGTGTCAACCTTATTATAAAAGTGTCAGATTTCTTTCATTTTAAAATATAATCTATTGTATAAGAATTTCTACAGGTTTATTATGAAAGCATTACCTGTAGATAAGATCCAATAGCTTAAGCCTTAAATTTGGTATTTTATCCATGACCTTTGGTAAAGTCTTTATAAAGACTAGTTAAAGACAGAAAAAGCCTTTATGGAAGTTTTCAACAGATTTCAACTTGTGGTGACAATATCTGAGCTGTAAGGGGAAGTAACCCACTGTGAGTACTATGACTGAATGCAACATTAAAATTGCATTCATTCTGTGGTCTGCATGCATTCAATTTCTGTTTCATGGTAAAATTACCCACTTCAGAGTTCTGTATGTCAGAATTAAGACAGGAACATATAAATAACTGGGATTTACAACGGTGAGCCATGGAAGCAGCCAAAGTTATAAAATGGCTTATTCTCTTGTATCACGTTATTAACGATAATTACCGACTGATGCATATTTTGTTTAATATTGATAGATTTAGAAAGAATGGGAGAGGCTGATGGTTTGAAAATACATACAAAAGTGAGAAGACCAAGAAATGACAGCATGTACCGTATATACTCCCTTATAAGTTGAGTCAACTCCAAACAACAAAGATCCTGATCTGCCACAGCATAATGCAGTTCAGGGTCTGTATTCTTTGTTCTATGATTACTCTTAACAAACTGCACAGACACAGATCTACTGGTACATTATGCGACAGCAGATCTGGGTTTGTGCAGTTTGCAGTTGACCTTGGCTTAAAAGCATGTACATAGAGTATTTGACAATTCATATTGATCAAAGTCCCTAGTCTGCACCTAACAGCGCTGCTTATTGACTTCCATTAGGGACTAACTGTAGGTGGCCCATGCATATGGCAACCCACAATTCACATGACTTCCTCTGCTTTTGTTGAACTGAATGCTTTCCAGATTGATTGTTTTCACAAAGCAAAAACAACACAGAAAAGTCATATTGTTATAATACCTGGGAATTGTTTAATCTGTTTCTAAGCTGTTGCCAATGGTGAGGTAAAAGCTAATTGATCAATTTGCACAAGGTGTTGATTATGGGCTGAATGTTCCATTATGCCTTATTTATTTTGCTTTCCAGAATTTTAAGACTGCTCCAACATTTTTAACACAAGAAACAGATGATAGACAAGAAAATGTAAACCCAGCTGTTTAGGAAAATATGTCTTTATGTGTGTTTTTCAATAATCTGACAATTTTGTTCTGTCACCTAATTAGCATATGAAAAATTTATTTACAATTTGTAAAACAAAATTGAGAAAAATCTATGTTACGAAAGAAGTTAGGTCACAACAATTTCATGAAATTTTGTCAAAAAGGTATAGAAATGTGAGATTATATATTCCTGAAATCATCCAGAAGAACTGGTCAGTTGAAGAATCTTTGTCAATTTACCACACTACACCTGCAAAAATGCAATCAATAAAACCCTTACACCTGCCTGGATCAAGGATTGGTTAGCAGGTGAATGGAGTGTCTATTACTCCACAGGTGACTGACATATGCCTCACCAAGAAGTCAGTTTCTTTGCAATTCTCCACTTACCTCGGGCATTTCTATACAGGATAGGTGATCATTAGCACTGCACACAAAGGAGTAATACCAATAAAGGAATTAAGGTCATTATATTAAAGCTCTATGACCATGAAAACTGAGTTGCTAGCAACTTATGATAGCCCTTCAGGAACACTAAAGTCTCCAGTGCATGATTGGTTTTATTTTAGTTTCTTTTAAGGGCACTTTTGACACATTTTTGGCTTTAGAAATGAGGGCTAAGTGAAAATCCCAAGGACACACTGAGGCAGCTGATCTGGGCTGGCTTGGGGAGGTATTGAACTTGCATCCCTAATATAAGTTGAACTAACTGAGCTACACAGCTCATTGCATAGATGCCTGGCTTTACTCTAAACAACGAATCAAAATTTGTTTTCTGTTGTAGCTCAGTTCTATGAACGAAAAGAGATTAACCCTTAGAGTGCTGTATTGTCTTATAGCACAAGATCATTCAGTGCTGAATTGCTTGAGAAAATAAATGAAACTTAACACTATTTTAAACTGTCTGTATGTTAATTACTGTACAAAATATATACATAAATCTAATAAAAAATTAATTATTCATGTCTGAGCTTTGTTATATATATCAAGTCATATACATGTAAGGAATTTTATTGTATTTGCACTTACATGTGTAAATACAAGTAAATATAAAAGTTGCCTTTGTATTCCATCTGTATTTTTGTATGTTCCTAATGAAAAAGTTTAAATATGTTTATAAAAATATTCCATTCTTTCATGGCTCAACCATGTATATATGTATTTCTGTTACAACTTTGTATCCAAATTGTGAAAATCACAGCTGTAGAATAGGTAACAGTTAACAAGCAAACAGTCAAGGAACACCACATTTAAACTCCTGAAGTCTGTAATAAAAGTTCACAAGGCTTTACAGTTTTCTTGTTATTTATTCTAGTACATGTCTGCCATCTAATGTCCACTTTTGAGCCTACAAAGACAGTCACCTGTCAAGTTCATTACCTGCTCAGGTGTTGCTAAGAATAGTAAGAAATGTATCCCAACTAAGTATGCAGTTGGTATCACCTGGTCCAATAAAAATTAAAATCAGATTTATGCACCAGACCCATGAAAATAACCAACGCAAATAAAACAAAAAAACTGAAAAAAGTTACAAATTTTATCTGCCGTGGCCGGCTTCCATTTTGACAAGTGACAGTTGTAAATCAAGTCTGCTCCATTTATCTCTGCTTTGTATCAAGTTTAATTTGATTACTGATGAGATGCAAGAAATCCTACCAAAAAAAAAATAGCCTTAAATGTTAAATAGGCTTGATATTCTGCATGCAAACATTTAATTTTTAAATACTATTAAACAGGGGGTCGACTGAAATGTCATCCGTTTTTGTCCATCCAGCATGTACATCGGACTTGTATTTAAAATCATTTTCTGGTTCATAATCACTCAGTGGTATTTCCATTAATCCTTTCCCAAACCTAATAATCTTGTATACTTCAAAATTTTCAAAATCACTAGTGTTATAATTGCTATCATCATCCAGTATTTGCTGAATCAAATCAACATCTCCAGAGAAGAATCATGTTCGGAGTCAGCCATTTCGAGTATTTTATGTAGTGTCTGTCTATCATAAACATTCATTTGCAAAACTTCTTTCATGAATACAAGTTTAAAGCTATGACAGATTGCTTGCTACAAGGCCCAGTGGGCCAGTTAACTTTAGTTTAACAACCATTCATATCAAGCTGACATAATGGGATGCATAAACAGTAGCTTACCTGAAAAAAAAAAACCTTAAATGGTGACAAGTAGTACAAAACCTCCACCAGCGCCATAAGAGTTAATAGCTCAGCCAAGATACCTAAAATATTCCTGGCAAGAACAGTGTTTTCTTTTTTGTTTTTGTATTCAATGACACAAATTACTGGCTATATCACGTTCAGAAAATGGGAGTTAAGTGTCTGTCTCCATGGAAACACCAAACAGCTGACCCAGGCAGGCCTGAGTGGGTACTGAACTCAGGACCCTTGCATTACAAGTCCAACTCTCTACCAACGGAGCTACTACGGTTTCCTGACACGAACTTTAAATCTAACAAATCATGTGTGCAGTTACTTAATACAGTAAGGATCAAGTGTGATGGATATCACCAAAAAGTACTATCAGCCATTTTTATTCCAACAAATAATTTAGCATTGTCTAAATTAAGCCAGATTTCAGAAAGTGAGAGGCTTAAATCTGACATGCACTAAGTAAGCTTAGAAGATTCATCGGGAGATACAAAAGGAGAAGTGAATAAATCCAGATAAAAAAAGATAACGCTAATAATGGACAGATGCTTTGGAGATATCCATCGTTTTAATATGTTAGCAAAATCATCTGACATTTAAATGACTGCAAAACAGTAGTACAGTACATAATCATCATATAGTAATTCACTATAAGGCGGTTTCATTTATAAGATTCATATGGTTATTGTGCCCACTTCATTACTGTTCATATTCACTTATAAGTCGGATCAAAGTGCAGACTGCACAGACCCAGATTGGCCATCACATAATGCACTAACAGATCTGGGTCTATGCAGTTTGTTAGGACTAATCAGTAGAACAAACCAAACAGACCCTGATTTACCAACACATTATGCATTGTTGGATCTGGGTCTATCTTGTTTGCAGTGAAAATGCCTTCATACAAGGCAAACTTTGCTATAACAATGTCCATTTGTATGACTCCCATAAAGGCATTACAGTGAAGTGTGAAGTAAAGTACAATGTGGAAATGACAAGCTAAGTAGATAAATGATATGGTTTTAATAAAAGCAGATTAAGTTCGCGCGTGTGTGCGTGTGTGATTTAGATTTTTAACATAGCTTTAACAATTCTTCAGTCATATCATTACAATGTCTGCAGTGTGGCAGTTTATAGTGGTATCTAGCACTGGGGCATCATGCCGCAGACATGTAGCATGATGTCCCACCCAGTCACATTATACAGATACCAGGCCAACCAGTCCTAGCACTAATCTCTTATTGCTGAGCATCAAGTGAGGCAGCTCCTAGTACCATTTTTATGAGTCTTTGGCATGTTTCAGCTGGGGTTCAAACCCGCAACCTCCCCCATCCGAGGTGGACACTCTAACCACTTAGACCACAGGAGCAATTTCATTACAGTGAAGGAGCAATGTACATGAATATCTTCTGTATACTTGAACACTTAAATTATTTCATGCACTACAAGTCTGGGAACATTTGATGTCAATATTTATTTTTCATGACATTTAAGTGTCATCCCTCTATGGGATTAGTTTGTGTTTTTAACAGGGGCAGTGGTTCCCAACCCCCGGGTCATGACCCAAGTCAGGGTTGAGAGAACTTTCTGGGCGGTCACCAGGAATTTTTGTTGAGGGTGGCAAAACTTATCAAAATGTGGAAACAGGGGCATGAGGCTCCAAAAACCTATCTTTTATGGTCGCAGCCAAAAAAAGTTGGGAACCACTCAATTTGGGGTATAGTTAATTATCATATAGCACACAGGTATTTGACAAAAAGTCATCCTTGCCAGCTGAATATACATCTGAGTTTCCCGTTCAGCTGAACGTGCATCTGACTACTGACACATAGGTACTTATAATAAAATGTGATAACCAGATTATTAGAAACACTAACAATTTTGGCGAAAATGTGATTGTATTTCATCAGCTTTTGAGATGGCTTGGGTGCTGTACATCGTTTTCTCTGCAAGGCCACTTATATCCATATATAGAAGTTGTCTTGTCACGAAGCGTGTGCTTATAACTGGAAAAATAAGGTTAATTCCTTTGTTTTATATGTAAGGCCACTTGTATCAATTAGCAAATATGAATGGTATGACAGGTGCTTTTTTTTAATGCAAGGCTACTAATATCAACAACGACCAGTATAATATCTGCTAGTACAGTCATCAAAAAAATAGTTGCTGTTAGAAACAGGAAAATCAAGCACTAAACAACCTTTTAATTCACAAAAGTGACCTATAACTGGAAAAAATCACCACTGTGTAACCATTTAGCAAATATGGCAACCTCATTCACAATAATGTCTACATAGGTGAAAGACCTGTTTATGTTTTACATTTTCTTTCAGTTGTAATCGCAGATTGTTAGTAAATATGGAGACGTCAACCAAAATTCTTACAAGCCAGAAGGACTAACAAACTTATGAAATGGTAAATTGACTAGCCTTGGGGTAGTAGATTAAATGGTAAATTGACTAGCCTTGGGCTAGTAGATTAAATGGTAAATTGACTAGCCTTGGGCTAGTAGATTCCTGCTCATTTTTATCCCAATTGTAGCATTAAAGACTTATCAATAAGCAAATAATCATAGCATGACCGAAATAGTTATACTGGTGTTTGGATGGCTAAAAGCATAATTAGAAGTCACAGGGTTTTACAGCAAACAAAAAAATAAAATGACATGACCTTCTTTATAATAATTTCTTTTTATCACAATGATAGACGAGAACAGCTAAATTCATTACTGACATAAACAGATAATCCTTTCACACTAAATCCATTCAATATATGGACAGATTACTGTAATAACCACTTTTCCAACAGGTCAAAATGATCAATTTGGGTTTTATGGACCAATGTACAAAGTACTTGAGACCATTCAATTGAAGGATCCATACAATTTATTATGACCTGACTATAAGGCTATCATTTTAATTTATTATGGCCTGACTCTATTATTAATGACTATTATTAAGGTTATCATTTTAATTTATTGTGGCCATAACTAGCCATCAGATTATTCGATAGTGTGACTGGTTTGGTAAATTAATACTGTGTGAAGACTTTGAGACAACCCCCACCCCCCCAACTACTCCTGCACTTAAACATTTGTTACTTATGAAATATTTTCTGTTCAATGCAGTATGTTTTTATCATGTAAATCCTAGTTGGTCAGTACTGTAAAGTTTTCAATGGGCGGGGAGGGCTTACAACAAAGTAAGATATCTAACAGGGCTTGAAATTAAAATTTTCCAGTGCTAGCAACATTTAGAAAGTTGCAATATTTTCAGCAACCAAAACTCATGCCATTTTCAATGTCAAATTATGAAATAATATGCACAAAAAACATTTAGTTCATTTTTTTCCTGCTTGCAAATCAGAATTATTACAAGCAAAATGCAAGCTTGCAAGCATCAATTTTGAGCCCTGTCAAAAGCAGGTACATGGCAAAATTGTGTAAAATTTCAGGCTCATCAGAGCATGGTCTTATAATTGGATAAATATGGTAATTTCACTTTGTAGGCTGAATGACATTTTGCCCATCTAAAAATGAAATGGATGTCAACAGCAGGAATAAATCCACCATACAACCAAACACTGCTGAAGTAGTTGTTGGAATTAAGTAGGGTCTAATGACACACAACACTCAATGGACTGGGTCTAGATCAGGGTCATTATCGTTTTTTGAGGCTGAATATTACTGCTTACTGTATTCAACTGATCAAGATGTCTGGGGTAAATGAGTATGTTCCATGATAAAAAAGACACCTGCATGTCCCTCCCATGGCACTATAATCTGTCAATCTGTGAAACCAGAATGAAATCTTGAATCACAAATTATACAGTAACCATTCTCACGTGAATCTCACATAGGAATATATTTCAAAAGCAAACTGCAATAATTCTCCTAAAAAAAGACTACACACCAACTTCTTCTCTTGAACAAAACTTTTGTATATTTAAAAAGATACTTAACTGTATTCACTTTTTTTGGTATTTTGTCCCATCTAATAACTTTGGTTATTTTGAAACATTCTTTTCCTATATAGTTTTTAAAAAAAAAAACTGCCAGTAAAAGGTTTCACTATCTAGCAGTACTTAAAGATTAAAAGATAAACTTGTTTTTTTCCCCCGCATGACTACTGTATGTGACCTATATCCATAAATGCTAGTGAAACAAGTGTTTTACAGCTTTTATAAATTGAGCGCTTGACAGTTGTTGAGGTACCTGGCATTAAGGGAACTTTTCATGCAGATGTATATTTTTTGAGACAATTCTTGTTTCAATTTGGTGTTTTGGTTACTGTAATTCAATGGACATTGTATATTTAATAAGGGTGGTCAAGAGCCAGGTTCCCATTTGCTCCAGGAGAAAGTCATTTTGCCGATGTGTCAGACAATGAATCCTATTCTGTTGTTTTTATTTGTGAATGAAGTCTCCTTACAAATGGATAGTTCAGAAGACACTACTAACGATGTTTTTAAAGCCTCTCAATGAGTTTTTAAACACTGATCCTGATCAATACGGAAAGGAAGTTTCCTTTTAACTTTCAGTAGAAATGGTTTCTGCTGATGATCCTGTAAAATAATGACAAGAAAAGCCCAAAAGTAAATTGATAAAAGCCTTTAAAAGAGCTAGTAGTGAATTCTTGTTACATGCTATTTTCAGTGCCAGTCCCTACTGGCAAGTATCAACAGCTAGTAGTGAATTCTTGTTACATGCTATTTTCAGTGCCAGTCCCTACTGGCAAGTATCAACAGCTAGTAGTGAATTCTTGTTACATGCTATTTTCAGTGCCAGTCCCTACTGACAAGTATCAAAAGCTAGTAAAGAATTCTTGTTACATGCTATTTTCAGTGCCAGTCCCTACTGGCAAGTATCAACAGCTAGTAGTGAATTCTTGTTACAAGCTATTTTCAGTGCCAGTCCCTATTGACAAGTATCAACAGCTAGTAGTGAATTCTTGTTACATGCTATTTTCAGTGCCAGTCCCTACTGGCAAGTATCAACAGCTAGTAGTGAATTCTTGTTACATGCTATTTTCAGTGCCAGTCCCTACTGACAAGTATCAAAAGCTAGTAAAGAATTCTTGTTACATGCTATTTTCAGTGCCAGTCCCTACTGGCAAGTATCAACAGCTAGTAGTGAATTCTTGTTACAAGCTATTTTCAGTGCCAGTCCCTATTGGCAAGTATCAACAGCTATTAGTGAATTCTTGTTACATGCTATTTTCAGTGCCAGTCTCTATTGCCAAGTATCAACAGCTAGTAGTGAATTCTTGTTACATGCTATTTTCAGTGCCAGTCTCTATTGCCAAGTATCAACAGCTAGTAGTGAATTCTTGTTACATGTTATTTTCAGTGCCAGTCCATGTTGACAAGGATCAAATAGCTCACTTTAAAACACTTCTGATAATTTTCTGACTTGTGTTACACCTGTTCAGACTTTGCATGGGGTTGGAAGGATTTATTACCTGTAAGATGGATTGAGATATTCATATATTTGAAGTTGTCCTTTGGATACTTACCTCCCACCAGTTTATAAGTTTGCTTACATGGAGAATGTACCTATGTGGCTGCCCTGAAATCACCCCACAGGTATACTTAATTTGATTGAACTGTACAAGTCATGGCAATTTTGTGAATACATGAGGACTCTGTCCTTAATTCTATGATTAAATAAATATGAGTTTCCTGGTACAACCAGCCTGAAAGTCATGCTGACAGCCTGACTGCCATGTTTATGTTCCAGAAAACACCAGATTATTGTTGTTGTTGTTGTTGTTGTTGTGGGGTTTAACGCCATTTTTCAGCACATGATAGGCTATACATGGCAGCCAGTATTAATGGTGGAGGAAGAACCCGGGAAAACTCCAGTAAGAACCACTGACCCATGGGAAGCTACTGGCAAGCTTTCTCACATACCCACATTGGCTGAATGAGAGACTTGAACTGGTGCAGACAGACGCGAGATGGCAGTGATCCGTAACGGACAGCACTTTAGACCACTCTGCCACTTGGGGCCCCAAACACCAGATTGTGCTCAACAATGTTGTCAAGAACTTAATAACATACATACGAAGCATAATGCCTTTCTTTGACTGCTACTGTGGAATATTATTATAGTAATGTATCTAGAAACTGACTTATGGATCGCTGGTAGGTTTGGGTGCTTTTGTGACTGTTGGCTGAGAATTACCAACACATCTGGGTGAAGAGTGAAAATGGTTGTGCTCAATATAATTATTTTCGCCATCAAATTTTTTAAAAATCTTGTCCCAAGAGGAAAAATGAGATGATCAAACTGGTGACATATGGGTGTGCATGACATTTTATAGTATGACTACATCAAAATCACAACTGTCTACAAAACATTTTTATGTGCCATAAAGACGTCTATAAATATGTCCATTTTAATTAAATTTTGGAGCTGAACTGGTGTCAGTGCTCAAAAGACCTTCTCCATATTTAAGTCCATATCTGGCTGCTTTTGCACAGCAGAAAGCTGAAGCAGTTCACTATGGTGATGCATCTAATAGTTCGTGCATTCATACATTTGACAGAGTAAAACACAAAGCACATTGACCTAGAAGTGTATTTATTACTGGTAATTAGGCTAATTGATTTTACTGGTAATTAGGCTAATTGATCTTACTGGTAATTAGGTAAATTGATCTTACTGGTAATTATGTAAATTGATCTTACTGGTAATTAGGCTAATTGATCTCAACAAGAGCACTATGAACAGTACATTACATTATACTGTATCCCTTCACCATGTTTAATAGTCCTCTGTGAAGGTACTAGGCAAGAATGGCAGGCTTGGGATATTACAGACCAATTGGTTTAAGTTACCATAACCTTTAGCTAAAGTATGTTGTCTTAAACCAAACGTTATTTTCTTATCTGACCATGACCGTTAACATTTAAACACCCAAATATGTAAGTTTATCTATTACCCTAAGTTCACTACCTCCACAAATTTTGTTCAAAAAAACTAAGTCTAAAAAAAAAAAAAACTACAGTGCTAAATCCATTTTTAACATAACCTTGACCTTTCACATTTTGATTCCAAACTCAATAGGCATCCTTTTTTACCTGGAGTGTCAGCCATCCACAAACTCTGATTAAGGCACATGGTCAAGAACTGACATTATTGTGCCTAAACCATTTTTCACTTCTCAGCCTGAGTGACCATGACATTTGACCATATGACCCTGACATCTGACTGTATGACCCTGATATTTCACCATATGACCCCCCAAATCTATAGGCATCTGCCTTATTCGAAGTTCAAGCCATCAACAAAGTTTAGCCCAGGTTTAGGATTAACAAAATGGGAAAAAATGTTGACTTTATTTACCGGCACATCATCTTGACTGTTGACCCAAAACTGAAAGGTTTCCACTGTATCCAAATACAAGATATTTACAAAGACTGAAAGGTTTCCACTGTATCCAAATACAAGATATTTACAAAGACTGAAAGGTTTCCACTGTATCCAAATACAAGATATTTACAAAGACTGAAAGGTTTCCACTGTATCCAAATACAAGATATTTACAAAGACTGGCAATGGTAAATGGTTGAGAACTTGATTTATTGTGTGAAAAATGAAACATGTAACAGATGACTGGACATAATAACACAATATCCTCTGTCTTTTGGCAGTCATATAAGAATGCAGATAGATGTGTAATCTTTGGTTTTTCTGTTACTGATAAATATGTTTAACAAAATTTTTACATTGAAAAACAGTTTCCTCACAGTGAAAAAATGCCACACTCTGTTCTACACTTAGACAAAACAAAAGTGCAATCCAAACATCAAGAGGCAATTACGACTTGATTTTTATATTTAATGACAATTATTCTGACCCAATAATTATACTGTCCTCAATTCTTGTAATTCCTGTAATTACTTGGTAGTCATGATGAATGACCAACCAATGATACTAATTTCACTGGAAAATCATACCAATTATCAACCTCCCTAATGCTACTGTGTTACATACCTGATAAAGAGAAACACTATTTCAATAAGTGCTAGACAATATTTTCTGTTTTGTAGATAATGCATATAGTTACTGTTCTCCAGGTTCAGCTGTCACAATATTTGATGGGTGTCCTAAAGAATTTGCTAGGTGCTGTACATTATCTGATTTGTGATGTACAGTATTTTGATGGGTTATGTACTGTATTCAGAGTTTTAGAAAAGAGGTGATCAGAAGACTTGGGCAACATAATCCCAGAGCTTTAGAAAGGGGGTGACCAGAGGACTTGGGTAACACAATTCAAGAGTTTTAGAAAAGTAATGACCAGAGGACTTGGGCAACATAATCCCAGAGCTTTGAAAAGAGGGTGACCAGAGGACTTGGGCAACATAATCCCAGAGCTTTAGAAAGGGGGTGACCAGTGGACTTGAGCAACAAAATTCAAGAGTTTTAGAAAAGTGGTGACCAGAGTGACTTGGGCAACATAATTCAAGAGTTTTAGAATGAGGGTAACCAGAATGAACTGGTCAACATAATTGAAGGGTTTTAGAATGAGGACGACCAGAATGAATTGGGCAACATAATTCAAGGGTTTTAGAAAGAGGGTGACCAGGATGAGAGTGAACTGCACAGCCTAAAAATTCTTGCAAATTATGAATATGTAGATTGATAAGCATGTCACTTATTCAAAAAATTACCAAATCCAAATTGTTCCTGACTGCTGTAATTTTTACAAGTATGCAGAAATATACCTTTTGTATTCCAAGGATAAAAGTGATCAAACTGTAAGACACTGACATGGGTTATGAGGATAGTACTGGCTGAAGAGATAAAAATTAACAACTTGATCCTTATTCATTGGTTTCTGCTTGCAGCTCACAACACATATCTGAGATGCTGTCTCTAATAAGTTACTTTCCATCACTGGTCAGTTAATAAAACTGTTAAGGGCACTAATTATTTGTTCTCTAGCCAATGTTATGATGCCCCTTATCAATACTGCCAGGAGAGTGCTGGAGTACCCAGCCATTAAATCAACCCTGTTTGTTATGGTGCATGCAGTTTTTTTAAGTATATTAATGTATACAGTTTATTGTGACATATGCACTTCTAGGTATATTACTGCATAGTTTATATAGAGGATCTCAAACGGGTAATGATTTAATATTGAATTTATGAAACGAAAATAGTCAGCATTGTACTGATGTGTCTTTCAACAGTCTCTTGTTGAATCACAGAAAATATTATTCCAGTTTTTGAATTTTGTATAAATACTGGTAAATATCTTTGTCCAAGAATTATGAGAGCACTTTAGTATTTCTAGGGAAAACAATCACTTGAAATTCAATAATTTATTGTGGCATATGCACTTTCCTAGGTATATTACTGCATACAGTTTATTGTGACATATGCACCTCTCCCAGGTATATTACTGCATAGTTTATTATGATATATGCACCTCTCCTAGGTATAATACTGTATACAGTTTATTATGACATCTGCACCTCTTCTAGGTATATTACTGTACACAGTTTATTGTGACATATGCACCTCTCCTAGGTATATTACTGTACACAGTTTATTATGATGTATGCAAGTATCCTAGGTATATTACTGCATAGTTTATTATGGTGCATGCAAATTTATATAAAGCTGTATGGGCATCCCTTCTAGACCTATTACTGCATACAGTTTATTATGATGCATGGACACGTAATCCTAGGGTTGGAGTAATACAGTAATAGAGTTTATTATCATATATGGACCTCTTTTCATAGGCTTCCAAGGCAGACACTCTTACCTCTTCTCATAGGCATATTATTAAATATTGTTTGTTATGTTTTATGGGCCCCTCTTAGGCATATTATTAAATACTGTTTGTTATGTTTTATGGGCCCCTCTTAGGCATATTATTAAATACTGTTTGTGTTTTATGGGCCCCTCATAGGCATATTACTAAATACTGTTTATGTTTTATGGGCCCCTCTTAGGCATATTATTAAACACTATTTTTTATGTTTTATGGGCCCCTCATAGGCATATTATTAAATACTGTTTGTTATGTTTTATGGGCCCCTCTTAGGCATATTATTAAATACTGTTTGTTATGTTTTATGGGCCCCTCATAGGCATATTATTAAATACTGTTTATGTTTTATGGGCCCCTCTAAGGCATATTATTGAATACTGTTTGTTATATTTTATGGGCCCCTCATAGGCATATTATTAAATACTGTTTGTTATGTTTTATGGGCCCCTCATAGGCATATGATTAAATACTGTTTGTGTTTTATGGGCCTCTCATAGGCATGTTATGAAGTACTGGCCCTTTCTCTCCGCATATTAATACATACAGTTTATCATGATGTATGGACCTCTCCTCATAGACACATTAATAAACAGTTTAATATGATGTATGGGCCCTGCTTCCCACTTAAACCATAGGCAAACATATCAGTTTATTGTCTTATGCATGCTATTTAATTTATACATGTGATTCATACTGTATAACATCAAAGACAAGAGAGTATTGTTTGCTTGGTAAAACTGAAGTCTGAAGAAAGATTAGAAAAATTCCTTGCTCAAAAACATGGTAACCGTATCTACTGAAAGGAAAACCATCTGAAAACTGTTTTTTTTTTTAATACCAAAAGTAATGTGAATGTTTTGCTCAACTTATTTATAAAACCATACCACAATCACACCCCTACCCCACCCCCATGGTGAGAAATATACTCACATATATAACCCCCACCTCCCACCCCTAACCCAAGATGGAAATGAACCCATGTTTCCAAAAGGAACAGATTCATAGTGACCTTGAACTTTGACCTTTTGAACTTTAAATCAACTGGGTTTCTTTCTTATCCCAATGTGCAAGCAATCAACAAAGTCTGGTAACTATAGAAAGTGAACAACTTCATCTATTTTGTAGAAACAAAATTAATAACAGATGGACAGATGGCATAACACAATAAACAGATAAACAGATGGACAGATGGCATAACACAATAAACAGATAAACAGATGGACAGATGGCATAACACAATAAACAGATAAACAGATGGACTTAGCATTGGCATACAAAAAATGGGAGTAGCTGTGCAAATGATATTATGTCATACTATTCTACAAGAATAAAAGGCAAGTAACACTAACAACCTTTGTGGTTGCAAAGTGATTTGTTGAGGTGACTAATATTTACCACATTACATGCACAAACACATGATAAAAGGCAATCACGTTACAACTGAATAATTTCAAGCCAATCCATTATGTATGAAAAACTGCAGGGCCATTTGTTAACACATTCATAAGAACAGATAATAAACTTAAAATACAATGAGCTGAATGTAAAATTTCATCTTTTAAAAATATGTAAATTAAAAAATGCAATCCTTTTGTTAATTCTTCCAAACTTTATCACTGTTGTTCTTATGGATCAATTAGTTAAGGGAGCTAAACTGCACAATATGAAAAAATGTAAAATTCCAAAAATCTTCAGGGAATTGTATTCCTTGTAAAAACACAATTTTCTGACCCATAAACTACTGCCAAACATTTGAGTATACATAGATAATCTAAGTCCAACTTTCAGATGTTGAAAAGCACTGAGCATCGTTTTTGAGTTTATAAATAGTGCAAAGGAATAAGGTGTACATATTCGAACAACTGTGGTTGTTACTGTAGAAGCTGATGATTTCATGGAAACATTAGTGTAACCAGGACCCACATCCCATAAGAGGAAATGTGTTTTGTGGAAAAACCATCAGTACAGATTGGATAAGTATAATGAAGGAGAAAGAGAAAGAATAAATAGCTGAAATTTTAACAGATACAACACACTTTCACACTTCCAAACAAAGGGAAATGACCTTAAGTAACTTGATACATGAAAAAAGATGTATCAAAACAATTAACTACAAATACTCTAAATTAATTATCTAGTTTTTGATTTTGAATTGATGTTTGCAGCAAATCATGGTGATAGTTTGACATAAATTAGTGACAGTGGAATGGATATGCATTTGATATGGATAAAATACCTTTAAAACCTGTCTTTAACGGAAGTGGTAATAATAATAATAATAATACTAATACTAATAATAATAATAATAATAATAATAATAATTAACTGCAATGTAGATAAGTTGTTTTTTTTTCCCATTGCCTTTAAAACCTGTCTTTGACAGAATTGGTAATAATAATAATAATAATAATAATAATATTAATAATAATAATTAATAATAATAATAATTAACTGCAATGTGCATAAGTTGTTTATATTATGAAAAACTGGAATATCATATTATTAGGTTAGATGAAAAACAATGTTTTAACCAGAATCACTTTTGTTTATAACTGTAATGAAGTATAATTAGTATTGAACATCAAAATAAAAGTCTTGTCAGTATGGTTAATGTGTGGAGTTCAGTATGGTTAATGTGTGGATTTCAGAGATATGTAAATTTGTTTTGTGTTTTAATTGAAAGTCGTTAATGTTTAAACAAGTAAAAAGAATATTAACAAGACTATTATCCTGACGCAACTTTTAAGTTGATGGGCACTATGTTTCTGTGCCTGTCTGTTTGTCTGTCTGTCTTTTCATTAGTAATGCAATTTTATCTCCTATACCATTAAAGACACAACTTGAAATTTTGAGACAAGACCCCAGGTAGTCTTTAGATGTACACAGGGGTTTAAGTGTATCTCTAGGGATCATGCTAAATGCTTCAAGACAAAATACAAACCATTTTCAAGAGGTTCACATTTATCACATCTGCAAACCCCACCTTGATTCCTTTTTTAAATTTCCTTGCATTCAGAAAATTCTACGCTTTCTTTTAAACAGGGTGAATCCCCCCCCCATCCCATATGTTCAGTTCAAAAATAGAAACTGATCACAGATAAGGAAATTACAACAAACAGCCATAATATAATGTCTTATCTACCAAAGTACAATTTTCTTGCAGTGTAACAGGTGTGATGGGACCTTTGACTTATATGCCAAAACTACTGTACAATTGTCTTGCTGTGTACAGGTGGCATGGGACTTTTGACTTACATGCCAAACCTACTGTACAATTGTCTTGCTGTGTACAGGTGGCATGTGACCTTTGACTTATATGCCAAACCTACTGTACAATTTTCTTGCTGTGTACGGGTGGCATGGGACCTTTGACTTATATGCCAAACCTGCTGTACAATTGTCTTGCTATGTACAGGTGGCATGCAAATGTTGACTTGTCTGCCCAACATAAAATTTTCACCATGTCCACATTCCAGGAGCTTTTTTTTTGTAAAACATCTATATTTTACCCCTCACCACTTCCAAATACAACATATGCTTTTCCTATAAAATGCTGCTGTGTAATTTGAAGTGTTATTTAATGTAACCAAGCTGCAGCAGTCACTGTATGACTATATATCGTTCCAAGTGTATAAGTCACACAGCTGTTGATAAAATCTCAACAGTAAGATAATGGTAGTGGATGATTATAACATAAGTGATTTTAGTGAAACTGAAGAAACTGGAATAACTAACACTACTGGATTTAATACACATACATGGATTTAATAATAATAATAATAATAATAATAATAATAATAATAATCATGATAATGTGTGATGTTCATTGTAAGAGAAAATTATGATGATAATATGCACAGCATCTGTGAAATCTTTAAACAGCAATTCTAACCTAATTATGTTAACAATGTGTATATAAAAAAATCCACTAATCTCAAAACTGTGAACAATAAGGTTAAATTGTTGAGAAAAAAGATGGCAAAGAAGGAAAAATACTTTTAATATCATATTTTTTTTGGGGGGGGTGCATAATTTTCATTGATTGTAAAGTTAAATCCCTCCAAATTAATACCAAATTAATAATTTTCATTGATTTTAAAATCATTAAATTGAGTACTAAATGAACAATAATCAGTCTGTAAGGTACCTTCACAATCCAGGGTTGTATGCAAATCTAATGCTACATCTATATAATTTCATTTATGTAAGGAATCATAAAGATTAGTATAATACATGTTTCTTATATATATATATATATATATATATATATATATATATATATATATATATATACACACACACACACACACACACACACACAAATACACACATGCATACACATAAACACGCATACATACATTCCTACCTACTCACACATATACTCTATTTTGCATTACAAATCGCTTGACAATAAAAAAGATATTTTACTTTGCTACAGTATCAATGATCTGTTCCATGCATCATAGACATGTACTGGCTCAAACACTCCAAGGAACACATGTTAAAAGTCATTTGGATTCAGTCCAAAAAATAAAGAACCTGATAATGTTTGGTACAAATCAGTAATATTAATTAATCAGTTTGGTACAAATGACTATCTAATATGTTTATCAAAAACTAATGGCTCATTATCAATGTCCATCTGAATAATTTAACACACAAAGAACCATAAGTGATATGCACATCTGACTAATTAAGAACCATAAGTGGTATGCACATCTGACTAATTAAGAACCATAAGTGCTACACATATCTAATTAAAAACCACAAGTGGTACACGTAACTGACCATTTAACAAGGATCCCAAATCATAATACCTCTGTTATATGAGTTTTTCAAGGATGCTGATTGACAACAGCACTCTGTTTGCATAGAGTAAGCCATCCTTGATGCATGACTATTTTTAACAGTAAAGCCTGTTACACTGAGAACATAGTCAATAGAGTAGGCCAGCATTACACAGAGTACATAGAGAATAGAGTAGGCCAGAGTACACAGTCAATAGAGTAGGCCAGCATTACAGAGTACATAGTCAATAGAGTAGGCCAGCATTACACAGAGTACATAGTCAATAGAGTAGGCCACCATTACACAGATTACACAGTCAATAGAGTAGGCCAGCATGAGTGGTTTTAACAACAACGCCAAGGATATCATTAAATAAAACAGACCACAGAATGGGTCAGCAAACAGACTACACGGTGGGCCAAACATGAAGCATGACTGGTCTTAACAAAACCAGTGACCATAAAGTGGGCCAACATGAAGCATGACTAGCTTTATTAATAAAGCCTGTGATATCAAACGCACTGACCACAATGTGGGCCATACATTATGCATGACTGACCTTAACAACAAAACCAGTGATGTGGACATAAACCACCAAGTGGAGCATACATAACTTATCCTAAAGAAGAGAGCCATTGATATGGAGTACACTGGCCATACAGTGGCGATCCATGATTGTGAATGGGCTTTAAAAAAGTCAGTGATAAGGAGTACATTGATCACAGTTAATACCTTTCTAAAATTTGTTGAACACATGACCCATCATCATTTACATAAAAAAATCATTACTACTTAATAAAAAAAAAACTGAAAATTTTAGACAAATGAACTATAAAAATGGGGCAAGTTTTTATAGGTTATAATGCAAACACGTATCAAGGCACAGATGATGCTTAGGGTTATAATGTATACACATATCATGGCACAGATGATGCTTAGGGTTATAATGCATACACATATCAAGGCACATACGATGCTTAGGGTTATATTGCAAACACATATCAATGCACAGATGATGCTTAGGGTTATATTGCAAACACATATCAATGCGCAGATGATGCTTAGGGTTATATTGCAAACACATATCAATGCACAGATGATGCTTAGGGTTATATTGCATACACATATCAATGCACAGATGATACTTAGTGTTATATTGCATCACATATCAAGGCACATATGATGTTTAGGGTTATACTTCATCCACTTATCAAGGCATTGATGATGCTTAGGGTTATAATGTATTCCTATATCAAGGCACATATGATGCTTAGGGTTATAATGCATTCCTATATCAAGGCACATATGATGCTTAGAGTTATAATGCATACATGATATGTAAACAGTGCATTAATACCCAGTCTGAAACCCATAAAAAGTCCAAGAACAGATCTATTGGGGCGTGTATACAGTCTGAAACCCATACAAAGTCCAAGAACAGATTATGTTGGTCAGTGTATACTTAGTCTGAAACCTATAAAAAGTCTTAGAACAGATTGTGTTGCAGTGTGTGAATCCTACGACATGTCCTAGAGCAGATCTGTTGGGGAGTGTATACCTAGTTTGAATCTCATAAAAAGTCCTAGAACAGATTCTTTTGTGGTGTGTCATAATGACATGTCCTAGAGGGATCCTACTGGGATGTGTATTCCCAGTGATGTCACAATATGATCCATACATATAAAATAACACATCAAAACCCATCAATAAATCTTTTTTTGGAATTGAAATATATTTTGCTTTTAGGTGCAAAATAATTATTAAATCTGTCTAATTATCTAAAATTTTCAACATGTATTACACATATCACCATATAGGGAGGATGAACTTGCTGCAAGTTACTGTACTCAACTGTCTCTCTGGTATGTATGGTACATTAAATGTTTTCCTGAATTTATTGTTTATATTAATCCCCTGTATCTAAAAGTGTACAATCACTGAAAAGTTCCAGACATGTAAAGAGCACCATGACATTGTTGCCAAAACAAACAGTCCATAAAGCCATGCTAAAACCTTTCACTGATACAGAGACAGAGAAAGATACTGGACTTAAGCAAGAAAGCCCTATGAGATAACCGCTGATTTCAAAACCAATCTATACCCTGGGAAGGCTCAATACTAAGAGATGAGGACCTCTTCTGAAGTACCATATATACTCACTTAGAAGTCTCGTCAAACTGGAAACTGCACCGACCCAGATATACCACTATATAATGTACTAGTAGATCATGGTCTATGCAGTTTATTAGGAGTAATCAGCAGAAACAAACAACACAGATCATGATCTGCTGGCACATGTGATGGCAGGTCCGTGTCGATACTGTTTGCACTTGGATCTGACTTATAAGCAGGTAGATACTGTAAATATTAATGGACGGACAGGTTAATACTAATAAGAATTGTATTTTGTTGTTGTTGTTATGGGTTTAACACTTTTTCAGTACATGGTAGGCTATGTGCTAGTACATTTGGTGGAGGAAGAACCGGACAAAAAAAAACAAGATGAACCACCAAAACATTGGGAAGAAACTGGCAAGCTTTTTCACATACCCACACTGGCCGAGCCTTAGACTTGAACCCATATGGACAGAGGTCGGATGTCAGATGTGATCTGTAAAGGCGAATGCCTTAGACCACTTGGACACTCAGGGCCCCGAAATGCATTTCTGCTTCTCTCCAATAAATTTGTTTATTGGAATTTAATGTTTAGGTCACACCAGATTAATTTGTCATTCTTTGGGAATCATGTTCCCATAAGAAAAAAGGCAAGAAAACAACGACTTAAAAATAAACCCTGCTTTTTATTTATCATAGGACAAGAAGCTTGTCCCCAAATGACATGAAAAACAAAATCTTGTCTCACCACAGGACAGGAGTAAGGATGCAAATTTATGTTGATCTATGATGGGCACTTTAATTTGGGACAGAGAACAATTAATTAGATTTATAGGGACAGGTGCTTGTTAAATTGCTATACTGCAATGATTTCTAATGCCTGTGTTGGGAGATGAAGTGATTCTTAATTAAGCCTTCATTTACTTAACCATTAGATGACTAGAAAAGGGTAGGTTAACTTTGATTTTATATCGGAACTGTCAGATTTGAAATTTTCCAGATCTGTTGTTTGGAATTCTATAAGTCATGCTTACCGCAATTTTGGCACCTTTTTATAAAAGGCGGTAAATATATTTAACCCTGACTGGTTACACTAAATAAGGGGTGGGGTTCCCACGTGAAAAATTTTGGGGTTAAATTGCCCTCATCGGAAAAAAATCTAGTCAGTCTACAATTTTCATGCAAGAGTGAAAATACAGGAGACTCCGAGAGTGAATCTGGAAGAAATTCTCTCATAAAACATTGGTCAAAGGGGCTGCATGTCTGGAAACTCAACAGACACAATTCTGGCCGTAGAAGCAAACAAAGCTTGAAAGCACAAGGTATTTGCATCAATTTCATTTTGTTGATACCAATATAATGATTTGCTTGAATTTAATTGTTTATATTTGCATGAATTTATTTGCTTAAATCTGTAGATCAATTATCTTGATATGAGTGTAACTGTGTTGAGTTCATGTATCTGAATTCGTCAATGATCTTTGTATAAGTTGATGAATCGTCTGAATTTGTCGTCTTGATTGCTATAGGAATCTAAGAATCTCATGCATTACTTTAGTTGATATGACTTATGAGAATCCGTTTGAATTCACCAACCTTAGATAATTTCATGTATGCTAAAGACCTGAATGTGTATATTCACTGAAAATAATGTAGTTAAGCCATGTAATGAATGAATTTCATTCACTCATTTGTGTAATTGAGATGAGAACGGAACTGTTATGTCATGTGTAATGTTAATGGGAATCAGTGATTAAATGACCATTAGGAAGTACATCAATGTTGTGGAACTAGGTTTGGTTATGGCCTGCCATGTTTAGCTTGACCAGATAGCCTTTGGTCCGTTTGAATTCTGACAGAACGATATCTGACATAACGAGAGGGGAGTTAAATAATCTGTTCCCAGCAGGACAACTGACAGAAGATTTAGGTTGCTTCTGTTTATTTTGAAAGGGGAAATAGCTCCATGGACATATCCATTGACGTATCCACATACCTACTTATCCAAGTATCTACATACTTACATATCCACCCAACCACACAAAGTTTGAGGGCCGAAAGGAGGCGAGATAGTAGGGAGGTCAGAAAAGGAAAAAAGTGAAAGGACCTAGAGGAATTACCACAGTGAAGTTGGAGTGGACCAGAATAAGCAGGTTATGAAGTTGTACAAGGCAATGACTTCGATTGTTGACTTGAATATATGATAAACTAATTCTATCATTTAAAACAGATTGGCTATTTATATAAATATATTTGTATTAGAAATTCAGTGAAACATTTATTCCAAAATGACGTGTATCTTCCTAATGTAATGTATTGTCACAGTTGTTTAAGTAATTGATTAAATTGTTCTATTTCATGTACGGGGGGTCATGTCTATATCAGATCTCCATTTATTCCATCTATAATTTCACACTTTATTTTAATATTTACTCGATCTGGGCAATAACACCGAGAACGATCACCCTCTAGATAATGACAGCCAAATAAAACAGACACCTTTTAAGAAGGCACAACCTCACAACACCACCACCAGTTGCAACCGTTACAACAGGAATATTGCTCCTCAAACAACAAGAAAAACTAAACCCTGTTCAGACACTTCTGGCATCTGCATCAACTGTATTTTTATGAAGAATTACGAACTTCCAAAGTATTCTTGCTGGTACGCGAGGTAATCTTTTACCTCTGAAAATTATAATTCCTCAGACAGAAAAGATTAACTTGCATATTTACAAATATATTCTTTGATTTCTAAATAATTCCAAATTAATTAGATTTGATTAAACTGTATCTCATGGATAATAATATAGTTATTTCTCAACATCACCAACCAAATAATTTCTCTCTCAAGAGAAAGAGGTCATGGTAGCTCAACTGGTAGATCATCAGACTCCTAATCCAAAGGTAATGGGTTTGATGCCCACCCAGACCAGCTTGGGCTTGCAGCCTTCATCTTCCCTTGAGGAAAATCTTCCATTTCATCTGTATGCTATAGCTAGCATGTTAACATATTAACCCCTGGAGGTTTTTGTCGTTTTCATTTGAAATTCGAGTAGGAAACACATTTTGAAAGCTATTTCTGAATACATCCTAAAACACCAACTTCCAGGTGATCTTCCAATAACATACTGCCTAGTTGTGTTAGAAACATTCTTTTCATCGGTTATTTGGCTCATGCATGAGCAGAAGGGTAAAAGTTGGAGTTCTTTCTTTTCTTTTTTTTTTGCTTAACGGACCCATTATTTTCGTATTGAGACAACTTTTTATTCCAAATGCCCATCTTCTCCTACTTTTTGCAAAGGTTCGTCTGTCTGTTTGCAGTTCATACCAGTCTGTCTTAGATCTGAAACCAAAAAGTCTAAAATCTGGACACAAAATCGACTCCCGACCATGGGCAACTTTTGGGCAGAAAAAAAATCTAGTCCAAAAGATGAGGTTTTTCCCTCTGTATTTTGTAGTCCAACTAGAAATTCCAGATTATTTGGTATCATTGTAGTACTATATCTGTCTACCTTTCTATAATACCACCCACTTTAGTGTATCACACATGACCTTGACGCTACAGAGCTTGGCAGTAGCCTACTACCTCCTGCCACTTAAACTCGTCACCAGGGGTTAATGTGTTAAAAGTGCCATGAAATAAACAGTCTCAGGAACCTGAAGAACCATACTCCTTCTTTATAACACTGTTCAAGGGAGCCATAAAAATGACTTACATTGTGAGGCCACAATGACCTACATTTTAAATGAGGCCACCAATAATTGAGGCAGCTGTTTTATCAAGACTCCTATCATAGTGCATAACTGTATACAGTAATGTGATACCACAGTTTAGTTCTTAACAAGGAAATCAAACCAAAGCAAACTAAGGAGCAGTTTAAAAAAATAACCAAATTATTATCAAATATCATAAAGGAGTTTTATTTGCTCAACTGGTAGAGTGTTGTAATCCTTGTGTTGTTGGTTTGTTAAAAGAGCCATTCCCCCACCATTAAAAAGCGACTTATAAGCAGCGAGTATTTAAGGTATGCAGAAATATATGACTTGGAACTTTTACTCATTTTTTTACCTACATGATGAATAACATACTTAAAATGACACTTGTCCAATTGGATAAGTATCTTCTGAAAAAAGGGACTTTCCCTTCCTCAGACACAATTTATACATGAGTGGACAAATGGAATCTTTGATCCCTGTTGTTATGTAGGTACACACACACACACATATATATATGTACTCACTTGTAAGTTGAATCAAACTGCAAACAACAAAGATCATGATCTGTTGTAGCATAATGTGCTAGCAGATCAGGGTCTTTGTTGTTTGTTCTACAGATTATGCCTAATAAACTACACAGACCCAGATCTACTGGCACATTATGCAACAGAGCTGGATCTGTGCAGTTTGCAGTATATATGGTAGTTCAAAGATTACAGCCATTCAGATTTTCTTTACTATTGTGAAATGAATGAACTGTGTAATATTTGGCCAATGGATGAATTTGTTAAATTGTACTATTCAGCCAAAAGAACTCACAGGTCTATAGAATACAACAGAGAATAAACTAGCCAGGAGCTATCTATGTAAACACAAACACTGTATGCATCAGAGATCTTACATTCCAACAAATGAGCTCAAATGACCACTGGCTAGCTCAACATAATGGGCCATTGGACACAGGCTGACCATAATAATCCTGTTTTCTCATTTGTTCAATACTCTATAGCCAGGAAGCACAAGACAAATGGGGGTGAAAGCTAATGTACTGGACTTGTCAAAACCATATAACCCGACAACTGCCCCAGGGTTGATACTTTCCTAAAGACACTGTAATAATGACCCCTCACACCATGGGTATTTAACAATCTTGTGGTATGTCCCACATATCAGACCTTCATAACAAAATATGTTGCCCAGGTTCTAATTAAAAGTAATAAAGCCACTAGCAACAGCAACTAACCATTATTTTTATGCTCACACACATGTCTGAGGACATGATGAAATAAACTTTACAAGTGTTTTGACAAGAAATGCCCATTAATCAGGTGTCATCTATTTTTGATGTACAGGTGATGCTTGCCAATTCAATTTACATGCTTTCATTTTAATGCCATATTATAACAAAGAAATAACATTCAATTTGGACGACTGTGCTCATTTTGACACCATTGACTCATGTGCAGCTCATCCAAGTCCATCTCACTGCAGCTCACAGAGTAAGCACCGATATATTCGATTAGCGGGCAATTTAGATTTACACTATAATGTCAGAAACACATCTATGGTATAAATCAAGCGTCACCTGTAGTATGTCTTTATTATGTCAAACGAAATTCTAACACCGAGATAATATTTGTTGAAGGGAGTCCACAATATGGCAAAGCACTAGCAGCATTAGAAATTTTCTCTGGTCCAAGTTTAGACACATGTCCATTGATATGGCATTCTGGACTACTGGTCAAAGTTTAGACACATGTCCACTGATATGGCATTCTGGACTACTGGTCAAAGTTTAGACACATGTCCACTGATATGGCATTTTGGACTACTGGTCAAAGTTTAGACACATGTCCACTGATATGGCATTCTGGACTATTGGTCCAAGTTTAGACACATGTCCATTGATATGGCATTCTGGACTACTGGTCAAAGTTTAGACACATGTCCACTGATATGGCATTCTGGTCTCTGGTCAAAGTTTAGACACATGTCCACTGATATGGCATTTTAGTCTCTGGTCAAAGTTTAGACACATGTCCATTGATATGGCATTCTGGACTACTGGTCAAAGTTTAGACACATGTCCACTGATATGGCATTCTGGACTACTGGTCAAAGTTTAGATACATGTCCACTGATATGGCATTCTGGTCTCTGGTCAAAGTTTAGACACATGTCCACTGATATGGCATTTTAGTCTCTGGTCAAAGTTTAGACACATGTCCATTGATATGGCATTCTGGACTACTGGTCAAAGTTTAGATACATGTCCACTGATATGGAATTCTTCATCTCTGGTCAAAGTTTAGACACATGTCCACATATATGGCATTCTGGTCTCTGGTCAAAGTTTAGACACATGTCCACTGATATGGCATTCTTGACTATTCTGCACATAGGCATGCAAGGTGCACTAAAAGATGTCTTACTGACAATGTGGGAGAATGTATTCACATTTCATCGACAAGGGTTTTCTGATTAAAAGGAGTAGCAATAAAAAAACTTTTCAACAGGGCTACTGTGGTGGCCACATTGATTGTCAGTTCAGTACCATTTTCATTTAGGACCATTTAGACATCGTAAGAAGTCTTAAAGTAAAAATAACACAGTCATAGGAAAATAAGCCATACTGGATGTCTGAGTGGCATCATTAAGAATCAGTCAGAAGATTTGATGGCAATTTTAAGTAGTAAATTTGTACAAGATTCATAGCTAGTAATGTTTTACAAGATTAGCTAGTAATTCTGTAAAAGATTAGCTAGTAATTTCATACAAGATTAGCTAGTAATTCTGTAAAAAATTAGCTTGTAATTCTGTACAAGATTAGCTAGTAATTCTGTACAAGATTAGCTAGTATTTCTGTACAAGATTAGCTAGTAATGCTATACAAGATTAGCTAGTAATGATGTACAAGATTAACTAGTAATGCTATACAAGATTAGCTAGTAATTCTGTACAAGATTAGCTAGTAATTCTGTACAAGAATAGCTAGTAATTCTGTACAAGATTAGCTAGTAATTCTGTACAAGAATAGCCAGTAATTCTGTACAAGATTAGCTAGTAATTCTGTACAAGATTAACTAGTAATTCTGTACAAGATTAGCTAGTAATGCTACACAAGATTAGTTAGTAATTCTGTACAAGATTAGCTAGTAATGCTACACAAGATTAGTAATGATGTACAAGATTAGCTAGTAATGCTACACAAGATTAGTTAGTAAATCTGTACAAGATTAGTTAGTAAATCTGTACAAAATTAGTAAATCTATAAAAGGTTAGTTAGTAAATCTGTACAAGATTAGCTAGTAATGCTACACAAGATTAGCTAATAATGATGTACAAGATTAGCTTTCATTCATTGATTCATTCTTCATTTCCTCAATAATATTTCCCGATATGTACAAGGCAAACAAGACAGAAGAAGAGTGAAATCACATGTAAATAATGTATGAATATGCAGCGAACGGCATGAATGATTTTACAATAAAAGAAAATAAATAATTGTATGTATGCGACAATCAAAGACATACTATTCACAAATCTGGTTCTAAGGATGACGCTGATAACTACTGACCAATCTCAATACTACCAAACTTGTCAAAATTGATTGAAAATCATGCCCATGACTCATTCATGTCATATTTAACCAAACACCTGCTGTTACACCCTAATTAATCAGGCTTAAGACACAGACATTCCTGTGACACTGCCTTGATCTCCCTAACTGATAAATGGCTTCAAGCACTTGACCAAGGTAGAATAATAGGATCTGTATTTGTAGATTTCTGGAAAGCTTTTGACATGGCAGATCATGAAATTCTTTTGAAGAAACTGAAAATCTACCAATGTGATGAAAGAACAATTAGATGGTTTACTTCTTAAGTGAGAGAACACAACATGTTTACATAAATAATGTTCTGTCTGAACCTGGAACAATTAGATATGGAGTACCACAAGGCTCAATTCCAGGTCCATTTTTACTATTCATTTTATTTACTAATGGCCTACCACTTTTACTAAGAGACTCAATATCCTCTACAGATCTCTATGCAGATGACACAACAATGTCAGACATCCAAAACACAAAGCATGAACTCGAAATTTCTTTACAGAATGCCCTAAACAAACTGGAAAACTGGTGCACATGCAATGGCATGGTGGTAAATACTGGTAAAACTAAAATATTACTTATCTCAACATGGCAAAAAAGGACAAATCTTGATAGTGATGAACTATGTCTGACATGGAAGGATACAAATTTGCAAATGGTCTGTCACGATAGACTACTTGATGTTCTGGTAGACAATAACCTATCATGGACTGAACATATCAAACATATCAGTAAAAAAGTCAATTCAAGTTTATGGCTTCTCTGTAGGATAAGACATTTTCTCCCTGAAAGGCACAGAAAACTATTTTATAACAGTTACATACAACCCTATTTAGACTACTGTGATACAGTATGGAGTAATTCAAATGATAGCAAAGCTGGCACATCTTCAAAAAAGAGCATTTGGGCTAATAACAATCCAGAAAGAAAGCAAGGAAAACTTAGCTGGTAAGTTAAAAATATTACCTACTAAAGACAGAATCTGTTTGAGAAAAGCTAAATTAATGTACAGGATATCCCATAATAGTGCACCTGAATATTTACAATCACTATTCCAGTATAGGCTACCTGGTAATACTCCCCACCTGTGTTCCATGTCTACCAAACAGTATAAAATTCCCAAACCAAATAAGGAGTTATTTAAAAAGAAGTTTCCAATACTCTGAGATTAGAAATGCCCACTCTATTTCCTTCTTCCAAACCCAATATATCCAGTGGCTTCAGAGATGCAGCTTAAATAAATAAATTGAGAATCACGTTTCATCGTTCATTAAACTGGTGACTCAGATATAATGAATAACATCTCCTTAAAACTAAATTATTCACCCATCAATACAAAAATCTCCAACACTGTTGTTGTTGTTGTTGTGGGTTTTAATGCCATTTTTCAGCACACGATAGGCTACACATGGCAGCCAGTATTAATGGTAGAGGAAAAACCCGGGAAAACCCCGGAAAGAACCACCGACCCACGAGAAGCTACTGGCAAGCTTTCTCACATACCCACATTGGCTGAATCAGAGACTTGAACCCACGCAGACAGAGGTGAGATGGCAATGATCCATAACGGACAGCGCTTTAGACCACGCGGGGCCCCAATCTCCAATGTAGAGGCATTTGATGACTATGCCAGCCTTTACTAAAAATACAAGTTTGTTGAATACCACCATTGTGAATAACAACCTGCACCCAGTAACATAATGGTTGCACATACAGGCATTGGTGGCAGTCATTAATAAAGTATTTAACGGAAGAAAACAATAGTCCCAATTCAGATCCTTCCCTTGTGTGCTTTTATATTCAAAATTATTAAATATTAAAAACTATAATTTAGTTTTATATTAATCTTATTAAAATTTGGTACCTGACCAAAAAAAAACTGTAATCAGTATGCGTTTTTGTGACAATGATCATGGCATTTGACCTTTGATCCCAAAACATATAGGTTTCTTCCTTATTCTAAATGCAAGCCAGCCACAAAGTTTGGTCTGAGGTGTAGAACTAATGCTAAACCATTTCTCTTCTTTAATCACAATAACAATGACTTTTTCAATCGACCACACCGGTGGCCTAGTGGTTAAAACATCCGCTTCATATGTGGGAGGTTGTGGGTTCAAACCCTGAATGAATTATACCAAAGAGTTATTAAAATGGTACTAACAGCTGCCTTTGGAGGTATATTTTCTATCAATATATAGCTGTCTAGCTAGGTGCTCAGCATTAAGAGGTTAGTGTTAGGACTGGTTGGCCTGGTGTCAGGATAATGTGACTGGGTGGGATATGATGTCTGTAGCATGATGCCCCAGTGCTAGACATCACAATAAACTGCCACACTGGAGACATCGTAGTGATATGACTGCAAAATTATTAAAGCTACCTTAAAAACTGAAAACATGCATGTACAGTTTCTCAGTGAAAATCCAATAAGCTTTTTCCTCACCCCAAATGCAATTCATTCATAAAATTTGGTTGAGGTATATGAAAGAGACATGATGCTTTTGGTGGAAACCATTTTGTTCTTTTAGCCACAGTGAACTTTTCCTCTGACTTTTTTTTACTCCAAGTTTAAAGGTTTCTTCCCCATCCCACGTTTAAGCCATCCACAAACATTGGTAGCTGAAGATAATGGAGAACTTAAGTTTTCTGTTGAAACCATATTTTTCTATCAGTCAAACTGACCTTGACCTTTAAGGGTTTTTTAAGCACCAACTCAGTAGGGTTCTTCCTTTCATGAGGGAGAAAACAAACATAAGGTTTGGTAACAGAATATCAGGCATGTGTAACTTCCTCAAGGGTGCAGACCAGATAAACAAGTTTTAAGACTACACCCTGTGATGTAAATAAGTAGATAAAGCCAAGTTGCCTGCACATGCCTGCTTTAGATGGTGTACAAATACAATAGTGTACAATAGTGATTGTGCAGAAAGCAACTTTATACATTGGCAGGCAACTTTATACATTGGCAGGTATACACAAATCTGGTCATGATCTGATATCTTAAGCCAGCATGGTTTGCTGTTCTTGTTGTTGTGGGTTTAAAGCTGTTTTTCAGCACATGATTATAGGCTTATACATGGTGGCCAGTATACTTGGCGGAGGAAGAACCTGAGAAAACCACAGAATAAACACCAACCCAAGGGAATCTACATACAAGCATTCTCACAAACCCATATTGACCAAAGTCAATACCTGGTCCTATGCAGACAAAGGTGAGATGTCAGAGATCTGTAAAGAATGACCTTCTCAGTAAGGCAGTTAATATTTGTCCCAAAGCTGGACCAACTTTCAGCAAGATGTAACAAAATATCATATACTGCTATTATAAAGTTGGAAGACAAGCATTTAAGAAGTTTAGTTCCAATCATGACATAATCCTATCTTTCTCCATTGATGGCTATAGCAAGAATGTATCCCACCATGAGACATACCCAATGCAACCCATAATGTCTAATAAACATAATTGTTGCCCTTACTGCATCCCCACCCCCATGATATATTCCCATTCATTCTTTGGTACTGTTTAAACTTTTGAAGAGGCTTAATGACACTTTCGTCTCAAACACTTCAAAAAAATTCTATAAGCAACATCTTGATCATGCAGATGTTTTCTTTTAAAAAGTATGTGCAGTTCAAAGCATCTGAGGTACTGTACTGATAGTGTATATTGTATCGATACTGTATGTTGTACTGATACTGTATGTTGTATTGATGCTGTATGATGTACTGATACTGTATACTGCCATTATTTTAGCAAATGTGTCCACATATTTCATTATGGCATTTTTTCTGCAAATGTGTCTGTACATTTTATTATGGCATTATTTCAGCAAATATGTCCATACATTTCATTATGGCATTATTTTAGCAAATGTGTCTGTACATTTCGTTATGCCATTATTTCAGCAAATGTATCCTTACATTTCATTATGGCACTGTGGCAGAAAAAGTAAATTACTATCATAAGCCAACATTTTTAACCAGATGTTTATGGTAACATTAACCATGCATATGCAGAAAGTCAATCACCTTTAACCCCAAATTAGTGATTCATCACTTATGAACCTACAATCACTAACATTATGTGATTATTTAATCGACTGCAATCTATTCCATTTCAAATAACTTTTACATAACACAAACACAAACTGAAATGCACAGAAGCAGCCAATACAGAAGGTAAAATATAAATTTTAGTAAAAACCTCTATTAAGTGGTAACATAACTTTATAATTTATTGTTGTAATGTGTGCTTAACAGGGCTCAATGAAAGCTGCTGAATGGTCTGTTCTTTGTCTCCGTTTACTACTGGCATTTTAAAAGAGAAGTAAATACCTGGATCCGCCCAGTGCATTATACAGTTTAGAGAGACATTACAAAGCAGCCAAGTGGTATAATTTAAATCAGCCAAATTTATTTTCAAAGATACACTAGCTACTTTTTTAAAAAAACAGAAGCTGAACTTGTTGAATTTGTCTTATCATGCAGATTGTGAAATCCTGGGTTGTTGGTGTTGTGGGGTTTAACGCCATTTTTTCAGCACATGA
This sequence comes from Sinohyriopsis cumingii, assembly GCA_028554795.2. Classification (NCBI taxonomy): domain Eukaryota; kingdom Metazoa; phylum Mollusca; class Bivalvia; order Unionida; family Unionidae; genus Sinohyriopsis; species Sinohyriopsis cumingii. The sequence continues at coordinate 13,062,867 of CM068840.1, forward strand.
TAGGCTATACATGGCGGCCAGTATTAATGGTGGAGGAAGAACTCAGGAAAACCCCGGAAAGAACCACTAACCCACGAGAAGCTACTGGCAAGCTTTCTCACATACCCACATTGGCTGAATCTGAGACTTGAACTGGCTCTTGGGTTGTAAAAACCTGCTAGATATATTACCTTCACTGGAGTGAAGGGGGTGGCATTAGTTTGGGTTGTTTGTGGTTAAAATTAAAAATTAAATATAATACAATTATGATAACAAAAACTTGAGGAATATCACATATAATGTTACAACTGCTTAGTCTTGCCTCTGCAGCATTTTTTTGGGAAAGAAAAATAAACAATAATATAGTGTTTGTAAAAAGTACCCCCAGACACTTTCCCTTTTTGACCGCCACCCTAATGTTAGATCCTCTTTGATAGATCCCGAGGGTAAGGACTACCCCTGGGGCATATGTCAGTTAGGATGTGCACTTGTCTATTCATGGTCAGGAATGATATACTTATATTTATTTATAGTGAGTATCTTGACCGATTTCAAGGCCAAGTTCCTTGAGAGTAGTGAGGAACCCTAGGGGCCAATAACAGCAATTACTTATAGAACTTTGTCTTTACACCGCCAATGAATTTTTATTTGGTTTAGTTGGGGTTTCCAAATATGATCCAGGTCTAAGAGCAGGGAAAAACCCCAGGAGCATGTCGGATGTATTGACATGTGGATAATTGATCACACATGCAGATTCTCTGGAGCTTGAAATTTATATAAAATATTCAATTAACCACCAGATTTTTTTATTACAGGATTGCCCTTTTCGTTGAAACATTTTACTTTCAAACTAATAATTCATTGATTTAACAGTACATTGTCATAATTACTCTACATCTTTGGGACTGGAAACAAACCCCAACATTTTCTTATCTCAAAACTAAACAAATTTACCAAGAAAATTCATTCCCAAAACTTGAAAATACCATACTCGCATCCAAACTAATGCTGCACTCTAATAAGGGCATTTTACTCTTTGCTCTTCTTTCGTTTGCTTCATTTCTTCTTTATTTTTGCATAAATACATCAGATGGTGCATACAAATTGTAAAAGATCAACAGGAAGTTCAAGTTTACTCTCACTGACGTAGACATCACAATAACAGGTTGCCACTGCTGTGCTCAGAAAATGATATTCAATGTAATTATTTCAAGTTATTGGTCACATTCCTGATCAAAAAGTTTACCAATTTATTTTCATGCTTGTGGCAGCAACCATTCTGCTAACTATGTAGACAATGTAATTGCTTAATAGCCATTTTTATTGATCCAAGTGACTTTGACAAAATACAGTACACTAGCAATTTAGAAGTGTTAAATACATGTGACGCTTGCTATACACCAATGCAATTTACATGCTTTCATTTTAACGCCATTTATAATGTTAAAAAATCATTCAGTTTGTACCATATTGATCATTTTTATGCCTTTGCTGGGGCCATGTGCTGTGACTCACATGCAGCTCACATATGAGCGTTTCTCTGCTCATTGAGAAATAACAAATAATCATTACTTGATATTTAGAGGTCTACAGGAATAATTACTTCAGATTTATTGCCATAACTTCAGGAACACATATTTTGTGTAAACTGAGCAGCACCACCTGTAATGCAACATGTAAGATTTGTGCTTATTCAAACAGGAAATCAAGCTGCTTGTCCTTCTGCGATGTACTGTTAGACCTTTTCTGCTGACACTTTGCAGTGTCCAGACAACCCGATTATGGACTAGGGATTAATAAAAGGGAGAATTAAACTTAAGTCTGCAATTTTAACGAACAAATGCATACCATGGAAAAAGCTTATAGCACAAGTGTCCGAAAAATTTTAATAACACTATTATTACGCTGATGACAAACACGATTTCTTACACCCATAAAGATAAATGAATCTAAAACCTGCTTGAAATATGAAAGTAACATTCTGACTGATTAGTATACAATTATATGCAAGCCAATCCACTTAAATATGAAGCACCTGTTCTTAGAAAAATGATGAAAATTTGTTTAGTTATACAATGATGACCGTGAAGTTGTCAATGAAGATTGTGTGCACAATGATGACCATGAAGTACACAGTGAGGATTGTGTGCACAACGATGATCATGAAGTACACAGTGTGGATTGTGTGCACAATGATGACCATGAAGTACACAATGAAGATTATGTGTGCAATGATTGCCATGAAGTACTCAGTGAGGATTGTGTGCACAATGATGACCATGAAGTACACAATGAAGATTATGTGTGCAATGATTTCCATGAAGTACTCAGTGAGGAATGACCATAAAGTGCTCAGTAAGGATTGTGTGCACAATGATGACCATGAAGTACACAATGAAGATTTTGTGTGCAATGATGACCATGAAGTACTCAGTGAGGATTGTGTGCACAATGATGACCATGAATTCTACTAGTCAGTGGGATTCTGTGTTCAAAGATGACCATAAAATACTCAGTGAAGACTGAAACTGCTTAGAGTGGATATTGACTCTCAACTAAATTCCAGCAACCACATGTCTATGATCTGTCATAAGGCAACAAGTCAATTAAACATAATGCATTGTATCAACTTACAAATATAATGTTAATGTTCTATAATTGCTTTATTAGTTTCAATTTTAATTATTGCCAACATGTTTCTGCATAAAATAAAATAATGACACAATTTAAGAATTATTAATTTTTAATATCTCATATATTTCTCTTCGAAGAAAAGCAAATCTACCTACTTTACATATTAATAGTGTTATGTACATTTGATTTAATTATATCTGATTTAATATATATTGATTTCAATTTAATTGTTTGTTTGTCAGTTTTAAATCTGACTTTTTCCAGAAAATAGTTTGACCGTGACTGTTCGTTTTAGCTAACACCAGGTGTTAACCTAGATCCTGACCTTGATTCAAAATTAGTAGCAACCACGTAAATAAGCTCTATTTTTATTTTAAAATGATTGGTTATTGTCGAGGTCATGATGGGACTACTGATTTAAGGTGTAAACAATTTAAAAAATATATTTCTTAGAGTAAAAGGACTGGTTTTCATTAGGTCCACACTAGGTGCATGTGATCTTTAACACATTAACCCCTAGTACGACTTAACGGGGCAGGAGGTAGTAGCCTACTGCTGAGCTGAGACTGTAGCATCATGGTCATGCATGATACACTAAAGTTGGGGGGGGGGGTTATTATAGAAAGGTAGACAGATGTAGCTCTACAATGATACCAAATAATCCGGAATATCTAGCTGCACTACAAAATACAGATAAAAAACCTAATTTTTTGGACCCAACTTTTTTCTACCCAAAATTCGCCCGTGGTCGAAATCCGATTATGTGTCCGAACAGCATGTACAATGAACAATCTCTAATTTCACAATACTAAGAACCCTAGCATCTGAAAAGCATGTACAATGAACAATCTCTAATTTCACATCTGAAAAGCATGTACAATGAAAAATCTCTAATTTCACATCTGAAAAGCATGTACAATGAACAATCTCTAATTTCACACTGTTCAGGCTCCTAGCATCTGAACAGCATGTACAATGAACAGTCTCTAATTTCACATCTGAAAAGCATGTACAATGAACAATCTCTAATTTCACATCTGAAAAGCATGTACAATGAATAATCTCTAATTTCAGATCTGAACAGCATGTACAAAGAACAATCTCTAATTTCACAGTATATATATATATATATATATATATATATATATATATATATATATATATATATATATATATATATATATATATATATATATATATATATATATATATATATATTGTAATTTGACCATAAAGCTGTTGTTACAGTTGGCATTTTAATGTATTTGATGTGTATCATTTTAACATAAATATGTACCAGCTGTTTTCCTGCTCATTTTAATATATCAGTTTTTATCAAATTGGTAAAATAGCACAACTAGAACTATTGTTTTTATGTTACCCAGACTACAGACATTTCAATAAAAGTTGTTTGCATCTTGTATTTGAAAGTTTCTTCCTTCAGCAATAAAGTCTCTTTTTTGTTAATAATAATAATAATAATAATGTTATAGTAATAATAATAATAATAATAATAATAATAATAATGATAATAATGTTATTATAATAATAATAATAATAATAATAATGTTATAATAATAATAATAATAATAATAATAATGTAATAATAATAATAATAATAATAATGTTATAGTAATAATAATAATAATAATAATGATAATAATGTTATTATAATAATAATAATAATAATAATAATAATGTTATAGTAATAATAATAATAATAATGTTATAATAATAATAATAATAATAATAATAATAATAATAATAATAATAACAACAATAATAATAATTCAGTCTCAATAACATACATAACATCAGGAGATGACAGCAATCCTACACGGTAATTAAGGCAGACAATGAGACAAAACATGAAATTTTAAATCTCCCAATTATAATTACCGTCTGAAATATATAATTGCTTTTATCAAATTCTGTTATTTGTTTGAGTAAACCAAGAATTCCAAGCAAAACTGACTTAATCAGAAAACAACCAACTGAAGGTTAAATGAAGAACATTAAGTCTGTACTGATCTGGTGGCCTAGTGGTTAGAGCATCTGTCTTGGATGTGGAAGGTCACAAGTTGGAACCCCCGCTGGGTCATACCAAAGACTTATAAAAATGGTACTAGCAGCTGCCTCACTTGGCACTCAGCATTAAGAGGTTAGTGTTAGGACTGGTTGGCCTGGTGTCAGAATAATTTGACTGCCCCAGAGCCAGACATCACTATAAATTGTCACGCTGCAGACACTGTAGTCATAAAACTACAAAATTGTTAAAACTATGTTAAAAATCCAAAACACACGAAATATAAGCAATGGTTACTAAATTTTGATTAGAGAGAATTGTACTCAAACACAACCACATGCAAAGCTGCCTAACTCTGCTGGCTCATGTGCACAGTTGCTGTTGTTGTTTTTGGGGCTTAACGCCATTTTTCAGCACACGATAGGCTATACATGGCGGCCAGTATTAATGGTGGAGGAAGAACCCGGGAAAACCCCGGAAAGAACCACCGACCCACGAGAAGCTACTGGCAAGCTTTCTCACATACCCACATTGGCTGAATCCTAGACTCGAATCGCCGCAGACAGAGGTGAGATGGCAGTGATCCGTAACGGAGAGCGTTTTAGACCACTCGGCCACTCAGGGCCCCTCATGTGCACAGGAAAAAAGACTTACCAGCAAGTGTATAACTAAAGATATTAGTCACCACTGTGTGAAATATAAGGTCGCGCTAGTCTTCTAGTGCAAAGATGTGATAGTCAAAGAGGATACTGACACATAAGTCCATACAGCTGAAAAAGAATGGGGACAGGAAGTAGAAAGAATGGGGACAGGAAGTTGAAAGCGATGGGGTAACTGATGGACAAGCATAACATTATTTCCCCCTTGCACTAACGATGGGGGTGGGTGGGTAAGCTGCCAAAAATGAAGCTGATTGAAGTAAAATAATAAAAATCTTACTTGCTGAAATCTATGTAGGAAAAATGACCATGATACATGGCTGGCTTTTTCCCTGCCCATTCTGTAATGTTCTGGATAAACCGCACCTAGTAAAAGAAAAGAAAAAAACAAACAGAACAATTACAATTTATACTTGTACATAACTTATGTCCAACTGCAAACAACATTGATCATTATCTAACATTGCATTATGTGGTGGCAGATCATGGTTTAGGATGTTTGTTCTACCGATTAGTTCCAATAAAGTACAGAGACCCAGATCTGCCAATGTATTATGTGACACAATATCTGGGTCAATGACGTCTGCAGTAGGTTTCTATTTGTTTGCATGTATATATGGTATCTGTGTTATTACTTGTCATATTTTCATTGCACAGATAGAATTTGATAAAAATTGGTGAATCAAAATTAGCATTGGTCAGCATCACTACTGACAGGATTGTTTTTGTTCTATAAATAGCATTTGGTAATGATTTACAGATCAAAATTAGCATTGGACATTGGTCAGCATCACTAGGGAATGTTTAAATGAGATAATTCTGTTTTGAAAATGTTGAACTCAGTGATATGAAATATGAAATGGCAGCAGTGACCTAGTACAAGAAAACACAACAAAATCCCCTGTGCCATCTCATGCAATAAGATTTGGAAGGACACCAGAAACACAAAAACAGATATAGTTAAACATTAATTTGAACCAATCAAATGTTATCTGGACTGACTGAGGGACTTCAAATGTACCCACATAACTGATTGTCATTCAAATGTTAGCAATCTGGACTGACTGGGCGACATGGACTGTACCCACATTACTGATCACAGTACTTGGGCATCTGAAGGCCATTTTTAATTCTGTATGACTGCCAATTCCATATACTGTACTGACAAAACCATATGTCTGTTAAGTCCATATGACAAAAAAGTTTATGAATGTTAAGTCAAGATGATCAGTTAGTCCATATGACACAAGTGTGTATGATTGGACACACAGTAAGTCTGAATAACTGGTAGCTTAGTAATCAATGTTCTTCTGTACAGTGAAACAACAATAATCACCCCAACACTGAGAGGGAAGAAATAACATCCTTTAAAGACATGTTCCTTTGTCTCTTCATTGAAAAGTTCATTTCTTAGCAGTTTAAATTAACTTAAAGACATCCCCACCCCACCCCCAAAATTATACCAGTACAAGACATGTGATTGAAGAGAGGTAGTCTTTTAGCAAGCTAGACTGTGGTACGAGATATGAGTGGTGAACAAGTCCAATACATATTGGTAGAAATACTGACTGATGAGAAAACCTTGTCCCTAAGAACAAGGAATATTTTAAGGCTGAAACTCCAGTATAAATGATTGGTGAGGGTGGTCTGTGGGAAACGTGCAATTACTCTTCCCTGTACCATAACTCTGATTAAAACATTTAACACCTGGCTATAAAAAAGATTATACCTAACGCGTTCTTGGACAGACAAGTGACTCAGGAATAGTAATTATCTGTTTTATAGTCCATAAAACTATCTCAAAACATTGTTAGTGCTATAGATTAAACCCTAATTAGTTTGCTGTCAAGTACCTGAAACCAGATATCTGTGATTCTGCATGTTCTTCACTTGAAAACCCTTTTCTAAAAGAGGTGGCCCCTTAATTAGACAGGTGTCTGCTTAACAAAGGTATATTTCTTGTATAATTTACTACTGTCATGGTGTTGCAATATGAGATGTATCATGATACACAAGTGTTGCCTTTACAGATCACTGACCTCATGGTTTCTATTCTCAGCTCGGCTATCTGTGAAAGCTTGCAAGTCAAATTTTTTAAATGTCAGATAGTTTTAAACGTCAAATATTTCTAAATGTTAGATTCTGGACAAAAATTGATCTCTGTCTAGAAATTACCCATTTTTGATCAATTACCAAAACCTGTCCAGGTAGTAATGACGCTTTGGAAATTACAGGTGGATATTTGTATCAACTATGACTATGATACTTCATAGAAGGATAACAGGCCACTCCCATATTATGCATATTCAAAATCCAGGCCACTCCCATATCATCCATATTCATAATCCAGGCAACTCCCATATCATCCATATTCATAATCCAGGCCACTCCCATATCATCCATATTCATAATCCCTGATGATGACGGACAAGTGATGCAGGACATGGAAGTCATTAGGCACAAAAAAAAGTGAGTTTCCGGTTGGTCCACTCTTCCCGTTTTTCAATGTGTACCATAGCATTTTTTCCCCATGAAGGAAAAAAAAATGTTAAAAGAATTTTTTTTCTAAAATTGATTGGTGCATCTAACTGAACTTGTTTAGCCCAGTACTTGAAGTGCTTAGTGCTTAGTACTTAGTACATTATATATACTAATCAGTCTAATACATATGACATATACCTTCCCCCCACAAAAAAAGCTACATACCTTGTAACCCTAATTTTTAAAACAGTGCAATAGGAAACACATTTCTTTTTGCCTTAGAAGCAAGTTTCTTGAATTATTTGAATGTATTCATCTATATAATGTGCACCAAGGGATTTTGAGATTTTCCATAAATTATAAAAGGTGAAAAAAAGGCACACAGGGTAAACAAATTGTGGGAAACCCACAAACCCTCTCTCTCAAGATGCCACTGCAACCCACGTACAATTCAACTGTAGGGATCTTGAAAATGTATCTGTTGTAAAACAAGTGCTTGCTTAATAGAGGTGTCTAGTCTTGGATAGTTACCTTCATAAATGAGACCCTCATTATCAAACAAACGCTTGGTGACTCCTCAAGCAGTTTTAACGGTATTGGGCATGACATGCTTGAAAACCATAACCAAAACCATTAATGATAGTTCATTTTAATCTAGTACTTTGTGAATGAGAAAGCACCCTGGTGAACACTTACATAATATTATAAATTGTTGTTATTGGTTCACAGATAATATCCATGATGAATCAAGTCATTTAATACTGAAAATAACAGCAGTTGCCCAAGGCTATTCATTAATAAAGGACAAAAGGACTATTAAGTTTAATGATTTTGGTAGCCATCCTGGCCTTTCAGACAATCTGGCAGACATCCTGGCCTTTTAGACAATCTGGCAGACATCCCCTTTAATACTGTCCTGAATATTATGAACTTAAATTGAAGGCATTTTTTTAATAAAAAAAACTTCCATGCCATAAAATTAAATGCTCATAAAAACACAAAAATATAACTATCTTTTCGATTAGAATCAGACATATTTTTGCTGAAAAGGCAGAAAATTGAATATTTTGGAGACAATAACTCAGTGTGACAAATTGATTTTAATGGGGACAATAATTCAGTGTGACAAATTGAATATTTTGGGGACAATAATTCAGTGTGACAAGTTGATTTTAATGGGGACAATAATTCAGTGTGACAAGTTGATTTTAATGGGGACAATTATTCAGTGTGACAAGTTATTTTAATGGGGACAATAATTCAGTGTGACAAGTTGATTTTAATGGGGACAATAATTCAGTGTGACAAGTTGATTGTAATGGGGACAATAATTCAGTGTGACAAGTTGATTTTAAGTTCTCCAGGCTACTCCCCAAAATAATGTTAATTAATTCTTGTTCTGATTTATCGACCCATTGTCTTAATATTCTTGACAGAACAATCTTGATCCTAACCCAAACAAAACTTCATAGTGTATACTCCCTTTTTTAAGTTTATAGCTATAAAAATGAGTTTGTAAACCAAGATTTTGATATCATTACCTTCACAGGAGGTTCAATAATAAATAAAATTTAATTCTTGACTTTTATACTTTTCATACATATATTATCTAAACTGTAATGTATTTTTTTGAATACTTTTTCATTCATCATTTTGCAGCCTGTACAATTAATTACAGGTTGTACAATCAATCACAGATAATTATACATTGCACAAAACGTACTGGTTGTATAAGTAATTACAAATGCAATGTTATTTTTCAGCTACTATTACCCTTTGCTCTGCACCCCCCCATAAATAAATAAAACCTATCTTGAACACTGATATGAGGGACCAAGTCTTGAGATACATTATACTCAATGCACATGTTCTATCTCTCTCTCTCTCTCTCTCTCTCTCTCTCTCTCTATATATATATATATATATATATATATATATATATATATATATATATATATATATATATATATATATAATACCAATAATACTATCATACAGGTTACAGAATTTTTAATTTGTATTCTATGGAGATTCGAATCCAGGTCCATGGCTAAACACCACATATCGCCTTGCCTGCACACACAAAACCATATTCCCTTACAACCAAGCACACATCACAAAAAATGATGCTACATAATTAGTAAACCCACGGACCTGGGTTTGAATCTCCATAGAGTACGAATAAAAAACTATCTAACCTGTATGATAGTATTATTTGTATTAAATATTAATTCTGCCTGCTATTATCAAGACTTCTTCGATAGAATCCAGGGATAGCATTTTCCATTCTGTCTGGTGTATATTTATAATTCTATAATTAATTCTATATACCTTGATTTCTTTCATAGGAATCCGGAATGACTGTGCAGACAGATGAGAATTAATTACTAGGTCGACAAGAAAAAACTAAGAATAAGTGAAAATAGTTATTAACATATAGATATAAAAATGATTAGATCAGTCCGTAAGGAGATCAGTCCTCAAGGGAGACTAGATACATTTATATTCAAACTGAGATACCAAATGATTAAATCAGAGACTAGATACATTTATATTCAAACTGAGATACCAAATGATTAAATCAGAGACTAGATACATTTATATTCAAACTGAGATACCAAATGATTAAATCAGAGTCTAGATACATTTATATTCAAACTGAGATACCAAATGATTAAATCTGAGACTAGATACATTTGTATTTGAACTAAGCCACATTCAGGAGCTGCTGCATGCCTCATTGGTTAGCATGTTTGAACTTGTTACCAAGAGGGTACAAGTTAGAACCCTACCATCGGATCAGCCCGGGCTGGCTTCTGTGGTGTGTTCCTGGGCAAGGTATGTTACTCTAATTGCCTGGTTAACATACCGGTCAATATTTAGAGCCGATCGTCTGAAAAATGGTGTTAAACCCACAACAACAACAAAAAAACCTCGATGCTTTGCAATAAACGTATGTAAGCAATAACATTTATAATAAATGGAATACATCAAATTTCATACTGACCAGACTGAACAAAAAAAGCAATGATCGTTATCATACACTCATTCTGTGATGGAACAGTGATTGAAAGTAAGGAGTATTATGTGATATAAAAGTGACTGAAAGTCAAAGGATTATTATGTGATCGAAACGTGGTGGAAAGTAAGCAGTATGATGTTATGGAAAAGTACCTGACAGTAAAGAGTATTATGGAATGGAAAAGTGCCTGAAAGTCTAAGGAATATTATTTGATGGAACAGTGATTGAAAGTAAGGAGTATTACATGATGGAAAAGTGCCTGAAAGTAAGGAGTATTACATGATGGATAAATGCTTGAAAGTAAGGAGTATTATGTGATTGAAAAGTGCCTGAAAATAAGGAGCATTATGTGATGGAACAGTGATTGAAAGTAAGGAATATTACATGAAGGAAAAGTGCCTGAAAGTAAAGAGTATGGAGTGATGGAACAGTGCTTGAATGTAAGGAATATTACATCATGGGAAGTGACTGAATGGATGGAGTATTATGTGATGGTGTGTTTGTGATTTAGATTTTTGATGTGATGGAATAGTGATTGAAAGTAAGGAGTATTATGCAATGAGGTCTTAAATGGACATAGCATTATGTGATGGAACAGTGTTTGAAAGGAAGGAGTATTATGTGATGGAAAAATGATTGAAAGTAGCCAGTTTTTGTCTTGAAAATAATTATGACATGTATCACAGAAAAGGTAAAACAGTTTTATCATGTCAACTGAAGGCAGTAAGAAATGTTGAACCAAAAATGCATTGCTCTTCAAAAAAGTGCATATACACACCTGGAACATGAACCCTGAAAGGGCTTTGTATGCTCCTGGAACCTGAACCCTGAAAGGACTTGGTATGCTCCTGGAACCTTAACCCTAAAAGGTCTTGGTATGCTCCTGGAACCCGAACCCTGAAAGGGCTTGGTATGCTCCTGGAACAGTTACAGCGTACACACAAAAATATCAATGAATGCTGCAACATGGTTTTAACATGATGTTTTCATTGAAATAACAAAAAAGACCCAGAAAGAATAAATCTGATACAAATATTATCTAAAAGACACCCAATTTGAAGACAAAAATACCATAAAATGAAAGCAATAACATTGATGAAACCAATATTACAGGAGTAACAGAATATAGAACTTAAAATTAAAATCTCCGTGGACTGGTAATTGTGTGCTATTTTAACTTCATAAAAGAATCCAACAACCTGCATGATGAGTCCACAATCAAAGTATTTTATTAAGCTTTGTGACCTTGACCGCAAGGTCAAAGGGCTGAGAGCAAATAATGCTGAATGAATAATCTAAGCTTCAAAATTAGTTATCTCAATAACAAAAAAATCCATAAACTAGATAAGCAAGCAAACACTGTTTCATGACTGTGACCTTGATCACAAGGTCAAAGGGGTGAGTAGAATTAATTGTTTTACATTCATAATGACTCAATCTATCGAGAATCAACTGATGCATTTTGAAATTAATGCAAATGAAAAATGTTTACCCAAACATTAACAAACTGTTGATGATCAATCAGGCCACCGGTGGAAAAGTGCCTGTTACATTCACTGTCCACTAACATGGGCTGTCACAACAAAAACTAAATACCAACAAGAACTATATACCAACAATTTAAAGGAGACATTTTGATTATTTAGATCCTTGTTACTTCGATACTCCATATGCTGTTATTATTATGATCATTATTATTATTATTATCGTTGTTTAGGTGCAGTAGTAGTGATGGTGGTGTTTTCGTTCTTGATTTTGCTTACCTTGTAATGTCTATATAACTGTGATAAAGTCCCAGAGTCCTTTTGCCATGGTCTTTCAATTAAATTATTTTTCCTTTGTTCAAGCTCAACATAAATGACTGTATGTGGATCTCTCTCTCTCTCTCTGTGTCTCATATAAACTCTCTCTCTCTGTCTCTCATACAAACTCTCTCTCTCTGTCTCTCATACACACACACTCATACACTCACTCTTTCTGTCTCTGTCTCTCTCTTATACTGGAATGTTGACTTCTTTTATCCACGTCACCTGAAAACATGTCAAAAAGTTGCAGACCCCAAGGAACTGGAGACAATATCAAGTTTCTAATTAATTAAACAATATGCTGTGCAAATGATATTTAATTTACATGTAATGATTATCTGAACAAATAAAATTACCACAAGTAGTATTATTATTATATTACAGCAAGTAAATAATGCCAATTGCAGTATTTTTATCACAAATCTCACTATAATTATTAATGCCATTTTATGTATTACCAGTGTTTACAGGTTTAGTCACAGGTTTGGTCAGCCAGTATACACTTGATGTGTACAGTATGTGATTGTTAGCCATAGGCTTGGTTAGCCAATATACACTAGATGTGTACTGTATGTGTTTGCTAGCCACAGGTCTGGTTAGCCAATATACACTTCATGTGTACCATATGTGATTGTTAGCCACAGGTCTGGTTAGCCAGTATACACTTGATGTGTACAGTATGTGATTGTTAGCCACAGGTCTGGTTAGCCAGTATACACTTGAGGTGTACAGTATGTGATTGTTAGCCATAGGTCTGGTTAGCCAGTATACACTTGATGTGTACCGTATGTGACTGTTAGCCATAGGCTTGGTTAGCCAGTATACACTTGATGTGTACAGTATGTGATTGTTAGCCACAGGTCTGGTTAGCCAGTATACACTTGATGTGTACAGTATGTGATTGTTAGCCATAGGCTTGGTTAGGCAGTATACACTTGATGTGTACAGTATGTGATTGTTAGCCATAGGCTTGGTTAGCCAGTATACACTTGATGTGTACAGTATGTGATTGTTAGCCACAGGTTTGGTTAGCCAGTATACACTTGATGTGTACAGTATGTGATTGTTAGCCATAGGCTTGGTTAGGCAGTATACACTTGATGTGTACAGTATGTGATTGTTAGCCACAGGTTTGGTTAGCCAGTATACACTTGATCTGTACAGTATGTGATTGTTAGCCATAGGCTTGGTTAGCCAGTATACACTAGATGTGTACAGTATGTGATTATTGGACACAGGCTTGGTTTGCCAGTATACACTAAATGTGTACTGTATGCAATTGTTAGTCACAGGCTTGGTTAAGGGATACAGCACTTTGAGATACCAAAATGAGGAAAGAAAGTGATTCTCCACTGGAATGCTTTGCTTTAGTGGTGGACTAGCCAAAAGCCCTTCATGAGATCAAATTCATGCCATGATTATGTGGGGTTTGTTTCCAGAGGGTTATCTGAGGTACTAGGCAAGCATTTAGTGTTACCAAAATGTGCTAACCCTGCTCAGGAGAAAACATTAAATAACAGTCTTTCTTATCATATTCTTCAGATATGCTATGTTTATCTTCCCAGCATTACTCTCTGATCATTAAGCAAATTACTGTCATTTATCATTTAGCCTTTCAAAGAGGCTCCACTTACTTGAGTATTTCAGGCACACCCCCACCCAAACAAAAACAAAACAAGAACATAGTTAAGGAAACTCAAGCATATCTGACACCAGCTTTAATGAAGCACAACTTTATGGTCATCAAGAGATTGGTCAGTCCCAAAGATAGACAGCTTTAATGAAGCACTCTGTTATGGTCATCAAGAGAGTGGACAGTCCCAAAGATAGACAGCTTTAATGAAGCACAATTCTATGGTCATCAAGACAGTAGCCAGTCCCAAAGATAGACAGCTTTAATGAAGCACACTGTTATGATCATCAAGACAGTGACCAGTCCCAAAGATAGACAGCTTTAATGAAGCACACTGTTAAGGTTATCAAGAGAGTGGACAGTCCCAAAGACAGACAGCTTTAATGAAGCACAATTATATAATCAAGACAGTGGCCAGTCCCAAAGACAGACAGCTTTAATGAAGCACAATTCTATGGTCATTAAGACAGTGGACAGTCCCAAAAATAGACAGCTTTAATGAAGCACACTGTTATGGTTATCAAGACAGTGACCAGTCCCAAAGACAGACAGCTTTAATGAAGCACACTGTTATGGTCATCAAGACAGTGACCAGTCCCAAAGATAGACAGCATTAATGAAGCACTCTGTTATGGTCGTCAAGAGAGTGGCCAGTCCCAAAGATAGACAGCTTTAATGAAAAACACTTTTATGGTCATCAAGACAGTGGCCAGTCCCAAAGACAGACAGCTTTAATGAAGCACAATTCTATGGTCATTAAGACAGTGGGCAGTCCCAAAGATAGACAGCTTTAATGAAGCACACTGTTATGGTTATCAAGACAGTGACCAGTCCCAAAGATAGACAGCTTTAATGAAGCACACTGTTATGATCATCAAGAGAGTGGACAGTCCCAAAGATAGACAGCTTTAATGAAAAACACTTTTATGGTCATCAAGACAGTGGCCAGTCCCAAAGACAGACAGCTTTAATGAAGCACAATTCTATGCTCATTAAGACAGTGGACAGTCCCAAAGACAGACAGCTTTAATGAAAAACACTTTTATGGTCATCAAGACAGTGACCAGTCCCAAAGACAGACAGCTTTAATGAAGCACACTGTTATGGTCATTAAGACAGTGACCAGTCCCAAAGATAGACAGCATTAATGAAGCACACTTTTATGGTCATTAAGACAGTGACCAGTCCCAATGACAGACAGCTTTAATGAAGCACACTTTTATGGTCATCAAGACAGTGACCAGTCCCAAAGACAGACAGCTTTAATGAAGCACTCTGTTATGGTCATCAAGACAGTGAACAGTCCCAAAGACAGATAGCTTTAATGAAGCACACTGTTATGGTCATCAAGACAGTGAACAGTCCCAAAGATAGACAGCTTTAATGAAGCACACTTTTATGGTCATCAAGACAGTGAACAGTCCCAAAGACAGACAGCTTTAATGAAGCACACTGTTATGGTCATCAAGACAGTGACCAGTCCCAAAGAAGACAGCTTTAATGAAGCACACTTTTATGGTCATCAAGACAGTGACCAGTCCCAAAGATAGACAGCTTTAATGAAGCAAACTGTTATGGTCATCGAGACAGTGAACAGTCCCAAAGATAGACAGCTTTAATGAAGCACACTTTTATGGTCATCAAGACAGTGAACAGTCTCAAAGATAGACAGCTTTAATGAAGCACACTTTTATGGTCATGAAGACAGTGAACAGTCTCAAAGATAGACAGCTTTAATGAAGCACACTTTTATGGTCATCAAAACAGTGAACAGTCCCAAAGACAGATAGCTTTAATGAAGCACACTTTTATGGTCATGAAGACAGTGAACAGTCTCAAAGATAGACAGCTTTAATGAAGCTCACTTTTATGGTCATCAAGACAGTGACCAGTCCCAAAGACAGACAGCTTTAATGAAGCACACTTTTATGGTCATCAAGACAGTGAACAGTCTCAAAGATAGACAGCTTTAATGAAGCACACTTTTATGGTCATCAAGACAGTGACCAGTCCCAAAGACAGACAGCTTTAATGAAGCACACTTTTATGGTCATCAAGACAGTGAACAGTCTCAAAGATAGACAGCTTTAATGAAGCACACTTTTATGGTCATCAAGACAGTGACCAGTCCCAAAGACAGACAGCTTTAATGAAGCACACTTTTATGGTCATCAAGACAGTGAACAGTCTCAAAGATAGACAGCTTTAATGAAGCACACTTTTATGGTCATCAAGACAGTGACCAGTCCCAAAGACAGACAGCTTTAATGAAGCACACTTTTATGGTCATCAAGACAGTGAACAGTCTCAAAGATAGGGGGACAGATTTGTAACAAGACAACAAGATCACATGTACATGTACAGTATATTTATAAATCAGAAAAAGAGTATCACCTGACAGACAAACTTTACAGGATTTTATCAGTAAAACAGTCTACTATCACTAATGTGGCTGTTTTGGGGTCTCAGTGAATTCATGGTAATAAATGTCAAAATTACCACCTTAAAAATTACAATTTAACAACAAAGAAGATCCATAATAGCTAAGAGAAAACTGGCCAAAAATTAAAATACTACTTCTGAACAAAACTGACAATTTTACAGCTATTAAAAATACCAACGATATGGTATCTCATACCAGGATACAACCAATTTCAAAATTAGATGGTAGTCCAGTGGACCATTCTTTAAATTCAGTAACTAAGAGAAGAGTATAAAATTTCTCCCATTGTGCAGTAAAATAAAATATCACAAAAGGTTGGAGCAATTCAGTCTCATGCACTGAGATCAATTTCATGCAGAATAAAGACTGCTTGTGAGATTTTTAAAAAAAATTTTAAGAGTCCAACTGCAAGCTGCAAAGACCCAGATCTACCATTGCACAATACTCTGACAGATCTGGATCTGTGCAATGTGTAGGTAGTAACCTAAAGGGGCTATAAGCTGGTACTTGCATGACACAAGTGCCCTCCTAACATAAAATCAGAAAAAAAGAATGTGCTCAAGTGGACCTGACAATGCTCACCTGGTTAGTTGACGTGTTAACTTGTGATTGCACAATTACATGTGTTCAAACTGTACAGTGAAAGAACTTTAGAGCAGATGTTTGCTACATTGTCTATTAATGCTGGTGTGATTTCTCTTCTTTCCCTACCCAAGGTAATGTACAGCATCACCTTCTATGCATAAAAATGATGAGACATTTTTACAGTCAGCATTATCCCCTTCACCTCTTCCTGCCCCAGGGGACTTGGCCCTGCCCCAGGAGACTTGGCCTAATTCATAGCTTAGAAACTATTAATAACCCTAACCTTCAAGTATATACACTTAGCATTACACGGGAGCAAATCTGTGGAGTCAGCATGTATTCCTGGGTTTGTCCTAACACCCATGGGGCCCTGTCCCTCAAGTCATAACTTGGAAATCATTGAGATCTGACCGCTCCGGTGGCCTAGTGGTTAGAGCATCCACCTCGGATGCGGGAGGTCGTGGGTTCGATCCCCGGCCGAGTCATACCAGAGACTTAAAAAATGGTACTAACAGCTGCCTCGCTTGGCGTTCAGCATTAAGAGGTTAGTGTTAGGACTGGTCGGCCTGGTGTCAGGATAATGTGACTGGGTGGGACATCATGCTACATGTCTGCGGCATGATGCCTCAGTGCTAGACATCACTATAAACTGCCACATTGCAGACATCGTAGCGATATGACTGAAAAATTGTTAAAGCTACGTTAAAAATCAAATCACACAGACCTGAACTCAAGCAGCTGCAGTAGCCCAATCATCAAGGAGCTGGACAAGTGTCCAGAAAGATGCAGGTTTGATTCCTATCATGTGATCAGTATTGAGTGACTACTATATTTCTATATTTTCAGGTCATACATTTTTTTGCTCTTAGTAAGTTAATCTGGAAGTGTTTCAAAGAGGAAAGCATAACAGATTATGTTTTTAAAAAGTTATCAAATGCAAAATATACATTTAAGATAAGAGAATGGCAAAGGATGAATGAAATGACTTAAAATAATATGCAATATATGTGATAATATAAACAACAAAAGCTACAGGCAAATTTAATATGGCAATATTTTTTTAAAGGAACGACTAGAAGAGTAAAATAAATGACAAAATTAGCAGCATGTAAATCTTTCCCGTGATATGGTATGTTGCCGGCTGAGGAACCATTACTTTATGTCTGGTTCCTTGTATATACAGTAGATGGCTTTTTCCTGCTTTGTGGAAGGAATGATTTTAGATTCAGTCTAGATTGTCATGAACAAACTGATGGAGATGATAGGCTGGTATGTTTAGTGCTACCATGGAATGATAAAAATAGCACTGATGCAATGGCTTCATCAACTGAGCGAGACCTATGAAGATGTTAATCAGGGTCTATTCAGTAAATTCACAAAAAGATTTTCAAGGCAAACATTAGATTCCAATGAAGGCCATAAAAAAATATGCATGTGTTTCCTATTGCATTGGTTTTAAAATCAGGGTAGGTTGGATGTTTTTAAAAAACATTATTATGATTAGTATATATAATGTACTAAGCGCTTCAAGCACTTTGCTAAACCAGTTCAATTAGATGCACAAATCAATTTTGGGAATTTTTTTAAAAACATTTTTATTTTCTTTTACCCAAGGGGAAAAATGTCCAGCAAAAACAGGGACAGACAGCCGACCAGAAGCACACATACTTTTGTTTGGCCTATACTACCATAGCAACTTCAAATCATGATTCTTTTCTGTATTGTTTGCAACATGGGGCTTTATGAGCAAACTGGTATGTTTAACAGAGCTTGTATTACCAACTAATCCACACAAATTGCATGAAACAAGCAGGAAACTACAATTAGCATTACATTTGAAATTAGTTCCACACCCTGAACCTGAATATTTAGGTTACATAAATAATGCTGACATCCAATACTTATGTTTTATTTCATAACAATCACCATGTGTATAGTTTTTATCCCCTTCCTCTAAAAACCAGATAAAAATATTCTACTTGTTATCTGTCTGTTGAAAGACTAAGTTCATCTGTGATCTATGTATATCATTCTTGTTATCTGGCTGCTGAAAGACTCTGTCTGACTGCAATATATTTATATTAGGTTTGTTTCTCTTGGTGATTTTTGGAAGCAAGTTCTGAGTGTTGGTACCATGATTAAGTGTTGAGTGTTCCTACCATGATTAGGTGTTGCAATATATATTCTTGGTGTCTCAAATAAATCCAAAATATTGAAATCAAACATACCATTAGTGCTAATTTATCTTTTGTAATTTCAATGTCCATTACAGCAGAACAAAATCTGTTCAGAGTAAGAAAGAGTTTGAGGCTTGAAAAATGTGTTGTTACATCCGAAATTTAACTGTTCCAGAGTTTATTATAATCATGACTGACAGTACATCATGTGATAACAAGAAGAGCACTCCACCCTGATCTGACAGTCATGTGGCATAAATGTATCTCTTAAACATTCAGCATTGCATAGTCAGCATTTTCAGCATTGCATAGTCAGCATTTTCAGCATTGCATAGTCAGCATTGTATAGTCAGCATTGCATAGTCAGCATTGCATAGTCAGCATGGTGAGATGGCAGTGCAGAACCTCTTCAATATGTGGCCCTTCATTATAATACAATTTGGGATCCTGGCAGGCCAAGTGGTACAAGGCACTTGCCTTTACTTATAACTCACTCATCTCACCTATGTCCATGCAAGTCTTAGCTCAACCAATGAGAGCATGTGAAAAAGCTTGTCAGTAACTTCCTGAGGGTTGGTGGTTCATCCCATGTGAGAAAGTTTGTCAGTAACTTCCTGACGGTTGGTGGTTCACCCCATGGTCATCCTAGGTTCTTTCAGATATACTGTCTGCCATGTATAATGTATAATGTGCTGAAAATTGGCATTAAACTCCATAAAACTCAAACCAATTATAACACAGTTCCTGCTATATGGTGATTACAGTCATTCATCCTATTTAGTCAAACAGTAATAAAATTATATGCATTATGTACTTCATTATAAGGTATTCTCACTACAAGGTTCCCATGGAGTGTTAAAATGAGGGAATACTGTGCTTATAATTACATATAACTGGTTGTAAAAAATAATCAAATTATATACATTTGATGATGGTAAAGATTTGTTGTATTTTATAAATGTAAATTAATAAGAAAACCAATTTAATAACTGTTTCGAGAAAAGTGATATCCGACACGTAAAAGGAAATATTAGGACAAGCATAACTCTGTCTTCAAGAAAAGTGATATCCCACACACATAAAAGGAAATCTTGGGACAAAAACAAGTTTGTGATCAAGAAAAATGATGTCCCACACATAAAAGGAAATCTTAGGATAAGAACAACTTTTTATTCACATATAGCAGACCTATCCTACAGTAGGCCGGTAAATCAGCCCTTCACCCATGATGATATTGATTTTCGGGTGAGGGGCTGATATCACCTATTCATTAAAAGCTGCAATTATCTGGGTCCAAATTTGGCTGCACACATCAATGTATATATTATATACTTACCAGTATTACTCGTGGCTGTGCAGCTACCGTTGGCTGAAAGGTTCTTTTGGTGACATGTAGATTATATTTCCTGAGCAAATGATATATTTAGTGACTTGTAAATCCACATGGAATAGCACAACCATCTCTCATGTGGCCATTTTGAATTTTGCACTTGATATGGCTGTTACCAATTGCTGATATGTGTCTAAAGTGTACGCAGGTTTGTTCCAGAATGCATGCAGCAAAATTGCGTATTTTAATAACAGGTGACATCTGACCCACAACACCATCCATAAGTATCAACACAGATCTGGGTGGTTGATTTATTGGACTAACCCTACAGAAGGCCTATTCTACATCTTGGAACCAATAGGGATGAAGAATAAAGGAACCAAAAGATTATTACAATGTAGGTAAGACATAACTACTACTCAAATTTGCAGGTACCACCTCAGTTTAAGGCTGGAAATATAGTGTGCATTATGCGTAACCCACCCCACAAAGCAAGATATTCAAGTTAAAACTAAGGTTGCCCAAATCCTTGTCAGACAATTGTATCCATCAGATATAAATTCATTTTGTTTTCATGAGTTACAATTTTGTTCACAATATTTCATGATTATTTGAATTTATGTTCTTCTTTTCCCTCATTCTCAATGTATTTATTATATCCCGCACATTTTTAAAAAACGGTTGTAGATACTGTTACCTCCTATCCTCCTAAAAAATAGGTGGAATTTCATTAAAATTTTGAAATTGTGTTGCCTTGCCGTGACCATCTGCAAGAGGCATGTCTTTTTCAGCTCAAACCCTTTTGGGTCCCTGGGAGGGATTAAAGGTCAAGTATAAATCAATTACAATATTTTCAAATACTGTGTAGGTAAACTTTATATGCCATCACAGAAAGTATATTTAACTGGATTTGCATTATAATTACTGTTAAAACACTGACAGTCAGTACCAGAGTACCTGAGGTTGGCCGGAATATGCAGTGGAATACATAGGGATTTGAAATGCCCAAGGTTTTGTTCTGGATACTTTAATTTCCTGTCAAACATATTAAGAATAATACCCAATAAAAACAAGGACGATAAATACCAACATTCGTAAATGGTCAATGAGGAAGTATACTTTACCTCAAATTGTTTTTGTTAGACTTTTTTGCAAGGGCTTTTGGCAAGCTGACAGAGACGTACAAGTGGGAATGACATGGCTCACCTAGCTTCCATAACGAGACCAATGATCATTTCACTATATTGTAGGAATGCAATCCAATGGAAGCAATTTCCCAAACATTATATCGTGCTTATTGTACCTATTCTAATATAGTTTTGTACCTATTCTAATATAGTTTTGTGCCTATTCTAATACAGTTTTGTGGCTATTCTAATAGTTTTGTACTTATTATAATATAGTTTTGTGCCTATTTTAATATAGTTATGTACCTATTCTAATAGTTTTGTGCCAATTCTAATATAGTTATGTACCTATTCTAATATAGTTTTGTATCTATTCTAATATAGTTTGTACCTATAAAGGCCCTATTTACATATAGTTTTGTGCCTATTCTAATATAGTCTTGTACCTATTCTAATATACTTTTGTACTTATTATAATATAGTTTTGTGCCTATTTTAATATAGTTATGTACCTATTCTAATATAGTTTTGTATCTATTCTAATATAGTTTTGTACCTATAAAGACCCTATTTACATATAATTTTGTGCCTATTCTAATATAGTTTTGTACCTATTCTAATATACTTTTGTACTTATTATAATATACTTTTGTGCCTATTTTAATATAGTTATGTACCTATTCTAATATAGTTTTGCACCTATTTTAACATAGTTTTGTACCTATTCTAATATAGTTTTGTACCTATTCTAATATAGTTTTGTGCCTATTCTAATATAGTTTTGTACCTATTCTAATATAGTTTTGTACCTATAAAGGCCCTATTTACATATAGTTTTGTGCCAATTCTAATATAGTTTTGTACCTTTACTAATATAGTTTTATATCTATCCAAATATAGTTTGATAAAAATTCACAATGCGTGTAAGGATCTCGTTTATAGTCAACGCATCAAAAATTTTAATGATACAAACTTATTAAGTTAGTTTTATCACGAATTAGGTGAGGAATAGAGTCTCTGAAGGGCAAAGAATGTATAGTCTATATAGAAGAAAGAAGCCAATCAGATGCAAGGAATAGAAGAAAGAAGCCAATAGATGCAAGGAATAGAAGAAAGAAGCCAATCAGATGCATGATAATGATATAATTACAAACAGCTCTCACTTATTGCAGAACCTGTCAAAGACAATGATGATAAAATATTATTTACCAAGCTGAAGTTAACTCTGATCAAAATTCAGTCTCACAAGGTTTGCCAATAAAATACAAGATTACTTCATACAAAACTTACGGTGGCTTCAAGACCTGACAGTCACCTATTCAATAACCTCTTTCTGAACAGAGGTATAGCATTTCTCAGTTTATGTTTTCCACTTGATTTCTTTCTTCTGTTGGCTTAAAAAATTTCTTTGTGTTCACATACTTGTTCAGGACTAGAAATTGTTTAGATAAGATAATCGTGTTGCAAGGATAAGGTGCTCCCGCAGAAAAATTAAAATCTTTCATTTTTTTTAACCTTACAGTTTCTGGCGTTAAAGCAGTAGAAAGAAAGGAAAATAAGCTTGATGAGCTGGAGGAAGTTGGGCTATAATTCAAGCAATCCAACAGTTTCAAGGTCTGACAGCCACCGCTTCAATTTTTGGAATATGTATTTAAAAAAACGGGGGGGGGGGGGGGGGGGGGGAATATGTATTTAAAAAAAAAGAGGGGGGAAAACTATTGATAACACATACTGCACTTCTCCCAATCAACACAAGGTGGCAGACTTTTGCAGTTCAAAATCAGACCCACTTCTCTAGTAGATTATCCATGAACTTGGCATCATACAATTTTCTAATTCTCATGGTATTTAACAATGATTTTATTGTTTGCTTACTTTGCATCTTGTTTAATAAATATTGGTGAAGACCTATGGGATGATCAGTGTACACTGTGTTACTCTCAATAATTAAAAAAATTATTATTATTAGTATTATTACTGTTATTATTATTATTATTATAGTCTAATCTCATTAAACTGAAGAAAACCAAACCTCCGTTTAATAACTTTGATAAAAACCGTATATATTGAAGAATCAGATGAATGCCTAAATAACCTTTAGTAAATTGTCCTAATTCATGATATCATATTAATGAAGTAGTCAGACAGAAGTGATGCAACTCCATTATAAGCCCATACTCAAGATATTAATTTTTTTGCTAATTTACATGGAAAACCAAAGTCATTTTACTTCAGAGTTAACTATGTCTGGAACAATCACAATACAAAGAATGACAAATGAAATTGACATTCACTGCTTGTTTCCGAAATGCTACTGAATGACATTAATGCAGATAATATCTTCTGAATATTAAATGGAACTCTGATGTATTCTCAATATTAAAGAGTACTGAGATATCATATGAATATTAAAGAGTACTGGGATATCATGTTAATATTAAAGAGTACTGAGATATCATGTTAATATTAAAGAGTACTGAGATATTGTGTGAATATTAAAGAGTACTGAGATATGTTAATATTAAAGAGTACTGAGATGTCTTGTCAATATTAAAAGGTACTCAGATGTCTTGTGAATATTAGAGAGTACTGAGATATCAGGTGAATATTAAAGTGTACTGAGATATTGTGTGAATACTAAAGAGTACTGTGATATGTGAATCTTAAAGAGTACTGAGATATGTTAATATTAAAGGGTACTGAGATATCGTGTGAATATTAAAGAGTACTGAGATATCGTGTGAATATTAAAGAGTACTGAGATGTTTTGTCAATATTAAAGGGTACTCAGATGTCTTGTGAATATTAAAGAGTACTGAGCTATCAGGTGAATATTAAAGAGTACTGAGATATAATGTGAATCTAAAAGAGTACTGAGTTATCATTTGAATATTAAAGAGTACTGAGCTATCAGGTGAATATTAAAGAGTACTGGGATGTCTTGTGAATCTTAAAGAGTACTGAGATATAATGTGAATCTTAACGAGTAATGAGATGTCTTGTGAATCTTAAAGAGTACTGAGATATCATGTGAATATTAAAGGGTACTGAGACATCTTAGTATTTATTATAATGGTCCTTAGCCGAGATCTTGGATCCCAAAAGTGTTACATATGTACCAAAAATTAAATATATGTAAACAACATTTTGTATGCACTGGCTGCTTTGAGCTTATATGTAATGAATATCTATGACACTAACCTCAGATATTCATATTTTGACTTAAACATGATGAGAAAGACAATACATCAAAAATAACTGCGTATACAACTCTTTGTTCTCTCTGCACAAATTATAAGTGGATATAGGCATAAGTCAAATGCAGCTCTCATAATGCAAAAATGGTAATATGTTATGTTGGTCAAGAAACACGGGGGCCATGCTCCCGCCATTTATAAAGTTTCAACCAAGCCTACATAAATCTACAGTGAAAGAACAGTTCTTCAAAAACACCAATTCTAACATTAAAATACTACAACCAATGATCAAATTTAACTATGTTACCTCTGATTCAGATGAAAATTCTGTTACCTCAAAAAAAATTGGCACTCCTCCGATCATAGATCTCATTTGGTTCTGCATATAATAATTTTTGGAACTCGATGGACATGAACAATGTGAAAGTGCTTGTGGTCAGATTGCATTATCTGCATGTTTTAATGATGTAAGGTAGTGTCATCTTTTTCAAATATGATGTGTAAAGAACGATTTGAGCGCCAAAATAAAAGGTCCCCATGTAAACCGATGGGTTCTGCATATAATGTTGTGGACACGAAATTCAGTATTATAACTTGTAGTTTCAAAATATGAACCTTTATTACAAACTGCATCTGTGTAATAAAAAGGTTTTAGCATGTTTTATTATCTGTGGGCTATTACTTTATTCCTGGTGTCTTTATTATAATTCTACAGAAAAATAAATAGTATACTGTTTGGTGGGCAAGATGAGTTATATACGTCACCAATATTTCCGGGTCCTACAGATTGCAAAATTTTAAAGGTACATTTTTCTGGCCTTTGATTAAATGTTATTTTGTCTTTAATAAGTTCATAATGATGTATGTTGTTGTGCTAAAATTACACACAGATGCTTCATGGAAAGTGATGATGATGTAACAAAATGGCGGTATGAAAATAGCCCAAATTTTCAAATTATTTTGATTTTATCAATGGATGCAAAATTTATGGCAGCTGATTGTGCATGCTGGAGGTATTTTAATTATTACTACATTTATATATCTAAATATGGCTGCTCTAAGATAAACATTTATCATAATTTTTTTCACTCTAAAGTCAGACAGTAGCAGAGGTACCCATGACCTCAGCCAAGCACAATGACAATGATTTGTAAGACTTTATTGTGCCTTATCATTAATTTTTGTAAGCAATGAAGTTTAATAAAGATCCTCAGTTATATTCTGAAAAAGATGCCATCATCCATATGTTTTTTTCATTCTTGATGTTGTAACTGCATCTGTAAGAAAGATTTTTCAAAAAGTGCAGCACAAGGCCTGCAGTAAATTGTTTTCAAGGATTAAATAGTGCAAATTAAATAAATTAGATCTGACTGTAAGAAACCTAGGATATCATCTTACCTGATCCACCAATGACAAGGTATGGGCATTGCGGGTGATGTTGACATGTAGAACGTGAAATTTATTTCTTTTGCAGAGATCATAGGCAATACCAGCAAAGGATGTACTTCCTGTCTTAGGAACACGGTTGTACAGTATAATCATGTCTTCTTCATATGGACTATAAATGTCCTGAAAAAATAAATATAATAAAAATATTATGTTGTTATGGGGTTTAATGTAATTTTTCAGTGCTATAGAAAGTGGCTAGTATAACTGGTGGAGGAAAAGCCTGGGAAGAACCACCAAGCTCTCTCAGGTACCCACATTAACCAAGCCCGAGACTTGAACCCACACAGACAGAGCACTTTCGACTACTCAGCCATTCTGGTCCCCTAAAATTACTATGATGTGAATAAATAACCATTCATGAAAATTTTTGCATCAAATGTTCATGAACACTATATATGAATTTAATAAACTATATTTTATTCCTTACTTGGATCTACACTGTAGTCAAATGGGTCACAATGGTCAAGTTAAGGTTATAAAACTTTCACACCCACACTGCTTTAAATGGTCACTGGAGCATATCGACAGTGACTCGCTCTATGCATGCAAACATTTATTTGATGAGGAAGGCATTTTATCATAAAGGAATAACAGTAGATGTTCTGGACCATCCAGCAGGGCCCATCATTGGTCCAGCTCTTTAAACATTTGTTACAACCTGGTTGAGCCACCTGATGTAGAATGGCTGTTCTAGACAACTACAACCAGTGGACTAGCATGCTATGACCAGCAGGTGTTCCCTGTGAACCATTCTTGCATATTATGACCAGCTGGTGTTCCCTGTCAACCATTCTTGCATATTATGACCAGCAGGTGTTCCCTGTCAACCATTCTTGCATATTTCATGTTACCATATTGCTTTATTTGGTCAGAGCTACTGTGTTTGTGGCAGCCAATCTTTGTTCAATAACCAATAATATGCGTCACCAGTACAGACAAACTTTACAAACCTTAAAATACCCAACTTGTCAGGCTTTGGCAAATGAGTATATTGGATATAATTATAAACTACAAGTCTACAGTGAAGCACACATTAATGTTTGTCTACCATTGCATTTGAGGCAGCATTTTCAAGTTTGGGAATCTGTGCCCACATGGCCAGTGCCACCATTTTGCTCTATAAGAATGCCTACATTGGCACCCTAGTCCTTGGTACCACTCAGGTTGACTACTTAGCAGCCACATGGAAATGTTAATAAGGATTTATAAGAACTTACCAACTAAAAAAACAGAATTCCAGATCTGTTTCACATGTATGAGTGTATGTAATTTGCCGATTATTTAATAACAACATTATGCAAAGTTTCTCTGTTCACATCTTGTCTACTTGCATCAAAACTGAAAGCTACACTTCTGGTGTTTCAGGCAGAGGAACATATCACATTTAATCCTGATTGGTTCTTATTCTTTCTCCAAGTCCAGAATAAAACAATAACCACCAATCAGAATTAACCGCAGCATATTCACTGTGTGACACTGAAAGTATTGACAGTAAAACAAGGTCCATTTAGACAAGGAGCAAAAGTGGTCCATATCCATGGAGTACTTGAATTTTACATGGAGAACAAAAGTGGCCATTAAATGATCATTATCCATGGAGCACTTGAACTGTACATGGAGTGTGTGTGTAAGATTCAGATTTTTAATGTAGCTTTAACAATTTTTCTGTCATATCGCTATGATGTTTGCAATGTGGCAGTTAATAGTGATGTCTAGCACTGGGGCATCATGCCGCAGACATGTAGCATGATGTCCCACCCAGTCATATTATCCTGACACCAAGCTGGCCAGTCGTAACACTAACCTCTTAATGCTGAGTGCCAAGTGAGGCAGCTGTAAGTACCAGTTCTGTAAGTTTTTTTACGACTTGGTATTATCTTGGCCAAGGATCAAACCCATGACTTCCTGCATCTGAGGCAGATGCTCTAACAAATAGGCCAACGGAGCGGTTGAATTGTACATGGAGAACAAAAGTGGCTATTAAATGATCAGTATCCATGGAGTACTTGAATTGTACATGGAGAGCAAAGTTGTAACATCTCCTTATGCTGATAGATGCAATTAATGGATGAACCTGCTGACTAGAGAAAGGTTTGTAAGCACATAATTGGCAAAAGGCCAGATTCCAAACCATGTGACTTACAGTCACCTTCTTAATTTGTCGAAGGGGAGTGGGTACTGTCAGCAATGTCTTTTTGTACTGGCAGATGAGTGTCTGTGGCATCTGCAGGATGTACAATATAAAAGATCTCATTACTCATGTGAACTCCTACACTCAAGACTTGTTCAAGATAAGATTTCCTTTGCATGAGGAAACTGCACTATTTCTTCTCTTTTGAAGATAGAAACAAACTGACTTCCAAACTGAAATGAAGATATCAAATTGGTTTAAAAACATTCATGCATTGCAAACAAAGGGTGTGGCAACCATGGTGACTTTGATAAAACAAAGCATGAAATGGCCTGAAAGGCTGAATAAAATTCACAGACAACGAACAGCTAGTCTGTTTGGAAGTACTTGTGATATCTTGTCAAGGATGAGGATTTTGATATCCTGTCAAGGATAAGAATTTTGATATCTTGTCAAGGATGAGGATTTTGATATCCGGTCAAGGATGAGAATTTTGGTATATTGTCAAGGATGAGGATTTTGATATCTTGTAAAGAATGAAGATTTTGATATCTTGTAAAGATTGAAGATTTTGATATCTTGTCAAGGATGAGGATTCTGATATCCTGTCAAGGACGAGAATTTTGATATCTTGTCAAGGATGAGAATTTTGATATATTGTCAAGGACGAGGATTTTGATTTCTTGTCAAGGATGAGGATTTTGATACCTTGTCAAGGATGAGAATTTTGATATATTGTCAAGGATGAGGATTCTGATATCTTGTAAAGAATGAAGATTTTGATATCTTGTCAAGGATAAGGATTTTGATCTTGTCAAGGATGAGGATTCTGATTTCTTGTCAAGGATGAGGATGGCATATGAAATATTATAAGTCTATGTTTGTCTGTAATCTGCTTACTAGAAATACAACCTGTATGTCAACACAAACAATAGCACCACCTAACGACTAACAGATCCTCTAAAGATGAAAATACCACAAAACTGTAAGTGTATTAGTAAAGTATCAGATCACAGGCTGTGTATCATGAATTGTATCGATATACAGCATGGGTGTATTGTATCACACATGTTTGTTTCAATTCACAAATGATTATGATAGGATTTTCCATAAATATTTATGTCCATATGACTCACTATTGACCAGTATAAATAAATGTCGTGGTCATATGTCAATGTTGACCAGTATAGACAAATCTTGTGGACATGTCAATGTTGACCAGTATAAATAAATGTTGTGGTCATATGTCAATGTTGACCAGTATAGACAATGTTGACCAGTATAAATAAATGTCATGGTCATATATCAATGTTGACCAGTATAGACAAATCTTGTGGATATGATGTCAATGTTGACCAGTATAAATAAATGTTGTGGTCATATGTCAATGTTGACCACTATAGACAAATCTTGTGGACATCATGTCAATGTTGACCAGTATAAATAAATGTTGTGGTCATATGTCAATGTTGACCAGTATAGACAAATCTTGTGGACATATCATTCAGAGTTGCATTTTCACAAAAAAATGCATGTTTATGGCATAACAGGGAACAATACCCTATCATTTGTTACCAAAGAAATTAATGTGATTTTTATTTTTAACGTAGCTTTAACAATTTTTCAGTCATATCACTACGATGTCTGCAATGTGGCAGTTTATAGTGATGTCTAGCACTGGGGCATCATGCCGCAAACATGTAGCATGATGTCCCACCAAGTCACATTATCATGACAGCAGGCTGACCAGTCCTAACACTAACCTCTTAATGCTGAACGCCAAGCGAGGCAGCTGTTAGTATCATTTTTGTAAGTCTTTGGTATGACTTAGCCGGGGATCGAACCCACGACCTCCTGCATCCAAGGCAGATGCTCTAACCACTAGGCCACCGGAGTGGTTGCCAAAGAAATTAAAGCTGCATAAGTACTTAAAAATTCCTCAATATGTGGAAGATCACAAACTCCTCTTATAAATTACACAAAGAAAATGGTATATTGTCCATACAAAAATTTCTGTCAGACACAGGTACTGAGATCACATTAATTTCTCTGCAACCATGTCATTTTATGTCCAATCTCTCCTAGACTTCACAGTGTTAAAATGCAGCTATATTATGTAAGTATGTTATACACCCATCCAATGTTTAACGGAAATATATTTAGATAACTCAAATGTCTGTGCAGAAACCACTTTTTCTTTCAGTCACAATGCCCTTGTCTTTTGACCTTTTAACCCCAAAATGAATAGGCTTCTACCTAGTCAAGATTAAACCATCCACAAAGTTTGGTCCAGGTCTTGCAATTTGGAACCATTACTGTATGGTAAACATTTTATTTTTTTCAATAATAACATTGGCCACTGGCTGCTTGACCCCAGCATTATTAGGCTTCTTCTCAAAGTGCAAGGCATCTATAAAGTTTGGCCAGGTATGTCACACAATTATTATGCACAATTTTTTTTGCTCTTTCAGTCACCGTGACCGTGATCTATGATCATTTTTGCCCCCAAATCGATAGAGCTCTTTATTTACATGAGCCATCCATGAAATTCAGTACAGTGGATGATGTAATACTGCATGAAAACTGGTCTCAGTGACCCTGACCTTGGACCTTCTGGCTCTGAGATCAGTAAAGGTCATCCTTATATTGAGTGCATTCCATACACAATGCTTAGCAACTGTAGATAATGGAGATCTAATTCTTTCCATCAGTGGTGTGCTTTAAAAGCTTAAATCTAAAGGGTTCATGATTACCACAAGTACAGGTCATTCACAAAGCTCTGTAGCTATAGATGGTCAACAGCTTGATTATTGTGCAAGGAGGAAATAAAGTGGTAACAGACAGATGGATGGATGGACATCATAACATAGTAAGCTCTGCCTTATGTAGCAATTATATATTTTTTTAAAGGAGTAAAAAATGGCTCAAATTACCTAACTGTTCAATCAAGTTATGAACAAAAATAATTCCATTAAATTTCGTTTTTCTATCTTAATCATGTTATGCTTTTTTGTTCTCTGAATATTTTTCCCCAAAAGCCCAAAAATTATTTTTTTTTTAAAATCCAGACTTTGATGTAATGGTCTTTTAAGCTGATATGGTCATCAACTTATTGCCATCTTAACGTGTGGAAAATTTCACGGCTTTATGTTGAATTGTGTTTGTACTAAAATGGATTCAAAACAGACACCAGAGAAAAATGCCCTCTTCACAGTGGGCGATACAAAATGATGATAGAGCTGTAAAGACAAAAATGATGATGGAGTTGTAAAGACATAAAAATGATAATGGAGTTGTAAAGATATAAAAGTGATGAAGTTTGTCAAGACATAAAATGATGATGGATGTGAAAAGACATACAAAACGATGATATACTTGTAAAGACATACCCTAATTTGTTCATTGGTTGCATATAGACGTCTACTTCTGCTTATATCTGATGTACCCAAAGTATGCTGAAGCTGGGCCACTTCCATTTCTGGAAAACAAATATACACAAACAGTATCAACAAACATTCTATTCAAGGGTTTACCCTCAATTACCTTTAAGCCTATATAAGATAAATATGTCAACAGATGTATCGCTTTCTCATTAAAGATCCAGTAGATGTCCTTGTACTAAATGTCCACATATCAGGTTACACATTTTGAAGATAGATTTACAAAGATATTTGTCTGTCAATAACTCAACTGCCTTGTAAAACTGCTATGTAGGTTGCATATATGTGGTAACCAACTACAAGATCTTTCTGGACCTCTCATTTAGAGGATATGTATACATGTGTGTGTGTGTGTGTGTGTGTGTGTGTGTGTCTGTATATGTCTGTGCATGTGTCTGCGTTTTTAGGCGTCACCAAAAAGGCATACAAAAAAGCAAACAACAGTACAGTGTATGGCAAGTTATACACCCACCCTCCTCAATGTAGGCGTTACCAGGGCATAATTGACTATTATCTTTGTTTTAACAAAACCATTATTTTCTTAAAGACTGAACATGACACTAACATCTGACCTCAAATTCAATAAATTTCTTTACAACGCCAAGTCCAAGCCATCAGCACAGTATGGATGATGAGCTCACCATTTTTCTTTGATACACAATGACACTGACCTTTGATCTTTTGATCCCAAATGCAGGCCCTCTACAAGCTTTATTCAATGTATGTGGTCTAGAGCTAAAATTACTATGCAAAAAAAAACAATTTTCCAGTCTGTGACCATGACCTTTTATAAAAAAATCAACCAGCTTCTTTGTTAACGAAAGAAACAGTTATCCTTCAAGCCTAGTTAAATTCTATGAGGTAGTACTAATGCTGATGAGCAGAAATCAATAATCTTCTTTCAGTCAAAGTTTCATTTACTGAAGATGGTGGAGACCTCAAGTTAATGAGTGGAAACAAAATTGTTAACAGGCAAATAAATGGACAACATCAAAGCATAACATGGAAGGTGGGGGCACTAAGAACGTAACTGTCACTTGAAATTTGACCATCATTTTACTCTTGTGCACATTTATTGGGTATTATGCACACTTGGAGTAAATAGACACAAAGGCTTCTGCTTTGGTGCCCTTTCAAGGAAAGTCAGGGCCCTTTTGAAATTTTGGAAAAAAACCAACACTTGTCCTGATCCAGCCCTGAGGAGTCCCTTGAAGGAACTAATGATCCACACAGTGAAAAGAATTACCAGGAATTCAAGATAAAACCATTTCTTCCTTGTGACTGCTGAGTGTTGAAACCATAGATAATAACGAATAAGGTAAATGTTCAATAATGTGTCAATATTACACTGATTATGGTAAATGCTCAATAATTATAGGATACTGCATTTGTAAGGGAAAATATGAACATGTTTCTCTGTGCAATACTGAATGACTAAACGTATTGCTCAGAAAAATGAATTCATATTTTCCATACAAATGTAATAACTTTAAAAAATATTATTTTGCTTTTATACGTATGGCTGAATAATAAAATATACTACATAAACAAAGTAATTGATTTCAAAAGAAAGTACACTACAGTAGGTTCATCAATACACAGCAACAATATTAATATACACATCGCACTGTCCAGCAACCTTTGAACTTGGTTGTGCGCTTGGTCATTCATTTAAAAAATAATTATCATTTTGGTCTGCTTAAAATTATGATGTTGAGTCATACTGTGAAGGAATGTGCATTGAAAGAACTTCTCCAGTTGGTCTTGAATGGACACATTTTTCTATCAATCCAACTAAATTCTGCTTTTTTATTTGTGATGGACTGGATTTATTAGTCGGGTCAATTCCATATGACACATGTGACTGTAGCAGTGGAGATAATGGCCTTGATGCAACCGCACCAGAGATCATGTTCTGTCCTTGATTGTGTGGAATCATAATGTGGGAAAAATATGAATTCTTTTAACTGAATTTTTGAAAAAGACAAAAGATTAAATACTGTTTGATTTGGAATATCACATTCATTTCATTCTGAGTGCAGTAAGGAGAATGTTACTTCTGTTGGAAAAGCGGTCAAAATTTCACTACAATTTCTGGAACCCATTTAATTAGGATTTTGCAGAAATAACTAAATAGGTACATTTTGCGGAAGTTCAAGTTGCAAAAAGGTAAGTATATTTATTGCTTTTGTTATTACCATCTAAAGAAGTCAAATGTTTATGCTTGGTCACTTATATTGTCTTTGTTAGAAGAATCCCAGCTTTTTACATGACATGTGTGACTTATATCACTACTATATCTCCAAACATTGTATCAAAAAGTTAAATAGGGAAAATTGCAAAGCAGCTGCAGCATGAGAGTCCATTTCACCAGCAGAAATAAGACTCCTTTGTTGTCTTGGCTTGCTGGCTACATGTGGCTCTTGATTTTCTACTAAAACCTGCTTTCTTCAGTTGCATTTGTTTTTTAATTTAATGTTTTGACAGCCTTGCAAAATGGAATATCTCTGAGTTTGACAGGATATTCCTTGGCTTTAATATGCTTTTCTATGCTATTTTTATAGACCCTTGAGAGCATGGGTCATAGTCTGAACCATTCGATTTGCGAATAGTTCTGAACATTTCTCCTAACTGTTAAAATGATTAGAAAGGTATTCTCAGTACTGAATGTCTCATGTTTGTTGTGGATATTGACCATGTTCATTCACTTGCTTGGTCAAAAGTTTCTTTTGTGTCTCAGTAAAATCATCCCCATCATCAACCTCAGATCATCCACAAACCAATCTAATAAATCAAAAGCTACTGCATCTGCTACATGGGCATATATTATTTGTTTACAGTCAAAAGTAGTTCCTAGCACATGATACTATATTCAGACATGTCATGCAGTATGAAGCCATGCAGTATGGAAAAAAAACTGCATACTTCTGACAATGTAAAGTTCAGAGAAAACAATGGACATATAATAATGTGTAGATATTATATTGAATATAGTAAAATATTCAGTATGCAGATGTTACATTGAATATGGTAAAATGCCCACTATGTAGATATTACACTGAATATGGTAAAATGTTCAGTATGTAGACATTACACTGAATATGGCAAAATGCTCAGTTATGTAGATATTACACTGAATAAGGTAAAATGCTCATTATGTAGATATTACATTGAATAAGGTAAAATGCTCAATGTGTAGATATTACATTGAATAAGGTAAAATGCTCATTATGTAAATATTACATTGAATATGGTAAATTCTCAATGTGTAGATATTACATTGAATAAAGTAAAATGCTCAATGTGTAGATATTACAAGGAATAAGGTAAAATGCTCAATGTGTAGATATTACATTGAATAAGGTAAAATGCTCAATGTGTAGATATTACATTGAATAAGGTAAAATGCTTAGTATGTAGATATTACACTGAATATGTTAAATTCTCAATGTGTAGATATTACATTGAATAATGTATAAATATTTCACTGAACACAGCACAATTTTATTTGTAGATATTACATTCAATACTGTAAAATTGTTAATATTGTCTTTGATATTACACTGTATCAATGTATTCTTAATCAATTCCTTATACAGGATAAGTCCAGGATGATTAAATTCAACTCGGTGGTGGACTTGAACAGACTAATAAAACTCTATTTGGTCTGACCTGAATGGACTAGTAAAATTCTATTTGGTCTGACATGAATGGGGTAGTAAAATTCTATTTGATCTGAAATGAATAGACAGACTAGTAAAATTCTACTTGAACAGAATCTGATGGACTAGTAAAATTCTATTTTGTCTGACATGAATGGGCTTGTAAAATTCTATTTAGGTCTAAGTTTAATGGACTAGTAAAATTCTATTTGATCTGACTTGAACAGACTAGTAAAATTCTATTTGGTCTGACTTGAACAGACAAGTAAAATTCTATTTGAATTGAACTGAATGGACAGGTAAAAATTGAACTATTTGATTTTTTAACTTGAGTGGACTAGTTCAACTGTTGTTTAACTGGAGTGGACAAGTTAAATTCAACTCTATGACTTCCTTGAGTGGGCAAGTTCAATTCACTTGACTGATTTGATGGTTGACTGGAGTGCTCTGGCCATCAAATTATTTAAAATCTGATGTGCATGTGTGTGTTCATTAATAATCTGTAACTGAATATTATATACATACACACACACAAACTATACCAAAAAATCTGGTTATGGATTTGCTCTGCTGTTCCATAATTACAGGGACAGAACTTGCTTTATTTGCATCTCTGTATGAGTGGAGAAGAACTCAACTTACAAAAATCATTTTGTCCACTATTTGTCAGACGTCTTATTTTACCTGTTTGAAACATAGTTACTTGTGGTGTAAGACATTTACCCTAATCCGGAAAGCTTAAATTCAAAAGGAACCTCTTTTTCAGTTTCATTTGTAACTTGTTCATGAACAAAGTGCTGTTAACTGAATTTCACTTACAATGTTTTCATGAACAAAATGCTTCAAGTGCAGCTAAACTGCATTTATTTCACATTCACGACTCCTGCTGTCACCTTATCTTTTGATGCAGCCAGCTCAAATTTAAACGTACAAGGCTAAGTCAGTTCAACAAATACAAAAAAAAATGTTTTTGATAATGTTTTGATAATGTAAAAACAGGCTCAACTGGAAAAGTAGATGGTAATTTAGCCTGCAGATGGTTGATAATCAGAAAGCTGAAAGTCTTATTACTATATGCCACAAATATCAGAGACTGGCCAGCCTACAAACCTCCTCTCTAGTATGTGCCACAAATATATGAGAGTGGCCATCCTACAAACCTCCTCTCTAGTATGTGCCACAAATATCTGAGACTGACCATTCTACAAACCTCCTCTCTAGTATGTGCCCCAAATATCTGAAACTGGCCATACATCCTATTAACCTCCTCTCTAGTATGTGCCACACATATCTGAGACTGGCCATCCCACAAACCTCCTCTCTAGTATGTGCCACAAATATCTGAGACTGGCCATACCAAAAACCTCCTTTCTAGTATGTGCAACAAATATCTGAGACTAGTCATCCTACAAACCTCTTCAGTATGTGCCACAAATATCTGAAACTGACCATACCACACACCTCCTCTCTTATATGTGCCACAAATATCTGAGACTGGCCGTACCACAAACCTCCTCTCTAGTATGTGCCACAAATATCTGAGACTGGCCCTCCTAAAATCCTTCTCCCTGCATTGCTAGTCTCATGAAAATACACAGTATTAGCTCTGACATAAGGTGTGATAATGCTGGTGAACCATATATATATATATATATATATATATATATATATATATATATATATATATGCCAAACAGCTGATCTAATAGAAGAGGAATCAACACCAAAACAAGTTTTACACACATTTTTATGTTTCTGAAATTATACATCCATTTTTGCTGAAATATACACACAAATGGAGATTTACTAATAATTTATATTTCTGTCATTGGAAAATGAAGCATTTTTTAAAAGAAGCAAACTGTTATATCAACTTGCATTTTCCAAACTTTTAATGCATGCTGCAAGTGGGCATGTGCTAAATTTAAGTCCTGGATTTAAATATCAGGTCCAACATCCAAACTCCTTTTGGTTACATAGAATGATTTTGTTATTAACTTCTGAGCCAAACATGTCTGAGAATGGAAAGCATGTGTGTGTGTGTGTGTGTGTGAGCAGACACACACAGAAGTAACAGATTCCCAAATGCATATTACTGCCAGCCTATTTCAGTTGCTTAGTTTGTTTTCTTTTTGCTTCAAATTTTTCACTGAATGTTTATTTGCTGTCTTGGATGATTTCAGCTGCTTTTTAAAAGTATTCAGTTGCTTTTGAAATTTTATGTTTTTTTGCTGTAGCTCGACATTTTTTAATTTGCTTAATGTATTATCATACTTAATATCATTATATATTTTGCCCTTTATATATTAGTGTTAGATCTGACTAGCTCATCCATGAATAAGGTAATGGCGAAAAAAACTGCATATTCTGTACGCCTTTAGTTTGATTTTTTTACCATGATGATCTCATTATACGGTCTGTCACATTTGTAAAGCTGAAAATTATTATGCAACTGTAATACAGAGTATAAAGTTTTTAATTGCCGAGCTGATAAAATAAAACTAAATATTTTATCTTAAATGTTAGTGTCTCTTTATTAGAAGGAGGGAAAATCACTGTCTCCAACAGTGATAGATAATCTATTGCTTTGTCACTTGTATCAGAAATAAGAAAAATGATAACTGAGATAGAGAACTAATTCATAAATGTTAAGTGTCACATGAAAGAGAATATATGATCATAACCTAAAAAGCTAGAATAGAATAAAACAACTCGTGTAATCTCATTCCACGTTTTTCTACCTTTGTGTCCTCAATAGACCTATCTGATTATGGTGATAATTCTTAAACTCTCGTATTCTGAACTAGTGAACAGGAACAGTGATTGGTTTACTAAAGAAATTTTGTATGGGGGAAGGGTTTTCTTCCTTTTTTAATACTTTCACTTTTCCAATGGATAATATGTGCCTATACTGAAAACTACTTTTTTCTGGCAATATCCTATATCTGGACTTAAGATGTTTTTGATATTTTTTATTGTTTTATTACGTATTTGTTTTACATTTTATTCATGTGTTATTGGGAGAGTTATGAATATAATGTTATTTCTTTTGTAAATGTATAGAATTTATGTATTTTTTCGTACACTGAAAAGACAGTTTTCTTGGAAAGTATTTTTACAAATCATGAGTACTGACAGTACTGTGCATGAAGGGACACAACTATGCTTGCTCAACTTTGTCAGGAGTTTTGTTTAAAATAAATAAAATATGGAATGCAAAAACATTTAAATATTAACTGCGAACTTCTGGGGATTAGGAGATTGGGAAAAGTGCAAAGGATGTGTATGACTAACTAAGGAGACAAAAGTGTCATATATATTATTTACAAGGTGCACATTTCACGGAAGATAAAATATCAAATATCGGAGCTCGATGGGGTTTTTGAATGTTTCTATAACTGTTATAGGTCCACTTCATCAGGATAGTGCATTATATTTAATAATAATTTTGAATATGATATAAAAGAGAACAAAATGGATACTAATGGTATTTTTAATGGACTTGACATAAAAATGAAAGAAGAAAAAAATATTTTTCATTAATTAATATTGATGGGCCAAATGATGATTTTCCAAATTGTTACAACATGAAAAATGATATTATAAGTGAATAAGAAAATGATTCCATTATCATTTGTGGTGATTTAAATTTAGTTCAAAAAAATCCTGAATTTGGCTGCTATAATTAGAAACAAAAAACAATCCTAATAGCAAGAAATTAATTATTGACTTTGAAAGATACCTTTGGTCTTGTGGACCCATTTAGAAAACTATACCCATATTCAAAGAGGTACATGTATAAATGGAGGCGAAAAAATCCTTTGAAACAAGTTACATAATTTTTTTGGAAAATCAGAATCCCTCATGCCAAAAGTAGTTGTTGTTGTTGTTGTAGGGTTTAATGCCATTTTTCAGCACACGATAGGCTATACATGGCGGCCAGTATTAATGGTGGAGGAAGAACATGGGAAAACCATGGAAAGAACCACCGACCCTCGAGAAGCTACTGGCAAGCTTTCTCACATACCCACATTGACCGAATCCGAGACTTGAACCTACGCAGACAGGTGAGATGGCAGTGATCGGTAACGGAGAGCACTTTAGACCACTCGGCCACTCGGGGCCCCTGCCAAAAGTAGTAAAAGTAACAACAGAACCAAATTATAGATTTGACCACTCTGTGATAATATTCAACCTATGTTCTAATAACTTTATTAAAGGTATGGGTTTGTGAGAAACAAAGCAAGAGCATTTTCCAAGACACTAAATAGGTAAATGAAATTAAAAATTGCATTCAAAGGATAAAATTACAATATCTGTCATTAGAATATGATCAAAATATTGAAAATATATCAAACACAGATATAAAACTAACTATATCAGACTTATTACTTCTATTCTTTGGATATAAACTGGTGGCAAAATTTCATGTTTTATACAAAAAGAAATGTAGTTGTTGTTGTTGTTGGGTTTAACGCCATTTTTAAGCACGCGATTGGCTATACATGGCGGCCAGTATTAATGGTGGAGGAAGAACCCGGGAAAGAACCACCGACCCACGCAAAAAGAAATGTAAATAAAACAAGAACTCGTGCTCTGACAATACTACTATATAAATCAAGAACCGATAGGCAGAGTATGTAACAGACCAAGTATGTTATGGGCTGATTTGGGCAGACCGAGTTCATTATGGGCAGAGAACATTAACTGGCCAACTCTACTATGGGCAAAGTACATATAGTCACGGAATCATATGCATTTCCATTCACAGTAATATGTTCACACTTAATTCCACTAACGAAGATACTGCCTTTTAATAAATGTAAAATATGTAATAAAGGATTTTGTAACTGGTTTTTATACTGTACTATGAACATGTGTCATTTGTGGCTTATGCTGCATGTGTCATTTGTGACTAGTAGTAATAATTACATTTATACTATACTAACATATATGTGTAATTTGTGACTGGTAAATAACTGTTTTTATACTGTCCTATGATACATGTATTGGTTGTAACTGGTAGTAATTACTGTTTTATACTGTACTATAATTAATGTGTTGGTTGTAACTGGTAGTAATTAACTGTTTTTATACTGTACTATGATACATGTGTTGGCTGTAACTGGTAGTAATTACTGTTTTTATACTGTACTATAATCAATGCGTTGGTTGTAGCCGCTAGTAATAATTGTTTTTATGTGATACTATTATACATGCGTTGATTGTTACTGGTAGTAATTACTGTTTTTATGCGATACTATTAGACATGCACTGATTGTTACTGCTGGTGATAGTTGTTTTTATAATGTAATATACTTATGTGTTCTGAACTGCCAATTATATGGATTGAAATTATTATCAAATAACCACTA
Organism: Sinohyriopsis cumingii; assembly: GCA_028554795.2. Classification (NCBI taxonomy): domain Eukaryota; kingdom Metazoa; phylum Mollusca; class Bivalvia; order Unionida; family Unionidae; genus Sinohyriopsis; species Sinohyriopsis cumingii. The sequence continues at coordinate 13,104,021 of CM068840.1, forward strand.
AAAATATTCACTAATTTCTTCTGCCACCATCAAGTCATGCAGGTTTCGATCATACCTTTTCTTTTCCCTTTCCATTTTATATCCAATTTTCCATTTATCTTATTCTTTATGCTATGTGATTTTGTTTTGTATAATGAACTTATAAGTTCTTGCAAATCTGTTTCCTATCCCTTACATGGTAACAAAATGTGTTTCAAACAAAAGTAAACCAAAGCTCTGGGGCAATCAGATTGCTAGGCATGGGATACAATATGCTAAGTTCTAACAACCCAAGCCAGTGGGCAATCAAATTAAAGTAAACCAGGGCTCTGGGGCAATCAGAGTGCTAGATAGGGCTACAATATGCAAAGTTAATACCTAATAAAATTCCTAAATAATCTGCATTTTTCAAAACATATAATAAATATAACTGATTTTGGTATGTAATTATAATTGTTGCATGACTCATCATAAGGTGGGGAAAACAAGGCCTGGTTGCTCACAGTGATTTTTCTGGGTTACAGACTTCATGGTGAACCACCAGGCACTACTAGAACAGAAACTTTAACACTGAGGTTGTTCTAAACTTTAACACTGAGGTTGTTCTAAACTTTAAAACTGAAGTTAATTTAAAGTGTGGTTAATCTACATTTTATCATTATGGTTAACCTTAACTATAACACTGAGGCTAAAATTAACTTTAACAGTAAGGTTAATCTAAATTTCAACACTGAGTTTAATATAAACTTTAATGCTGAGGTTGTTTTAAACTTTAAAATGGAAATTTAAAGTGTGGTTAATCTACATTTTAACATTATAGCTAACCTTAATTTTAACAGAGGTTAATCTTAGCTTTAAGTGAGGTTTATCTAAAGTTTAATACTCAGGTTAATCCAGACTTAAGTAGTGAGCTTGATCTAGGATATGGACAAGTCACAGACATACAGAAAACATGAACAATGTCAAAATGAATATTACTTCGAGCTGCATTTGCATATAAACATTTTTATCTGTAGTTTTTAAAATGAACATTCACTGAACAATTTCCTCTACAATTTAACTTATATATATTCCAAACTTCAATCAGTTGATGAATTGGGATCTAAATTTTTTATAAAATTTGTTCTAACTTTACTTTAATTTTGCAATATTGAAGAATCTTCCTAGCTAATCATAATGGTCCACTTCCCTATTTTAGTTGTCATACGGCCAAAATAAAAAAAAACTGCCTGGTTTTGGTGTGCAAAACAAATAAATAGGGTAGGAAGGCCAGTCAGTTTAAATGTCTATTACAATTTCTTGCAAACTTGGGCAAGCCCTTCCCTTGAATATCAATAATTGTTTATCATGGGTGTAAGTATTTTTGTTGATGCTTCGTGTAGGACACTGGAGCTTTACAATAAAAAATGATCAGGGTAAATATAAAGAGAGAGAGAGATAGAATGTCTGGCAGCAATAAACTATTCAAAGTTGTACAAAGTTTATTTTCTTTCTTTGGTTGTGTTGGTGGTGTTGGGCTTGTTATACAATCTCTGTCTACTGAATTATCATATTATGCATGGATGTTTAAAATCTTATTATACATGGGTGTTTAAAATCATATTATACATGGGTGTTTAAAATCATTATATGCATGTATGTTTAAAATCATATTATACATGAGTGTTTAAAATCATATTATACATGGGTGTTTAAAATCATTATATGCATGTACGTTTAAAATCATATTATACATGGGTGTTTAAAATCATATTAGGTGTTTAAAATCATATTATACATGGGTGTTTAAAATCATATTATACATGGGTGTTTAAAATTATATTATACATGGGTGTTTAAAATTATATTATACATGGGTGGTTTGAATCATATTATGCATGGGTGTTTTAAATCATATTATGCATGGGTGTTTTGAATCATATTATGCATGGGTGTTTTGAATCATATTATACATGGGTGTTTTAAATCATATTATGCATGGGTGTTTAAAATCATATTATGCATAAATGTTTTGAATTGTATTATGCATGGGTGTTTTAAATCATTATACATGGGTGTTTTAAATCATACTATACATGGGTGTTTAAAATCATATTATACATGGGTGTTTAAAATCATATTAGGTGTTTAAAATCATATTACACATGGATGTTTAAAATCATAATATACATGGGTGTTTAAAATCATATTACACATGGTGTTTAAAATCATAATAAACATGAGTGTTTTGAATCATAAAATAAATGGGTGTTTAAAATCATATCATACATGGCTGTTTAAAATCATATTACACATGGATGTTTAAAATCATATTATACATGGGTGTTTAAAATAATATTACACATGGGTGTTTTAAATCAAGGTGAAAGTATATGATTAATGCTATCTGATTCTTTATCAAAATTTCTCATCTGTTTTTGAGTTGCTGAAATTGGTAATTTGATTCCATGGATGTGACTATATATAACACACTGTTATCAGATGAAAGACTACCTTAATTATTTTGTATGGTGCAATGCAAAGCCATGTGAATTACAAACTAATGATAGTATAGTTTTCCTCCAGCTTCAAAGTATAATAAAACATTGCTTGCATAAATCTTTTAATCCTACGTGGCAACTCTTATGATCAGAAATTTTTGAGGGTCCTCAAAAGACATTAATAGGCGTGTCCCAATGAAACAAATTTCATGTACCTTCTCATTATCTTTTGAAGTTGCTGCCTCAAATGTAAAAATACATGCAACAATATAACAAAAATATGTTTGCAGTATTGCAAATGAAACGTAGATGTCAACATTGTTAAAATGTGTAAAGCTAATAGTTCAGTGATCTAATGAAATTTCAATTTATTACTAATTGCCAATTTGAGCATCTTACTGTTGAAAATGTTGTTCCCAGTATGTTTAGTTCTTCCCACCCTAGAGACTAATCCATCAAAATGATAACAACAAAACAAACATTGCTTGACAGACATATTGTTAAAACCATACTGCCTGCATTTAGTGTGTGTATATGATTTGGATTTTTATCGTAGCTTTATAAATTTTTCAGTAATATTGCTACGTTGTCTTACCCAGTCACATTATCCTGACAACAGGCCAACCAGTCCTAATACTAACCTCTTAATGCTGGGTGCCAAGTGAGGCAGCTGTTAGTACCATTTTTGTAAGTCTTTGGTATGACTCGGCCAGGGATTGAACCCATGACCTCCCACATCCAAGGCGGACGCTCTAACCGCTAGGCCACTGGAGCAGTCTGCCTGCATTTAGTAATCTGTTTATGTGTGTCTGGTATGTATAGGTTTTAAAGCCTGGTCAACAAAAACTTTGCCTTTTATGATAATTTAAAACTGAAATTCCAAAAATATGAAGGCAAAAAATGCATTTTTGTTAAAGTTTGTAATAATTAGATGTGAAAGAAATATTTGTTATTCTATCATGCAAAATTTCAATTATTATGCATTTACATAATCCCAGAATTAGAGAACAAGAGTAATAAACATTGTTTGTTTTGTATGAAAATTACATACGAATCAAAATATTATCTGAAGAAAAAGCCAATCAGGTTTGTTGGGGAAAATGATGAATCAAATAGACTATACCAATCTCACTCTCTATAACACCATTTTATGGGTAACAAAGAAAACGTGTATGTAAATGACATAATTTACTTAATACAGGTTTCTCAGTTGTTTGTGTTAATTGCATAAATTTCAGAACTTGGTTCAGAATCGATCTTTTCACACCAACCATTTTGCCACCAGTGTTCAATGGATTATGATTTAACAATAAAAGTACAAAACAACCTTTTTGCAGTTCTGAAAGATCTGTTTATCTTTATCTTAGAAAAAAGTTAATTTTGTTGTTGTTTTGTCTTAAAATTACGAGATATTTTTAAATTCTGTCTTTGATAATAGATTTATTGTTAATACAGCATGAACATTAAGTGATGAATCTGTTAATTAATCTTGCCTGCAATCTATTAGTTTATAAGAAGTTTAATCAAATTCGCATCTCTCTCTTTTGCATCAGTTTTCACAACTTGGTTAGATTACCAGTATATGACAGTTATCCTATACGACGTGATTAGTCACACAAATAAAATATATGCTTATTAAATTACGGTAGGACCCTGACATTAGAGAGGTGGCGGAAGACGAGAATTTGAAGAATGACACCTGAAAATACATACCTAGTTTCACACGTGCATCCTTTAAGTTTGAAATCTCCAGTAGCAGGTGCGTACAGAAAAAAAGACCAACACACATCAACAGTAAAACAATGAGCGCTGTGCGCCTCAGATGCAACTGAATTCCCCTCATCGAATATTCCTCAATGTATGTTACATTCTAGCGTACAAGCAGACCTATATTTTACATTAAACGTCAAGCAATGCTGTCACACTTGCACATGGTAAACAGACGAAAGTTTAACAACTGTTTAGTTCGTGCGCGATATACCTTCCTGAGCTAGTCTATATTAATAAATCGATACCACATTCGTAAATATTAATTGGCCCGATTTTGCCTTAGAATTTCAAATAGTGATCTAAATTTTACTTAAGTATTATCTAGTACTCATGTGTTAAATTACAATTAGTATCTATGTGAAATTCGTATACGGATCATATATACGAATCTAAATATTCACTGCTGAGACCGTTTTGTAGACTAATTTGTAACTTCGTTTGTTACAAGAATAGCATATTTGAAACACGATTGCAGATCAGTCAAGATGATGGACTGAAGGAAGATTTGCGAGTTGTTCCTATTGTAGCTTGAGCATGGCGGGACCAAATCAAACTCCAAAGATGGAAAGGTGAATGTTTTCACAGCACTGATGCCTGTGAAAAGCTGTAGTTTTTCTTTTTCCAAATTTGTATATGTCTTGCTAAAATGTTATACAGAAGAAAAAAAATAGTACTACATATTTTTGCGGAAGTTTTGACTTATGTTACCGGTTTTCGAGGATGTAGTTTTTACACTTTCATATAGATGAGCCAGGGGCTCGTATTGTTGTCTATACAATGTACATATCATACATATACTACATTATTATTATTATTATTATTATTGTTATTATTATTATTATTATTATTATTATACAGGTATGACTGATAGTTAAATTTTAAGAAACGATACGAGTCTCTGTGTCAGATGATGGCAAAGTAGCGGAGTTTTCCCCAGGTTATTATGTTCATTAAATATATTCTGAGTAACAAGCATGAGATAACTGAATATAATGCTTATAATGCCACCAAATGTTACCTCATCAGTAGATCAACAAATCCATCTCACTTCTACACCGTAAATAACCACATCCTACAACAAGTCAGTGACTGAGGACTTTATTGCATATTATCAAATCAACCAATAAAGCAAACTCTACATTTCTCACAAAAGAAGTCTCAGACACTGTCCACAGACATGCAGACAAACTGCCTGTCTGGCACTGCTCAGATCATTGTTAGAGTATGGTTGTGTCATCTGGAATCTGTACTGTACTAAGGATATTTACAGAGTTGAGAAGGTTCACTGCTAGGCTGCAGGATTTGTATCTGGTGACTACAAAACCAGTGAAGTATAATAACAATATAATGAAATTACAAAATATGAAAAAAGTATTTTGGCAGTAGAAATTGTCATGCAGAAAATAAAATAACATTAAAAAAATATAACCATTGTCACTTTAAACTGAAAAGTAAAATGGTTTCTGCAAAAAAGATATTACTTTTATGTCACAGACCTGGGCCAGACTTTGTGGATGGCTTACCCTGTGGTAAAGTAAGGGACAATTGATTTTCAGGTCAAATGGCAAGTCCCTGAATGAAGGAAGAAAAAATAGATTCTGCAAAAAAAGTTAGCTCTCAAACACATACCTTGGCCAGAGTTTGTGCATGACTTAACAAATTCATTAAGAAGAAGGATACTGATATTGGGATCTGAAATGTAGGTCACTGTGCCTGAAGAAGAAAAGTGGCTTTTGCATAGACCATATACTTTGTCTAAAGTTTGTGGATGGCTTATAATTAAGGTATGCTAAACACCTATTGATTTTGAGGTCAGAAGTTCAAAGGTCAGTGTCATTGTTGCCCACTGTAAATATGTTTTGCAGATTGAATTTGGGAGAAAACAAGATATGCACATTTTTTATGATTTTATTGAAAAGTGCACATAAAGCAGCCATGATAACATAACGTTATAATAATAATAAGAATAATTAATCACAAAGGTCGGTTTGGCTGCTATGGACAGGTTTGACTATTACCCTTTCATATTAAATGCAGTCCTACCCTTCCTGTAGTCATATGGCAAGGTCAGGGTTATTTGAAAGTGAAAACATATTTATTTTTCAAGTAGGTAGCAGTGATACGTAATTCAGTGGAATATTTTCTTTACTACCTTAACATACAATAATGTAAAGTGTGAAACCATATTTAGCAACTTGCATAAGTTTTATATTACATGTTTTCTTTATTTTCAGCTTTGGAAATCGCAATCTTTGGCATTTCATTAGTGGTACCGGTATCCTTAGACCAAAGGTACAGTCTTATTCTGATTTTCATATGTGTGGTTCCTTATGCAATTCAACCGCTTTTTCAAAGGAGAAAATACTAAGGCAGTAAAACTCACTTTTTACCACATTTATGGATGAGAAGACCTTGTGCTATTATTTCTTGTCCACCATCTGTCTGTTAGCATACGTTTGTTATTACAGCTCGTCCTATGCTACGTAGATTACTATATAACTTTACACCCACATTCATCTGCCACTCAGACATCCAATATGGCTCCCAGACCAGTTTGAAAATCTGGTTATCATTCAGACATCCAATATGGCCACATAGCTGCCAACCCTCACGATTTTGGTCTGAATTTCAAGACTTTTTCAGCAATTCACGGATTCGTGCCACATGCAATTATTTTAAATCTTTAATAAAATAACCGACTTCCCGTTAAGCGCTAGTCGTGATATTGGCAGTTGCCAAAACAGTCCAGTACTGCTGTTCTTGATTGATATTAGTGGAACTATAGCTGATTGGTACAGTTGGCCCGGTGGCAAACATTCTAGCTTATTTTAATCTGTATGTATGAGATTAGTTTTACAAATGCTTTTAAGAGAAACAGGGGCCTAACTGGAATTTTGCTGCATGCATGCGCCACAAACACTGATTTGAATTATCATTTGGCACCACATCTTGTAAATGTCTTCACCAAGAAAGAAAAAGAAATGTATTGCACAAAAAGTGAGGTTTAGTTTGGAACATACCAAAATTTGGCTGTGCATTCAGCCATGAAACACCAATATTCATGGGGCCCCGAGTGGTCTAAAGCGCTCTCCGTTGCGGATCACTGCCATCTCACCTCTGTCAGCGTGGGTTCGAGTCTCTGATTCGGCCAATGTGGGTATGTGAGAAAGCTTGCCAGTAGCTTCTCATGGGTCGGTGGTTCTTTCTGGGATTTTCCCGGGTTCTTCCTCCACCATTAATACTGGCCGCCATGTATAGCCTATCTTGTGCTGAAAAATGGCGTTAAACCCTACAACAACAACAACAACCAATATACATCATGCTTTTTACACACAGTGTGTCATAAATTTTAGCATTGGGCATGGTGGCAGAGATGATGTGAGGAAGCAAATTGGTAGCAAAATCCACATTGAGGTGGGAAAATTATGAACTTGCAGCAGATTTCAGCTCTCTACGGAAGACCTGCAAGCTACCAATGCTGAACCATTGTTTGTGAGTTTTCTTGTTGAACACAATCTACGTTTATCAGCTGGAGACCATGCCAAACGTTTGTTCTGAAAAATATTTCCGGACTCGAAGATTGCTTCACAAATTCATGTCAAAATATACTAATTTGTTTCCCTATTTTCAGCTATGTGGCCACCATACCAGTTTGAAAATCTGGTTATCACTTCGACATCCAATATGGCCCCCAGGCCATTTTGAGAATCTGGTTTCAGTACTCTTACTAAGGTGATGGTCATATTGACATGGGGTTTTCACTAATAGATTTCTTATGGGGCCCAATATGGCTGCCACATAAACTATCCTGAAAATCACCATTTGAACAGACAGAACTGACATGGGGGTTTTCACCAGAAGACTTCTTCAGATGTCTGGTTGCTTGCATGACAACCATTAAACTCTTGGGGTAATCATCATGCTTATTTACATCAAAATATGTCTTATGGATTATGCTTTTTAGGTACAGTAAAAAAAACATAAAGCAAGGAAAGTTGTGTTTGCCGTTTTTATTATCATCATTATTCCCATTCCATGTGATAGAACCAGGCTCTCAAACCAGGACATTTAAATTATTTTTTTTCCATAGATTGGCTTCTAAACCAGTAGATTTTTTTCTGCATAAATTTTACATTCTTCAAGAGGATTGAAAACAAAATAAGTGCATTATTTGCCATAATATGCATTCTCTTCATAGTATAATAAAACAGCAAGTTTGTTCATAAATTGGATTTAGTTTTCGACATTATAGTAATTAACTTGAATCAGTGTTAATTAATGCAAAAGGGGAGTTGCTTATCTTATAGTCAGCTGCAAATTTTTTTTAATAGCATCCAATAGCATTTTTAATTTCCTTTACAAGATTACTGTCTTGTGACCACTAATGGCTTCATACTTAACATTCTCTCAATAGTTCGCTGGTCCAGATTTCACTGTGAATCACTATAGATAATATCCTTTCTGTATCAGCATTAGAATGTTGTAATGACAGGACAACTATACTCAGGCAGCAATGAACTTCTAGCTTTACCTTTGTTGCTTGGTTTGCAAAGTTGCTGACTGGTCTCCATTAGTCCTGAAAGTTATGTTCCATGGAGGAATTTTTTGACATGGAGTTATGATGTATTCCTGAGTATCATCCTCAAAGACTTCTTCCTCTTCCTCAAAGACTTCTTCCTCTTCCTCAAAGACTTCTTCCTCTAACTCAAAGACTTCTTCCTCTAACTCAAAGACTTCTTCCTCTTCCTCAAAGACTTCTTCCTCTTTCTCAAAGACTTCTTCCTCTTCCTCAAAGACTTCTTCCTCTAACTCAAAGACTTCTTCCTCTTCCTCAAAGACTTCTTCCTCTTCCTCAAAGACTTTTTCCTCTTCCTCAAAGATTTCTTCTTCCTCAAAGACTTCTTCCTCTAACTTAAAGACTTCTTCCTCTTCCTCAAAGACTTCTTCCTCTTCATAACACAGATCTAAAATTCTTTTGGTAACTTTCACCACTGTAAATTATAAAAGATACATATTGGTTTAGAATTTAAATCAACAATGACAAATATATGATGTATTCCTGCTTTTGTCCCAAAATATAAATTAATTATCTTGTACTTAATTACTGTTAAATGATATATTATAGCTAGGGATTGAATTGAATTTATGTGCATGGAAATACAAAAGATGCATTCCTTTGAGACTCGCAATGCAAACTCAGAAGCTTTGCTACTCGCCTGTACACACTTTAAAACTGATATCCATTGACCTTTGAATATGTAATATTTCTTAGCTGGTGGAATCTTAACATTGGGAGAGAGCTCACATTTTGGTATTTTGTCATGAATTGAACAAAAAATGTTACAGCTGTTCTTAATGTATTCCTCTTAACCTTTTACCTCATGCAAGCGTGTTTGGACTCCTCTACTCCATTCGCATGGAAGCGCCTTTTGACGCCTCCAGTACATTCGCATGGAAGCACCTTTTGACACCTGCTGTAAACATCAGCCATTTTGAGCTGGTTTTCGTAGTGCCACCTTCGGGGAAAACCCCCCTATTAGATACTACATTAATTTCTGCGAATGACAATTATGTCAGATCACGTAGTCGTTATTTATGCACTGGTCGATATCTGCTATTTAAAGTAACAGGGTCGTAATCTCCACTCTCCAAAATGGTGGTCACAGATTTCATTCAGTATGTACGAAGTTTTCATGATTAAAATCACAACCATGAAGGATTCAATAAATTAGGTAAAGGCTCTGATATTGATGTAGGCAGCAATTAGTTTTTATAAATTATCAAATTCAGATGACTTAGTGATGTAGACGCAGACGAAATCCTTGTAAATTTCGAGTATGGGAAATGGCAGCTATGGTTGGTCACTCGGTCTCACTGACATGATGGTGAACGAGTTCTCTCTCAATTTTAAAGCACATAAAAAATTCTTACGTGAAAAATAATTACACAGCTATAACAGTCGGACTTTACTCTTAAATTTTTCCACATATAATAGATGTGTACCAAAAATGTAAAATTGTTAAAATTGCTGTTAAACGTAACATACACTACATTGCTTAACAGTTCACAGGCAGGGTTTCATTCAGTACTTACGAAGTTTTCACAATTAGAATCACAACTATGAAAGATTCAGTAACTTAAGTAAAGGCTCTGATATTGATGTAGGCAGCAATTAGTTTTTATAAATTATCAAATTCAGATGACTTAGTGATGTAGATGCAGACAAAAAACATGTAAATTTAAAGTATGGGAAATGGCAGCTACATTTGGTCACTCGGCCTCACTGACATGACGGTGAACGAGTTCTCTCTCGATTTTAAAGCACATAAAAAATTCTTCTGTGAAAAATAATTACACGGCTATAACAATCGGACTTTACTCTTAAATTTTTCCACATATAATAGATGTGTACCAAAAATGTAAGATGGTTAAAACTGCTGTTAAACGTAACATACACTACATTGCTTAACAGTTCACAGGCAGGCCTATGTGTATGCTGTCGACTAGGTAAGAGGTGTTCTATTTATAGCACGCTGCACTTTGTCACTATGCTCTTTGAGGTAAAGGGTTAAAAAAACATCTTGAACAATACGAAAACAAGCAGGCATAATTTTAAAAATTCCAAATACTTACTCTTGTGTACCGCTAAAAATAATTTATTTTATTTGGTCTCGCCATCTGTTCTCCTTTCTGACAGTGGGTGACCAATTTTCATAAAAAGGCTCGGAAAACCATGACCTCCTTTGATTCCTTTATTACTTAACAACCTCAAGGGTTAATCAGTTAACATCTCGTTTACATGTCATTTGTTCTTGAACAATGGGTCCTGATGTATCACCGCACTGGTCATTGTACTGGTAGAACATTTCCGGTCCCCTCTTGACTGGTTCTAGCTGGTTTCTGTAATGTGTTTTTAGAACATATAAAAATACCATGTTTGGTTTTGTTAATTAAATTTCCTAAATTTTTTTTGTAATTTTCAAAAGCAGTAGATTTCAACTGTAACACAGCACAGTGTGACCCCACTATAGCACGCTCCGTTATAACACAAATTTGGATGTAATACTGTCGTGGTGTGGCTCCCGAAATTTCATATACATGTATTTTTCTCGTACACAGGAAATAAATTCTTTCTTAAAAGTATGAAAAAACATAAAAAGTTTATAATCATTTTTGGGGAAGAGATCACATATGAACAATATGAATAATACGAGACGATTGTGTCGTGGCTCCTGAAATTTTATATGTATTTGTCTTGTACATGAAAAAAATAATCTTTAAAGTACGAAAAATAACATGTAAAAGGTTTATTCCGGGATCGGGTAGGGCCTCGCCAATGTCGCAAACATGGATTTTTTTTCTCCCTTATTGGCAGCAAAATATACCATCTGTTGATTTTTATTATTGGCTGTTTAAACTTGTATATACAACCATTGGTTTGGAGTGGAGAAATTCAGAGGCCCATGAAAGGAAGCCAGAAACTATATATAAAATGCACTGAAATTTATCTTTTGTTACATAAACAAATTCTTTCTCCATATTGACAAACTGTCTAAACACTGCATTGTGATATCATAATCCGCTTATCATGACATCTAGCATGAGTACTGTATGTTGTGAAATATCCACTTTTTTTGTTGTTGACATTTCTGGTAACGGAGATCAATGGACAAGACATTATCTCGTAATCTGTCTTTCGTCGGATTTTTGACTGGTTGCTAGTAATTAATATATTTACATAGTCTGACATTTGTATGTGGATGGTAATTAAAATTTGTCTTCTTAATTAAATCCTTCAGAACATTCACATTTTCTGTAATAATCCCTGTCATGAGACCAGAACACCTGCGTCTCTGTCGTCCTTTGACCCTTTGTTAAATTTCTGACACATGCGTGGAAGGCTACCACCATGTCCAAACAAAAAAAACAACCTTACATGTTGGTCTGTTCAATAGGCAGGGAGGAACAGTAACTAGAATAGACCAAACAGCGGCCAATTCCTTTTTTAAAAATGTACCCAGATAAAATAGTTTGCTGACAGATTACCTTTGAAGCACCAGTTGTTATGAAAACTTACTAAGCAAATGGAAAAAATCAGTCTCAGTCATGCAACATAATTATTTGATGTTGCCGCCACAGCAAGAAATGGGTATTTGTTTGATTCTCCAAAGCTGTACTTTAGCTATGACTTCAATAAAGTATGCACCCAACACTAAGAAGTTCTTGCATAACAGATCAACAGGTACCTTTATCTATCATATCACTTGAACCAATGTCTGACTTGAGCTTCATGCAAACTGGTTGGGCAGACTTAGCAGCAGATTTGTCAGACACACATAACTGCTCGGTTAGTTGTGGTAAAGGTGGCAGTTCTGACTGCCCACTATCACCCACAGCTGAGTGATTAGTCTCATGTTTAGCCTTTACTCAAACAATGATTTCTGATGCATTCTGTAAAATTTTGGTAAAGATTTCATTCCTTCATGCATCACTGAGGAAAAGTAAGGCTTTAAAATGTGGATCCAAGACAGCAGTAATTGTGAGAGTTTCTTGTTGATGAGTATATCTATCCTGAAGAGCATCAACCACAGCCCTTGTCATCTGAGCTATTACTAGAGAGTCATCATTGCTATGTTGCAAAATGCTGTCATTAAGTTTGCGATGAAAAAGCATGATAACAGAAATAGTTGGAACTGACTCGGCACAAAGAGTGGTTGTTGTCACTTTAAGAGGTTTTAGACAACCCATTACATCATCTACCAGGCAAATGTCATCATCGGACAATGTGTTCAAATCTTTCTCTTTTTTTTAGCAAGATCTTTGTATCTCAAACGGCATTTAAGAAACCTTGAAATCATGTCATAAGTACTGTTCCATCTAGTGGGCACATCAGCTGTAAGCTTATGATCCAGTAGACCCAGCAATTCAGCCTGGCTTCTCAGTTTAGCTGCTGCAGATGTACTTCAGTGGAAGAATTCAATTATTTGACGAATCCTGCTGAGAATTTCAATGTGTCTAATCTTGAGACACCTTAGTGCAGCCAAATTGATCGTATATGGATAACACTTGATGTGAAAGTTGCATCCTAAAAGAGTCCCTGCCTTGTCTTTTCTTAATGCAAAATGAGTCCATATCGAAGACCGCACTTTTGAATTTTTCACCAGGTCATTCTCAGCCTTGCTTGAAGTACCTGAAGCTCAAAGTCAATGTCAGTTGGTCATCAATGTCAGCAAGGTGCTTATTTATTGAAAAAGAGAAGATAAAACTTTCTTATATCGATATAGTACGATATTGATGTAGATTTTGATAAGATTAAAATTTACACCAATATCATACTATACCGATATAAGAAAGTTTTGTCACGATTATTGTATCATCGGTTTAATACCACAATATACTGGTATTCAATATTATCGCACACCCCTACCATGACCTGCATGAAATTATATAAAATCTTATGGATTATGTCAGGTGAGAAATATCAAGATTATGATTGAAGTAAACATTACAAACCTTTGAGTTGTATACGATTTTTGTCATTGCTGCAGCAGTCTTTAATCACATTTCTGTACATTTTAAATGTGTTTTCCAGCTTGGCAGTAGCAGTAGATATTTTGTTGCACCTTGCTAAAACTAGCCTAACTTAGTGATGAAAATTGGCAGCCTAAGAATGTCTTGTTATGGTTGGCAGGTGTGCCTTTGGGAATACACTGAGTGTTTTAGGCCAAAAGGTCAGTGAACACTTTGTAATTCCAATGAATAATTTAAATAATTCCTCTCAAATTATAACTGACCACAATTATAAGCTTTGATCACAGATTCCAAACAACTTGTATTAAAATAGAAATGAATAATTGTCATGAGGAGAGAAATCTTGTTTCATTTGTTTTACTTTTGTGTTTTTAAATGTGTTTATGCATACTTACAGGAACTCATTAGCCGGGAGCTACATATCAACAAGGAAAAGTTACTGAATGGTCTCCTTTTTTACAACAGGCCAAAGTAAGTATAACTGGTGGTAGTTTAAAGGTATTTATACAAAAATAAGAGAAAAATGTTATTTATGCCTAGTTTAAATAAAACAGCTTACATATTATATAAAGTTTCAGCATTTAAAGATTTTTTCATTTGAAATCATCTTCCATTATTACATTAGAAGCAATAAGTGATTTGTGGCATTACATAAATTTACATTAGGTACCATCTTTTCAAGTACAGACAAAATGAAAAAGTCTAGAACTTGAACATGTACAGTTGTCTTCCTTTATTACATTAGAAGAAATAAGCGATTTGTGGCATTGTGTAAATTTACATTAAGTACCACCATGTCAAGAGTAAACAAAATTAAGAAGCCAGGAAGTTTAATATGTACAGTTGTTTGTAATTCTAGAGATTTGTCCAAGGTGTTATTCTAAAAATTTGTCCCCGGAGTAAACTAGCTGAAACTGAACTGTAGCTTAAATTGGTGTTTTACTAGTAAATTTGAATCTTCAGTTTTAAATTTTCTCATTATGGTTGGCCTGGGCTCTGTTTGGTTTTGTTTTTTCCCCCATGATATTAAATAATAATTTTAACCTACATACAGAGTTAAATATTGACCTAAAAAGAACTTAAATTTATCGTAGTTGCAGTTGGTAACTGTTTGCAGCTTTTAATTTTGTTGCACATGTAAAATGAAGCCAGCTGTGACACTGATAATCCATCATAAAGGGTTAAGTTTTGTATCAGCAAGTATCTATGTCAACAGTTTTTGTTGAGCTGTTCAGTCTTTTTTTGCATTGAAAGAGGATGCATTGTGTTTTGTTAACTGTCATTGTTTTAAGATCTCTTTTTATTGTACATCAAGAAAGGGTTTATATACTTACTGATAAGTCAAGTCCAACTGCTGGCTGCACAGAATAGATCTGCTGTAATGTGCCTGCAGATTTGGATTGATGCAGTAATCAGTAGATCATATTGTTGTTTGCAGTTGGATTGGACTAATGTATGAGTATATACAGTATTGAAGTTGATTTGGGGTATATCAGACCTGCCAACTCTTACGATTTTGCCGTAAGTCTTACCATGGAAAAATTATCGTTGCCAAAAACTCTGTCTTAGAATTAGTAAAATTAGTCAGGGAACCAGACTAACTTTACAAAGGCACCCTAGACGCTTCAAACTGCACCTGTTTGTTCATGTGAAGTGTCAGCATGATCAAACTGTTGATTACAGAATTTTTAAAAATGGCGTCCAGAAAGCGATGTGTGTTTAAGGGGAAAATGAGCTTCTAGAAAAGTGTTACTAATCAGTACAGAAGAATAAAAAGAAGTATTCAGATTCTTGTGAATAAAAGCTGGAAAGGAAACAATTAAAAAAATTGGACATCACGTGTCAATTTGAGTATGTCTCGTAGTGGGAGATATGATTGTCTGAGTCGTCATGTGAAATGGAAAAGAATTTCCAAGAATTATGTCAGGTTGAGAGATAGCAATAAGCCATTGCACTGCATAGGGTTTGGAACTAGAGTTTGTGCAACTGTACTAGTGGTACATAAAGTCCATGCATACTTTACAAACTTTTCAGTTGAACATAATGTTTATCGTCAATGCGTTGAACTTTTAATTATGTTTTCCAGCTTTACAATAGCAGTTATTGATATTTTGTTACACCTTACTGAAAACTGGTCAATCTTATGGAAAAAAATCAACTGCCTTACTGAGACGGACTCATCAGGGTTGGCAGGTCTGTGTATATTTTTTAATTACTTTCTTGTTCCAAACTGCCAGCAATTGTTTTATCTGATTTTGAGCTTGTAAGTCTTTGGGATAGATGAGGCCATTTGATTCATTAGTTAATAAGACATCTAACTGTTCAATTAACCCTTTACCTTGTGTAAGCACCTTTTGACGCCTCTACCCAATTCTCATGGAAACGCCTTTTGACGCCTGCTGTAAAGATCAGCCATTTTGAACAGGTTTTTGTAGCACCATATTTGGGGGGAAACCCTCTGTGAAATACTTAGATCATGTGGTCGCTGTTTAAGATCTGTTCGAAATCTGCTATTTAAAGAAAGTGGGTCGTATTCTCCACTCTCCAAAATAGAGGCCACAGATTTTGTTCTGCACTTTGAGTTTTCACAGTTAGAATCACAACTACAAGAGCTTCAATAACTTAAGTAAGGGCTCTGATATTGATGTAGGCAGCAATTAGTTTTTATAAACTATCAAATTCAGATGATTTAGTGATGTAGACGCAGACAAAAAACTGACGAATTTTGATATGTGAAATGGCAGCTACGTTTAGTTTTGCAGCTTCACTGACTTGACAGTGAACAAGTTCTCTCAAGATTTTAAATCACATAAAAAAAATTCTTCCATGAAAAAAACATTATACAGCCATAATGATTGGTTTTTACTCTTTAATCTTTCTATACATAATATATGAGTACCAAAAATGTAAAATAGTTAAAATTGATGTTAAACCTAACATATACTACACTGCTTAACAGTTATCTGGCAGGGCTATGTGTATGGAGTCAAATAGGTAACATATACTACACTGCTTAACAGTTATCTGGCAGGGCTATGTGTATGGAGTCAAATAGGTAACATATACTACACTGCTTAACAGTTATTAGGCAGGGCTCTGTGTATGGAGTCAAATAGGTAACATATACTACACTGCTTAACAGTTATCTGGCAGGGCTATGTGTATGGAGTCAAATAGGTAACATATACTACACTGCTTAACAGTTATTAGGCAGGGCTCTGTGTATGGAGTCAAATAGGTAACATATACTACACTGCTTAACAGTTATCTGGCAGGGCTATGTGTATGGAGTCAAATAGGTAACATATACTACACTGCTTAACAGTTATTAGGCAGGGCTATGTGTATGGAGTCAAATAGGTAACATACACTACACTGCTTAACACATTAAGCCCTGGAGGTTTATGTCGTTTTCATCTGAAATTCGAGTAGGAAACACATTTTGAAAGCTATTTCTGAATATATCTTAAAAGACCAACTTCCAGGTGATCTTCCAATAACATACTGCCTAGTTGTGTTAGAAACATTGTTTTTCATTGGCTTTTTGGCTCGCGCATGAGCAGAAGTGTAAAAGTTGGAGTTCTGTTTTTTTTTTAATCGAGACCACTCTTTATTCCAAATGCCCATCTTATCCTACTTTTTGCAAAGGTTCATCAGTCTGTATGCAGTTCATACCAGTCTACCTTAGATCTGAGACCAAAAAGTCTAAAATTCGAACAAAAAAATCAGATTCCAACCACGGGCAAATTTTTGGTAGAAAAAATCAGGTCCAGAAAATGAGGCTTTTCCCTCTCTGTTTTGTAGTGCAACTAGAAATTCCAGATTTTTGGGTATCATTGTAGAGCTACATCTGTCTACCTTTCTGTACTACCTCCTGCCACTTAAATTCGTTACCAGGGGTTAATGTGTTAACAGTTAACAGGCAGGGCTATGTGTATGGAGTCAAATAGGTAACATATACTACACTGCTTAACAGTTATGTTGTTGTTGTTGTAGGGTTTAACGCCATTTTCCAGCACAAGATAGGCTATACATGACGGCCAGTATTATTGGTGAAAGAACCACCAACCCTCGAGAAGCTACTGGCAAGCTTTCTCACATACCCACATTGGCCGAATCCGAGACTCGAACCTACGCAGACAGAGGTGAGATGGCAGTGATCCATAACAGAGAGTGATTTAGACCACTCGGGGCCCCGCTTAACAATTAACAGGCAGGCCTAATTGTATGGAGTCAAATAGGTAACAGGTGTTCTGTTTATAACACACTGCACTGGTTAACTTTGCAACATGTATAAGGCTAAAATGCCATACACTCTATGAGGTAAAGGGTTGATAAAAATCAAATTAATGGTTTTCGAATGTATGACAGTCGCATATCATTTTTACAAGACCTACCCAGGGATTTAAAATTTTTATAAAAGTCAGCTTGCCTAGGGCAAACTGACTTAAATATTGAACTTGTCCCAGTAAAATTTGAACTTCCCCAAGGCGTAAAGTAAAACATTAAAATAAAATAAAATATGGTACATTGTAAGGAAATTGCATTATATTTATTTAAGCTTTTAAATACATGTAGATAAATTAGAAAGAGAATGCAGATACATTTAAAAGAGCAAAAGTAGACGTGTACATGTATTAGACAGGTAAATGAAAAGGTATACAAGGGTTTGAAAATAGCTAGATTTTTTTATATAGAGAGTGAGAGAAATTTTAATGATATATTTATACTCACAACTGAAGGGTATGTGAACTCTTATTTTCTCCAATTACTTACTTATCACGTACCGCTCCGGTGTTATAGTGGTTAGAGCATCCACCTTGGATGTGTGAGGTCACGGGATCAAACCCCAGCAGTGTCATACCAAAGACTTACAAAAATGGTACTAACAGCTGCCTTGCTAGGCGCTCAGCATTAAGATGTTAGTGTTAGGACTGGTCGGCCTGGTGTCAGGATAATGTCTGGGTGGGACATGATGCTGCATGTCTTTGTCATGATGCCCAAGTGCTAGAAATCACTATAAACTGCCACACTGCAGACATTGTAGTAATATGACTCAAATTTTTTTTAAACTACGTTAAAAATCAAAACACACACACACACTTAATAATTTCCATTTAGTTACCTTTAAATCAGAGATATGCATCAAAATATTTAATATTTGGCTTTTGAGAACACATTTTTTGTCCATTTAATTGTTTGCCAAACAGTAAATATGTACCGGTTCCCTGCAGTGATCAGTTCATAGCAGGTCATAAACACCGCTTATGGGGGTGCTATATTTTTGTAACATCGACCACACTTTGAATAAAATCCTCCTGATTGTTGACCTTTATGAAAACATTTTTCTTTTAGAGTGGGCAATCTGACAAACTGCCTGAAGCTAAACTTAAGACCTAAAAGTGAAAAAATCCTGGATATGTACAAATATTATGATTCAGACATAACTGATAAGTCAAAATAGAAATATTATTCCATATTTGTCATAAATAGTGAATATTCACATTATCACATCTGCACGATAAAATGCAAGACTGACCTTGACATTGACTAACCTTGACATTAGAAATGACACATATAATAGATGAAAAAAAGCATGGCCAATTAGGTAGAAAAAAGAATGTGTTACATATAAACTCTAATTAAAGGGGTTGATATGTCTACTGTGTAGAGATCACTACGTTGATACGTCTACTGTGTAGAGATCACTATGTTGATACGTCTACTGTGTAGTGATCACTACGTTGATACGTCTACTGTGTAGAGATCACTACATTGATACGTCTACTGTGTAGAGATCACTACGTTGATACGTCTGCTGTGTAGAGATCACTACGTTGATACGTCTACTGTGTAGAGATCACTATGTTGATACGTTTACTGTGTAGAGATCACTACGTTGATATGTCTACTGTGTAGAGATCACTACGTTGATACGTCTACTATGTAGAGATCACTATGTTGATACGTCTACTGTGTAGAGATCACTACGTTGATACGTCTACTGTGTAGAGATCACTACGTTGATATGTCTACTGTGTAGAGATCACTACGTTGATACGTCTACTGTGTGCTTAACGTAAATCATCACTTAAATAGCTTGCATAGAACTAGAGTTTTATGTATTTTCCCAGACTACCAATCTTGATCTTGCCCACAGGCAAGCACCTTGCAAACTTGTCTAAACCATAATTTGAGTTTGTACTGGGAATTGGTAATTGGATTTGTAAATCCCTGCCTACCTTTATTATTTTTCATTTAATCCTTCATATATTTAGAATATATACCACTTTTTTCCAGTGTGGAGTGTCTAAATTACCCTTTTCCCCACCCCTCAAACATTTTTCAAACAAATTTCTGGAGTAGATTCTGGAATGGGTAGATGACAGTGAAGGATTTGAATCATGAATTCATCCCATAGGGGACGTATATAGTGGTGGGGGTGGCATTTGGGAAAAACTAAAATCATTTATGTGTCCAGAAGGGTTGCATGTTGGGGGGTTGGGGTGGCAGGTGGGACAAAATAAATTCATGAATGCATCTCAGAGGGGTCATATGGGGAGGGATGGCAGGGTGAAAAAATAAAATCATGACTTCATCGCACAGGGGTTTTATGGGGAGGGTTGGATGGCTAAAATCATGAATGCATCCCTGGGGGATTGTGTGTGGGGGGGTGGATGGCGGATGGGAAAAAATAGAAAATATATTTGTGATGGCTTTGATCTTTAATTGTGACAAGTAATATTCTTTGCAGTGCGCCTCAGGGAGAGCAACTGAAGGATAAAAATATTTCTGCGATACAGAAAGAATTCATTCAGAGGCTTAGTATTTTCTTGGTAAGTAATTTGATATGTTCCAAGGAGCCTGGGTCAAGGAATTTTCTTGGTCTTTTGAATAGGCTAAGAATCCATGGAAATGGAAAATTGACACAAATGAACTAAATCCTTGGGCAATGCTCTTAGCTTGTATGTGTATGCTATAAACTTCATGGTGTTGTTTTGCCATAAAACACCAGAAACAAAAACAAAACCATCATTACGGAATAACTGTTGTTTTAAAAAATATTTTTTTATTATTTCATTTGGAATTCTTGAGTCAAACACAGGAAAGTCCATGATTTTTGTTTGGGGATGGGGCCCAAAATTTGTACCCAAAGCTACCTTTGTAGAATCCCTGCATGTTCCTTTTCAGCAGCCTGATCAATTGATGATTACTGAAAAATTAACTTATCATTAGAGTTGAATGAACCATGCCATTTCATAGTACATTGATTTATATCAAATTAAAATCAATGATTTGCTTTCAGAAATTGAATATATTCATGAAGCAAACTTAAGATATGCAGTGAAAATTCAATGACAATTTTCTTATAGACACACAGAAATTACTTTAGCAATTAACTAATGCCAGATTCAAGTGAAATGGTGTGCTGTTGAAGTTGACATGACAAATTAAAGTACTTAAATTTAAAATCTTTAATAGCAAAAGCAAAATAACATAAATAAATAAAGTTAGAGATAAGTCAATTTAGAGCAGTAAAAGTCCTTAAAATATCAAAATTAATTGTACATGAAAGTGAATATTCATTGCAAAGGTGTTATTGAAAGTTGATGTACTTAAACTGAATTTCCATAACTAATATTAGATTTAAATAAATGAATCAGAAAAGACTTTGTCATTTCTAATTTGATTATTCTTATTTCTCTTCACAACAAAATGGTAATTTTATATTGAGATATTAAATATTATCAATATTACTGTAATTTTTATTTTTAAATATCCTTGTAACTTAAAAGAATTTTACAAGATGTCTAATCAAACACAACCCTAATACAGCACAGAAGTCCATACTGTCAGTTTTATTGGATCAATAATGAAACCTGAACACTGATGTAACATCAACAGTAATGAAATGTGTACATAATACAAAATGGCATATCATTAATTCTTCTATTTTCCTGGATGTAAATTTGTATGATTTTTTTGAAAATGGTATTTTTATTGGTACTTAAATTATTTGACAACAGAAAAAAATTGAATTCATTTACTTTTTTTTAACATAAACTCCACAAAAATTGGTATCCCATGACAAAGAATGTTGTCTCTATTGATTGAATCACTACATGATCACTAAATTTTTTAGGGGCTGGAAGAGGCAAAGAGTTTTGACTTGTTCTGTTCCTACATCTCTCAAGATTTCCATGGGTCACAGCGGAATCTTCAGGTATGTGTCTTTGTTCTGTATTCTCCCCAAGGAATAAATGACTTGTTCAGAATTTTATTCTGTATTTAACCTCATTTCCTAAACTATTGGTGAAAATTCACTGACGTTGGTACAGAGGTTGCTCATGTAGTGACAGCCTGCTAGAAGGATACAAGTTTTTGGCCTCTTACCTGCCCTTTCTTGGAGAGGATCTGAGGGGAAATATGCAAAAATTACAAACTGACATTATACAATAATTTTACCAAATCTTTTACATGTATTAGGTTAAAATGAGTTAAATTATCTTGATGCATTCCAGCTTTCCCTTAGTACCGAGCGACATTCACAGGGACTTCTGTTCAAGATCAGAGATTTCTATTACACAGAAAGACTGTATCTTCTCCAGTGTTTAAAACAACTCCTGGGACATTGGCAGGATGTGCAGCATGAATACAGGGTAATTATTATACCACTGATTCTTTATCCAGGAATACTTATGTCCATCCGTCAGTCGTTTTGTACGCATCACCGTATTGTAAATGAAACGGATTTAGCTGTTGAAGATTGATTGTCATTGGTAAATGTTATAGTCCCAAGATAGGGATTTAGTCCAGAGGTATTATTGAGCACTTTGTAATTCCAGTGAATAATTTAAATAAATAAACCCTTGTAAATTAAAACTGAACACAACTAAAATTGATTCCACTCAGACATGGAATAAAGAATTTCTGTTTACTTCTCCACTATATAAAAACCTAGGATGAGGGTAATTTTCCCATCAAATTCATTTCCAGAACATTCTAAGTTGTAAACTCTGGCTGGCTACAAGGCCATGTATGGCCCTGCACCTGTCGTGCATAATCTTTTTCTTCTATCTGTCAACAAGTACGTGTTGCTACTCTGGAGTCCCTAATTTGATGAGGCTTTGAATGAGTTCAGTGATGAGCAAGATCCATCAGGTGATCATGAATTTAATCTGCTGGGCTTTTTTCCACTCTTACGGCTGTTTTTTCTTGTCAGGTTTTGATCAAATGTGAAATTAGTGCTTCAACCACTAAGATCTCAGACAAGTTCAGTAACAAGCAAGATCCATGCATACTAATTAGGTGATCATACATGTGATTGGCTGAGTTTATTATCTTTTTGTAGTTTGTATTGTATTTCTGGTTGGATTGTTTTCAGACTTGGAATAGATAGATAAGCCCTCAGACAAAATCATTAATGAAGTAGATCCACTCATAATAAGTATGTGATCATAGCAAGTAGTGACAAGCAAGATCCATGCATACTAATTAGGTGATCATACATTTGATTGGCTGAGCTTATAATAAGTAGATGATCATAGCAATTAGTAACAAGCAAGATCCATGCATACTAATTAGGTGATCATACATGTGATTGGCTGAGCTTATAATAAGTAGGTGATCTTGGGTTGTGATTGACTGAGCTTGTTGCTCCTCTGGGATCTGCTTTTTGATCAAACTGGAAATATGGATTGTATCATCAAGAACTTGTTCGTATTAATACTAATTAGACTGACTGCAGCTGTACATTCATTGAAATGTGATATTTTGTCATGAATGGAGCAAATGAGAAAATGGATATTGTAGATGCTTATTTTGGGGAGCTTAATGGGGGGGGTATGAAGAAAAATATTACTCTTACTTTTCCATGAAGTCTGCAGTTATTGGGTAAATGAGAGGGGCATCAATTACATGAAATTCACAATTGAAAACTTGTATATGTGACTCAGTTGTAGTAAGATCTAAGTATTCAGGTTTCACAACAGATTACAGAACTCTAGGCCATCTTGAAAACTAGAGTATGACAGTTTTCACAACAGATTTAAACAAATCCAGGCCATCTTAAAAACAAGATTATGACAAATTTCACAACAGATTTTAAAAAATCCAGGCCATCTTAAAAACAGTGTATGACAGTTTTCACAACAGATTTTAAAAAAATGCAGGACATCTTAAAAATTAGATTAAGACAGGATTAATAAAGGGTATTTGCAGAACAACAAAAAATTATTTCACAGTAGTTGGTAGACTGAAAAGAGTTTTTAATATCAACAAAATTGTAACATGTAATGAAGGCAAGTACAATTGTGCTGCGTAATTAATAGTTAATTTTTGACATAATTTTAAATATAACTTTTCTTAGGATGTTCCAGAATAGTTATTACTTTTAAAAATTAGTTTGCAGTTTTTAATGGTGTACAAATATTTGTGTTTATAAAAAGTTATGTGCATCTTGTATGTTTTTCTTTTTCAGAATGAATACTGTGAGTTTCTAAACTCCCTACTTGATGACAATAAGCTGATAGAAAAGGTAAATCACACGGTTTTATTGTCTCCCTTGTTTCAGCATGATCAAGAGATGGTTCACTCACTTTGATGGTGGCAGTGGCAGCAACATTGTCAGGATCAGTTAAGGTTTTGTTTAATATAGGATTTTAAAACTAGGAGTCCAGGACTCCCATTTTGGTAAAAATAGAAGTGCTACAAGCAAAAGTTGCAGTCTCCTCCCAGAAAATGTTGAACTTTGCAGGTTAGAGAATTATTGGTTGCCATTGAGTTTAATTTCCACATTCTTTATAACACTGATATGTACAACCTTGTCAGCCTATTCTGTGCGTCTGGTAATTCTGCACAGCAATACGTCATTTCTGTAAACATTGGATCACATGTTTTGGTTGAAAATCCAGTTTGTATCAAGAAAGAATGATCGTCCTTTAATTAACCCACATTTCTATTCTAAATGAGTATAAAAATGTGATTTCTAAAATGTCAACATGAAGACCCAATCCATGACCTTCTTAAACTTGTAACCCAGAAAAACCTATTTAATATTTATCTTTTAGAATCATACAAATAAATACATTATTTAAATGATAGAATGTTTTACCTTAGAACAATGCTGCATCTTAATCCAAGTTTCTGATTTTGCAAGTTGTCCCACACCTACTTTATCGTCTGCTATCCAGTTTGTCATCTTGCATCTCTGATGGATTCTCAAGAAAATCCTGGGTGTATAGTCTGTTTCTAAATTCTTTCTTAATTTTTTCCCATAAACGAGATATTTTAAACACATTATACCATATTCATTGTTGTTTCTCTTCAACATAATAGCTTAATTTATTTTATAAAATAATAAACTTTTACTAATTTATTTTACAAGATTGGTTTAGTTTGCTTAATATTTCTTACCATTTAGTGGCATTGTTATGTTGAATTCTGCAATACTGGCTATAGACATGACGTAGTTGAAATGCTGACAGAAAGAGTCCATTTCCATGACATGATGCATAAACATTACATCTTTTCAAAGCCATGTGCAGAATAGGCTGCGATATCGCAAGTCATGAAAATATAGGGGTGGTGTCCCATTTGCCACTTTTCAATTGGTAAGCATTGCAGAACTTTATTTTCGTCAATCGATCGAATTCAGTATGCATTTTCCACCAATATTGGTGACCTTAGATGTGCAGAATAGCCAGACAGCGATGTAACTCATTTGTCCTTCAAGGTGAGACTGAATTTTGTCAATCCAAGGAATGGTCTCATTCCAAACACTAAGCTTAGGCATCACACACTTTCTTACACTTGGCTATTATCCCATCCAAACTGTCAGTTCTAGCAACTTTAGCACTCTTCTGAATATCGTTAAAATCTTTGTCAGTTTGTCGTTTAACCCCAAAATACTTTTCCAAATTTGCAAATGACATTTTGTCCAAGTGTCTTGATTTCGAGGTCGCATGCACTATTTATTTGACTACAATCAGAAATCAACACAATACTGGCATGTAAAGTTCTGATGTACTCTTATAATAACCACATGTACATCACAGGGTCGTTCTGCCTCCAAATTCAGTCATTGTAAATATCAGCACATTTTCCGACCCAAACTGCTAGTTGAAGTTTTTGAACTTGCCGCCCAGCTATTGCAGCTTGTTCTTTTCATGTATAAATACATGTGGCACATCTGGGGGTCTTTTAACCAATGAATTCTGTCATTGTAAATATCAGCACAGCTAAATTGAACAATTAATCAACACATTCTCCCACTCAGTAAGTGGTTGAAGTAGGACAGGCGGGTCTTTGAATAGCCACCCAGCTATTTGCATGTGTACGGAAGTCTCCTGCATGGGTGATTTTCTGCATCCCAGATTTAAAAAATTGCATCCAAATACGCGTAATTAAGCATTTCCAAGACCTCTACTGTATATTGTGTTAGCCTAGTCAGTACATCAGACCTTGGTTAATTTTCATGTTTTTAATCATTCAGGCAATGTGGTGGGGCATCCATGTTCCAACAGTACATTTCTAGTTTGAAAACTGTGAAAAATAGAAGAGTTGCTATCAATTTCCTGTGTATCATTTTTAGTGCTTAGCAGTAGTTTTGCCCCAACCCCTACCCTTACTATAATATTGATAATTTCAGTGTGTCCTTTTGTGCCCTTTTTTCCCTTTGAAGGATTGTTGTTTGTTGGGTCCTTAAATTGGTAGTTTATAGCAAACAAAAAAATCCACAACAAATGATATGGAAAAATAGTGAATTCACACTAAATGTTTCTCATGGTGCATATAGTAATAAAATTCACAGTAGATGTTTCTCTCGATGTATATAGTGATAAAATTCATGGTAGATGTTTCTTACCTATATAATAAATACAATTCTCTGTCAGTGTTTCTCATTATGCGTATAATACAGAGATATTCCCAGGGCATGCGATCATCTTATTCATGCAAAATTTGTATGAATTCGCACACTTTCTGACAAGTGGGGAAATCCTCCTTTATGTTAGATTCCAGGGAGCATATCTGATAATAGAATTCCAGTAAATATTCCTCATGATGAATATGATATATATAATTATGGTAAATGTTATTCTTGATGTATGTGATATTAGAATTCCAGTTAAAGTTTAACTTGTATAATAAATGAAAATGTTTCTTATGATACATATTATCAAATTTACAGTAGCTGTTTCTCATGTTGCATATAACAAGAGAATCTACATTAATGTTTCTCACATTCTGTGTAATAATAGAATCCACATTATATGTTTCTCACATTGCCAGGCTTGCCAAACCTTACAGTTTGTCATGGTAAATCATTTTAAGTTCCAATCAGTGGGACAGCCAGCCAGATTGATGGTTATTCCAAGGTGACCTCAAATGGGAGGTACTCACAATTAAGAAAAAATGAGTGACTGTCGTTAGTTTGGTATCAAAGTAGAAAGAAAAAAAACGGAAATACGATTTAGAAGCAATTTCAACATTAAATTCATAAATTTAATCAGGATCTTTACATGATGGTAGAAGAAAAACCAAATAAATAAGGTTTATGATATTCTTATGCTATATTACATGGCATATTTAAAGTTAACCCCAACACACCCAAAATTATTTCATGTTATAACACAGCCTTCTTGGAACACACCTTTCTGTAAAGTTCACTAACTTGTAACCTTAGATTAGTTCCTTTAACAGTGTTATAATAAGCCTTGTTTAGAACATACCTTAGTGTTAACAGTGTTATAATAAGTCTTGTTTAGAACATACCTTAGTGTTAACAGTGTTAAAATAAGTCTTGTTTAGAACATATCTTAGTGTTAACAGTGTTATAATAAGTCTTGTTTAGAACATACCTTAGTGTTAACAGTGTTATAATAAGCCTTGTTTAGAACATACCTTAGTGTTAACAGTGTTATAATAAGCCTTGTTTAGAACATACCTTAGTGTTAACAGTGTTATAATAAGTCTTGTTTAGAACATACCTTAGTGTTAACAGTGTTATAATAAGCCTTGTTTAGAACACACCTTAGTGTTAACAGTGTTATAATAAGTCTTGTTTAGAACACACCTTAGTGTTAACAGTGTTATAATAAGCCTTGTTTAGAACATACCTTAGTGTTAACAGTGTTATAATAAGTCTTGTTTAGAACACACCTTAGTGTTAACAGTGTTATAATAAGCCTTGTTTAGAACATACCTTAGTGTTAACAGTGTTAAAATAAGTCTTGTTTAGAACACACCTTAGTGTTAACAGTGTTATAATAAGCCTTGTTTAGAACACACCTTAGTGTTAACAGTGTTATAATAAGTCTTGTTTAGAACATACCTTAGTGTTAACAGTGTTATAATAAGCCTTGTTTAGAACATACCTTAGTGTTAACAGTGTTATAATAAGCCTTGTTTAGAACATACCTTAGTGTTAACAGTGTTAAAATAAGTCTTGTTTAGAACACACCTTAGTGTTAACAGTGTTATAATAAGCCTTGTTTAGAACACACCTTAGTGTTAACAGTGTTATAATAAGTCTTGTTTAGAACATACCTTAGTGTTAACAGTGTTATAATAAGCCTTGTTTAGAACATACCTTAGTGTTAACAGTGTTATAATAAGTCTTGTTTAGAACATACCTTAGTGTTAACAGTGTTATAATAAGCCTTGTTTAGAACATACCTTAGTGTTAACAGTGTTATAATAAGCCTTGTTTAGAACATACCTTAGTGTTAACAGTGTTATAATAAGCCTTGTTTAGAACACACCTTAGTGTTAACAGTGTTATAATAAGTCTTGTTTAGAACATACCTTAGTGTTAACAGTGTTATAATAAGTCTTGTTTAGAACATACCTTAGTGTTAACAGTGTTATAATAAGCCTTGTTTAGAACATACCTTAGTGTTAACAGTGTTATAATAAGCCTTGTTTAGAACATACCTTAGTGTTAACAGTGTTATAATAAGCCTTGTTTAGAACACACCTTAGTGTTAACAGTGTTATAATAAGTCTTGTTTAGAACATACCTTAGTGTTAACAGTGTTATAATAAGCCTTGTTTAGAACATACCTTAGTGTTAACAGTGTTATAATAAGTCTTGTTTAGAACATACCTTAGTGTTAACAGTGTTATAATAAGCCTTGTTTAGAACATACCTTAGTGTTAACAGTGTTAAAATAAGTCTTGTTTAGAACACACCTTAGTGTTAACAGTGTTATAATAAGCCTTGTTTAGAACACACCTTAGTGTTAACAGTGTTATAATAAGTCTTGTTTAGAACATACCTTAGTGTTAACAGTGTTATAATAAGTCTTGTTTAGAACATACCTTAGTGTTAACAGTGTTATAATAAGCCTTGTTTAGAACATACCTTAGTGTTAACAGTGTTATAATAAGCCTTGTTTAGAACATACCTTAGTGTTAACAGTGTTATAATAAGCCTTGTTTAGAACACACCTTAGTGTTAACAGTGTTATAATAAGTCTTGTTTAGAACATACCTTAGTGTTAACAGTGTTATAATAAGCCTTGTTTAGAACATACCTTAGTGTTAACAGTGTTATAATAAGCCTTGTTTAGAACATACCTTAGTGTTAACAGTGTTAAAATAAGTCTTGTTTAGAACACACCTTAGTGTTAACAGTGTTATAATAAGCCTTGTTTAGAACACACCTTAGTGTTAACAGTGTTATAATAAGTCTTGTTTAGAACATACCTTAGTGTTAACAGTGTTATAATAAGCCTTGTTTAGAACATACCTTAGTGTTAACAGTGTTATAATAAGCCTTGTTTAGAACATACCTTAGTGTTAACAGTGTTATAATAAGCCTTGTTTAGAACACACCTTAGTGTTAACAGTGTTATAATAAGTCTTGTTTAGAACATACCTTAGTGTTAACAGTGTTATAATAAGTCTTGTTTAGAACATACCTTAGTGTTAACAGTGTTATAATAAGCCTTGTTTAGAACATACCTTAGTGTTAACAGTGTTATAATAAGCCTTGTTTAGAACATACCTTAGTGTTAACAGTGTTATAATAAGTCTTGTTTAGAACATACCTTAGTGTTAACAGTGTTATAATAAGCCTTGTTTAGAACATACCTTAGTGTTAACAGTGTTATAATAAGTCTTGTTTAGAACATACCTTAGTGTTAACAGTGTTATAATAAGCCTTGTTTAGAACACACCTTAGTGTTAACAGTGTTATAATAAGTCTTGTTTAGAACATACCTTAGTGTTAACAGTGTTATAATAAGCCTTGTTTAGAACATACCTTAGTGTTAACAGTGTTATAATAAGCCTTGGAACATACCTGAGCATAAGGTTCCCTAACTTATAAACTTTTTGTTTGTTTTTTTGAACAATGTTTAAACACATCCTTGTTTGAACTTACCTTAGTGTAAGGTTTCCTAACTTGCAAACATTTTTTTTTTGAACAGTGTTAAAACACAACCTTGTTGGAACTTACCCTAGTGTAAGGTTCCCTAACTTGTAAACTTTTTTTTTTTTGAACAGTGTTAAAACACAACCTTGTTGGAACTTACCTTAGTGTAAGGTTCCCTAACTTGTAAACTTGTATTGCTTTCTTTAACAGTGTTAAAATACAGCCTTGTTGGAACATACCTTAGTGTACAGTTCCCTAACTTGTAAAGTTTTATTGGATTCTTTAACAGTGTTATAACACAGCCTTGTTAGACTATACCTTAGGGTAAGGTTCCCTAACTTGTAAAGTTTTATTGGATTCTTTAACAATGTTGTAACACAGCCTTGTTAGAACATACCTTAGTGTAAGGTTCCCTAACTTGTAAAGTTTTATTGGATTCTTTAACAGTGTTGTAACACAGCCTTGTTAGAACATACCTTAGTGTAAGGTTCCCTAACTTGTAAACCTTTGTATCTCTTTAACAGTGTTATAAAGAGAAAGCACTGTCCTTGTTAGGACAGTGACTTTGTTTAACTTTAAAATCAAGTAGTTGTCCATTATTTAACATAATGACTGTATTATCCTCTACTTAATTATTTCAGATAATTCATCAGATCAAAGCACTGTGCGATGCTGAACTCCCAGGCTGGGAAAACTATGGCCCGTTGATGGTCAGTTATATTTATATTTGAGAAGCTTCATAAGATCAGTTATTTTGCAGTAATCTTTATTTTTAAATATATACAAATTCCCACTGGTATATAGTAACAGGTGGATATAGCTATCACTATGTCTGTCTGTCTGTCTGTCTCTCCCTCAATGTATTTGTTTCTGAAACATAATTTGAAAATCATTAAAGACCTTTGAAACTTGTACACATATTATACTAGTGATATTGATGTGCCTTGTGCTATTTTCACTTCCTTATTTTTAATATTTTAATTTTGTCCATTGATGTATTACCCTGTCAATCATTCATACTTTTGTTCTGGTGTAAAGATCCAAAATGATAACACTAGTAATCTAGATATGCCTTGTGCTATTTAGAAATCATTGGTTTAAATAGTAACTTGGTGAGTTGAGTATAGATGACTCCATCTTTTTTATTTACATGTATATTATAATTGATGGGATTATATCATTATTTACAAGTACATGATAACTGATTTGATCATATCATTATTTACATGTTATGATAATTAATGGGATTTTATAATTACTTACAGGTATATGGTAATTTATAGGATTTTATAATTACTTACAGGTATATGGTAATTTTAAGTGTGATAGAAAAATCATAGGTTGTTTAACGGTCTAGCATCTTTCATTGAAACAACAGCCATTGATGAACCATGGTTTGTGTAAGTGTGGAAACATTGCATATATAATCTGTCATTAAAGTGGGATTGGAATGGTCTATGTAAATTCCATTTTGGATAGAATTATGGCCCTTGACAATGAACTTTATATCTTCACATGGGAAGTACTTGAAACTGACAGCTTTAGAACCATTGAACATATTCTGATGCAGTTTGGTATGAACATACACATATACCTCTAAGCAGTTACTGGAGCATATCAACAGTGACTATTATAAGTATACAGATTGGATAAGTATTGTTTAGATAAAGGCATACCATGTTAATCTCTGAGTAAACATTCCATATATCACATGTATTCACCATACTCCAGTCACACTGTCATTCTAACTTGAATGTGTCATTATTTCTTGTTTGAAAGTAAGGTTGGTTTTTATTGTTATTGGAGTCATTCATTTGCTGGATAGTGGAAAAAGTAGCTGTGCAGTTGAAATGGTAGTCAAGTGAACCTGGGTTTATTTTAACATTGTTATGTATATTTGATTTAATTTATGCTTGATTTAATTTGTTTATTTGTTAGCTTTAAAAAAAAAAATTTCATTTCATTTCATGCTATTGTAATTATAATGTTTTTTACTGGAATTTGACATTTTCCAGAAATTAGTTTGACCTGTTTGTTTCATAAACACCTGATATTAGAAACTTTGTATCTAATTGCTGACCTAGTTCCTGACCTTGATTCAGAAATCAGTGAGTTGAAATAAACAACTTTTTATATATTTTTTAAAAAATTATTATTCTTTCTTAGTGTAAGATCATAGAATGAAATCAAGGCCAAACTGGGAGTATGTCATGTTTGGCATGTAATGCTTCTTTGTGGTTCTAGAAATATGATCATGTGACCCTCATAAGGGAATCTGTTTTGCATCTTAAATTAGTGTATAACCTTTTTCTATAGAGAATTTAGTAACTTGGGCAATAAACCATTAACACTTAAAGGTGTTTTGTTGTGACTAGTTTGAGTTGAAATTCTATTTTATGGAATTATTGATTCTTTTTCCTGGAAATATTTAAGTGCTCATACAGAATTCTTGGACAAAGACATTTATTGAAATTTTATTTGGAATTCAAAACTGGAATATTATTTTCTGTGGTTCAACAAGGTTGACACATCAGGACAACACTGACCACAGCATATGTCATTGTCCTCCATCTTGGATTTTTTATCAGGACTCCAACTCAGATTCATTTAGGATTTTTTATTTCAAGGACTTCTATTTTTTTTAATTCTTGCATTATTCTTGGATTATTTTTGGATTTGATTCATAAAACTATAAGTTCTTTTTCTCATTTTTACCTGTTTTTCTATGGAAATAAAATATTTGTTAAATTTTACTAGATTCTTGTCTTCACCCTTTTCTTGTTACTGTTTTAAAGAGTTTAAAACGTAACAGCATACATGAAACACTGCAGCTAAGATTGAAAGTAAAGTTCATCTCTTAGAAGAATTATGAGTTGTATTCTTTTTCATACGGGTCAGGGGTCATTCAGTATTAAAAACTTGTTTCTAAAAGCAGGCAAAGTTTTGGCTCTTGGATCAAAAAGAATTGCTATGTACAGTTTCTTTTGATTTCCTGTTTATCACATGCCTCTGGCTCTCTTTTGATCTCCGTGATTTGAACAGCAATCTAATCCGGAGATTGATTATCAAGAGTGAACAGCTGTTTCCAAGTCTCATTTATACAGTCAGGTCAACCAAAGAGTCAGTCCTCTGTTTTTTTTAGTCAGATGTCTTATCAGTAGTGACATTAATATTTTGTCATAGTACACAAAACTAATTAAGATCAGTGGTTATTTTAAGTATGTGATGAATTAATTTATCGAATCGTTTAAGTATCTAATAATTTTATATGGAACATAAATCTGGCAGAGAAGAACATAAATGTATATTTTATGATTTTGTTGAATGATGGACATAAAATAATAATGATAATAATAATAGTAATAATAATACTAATAATAATCATGGTATTTGTTCAAACAAGTTTTCAGTATTGAAGTGTTGTTTGTGTATTTCATATTTTCAGAAAGACAGACAGGTCCTAATTTGGGCACATCAGAATCTGAAAGAACAAGTTAGTATCAAGTAGCAGATGTAGATTTCTGCCATGCCTGCAGAGTGTAAGCAGGACATGGGTATTACCTTTCCAGTGTAGACAAGACATTGGTTTAACCTTCCATGTAGGCTAGACATAGGCATGACCTTTCCAATAGATTTTTGTTGTTGTTGTTTTGTCGTTGTAGGAATAAAGCCTGAAGTTTTTGCATTCTTTGAAATGTCAATACAGTGATCTTTAAAATTTATGTGTGCATTGATTTTAATGATCATCATGCAGTGCCAGCAGAACTAGGTCACAGTGACCAGCATTTCATACTATGATGGCTCCTTGAAAATTTTGCATTAAGTTCCAGTTCATTGGATATTGCAGTGTAGGTGGATGTTAAAGGTACTTATATCTATTGACAGAAACTTTTTTAATGAAACATGTTTTGTAAATGTCAGATAGAAACATATTGAATTAAAACACCAAAGAGGTTGAATGTTTGTAAATTTAGCTGTCAGGTAGAAATATATTGAATTAAAACACCAAAGAGGTTGAATGTTTGTAAATTTAGCTGTCAGGTACAAATATGTTGAATTAAAACATCATAGAGGTTAAATCAAAGATGCTTACCACAGAAAAGTGCAGGATATACCCTGCTTAGCAGATGTCACCTGTTGTCTCACCTGCATAAGCATGGTCGCAATAGGTATAACTTCTGTGGAGACAGTGGTATTGGTATCAGGTCAGATACATTGGGTAGGTGGGGTGTGACAAGTACAGGTGCCATGCAGGCTCTCTGGAACATATGATCAAAATAAAATAGTTTGCCTTGCAAAATAGTACAAATATTGTGATGATAGCTTTATATCAGTAGCACTGTTATGACTCTAGGTCTTAAATTAAGTAACAAAAAGAAGTGAAACCAGCAATTTAATTGCAATCAAAACATTATATATTTCTCTACAATACAAAGTGAAAATTCAAGAGACAGTATTGTGAATGAAATTCCAAATGTCCTATCACTAATCCAGAAATATGAAATGTTCCAAATGAATTCCACTAGTCTTGAATGTCCTGATATACTACAGTGATGTAGTCCAGATTGTCATTGAATGAATTCACAATAATTCCAATATAATGTGTTAGTGGGCACTTAGTAATTCCAACAAATATTTAAATAATTCCTCACAAATCATAATACAACTGTAAAGGATTCCCACAAACTCATCTTAAAACAGGAATTAATTATCCCTTTTATACACATTTTCACTTAACCTTGATGTGAGTAATTTTAATGGAAAATTATAATCAAATTGCAGACAAGTACGTTTTTAGAATATTCTAAGCTCATGAATGACCTATTTATGATCTACAGTCATGGACAAATATTATCTATGTAAACATTTTGTTTACAAATGACCATTATTTTAAAGTACATTCTGCAGTAATGGACAAACATTAAATACACAATATAACTTAAATATAGATGACAGTAGTTACAAATATTGTGTTGTGACTTTATATAAATAGCACTTTTAAATATTGTGATGATAACTGTATATCAGTAGCACTTTTATGTATTGTGATGATAACTGCATATCAATAGCACTTTTAAATATTGTGATGATAACTGTATATCAATAGCACTTTTACGTATTGTGATGATAACAGCATATCATTAGCACTTTTAAATATTGTGATGATAACTGTATATCAATAGCACTTTAAATATTGTGATGATAACTGCATATCAATAGCACTTTTAAATATTGTGATGATAACTGTATATCAATAGCACTTTTACGTATTGTGATGATAACTGTATATCAATAGCACTTTTAAATATTGTGATGATAACTGTATATCAATAGCACTTTTACGTATTGTGATGATAACAGCATATCATTAGCACTTTTAAAAATTGTGATGATAACAGCATATCAATAGCACTTTTAAATATTGTGATGATAACTGTATATCAATAGCACTTTTAATTATTGTGATGATAACTGTATATCAATAGCACTTTTAAATATTGTGATGATAACAGCATATCAATAGCACTTTAAATATTGTGATGATAACTGCATATCAATAGCACTTTTAAATATTGTGATGATAACTGTATATCAATAGCACTTTTACGTATTGTGATGATAACTGTATATCAATAGCACTTTTAAATATTGTGATGATAACTGTATATCAATAGCACTTTTACGTATTGTGATGATAACAGCATATCATTAGCACTTTTAAATATTGTGATGATAACAGCATATCAATAGCACTTTTACGTATTGTGATGATAACAGCATATCAATAGCACTTTAAATATTGTGATGATAACTGCATATCAATAGCACTTTTAAATATTGTGATGATAACTGTATATCAATAGCACTTTTACGTATTGTGATGATAACTGTATATCAATAGCACTTTTACGTATTGTGATGATAACAGCATATCATTAGCACTTTTAAATATTGTGATGATAACAGCATATCAATAGCACTTTTACGTATTGTGATGATAACAGCATATCAATAGCACTTTAAATATTGTGATGATAACTGCATATCAATAGCACTTTTAAATATTGTGATGATAACTGTATATCAATAGCACTTTTACGTATTGTGATGATAACAGCATATCATTAGCACTTTTAAATATTGTGATGATAACTGTATATCAATAGCACTTTAAATATTGTGATGATAACTGCATATCAATAGCACTTTTAAATATTGTGATGATAACTGTATATCAATAGCACTTTTACGTATTGTGATGATAACTGTATATCAATAGCACTTTTAAATATTGTGATGATAACTGTATATCAATAGCACTTTTACGTATTGTGATGATAACAGCATATCATTAGCACTTTTAAAAATTGTGATGATAACAGCATATCAATAGCACTTTTAAATATTGTGATGATAACTGTATATCAATAGCACTTTTAATTATTGTGATGATAACTGTATATCAATAGCACTTTTAAATATTGTGATGATAACAGCATATCAATAGCACTTTAAATATTGTGATGATAACTGCATATCAATAGCACTTTTAAATATTGTGATGATAACTGTATATCAATAGCACTTTTACGTATTGTGATGATAACTGTATATCAATAGCACTTTTAAATATTGTGATGATAACTGTATATCAATAGCACTTTTACGTATTGTGATGATAACAGCATATCATTAGCACTTTTAAATATTGTGATGATAACAGCATATCAATAGCACTTTTACGTATTGTGATGATAACAGCATATCAATAGCACTTTAAATATTGTGATGATAACTGCATATCAATAGCACTTTTAAATATTGTGATGATAACTGTATATCAATAGCACTTTTACGTATTGTGATGATAACAGCATATCATTAGCACTTTAAATATTGTGATGATAACTGCATATCAATAGGACTTTTAATTATTGTGATGATAACTGCATATCAATAGCACTTTTAAATATTGTGATGATAACTGTATATCAATAGCACTTTTACGTATTGTGATGATAACAGCATATCATTAGCACTTTTAAATATTGTGATGATAACAGCATATCAATAAGACTTTTAATTATTGTGATGATAACTGCATATCCATAGCACTTTTAGGTATTTTGATGATAACTGCATATCAATAGCATTTATATAATGACATGTATTGTGATGATAACTGCATGCCAATAAAGCTTATAGCATCATACAAGTATTGTGACATCATTATAAGTGCTGTGATAACTGCATATCGATAGTACTTGGGTAATGACATCATACAAGTATTGTGACATCATATAAGTGCTGTGATAACTGCATATCAGTAGTACTTGTGTAATGACATCATACAAGTATTGTGATCATGACTGCATATTAATAGCACTACATTTTATATCATGTTTTCATATTTGTATGTTTTGACTGGTTTATTTTGACATTGTCAAAGACAAGATGACAAAAACAAATGATGTCTGCATATATTTTAATGGTATCAAGGCTTTTTAGAAATTACAATTTTTTTTCTGGCAATATGTCTGTTTTCTTTTCAGCAAGAGCTGTTGGAAATATTAAACATATACTGGAAGGACTTTGAAGTACATGTGGATAAGTTTCTGGATTTACTTGAAAGGTTTAAGGTATGAAGACTTTCTTCAAAAAATGATAGCATTAATCCAATGTAATTATTACATTATCTTATTGAATGATTGATTTTTAGCTAACTGATGATAGGGTCCTGCATCCATTATGCATTGTCCATCAACAATTGCCATTTTCAACTCATCTCAAAAACCATTTATCAGTGATCCAAATTTCTACAAATTAGGCTGACTTATCATATTACTAAAACTATACAGTGGGTATTTGAGAAAGCTTGCCAGTAGCTTCTTGTGGGTCGGTGGTTCTTTCCAGGGTTTTCCCGGGTTCTTCCTCCACCATTAATACTGGCTGCCATGTATAGCCTATCTTGCGCTGAAAAATGACGTTAAACCCCACAACAACAACAACAACAACAACTAAAACTATACAAACCTTTAAACGACTTTAAAAAAAAAAGTTGAACATAATTTGTCCAGATTTGACAAAGCATTCAGACATAAATCCCTTTCTTTTTAGATACATTACCTGAACATCAAGTGCCTCACAAATCCCACCTTTCCCAGTGAGAAAGGCATTAACTATGTCTTTTGTCTCTTTTCTTTGTGTCTGGTTTTTGAGACCGAAGTCATACATGAATGGTCTCCCCTGGGTTAATAGGATTGGTGCCTTATCTCATTATTTGTCACTTACTGCTTCTGCTTGTGCATGGTCAGCATGTTGTCTTTAGAGACCTTGTAAATACCTTTAGAGACCTTGTAAATACCTTTAGAGACCGTGTAACTACCTTTAGAGACCATGTAAATACCATTAGAGACCTTGTAAATACCTTCAGAGACCTTGTAAGTACCTTTAGAGACCTTGTAAATACCTTTAGAGACCTTGTAAGTACC
Source organism: Sinohyriopsis cumingii (assembly GCA_028554795.2). Lineage (NCBI taxonomy): Eukaryota > Metazoa > Mollusca > Bivalvia > Unionida > Unionidae > Sinohyriopsis > Sinohyriopsis cumingii. Next base: position 13,142,651 of record CM068840.1, read on the forward strand.
TTTAGAGACCTTGTAAATACCTTTAGAGACCTTGTAAATACCTTTAGAGACCTTGTAAATACCATTAGAGACCTTGTAAATACCTTTAGAGACCGTGTAACTACCTTTAGAGACCTTGTAAATACCTTTAGAGACCATGTAAGTACCTTTAGAGACCTTGTAAATACCTTTAGAGACCTTGTAAATACTTTTAGAGACCATGTAAGTACCTTTAGAGACCTTGTAACTACCTTTAGAGACCATGTAAGTACCTTTAGAGACCTTGTAAGTACCTTTAGAGACCTTGTAAATACCTTTAGAGACCTTGTAAATACTTTTAGAGACCATGTAAGTACCTTTAGAGACCTTGTAACTACCTTTAGAGACCATGTAAGTACCTTTAGAGACCTTGTAAATACCTTTAGAGACCTTGTAAATGCCTTTAGAGACCTTGTAAGTACCTTTATTCCAATGATGTCTCTCGTCTAACTTAAGTCTTGCCTACTACAAAATGAACAAATTGGTCTTCCACACCAAAATCCCCAAGTTCCAGGCATACACATTCCTTGACATGCACAGAGATGCTACCAGGCTGCAGGATTGTGGGTTTCCCACAGTAACGATTGCTAGTGATGCAACTTCTTAAAACCAATGGTGGAAACTCATCAGTTCAATAGATGCTTATGTTAACCTTCAGCTTGCATAGAGAGATGCATTCCTGTTCACAACCATGCTCAAAGACAACCACAAGGCAACTACAAGGCAACCGCAAGACAACTACAAGGCAACGACAAGACAACCACAAGGCAACTACAAGGCAACCACAAGACAACCACAAGGCAACCACAAGACAACCACTAGATTTCATCCTTGGCATACAACCCTCTTTATGATTGCTACATAGGGGAGGTTATAAAAATAGGCTGCCAGTGAGGCAACCCTTGCAGGAGATTATAAAGATATGCTGCCAGTGATGCAACCCTTGTAGGAGGTTTTAAAAATAGGCTGCCAATGAAGCAACCCTTGCAGGCACAGCAACATGAAACCCTACACTCATTTCTCAAGAGGAACTCCACTAAGCCATTCCAAAGGAGGAATCTCATCTCCAAACTTTGCTCTTAAGCAAGATTCCCAGAGCAAGAGATGACACAGTGCTGCAAGGTGACAAGGGACCAGATTCCCAGAGCAAGAGATGATACAGTGCTGCAAGGTGACAAGGGACCAGATTCCCGGAGCAAGAGATGACAAAGTGCTGTAAGGTGATAAGGGACCAGATTCCCAGAGCAAAAGATGACACAGTGCTGCAAGGTGACAAGGGACCAGATTCCAAGGGACCAGATTCCCAGAGCAAGAGATGACAAAGTGATGTAAGGTGACAAGGGACCAGATTCCCAGAGCAAGAGATGACAAAGTGATGTAAGGTGACAAGGGACCAGATTCCCAGAGCAAGAGATGACAACAGTGCTGTAAGGTGACAAGGGACCAGATTCCCAGAGCAAGAGATGACACTGCTGCAGATGTGACAAGGACCAATTTCAGCCCAGTTTCTGACTTCATTGACTTTCATCCTGCATGCTCATGCCACCTATTTTTGTCACCCTGCTTGGAAAAAGAGTTCAACGGCTCACCATTTAAACTCCTCCAGGAAGGATGCTTGAGATTGTTCACAACACAAATGCCCATGATTAATCCAACTAAGGATAAGGACCCAGAGATTGGCTTTGTCTGGTCAGCTTTTCCTGGATGTTTACCTGCATATTCCCATTCACAGGTCTTCCCAGAATCGCCGAGTTTAACTCCTAGAGATGCAGCCATTAGGACAATGCCTTCATCCCTAATCAAACTCTCTGTACAGCATCCTCTAAATACACATGGTGAGTGTCTGATGATACAAAGATACTTATTTCCATATTTCTGCTTTTTTTCATTTTTAAACAAGGACAGATCCAATTTTATTATGTCCTAACCTTTACTCATCATGAAATCTGTTGCACTGGCTTTCTGAATCTAGTTTTTCCTCCTTTAGGATCCTCTATTTTCTTGGCAAGTTGAATATCAGCTAGTGAACCATGCAATGCAGCTGCAGATCTTCCTGCCCTGGGCTGCTTTTATATATCCCCATTTGATAATCTTTCTGTCACAGTGGCAACCGAAGCTTTTCCAGCTAGACCAACTCTCAGAGCTTCTGAACCAATGAGACTCCATCTTGGCACATTGGAAGTCCTTTCATAGAATACATTGAGCTGTGGAAACCTATATATACAGTGGAGCCTCGTTAATCCGGACTCCGTTTATCCGGAAACCTTGCTATCCGGACATAATTCAAGGGGAACGTAATTCCTAAACGTTAATTTGCTCCGTTTATCAAGAAATCCGTGTTCCGGATCCGGAATGTCTGTTTTAGCTAGTCGCCGACGGGGATGTTAATAATTAAATAAACACACTGGGATCAAATCATCTACGCTTTTTGACATAGCATATGGTAAATAAATTAAGTGTGTCATTAAACCTCTTTGTTGTTTACCAGTTGTATTTAACATTCACAATTTATTGTTTCTCTACAAATACAGTTAATTGATTTAAGTTTGGACAGTATAGGGCTTCATATCAAAGTAAAATGTGGACGTCAAGTATCAGCTCATTAGCAACAATAACAGCTGTAAAATACGACTGATAAAAATGACTGCATTTTATTAGTTTACCATAACGCATTTAACTGCGAGATATCAGTTTGTATTCGTTGTACATTTTACATAAATTATGGTGACACCATCAAGCAAGCATAGACAAATAGAGATACCGGCCAGCATAAAAAAGATTTGCCAGCACAAAGATCACCCAAAAGCTACCATTCAAGATATATGCCAGCATATTATAGCTTACTCATCCATAGACATTGGCAAGTCGACAGTTGTAGACAACATACAAAACAAGGACAAATGGTTTCCCGTACCTGCCAACTCAGCAGACCTAACCCGTGCTTGCCACGCCAAATATCAACAAGTCGATGATGCCTGTCTTCATGTGGTTCTCAGACATGTCGGCCAACCACGCCGCTGTCACCGATGAAATGCTCATTGCCAAGGCAAAGATACCCGGAGACCAACTTGGCATCACTGACTTTGCCTATTCTCGTGGTTGGCTACAAAATTCCAAGAATCGGCAGGGCATCAAATGTAAATTGTATGAGGGAGAAGCAGAGAGTGTTGACATGAACAAAGTGTTAATTGTCTAAACTTGTATTTATTTTACATGTATGTACAATCGCATGTTATAATAATTTGAAATAAACACACGTCAATAGATGTATTCATTAATTTATTTCAACCATTATTGAATATACAGTACATTTACAGCTAGCATATACATGTAGATGTATACGGTGTGATGACATCGTAAAATAAAAATGTGCATGATTCAATTATCTGGAAAACTCGTTAATCCGGACATATTCATTGGGAACGCATGTGTCCGGATTAACAAGGCTTCACTGTATATGGATGCCAGAACTTGGCTAGGGTGCTGGCCACCCTCCCAGTGAATGATTTGGTACATTCAGGAGCAGTCCATGCAAACAAGTTACTAAAGGTAAAAGCCACAGTGTATGCCTTCAGACTAGGGCAAGAGATGCAATCCTCAAAGGGCATTATTATGATGTCTTTTGACACCTCACCTGCCATTAGTTATCTCTGATCCAAGTCCTCAGATATCTGCCTTTTTGTTTGGGGTCATCATCAGCAAACCCATTTTTAAGTCCACTGAAATCCTGTCAGGCATCTGCCTTCAGTTAAATCTTTATTGATCTTGGCTGACCCATAATCTCACGAAGTAGAATGCCAAATCTCCCTCCTTTCAGACCCAAAAGCCTGGTCAGTCAATGTCTTTGTCTAGAATGAAGGCCTGGTATAACATTCTCCAGCTTTTCTCAGAAAAAACTTCAATCCCAGAGACCTTAGTTTGACCTAGTGGAACCTATGTCAGTAGTGCAACAGGCTACCCGCCCTGACCACTAAACAGCTTCAAAACAAAATGGGTTAGGTTAGTTCATTGGATTTGTATGTGTGAAAATTTGTTCGTTAGGAACACAACCATTCATTGACCTCAGCAAGTATCTCATGCAAGACTTAAGCCTCTTCACACACATTATGAGTCTGGAGTCATGGCCTCTTCCAAGGTAAGTAACTCAATCCACATTGTACCTGTTGTCCTAATGCATTATCACTAGGTAATGTAGTTAAAGAAGAAACTAGATTTTGAAGTGAAATACATGTCTTTAATAATATATACTTGACTATAATATGGGTAGTCCCTTCCAAACCCTTCCTGTAGAGACATTCAAGGACAGAATGTGCAATTCCGCTTTGTTAATAACTAATAAATTTCAGGATTTTGAGCCTATCCCTCTGTGCAAAGGAGAACCCTGTATGTGACTTCTATATGGCAAGCAGATGCTGTTTTAGTAGTGTTATTGCTTGACAAGCAAAAGGATATGGTCAGCTACAGTGGAAGTTCTAACTGTTACGACCTGTTAAATATACTGGAGGAATATATTTTTTACCAAAAAAAATTGGTTGCAGTTTTGTACAAGGTATGCCAATTAGCCAAATCTTTAACCTGTTTTTTTTTATAAAAGGCTTTTCAGAATTTGATAACTTTTGGCAGAAGCATATAGGCATAGAGGCCTTTCTTTTGTACAAATGTCAGTTCACCATCAAATATAATGGCTGCTACTAAAAACTGATTTTAAAGACTTTAATCAACTTGTCACAAAACTCTTTTCAGGATGTCACCAGATTTTGCATATTGCATCTCGGCACAGAGGCCTTCTTAAATTTGTACACATTATTCCAAAATGTTAGCTAAGAAAACATCATAGTATGAAGGCCTTTTAAGTTTGCATGGATGATGCTGATTCACTGCCACTTATGGTTGCTTGTTAAACAAAGGTGGATGAAAGAAACCAGTCAGCAGATGTTGACCATATTTTATTGAAAGCATCCTTTGAAATTTGTACAACTTATGCCAGTCTGCTGTCTAAAATGGATGCCATTACTAAATGGTACAAATTCTTTCAATGCCAATATGCCATCCAAAATGGCTGCCATTTCTAAATGGTAAAAAAGTGGACCTGTTTGCATGCAGTTCAGCCTCAAAATATACCCTAAACACAAGAACAACATTTTATGCATTCAGGCAGATGGGTTTCAAAAGTCCTGATTATCCATTCTGATTTAGAGTTTCTTGAAAACATGTTCTGTATCACAGTTATACTGGGAACATGTCATTTCTGCCTGTGCATACTCAGTACAAACGGTATGGGCAAAATGTCAGAGTTGAGTATGGTGGAAAAACTTCAGAAACGAAAGCATTTTGAGCCTGATGATGACCATAAACCAGCAGAGAAAGTGTCTATTAAAGCAAAACGGTAAAGCTTATTGTACAAGGACACAGAACTGTCTTGGACCATCACAAAAAGGAGTCAGTTTTATACATTGTTCATTGTGCAAAATCTGATTTTTCTCATTCTCATGGCAGACTCAAAATTACTTGATCAGATGTGTTTTTTTGTTGGACACATGCAGTCAAAATTAGGAGGAAGATAGGAAAAGAAAATTCATCAGAGCTGAATTGATGTTGTGTAAATTGACACAATGACAAGGATGATCAATACTCTGATGACACACCACTGACATGATGACGAGGATGATCAATACTCTGATGACACACCACTGACATGATGACGAGGATGACCAATACTCCAATGATACACCACTGACATGATGATGAGGATGACCAATACTCCGATGATACACCACTGACATAATGACGAGGATGACCAATACTCTGATGATACACCACTGACATAATGACAAGGATGATCAATACTCTGATGATACACCACTGACATAATGACGAGGATGACCAATACTCCGATGATACACCACTGACATAATGACGAGGATGACCAATACTCCGATGATACACCACTGACATAATGATGAGGAAGACCAATACTCCGATGATACACCACTGACTTAATGATGAGGAAGACACCAGACTAGTCATTCTGCAGTCAGGTCCATAGATATTTTGCAGTTAGGTCGATGGATATTTTGCAGTCAGGTCAATGAATATCTTGCAATCAGGTCCATGGATATGTTACACCAGACTAGTCATTTTGCAGTCAGGTCCATGGATATCTTGCATTCAGGTCCATGAATATCTTGCATTCAGGTCCATGGATATTTTGTAGTCAGGTCCATGGATATGCTACACCAGACAGTCATTTTGCATTCAGGTCCATGGATATCTTGCATTCAGGTCCATGGATATTTTGCAGTCAGGTCCATGGATATTTTGCACTCAGGTCCATGGATAGTTTACACCAGACTAGTCATTTTGTAGTCAGGTCCATGAATATCTTGCATTCATGTCCATGGATATTTTGCAGTCTGATCCATGGGTATTTCTTAGCTGCCAACCCTCACAAATTTGGCATGAATTTCATGACTGTTTCACGGATTCACACCGCAAGCCAAAAATTCACGAATTCTCCAATTTTCAATTATTTTAAATCTTTAATAAAATAACCGATTTCCCGTTAAACGCTAGTCATGATATTGGCAGTTGTCGAAATGGTCCGGTACTGCTGGTCGTGATGTTAGTAGAACTACAGCCGATTTGTACATTTGCAAGCATTTTAGCCTATTTTAATCTTATGCATAAGAGTAGTTTTACTTATGCTTTTGAGAGAAACTGGAGCCTAACCGGAATTTTGCTCCGCGCATGCATCACCAACACTGATTTGAGTTACCGTACGGCATTGCATGTAAGATCTTGAAAATGTCTTCACCACCAAGGAAAAAGAAATGTATTGCTCAAAAAATGAAGTTTAATTTGGAATATATCAAAAATTGGCTGTGCATTCTGCCATTAAACATTGATATACATCATGCTCTTTGTACACAGTGTGCCACAAATTTTAGTATTAGGCATGGTGGCAGAGAAGATGTGAAGAAGCACATCGGTTGCAAAAAACACATAGAAGTTGGGAAAATTAAGAATTCGCAGATTTCAGCTCTGGAATATTTTAAGCCATCGGCTGAAGACCTGCAAGCTACCAATGCTGAAACATTATTTGAGAGTTTTCTTGTTAAACACAGTCTACCTTTATCAGCTAAACATTTGTTCCGACAAATGTTCCCGGACTCGAAAATTGTTTCCAAATTTTCCTGTGGAAGAACCAAAAGTGCTGAAGCTCCTGTGCATTCCTCACAGCAACAGTGACAGTGAAAGAGTATTTTCTCTAGTGAGGAAAAATAGGACAGACTTTAGGGCCTCCTTAGGTGCAGAACATTTGTCAGCAGTTTTAGTCACCAAGATCAAGCAGCAGGCAAGAAGTCTGAACTGTTTAGAAAACAAATTTATGATCAAGCAGTTGAGGAAGTTCAAGTCTGACACAGTATTATGTCTTGATAAATAACCACAAGAACAAATGAAGTTTATGAATACCATAATAAATAGAAAGGCAGATATATTTCTGCATATATGTAGTGTTTTAGTTTTATATTGCGATCTTGATGTAGTGTAGTATTGATGGTCAGAGTGGATGGAGTTATTGTAATGGTATTTTTCACTAATTCATGTCCAAATTCAATACGTTTTATCCCTGTTTTCACTAATTGCGAGCCTGGAAGGTTGGCAGCGATGGTATTTTAAAAACTGTTTTTGACCTATTTGGTTTTCTTCTGTTGTGCTTTCTAAATTGAAATGTTTTGCCTGACATCATTACTGAGATATCTGCTAGTCATTTATATTTTTCTTGGTGATCGATTTGTCAGACGCTAAAAAACATGCAGGTTTACATGGTATGGCCTAATAGAGTCCTATAAAATATTTACTTTTTATCAGTATAGTACTGTGTGAGTTTATGATCTTTTTTTCCATTTGTTCAGCGAGATAGGTATTTGTTAATTTTAGATAGTCTCTTATTAAGTACATTACAGCATTATAGCTTATAGATGCGACATAAAATCTTGTTAGTTGTTAGAACAGTATTCGATACTTTTGAGTCTTGAATATTTATAAAATATAAGTTTAGAAGTAACAGGAAAATCAGTACAGCTCTTTATACATGAAATTTAGCCAGGTTAGCTCATTTTTGTTCATTTGTTTTTTCCCCATTTGTTTTTTTTTGTTGGTTTCTTTTGTTAAAAATCCTTTTATGCAGTAAAATCGAATTATCATTTTCTTGTAAAATTGGAAGCTTGGGAAATGCCACACATTAGGACGGAAAAGTACACTTCTTTACCTGAAGGGGGTGGGTGGTAAACAGTTCCATTAAGGGGATCACCAGGTCTGTAACAGGTGGATGAACAGGTCTTTAGAACTGGGTTATTAAGGTCTTTTAAAAGGAGATAAGCAGGTCTTCAGAAGGAGATAAACAGGTCTGTGAAAAAAGGAAAAACAATTCTTCAAAAGGGAATAAACAGTTGTGATGGGGATAGACGGGCCTGTAATAGCTGGATAAATAGGTCTTTACGCATGCATTCACCCTAAGGTCAGATTGGTCCTAAATGAAATGTGCTGCTCATGCATCCAATATGGCCACCACTCCAGCCATCTTGATAATCTTATTATCACAGCATCTTATGAACAGAATGTCATATCGACGTCGGGTTTTCTTGAAAAATATAATCAGAAATCTTCCAGAATGGAAGGTCTTTTCTGCATGAAGGTTTCATTAAAAGACTTTGTATGATGTTGGGCTGGTCCTAAATGTATACTGTGTCTATCTGGCATCCGATATGACAACCATCTTGAAAATCTTGCTCTCTCTTTTCCAGAATGAAAAGTCATTTTGATATTGTGTTTTCACTGGAAGACTATTTGTGATATCTAAATGAAATGTTGCCAATCTGACCTCAAATACTGCTGCCACAATGAACATATTGAAAATAGTGTCACTAATTCTCTGAATTGAAGGCTATATCTACATGGGGTTTTTGCAAAATGACTTCTAATTGTGTCTGGTTTGACCTAAATGAAAAGGGAACTGGTTTTACATCCAGTATGGCTGTCCAGCGGCTAATTTGAAAATCCTATCAATCAAGAATATTGGATATGGCTTCAACACTTCGCAGTTAAAATGAACAAGTGGATTTATGTTGAATTCCCAGAAATTATTTTAGGCCAGAAGAGCATAAGTCCCCTCAAGGGTCTCTTGTTGTTAACTGGTATTAATATAATAACATATTCAAATGCATATATTTTTCCTCATATGTTTTTGCCATCTTTCATGGAAGTTTTCATATTTTTATCTGTTTCTTTATTCTTGTTTGTTTGCCTGTTTTTCTCAAGCCACAAATTTTTTTTTTGAATTTAACAACAAAATGAAAGCATTTATTCTACATATATAACAGAGACAAGGGTTCGGAAGACGACAGGTGTACAGACATATACTGGATGAGTCTGCAGACAGAATATTGAAAAGAATCGGGTATGTTATATGATAGATACATTATGGTTAGTACAAAGTCTACCTGTCTGCTTTGAAAGAAATATAATTTTATCCGTCATCACTACATGTTAGGGCATACAGTGATACAACTGGTAAAGTTTTATGGTTAGGTAAATATTCAGATATTGTAGCTATAATCACTGAATACATATTATGATTGTTTTTTATGACCCATGATGGCTGTATTATGGATGTAAAGTTAACCTTGTCTGTCTGTCCATCTATACATCTGTCACAGATTGGTTAAGTTGTCTCTTTAGGTCATTTCAGGCTCTTTGGTGCAGCATCTCTGTTCCATGACATTGTTTTCTTTATTTTAGATCATGCTGGTACCATATATATATGATCACTTAGACACCGTGTATATGTATACATGACTGCTAGACACCATATATATGATCACTTAGACACCATGTATATGACTAGTTTAACACTATATACATGACTGCTGGACACCATATATATGATCACTTAGACACTGTGTATATGACTAGTTTAACACAATGTATATTACTAGTTTAACACTATATACATGACTGCTGGACACCATATATATATATGATCACTTAGACACTGTGTATATGACTAGTTTAACACAATGTATATGATCATTTAGACTGAACTTCTTCACTATTGTTTACTGTCCACCTCATTAATAATAATAATAATAATAATATTATTATTATTATTATTATTATTATTATTTCTGCTGTGAAACACTTTATTTTTATGGGTTTTAAATTTAGTGGATCTAGATTTTAAACACCCCCCCCATGTATATGTCTCTGGAAATGATTGTAGTCAATATAATCGTTTCCAGAGACATATACATGTGGGGGGTGGAGTTAAATTATAGATCCACTAAATTTAAAACCCACAAAAATAAAGTGTTTCACAGTAGAATAGTATTAATTATATTAAAGTGAATTTCAAATTCACTTTCACACCTTTGTGAGCAAATAGATGTAATCCAAACTGTTTATATTAAGCTGATTAGTTATTCATTCCTAACATATGGTGTAAATGCAGCATTCTTGAAGAAAATGCCTGCTTCTTTTACCATGTTTGATTTAACATATTTAATTCCCCTATGGTAATTTTAAGTAATTCGGTTTTCTTGTGTTCTGAGAGACCGCTATCAAAGCATAACGTTGCCAACATTTAGGGATTGGGTGCATAAACAGCCCACTAATTGTAAACCTCTTTTGTTCTAAACAATCCTGCCAAAAATCACCCACTGGAACTTGTTGGATGGTGACCTTGTGGTCCATAATTGGATCTGTAAAGTTCCGATGAATGAGGGTGTTATGAATGCCAGTGCTGAAGGAATTGTTACAAAATATACAAAACATAAACTGCAAAGATACAGACAATGGACATGTGCCCTGAGATCAGGTCTTGATTGACCTGAAAATATCTACCCGTAAGCCAGTTCATGCTAATTGGTTTATCTGTATACATGACAAAATAACACTTTGAGAGACGTGATTGAAATGGGCTTTGAGAAAGTGGGACTAATCTGCTGATCATTTATTTAAAAGTTAGTTTATTTGTGCAAAAATGTGCTTGGGGAAATAAAGAAGGGCATGGACAGTGAATAATGTGTTTATTATGATACATCAGGTAAAGTAATTACAACCTTACCTGAGTTTTCATGCTGATGAAATTTTGCATTCAAATTATAGTCAGTTAGTGTTTCCAGTGATTCATGTACTAATCCTAATGTATATTTCACATTCTACGCACTATAGATAGCCATGGTATTAAAACTAAGAAGCAGGTGATGTCTTTTCACTACTTGGGGGTGGGGGTATGAATATCGGCTTGGTAGATATTTCATTGTGAATTTAAATTCATGGTCTAGCTCACCCAATAAAACAATGAAAATTTGAACTCAATGAATTTAAAGTGTTTCCTAGTATTTAAATCTGCATGGTAATAACCCAAGTTCTTACTTCACATAAGAACATTTAAGAATTGGATAGATTCTATTTAATTAAGGTCAAACAGCTTATGGAATTTTTGTTTTAAGAAGGAAGCAATTAAACAAGTATATTATCACACTACTTATGTAATTCTAGAGAGAATAAAGGTCTTTATTAAAAAGCAGTCTGGTATAAATTTTTCCTTTTACATGATGGCTGCTTAGCTTTGATTTGACTTTACTCGAAATCAGACATTAAATTAACTTCAAATAAATAAAATGGTTCGTTTTGATGAGGCTAATGAAGACATTTTTAATTATATTTCAGTTGTTTAGAGGTTGTGGTGCTATTACAGGCATTAGACATGGAGAACTTGCAGACCTGTGGACAAGCAAATGAGTGAGTATAGGAACAGTCAAGCTGATACCAAAACAGGCAAGATTATGTTGTAACACACAAGTTGATATTGTAAAGGTCAAGCCGATACTCTATCAGCCAATCTGTTACTATAACAGAGAAGCTGATATTGTAACAGGCAAGATTATACTGTATCACACAAGCTGATATTGTAACAGGCATGATTATACTGTATCACACAAGCTGATACTATAACAGGCAAGTTGATACTATAACAGGCAAGTGGATGCTATAACAGGCAAGTGGATACTATAACAGGCAAGTTGATACTATAACAGGCAAGCTGATACTATAACAGGCAAGTTGATACTATAACAGGCAAGCTGATACTATAACAGGCAAGCTTATACTATAACAGGCAAGTTGATACTATAACAGGCAAGTGGATGCTGTAAAGGCAAGTTGATACTATAACAGGCAAGTGGATGCTATAACAGACAAGCTGATACTATAAAAGGCAAGTTGATACTATAACAGGCAAGTGGATGCTATAACAGACAAGCTGATACTATAAAAGGCAAGTTGATACTATAACAGGCAAGTGGATGCTATAACAGGCAAGTGGATACTATAAACAGGCAAGTGGATACTATAAACAGGCAAGCTGAAACTGAAGATTTACTCTAAGTAAACTAGTCTCATTAAAATTGTTTGATTGAGCCAACATTTAAATGAGGGATTGAACTACGAATTGTCTTCAGTCAGTCATTTCCATCATTACCCCGTATATTTATGATCCTGAGATCAGTGTGCTTTGTGTGAATGAGACTAGACCATACCCAACATTATGATAAATTTAAAAATCATGTTTTTAATAATAGGCACTGCCCCTGCAGACAGGTAGAAACCGCTGAACACTTTTTTTAGAATGTAAAAATTGTACAACTCTGTGACATCATGTTCTACTCACACTACTGACCTGAATTGCTATCATTTATCTGTAAATCCAATGTATTCTGATGAAATTAATACACAAACATTTATAGCAGTGCAAACTTTTATAAAATTATCAAAATGATTTTAAGTTAACATGCAGTTCATAAGCACACAAATGTATTCCTTCTTTTTTTAGCCATTAAATGAAATCCAAAAATGTTCAAGTATACTTTTATATGTACATATGATTTATCTACTTGAAGTCAGCTGACAATTTTTGATTATTAAACTTACTCAGTAATAGTGGAGACATTTTTCAACAAGCTTCCTGCTTTCTACTGATTATATTGTTAGATATAATACTTGAAAATGTTTTCTTGTATAAATACTGTTCAAACAAAAGAACAAAGAAAAAATCTTGGGATCAGTCCTAGTTTGAACGTTACTTTATTGAAGAAAACATCGACAAATAATTTTGAAAAGCATTCCATCATATCTTGATAATGACTTACAGAGAGCATTCTGTCGTATCATTTAAACAATTGATGGAAAACATTCTGTCATATCTTTGTAACAATTGATGGAAAGCATTCTGTCATATCTTGATAGTGTAGTAACCTTGTTAAACCAAAAACCAGTCATTGAGATGCTTAAAAGAACTTGTTGGATAAGACTGAGACAATTCTACTGTTACGATTCTTTTTTTTTTATAAAGATGTCATTACTAGTTCATATTGGTAGGGCTTGTCATTTCTGCTGTTAAATGGAGAACTGTATCAGGTGTTCAATTATCTTTCAGTTTCTCTGAGCATACCTTACTAAAGGATAAAGAAGCCTTTCAGGTAGGTACCTTAATTGTTGAGAAAACATTAATTAGCTACACCGTTATCAAAGACACAAATAATGACTGCAATAATTCAAAATGGAGCACAAGCAGAGACATTCCATGAATATGTGTAACATGTATTTGAAGCTATAAAACTGGATTTTTTTTTTCTTCTTCACATACACATTAATTGAAAATTGACACATATAATACCTTGACAATACTAATGAGACATATAGGCATTTAGTTTTATCAGTGTACAAAATATACACTCGTAATTTTATTTCATCTGCATTTTCAGAAAGTCGACAAATTGATGCATTTATTTGGATCAGAAGTCCCACATGGACCTATCCTTTTGAGTTGGACAGTGGCACGCCAAATGTTTCTTGATGGAGATGACTTTGCTGTTACACGCCAGATGGGGAACCTAGCTTTGCAGCTGAATGTTTTTGAGTTTTTATCGGAGCTTTTGGACCGGGAACCTTTCAATGGAACATCTGTAAGAACTTTTTTGTTTTGCCTCTGGGTGATAGATAGATGTAACTTTGGTGGCTCCAGTATGTAGTGATACATAGGTGTAACTTTGTTGGTTCCAGTGTGTAGTGATACATAGATGTAACTGTGGTGGTTCCAGTGTGTAGTGATACATAGATGTAACTTTGGTGGTTCCAGTGTGTAGTGATACATAGATGTAACTTTGGTGGTTCCAGTGTGTAGTGGTACATAGATGTAACTTTAGTGGTTCCAGGGTATGGTGATACATAGGTGTAACTTTGGTGGTTCAGTGTGTAGTGATACATATATGTAACTTTGGTGGTTCCAGTGTATAGTGATACATAGGTGTAACTTCGGTGATTCCAGTGTGTGGTGATACATAGGTGTAACTTTGGTGGTTCCAGTGTGTGGTGATACATATGTGTAACTTTGGTCATTCCAGTGTGTAGTGATACATGGATGTAAATTTGGTGGTTCCAGTGTGTAGTGATACATAGGTGTAATTTTGGTGCTTCAAGTGTGTGGTGATACATAGGTGTAATTTTGGTGGTTCCAGTGTGTACTGATACAAAGGTTTAACTTTGGTGGTTCCAGTGTGTACTGATACATAGGTGTAACTTTGTTGGTTCCAGTGTGTAGTGATACATAGATGTAACTTTGGTGGTTCCAGTGTGTAGTGATACATAGATGTAACTTTGGTGGTTCCAGTGTGTAGTGGTACATAGATGTAACTTTAGTGGTTCCAGGGTGTGGTGATACATAGGTGTAACTTTGGTGGTTCAGTGTGTAGTGATACATATATGTAACTTTGGTGGTTCCAGTGTATAGTGATACATAGGTGTAACTTCTGTGATTCCAGTGTGTGGTGATACATAGGTGTAACTTTGGTGGTTCCAGTGTGTGGTGATACATATGTGTAACTTTGGTCATTCCAGTGTGTAGTGATACATGGATGTAAATTTGGTGGTTCCAGTGTGTAGTGATACATAGGTGTAATTTTGGTGCTTCAAGTGTGTGGTGATACATAGGTGTAATTTTGGTGGTTCCAGTGTGTACTGATACAAAGGTTTAACTTTGGTGGTTCCAGTGTGTACTGATACATAGGTGTAACTTTGTTGGTTCCAGTGTGTAGTGATACATAGATATGTAACTTTGGTGGTTCCAGTCTGTAGTGATACATAGGTGTAACTTTGGTGGTTCCAGTGTGTTGTGATACATAGATGTAACATTGGTGGTTCCAGTGTGTGGTGATACATAGATGTAATTTTGTTGATTCCATTGTATGGTGATACATGGCTGTTACTTTTGTGGTACTGGCATATGGTGATATATAGTGTTATCTTGGTGGAGTTGTCAGTAAATCTCAAGTTTGTGTTTACAATTTTGAAACAGTTACTATATTCAACTGAAAGTTTGGTTTAATATTATTTACCATAATATTCAGTGATAAAGCCAGTTATGCACACAGAGCACAAGAGCTGTTTTTATTATTTTTGTGTGAAAGGAATGTATTGGCTGTATGGTGAGAAGTCTGCTTGATGCAGCATTTTTTTTAAAAATCTCATGTTGGTTCTGTCTAGGTACTTTGATATGAACTGAATTAAAGTGTTTAAGGGGACAAACACAAAGTGATGTACAAGACATGTAATGAAGACGTTGACATTTTTTGCATGTGTGCTAAAAAATAAAATTACTCCTGGGAAATAATAAAGTCCAAAAGTTTGTAGGATTGAAAAAAAGAAAGGAAATAAATCTCAATTCAATAATTTATAAATTGCCAATGCCTGTTTTTCACTTAAAGATTACCACTCGGGTTACCTAGTGGTCAGAGCATCTGCCTCGAATGCGGGAGGTCATGGGTTTGATCCATGGCCGAGTCATTCCAAAGACTTACAAAAATTATACTAACAGCTGCCTCACTTCATGTTCAGCATTAAGAGGTTCGTGTTAGGACTGGTCAGCCTGGTGTCAGGATAATGTGACTGGGTGGGACATCATGCTACATGTCTGCGGCATGATGCCCCAGTGCTAGACATCACTATAAACTGTCACACTGCAGACATCATAGCGATATGACTGAATTTTTTTAAAAGCTATATTAAATATCCAAATCACACACACACTTAAAGATTGCAGGAACACTGTTACCCATTCTTCACTTTAATGTGAGAAACCAGTGAAAAATAGCAGGGAATTTGATTTGTGAAGGCATCGTAGTATACTTTCACTGTGTTCTTCATGTTTTATTTCTTTTATTTTTAGATAACAGCTCTTCTGTCTCACTTTGTTGTGTATGCTGTCATGAGAGTAGCTCTTTCAGTGTTTGACGAAAAAACACTGGGAAGGAATGACAGAGAAGTTCAGGTTGGTCTATGTGCATGTTATTTGTTTTATTTCATTGCAGATGAAAGGAGGTGTACAGAATTTTGACATTAAATGTAGTGTTTTGTTTGAAATTTAATGTCTCTTACAGATAAAATGAGAGCATAACTGAATAGTATTGGACATCCTTATAGCACTTTACCAGTTGGCAAACACACATACTTACAACAAAAAAACTTTTATTAAATTTTTTGAAAAGGAAAAGTTTACTCTTTGACAATTGCAGTCGTTCTCTCCATCTTTCAAAGAACTGGCATGGTTTAATTGAACTTAGAGAAATTGTTTAAACATTAGGTAATCTAGATTATTGTTATTATTGAGTCTTATAATCAAGAGCCTTGATGACGTAGAGGGCTTATAATCAAGAGCCTTGATGACTTAGAGGTCTTATAATGAAGAGCCTTGATGACTTAGGTGGCGCTCACCAGATAATATGTACTTTTGAGAGAGTGACGTATGTAAGGTGAAGTAGTTCGCATTTAAAACATGCACATTGGAGAGAACGTTTGCATACCTCTATGCTACATTAATGTAATGTGGATGATATTTCTTTTGGATATTGTACTTTTGGAAATTTTACATGATTTAAGCACACTGCTAACTAAAATGACTGCTCCCTTGTGTTAAAAAATCAGTCTGAATTAGTCTAAAGTACACTATACATAGCAGCTATTAAAATAGGGAAAATGAATTTTGCCAGACTAGACAATACCAGCTTCTGAAAGTGCAATGAATGAATTACCAAATATATAAAATGTAAAAAAAGTTATCGACTCTTTTTTATACAATTGACCTCTGAAGTTCAGGAAGTGAAAATGACCAAGTAGAGCTAGCACTTTTTTGAAAGGTTCACATTTGAAGTAAGGCCAAGCTGTATACTCTATAACCCATAGTACACCCATCAATCATACACCAAAATAAAGGGAATTAAAGGTTCTTTGCATTATACCTAAGATATACAAGGTCTTTTTTAAATAGCCAGTATAACGAGTGAGGAAAGCCGGGGACATTCTTTTTCTTTAAATTCCTAACCCTATGCAAAATGCGAAACTGTATAGCGCCACCTTAAAGAAAATAAAAAAATGTTTGCAATTATTTTTTTTTATTTTCATATAATTATGTATGATGTTCAGAATAAAATGGTACATTCATATTGCATTTAAGCATGAAAATAAGCTAATTATGATCATTTTCCTCTTGCTTACATAATTTGCCATGAGGTATGTTTGTGTGAGTAGAGACCTTAATTATGGGGAAATTAGAAGACTTAGAATATAGGAATAGAGTCAACTTAAATTTAAAACTGTTGCAATAAGGGACAGAAATATATGTTGAAAATGTTTCTTTTCATTTATTTGCAATGAAATAAAAAAATAAATGAAGAGAAAGTGAATTCGCTTCTTCCATATTAAACAATAGGCAAATATTTTACACTTTGACCTTTGACCTTTATGAAGCTGATGAGTTACCTCCCTTTTCTAATTGTAAAATTCATTGTTGATATCTCAGAAATAATTCTGGCTAGTTTCATGTTCCTGTCATTCCGCATAACATTGGTTGCTATGTTTACAAAATGTAATGTGCATTCTTAAAATAGCTCACTTTTATCATGGGGGGGGGTAGGCTGGACTTGTTAGAGACTCTGACACTCATAAATACTGTTCTGTGGGGGAAAATGCAGGAGAATTATTCATAAGGATTGTTTTGATGCTTGCGACTTAAATGTTTCAGCCATATAAACATAATTAAATCATACAAAAATAATACCTACATCTTCTTTATGGTGGCGCTCACCAGATAATATGTACTTTTGAGAGAGTGACATATGTAAGGTGAAGTAGTTCGCATTTAAAACATGCACAGTGGAGAGAACGTTTGCATACCTCTATGCTACATTAATGTAATGTGGATCAAAACAATCCTTATGAATAATTCTCCTGCATTTTTCCCCACAGAACAGTATTTATGAGTGTCAGAGTCTCTAACAAGTCCAGCCTCCCCCCCCCATGATAAAAGTGAGCTATTTTAAGAATGCACATTACATTTTGTAAACATAGCAACCAATGTTATGCTGAATGACAGGAACATGAAACTAGCCAGAATTATTTCTGAGATATCAACAATGAATTTTACAATTAGAAAAGGGAGGTAACTCATCAGCTTCATAAAGGTCAAAGGTCAAAGTGTAAAATATTTGCCTATTGTTTAATATGGAAGAAGCGAATTCACTTTCTCTTCATTTATTTTTTTATTTCATTGCAAATAAATGAAAAGAAACATTTTCAACATATAGTTCTGTCCCTTATTGCAACAGTTTTAAATTTAAGTTGACTCTATTCCTATATTCTAAGTCTTCTAATTTCCCCATAATTAAGGTCACTACTCACACAAACATACCTCATGGCAAATTATGTAAGCAAGAGAAAAATGATCATAATTAGCTTATTTTCATGCTTAAATGCAATATGAATGTACCATTTTATTCAGAACATCATACATAATTATATGAAAATAAAAAAAAATAATTGCAAACATTTTTTTATTTTCTTTAAGGTGGCGCTATACAGTTTCGCATTTTGCATAGGGTTAGGAATTTAAAGGAAAAGAATGTCCCCAGCTTTCCTCACTGGTTATACTGGCTATTTAAAAAAGACCTTGTATATCTTAGGTATAATGCAAAGAACCTTTAATTCCCTTTATTTTGGTGTATGATTGATGGGTGTACTATGGGTTATAGAGGATACAGCTTGGCCTTACTTCAAATGTGCACCTTTCAAAAAAGTGCTAGCTCTACTTGGTCATTTTCACTTCCTGAACTTCAGAGGTCAATTGTATAAAAAAGAGCCAATAACTTTTTTTACATTTTATATATTTGGTAATTCATTCATTGCACTTTCAGAAGCTGGTATTGTCTAGTCTGGCAAAATTCATTTTCCCTATTTTAATAGCTGCTATGTATAGTGTACTTTAGACTAATTCAGACTGATTTTTTAACACAAGGGAGCAGTCATTTTAGTTAGCAGTGTGCTTAAATCATGTAAAATTTCCAAAAGTACAATATCCAAAAGAAATATCATCCACATTACATTAATGTAGCATAGAGGTATGCAAACATTCTCTCCACTGTGCATGTTTTAAATGCGAACTACTTCACCTTACATACGTCACTCTCTCAAAAGTACATATTATCTGGTGAGCGCCACCTAATCAAGAGTCTTGATGACTTAGAGGGCCTATAATCAAGAGCCTTGATGACTTAGAGGGCTTATAATCAAGAGTCTTGATGACTTTGAGGGCTTATAATCAAGAGCCTTGATGACTTAGAGGGCTTATAATCAAGAGTCTTGATGACTTAGAGGGCTTATAATCAAGAGTCTTGATGACTTAGAGGGCTTATAATCAAGAGTCTTGATGACTTAGAGGGCTTATAATCAAGAGACTTGGGTGGCGCTGTGGTGGCGCTATACAGTTTCGCATTTTGCATAGGGTTAGAATTTTAAAGAAAAAGAATTTCCTCGGCTTTCGTCACTGGTTATACTGGCTATTTAAAAAAGACCTTGTATATCTTAGGTATAATTAAAAGAACCTTTAATTCCCTTTATTTTGATGTATGATTGATGGGTGTACTATGGGTTATAGAGTATACAGCTTGGCCTCACTTCAAATGTGAACCTTTCAAAAAAGTGCTAGCTCTGCTTGGTCATTTTCACTTCCTGAACTTCAGAGGTAAATTGTAAAAAAAAGAGCCGATAACTTTTTTTACATTTTACATATTTGGTAATTCATTCATTGCACTTTCAGAAGCTGGTATTGTCTAGTCTGGCAAAATTCATTTTCCCTATTTTAATAGCTGCTATGTATAGTGTACTTTAGACTAATTCAGGCTGATTTTTTAACACAAGGGAGCAGTCATTTTAGTTAGCAGTGTGCTTAAATCATGTAAAATTTCCAAAAGTACAATATCCAAAGAAGTATGATCCACATTACATTACTATAGCATATAGGTATGCCAACATTCTCTCCATTGTGCATGTTTTAAATGCAAACTACTTCACCTTACATACGTCACTCTCTCTAAAGTACATATTAATTGGTGAGCGCCCCCTCTACAGTTTCGTATTTTGCATAGGGTTAGGATTTTAAAGAAAAAGAATTTCCCCGGCTTTCCTCACTGGTTATACTGGCTATTTAAAAAAGACCTTGTATATCTTAGGTATAATGCAAAGAACCTTTAATTCCCTTTATTTTGGTGTATGATTGATGGGTGTACTATTGGTTATAGAGTATACAGCTTGGCCTTACTTCAGATGTGCACCTTTCAAAAAAGTGCTAGCTCTACTTGGTCATTTTCACTTCCTGAACTTCAGAGGTAACTTGTATAAAAAAGAGCCGATAACTTTTTTTACATTTTATATATTTGGTAATTCATTCATTGCACTTTCAGAAGCTGGTATTGTCTAGTCTGGCAAAATTCATTTTCCCTATTTTAATAGCTGTTATGTATAGTATACTTGAGACTAATTCAGGCTGATTTTTTAACATAAAGGAGCAGTCATTTTAGTTAGCAGTGTGCTTAAATCATGTAAAATTTCCAAAAGTACAATATCCAAAGAAATATCATCCACATTACATTAATGTAGCATAGAGGTATGCCAACATTCTCTCCATTGTGCATGTTTTAAATGCGATCTACTTCACCTTACATACGTCACTCTCTCAAAAGTACATATTATCTGGTGAGCGCCCCCTTGATGACTTAGAGGGCTTATAATCAAGAGTCTTGATGACTTAGAGGGCTTATAATCAAGAGTCTTGATGACTCAGAGGACCTGCCTAATAGTTCACACACACAGCGCAATCATACAAACAATTCATTTTTTTCTTTCTGTGCACCATTTTTGACACCTTGTAGTTGTCTGATTGCATCCATTACAGTTTTGTTGAGTTGAAGATGTAATGATACATCCTGGAGAAAACACTGCAATGGGCACTTTTACACTCTGAGGATGATACTTTTACATCGTGCAATGAAAGCAGTTAGGTTGCCATCTGTTTTATTCCTGAATAAGTATGCAGTTAGGTTGCCATGTGTTTTATGCCCTAATAAGTATGCAGTTATGTTGCCATGTGTTTTGTTATGCCTAAATAAGTAGTTAGGTTACTGTGTTTTATTGTGCCTGAATAAGTAAGCAGTTAGGTTGCCATGTGTTTTATGGCCAAATAAGCAGCTAGTTTGCCATGTTTTATTGTGCCTGAATAAGTAAGCAGTTAGGCTGCTGTGTGTTTTATTGTGCCTGAATAAGTAAGCAGTTAGGCTGCTGTGTGTTTTATTGTGCCTGAATAAGTAAGCAGTTAGGCTGCTGTGTGTTTTATTGTGCCTGAATAAGTAAGCAGTTAGGCTGCTGTGTGTTTTATTGTGCCTGAATAAGTAAGCAGTTAGGCTGCTGTGTGTTTTATTATGCCTGAAGAAGTAAAATATTTGCTTAGAAAAACTTTTGTTTGATACAAAATTATAGCAATTACACCATTTCAAGATATTTTATTACTAAATTTTATTTAAAAATGTAAAATATATGTAATATTCACCCAGCAAGTAATGCACAGAACATCACTGGCAAGATGTTACAAGTTGCTTTTAAAATATAATACGTGTATATTCTTAGCTTTGTTTAGATTTAATGCAGACTTGTGATTTTCCGATTTTTCAGTTAATATGTGATGTAAGCATGAAATTGCTGAGAAGAAGCTCCATCGCAGACGATGTGTGGAATCGAGTGAGTATCGGTCACTTCTTACTCTCTTGAGAATGTATGATATCAAGAGTGTGTGGAATCAAGTGAGTATCGGTCACTTCTTACTCTCTTGAGAATGTATGATATCAAGAGTATGTGTGGAATCAAGTGTGTATCGGTCACTTCTTACTCACTTTAGAATGTATGATATCAAGAGTATGTGTGGAATCGAGTGTGTATCAGTCACTTCTTACTCACTTGAGAATGTATGATGAAGAGTATGTGTGGAATTGAGTGAGTATCGGTTACTTCTTACTCACTTGAGAATGTATGATGAAGAGTATGTGTGGAATCAAGTGAGTATCGGTCACTTCTTACTCACTTTAGAATGTATGATATCAAGAGTATGTGTGGAATCGAGTGTGTATCAGTCACTTCTTACTCACTTTAGAATGTATGATGAAGAGTATGTGTGGAATCAAGTGAGTATCGGTCACTTCTTACTCACTTTAGAATGTATGATATCAAGAGTATGTGTGGAATCGAGTGTGTATCAGTCACTTCTTACTCACTTTAGAATGTATGATGAAGAGTATGTGTGGAATCAAGTGAGTATCGGTCACTTCTTACTCACTTTAGAATGTATGATATCAAGAGTATGTGTGGAATCGAGTGTGTATCAGTCACTTCTTACTCACTTGAGAATGTATGATGAAGAGTATGTGTGGAATCAAGTGAGTATCGGTCACTTCTTACTCACTTTAGAATGTATGATATCAAGAGTATGTGTGGAATCGAGTGTGTATCAGTCACTTCTTACTCACTTGAGAATGTATGATGAAGAGTATGTGTGGAATCAAGTGAGTATCGGTCACTTCTTACTCACTTTAGAATGTATGATATCAAGAGTATGTGTGGAATCGAGTGTGTATCAGTCACTTCTTACTCACTTGAGAATGTATGATGAAGAGTATGTGTGGAATCAAGTGAGTATCGGTCACTTCTTACTCACTTTAGAATGTATGATATCAAGAGTATGTGTGGAATCGAGTGTGTATCAGTCACTTCTTACTCACTTGAGAATGTATGATGAAGAGTATGTGTGGAATCAAGTGAGTATCGGTCACTTCTTACTCACTTTAGAATGTATGATATCAAGAGTATGTGTGGAATCGAGTGTGTATCAGTCACTTCTTACTCACTTGAGAATGTATGATGAAGAGTATGTGTGGAATCAAGTGAGTATCGGTCACTTCTTACTCACTTTAGAATGTATGATATCAAGAGTATGTGTGGAATCGAGTGTGTATCAGTCACTTCTTACTCACTTGAGAATGTATGATGAAGAGTATGTGTGGAATCAAGTGAGTATCGGTCACTTCTTACTCACTTTAGAATGTATGATATCAAGAGTATGTGTGGAATCGAGTGTGTATCAGTCACTTCTTACTCACTTGAGAATGTATGATGAAGAGTATGTGTGGAATCAAGTGAGTATCGGTCACTTCTTACTCACTTTAGAATGTATGATATCAAGAGTATGTGTGGAATCAAGTGTGTATCGGTCACTTCTTACTCTCTTGAGAATGTATGATATCAAGAGTATGTGTGGAATCAAGTGTGTATCGGTCACTTCTTACTCACTTTAGAATGTATGATATCAAGAGTATGTGTGGACTCAAGTGAGTATCGGTTACTTCTTACTCTCTTGAGAATGTATGATATCAAGAGTATGTGTGGAATCAAGTGTGTATCGGTCACTTCTTACTCACTTTAGAATGTATGATATCAAGAGTATGTGTGGAATCGAGTGTGTATCAGTCACTTCTTACTCACTTGAGAATGTATGATGAAGAGTATGTGTGGAATCAAGTGAGTATCGGTCACTTCTTACTCACTTTAGAATGTATGATATCAAGAGTATGTGTGGAATCAAGTGTGTATCGGTCACTTCTTACTCTCTTGAGAATGTATGATATCAAGAGTATGTGTGGAATCAAGTGTGTATCGGTCACTTCTTACTCACTTTAGAATGTATGATATCAAGAGTATGTGTGGACTCAAGTGAGTATCGGTTACTTCTTACTCTCTTGAGAATGTATGATATGAAGAGTATGTGTGGAATTGTGAAAAGCAAAATTGCCTGATTCTATGATTTCATTATATTTTCTAAAGTCAGTTCCATGGAAAATACAAAACATAATACTGGGTCTGCCAACCATTTCAATTTGACCATAAGTCTTATTTAAATGACCCTTTTATTATAAACTTAGGGAGTATTAGCCAAAACTCTAACAGATGTGATCATAATGGTTGCAACCAGACATGGGCATGTCTGGGTTTGGTCCAGATCTGAGTTTTCATATTGGATTAGGTGGAGTTGGTGTGGTAACCATGGGGACCATGACAAATCCAGCATCTGGTTATAGATAGCTGCCTGAAATAAAGATCCAATTAGAATCAGTGGCAACTAGCATGTTGTTGGTTTTCAAAAATTGTTTTAATTATTCTGCTAAATATGCACAAGGTGCAAAAGAAGAAGAAAAATTGATAAATCTATCTCTGTCTGCAATCTCACTAATTGGCAGTATTTTTAAGAAAAACCCTAAAAGTTTGTTCCAGGTATTCTTGTGCATTTGTTAGGCTGAGTTATCCAGTAAATTACTTTTCGTTAAACCTCTTGTAGAGCTGTATCAGTTGTCATCAAGTGTTACACGATTTTGACTCCAGGAGATTCTTTCATTTACTGGAAAATAATTTAAGTTAATAAGGATTCAGTCACTTTGAATTTCTGTTGGTTTTTTTTCTTCAATTAACCACATGACAATTGAAATTAATTAGCATTTGTTTACTTGAAGTTTGCATTTGAAATTTGCTAAGAGGACCTTTCTTTAGCTTTGGAAATTATGAATAATTAATATTGCCTAATCTTAATAATTTATCATTTCTGTTGTTTTTTTTGTTGTTGTTATATGTAATATACCATTTGTGTTATTACGATGTATCAAACAAAAAATTGCAACTTTTCATTTTTGTGGAATGAAGAAAAATAAAACATTCAAAATTCATTTTATATTTTATTTGATTACTTACATCGCAACAATTCTAGTGGCGAAATTATGTTTTCTTAAACTTATTCTTTGCAATAAGACCAGTCAAACATCTTGTTTATCGTGTTGTACACACAGTTTAAGGAGAAAGCAATAATTGTAAAGTCCATATTTGACACCAGATATTCTAAAAATATGTTGACCTGAGACATCATTAACTTAAATTCACATGATGAACATAAATTTAATATAGTAATCCTACCTTCAAGTGATGATATTTATTAAATACCTATTATTATACAATTCCTGATAAGGGTTACATTTCATGATGCTGATTGATTCATCCCTGGTCATGTATGAAAGATAACTGTAAGAAGCACATTTCAGACAGAAAGCAGTTTAAATCAATATGGTTTAATGATTAAAATAAATTATCAGATAAAAGTTCTAGAGTATTACTTCTTTATGTTCAGATTCCAATTTTAGCTCTGCTGGTCATAGACCATAAGTTCTTACAGGATGGCCTGTTGTCCTTCATCAATTACCTCTCATCTGATGCGCAATTTTGTTATCTGTGCTTCGCCTAAACTACTGGGAGGATTACCATGAAACTTGACGCACACATTCAACCCATGGTCTAGCTGGTCCTAAATGTATAAATGGTGCTACTAGGACATCCATTATGGCCACCAAAGTGACCGGCTTGAAAATCTTATTATTGCTACTTCTCATATCAACATGGGGTTTTCATTAAAACATTTCACTTGCTTTATTGTTGGT
Organism: Sinohyriopsis cumingii; assembly: GCA_028554795.2. NCBI lineage: Eukaryota > Metazoa > Mollusca > Bivalvia > Unionida > Unionidae > Sinohyriopsis > Sinohyriopsis cumingii. The sequence continues at coordinate 13,168,636 of CM068840.1, forward strand.
CCTAAATGAAATTGATACTGAGCTGACGTCCAGTATGGCCATTACAGTGGCCATAGTGAAAATCCTGTAATCGCTACTTCTACTGAATGGATGGTCATATCATCATTGGTTTTTAATTAAAGACTTCTGACCATGTCTAGCTGAACCTAAATGAAGATAATGCCAATCCAGTATGTCCACCACACTTGCCTTCCTGAAATATTTTTTATATTAGTTCTCATGAATAAATAGTCATATCATCAACAGATAACTAGTTGGTCCTAATTTAAAATGGTGTCTTGCAGATATCCAGTATAACTGCACAGTGAAAATCTCGTCCCTGATTTTTCTGAATGGATGGTCAAAATGGAATGGTACTTTCACAAAAGTCTTGTCACTTCTGAATGGATGGTCATATTAGCATGGTGTTTTAACCAGATGCCTTGTAATAGTGTCTAGTTTGTCCTAAATGATGCTTATCTTACATACAATATGGCTACAACAATGACTAGTTTAAAAATCTTTTTCAAGGATTTCAACACTCAGCAGTTTAAAAGAGGAATGGTATTTTATTCAGTTCCTCTATATATAAAATCGACAATCAAGCATCCTTCCCCTTGAAGGACTCTTTGTTTAAATATGGCATTGTGTTTTCAGTTAATTATTTTGGCATCTCTGCCTTGACCAGAAGGGTGTATGTTCAGTTCTTCCATGTTTGCTACCTTGCTTGGGCAGAATACTTGTCTCAGCTTGCTCAGACCCTGTGTTGCTCTGCTATAAAACAAAAACAAACAAAAAATGTCAAAACCTAATCTTACATTGATGTGTTTTCTGTTTTTATTCATATAGGGTTTGGATGATGGTGTGGGGAACCTACTAAAGTCAGCAGTACTGTCCTTTCCCCACAGATTTGGTAGTCTAGTTCAACTGAGTACAGCAATGGCTAGTGCTAACGCCAACAGTACAGCTAAGGTAAGTACTGTACATTTGATATACTTTGCACTTGTATTATTATCTCAGTGAATTTCTTGTGGTTGAATCTCATCATGATAAGTGCGCACAGACAGTTTTATAAACGTCTTTCACATGTGTTTACATACTAGAAGAGTTATCTCCCATTATATATGTTTTGGAGCTGTCCATTTTGAAGTACATTGTCTCACCCAATTAGGTCACACTAAATAAAACATGTGAGATTCATTATTGAGACCAATATTTAACCCCTAAAGCTGAGTGGTATCAAAATATTAGACATGGTTAGTTCCAAGAAACTTAGTTTCTTGTAGGCATGTTATAGCAGTTACTTGAGGCATGCCATGATTGAGAAGTGTGTGCTCACTAAGATATATATATATATATATATATATATATATATAGTGTGTGATGGTTTTGACCCGCCCCCCCCCCCCATAAAATGATGCGTATGGTTTTTAAGCTTTGTGAGTGTATTATGTTGTAACTTTATTTGAATTAACAGTAAAATCTTTGGTCACCTTGGCATGTCATTTGTGTGTCTTGAACTAGTTTGATTAAACTCTTATCTATTTTCATATGTGCTATATTTTAGCCTGACTTTTTGTTATTAGACAGTGCCCATATCATTATGACACCATCATGATATATGGTAATGATGTAACAAAATAACCCAATAAATCTTAATTCAAATGGTTTGTCTTGAATTATTGAAACATGTGTATATTATTATTATTATTGTATTTTTTTAAAAGTTTTATTGGTTGAGGTATGTTCATGAAATAGATACTTATTTTATTTAAAAAATCAGAAATTTTTCCTTTATTTTAAAGCTGGCTGAAAAGCAATGCATATTTGTGTGAATTCTATATCAGGCTATATTATGAACAATTCTTTGTTTAACATTACATACATTTCCTTTTGCTAGATTTTAGAACTGTGGTCAGAACTCCATTATTATACAGAGTACCTGGACAGGAATAGTGCTCAGGATCTCATACCCACACATGATTCCGCAGTCTGGAAACTGGCTAGAGACAAAATTCCTTATGAAGCAGGTGGGTACATTTTATTGGTCGTTTGTCATTATTATGTTATAACAATATGACATAAATATTGTATGTCATACTGTGACATAGCATTATGGCAGTATGTTATATTATCACATAGCTGTGGTATAATGTGACACAGCATTATAGTATGAAGTGACAGCAATATGTTATAGTGTGACAGAATATTATATTACACAGTGATACAGCATTATGGTAGACATAGCATTATGGTTTATTGTGATGGTATTATGGTATACAATAACAGCATTATAGTATACAGTGACACAGCATTATAGTATACTGTGTCACCGCATTATAGTAGACTGATGCAGCATTGTAGTATACTGTGTCACAACATTATAGTAGACTGTAACATAGCAGTATGGTATACTGTGACAGCATTATAGAAGACTCGTATAGCATTATAGTATACAGTGACACAACATTATAGTGTACTGTGTCACCGCATTATAGTAGACTGATGCAGCGTTGTAGTATACTTTGTCACAACATTATAGTAGACTGTAACATAGCAGTATGGTATACTGTGTCAGCATTATAGTATACTGTTGCATAGCATTATGTTGTACTGTGACACAGCATTGTAGTATACATGTGACACAGCATTGTTATACTGGGACACAGCATTATAGTTTACAGTGACATAGCATTATGTATATCGTAACAGCATTGAGGTATGTTGTGACTTAGCATTATGGTATACTGTGACATAGCATTATGTATATCGTAACAGCATTGAGGTATGTTGTGACTTAGCATTATGGTATACTGTGACATAGCATTATGTATATCGTAACAGCATTGAGGTATGTTGTGACTTAGCATTATGGTATACTGTGACATAGCATTATGTATATCGTAACAGCATTGAGGTATGTTGTGACTTAGCATTATGGTATACTGTGACATAGCATTATGTATATCGTAACAGCATTGAGGTATGTTGTGACTTAGCATTATGGTATACTGTGACATAGTATAGTCATGTAGTAGATCATTGCAAAATATTTTGAACAAAGGTGAAAAATAGTATTCAAATCAGAGTCATTGTCTTCAGAAATGGAGTTCTGGAAAATGTTGAGTAATACAAGATTCAGTTAAGTACAAACATCTTCGGTATTTTAGCATTATGCAGCGTCTTTTGTAAATTTTGAATCCAATGAATTTTCATGGAAGATCTTTAAATATCATGAAGAAAGATAAATTTTTTACTTGAGAAGCCTATTTATTGCAAATTGTTAGATGGAAATGTGACACATTGAGATGGACGATTTCAAAGGATCGTTTGTCTCGTGTCAGTAAATGAGGAGGTGGATGATTTCAAAGGTAAATTTTTCCACTTGTCAGTAAATGAGAGGGATGATTTCAAAGATGGATATTTCTCTTTATGTCAGTAAATGCATTAAATGGTTGCAGTAGTTTAGGATACAGGTACAAGTTGTATTGTTGAGAATGAAGATAGTTATAAATTATTTCTGTAGCTGTTACCATTGTTGTTCTGACTTGAAAATGGAAAAATTGGTCAAGATTTTAATCCAGCAAACTACTCATGCAGTATGATTCCTAGGTATGGATCTGTTTCTTATTTAGATTCAGTCATCAGATTCATAGATGTAGATGTGTTCACTGTTTATATTCAGACCTCAGATTGGTGCAGTATGATTCGTAGATGCAGATGTGTCCATTGTTTATATTCAGACCTCAGATTGGTGCAGTATGATTCATAGATGTATGTGTGTTCATTATTTAGATTCAGATCTCAAATCGGTACAGTATGATTCATAGATGTAGATCTGTTAATGTTTAGTTTCAGTCCTTGGAGTCCTAGGTCCAAGTCTGTTCTTTACTTCAATTCAGTCCTTGGAGTCCTAGGTATAGGCATGTTCTTCATTTAGATTCATTCCTCAAATTCCTAAGTATAAATCTGTTCTTTGTTTAGATTCAGACCTCAGATTGATTCATTATGATTATTAGGTAAAGATCTGTTTATTGTTTAGATTTCATCTCCAGATTCATGCAGTATGATTCCAAGGTACAGATCCTACCTCAATTCATGCAGTATGATTTCCTGATATAGCTCCAACCTTGATTCATGCAGTATGCTTCCATGGTATAGATCTGACCTCAATTCATGCAGTATGATATCTTGTTGTAAATCTGACCTCAGTTCATGCAAAATGATTCCAAGGTATAGATCTGACCTCAGTTCATGCAAAATGATTCCAAGGTATAGATCTGACCTCAGTTCATGCAAAATGATTCCAAGGTGCAGATCCTACCTCAGTTCATGCAGTATGATATCTTGTTGTAGATCTGACCTCAATTCATGCAGTATGATATCTAGTTGTAGATCTGACCTAAGATTAATGTAGTGTGATTCCAAGGTATAGATCTAACCTCAATTCATGCAAAATGATTCCAAGGTACAGATCCTACCTCAATTCATGCAGTATGATTCCAAAGTATAGATCTGACCTCAATTCATGCAGTATGATATCTTGTTGTAGATCTGACCTAAGATTAATGCAGTATGATTCCAAGGTATAGATCTAACCTCAACTCGTGCAGTATGATTCCAAAGTATAGCTCCGACCTCAATTCATGCAGTATGATTCCAGGGTATAGATCTGACCTCATTTCATTCAGTACAATTTCAAGTATTTGACCTTAATTCGTGCAGAATAATTCCATGGTATAGATTTGACCACAGATTCATGGAGTATGATTTCTAGGTATGGATCTGTGCATTGTTAGATTCAGACATCAGATTCTCTCAGTATCATGCAAATATATGGATTCGTTTATTGTTCAGATTCAGACTGCAGAATAATGCAATATTATATGGTAACTTTGAGAGTCCAGCAGTCATTCTGTTTATTGTTTAGATTCTGACCTCAAATTTATGCAGTAACTTTGAGAATCCAGCAGTCATTCTGTTTATTGTTAGATCCAGACCTTAAATCCATACAATAACTCGAAGTCCTGCAGTCATTCTGCTATTGTTAGATCCAGACCTTAAATCCATACAATAACTTGGAGTCCTGCAGTCATTTTGCTGTTGTTAGATCCAGACCTTAAATCCATACAATAGCTTGGAGTCCTGCAGTCATTCTGCTATTGTTAGATCCAGACCTTAAATCCATACAATAGCTTGGAGTCCTGCAGTCATTCTGTTATTGTTAGATCCAGACCTTAAATCTATACAATAGCTCGGAGTCCTGCAGTCGTTCTGTTATTATTAGATCCAGACCTTAAATCCATACAATAGCTCGGAGTCCTGCAGTCATTCTGTTATTGTTAGATCCAGACCTTAAATCCATACAATAGCTCGGAGTCCTGCAGTCATTCTGTTATTGTTAGATCCAGACCTTAAATCCATACAATAACTCGAAGTCCTGCAGTCATTCTGCTATTGTTAGATCCAGACCTTAAATCCATACAGTAACTTGGAGTCCTGCAGTCATTTTGCTGTTGTTAGATCCAGACCTTAAATCCATACAATAGCTCAGAGTCCTGCAGTCGTTCTGTTATTGTTAGATCCAGACCTTAAATCTATACAATAACTTGGAGTCCTGCAGTCATTCTGTTATTGTTAGATCCAGACCTTAAATCCATACAATAGCTCAGAGTCCTGCAGTCGTTCTGTTATTGTTAGATCCAGACCTTAAATCTATACAATAACTTGGAGTCCTGCAGTCATTCTGTTATTGTTAGATCCAGACCTTAAATCCATACAATAACTCGAAGTCCTGCAGTCATTCTGTTTATTGTTTAGATTCTGACCTCAAATTTATGCAGTAACTTTGAGAATCCAGCAGTCATTCTGTTTATTGTTAGATCCAGACCTTAAATCCATACAATAGCTCAGAGTCCTGCAGTCGTTCTGTTATTGTTAGATCCAGACCTTAAATCTATACAATAACTTGGAGTCCTGCAGTCATTCTGTTATTGTTAGATCCAGACCTTAAATCCATACAATAGCTCAGAGTCCTGCAGTCGTTCTGTTATTGTTAGATCCAGACCTTAAATCTATACAATAACTCGAAGTCCTGCAGTCATTCTGCTATTGTTAGATCCAGACCTTAAATCCATACAATAGCTCAGAGTCCTGCAGTCATTCTGTTATTGTTAGATCCAGACCTTAAATCCATACAATAGCTTGGAGTCCTGCAGTCATTCTGTTATTGTTAGATCCAGACCTTAAATCCATACAATAGCTCAGAGTCCTGCAGTCATTCTGTTATTGTTAGATCCAGACCTTAAATCCATACAATAGCTCAGAGTCCTGCAGTCATTCTGTTATTGTTAGATCCAGACCTTAAATCCATACAATAGCTTGGAGTCCTGCAGTCATTCTGTTATTGTTAGATCCAGACCTTAAATCCATACAACAGCTCGGAGTCCTGCAGTCATTCTGTTATTGTTAGATCCAGACCTTAAATCCATACAATAGCTCGGAGTCCTGCAGTCATTCTGCTATTGTTAGATCCAGACCTTAAACCCATACAATAGCTTGGAGTCCTGCAGTCATTCTGTTATTGTTAGATCCAGACCTTAAATCCATACAATAGCTCGGAGTCCTGCAGTCATTCTGTTATTGTTAGATCCAGACCTTAAATCCATACCATTACTTGAGAGCCAAGCAGTCATTCTGTTATTGTTAGATCCAGACCTTAAATCCATACCATTACTTGAGAGCCAAGCAGTCATTCTGTTATTTGTTAGATCCAGACCTTAAATCCATACCATTACTTGAGAGCCAAGCAGTCATTCTGTTATTGTTAGATCCAGACCTTAAATCCATACCATTACTTGAGAGCCAAGCAGTCATTCTGTTATTGTTAGATCCAGACCTTAAATCCATACCATTACTTGAGAGCCAAGCAGTCATTCTGTTATTGTTAGATCCAGACCTTAAATCCATACCATTACTTGAGAGCCAAGCAGTCATTCTGTTATTGTTAGATCCAGACCTTAAATCCATACCATTACTTGAGAGCCAAGCAGTCATTCTGTTATTGTTAGATCCAGACCTTAAATCCATACAATAGCTCGGAGTCCTGCAGTCATTCTGTTACTGTTAGATCCAGACCTTAAATCCATACAATAGATCGGAGTCCTGCAGTCATTCTGTTATTGTTAGATCCAGACCTTAAATCCATACCATTACTTGAGAGCCAAGCAGTCATTCTGTTATTGTTAGATCCAGACCTTAAATCCATACCATTACTTGAGAGCCAGGCAGTCATTCTGTTATTGTTAGATCCAGACCTTAAATCCATACCATTACTTGAGAGCCAAGCAGTCATTCTGTTATTGTTAGATCCAGACCTTAAATCCATACCATTACTTGAGAGCCAAGCAGTCATTCTGTTATTGTTAGATCCAGACCTTAAATCCATACAATAGCACGGAGTCCTGCAGTCATTCTGTTATTGTTAGATCCAGACCTTAAATCCATACAATAGCTCGGAGTCCTGCAGTCATTCTGTTATCGTTAGATCCAGACCTTAAATCCATACCATTACTTGAGAGCCAAGCAGTCATTATGTTATTGTTAGATCCAGACCTTAAATCCATACCATTACTTGAGAGCCAAGCAGTCATTCTGTTATTGTTAGATCCAGACCTTAAATCCATACCATTACTTGAGAGCCAAGCAGTCATTATGTTATTGTTAGATCCAGACCTTAAATCCATACCATTACTTGAGAGCCAAGCAGTCATTCTGTTATTGTTAGATCCAGACCTTAAATCCATACCATTACTTGAGAGCCAAGCAGTCATTCTGTTATTGTTAGATCCAGACCTTAAATCCATACCGTTACTTGAGAGCCAAGCAGTCAGTCATTCTGTTATTGTTAGATCCAGACCTTAAATCCATACCATTACTTGAGAGCCAAGCAGTCAGTCATTCTGTTATTGTTAGATCCAGACCTTAAATCCATACCATTACTTGAGAGCCAGGCAGTCAGTCATTCTGTTATTGTTAGATCCAGACCTTAAATCCATACCATTACTTGAGAGCCAAGCAGTCATTCTGTTATTGTTAGATCCAGACCTTAAATCCATACCATTACTTGAGAGCCAAGCAGTCAGTCATTCTGTTATTGTTAGATCCAGACCTTAAATCCATACCATTACTTGAGAGCCAGGCAGTCAGTCATTCTGTTATTGTTAGATCCAGACCTTAAATCCATACCATTACTTGAGAGCCAAGCAGCCATTCTGTTATTGTTAGATCCAGACCTTAAATCCATACCATTACTTGAGAGCCAGGCAGTCATTCTGTTATTGTTAGATCCAGACCTTAAATCCATACCATTACTTGAGAGCCCAGCAGTCATTCTGTTATTGTTAGATCCAGACCTTAAATCCATACCATTACTTGAGAGCCAGGCAGTCATTCTGTTATTGTTAGATCCAGACCTTAAATCCATACCATTACTTGAGAGCCAGGCAGTCATTCTGTTATTGTTAGATCCAGACCTTAAATCCATACAATAGATCGGAGTCCTGCAGTCATTCTGTTATTGTTAGATCCAGACCTTAAATCCATACCATTACTTGAGAGCCAGGCAGTCATTCTGTTATTGTTAGATCCAGACCTTAAATCCATACCATTACTTGAGAGCCAAGCAGTCATTCTGTTATTGTTAGATCCAGACCTTAAATCCATACCATTACTTGAGAGCCAAGCAGTCATTCTGTTATTGTTAGATCCAGACCTTAAATCCATACCATTACTTGAGAGCCAGGCAGTCATTCTGTTATTGTTAGATCCAGACCTTAAATCCATACCATTACTTGAGAGCCAAGCAGTCATTCTGTTATTGTTAGATCCAGACCTTAAATCCATACCATTACTTGAGAGCCAAGCAGTCAGTAAGAATAACACTTATACTGATAATCTGTTATTATTTAAAAGATTGAACCTGGAAAAAATTACACGTGCACATGCATGCATAAATGTTATGGTATATGCATTAGCATGTTTTCATTTTAAATTGTCTTACCAGCCACCTATGGAATAAAAGAGGTGGTTATTCTAGAGAGAGGGGAATTTACCTGAAAATGAAAGGAAATTAACAGGGAGATCAGAGATTTTGGGGAAAAAATCCGGATGCTTTTTTGAATTTCATGAATATAATCTGCATTTAAATAAAATTGTGAAGGAAATCTGATGTAATACCATAAAAATCAAGTTACATGAATGTGACATTTATGTGTCATTTTTCCCACTTGGATTATTTTCAAATGCCATATATATTTTGAAAAGAAAACTAAGCATATTGTTATGTTATGTTTGTAGTTTGTATTTAATTGTTTGTCCCTATTGTAGATTGTATGGGTCTTTTTGTAAACAATATATTACATAGCTAACTTTTGGCCATGAGTGTAGACTAAACTTTAAGATAATTTTTGTAAGCATGTTTACTGGGATTTGAGTTCAGGACATTGGTTCTGTCCATGAGGAATTCCTTATCAACCTGATATTTGTCATGATCTTTACTAAAATTTAAGTTCAAGAACTGATTGTGTTTACAGCTTAGAATCTTCTGGAAATAAACTTTTCACTCTTTTCTGTTACTTAGATTAAGACCATAGAGTCATAACAATATGTTGGATGAGTATGAAAGAAAAGACCATTTTTGCAGTGTCAGTTTTTACCTAGAAAAATAATTTTCCCAGCATCCTTCCATGTATTAGGTACTTTTATGAAACATTCATTTAAACACTATAAGATTATGACTAATCCATTTAAACACTATAAGAATATGACTAATCCATTTAAACACTATAAGATTATGACTAATCCATTTAAACACTATAAGATTATGACTAATCCATTTAAACACTATAAGATTATGACTAATCCATTTAAACACTATAAGATTATGACTAATCCATTTAAATATGCAAGCATCCATCTGATGCAGATAAATTTATATATGCATTTAGTGTGACTAGCCAGATAAATCTATATATATATTCAGTGTGACTAGCCAGATAAATCTATATATACATTCAGTGTGACTAGCTATATATATATATATGCATTCAGTGTGACTAGCCAGATAAATCTATATATGCATTCAGTGTGACCAGCCAGATAAATCTGTATGCATTCAGTGTGACCAGCCAGATATAGATTTTTAAAAGTGGTGATGATCATAAATGTTTCACTCTTTCTTTGCTCTTAGAAACACAATTTAGTTTAAGAAGACAATAATCCACATATTTGTTTAGGTTAATTTTATAGACAGTTTATAATTTATGACAAATAATTACAAATATTTCAGGTGATTTCAGAATATCAGCTGGTGTAGAGGGGCAGATTGTATCAGCAGGTATGATTATTATTTAATACTGTGACAGATTGTATCAGCAGGTATGATTATTATTTACTACTGTGACATTGTATCAGCAGGTATGGTTATTATTTACTACGGTTACAACAATCAGCAGGTATGATTAATATTTACCTTTGTGACAGATTGTATCAGTTGGTATGATTATTTACTACTGTGACAGATTGTATCAGCAGATGCGGTTATTATTTAATACTGTGACAGAATGTATCAGTTAGTATGATTATTATTTACTACTGTGACAGATTGTATCAGTTGGTATGATTATTATTTAATACTGTGACATTGTATCAGCACATGATTATTATTTACTATTGTGACAGATTGTATCAGCAGGTATGATTTAATACTGTGACAGATTGAATCAGTACTGTTCCGTTAAAACATACATGGGACCCAGGAAGGCACTTTTAAAGTAGGGTACTCACCCATAGATGCAATTTAGAATTTCCTTATGAATTTAATATGAACTCTGTGAAATCAAAGTACCCTGGCACATATTTTTAAAAAACTGCCTTCCCTGAGTACCATGTATGTTTAAATCGAACAGTTCTCAGCAAGTACGACTATGATTTAATAGAGTGATTTCCCTTGTATTTATCTGGTAACATTTGGTGTGGATTTTACTGTCATTACAAACGACAGATCTAAAAGCGAAGATGAAAAAGTATCATCTAGTAAAATATCCTTACTTCAACAGTTGCAATGCCATTATATTCTGTTCCATTAAAAGACCATTTTTTGTGAAAATGAAGAAGAAAAAAAAAGAATTTCCATTAATTGCTCACAGTACTTAAAATAGTATATTTCTGCTAATTGAATTTGTAGAGCAGACTTTTAAACATAGCATTTGATAGAAAAATGAATTTCCATTGAATTTAGGACATCTTTCATGATTTCATGTTTTCACATTTACTGTATTTTTTTTTTACCTGTATGATATTTTTTAAATATAACTATCAGATTGCAAACAGTTACAGATAACTTGTTAATGGTATCAAATCTTAGTTAAAAACACCCCAATAATGTTCATGGCATCCATGTACACTACCTCCACCACAACAGTGTTCATGGTATTAATGTACACCACCACAGGAATGTTCATGGTGTCAATTTATACCACCACAACATTGTTCATGGTGTCAATGTACACCACCACAGCAATGTTCATGGTATCAATGTGCACCACCACAACAATGTTCATGGTATCAATGTGCACCACCACAACATTGTTCATGGTATCAGTGTACACCACCACAACAGTGTTCATTGTATCAATGTACACCACCACAGCAATGTTCATGGTATCAATGTGCACCACCACAACAATGTTCATGGTATCAATGTGCACCACCACAACATTGTTCATGGTATCAGTGTACACCACCACAACAATATTCATGGTATCAGTGTGCACCACCACAACAATGTTCATGGTATCAATGTACACCACCACAGCAATGTTCATAGTGTCAATTTATACCACCACAACATTGTTCATGGTGTCAATGTACACAAACAAAGCAATGTTGATGATATCAGTGTACACCACCACAGCAGTGTTCATTGTATCAATGTACACCACCACAACAGTGTTCATGGTGTCAGTGTGCACCACCATAACAATGTTCATGGTGTCAATGTACACCACCATAACAATTTTCATGGTATCAATGTACACCACCACAACAATGTTCATGGTATCAATGTACACCATGACAACAATGCTCATGATATCAATGTACACCACCACAACAATGTTCATGGTGTCAATGTGCACCACCACAACAATGTTCATGGTGTCAATGTACACCACCACAACAATTTTCATGGTGTCAGTGTGCACCACCATAACAATGTTCATGGTATCAATGTGCACCACCACAACAGTGTTCATTGTATCAGTGTACACCACCACAACAATGTTCATGGTGTCAATGTACACTACCACAACAGTGTTCATTGTATCAATGTACACCACCACAACAATGTTCATGGTATCAATGTACACCACCACAACAGTGTTCATGGTATCAATGTACACCACCACAGCACTGTTCATGGTATCAATGTACACCACCACAACAGTGTTCATGGTATCAGTGTATACCACCACAAAATTGTTCATGGTGTCAATGTACACCACCACAGCAATGTTCATGGCATCAATGTGCACCACCACAACAATGTTCATGGTATCAGTGTACACCACCACAGCAATGTTCATGGTATCAATGTGCACCACCACAACAATGTTCATGGTATCAATGTGCACCACCACAACATTGTTCATGGTATCAGTGTACACCACCACAACAATGTTCATTGTATCAGTGTACACCACCACAACATTGTTCATGGTGTCAATGTACACCACCACAGCAATGTTCATGGTATCAGTGTACACCACCACAGCAATGTTCATGGTATCAATGTGCACCACCACAACAATGTTCATGATATCAATATGTGGTAGAGCTGAGCTGAAGAAGAAAAATATCGGCTGCATTTTTAGGCTGAAAATAATCATTAATTGAACAAAACATACTGTTGGAATTAATAGATGCAGGCATTAATTGAACAAAACATACTGTTGGAATCAATAGATGCAGGCATTAATTGAACAAAATATACTGTTGGAATCAATAGATGCAGGCATTAATTGAACAAAAGATACTGTTGGAATCAATAGATGCAGGCATTAATTGAACAAAAGATACTGTTGGAATCAATAGATGCAGGCATTAATTGAACAAAAGATACTGTTGGAGTGAATTGATGCAGGCATTAATTGAACAAAAGATACTGTTGGAATCAATAGATGCAGGGAAGTTTTATTAAAAGTTACTGTACTAACCCTTTTGGAACTTCTTGTTGAATTAATAATATGGCTTCCTTGGCTGTAGTGATTACAGGGGAGTGTGAAATTGATGTTTTTCACCTTCAAATATATATTTCTAGTAAAAAGAACATTTATGTTTTTGGATAGATATAATATATTTCACTTGTGAGGATAGTGTTTCTGCTTAAATTAGGAAATATTTTCTGATATCTACTCAAAACAGATATCTTTTTATTATATGTACATTTTACAAACTTGCATGTTTGGAATCAGTAAATTTAGACAGACATTGTCTACAAGAATATTTGCATTTCTCTAGCACGCAGAGGCATGTCTGACCTTGAAAGTCCAGTAATAAGATGGGCAGTGACATACGATGGATGGCAGCTACTGAAATGTGAAATTGAGGAGTTGTTACATCAGATTTCAAAAGGAGCAGGTAACTTTTGCCGTTAAGTAAATTCCGTGTGCCGATATTCATTTAGAAAAATATATATATTTCCAGAGATACTTAATTGTTTGCCAACTTTATATCAGCTAGGAGCACTATCAGAGGTCACGGAAATGCTTAATCACGCGTATTTGGATGCCAGTTTTTTATCTCGTACGCAGAAAATCACTTAGGCAGGAGTCCTCTGTACATGTGTAATAGTGGGTGTCAAAATTCAAAGACTTGCCAGTCCTGCTTCATTGACCTGCTTAGTGGGAAAATGTGTTGATCATTGGCTGTGCTGATATTTGCAGTGACAGAACTCTGTGACTGAAAGGCCCTTTGATGTACATGTTGCCATTATAAGAGTACATCAAAAGAACATGATGCAATAGCTGAGTGGCAAGTTCAAAGACTTTGACTGGCAGCTTGGTGGGAAAATTTGCTGATATTTACAATGACAGAATTCAGTGGCAGAAAGACCCACTCATGTACATGTTGCCATGATAAGAGTACATCAAAATAACATGATGCAGTAGCTGGGCAGCAAGTTCAAAGGCTTTGACTGGTGGATAGGAAGGAAAATGATTGAATTCAGACACAGAAAGACTCAGGGCTTTACATGTGGTCATTATTGTGTTCATTTCCGAGTGTAGCGAAATAAGCAGTGCATGTGACCTTGGAATTAAGACATGTTCAGACTTAGACAAAATGCCATTTGCAAATTTGGATAAGTATTTTGGGGTTAAATGTCAATTTGTTAAAGTTTGTAATGATTTTTTTTGTTTTTATTGTAGGGTTTAATGCCATTTTTCAGCACAAGATAGGCTAAAAATGGTGGAGGAAGAACTCGGGGTCGGGGGGGGGGAAACCCCGGAAAGAACCACCGACCCACAAGAAGGTACTGGCAATCTTTCTCACATACCCACGTTGGCTGAATCCAAGACTCGAACCCACGCGGACAGAGGTGAGATGGTAGTGAACTGGTGTGTAGATGAGTTTTATGTATGACACCAGTTTACCAAAAACCTTGAGGGTGGGCTTGACATGCATTTGTGTGGCCAGCGTCTTTTTTATGTACTGGGGTGGGTGTGGGTGTAGCTAAAGTTATGTCTATCTGTCTGTCAATCTGAAAACATTTTCAAACTATTCAAGATATTTCAACCAAACGTTATCACATATCAAGCTATTTGTGCTACAAAAGTGCCTTTTTATACTGATAATTTTCTGCAGCCAATTTTGTTTTTATTATCATGGCATACATGCCAATAATTATGCTTTTGGCATAATCATTATGCTCTTTTTAATCAAATTACATTTTATGCTGGCATACATGAATTATGCTTGTTTTGGGTTCATTAAAATTTGTTAAAGTAATAAAGTTATTTCTGTCATTTTTTTCTTCATCTCTTTAATTCTACTCATAAATTCATAAGAACAGCATAAGAGTACTTTCCTTATTTGCTATTTATAACAACAGTATATGACCCATTTCCAAGAAAACAGATGGGTTTCTTAAAATATGAACTTTGCCTCACAAATTAGTTACATTGATCTGCTAGCTAGTTAGCTGACCAGTCTATACTTGTAAAGAATATCGTGTCAGATGTTGCTTTATGGCATGAGTTGTGGATGTTATATGATGGAAAATGTTAGAACAGATGGATCATTTTAAACTTCATAACATGTGAGATCAGATAAAATGAAAAAAATCAACACTGCTTTACAAACTTTGAAAGAGGAATATGAGAGTAAAGTAATACAGCACTCTGAGCACATGATCATGCTCATTGCAGAACTCCAGTTTAAGATCAATCAGTGAAAGTTACACATATAGTCTGGATAAAAAGTGAGTGCTGAATATAAATAATTTTATAGTAAATTTTGTGCTTGTATTTTTAAAAAATTTGCCACTTATAATTATGATTCTTATACTTATTGGTGGGATTGTCATGGAAACAAAGTTTTGCATAAGTACTATATAAATTGAATACTACTAGACATAGAGTTCCAGCATGGATTGTATAAAAAGTGAGGACATAGGACAATGTGGTAGTTTCATTAGGAGTTTTTACATAAGCATGGTGGGGGGGATATATCTCCTAGATATGTCTTTTTTATATTGGTTATCAAACTAGTATTCATGCATTGTCACTAATTCATTCATTATAAGGAATTCATGCATTATCAGTTGTTATTACAATATATTTTGCAGGTATGGTATCCCAACCTCTGGTTGGCCGAGTTACACTGATATCAGAATTCATCCATACAATTCTAGTGTCCAATGCTGCAGCTTTGGATGGACTGGAGGATTTGACTAGTGTTCTGTACCAAGTCATACAAAGGTAAAGGGAGATTTTTCTATACTGTTCTATTGTCCAAAAATTTAAAACTAAACTAAAAATAAATCAGTAAAAAGTTGTTTTTGTCATTTTATTATCATCTCTTTAATTCCACTCTTATAAATTTGAGAATATTCTTAAAAAGATGACTGCTGCATAAGAATAGCATAAGAAGATTTTCCATATTTGCTATTTATAGCAACTGTATATGACCCCATTTTCAAGTCAGATTTTACCTGTATCATTTTCCAGTGTGACTTCTCACTGACTAAGAACTTTAGCTTTCACTTTCTTGACAGTAACTTTAAAAGATTTGTTGGACTGTAACCAAATTCAGTATTAAGCTTTATATGCAAAGATCTAAGTCAGGTTTGATTTTCAGCCTGTTGAACTTAAACCCTCAGTTCTGCTCAGTAAATTTTACACGGTTGTGGGCCTATTTGACTTGGAATTTAAATTCTCAGTTCTGCTCAGTAAATTTTACACGGTTGTGGGCCTATTTGACTTGGAATTTAAACCCTCAGTTCTGCTCAGTAAATTTTACACGGTTGTGGGCCTATTTGACTTGGAATCTAAACCCTCAGTTCTGCTCAGTAAATTTTACACGGTTGTGGGCCTATTTGACTTGGAATTTAAACCCTCAGTTCTGCTCAGTAAATTTTACACGGTTGTGGGCCTATTTGACTTGGAATTTAAACCCTCAGTTCTGCTCAGTAAATTTTACACGGTTGTGGGCCTATTTGACTTGGAATTTAAACCCTCAGTTCTGCTCAGTGAATTTTACACGGTTGTGGGCCTATTTGACTTGGAATTTAAACCCTCAGTTCTGCTCAGTGAATTTTACACGGTTGTGGGCCTATTTGACTTGGAACTTAAACCCTCAGTTCTGCTCAATGCACTTAAAGAACATTTGGTCTTAGGATTTATATTAAAAAGACTTGGGTCTAAAAATTTGACTTTCACCATTTTCAAGGCATGTTTTAAAGAATTTGGGTCACAGTTTGGCTTGCTCTTTGGCTTTCGATTTCTTCTTAGTTTCTTTTCAAGAACTCGAGTGATTGAAATCACATTTAATACAAATGGCTTTACCACTGGGAAGATGTTGGTAAAATCTTATTTTCACCATGCAAGATTTTACACTAAATCTGAGAAGATCCAAATGGTTTTGAACTAATTCGGTATGAAGCTTTATATTAAAGATGCTTAGATCAGGTTTGATTTTCAGCATTTTCTGTCTAAATTTAATGGATATATGGCACCTGTTTGTTTCTGTAGACTGCCCTTCATTTGCTTGGCATCATACTCTTTGTGTTATTCATATTGCTTAGATACATTTATAGCTGTGGTTTAGGGTACAAGATGAACTCTCATGTTTGTAATTACCTCGAGACAAAATTGCCATAAACATGATAATTAAAGTACATTTTTATGGCTGCATAAACTTCATTATAATGAGAAAGAGAGCAGTGTACTTGCCTTTGTAATAGGTTAAAACCTAAATCTATTCATCACAGAAATACAGCTATCCCCATTATAACATGGTAACCTGAATCTATTATCTTAAAAATACAGCTATCCCCCATTATAACATGGTAACCTGAATCTATTGATCATAGAAATACATCTATCCTCCATTGTAACATGATAACCTGAATCAATTGATCATGGAAACCAAGCCATCCCCCATTATAACATGGTAACCTGAATCTGTTCATCATAAAAGTACAGCTATCCCCCATTATAACATGGTAACCTGAATCTATTGATCATAGAAATACAGCTATCCCCCATTGTAACATGATAACCTGAATCAATTGATCATGGAAACCAAGCCATCCCCCATTATAACATGATAACCTGAATCTATTGATCATAAAAATACAGCTATCCCCCATTATAACATGGTAACCTGAAATCTATTGATAATAGAAATACAGCTATTCCCCATTTTAACATGGTAACCTGAAATCTATTGATCATATAAATACAGCTATCACCCATTATAACATGGTAACCTGAAATCTATTGATCATAGAAATACACCTATCCTCCATTGTAACATGATAACCTGAATCAATTGATCATGGAAACCAAGCCATCCCCCATTATGACATGATAACCTGAATCAATTGATCATGGAAACCAAGCCATCCCCCATTATAACATGGTAACCTGAATCTATTCATCTTAAAAATACAGCTATCCTCCATTATAACATGGTAACCTGAAATCTATTGATCACAGAAATACAGCTATTCCCCATTATAACATGGTAACCTGAAATCTATTGATCATAGAAATACAGCTATTCCCCATTATAACATGGTAGTTGGGGTCCATAACCACCCACACTGTGTTATATTGAGAATTGTGATATATTGAGAATAGCTTGATATGCTGAACTGTGGTATAGCAGGCACTATCAAGATTTCTTCACTTATGGTGTTTTAAAAAGGAAATGACGATATAAGACTAAGTTTCACCAGTTTTCTTTCAACCCTTATTGTTTTACTTGGTATGATTTTGGTCATGGGGACCATAGAGTACTGCCTTATATCCAGAATCACGTTATGACAAAGCATGTTATTGCAGGGGAGAGCTTTGCAGTGCAAAGTAATAAATATTAAAATGTCACATTTCCAGTGAAACTTTTTTATATTTTTGTACTTTTTTCCTTCAGATTTACAACTTTCAACCCTCCACCTCTGGACCTGATTGCAGCCTGTGTTCGTTGTGTAACATGTGTAGCGAAATGTCATACTCTAAAGGTACAGTTAGCCTAGAAAGGTTTGTATCATGGTACAGATAGCCTTGAAAAGTTTGTATCATGGTACAGTTAGCCTTGAAAAGTTTGTATTATGGTACAGATATCCTTGAAAAGTTTGTATCATGGTACAGTTAGCCTTGAAAAGTTTGTATCATGGTACAGATATCCTTGAAAAGTTTGTATCATGGTACAGTTAGCCTTGAAAAGTTTGTATCATGGTACAGATAGCCTTGAAACATTTGTATCATGGTACAGTTAGCCTTGAAAAGTTTGTATCATGGTACAGTTAGCCTTGAAAAGTTTGTATCATGGTACAGTTAGCCTTGGAAAGTTTGTATCATGGTACAGATAGCCTTGAAATGTTTGTATCATGGTACAGTTAGCCTTGAAAAGTTTGTATCATGGTACAGTTAGCCTTGAAAAGTTTGTATCGTGGTTCAGTTAGCCATGAAAAGTTTGTATCATGGAACAAATAGCCTAGGAAAGTTTTATCATGGTACAGTTAGCCTTGAGAAGTTTGTATCATGGAACAAATAGCCTAGAAAAGTTGATAACATGGTACAGATAGCCTAGGAAAGTATTTATCTTGGTACAGATAGCCCAATAAAGTTTGCATCATGGTCATTCTGATTTTTTCCAAGCTTATTACAAGTCATCAAATTGTCCTTGTAAGTGTTGAACAAGGAATTCAACATTTAGGCAATAATTGCATGAAGGTATGAGAACATGAGTACGCATGAAAGAGAGTGAAAATGATATGGAAAAATGAGATGTCATAATCCATTGCGTACCTAAATTTGAACTGGAAAAATATTGTCACTAAATCTTTGTTTTGTAGATTTATGACGGAGAAATAAGAGTAACATATATCAAGTAGAACATGGCAAAATGTTATGTAGGAGATAGGGGTTTAAAGAGAGAGGGGTGAAATGTTATATCAGGAGGTATGAGTTTAAAGAGAGAGGGGTGAAATGTTATATCAGGAGGTAGGGGTTTAAAGAGAGAGGGGTGAATGTTATATCAGGAGGTAGGGGTTTAAAGAGAGGGGTGAAATGTTATATCAGGAGGTAGGGGTGTAAAGAGAGAGGGGTGAAATGTTATATCAGGAGGTATGGATTTAAAGAGAGAGTAGCAAAGTGTAATGTTAGGAGAAAGGGGATAAAGAGAGAGGGGCAAATTGCTATGTTAGGAGATAGGGGTTTAAAGAGAGAGATGTGAAATATAATGTTAGGAGACGGGGACTTAAGACAGACGGGCAAAATGTTATAGAGATATCAGGTTACATTTCAAGAGAGCAAAATACTATGTTATTAGATATGGGGTTTAAAGTTAGAGGGGCAAGATGTTATGTGTTGGAAATATGGGGTTACATTTCAAAAGTAGCAAAATATTATGTTACAAAATTAGGGGTTACATTTCAGGGGCCCACATTTTTCAAAGAACTGCAGTTTATTTTAGGAGAGTTGTTTTCAGTAACTTTGTCTATAATTATATATATTATGAACTTATTCTCACAATGTTGATCGTTTAATATAAAAGTTAGACAATATGCAGTTTAATCGAAACAATATTCATAATTCTTTGAAAATATTTGCCTCGTCTGTTTCTCTCCATCAATTGATGGCCATATTGAACATCGTTGTAGAATTAAACATTTCAGTTTCATAAATTTCCACAGGATCACAGTTAATTTCATGACTTATGACAAATTCCCAGTAATTTCTACATTATCAGTTGATTGTTCAAGTTTTATGTCACTTCTGCATTACAGTTGAGGGGGAGATAATACATGTGTCAACTTTTTTGAGGGTCATTCTTTTTAGGAGCGTTTTTTGTCAACAGTTTAATAGAAATTTATAATAATAACAAACACGAGGTTTTCAGGTATGGATGATTCAACATGTTAGACCTTTAAGTTAAGATTTTTTTTAATGACTTGCTTTTTCCACTTTTCCAAAATTACGATAAAGAAAATTTTAAAGATTTCTATGTGCTTATCTGATATTGTGGCGTTAAAGTATATTGTTTATTTTGTTTGTTTTTATTTCATGTTGGAGTTACAGTTTGATATTTCAGACTCAGATCTAGGCATATATTAATAGTTTGGCAAACGTTTTGGCTTGTTATAAATTTCTTTACCTTGTGTATGTAATTTTTTTCTTTTTTTTAGGCATGGCACAATATGAAACAGACTGGATTGCTGCCTTTTCTGACAGAAAATGTGGACAGTCTGGCTGAAGTTCTCAGGCAAGCAGTCTAGAGTATATAACTGGAATTTGACTATCCAAATAGGGATATCTAGAATATATAACTGGAAAGTGACTGTCCAAATAGGGATATCTAGAGTGTATGACTGGAATATGACTATCCAAATAGGGATATCTAGAGTGTATGACTGGAATGTGACTGTCCAAATAGGGATATCTAGAGTGTATAGCTGATATTTGACTATCCAAATAGGGACTTTTGACGTGGAGAGCAAGGATAACTTTTAGAATTGTTTATATCATTGTTTCCCAGTTTCATATTTAAATTTCAGCCAGTATTCTTATTATTATAAAGCTGTGTCAGATATATTTTTTAACAACACACTACTTTTATGTACTTAGTTCTCTCTGTGACTAACAAAATTAAAGGCTTAAAAATACACAAAATAAATGCACATAAGATGGTCCCGATGTATTGTATAGTATCCTCTTCACAGCCATGTTCTTTTGTTTTCTTTTTTATATTGGCTTAATAACATGGTAGTACTCCTTCAGACCCCTTATTTTCTCTGTCAAATACATTACCCAATCACATTACAATGTTTGGGTTCTGTGCCTTTCAGTAATTACACTTCTAAGTCGCACTTGTGTTTGTCTTCTTCATTACAGAGTTGGCAACAAAGTGTAAGATGTGCAGGTGGTTCAGCTCCTGCATCAGGACACACATGCAGTGTGTGCGCCATTTGGTTGGAAAATTCTTGGTTTAACCTTGTGAAGAAACATCTCAAGGGACAAGTACTCCATTTCATCACAGCCAGAAATTCTTTGCATCAGAACTAATAATTAATCTCATTGTATTTCTAGATGCCTCCTCAAGGGACAAGTACTCCATTTCATCACAGCCAGAAATTCTTTACATCAGAACTGATGATTAGTCTCATTGGTATTTCTAGATGCCTCCTCACCCCCACCCACCCCCATGCAACACCACCCCAGCTCCCCAAAAATATGCAGACAACAGCACACAGAACATACAGTTTCACAATATCAGACAATGCAATGTAAACCAAATCAAGCATTGGACTTGCATATAATCTCATTGATTCATGACGTTTTGTCATTGAGATTACTGATGTTTGAACATGAAAAACAAGACAATTTGTATTTGAATCCCACTGGGATTATGCCTAAGACCCTGTCCACGAGACATTAGAGTTTTTAATGAAATATTTCCCTGCTCATGAGGCACGAGGTTTTACAGTCAGACTTGAAAAATATTCAAACTGGATCTGAAGGATTACATTTTGACTTCTACAGGCAGTCTACTGGCCGACTGAACCACAGAGAAGGACACTTGCCATCGGAAATATTCTGGATGCAGTTCTCAGTGACAGCAAATTGACCATGGCTAACTGAACTATAGGACATGTATGTCCCAAACATTCGCAAGCTGACAGGGAAATGGAAAAGAAAATGAAGTTTTTCTTCCTCCAAGCTTCCCATCAACTGTTGATGACTTTACATAACTTCTGCCACTGTTGACCCACCCTTGGGCGACACACTTCATTATTACCAGACTTGGATGAGCCTGTTTTCTGTTTAGCTAATTGGTGATATAAGTTGTGTAGAAGGGTCTCTGGATCATGTTCCACTTTTAATGTCTTTTCTTGTTGGAAATCCCAAGTGATCCCTTGAATGTGCAATTACTACAGAAGGAGATTGGACCTTTGTGAAGCAGGCAGTGGAGGTGGTTTGAAAGCCATGTACACTCGCCTTCAATTCCTGAGTCTTTCTGGTCAGGAAGTCCAGCAGCAAATTGAGACTTGTGTTGGACCTAACCAGGCTCAGTTAGTTTACTTCTATCCCCAGAATTCAACATAGAGATGGCATAGATGTATATGATGAGTACATGGTCAGTTTTAATATGTTAGATGAATGTTTTAACATACCTTTGCATCATGGTATGGGATTACTTTTACTGGTGGGCCCAATATCAAATAGATATTCAATTCTGACTCTTGCTAGGACAGCCTTATGTATTGACTTAGTCATTATCAAGGAAAGGACAACTGCTTCACATTGACTGGTCTGCCACCATCAGTATTCAACTGGGTCTGTGTGCTATGGGTCTGCCCAATGACAGACCTGCTTGCATCATGGTGAAACAACAAATTGCCCACCTTCCTCTCCATTTCCGGATCCTTTGATAATCTTTGAATGAGCTGGGAGGGAAAGACGGTATATGTTTTTCCTCCATCAGTCTGATTCCAAACATAATTCAGAAAATGAGGGGCACACACACTGCAAAATAGTTCTGAATGTCCCTGTGCAGTGGGACAAGTCCTGGATCCAAGATCTGCCTGTAGACATATCCAGTAAAGTCATAGTGCCTGCCACGCTGCTCATGCAGACGAGGTTGTCATTCTTCCATCAATGTCACGAGAAGCTCTTCTTCATGCTTCTCTCTTATCAAAGCCGTGGGAAGGATCACAACAATCACAACAACTTGAAGACCCTCTGCTCTGAATGCATGTAAAGGAAAATATCTGTATGCACTCTCAGATGCTATTGGAAGCACATTAAAAATGTCCTCAACAGCTGTAAAAGACTATACCCACTACTGCAGGCTGGAAAACAAGATAAAACCCAGCAAACACTAGTCTCATGGTTAATTAGCATTATCAGATCAATGTATTCAGAATTCTCTCAGGATCAGGTATAACCAGTGAAAATTTTGGCTCATGAAATATGAGCCGTTTCAGTAAACCTGGCCTTTGAATATAATGTCTCTATTTGAGACAGTGGAGTCAGTTGGATGGCATTTCTCGACTACTTTCTCCAGCTTCTGTCTTCAAGACATTGCTTCACAAAAGAGTAAACTGAATCTCTTTTGGCCGGCGGTAGCTGCCCAGAGAGCAACTTCACATCATTTATGAAAGTACAACCTTAAACCCAAGCAGAAATGTGTCACTTTCACTGGATTTGTTTGGAAAACTTGTGAAGATAAGACAGTAAAGTGCAGAACTACACAGGGTTTTCTCTTGCAACTGTATTAACAAATTATCTTCGATTGTGCAAAATTAACATTTGGAAGAGTTCATGCTACTTGGTGACACAGGCAGAAATGGGATACTCAGCATTTCCTCTTCCTAGTTTTCATTCTCCTAATGTTAATTTAGTCATGTAACATATTTGACAGAGAAAGCAAATTCTTTTACCAAATTATGTTTTTCCAACAAATACTTACCAGATCCCGTTACTAAAAATTCCTCCCAGCCTTCCCCACAATTTGAGCATCATATTGCGTTTTACTCAAGTGAAAGCTGGTTTCATGCAATTGTAACAGTAGCCATCCAGCAGGTAGATAGGGGAGTTACAGTGTTTAATCTACAAATGGCTTCATGTAAGTCATTTGACTCATCAAGGCAAAAAACAGTGAGTCAGAATCCAATCCTATGAGTCCTATTCAAGCGGATGGTCAGTCTTCAGTTATATTGTTTACATACACAACAAAAACATTAGTTATATAATGTGATTGAAGCCATTAAAGCAATTCCCTTTCCAGAAGCATCTGAACATTCAATATTTGTTTTAAAAAAAAACCTTTTTGATGGTTTCATGCCATCAGAAATAATCTGAGCAGATATGACAAGCCGTTTATTATTTGGATATGTCAGTGATTTCATCTGCCTTTGCCGTCACAAATGTCGAATTTTGCAGGTCACGTATAAGACTATCCTCAACAACATTTGATAGGCTCTCCAGTAACTCCAAACAAGTGGCACCCAAGTCATATTGAACGGCAGAATTCTCCAAAATGCCAATTGCATCAATTTCCTAGCCATTAAGCTGTGTATTAAATTAGGAAGAGATTTGTATTTTAAAAAAAGGGATATCTTCTACACTCAGCCAATGTACACACTTAAGTAGCACTTTTGCTGCTGGATCTTGTTTGTAAAACTGCATTAAAATCTGCCTAGTGTTGTGGACCTTCAATCAGCAGTTTGTGTCATGATTACCAAGCATGCCTTGCCAGTGTACTGTTCTGAAAGTTTTTTTATGTGCACATTTGGTCATGGAGGTTTTGTTTAAGCCTCTGTACATATATTTCAAAACATAAAGGCATCTTCAATGTCACATTCTTCACTAGACTTAACATAGCCAGCTGTATAGTTTTCAGCCGTTTATCTTACGAGTAACCGGTACCTCATCTTTAGATGATGAAGGCTCAACTGGTTCGATAATAGTACTATTATCGATGGTCACTTGTAAAATCATGGTCCAAATGATAATTTCATTTGTTTCGGATCTATTTTAATTTTTTTGCCTTGGATGACAGTTTCAGTCGAATACTGACTGTATCTTAGAACAACACAACTGTTGCTTTGTTGCATGACAAGGAAGCACATAAAATAGTTTCTCATGAGGATCACTTTAAAATCGCGTGTTTATATTCTGCCGCTTTCTTGTGTATGGTTATTATACAGTTCTAATATCCTGTTGCTACAAATGATGTGACAGTTACAGGTCACATAAGGTCAGCTCCAGACTCCATGCTCAGTTTTAACCCTGAGTGTTATGATAACATTAGCGTAAGAAACTGATGTGCACTTTTTCCCTGTTTGGGAGAGTTGTAATCTAGCCAGTAAAGTAGTTGGAGGAAACCTTTATTTTGTGTTAATTAGCAAAACATAACATTGGGGTATGTCAGTTTATGTACCAGTGATGATTTTTGGACCAAACCTTTGTGTTATGTTAATCAGCAAATCATAACATTGGGGTGCGTCAGTTTACATACCGGCGACGATTTTTATACCAAACCTTTGTTTTGTGTTAATCAGCAAAACATAAAATTGGGATGTGTCAATTTTCATACCGGCGACAACTTTTGTGCATCAAATCAGAAAAGTCTGCATATTTGACACATGACGCATGGGTAGATAAAACACTGGAGTTAGTCTGCAAGAGTTGCCTCCCTATGATACATGGTTGGACGTGTTTTTTAAGGCAGGGTTAGATTTGGAAGTAACCGAGTAAACCTGATGTAATCAGGTAAGTATAATCAGAGGAATTTAAGTTGCTGAAAACTTTGTTTTCCTTTAAATGTTTTGATCTTGTACAAATATTTAACACTTATCTATTATTTACCAAGTACTTGTGCTGCATGACTGATGCACACTTGCCAGGGGCGGTATTGATACTTTAATGTGGTTACACTTCATAACTGACAAATTAAGTGAATTTTTTTAAAGAACAACAAAAAAGTTTTTTTTTTAAGTGTTACAGATTCAAAAGCAAATTTTATAAAAACGTCCATATTTGATATCGTCATGATTTTATCTGTTCTAAGTTCTTATTTCATGTCAAAATCTTTTTCTGAATTACAGCGGCCAAGGTCTCAGTCCAGGACTGTATGGTGCACTTTTGGCAGGATTTGAGACCCAGCAGGGCAGATACCAACTGACAGTGGCCTTTTTGGATATCATTTTGGAGTTGGTCCAGGTCAGAAATAGACAGAATTACTGCAATATGTAATATCTGTTTACATCTATCTACCTGTTGCTATCGACTAAAAAATATTTTTTATTGCAGTCTATTTTTTTCTAATGATCATAGACAAGAAGAGCTTTTGGGTTTGTCATCTGTCCATCCATGATATGTCATCTGTCCATTCATTATCTGTCATCTGCCCATCCATCAGGTTTGTCATCTGTCTGTCCATTATCTGTAATCTGTCCAGCCATCAGGTTTGTCATCTGTCCATGTTCATCCAGTGGTATCTGATATGGCTTTCACAGCTATCTTGAAGATTTTGTTATTGCTACTCCTTCTAAATAGATGGTCGTATCAACGTGGGATTTTCACCAAAACATTTCTTATGATGTCTAGTTGATCCTAAATGAAAATGCTGCTGATTTCACATCAGAAAGTGACAGCATGACAGCTGTCTTAAAAATCCTAAATGACAATCAAGGTGATCCAAACACCAGTAGGCCTACTATATTGGTCATCTTGAAAACCTTGCTATCACTACTGAATGAAAAGTAATATTGTCATCTCATAATCTAGTTGGTCATTTAAAAAAATGTTTCTCTGGGACAACCAATATGGGCACCACAGCCATCTTGAAAATTTTATGACAACTCCTCCTGAATGGTCATATCGACATTTTGTTTTCGCTACAAGACATCTTATGATGTCTAGTTGGTCTAAATGAGAATGGTGCAGATCCATTATGGCCACTGTAGAGGACATTTTGAATATTTTGTCATTATTCCTCGTGATTGGACTGTTGTATCAGCATGAGCTCATTTCTAATTGATTTTTAATGATGTCTCCTTGGTCCTTCTTGAAAGTGGTGCTGATCTGCCATCCAGTATGACCGCCACAATGGCTATCTTGATAATGGTGCTGGTCTGCCGTCCAATATGACTGCCACAATGGCAATCTTGAAAATGGTGCTGGTCTGCCATCCAATATGACTGCCACAATGGCAGTCTTGAAAATGGTGCTGATCTGCCATCCAGTATGACCGCCACAGTGGCCATCATAAAAATCATCAAAATTGGCTGGTAATATTGCTTGTCTGCTTTCACCAAAAGACATCTCATAATGGCTAGCAGGTTCTGAATAGAAATGGTGCCAGTCTGTTATCCAACATGGCCACCATGGCAACCATCTTATAAATCATTTAATTGCTACATCTTCAAAGCAGAAAGTTGTATAAACATGGTTTCACCAGAAGAGTTTTACAATATCTTGTTGGTCATGAATGTCTTCTTGGTCCTAAATGAAAATGGTGCCAATATGACATCAGTAGCAGCTAATTATAAACTCCTGTTATTAAAGAATATACGAGATGGTTTTAGCTATCATGATTTATAAGTTAGAAATGGTCTTATCTTGAATTCCATCTTTTTGGCCAATATAGCTTCAGTCCCTTCAGTTAATTTTCCCTGAGATGCACAAAGACGCACAAAGACTTAGAATATATGCTCCTGTCCTCAAGATGTTTGACTGTTTCAGTAATGAGTGAGATCTATGCATCTTTATGATTTGATCCTACACGTAAATGACTGCAGTTATTACCACTCTAGAATCCATATTTCTGATCTGATCTTGATTAAAGTTTAAATTTTGATTTATGTCATCAAGATCTTGCACTGTTTCAAAAAGTAAGCAGGGTCACCGCATATTAATGAGATGGTCTTGAATTTAATTGTCTGATCTAGTTAATACTCTTGCAAATATATTTTTGATCTGATGGGTTCAATATCATGAAGATCGAAATGACTTTAATTATGAAAAAGAGACTGCATATTGATTATGCCTTTATGTTAAACAGAATTTTTTTAGCAGAATATGGCAAAGTAGGTACAGTAAACATGGTATTATGTTTGGCAGATTGCTTACATAGGATGTATTCTTAGAATATCACAAAAGCCATCTTAGTGACATGGTTAGCTGTTAAATCACGTAAGTCAGATAAGCGGTATCAGACCCACTTGAGTCTCATGTATTAATATACCACGAATTATAAATACTTTTGCTGAGACTTAATAGTAAACTTAATGTAAAAATGAAAGATACATGCACTATAGTAAAATCTTTGGTTAATTTGATATATTACTGAATTGATTGAATCTGTTTCATTTAATTGTTTCTTTTCTTCTATTAGCCACTATTTAAGCACAAATTGGAGAATGAGCTGATGCCATCAGTCATGTACATTCTGAGAGAGATTTTTCCTGTACACCAGAAATGGAGATATTACGACACAGTCAGGAAAGAGAGGATAGGTAAGTTAATATTTGTGATGAAACAGGTTTGTAATTTTGTAATTTATGTGCCCCACAGCAAATGTGGTATGGGCTTATTGTGTTATCCTTGGATGTCCATCTGTCAGTCTGTTCAGTATTGTTTTGCTTCTAGGTCTATGTTTCAGTGTTCTTTTACATGTAAAGTAGGACCGCTCCGGTGGCCTAGTGGTTAGAGCATCCGCCTCGGATGCGGGAGGTCATGGGTTCAATCCCAGGCAGAGTCAAACCAAAGACTTACAAAAATGTTACTTACATCTGCCTCGCTTCGCACTCAGCATTAAGAGGTTAGTGTTAGGACTGGTCGGCCTGGTGTCAGGATAATGTGACTGGGTGGGACATCATGCTACATGTCGGCCCGGTGTCAGGATACATGTCTGCGTCATGATACCCCAGTGCTAGACATCACTATAAACTGTCACACTGCAGACATTGTAGCGATATGACTGAAAAATTGTTAAAACTACGTTAAAATTCAAAATCACTCACTCATGACATGAAGAGTGTCTTTTACAGTATAATGTGTCATGGTGATAATATTGTCATGGAGATAATATTGACAAGGCCTTCAATTAATCCACATGACGAAGATTAGGGTAATCAAAGTGGCTCCATAACTTGGGGTTGTTTATTCAGTTTCTAGTTTTTTTGAATAAATACTTAGTTTACATTCCAAAATCAATTTTGTTTTGTTGGTTTTAACTTTCTTGGTAACTGAATAATTTTTTTAGTTCCCAAAATTAGTAAAAATTATGAAAATACGGAGTCCGGTAAATTGGAATGTTGGACTAATTTGGATAATTACAGTACTTTCTTGAATTTGCATTTGTCAAAAAGAGTCGTGTGAAAACCTGATATGAGATCTGGTCAGTACACAGAATACCAGGTCAGTGTGATGTGGTGTTGAAAATGATATAATTTATAAGTCACTCAACATTTCCCAGTCATCCTTTCACATGAAAATGATTAGTAAATAATATGAAAAGAGATCATTTAGGTCATTGGTGGCAGTGAATTTGTTGCTTGGTTTGTTAGTGAATGGTACTGGGTAGCCAACAAATCATAATAGTATAGGGGCCCCGAGTTGCCGAGTGGTCTAAAGCGCTCTCTGTCACAGATCACTGCCATCTCATCTCTGTCTGCGTGGGTTTGAGTCTATGGCTCGGCCAATGTGGATATGTGAGAAAGCTTGTCGGTAGCTTCTAATGGGTCGGTGGTTCTTTCTGGGGTTTTCCCGGGTTCTTCCTCCACCATTAATATTGGCCGCCATGTATAGCCTATCTTGTGCTGAAAAATGGCGTTAAACTCTATAACAACAACAACAACATAATAGTATACAATAATGTCTTGTGTTATACTTTTGGCAAAGTTACTACATTTTAGCAGCATAAATTATATGGTTTGTTGTTTTGATTTAATTTCACTCTGATGGTAGTTTTAAACATCTTTAGTGACTGTGAGAAAAAGTTTATTGATTCATTGTCATGTAATGGTGAATAATTGATGTGTACAACCTGTACATCCAGCTCGATGCTTTCAGCTGATTCAAAATGATAGGGAAGGCTCAGAATGTCTGTGACCTCTTCTCCCAGTTTTTAAGCTTTTTTGTGCAATACATTGGACCATACTCCCTGATCCCAGGATCTGCAACATGGACTAGAAGACAAACACTAGGTGCATTACAGGCGTGTCTCATGATTGTCTTCAGTGGCCTTGAATTGCTTGCAGTTGTTGCATTTTGAAGACATTTCCTCCAAAATGATAGCTATAGAGAAAGACCTGAATGTGATGCACACAAATAAGTGATATCAGTGTAAAGAAAAGGCCCATAACATGAATAAATGAACCACAGTATCTACTATACAATTCAATAAATACACAGGTGAACATAGCTGACATGTTTAACTTGATGGTTGATGAACAGGTCCTCCAGCATCTGGCAAAAAATAGTAGTCAGTTCACCCAAGATGCATAAATACACAGTATTTCAGCGCTTAAACAAACAAGAGCACCAAAAATGTAGATGGCTGGCTGAAAACGGTGAGTAGGTAACAGGGAATTCAAGAGGCTTGGTGAACTTCTATTGCAGTCTAGAATGAAAGTTTAAACTAATAAATATCTAGTATACAGGTAAATACTAGGGGGTGGGTGGTGACGGGGCATAGATAGGGGAGGTCATCATAGTAAGAGTTACATCCCTTTGTGCTTTGGTCATGTACACAAAAAACCCACATACAGGACCATAGCTGTAAAGAAAATGTTTTTCTTTTTGGGATGCAGGTTGTTTTCTAATGTTAATGTGATCAAGTAATGCATTTGACAGAAAAATGCAAATATGATCAAGGTTTTATTAATATTATCTGTCATCAGAAGAAATGAAGGTAAATGTCCTTTATCAGGAAATTTGAGGCTTTGTTTATATGTAGGGTAATGGTTTAGAGACCTCCTGCTAGAGAATTTTAATGAATGGCCAAAGATTGAAGCAGGTGATCACTATTAACTGCTCACCGTGGTATGCTATTAAAAATTACCCTAATTTTTGCGTAGAATTACTTTTATTATTTCTTTTTCTCTTACCTTTACTTAAACCTTCACTTTTTCTCATCTGCCATAAATTGCCATCCCTTTGGATTACTGCTCCCATTGTTTAAAGTGACTAATTATTAGAGCTTGGTGCCCTAAAATTTGTAATGGCTACTAAAATATTTAATTAGGTTTCACTGACTTCTAAAATTTGTAATGGCTGCTAAAATATTTAATTAGGTTGCATTGTCTCCTAAAATTTGTAATAGCTACCAAAATATTTAATTACGTTGCATTGTGACTTCTCAGATTTGTAATGGCTATTAAAATATTTTATTAAATTGTATTGTGGCTTCTCAAATTAGTAATGGCTACTAAAATATTTAATTAGGTTTCACTGTGACTTCTAAAATTTGTAATGGCTGCTAAAATATTTAATTAGGTTGCATTGTGACTCCTAAAATTTGTAATATCTACTAAAATATTTAATTAGGTTGCATTGTGACTTCTAAAATTTGTAATGGCTATTAAAATATTTAATTAGGTGGCATTGTGGCTTCAGAAGTTTGAAATGGCTATTAAAATATTTTATTAGGTTGTATTGTGACTTCTAAAATTTGTAATGGCTACTAAAATATTTAATTAGGTGGCATTGTGGCTATTAAAGTTTGAAATGGCTCCTAAACGGTCATGTAGGTTGCACTTTGGCTTAAAGTTTGTAAGTGCTGCAAAATCTGTTATATGTGTGCTTTACTGAAGGTATCAGTGACATTCAAAGTCTACACTTGTCTATTTTCACAGGTCAGCTTTGTCTGGATATATTCCACAAAATATTGAATTTTGTGGGTGTGAAAGGGCGTTTCAAGTCAACAAGGTAAGTAGTGATATGCTCAGCCAAGGGTTAGCTAAAAGCACTTGTACTTTATTTTTTACTTTTCTTTTGTTCTTAATTAAATGATAGTCCAATTTTTATATTTCTTTAAAGCAGTTAGGATATATACTGATGTCAAATATAAAAGAAGAACATTTTTATTTTAACACAATGCACTCTATTTAATTTCGAAAATATCTTTTTTTGGAAAAACAAGTATCAGAAAGTAGGAATGAAAAAAATGAGAAAAAAATCACTTGGGAATAAATAATTAAGGTAATCAAAAGAATAGAAGAACATTTGGTCTCTTTTATGGTATTAAAACAAGAATAGGTGCTTGTTACCAATCGTAGGATTTTTCCACACCCTACGGTTTACGTAGTAATTGGCAGTAATTGATAGATAACAAATTCTAGCAATGTCAATAAAGTCAGCAATTTTGTGACATTAAATTTATCAGTGCACATATTATTGAACAGTTTTTTTTTTTAAATATAATATTTTTTTTCCTTCAAATTTAGTAGTTTGGACAGATTCATACATGTTTTGTGCTTGTAACAATTGAATGATTTTCAGTGTAATCATTTCCAGACCCCATTTGCAAGAGGTGGTTATGTACAGCCTTCTTTTCTCGGAAGCCGGTCGAACTTTGTTAGAGATAGCAGCAACAGGAATAGAAACAGTGGAGATACTGCTGGCCCAACAGAGCAGGTAACTTTTTATCTTTGTTAGTTTTTAATGGTCAAATTGCCTATCTACTTTTTTTCCTCACCTGCTTTAATGGTCAGATTGTCTATCTACTTATTTTCTCACCTGCTTTAATGGATACATTGCCGTCTTACTTGGACTGGGAACACATGTTGATTATGTGATAAAATCCTTGTGTACAGCAGTTGGATTTCCAATCTGGAATCACCAAATGCAGTCAGGGATTCTCCATTGATGGAGGTCAGTCATATTAAGAGGGCTTTAAGGACCAGTGGTTACCAAGACTGGGTGTTTGTGTTTCATACTGAAAAAAATGAGAAGTGAAAAACAAATAAAAAGGAGAAAGATGTGTAACTGTCCCTTTACCATATATTGGTGGATTCTCCCAAAGACTACAAGAAATATTTGAAATCATGGAGCTAGGATCAGCATGGACCCCATTTTTTAAACTAGAATATATAAGTAAGATTAGACCCATTTGCTGAACTTAAAGAAAATATTGACCAAAATTGGTAAATAAATAAAATTGATATATCACTCATTTTGGCATCAAAAATGGTAGATAGGTCCTGGAAATTTTAATCAACATTTTGAAATTTTAAACTTTTAATAAAAAGTCATATGTATTGTCACATGTTCTTTTCAAATGACCTTCTTCGTACACCGTAAATAATGATATTCAACAAAATTTTGATCAATGAAAATGTCACTTATGCCTGCTGGAGGCATTACCTTAAATAAAGGGGCCCCGAGTGGCCGAGTGGTCTAAAGCGCTGTCCGTTACGGATCACTACCATCTCACCTCTATCTGCGTGGGTTCGAGTCTCGGATTCAGCCAACGTGGGTATGTGAGAAAGCTTGCCAGTAGCTTCTCGTGGGTCGGTGGTTCTTTCCGGGGTTTTCCCGGGTTCTTCCTCCACCATTAATACTGGCCGCCATGTATAGCCTATCGTGTGCTGAAAAATGGCGTTAAACCCTACAACAACAACAACAACAACCTTAAATAAATATCAATTAAATACATTTTTATCAAGCAAAATTTGTGTTTTAGTTCGATCTTTTAGTTTGGATTAAGTGTAATAATCATTAATACAATGTGCACTCTTGTATCCAGATGTAAAATACGTCAATCGACCGTAACAGCTATGTCCCCGAGCACTTTGCTGAGAACTATGTTTTGATATCTGACTTTGAGAAATATTTATTGTATGATTACACTGAATTAAAACTGACCTTCTTTGTATTGTCACATTAATTGCATCTTTTGTATCAAATAAAGGACATGCTAAGATCTAGCGACTCCAGTCATAAATTGGTTGAACTCATTCCAGTTGATCAATTGAGCACAGTTATAAATATTACTGTGTACTTAATATAATTGATCTAACTACTCATTGATAAATGTGATAAAGGTAAGCAAGGCAACCAAGCAAAATGAAAGGGCTTTCTTTCACAGATAGAATCATTGTACAGATGCAAGTTTCAGACAATTCCTGAAATGGGAATTCGAGATATCCTGAAAGATGAGGACAAGTATCACTACTATTTGCAATGAAATTAATAATTGAACAATACAAAAATAATTGTCAATAGTTTTGGGAAAAAGGAATCTTGTTTAGTGGCATATCAGCAGTTAGTCTGGTCCACATTTAATAGACTCCCTGTTCTGTACTTCATAGCCATGTATGAAGCATGAAACCAGACTAATCAACAACAACAAAAAGCAGTGACATAATACACAAATGTTCTTGTGTACACATGAATGTTGTTTAAAACCGGTTGGAATAATATTAACAATTAGTTGGGCATCTTGAAAATAAATGTAATTTATGCAGAATAACAAACAGCTTCATCAGAAAAAGCATTTTATTGACAAGTATTTTCGACATGATAAAACATGTTACCAGCCATTAAACAATTTGTTTACACACCACCACTAATTAACCCACCCACCCCATCCCACGGTTTTCTCGATGTTCAGGAGGGATGGGATCACTTATTTCTTGGAGGTCGCTCGGTAACTCGTACCATTATAGTGCAGTCTATGTTTTTGGACCCCATTGTACATGATTTATCGAGGGAAAAGTGTACATGGACAGTGTACTGTATCACTATCATATAAGTAGGTAGATATGGTGAATGATACACAGTACTGGCAGTAAAGTGTTCATTAAAGTTTTAAATTTTGAAAAGGTTAAAAGTTAAATTGTACTGTAAAAACAATTGCATCAAAAAACTAATTAGAAAAGGGATCAACATTTCAGTATATCAATATCACTTTAATCTGATTTATGCATGGTAATTAATGTTGACAATGGCTACTGGAGGCCATTCGTTACATCATGTCATGTCTGTTTACAATGGCTATGGAGGCCATTCATTAAATCAAGTCATATCTGTTTACAATGGCTACTGGAGGCCATTCATTACATCAAGTCATAGCTGTTTACAGTGGCTACTGGAGGCCATTCATTAAATCAGGTCATAATCTGTTTACAGTGGCTACTGGAGGCCATTCATTACATCAGGTCATATCTGTTTACAATGGCTACTGGAGGCCATTCATTACATCAGGTCATATCTGTTTACAATGGCTACTGGAGGCCATTCATTAAATCAGGTCATATCTGTTTACAATGGCTACTGGAGGCCATGCATTACTTTAAGTCATATCTACAATGGCTACTGGAGGCCATTCGTTACATCAGGTCATGTCTGTTTACAATGGCTACTGGAGGCCATTCATTACATCAAGTTGTTTCTGTTTACAGTGGCTACTGGAGGGCATTCATTGCATTAGGTCATATCTGTTTACAGTGGCTACTGGAGGCCTTTTGTTACATCAGGTCATATCTGTTTACAATGGCTA
Organism: Sinohyriopsis cumingii; assembly: GCA_028554795.2. Classification (NCBI taxonomy): domain Eukaryota; kingdom Metazoa; phylum Mollusca; class Bivalvia; order Unionida; family Unionidae; genus Sinohyriopsis; species Sinohyriopsis cumingii. The sequence continues at coordinate 13,204,411 of CM068840.1, forward strand.
CTGGAGACCATTCGTTACATCAGGTCGTATCTGTTTACAATGGCTACTGGAGGCCTTTTGTTACATCAGGTCATATCTGTTTACAATGGCTACTGGAGGCCATTCGTTACATCAGTTTGTATCTGTTTACAGTGGCTACTGGAGGCCATTCGTTACATCAGGTCGTATCTGTTTACAATGGCTACTGGAGGCCATTCGTTACATCAGTTTGTATCTGTTTACAATGGCTACTGGAGGCCATTCGTTACATCAGGTCTTATCTGTTTACAATGGCTACTGGAGGCCATTCGTTACATCAGTTTGTATCTGTTTACAATGGCTACTGGAGGCCATTCGTTACATCAGGTCTTATCTGTTTACAATGGCTACTGGAGGCCATTCGTTACATCAGGTCTTATCTATTTACAATGGCTACTGGAGGCCATTCGTTACATCAGGTCGTATCTATTTACAATGGCTACTGGAGGCCATTCATTAAATCAGGTCATATCTGTTTACAATGGCTACTGGAGGCCATGCATTACTTTAAGTCATATCTACAATGGCTACTGGAGGCCATTCGTTACATCAGGTCATGTCTGTTTACAATGGCTACTGGAGGCCATTCATTACATCAAGTTGTTTCTGTTTACAGTGGCTACTGGAGGGCATTCATTGCATTAGGTCATATCTGTTTACAGTGGCTACTGGAGGCCTTTTGTTACATCAGGTCATATCTGTTTACAATGGCTACTGGAGGCCATTCGTTACATCAGGTCGTATCTGTTTACAATGGCTACTGGAGGCCATTCGTTACATCAGTTTGTATCTGTTTACAATGGCTACTGGAGGCCATTCGTTACATCAGGTCTTATCTGTTTACAATGGCTACTGGAGGCCATTCATTACATCAGGTTGTATCTGTTTACAATGGCTACTGGAGGCCATTCATTACATCAGGTTGTATCTGTTTACAATGGCTACTGGAGGCCATTCGTTACATCAGGTCGTATCTGTTTACAATGGCTACTGGAGGCCATTCGTTACATCAGGTCGTATCTGTTTACAATGGCTACTGGAGGCCATTCGTTACATCAGGTCGTATCTGTTTACAGTGGCTACTTGAGGCCATTCGTTACATCAAGTTGTATCTGTTTACAATGGCTACTGGAGGCCATTCATCACATCAGGTCATATATGTTTAATGGGTATTGGAAGCCATTCATTTCATCAAGTCATGTCTGTTTACAATGGCTATTGGAGGCCATTCATTCATCAAATCATGTCTGTCTACAATGGCTACTGGAGGCCATTCATTACATCAAGTCATGTCTGTTTACAATGGCTGCTGGAGGCCATTCATTACATCAAGTCATGTCTGTTTTTGCAATGGCTGCTGACCATTTATATCATGTTTTTTGCCACCCTTGTTTCTGCTCAACAACATTAAAGGTAGTGCAACCAAATTTGATATAAGATTGTACATTAAGAAGATATCACATTCAATAATTTACATTATTTCCAATGAAAGTTTTAATGGAGTTATGTTCCCTGTTACACAACTTTGCCCTTTAGTTGCTTTGTATTGATTGAGTTATTTTTATTGTATTGACTCATATCTAGTATTAAAACCTATTTCCCTGGTGACTCAGGGGGACCTGAAGGCACATATATTGTACTGACTCAAATCGAGTAGTAACACTCTTTCCCAGGTGACTCAGGGACCTGGATCCACATTTATTATATTGACTCAAATCTAGTATTAAAACTCTTTTTCCCAGTGATTCAGAGGGACCTGGAGCCACATGTATTGACTCAAATCTAGTATTAACTCTTTTTCCCAGTGATTCAGAGGGACCTGGAGCCACATTTATTATATTGACTCAACTCTAGTATTAAAACTGTTTTGCCCAGTGATTCAGAGGGACCTGGAGCCATGTTTTTTCAGGGCCTTCCATTAGATTTAAAACTGGAGGGTGAGTTGCCAAAGTAGGCGGTGGGTTTGGGGGACTTCTCCCAATGAGGATAAAGTTTTTTTTTAAGTAGCCTGGTGTAAAGTAACAGTAGCCAGGTAAATCACCTGACTCCCAGCTGATAAGGAATGCCCTGTTATTGTATTGACTCAAATCTAGTATTAAATTTTTTTTCCAGTGATTCAGAGGGACCTGGAGAAGATATGGTACAGCTTATACAAATTGCCTTCTCGGTTCTGAACCGCCTTTTAATCCTCCGACCTCAGGACCTGCCTTTGTCACCAGTTGAGAGTGCCCTCTCATCTCAGCCAGCAGGTTGGCAGAACCAGTACATTGTGGCCGTGATCGCAGAGTACATTTACCATCGAAACAATCCAAGGCTTCCAACACTATCCACCCTTTTCCTGAAACGAATCGCTTGTGTCCTTCCAAAAAAAATCCTGGCATGTTTTGGTGGACAGGCAGACTCAATACGGGACATCTACTTAATGAGGCTGCAGTCCGCAACTGAGGTTGGTGAACAATGACATCTGCCTATTCCTAGTCCTAAATTAGATATAAACTTTTCATTCTGCACCTTTTTCAGTTTGACTGCAGTAGTAATCATATATACAGATGCTGTTGAACATATATACAACTTTTACGTAATAAAATTAAATTTCAGAGTGCTATTTTTCTGTTGAATAAATATAATTTTTATGTTTTGAAACTAAATTTCATTTTGCTATTTCTGTTAAAAATACATTACCCAGTTGAACTGACATTGGGAGATTAACTCAACTACCTCACAAATTTAGGCCTTGCAAAAAGACAATTTTTCTATCCTATCTCTATGGGTCCAAAATGTAGTACCTAAGAGTGCTGTTATAATAACCTCTCCTTGTCACCACTGTCTATCTACTGAGCATTCTTTAGTTGAAGATTTTGCTGTGTTACTGTAAACATATCAATCCACTCATTGTCCCATTGTTTTTTTCTCCGGCCATGTCATTGAGATTGGTTGATATAGAGAGTTTCAGTGTTGTTACACTATGTTGTGGGGCCCCGAGTGGCCGAGTGGTCTAAAGCGCTTTCTGTTATGGATCACTGCCATCTCACCTCTGTGTGGGTTTGAGTCTCAGATTCTGCTATACGGATCACTGCCATCTCACCTCTGTGTGGGTTTGAGTCTCAGATTCTGCTAGTATGGTTATGTGAGAAAGCTTCCCAGTAGCTTCTCGTGGGTTGGTGGTTCTTTCCGGGTTTTCCAGGGTTCTTCCTCCACCATTAATACTGACCGCAGTATATAGCCTATCATGTGCTGAAAAATGGTGTTAAACCATACAACAACAACAACACTATGTAGTAATGTCATTTTATTTTGGGGAAATTTCTCCCTTTTTTTGTATCATTGTGGACATTGTGTTTGATGGATAAGTGACACAATTTGACTGTGTGGTGGTTTCACTTCCACACTGTTGTATGTTTCATATACATATTTTATAGGTGTTGTCTATTTGTGAGTTGCATATTATGATTTTCTTTGTTGTTTTGGGTGAACTTGTCTTCAAATTAGCATATGCGCAAGATTTGCTTTGCTTCTACAAAGTGTAATTCTTAAGAGCCAGTCAGTGGCTCTACCTTGTGGTCAAGAAAAACATGATTCAACATTCTTCAAAAACAACTAAGGGGCAAGGAAAAAGGACGGTGATCTTAGTCATCTGATGACGATATTAATTGAAATTAATTTTCATAGTGCTGAAACAAGTTGAATTTGAAGCTTTTGCATTAAATAAAACAATTTGAGACTATTGTTTAGTGAATATGAAATTTTAAGAACTAGTAAACCTATCCTATCCAATTAGTCAATGAGGTTTGCTGGTCCATCAGGCTTGTAAATATGAGGTTTGCTGGTCCGTCAATATGAGGTTTGCTGGTCCATCAGGCTGGTCAATATGAGGTTTGCTGGTCCGTCAATATGAGGTTTGCTGGTCCATCAGGCTTGTCAACATGAGGTTTGCTGTTCTGTCAATATGAGGTTTGCTGGTCCATCAGGCTTGTCAATATGAGGTTTGCTGGTCCGTCAATATGAGGTTTGCTGGTCCATCAATATGAGGTTTGCTGGTCTATCAGGCTTGTCAATATGAGGTTTGCTGGTCCGTCAATATGAGGTTTGCTGGTCCATCAATATGAGGTTTGCTGGTCCATCAGGCTTGTCAATATGAGGTTTGCAGGTCCATCAGGCTTGTCAATATGAGGTTTGCTGGTCCATCAGGCTTGTCAATATGCAGGTCCATCAGGCTTGTCAATATAAGGTTTGCTAGTCCATCAGGCTTGTCAATATGAGGTTTGCATGTCCATCAGGCTTGTCAATATGAGGTTTGCTGGTCAATAAAACTTAATATTCACCTCATCAAAGGACAGCAATTGTATTATATTTCAAGAAGCAGAAACTTTTTGAATTAATTTGTTTTGATTTTTTTTGCAATTTTAAAATGACATTCTTGAGAATTGAATGCATTTATTTCGCAGGATTTGCGCTTGAAGACTGCAATTTTAGAGTTCTTATCAGTTTGTGTTGATACCCAGCCAGGATTGATTGAAGTCTTCCTCAATATTCAGATGGAGCAGACCTTGGCAGACAAAGAAAAAAAGGTACTGTGAAACTGTTGGGTTTGCCATTATAACTTTTGTCTGGTATTTTCATGAGTTATACAGATTTGTAGAACTATTCTGCTTGTCAAATTCATTCCTTTCTCAATGTCTCCTTTATTTCAATTCACTGTGGATGTTTTCCTCAATTTACTTGTCACTCAATTTATCTTTTGTATTTTTGACCATTTTATATATATATATATATATATATATATATATATATATATATATATATATATATATATATATATATATATACTCGCATATAAACCTGTTCACATATAAGCTGTCCCCCAAAATGGAATAGGTATAGACACTAAACAGTGCATGACCCACAAATAAGCCGACCCACAACTCCGAGACATCACAAAATGCACGTGGTAAGTTCTAAATGCATTTATTTTGGCAAGTTTTAAATGCATTTATTTAGGCAAACTTATATTGACTAAAATTATATGTATACTTCTCTCGGGGTTGGCATGTATGATTATCAAAAAGAAATGGTATAAACTTGTTTAAAAAGTAATTTATTTCATTTTCTGTTTTCTTGTTGTTTCTAATTCAGATTTGTGTAAAACTTGATTGAACGATGACAAGAATTGAGCATTCACGGGTTGCTGTAACACTACCTCTCTCTTTTGACTCCATTATTATTTGTTTATGCGTTATTGCATTGGACATCTTATATCAGTGCACCAGTACTTACATTTTTGTTTTGCCTTGAAATTGTAAATACCTAACTCATTAAAATGTGATCCCAGTATGACAACACAATGAACAACAATACAGATTGATTCAACGCTTGCAATTAGGCTAGTGATCATAGTTACATAATCACGCCACCGCATGTACATTGTAGGTTTGAACATGCGCTGAATGAAGTACATCCCTTGGAGTCTGATCATGGGCACCACTGCACTAAACTTTAATGACATCTCCAAAATACAATAATGAAGTTTCAGAAGTAATGCTTCCAAAATTATGCTAATACCATAAAAACTGAGTTTACTTTAATATAAGCAACCTTGTACCATACCTGTCAACTCTCACGCTGGGAGGGGGAAAAAAATCCCAATTTTTGGTGTTGTACCACGCCTACCTCCCGATTTCATCATATCTCCCAATTTTTGCAGAGAGCTCACATTTATTACATTATGTCCACGATTTTCATTTCTCCTAAAAATGTGGTCCTTACATAAATAGTTGTATCATATGCAGTCAAAAGAAGCCATGTTCCGTTTTATCACCTGTGTTTATTGTTGTGACATATTAATTACTTTACTAGAAAGAATTTGCTTCTTCACTAAATAAAATGTTAAGTTTAAACATTATTCTAGTATATGATATTTTTAACCTCTAAAACTACAAAATTTAGAAAATAAACCAGAAGAAGAAAAAAAAACATAACAATAAAATTGTCAACAAATAATTTCAGTCCCAAGAATGATCACTATGAATGCTGTAGGTCCATTCCCAGCAAAGAAACTTACATGGGTGAACACCTGGCATTTAAAATTCGTATATACGAATGTTAATTACCATTATTAAATTAAAAGAAGGAATGAAAATTCATACCATGCAGCATATGTGTCCTCAAAAAGCTAATTCAGAATACATTTGTTTTATAGTAAACAATACTAAATGCCTTACGAGTTGACAATAAGGAAATAAGGTTGGATATACAGTGAGGGAAAAATAGTTGCCACATGTATGGTACCGTGAGGATGCCTATTTAGGCACCTTTAGTTCAACAGAATTTGGCATTCTTTATTTGCCAGTCAGTTGATGGTGCTTGCATAACACACAGCAGTTTAGAACATGGTTTCTCTGAAATATAATGGAGGGCCAGTTATTTTCACAAAACAGTTGCATTGATAAGGATTAACTTTGAGTTACTCATGCTGGTTTTCCTGCTTTTTATTTATGGCTAACCTTTAGCTGTTTTGCAGTTTGGCCACAGCTGACCAAAATATGAACATAGGGTACATCCTGTGGGAAAATTAGGTGCATCACATGGAGAAACGGCACATCCTTTGTGAATTTCATGCATGTTGGACCAGGAAGATCGGTCAATATTTAGCGAAAACAAGGCTTAAAAGATGCTATGAAAAACCTCCTGATTTTAGGTCTGAATCTCTCAATTTGTTTTCTCAGTCTGCCTACTTCGCTTTTGAAAAGTTGACAGGTATGCCTTACACCCCATTTTACAAAGCTACGGTAATTGTGCTAACATTACAGAATGAAAGGCAATAACACATCAATGTACTCTGTATATTTGTCAGTCCAAATTCCCTCTTAATCCAGGCCACTTTCAGGGTTTTAATTATTAACTACCATGTATTGCTATTGGAAAACAAAAGACAAATCCACCAGTTATCAACAAAGGAGATGCCGAAACATCAAGCTATACATTGTGTGGAAAGTTATGATGTTCAGACAAAACTAAAATAGATTGATGATGATCTTAGTTGATCTATAATCAGAATTTCAGCCTTTATTATTACCACTCTTTGTGAACATGTTACATTTATGCTGGTTATGTGCCTTGTACATTTAAACGTGTGAATCATTTCATAAATATTACCTCCATTTGAAGGATTGCATATATCATTCAGAAAGAGTAATTTGTGAGCACGTGATTCAATGTAAAATAAGGACTAGTTGAAATGTTATTTGGAAGAATGCAATTTGGTCAGAACAATGAATAAGCAAAATCTTCATCTGATACATTTGGGAATAAATAAGGATTTAAGTGACGCTATGCACGATTTACACTGTAAGCACTGTGCATTGTAGTTCAGCCTGGTCTACCAGGTAAACTCAACCAGCCCACGAATTATGAAGTTTGTATTTACCTTTATTTAATTTCATGTTGGAGGAATTAAAAAACACGCACATGCAAAATAATAACAAAATTAATCAAAGTACTAGTGCAGTAATAAAGTGTCGGGACACTGAAATTACATTTTTTACATGTGTATAAGTCTTAGAACATGGAACAAATTATTTTTTCATGTCCCAAGATTTACAGCCATTACTGTAGTCAACAAAAGACTTAAAAACTGTCAGTTTAGACACTGGCCCGTGGATAAGCCATCCCTGAACCCCTTCTTCCAGGCTTTTATTTTTTCCTAACTTATTCAGAACCAGGTTTGTCGTAAAAATGTATCTTTTCATACACGATGTATTTCTGGTATGTAATATATAGATTACACTTTTTATGCCCATATTACGCTCTCTTGCCACTGATAATAGCAATAATTAGGCATGCACCTTACTGGGGGTCCATAAATAACGGACACAGGCATCAAGAGTCTGGGCAAACTTTATAAGTTCGAGTGGGTATGGATTAGGGTTGTTTTCTTCTCATATGGGACACACCGAGGCAGCTGATCTGGTCTGGCCTGGGAAGGTATTAAACCTATGTCCTTCGAATTATGAGTCTGATGGTCTGCCAACTGAGCTACCATGGCCTATTGATATATAATCCTAAAAACACTGTAATAATTGCATAACTTTGACAAAATGCAAGTCATTATAGTGGAATACTTTTAATTAGGTGCATAGAACATGTGCTTATTGTTCCTTCTTTGCTCAGACATAGTATTGTTTTGTATATTTGAATTTCAGGATCTTGGCGTTGGAAAGACTAGCTGTTTACAGACCATCTTAGACTTAATAAATACCAAGAAACAGGTATGAAAATGAAATTTAACTCATCGACATTATTACTATTGAATTTAAAACGAAGCAGAAAAATTCCACACATTATGTCACTACAGTCAGTGACATATGTTATGTCACACTGTGGCATAACACCTGTTAAAATCATATACTAATTCATGTATGTGGCAGATATTTAAAAAATGAGAATCTGCAATTTATATTCCCTTGACATGAAATTTAATTTGAAAAAAAAACAAGTTGAAAAATGCACTGTGCTGTGCGCTCCTTATGATATTTATTATTTAGAATAATGATACAGCCCATGATTCATCAGTAATCTAGAATGATGATACAGTCCATGATTCAACTTAAGTCTAAAATATTGACACAGCCCATGATTTAATCTAAAATTGATTTTCCTTTCATACCAAAATCATAAGATAATTTTTTACAATAACTTCAGCAACAGCCCTGTTAGCTAAAAACTGACAATAGAGGATCTCAAATCGGTGATGATTTAATACTGAATTTATGAAACAAGGCTTGCAAAAGCTGAACATTGTTGAATGAGTTTCATAAATTCCATCTTAAATCATTACCCGTTTTGGATTCTGTTTGTCACATAGCTTTTATTTTGATGGAAATAGTTCAGAAGGAAAGAATAAAAAAATAATTTTGTTCATTCTTACTCAGACATAGCACATTTTATTTGTAATGCATGAAATAGTTCCATATGCTAGTTGAATTAAATAGCAGTTCCAGATGCTAGTTGAATTAAATAGCAGTTCCCGATGCTAGTTGAATTAAATAGTTTTTCCAGATGCTAGTTGAATTAAATAGCAGTTCCAGATGCTAGTTGAATTAAATAGCAGTTCCAGATGCTAGTTGAATTAAATAGCAGTTCCCGATGCTAGTTGAATTAAATAGCAGTTCCCGATGCTAGTTGAATTAAATAGTTTTTCCAGATGCTAGTTGAATTAAATAGCAGTTCCCGATGCTAGTTGAATTAAAAAGCAGTTCCAGATGCTAGTTGAATTAAATAGCAGTTCCCGATGCTAGTTGAATTAAATAGTTTTTCCAGATGCTAGTTGAATTAAATAGCAGTTCCAGATGCTAGTTGAATTAAATAGCAGTTCCAGATGCTAGTTGAATTAAATAGCAGTTCCAGATGCTAGTTGAATTAAATAGTTTTTCCAGATGCCAGTTGAATTAAATAGCAGTTCCCGATGCTAGTTGAATTAAATAGTTTTTCCAGATGCTAGTTGAATTAAATAGCAGTTCCCGATGCTAGTTGAATTAAATAGCAGTTCCAGATGCTAGTTGAATTAAATAGCAGTTCCCGATGCTAGTTGAATTAAATAGTTTTTCCAGATGCTAGTTGAATTAAATAGCAGTTCCAGATGCTAGTTGAATTAAATAGCAGTTCCAGATGCTAGTTGAATTAAATAGCAGTTCCAGATGCTAGTTGAATTAAATAGCAGTTCCCGATGCTAGTTGAATTAAATAGCAGTTCCCGATGCTAGTTGAATTAAATAGTTTTTCCAGATGCTAGTTGAATTAAATAGCAGTTCCAGATGCTAGTTGAATTAAATAGCAGTTCCAGATGCTAGTTGAATTAAATAGTTTTTCCAGATGCCAGTTGAATTAAATAGCAGTTCCCGATGCTAGTTGAATTAAATAGCAGTTCCCGATGCTAGTTGAATTAAATAGTTTTTCCAGATGCTAGTTGAATTAAATAGTTTTTCCAGATGCTAGTTGAATTAAATAGCAGTTCCAGATGCTAGTTGAATTAAATAGTTTTTCCAGATGCCAGTTGAATTAAATAGTTTTTCCAGATGCCAGTTGAATTAAATAGCAGTTCCCGATGCTAGTTGAATTAAATAGTTTTTCCAGATGCTAGTTGAATTAAATAGCAGTTCCCGATGCTAGTTGAATTAAATAGCAGTTCCAGATGCTAGTTGAATTAAATAGCAGTTCCAGATGCTAGTTGAATTAAATAGCAGTTCCCGATGCTAGTTGAATTAAATAGTTTTTCCAGATGCTAGTTGAATTAAATAGCAGTTCCAGATGCTAGTTGAATTAAATAGCAGTTCCCGATGCTAGTTGAATTAATTAGTTTTTCCAGATGCTAGTTGAATTAAAGCGCAGTTTTGTAACCAATAACATTTAAAAGTAGATATATTGTTTTTAGAATTACGATTCAAAAAGTAAGTGTCCTTCCAAATCATCTGACACAGAAAACATCTTGTTTCAACACGGGATGTCCAGAGGAAATTCTGCGTGATGTCACTTAGTTTGACTGGTTAGGTTAGATGACCTGTATACATGGATTTAAATGAAAGTGTCTAGTATGTGCCCACCAAAAGTGTCTAGTATGTGCCCACCAAAAGAGTCTCAGTTTTGCTACTTAGCATTCCAATTGAGGATATTCATGTGTAGGAATGATTACTGGTTGCAGACATTCCAGATTTACTGTAATGTACTTGTCACCAGATATTTGCATTATTTGATTCTGAACAGTAGTAGACAAAGTATAATTTTATTTAAAGTCAGAATTGCATAACATAACGAGTATTAGCTTGTTTTTGCACTCCATGCCACCCCAACCCTCTATCCATTGACCAATACCCTTAGCTATTTTTCGCAGCTAGACCCTGTATGGGTAAATGGCCATATTCCAACAGATGTGACCTTTTATTCCCAATGCCCCTTGGGAAATTGATTATGAAAAATGGTCTAAAAAAAGTTGATATTAATAGTATAAAAAAGAACCAGATGGTGGGGTAAGGAAAATGCCCATGTTTGTAGCCAATGAATAGATAATTCTGCCTAAGAATATATTTCCACCAATCAGAATCACATAAAGTGATATGTTAACATCTTGTCCTATCAAAAATAATAAATATCACACTATTTGTAAAGTGTACCAACTATATGATGATACAGAACTTGTACACAGGTCAGTCAACGCAAAATTTCATGCTTGCCAGACACTAACTTCAAACATTGCATATTTTAGGATGTAAATGTTGTTACATTTAATATTTATCTTTATTACTTTGTGAGAAGAAATGTGTGCACTATAATCACAGCAGAATGACATGGGATCAAGATGTTCCCCATCATTGTTCTGCACTGAAAAACACAAACACATGTAGGAATGTGAGAATAAACCAGTCATTCTTGCTATATCAATAAGTGTGTAATCATGCCACAAGTTCACGAAAAAAACTTAAACTTAAGTATTGAATCTAGTGATTTGATTGGATGAAATTTAACTCCTCACAAAGTTAAGCCAATCAAATCACTTAAGTTGAAATCTAAATTTTATAACATGTCTGTGAAACTGTGAGTATTTGATATGATCAGTAATTCTGTTTTTCTGCAGGAGACCTACCAGTGTCCAGCAGATCTGCTGTGTGCATGTACAGAGTTTATACAGGCCTTGTGGGCAGGGCTTAGAGAGACAGCTATGTCTGTCCTTCGATCCAGGTATGCTGATTCCTCTACATACAGAATATCATTCAAACATACAGTATACAGTAAAGATTGTTTATAATGTTGTTTAATACAATGTTTTCTCTGTTTGAACATGTTAATTTCCCATGACAAATTCTGATACTGCTGATGACAGTGTTGCCCTTGCAGTGGTGCGTTATGCCTACTTGGACCTAGTAACAAGAATGTTGATTTGTTGGATCATGTTAATTTTGAGAGTAACACTCTCACATCTATGACATCTTAACTGAGGATGTTGTCAAATTAATGACCGATATTTTTGCCCCTGGAATAGACGAGGATGACAGTTATTAAGTACAAGTTGTCGTACTCGGAGCCATCAAGGTTCTAGCTGGCATATCAGACATTAGACTGTACCTACAAGTTGTCATACTCAGAGCCAGAAAGGTTCTGTTGGCATATCAGACATTAGACTACCTACAAGTCATTGTACTTGGAGCCAGCAAGATTTCATTTGGCGAGCTCAGTGTGACACACCTGATATTCTTTATAAGCATTTGCATGTCTTTGAATAATGTATCTGCTAAAATATCTTAGATTAATGAAAAATCAGATGATTTTTAACAATTTCTTCCCATACAGATAAATAAAGGACTGGTATATTAGTTGCTGTTGAACAGAATTGTTTTCACATAAAATTGATTTTTATGATTTGCTGACTGGTACATATACATGTATGTTGGCACTTTCATGAGATAGTAAAACTTACTGGTTTATCTTTTATTTTTCATAATAACATATTTTATTACAAATGAATTCTAACAATAATACAGCAACAATAATAATAATAATGATAATAATTACAAAATGTTTTCTTTTTCTTTCTTCGTTATTCATCAACTTTGTTAGAATCCATTCATTATCTGTGTTTACATCCTTTGTTTAAGAGAGGACTTCTGGTCCAGTCTGTGTTCTCCTTTGATGAGGGATCTGCCAAGAGTTGGGGAGGAGAATGAAGAACAGTCTAAGGTAATATGCACATGGACAGGCACCCAGACATATCTAGACAGAGATACAATTCATGATACAATTCATAAAAGACATAGACAGGCACCCAGACATATCTAGACAGAGATAAAGACATGTACAGGCACCCAGAAACATTTGGACAGAGATACAAGACATGGACAGACTCCCAGACATGTCTAAACAGAGATACAAATTATGATAAAAGACATAGACAGGCATCCAGAAACATTTAGACAGATACCAGGCATGAACAGGCACACAGAAATGTTCAGAGATACAAGACATGTACAGGCACACAGACATATCTAGACAGAGATACAAGACATGGAAAGGCACCCAGATATGTCTGGACAGAGATAAAAGACATGGACAGGTACCCAGACATACCTAGACAGAGATACAAGACATGGAAAGGCACACAGACATATCTAGACAGAGATACAAGACATGGAAAGGCACCCAGATATGTCTGGACAGAGATAAAAGACATGGACAGGTACCCAGACATACCTAGACAGAGATACAAGACATGGAAAGGCACCCAGATATGTCTGGACAGAGATAAAAGACATGGACAGGTACCCAGACATACCTAGACAGAGATACAAGACATGGAAAGGCACCCAGATATGTCTGGACAGAGATAAAAGACATGGACAGGTACCCAGACATACCTAGACAGAGATACAAGACATGGAAAGGCACCCAGACATGTCTGGACAGAGATAAAAGACATGGACAGGTACCCAGACATACCTAGACAGAGATACAAGACATGGAAAGGCACCCAGATATGTCTGGACAGAGATAAAAGACATGGACAGGTACCCAGACATACCTAGACAGAGATACAAGACATGGAAAGGCACCCAGACATGTCTGGACAGAGATAAAAGACATGGACAGGTACCCAGACATATCTAGACAGAGATACAAGACATGGAAAGGCACCCAGACATGTCTGGACAGAGATAAAAGACATGGACAGGTACCCAGACATATACAAGACATGGACAGGCACACAGACATATCTAGACAGAGATACAAGACATAGACAGGCATCCAGAAACATTTAGACAGATACCAGGCATGGACAGGCACACAGAAATGTTCAGAGATACAAGACATGTACAGGCACACAGACATACCTAGACAGAGATACAAGACATGGATATGGACCCAGACATGTACAAGACATGGACAGGCACCCAAACATACCTAGACATATACAAGACATGGACAGGCACCCAGATATGTCTGGACAGAGATACAAGACATGGAAAGGCACCCAGACATATACAAGACATGGACAGGCACCCAGATATGTCTGGACAGAGATACAAGACATGGATAGGCACCCAGACATATACAAGACATGGACAGGCACACAGACATATCTAGACAGAGATACAAGACATGGAAAGGCACCCAGATATGTCTGGACAGAGATACAAGACATGGACAGGCACACAGACATACCTAGACAGAGATACAAGACATGGAAAGGCACCCAGATATGTCTGGACAGAGATACAAGACATGGACAGGCACCCAAACATACCTAGACATATACAAGACATGGACAGGCTCACAGACATATCTAGACAGAGATACAAGACATGGAAAGGCACCCAGATATGTCTGGACAGAAATACAAGACATGGACAGGCACCCCGACATATCTAGACAGAGCAAGGCATAAATGAGAGACACAAGATAAGAGCAGGATTGGGTGCTGGGCCCATCAATTTGTGTAGAATGATTAGGATTGGGTGCTGGGCATTTCAGTTTGTGTAGAATGATCAGGATTTGGGTGCTGGGCCCATCAGTTTGTGTAGAATGATCAGGATTTGGGTGCTGGGCCCATCAGTTTGTGTAGAATGATCAGGATTGGGTGCTGGGCCCATCAGTTTGTGTAGAATGATCTGGATTGGGTGCTGGGCCCATTGGTTTGTGTAGAATGGTCAGGATTGGGTGCTGGGCCCATCAGTTTGTGTACAATTATCTGGATTGGGTGCTGGGCCCATCGGTTTGTGTAGAATGGTCAGGATTGGGTGCTGGGCCCATCAGTTTGTGTAGAATGATTAAGATTGGGTGCTGGGCACATCAGTTTGTAGAATGGGCAGGATTGGGTGCTGGGGACATCAATTTGTGTAGAATGGTCAGGATTGGGTGCTGGGCATATCAGTTTGTATAGAATGATTAAGATTGGGTGCTGGGCACATCAATTTGTGTAGAATGGTCAGGATTGGGTGCTGGCACATCAATTTGTGTAGAATGGTCAGGATTGGGTGCTGGACATATCAGTTTGTGTTGAATGATCTGGATTGGGTGCTGGGCCCATCAGTTTGAGTAGAATGATTAAGATTGGGTGCTGGGCACATCAATTTGTGTAGAATGGTCAGGATTGGGTGCTGGGCCCATCAGTTTGTGTAGAATGATCTGGATTGGGTGCTGGGCCCATCGGTTTGTGTAGAATGATCTGGATTGGGTGCTGGGCCCATCAGTTTGTGTAGAATGGTCAGGATTGGGTGCTGGGCCCATCAGTTTGTGTAGAATGATCTGGATTGGGTGCTGGGCCCATCGGTTTGTGTAGAATGGTCAGGATTGGGTGCTGGGCCCATCAGTTTGTGTAGAATGGTCAGGATTGGGTGCTGGGCCCATCAGTTTGTGTAGAATGATCAGGATTGGGTACTGGGCCCATCGGTTTGTGTAGAATGATTAAGATTGGGTGCTGGGCCCATCGGTTTGTGTAGAATGGTCTGGATTGGGTGCTGGGCATATCAGTTTGTGTAGAATGATTAAGATTGGGTGCTGGGCACATCAATTTGTGTAGAATGGTCAGAATTGGGTGCTGGCACATCAATTTGTGTAGAATGGTCAGGATTGGGTGCTGGGCATATCAGTTTGTGTTGAATGATCTGGATTGGGTGCTGGGCCCATTGGTTTGTGTAGAATGATTAAGATTGGGTTCTGGGCCCATCGGTTTGTGTAGAATGATCTGGATTGGGTGCTGGGCCCATCGGTTTGTGTCGAATGATCTGGATTGGGTGCTGGGCCCATCGGTTTGTGTAGAATGGTCAGGATTGGGTGCTGGGCCCATCAGTTTGTGTAGAATGATCTGGATTGGGTGCTGGGCCCATCGGTTTGTGTAGAATTGTCAGGATTGGGTGTTGGGCCCATCAGTTTGTGTAGAATGATCTGGATTGGGTGCTGGGCCCATCGGTCTGTGTAGAGTGGTCAGGATTGGGTGCTGGGCCCATCAGTTTGTGTAGAATGGTCAGGATTAAGTGCTGGGCCCATCGGTTTGTGTAGAATGGTCAGGATTGGGTGCTGGGCCCATCGGTTTGTGTAGAATGATCCGGATTTGGTGCTGGATATATCATTTTTTAAAAGTTGATTTATAAGGTGTTAAAATAGTCCAGAATAAATGGATGAAATTGTATATTCTGCATGAATGTCTTCCTAACAATGGATGTCACAAAAAGGCAATACATAGCAGTCACAATGCCTGGGTGAATTGAGATCAGTTCTTTTTTTATTACAATTTTCTATGGGCAATATCTCCTGTTTTCATCAGTGGTTCATCATCTGACTTTGCCCGTAAATGCTCCAGAAAAGGAATATCTTTTGAGATCGGTGACCAAAGAGGTAACAATTCAAGGTCACAGGGGCTTTTTAAATGGGTGGTCAGTATTTAAGGTTTATAATCTGGCAATATCATCTACAGTTGCCATCAGATACAATGAAACAATTTAACATGGAGTATAAAAGATGATTAATGATGTGGAGGTCAAAATGTAAAAAGATCAAGGTCACAGTGATCAGTTTTTTAAAGCTGTTTGTAGAAGAATATTAATATTGTGTCCTTGGATAAGCATAAGACTTTTAACAGAATCGTGCATGGGGCTGACAAGGCAGATGAGTGAAGGTCAAGGTCATGGTCACAAGATTTGTTTGGGTCGAATTGTCCAGGGAATATTATAAGGGCTATACCTTCTGTTTCCATAATTGATTGTTATAAAATTTGGCAGGAGATAAACATTTCAAGCAGAGGGGTGGTTAGCAGATGAGAAGTCAAGGTCTCATGAATTGTTTGGTAGTGTCTTGCTTGGGCCACAGTGATGTCAGAAACATAACTACAATTTTAACTATTTGCTTGAAATACCTTACTTTAAAACATGGCCCTTTTTATTTGACCTTGCTTCTGGACATGGCGCTTTTTATTTGACCTTACTACAGGACATGGCTCTTATTATTTGACCTTAATACAGGACATGGCTCTTTTTATTTGACCTTACTACAGGACATGGCTCTTATTATTTGACCTTACTACAGGACATGGCTCTTTTTATTTGACCTTACTACAGGACATGGCTGTTTCATTTGACCTTACTACAGGACATGGCTCTTTTTATTTGACCTTACTACAGGACATGGTGCTTTTTATTTGACCTTACTACAGGACATGGCTCTTTTTATTTGACCTTACTACAGGACATGGCGCTTTTTATTTGACCTTACTACAGGACATGTCTCCTTTTATTGACCTTACTACAGGACATGTCTCCTTTTATTGACCTTACTACAGGACATGGCTGTTTTTTATTTGACCTTACTACAGGACATGGCGCATTTTATTTGACCTTACTACAGGACATGGCTCTATTTATTTGACGTTACTACAGGACATGGCCCTTTTTATTTGACCTTGCTTCTGGACATGGCGCTTTTTATTTGACCTTACTACAGGACATGGCTCTTTTTATTTGACCTTACTACAGGACATGGTGCTTTTTATTTGACCTTACTACAGGACATGGCGCATTTTATTTGACCTTACTACAGGACATGGCTCTATTTATTTGACGTTACTACAGGACATGGCCCTTTTTATTTGACCTTGCTTCTGGACATGGCGCTTTTTATTTGACCTTACTACAGGACATGGCTCTTTATTTGACCCAGACTCCTGTGGGTTCCAAAATGAATACAGTGACATTTTCCATTTGTGGTAATTTTGTGTCAGGTAATGTTTAGGTAGAAATTCTAAGCACAGGTTATATTTTGTTTTATGTAAGCAAGGAAAAAAGTATATATTGGTGCTTGCACACAGATAAGAAGATCACACTCTCAGAGGTGTCATGCTATTTAAAATCATTGATTTCCTATGAGATTGAGGTGCATTTTTCCATGCATAAATAATATCTGTATGCCATCACTTCACAACCAGTCTGAGACTTTACAACTTTACTACCTTTCTGAGACTTAACAACCAGTCTAAGGCAGGAAAAGTAAGGATTACACGTCCATTGGTTTCATTAGTACAAAGGCTACAAAAGAAAGAAATGTCATTGTGTCAACATCTTTTTAATCAGTATTTGAAAAGGTTTTAATTTGTGAGTCATTCTAATTAGTTCTGTTGTACGTTTTGCTTGTCTTAATTAGCTTTCTTTTTGCCACAATTTGTACAGTTTGTTAATATAGGGATTATGATTCATTCTGTTCCTACAATTACTGTCATATCTACTTTTATTTATACTCATGTTGTATTAAAACTTTAATACATTTGTTTTTTATGTATTTGTTATAACTCTATTTCATGTACAAACTACATTTGTTTTGTATTTGCTATAACCCTGTTTTATTGTATATGCTCAGATTGTTACATATCAAAAAAATATGTTGTAATAATGGTGCTTTATGTCATGCATGTTTGTTCCTTATGCAGATGTTGTCTCACAGGATCAAGAATGTGGCCTTCATATGCAAGATTCTGGCACAGGAAATTTATACAGTCACAAGGTTTGTACATTTTTTTGGCAATTTATAAAACATGTAAAATGCTATGGTTTTCAGTGCTTCAGTTTGTGGATTGTGGGAAGGGATGGTATCCTGTTGTTTCTATTGCTGGATCTTTACATTTACAGCAAACATGGAATGTACAAGTATTTTACCCCAAGAAAAATGTAAAACTCACAGTAGACCGGTATGACCTTTTACCGCGTTAACAACTTTCCCTCAGAAAGTTAACTATATTTTTATTTTTTATTTTTATCCTACTGGATCAGTAATCAACTTGGGGTGCATTTGTCTTGGTGATTGATTTTAATTTATGATCAACAGGACCACCAAAGTACTAGATATTCTGAGGTGGCCTCTAATGCAAGGTGTTCTAAAGACGTCCTATTACTCTGTCATTTGTATACAGTGACCATTGGTGGTATGGTATACAGTTATTATTTTTTAAAATCAGGAAATGTTATGTACAAGCAAGAGACAAAATAAATTCACAAATTGAATGAAGATCTTGATATGCCCATGAAATAATTATGGTGTATGATGTAGATATTTTTTTTTGCATGGCATATTTATAGTTAACCCCAGCTCTAGTAAACTTTAATTGTTTGCCTCATGTCTAGAAAACACATTTGATGAATTTGAAGGGATGTCAGAGTTCATTAACTTGCCTTTATAACTACTAATTTGAATCCTGAGTAAGATAACAGTTTGTATCAAAAGAGAGAGCACCTGATATGTTAAAAATTCTGCTTGTATTGTTTAAATTGTGAAGATGACAATTTTTAGACATTGTTCTCAGCATGTTTGTATGATTGAAAAGTATGAAAAAGGCATTCGTACTCAGTATGGTATGAATTGGTGTTGGTGTTGTGTGGTTTAACGCCATTTTTCAGCACACAATGGTGGCCAGTATTAATGGTGGAGGAAGAACCCAGGAAAACCCCGGAATGAACCACCAACCCACAAGAAGCTACTGGCAAGCTTTTTCACATGGAAAAATGGCATTAAACCCCACGACAACAGCATTCATTTTGTCACATATTGTTTAAGTTTGTTTAAGCCAATACAGGTACTGTGGTTGTGCATGTGTATTCCATGAATACATTTGTAGTTTCTTTGTTATTTTGTAATCTGCACCCCTTACTGCATATAGGTAAAACATGAGTTCTTTTCTTTGAAGCAAACTACCTACTTAGGATATTTTGTTCAGGTTATCCGAACTCTTTAGCCAGATGTAGTGTGATAATGTTTATATAGATAATACTTTTGTGGAAACTTGTTGATTTAACATCAGGACATTGATCAATGAAAGAATCTCTACTCAAAACAAGGAAGTGGCAGTTTATCCACAACTAATCTACAATGCTTGTTTGGTTGTAAGGGCAATTATGGAGATCTTACAAGTACCCTGATGCATCAACCCATCTTGCTTTGATGTCAGATCTGTTTGAAATATCCCAAGTAACATGTCTTTTTGACAAATTTTAAATTGTTCAACCTTTGGGGATTTTAGGGTTTTAGTTTAAAAAAAGACAAGGGAATCCATAAATGTTTGTAATCATATTTCAGTTCCAAGTTGGATGCCAATCTGAAGAAAGTTCTGCAGGAACTTGCAACCAAAGAGAGACTGATGTATTGGTCAGGGGTATGTACAGTGTGAAATGTGTTTGTCATCTGGAATTCAGACGAGCTTAGTGTTTCCTGGAATTATATTTGTTTTTCTTACCAATGAGTATCTTAAATTTTAAATGAATTTTATGAAAGAAAGTGAGTAATTTCTCTGTTATTTCTCCATACACAAAACAAAAATACTTATGTTTTCATGTGTGTGTGTGTGTGTGTGTGTGTGTGTGTGTGTGTGATACCTGCCATAACACATGTGATGCAACAAATACGATATTTAACTCCTGTAACACCGAAGATGAATTTCAGCAAACTTTAGGGCAGGGGTGGGGCAACATTTCTATCACCATTATATATATCCAGAGTGTGTAGTCATTGTAAACTGTAAACAGTCCTGCTTGGAGCCCATGTAAAGCTATCCTCATGGCAGTTTACACAACTGAGTATCATGGAGTTAGTAAGGTGATTAAAGATAAACAACCTCCATTTGGCTTAGAATAGCTAAGGTAATACACGTCAAGTCCTTTGAACACTGCTTTAATTGAACCCATTAGAATCATTTGTGTAGGTAAGATACACTAAGTGGAACAACCCAGTTTGTTTGAGTTAGGTACATCATAAAAATGTGTCTTAAAGAACAAAAGCTATTACACATCACTGCCTGGACTGAGAATAATAAGCCGTCATTGTCAAAGCTATTACACATCACTGCCTGGACTGAGAATAATAAGCCATCATTGTCAAAGCTATTACACATCACTGCCTGGACTGAGAATAATAAGCCATCATTGTCAAAGCTATTACACATCACTGCCAGGACTGAGAATAATAAGCCATCATTGTCAAAGCTATTACACATCACTGCCTGGACTGAGAATATTAAGCCATCATTGTCAAAGCTATTACACATCACTGCCAGGACTGAGAATAATAAGCCATCATTGTCAAAGCTGTTACACATCACTGCCTGGACTGAGAATAATAAGCCATCATTGTCAAAGCTATTACACATCACTGCCTGGACTGAGAATAATAAGCCATCATTGTCAAAGCTATTACACATCACTGCCAGGACTGAGAATAATAAGCCATCATTGTCAAAGCTATTACACATCACTGCCTGACTGAGAATAATAAGCCATCATTGTCAAAGCTATTACACGTCACTGCCTGGACTGAGAATAATAAGCCATCATTGTCAAAGCTATTACACGTCACTGCCTGGACTGAGAATAATAAGCCATCATTGTCAAAGCTATTACACGTCACTGCTTGGACTGAGAATAATAAGCCATCATTGTCAAAGATTATTGGCAAGTTTGTGGTCAGCAGCATCATTTCTTTCAAGTCGGATTCTACTCCATACATAAAGTGCAAAATTATATTTTTTTGGTGGTGGGAATAGTGTACAGTGTTTTTCGTCTTTTTATGGCAAAATGCAGATTTGATTTAGGAAAAGATTATCCATTTGCAAAACAAGCAATGGTCAGCAAAACTAAATCTCAGAACTCTTGGATGGAATTTGATTTTGTGAAACCCAGCTTTTTTTTAATACACACTGCAAAGCACCATATCTACATTAATCAGTCTGGGGTGTACAACATCCATTGACATCACAACACCACCCAGCATGTTTACCGCTTTCACATTAATTCAGATGTAGAAAGATCATTTTTTATGCTGAGAAAAATTAAATAAATTGCTTGTGATGATATTGGACAATGCTAAGTACCCACTATTTTTGGTTTGTAAGAATATTAAATGCTTCAGAGAAAATGTTATTTTCATTTTATCAAATTTGAATTTGCAGTAATTTTATTTAGGCTTATATGAAAAGATAACTTGCTCTCAATTGGACAACATTGCTTTTATTTAGGTCATTTGCACTGACACTACACCCTTGAGACCTTAAAACATACTTTTGAGTCCCCCAACACTGCTTCTGTGTGTGTGTGAGAGAGAGAGAGAGAGAGAGAGAGATTATTTTTTATATTCATCATGATCTACTCAGGTTAAGACTGACAATGTAAATATAAATACTTGAGAAAAGAGAGATGTAAATAGTTTTTTCTTTAACTTTAATGTTTCAATAAAACTAGACTTAAAAGTAATGTTTGAAAAGGACCAGTCAGATAATGTGAATAATATTCTTTGATATACAGTTCTTCTTGGCAAATATTACATTATTAGTTATCGAGGTAGGTAATGTATGAATTTTTCTACAAGCAGAAAAACATCTGAAACAGTTAATATTTGTTACTTATTCTTTATATAAAAGATATTTACCATGACATCAAGGATAACATAACTGATACTAATTCATCTTACAGACATTTACCATGACATCAAGGATAACATATTTGATACTATTTCTTCTTACAGACAACATTTATCATGACATCAAGGATAACATAATTGATAACTAATTCTTCTTACAGACATTTACCATGACATCAAGGATAACATAATTGATACTAATAATTCTTACAGATATTTACCATGACATCAAGGATAACATAATTGATACTAATTCTTCTTGCACACATTTGCCATGACATCAAGGATAACATAATTTATACTAATTCTTCTTGCACACATTTGCCATGACATCAAGGATAACATAATTGATACTAGTTCTTCTTGCAGACAACATTTTTCATGACATCAAGGATAACATAATTGATACTAATTCTTCTGACAGACATTTACCATGACATCAAGGATAACATAATTGATACTAATTCTTCTTACAGACAACATTTACCGTGACATCAAGGATAACATAATTGGTACTAATTCTTCTTAGATTTACCATGACATCAAGGATAACATAATTGATACTAATTCTTCTTACAGACAACATTTATCATGACATCAAGGATAACATAATTGATACTAATTCTTCTTACAGACATTTACCATGACATCAAGGATAACATAATTGATACTAATTCTTCTTACAGACAACATTTACCATGACATCAAGGATAACATAATTGATACTAATTCTTCTTAGATTTACCATGACATCAAGGATAACATAATTGATACTAATTCTTCGTACACACATTTGCCATGACATCAAGGATAACATAATTGATACTAATTCTTCTTACAGACAACATTTACCGTGACATCAAGGATAACATAATTGATACTAATTCTTCTTACAGACATTTACCATGACATCAAGGATAACATAATTGATACTAATTCTTCTTACAGACAACATTTACCATGACATCAATGATAACATAATTGATGCTAATTCTTCTTACAGACATTTACCATGACATCAAGGATAACATAATTAATACTAATTCTTCTTACACATGTTTACCATGACATCAAGGATAACATAATTGATACTAATTCTTCTTGCAGACAATATTTACCGTGACATCAACGATAAAATAATTGATACAAATTCTTGATATAGACAACATTTACCATGACATCAAAGATAACATAATTGATACTAATTCTTCTTACAGACAACATTTACCATGACATCAAGGATAACATAATTGATACTAATTCTTCATATAGACGACATTTACCATGACATCAAGGATAACATAATTGATACTTATTCTTCATACAGACAACATTTGCATGGACATAAGGATAACACCAAGTTTTATGTTGCTAGTGATGATGCCAGGTCAGTTATTTGATATTCCACAAATGAATAAAAAAGTTCCCAATATTTGAAAGATCAGTAAAATGGTGACCTATTCTAGAGTTTGTTGGATTATTCTTTCAGGATTGGTAAAGTATTAAAAAGTGATTACAAAAGTTTCAAAAGTCAACATTTACCAAGGTTGTTTATTCTATCACAAGTGCAATTACCAGAAAATGAAATTACTTTGTTCTTAACACCATGAAATTCGGTTATACCACCATGAAATTACTTTGGTCTTAATACCATGAAATTACTTGGGTCTTAATACCATGAAATTATTTGGGTCTTACCACCATGAAATTTGGTCTTAACACCATGAAATTATTTTGGTCTTAACACCCTGAAATTACTTGAGTCTTAACACCACGCATTTACTTGGGTCTTAACACAATGGAATTACTTGGGTCTTAGTACCATGAAATTACTTGGGTCTTAACAATGGAATTATTTGGGGTCTTACCAACATGAAATTACTTGGGTCTTAACACCATGAAATTTTCAGATATAGCAACAGTTTAAAAAAATTGACAAGAAATTTAAATGACCTAGTGCTATCAGTGATCTGTTTTTGTTGAGATACCTTGTATGTACGTCATGGTAGCAACAAACCTTAAATATAAAAACCTAATGCCTTCTGTCGAAACAACAAGTCCCTTTCACCAATCCACAAATTTAAGTACAGAGGAGAGGTCTATTCATTGGTATGAAACCATGGAAACTGGTACCCATGTAAATGAATGAATTCGCAGTAATTCAAGAGAATTTAACCAAATTGACTAGACAGTCATGATTTCAAGCCCTTACAGATGATTGCAAATGATGCCTATCTGGATTTAGTTAACTCACAATCTTTTTATACTGTATTTACTATATTTTGTTTAAATGATTACTATTTAATTTTATTTTAATTTTATTTTAGTACATCTGTGATCTCGTGAAGGCAGAGTCAGAAAGATTTGAAGTGTTAGAAGAGGAGATACCAGGGACACCCTCTCTAAGGCTTCTCCTGGCATGGAAGGACTTTCTGGTGGTGCTAGGAAAATTTATTGTGAGTTTCCAGTGTTGTCATTTTATGTATCAGATGGCAGTATTGATGTTTCCATATTTCCTGCATGTTTATGGACACTGTTTTTGAACAGCATACATTTTGGGTGGAAATAATAATTAAATGCCTTAGAATATTCATATGTTGTGGGATTATAACTGTTTTCTAGAACTTATCTTTCAGGCACAGCCTAAGTAGAATCCTGTTGTGTTAACCGATAATTTAACGGAGATAAAGTTCACTTCATTGGGTCAGCAATAAATATTTAATGAATCATCAGCTTTCATGAACTAAAATAACTTTATGTCAATTGTCATGAACTAAAATAACTTTATGTCAGTTGTCATGAAAACATTTCAGATATTTCATGTAAATTCCCAGTTTTATATGATGGAAGATTCATGCTAATGTATATTAAAAAAATTAAGCAGAAAAAATGGCATCTGTGCTCAGAAAATCTGATAGCCCGATGTTTGTGGCCCCTTTAATTTCAGATCAGGTTCCTCCTGTATTCAGAGTGTGGTGCCCATTGGGCTTGTTGAAAAAAATACAATTTAATGGAGAAAACGTCTATTGCGCTGATGAAATGCAGGAATTTTTTTCAAGATGTTGACCAGCCATAACATGGTGTGTCATGCTAAAAACAAAATTTTACTCCACAAGCCCCTGACGCGGTCATGTTTTGACAAACACAACTTTTAGTAATCTTTGAAAATAGAACCAAAAAAAGACAAAATAAATTCATTATATGCCTGTTACATGTTTCATGTATAAACAGTAAACGGTCTTGATTGGAGCTGATTAAGGCAGTTTAAATAGAGGTAATTAATGGCAATGAGGTCAGGTATGAACCACCATTTCATGTATTAAGCAAGTATGATGTGTTTGAAGACTGCAGTGGGTGAGCCCATTGTGTGAAATTGTATGAGAGACAGTTTTGACAATGATTACATCATGGGTGTCCAAATCAACTTTCTTCTGACCAGGATTTTTACAGGGAATCCAGCAGAGAAGTTTGAACAGCAGTACCATCCCGTCTCGAGTGAGTGTAGTAATGAAGACTGATGACACTTGCATTACCTTCAAATTCCCTGTGCGTTAAACCCCACAACAACAACAACAAATTCCCTATTGATCCCTATTGAATTCATATTTAAAGTGTAGTAGTTGTGTGTGTGACAAATAATATTTAAAAAGGGAAAAATTATGGGATATAGAAATTGAAAGACTTTGAAAGAAAGTATGCTGACTTAGGCCTTCTAATATTAGACAAAAAGCATCCTGGCTTAGGCCTTACAAATGATGTGGTTACACAGATGCCAACCATTCAGGCTTTGGCTGAATCATTCCTCTTTTTGAACTACAGTGTACATCTTTATGCTCAATTCTATCCTGTTCCGATTCCAATTTTCTGGTCAGATAAATTTTTATTTAGGTGAACTCCAATTTAAGCACCAATATAACTTGATCACTGAAACACTATAAAATCCAGTTGTAATTCTTTTGAAAGAGTATCAAAGTGTACCACAAAAGCAATTAAAAATTGACGGATCTGAAATAAAGTCAGTTTAGTACCTTGATTCACCTGATAAAGGTAAATATGTCATAACAAAAACAGCTGTTAAGGATCATATCTGGATGAAATGCCGTGTTACTGAAATTTCAGACTGAAGCCATCATCATTGGATGAATACTCTCCCTTTGCAGTCTGTCTTAAGCATGTCATATCATGAGATGGCTGCCTGGTCAGTCAGAAGGCACTTTGAATCAGTAAAGATTAGCGCTAAATAATAATGATCGATAAAAATTTTAAGTATTTCTATTTATGTGTACATATTGCAGGTTTTAAATCTAGCATTCCTATTTCACATCAGTAGTTGTTGGCATCTCTGCTGATGTGAAGATATAAAAAAATTGATTTTTAAAAGAATTATTTTCGCAACATATGCAATCAACAGCAATAAAAAAAATGTACACAAGAAGCATCCTAAATGACCCAGATTTTTTTGGCAAATGATTCTTATGTTAAACTTTTAGTTATATGTCAGACAGGTGAGTGAGTAGTTTGTTACATTTACAGATGCCAGCAGTCATACTGATTGATCATGTCAATAAAAACATATTTTTTCACTACACAGGTGCCAGAACTTCAAATAGGAGATGGACTGAAAGAGCACATAATTACAGATCTTTTGGAAGGTGTTCATGCTCAGGTAGTACTTTGACTTCCTAACTGCATACCATAAAATTGTTGATTTCTCCCACATGTGTAAGGCAGGCAGGAATATATTGTTTTCAGTTTGTGGTGTACTTGCATATGAACACTGGAGAACTTTATTACAATGATTTAAAGTTCTTGTGGAAGTTAACATTTATGTATTGTTTCCAGTGTATTAGCTTTTGATCAGGGGCTCAACATGCAGGTTAGGCAATGCTTTGATCATGGGTTCAACATGCAGGTTAGGCATTGTTTTAATCATGGGTTCAACATACAGGTTAGGCAGTGCTTTGATCATGGGCTGAACATGCAGGCTTTGCAATGCATTGATCATGGGCTCAACATGCAGGTTAGGCAATGCTTTGATCATGGGTTCAACATGCAGGTTAGGCAATGCTTTGATCATGGGTTCAACATGCAGGTTAGGCAATGCTTTGATCATGGGTTCAACATGCAGGCTTGGCAATGCATTGATCATGGGCTCAACATGCAGGTTAGGCAATGCTTTAATCATGGGTTCAACATGCAGGTTAGGCAATGCTTTGATCATGGGTTCAACATGCAGGTTAGGCAATGCATTGAACATGGGCTCAACATGCAGGTTAGGCAGTGCTTTGATCATGGGTTCAACATGCAGGCTTGGCAATGCATTGATCATGGGTTCAACATGCAGGTTAGGCAATGCTTTGATCATGGGTTTAACATGCAGGCTTGGCAATGCATTGATCATGGGTTCAACATGCAGGTTAGGCAGTGCTTTGGACTCATTATACAGACCCTGGCCTTATGTAACACAGTAAACTAGCAAATACTTGTTAACTGAATTCTGCCAATTTAACATGTCAGATGACAAAAAGTGTATGAAATATGCCAGTTTGACCAAAAAATATATCTGAAATGTGCCAGTTTGATAAGCGGAGGGAAAAAATGTATCTGAAATATGCCAGTTTGACAAGCCAAAGAATTATTTTAATGTGAAATATGTGTTTAACAAGCCAGAAAACAAAATATATCCAAAATATGCCAGTTTGACAAACCAAACAAGCCATTGTATCTGCAGTATGCCTTGTAAATAACCAGATGCATAAAGGAATGCATGTAAATTTAATGTATTTTAAAGTATAATCCGATTCCAATCCATTATGAACTGCACCCCACCCCTTTCTTTGAGAGTATTTACCTGGCACAGTTTCAGGAGGATTATTTAATCCCTTGTAAATTTCAACCCAAATCTTGTTCCATCAGGGCAGGCTTTTTCATTTGGAAAAATAAAGTTGTCAGTGAGTGCATTGTTAAAGAAATGCTGTTTTTAGTAGACATGGCATCCTACTATATATTGTAAGGTACATGGTAATGATGCAGATGCTTGCACAGGTAAAAATAAATGATAGTACATCAAAACTGTATACAACCTGCATAATAGCGACTGCTATATAGCCAGTAAAATTTAAAGAAAGGGTACAAAAATACATTGTCAAATTTAATCAGTTTTATTCATACCGTCTTCAATTAATGAAATTTTCATGTATCATTTCCCAGCCAAAGCTGGTAGTTTACAGAAACTATTGTTATGATTGAGTGACCTATTTGTTGCATTTAGATTTTTTAATTGTTTCATATTAATATTGCCAGTTCTAATCTAAGTTACAGTTTTCTACCTATCGCCAGTTCCAGCACTTGGTTACTTTATGTTCTTCTGTAACCCAGTGAAGCATTTTGTAAAGAATGAAAGGTTACCAGTCGTATTGTAAAATGACTGCAGGGAATGGCATCAGTTTGTGAGGATTTTTTTTCTGTTGTAAATGTTCTATTCAAATTCCAATTCAAGCACCTGGCCAAAACAATTAATGCTGCTTCTGTTAAGGTCAGTAATTCTTACCATTGATTTGATGCCATTTTCCAGAAAATTCAAAGACTGTTTCTGCATGACCACACATGATGTGTGTATTGTAATTAAACAATTGTCCCTCTTGATTTTGTTCCAGTTTATTGGTCAGCCCAGTAGCCTGGGGCACAAGCTTGCACAGAACTGCAGTGCCTTGTTCTTCACCCTTGTCAAGAGCTGGACTAGGTGGGTATCCAGCAATTCTTTAATATGAATTGTTTTGTAGGTGTCAGCAAGCATCTGAGTACGTAGAAACACTGCTTGTTTTGGCACCTTGAACTGTGATTAAATTTGACACAAAGTATATCCTAAATGTTTGTCAAGTTGTTCATTTTTCAGGTCCTAGATAACCTAAAAATAAAACTGAATTGATGTCATAGCCAACTTTGAAGTTTACATGTAGCCATATTCATTTCATTCATGATTTATAACACCTTCATCTTCAGGTAACCTAGTACGTATTCAAATATTCTGCAAAACGTTTAGGTGCCAGAAAATAATGAACGATTAAGGACTTTTGTTTTCGTTTCATTATGATGTTGTTTTGACTTAAGATTTCTTGCTTGGGCAATTTTAGCTGCATTTTTCTGACAATGTTTTGTGTACATTTAATATGATATGCATTATTCTTAGACTGAACCTATAACCTATCATTCCATGGTACAAAGTAAAATATATATGCTAAAAAAATAAGCACTTTGAGACCTAAATTCAGCCCTGTTTTGTGCCTCATTAGGTAATTTGTACAATATTTATCTGTTTATTTTGTTCTTATTTTCTCTTGATGCTATTGGTCATTTAATCAACAATGTTATATATATATATTGTTACATTTCATTGCTAAGCTTAAAGAATGAAACCTTTGAAATGATTGTAATAATGTAAATTTCACCATCAATTAAGCATATATTTCATTCAGAAATAAATAAAAATGCTTATCCAGATTTTAAACTAGTTAGTTAATGATATGTGTCAAAAAAAATTCCTTTATGTTCTTGGCTATTATAAATTATCTATTTTTTTATTGCAGTGACATCTGTCAAATTACATTGCATGCGACAATCTAATCTACTGATTGTACTTGTTCACAAGTCAAATCCAACTGCAAACCTCATAGACCCAGATGAGCTGTTACAATTTGAGGGCAGATCTGGGTCTCTGCAGTTAGAAGTAATCTCAAGATCAAACAGCGTTGACTCAGATCTTCCAGTGCCTGTGGCAGATCAGGGTCTATGTTGTTTGCAGTTAGGCTCACCCTAATAAACAAGTGTATAGGATACTTATGACAAGTGGATCTAACAGATATCAAAAAGGTAAATGTGCCGCTGACCTTTGGAATTTCTGGTTCACATATAGTTAGTTAACTATCACAGAACTGCCAACTCTTACGATTTTACCGTAAGTCTTACAAAAATTACCCTTAAAATACGGACTTACAGCATACTAGCAGAAACTGCGGAAACTATCATAAAGCAATGCTTTATGTGTTAGTGAAAATTATCATTAGAAATTATTTCTTTTGAATGAAGATTTTCACTTACATAAATGTAAAAGCTGTATTTTGGTTGCTGAATTGAAACATCAGCAGAAAATGATGTCTGTCATAATGGTGTCTGTCAAATCTCCATAACCTCATTGTTTCATGTGATAATCTTTATTTCAGTGCCATCACAGATTATCGCCAGATTATTTTGTTGGCACACAAAGTGGTGGTAGATTCCCTGACTGCTGGAGATAGGATTGTTCCTTCCATACAGATTGGCCTGATAGGAGCTCTAGCAACGATTCTGCAACATGTCCGGCAGAATTCAGTCCCCTGTAAGTGGATTATTTAACATATAAGGTGTCATACATTTATAGTCAATCCATTTGTGTGAAAACAAGATGAAACCTTTGCTCAAATAAAGGATTGTTTGCAAAATGTCAAAATTATTCAACAATTTTCAGAAATTTTATAGGACTGGTCGGACTGGCATCAGGATAATGCGATGGGTGGGACATGACGTTACATGTCTGCCACACTGCAGACAACATAGCATTATGATTTTAAAAAATTGTTCTCTTAATTTTAGTCTGTGTAGGATTGTGCTTTTTTGGTTACATTAAAATATGAATTATAAAGCAATAAAAAGTCATGTTTTGTCATTGTTATTATCATCTTTTTACTACCACATATAATACAAATAGCGTAAGAGTACATTTGACCATCTATGTGTAATTTCATTATTTCCTATTTATGTCAACTGTGTATATGTGTATATATATATATATATATATATATATATATATATATATATATATATATATATATATATATATATATATGACACATTTCCATGAAAAACAAATGGGTTTCTTCAATCTGAAAACTTGTTTCAGTTTCATTATTGTTAGATAGCATATTTTAGTTAGTTGACCAGTCATACTTAAAAAAAATTATGTGAAATGTTAAACAAAACAGTGCTTTATTAGTGTGACTCATGGATGTTATTTGAAAAATGTTATTGAAGAAGGAGTTTTTAAAACATCAAAACAAGCTGTATCAGAAAAAGAACAAATCAATATTGCTTTGCAAATTTAGAAAGAAGAACATGAGTCTCACAGTAAATATTCCATAGGAAGATCAGAGCAATTGTCATGACCACTGTTATTCCATTAGTTTCTGGACAAGATTTATCATGCCGTGCTCTTGTTAGGGAAGTCCATTTCAAAGAAGTGTTCATCATTACCGTAATGGAAAGAATTGTGATAGGTGGAAGGCCTTCCAATTTGAAGGCATATGAGATCAAGTAGCTTGTTTTCATCAGCAGATGTCACCCGTCACAGCTTCACTTCCTCATTTGGTTGAATTCATCCTTATCATCTTTTATGAGAAGACGTTAGTTGCAGTCGCCATCAAAGGGTATTGTTCAATGATTTCTGACACGTTCCAATATTCTGGTAGAGAAGATGCTGGTGAATTTTTAGATTGAAGATAAGATTTGCTTCCTGTTAGCTCTAGCTTCTGTTTGCAAGGGGATTGAGCTGCATGGACCCAAATTACAACCAGTTCATTCAGATGGTTCAGTCATACTGATGACGCAGCCTCTCAGAATAAGTTGTCATCTAGAGGGCAATCAGAAAATAATCACCCGCCATTCAGTTTAATACCTTTGAGAGAGGCAAAGCTGCACGATCCTTCTCATGCATGCAAATGCTATCGGAGAACATCCATAGTGCCCATCAGTGGCTATTCATGCCTAGTTGGTTATTCAGTTAGCTGACAGATTTTAATAAGTCTCGCATTTAGATGTAGTTTTTTCATATTAGACGTGGAGTTATTTACCTGGCATGCCCAGTCTACATTTGCCTCCATGCCCAGTCCACATTTGCCTGGCATGCCCAGTCTACATTTGCCAGCTTCTATCTGTACAACATATGGCATTACAAAGGCGAGGGTTGAACTTTGATGGGCATCTACTATAGTTTTCACTGGATTTTCCTGGAAAACTTGTCAGTAAGGCAACATCCGTATGCAGTACCTAATGGTACTATGCTCATACACTTCCAGACGCCATCACATCTTGAGAAAAGTTCATCCTTTTTTCCAGTTTGGAGTCATATTGCCACCAGAAGGGAGATAATGGTAGATATTTCTTGCATTTCCTTCTCCACTCTGTTAATGTGATTGGGTAATATATTCAGTAGAGAAAGGAACATTTTTAGTAAATTATATTTTTCATAGAATACTTAACTGATGACATTACCATCATTCTTTCCCACCCTTTCCTGCAAATGTACGGATCCTGTTACTGGTTGTCCTTTAGCTTAAACTGATGAACATCCAGTATACAAGTCTTAGCGTGGGCTGTGGGAGGGAATAAAGAAGAGTTTCTTCCCTTTGTCAGTATGCTCTATAGATGGAAAGACAATTTGATTCAGCATGTATTTTTTGTAACAAATGTTAAAATGGTAAAGTAAGTATTCTATGAGAAAAATCATTTAACACAAATGTGTTTTTAACATTGAACTGCTGTGACTTCAGAAGTCTAAAGGCTCTTGTGCCATCTTGATCTTATGTGATTCTGTTTACACACACATTCTCAATAACTAATTGCAGCGCCTCAAAGATGATATCATTTGATAAACATTTGGTTTCAGACTGGGAAGTAGTAAAGGTAACTGAGTATCTCATAACATATGCTGAAAGAGCCATTCTTAAAAATGATCATTAAAAAAAATGGGGGCTTGGGCTTTGCATTAGCTAAAAGTGTTGATAATCAGCAAGGAGTCGAAATGTCTGAACAGTGTTGGGGTTATCAAACATGTGCTTATCATTAGCTAAAAGTGTTGATAATCAGCAAGGAATGAAATGCATTAATTGTCAGACATGCATTAATCATTAACTAAAAATGTAGGGGTCATCAGACACTGACTTATTGTAGTTAAAAGTGTAGGGGTCATCAGCCATGGATTTATCATTAGATAAAAGTGTAGGGGTCATCAGAAATGAACCTATTGTTAGCTAAAAGTATAGGGGTCATCAGACACGGACTTATCATTATGTAATAGTATAGGGGTCTTCAGACACGGACTTGTTATGTAATAGTATTGGGGTCATCAGACATGGGCTTACCACTATGTAATAGTATAGGGGTCATCAGACACGGACTTATCATTATGTAATAGTATAGGGGTCATCAGACATGGACTTACCATTATGAAATAGTATAGGGGTCATCAGACATGGATTTATCATTATATAATAGTATAGGGGTCATCAGACATGGATTTATCATTATGTAATAGTATAGGGGTCATCAGACATGGGCTTATCAATATGTAATAGTATAGTGGTCATCAGACATGGGCTCACCATTATGTAATAGTATAGGGGTCATCAGACATGGGCCTACCATTATATAATAGTATAGGGGTCATCAGACATGGGCTTATCATTATGTAATAGTATAGGAATCATTAGACATGGGCTTATCATTATGTAATAGTATAGGGGTCATCAGACATGGGCTTATCATTATGTAATAGTATAGGGGTCATCAGACATGGACTTATTATTATGTAATAGTAATGGGGTCATCAGACACGGACTTATCATTATGTAAAAGTATAGGGGTCATCAGATATGGGCTTATTACTATTATGTAATAGTATAGGGGTCATCAGACATGGGCCTACCATTATGTAATAGTATAGGGGTCATCAGACACGGACTTATCATTATGTAATAGTATAGGGGTCTTCAGACACGGACTTATTATGTAATAGTATAGGGGTCATCAGACATGGGCTTACCACTATGTAATAGTATAGGGGTCATCAGACATGGACTTATCATTATGTAATAGTATAGGGGTCATCAGACACGGACTTATCATTATGTAATAGTATAGGGGTCATCAGACACGGACTTACCATTATGAAATAGTATAGGGGTCATCAGACACGGATTTATCATTATGTAATAGTATAGGGGTCATCAGACACGGATTTATCATTATGTAATAGTATAGGGGTCGTCAGATATGGGCTTATCAATATGCAATAGTATGGTGGTCATCAGATATGGGCTCACCATTATGTAATAGTATAGGGGTCATCAGACATGGGCCTACCATTATATAATAGTATAGGGGTCATCAGACATGGGCTTATCATTATGTAATAGTATAGGGGTCATCAGACATGGACTTATTATTATGTAATAGTAATGGGGTCATCAGACACGGATTTATCATTATGTATAAGTATAGGGGTCATCAGACATGGGCTTATTACCATTATGTAATAGTATAGGGGTCATCAGACATGGGCCTACCATTATGTAATAGTATAGGGGTCATCAGACACGGACTTATCATTAGGTAATAGTATAGGGGTCTTCAGACACTGACTTGTTATGTAATAGTGTAGGGGTCATCAGACATGGGCTTACCACTGTGTAATAGTATAGGGGTCATCAGACACGGACTTATCATTATGTAATAGTATAGGGGTCATCAGACACGGACTTATCATTATGTAATAGTATAGGGGTCATCAGACATGGACTTACCATTATGAAATAGTATAGGGGTCATCAGACATGGATTTATCATTATGTAATAGTATAGGGGTCATCAGACACGGATTTGTCATTATGTAATAGTATAGGAGTCATCAGACATGGGCCTACCATTATGTAATAGTATAGGGGTCATCAGACATGGGCTTATCATTATGTAATAGTATAAGGGTCATTAGACATGGGCTTATCATTATGTAATAGTATAGGGGTCATCAGACATGGGCTTATCATTATGTAATAGTATAGGGGTCATCAGACATGGACTTATTATGTAATAGTAATGGGGTCATCAGACACGGACTTATCATTATGTAAAAGTATAGGGGTCATCAGACATGGGCTTATTACCATTATGTAATAGTTCAGGGGTCATCAGACATAGGCCTACCATTATGTAATAGTATAGGGGTCATCAGACATGGGCTTACCATTATGTAATAGTATAGGGGTCATCAGACATGGGCTCACCATTATGTAATAGTATAGGGGTCATCAGACATGGGCCTACCATTATGTAATAGTATAGGGGTCATCAGACATGGGCCTACCATTATGTAATAGTTTAGGGGTCATCAGACATGGGCTTATCATTATGTAATAGTATAGGGGTCATCAGACATGGGCTTATCATTATGTAATAGTATAGGGGTCATCAGACATGGGCTTATCATTATGTAATAGTACAGGGGTCATCAGACATGGACTTATTATTATGTAATAGTAATGGGGTCATCAGACACGGACTTATCATTATGTAAAAGTACAGGGGTCATCAGACATGGGCTTATTACTATTATGTAATAGTATAGGGGTCATCAGACATGGGCCTACCATTATGTAATAGTATAGGGGTCATCAGACACGGACTTATCATTATGTAATAGTATAAGGGTCTTCAGACACGGACTTATTATGTAATAGTATAGGGGTCATCAGACATGGGCTTACCACTTTGTAATAGTGTAGGGGTCATCAGACACGGACTTATCATTATGTAATAGTATAGGGGTCATCAGACACGGACTTATCATTATGTAATAGTATAGGGGTCATCAGACACAGACTTATCATTATGTAATAGTATAGGGGTCATCAGACATGGACTTACCATTATGAAATAGTATAGGGGTCATCAGACACGGATTTATCATTATGTAATAGTATAGGGGTCATCAGACACGGATTTATCATTATGTAATAGTATAAGGGTCATCAGACATGGGCTTATCAATATGCAATAGTATGGTGGTCATCAGACATGGGCTCACCATTATGTAATAGTATAGGGGTCATCAGACATGGGCCTACCATTATGTAATAGTATAGGGGTCATCAGACATGGGCCTACCATTATGTAATAGTATAGGGGTCATCAGACATGGGCCTACCATTATGTAATAGTATAGGGGTCATCAGACATGGGCTTATCATTATGTAATAGTATAGGGGTCATCAGGCATGGGCTTATCATTATGTAATAGTATAGGGGTCATCAGACATGGGCTTATCATTATGTAATAGTATAGGGGTCATCAGACATGGACTTATTATGTAATAGTAATGGGGTCATCAGACACGGACTTATCATTATGTAAAAGTATAGGGGTCATCAGACATGGGCTTATTACCATTATGTAATAGTTCAGGGGTCATCAGACATAGGCCTACCATTATGTAATAGTATAGGGGTCATCAGACATGGGCTTACCATTATGTAATAGTATAGGGGTCATCAGACATGGGCTCACCATTATGTAATAGTATAGGGGTCATCAGACATGGGCCTACCATTATGTAATAGTATAGGGGTCATCAGACATGGGCCTACCATTATGTAATAGTTTAGGGGTCATCAGACATGGGCTTATCATTATGTAATAGTATAGGGGTCATCAGACATGGGCTTATCATTATGTAATAGTATAGGGGTCATCAGACATGGGCTTATCATTATGTAATAGTACAGGGGTCATCAGACATGGACTTATTATTATGTAATAGTAATGGGGTCATCAGACACGGACTTATCATTATGTAAAAGTACAGGGGTCATCAGACATGGGCTTATTACTATTATGTAATAGTATAGGGGTCATCAGACATGGGCTTACCATTATGTAATAGTATAGGGGTCTTCAGACACGGACTTATTATGTAATAGTATAGGGGTCATCAGACATGGGCTTACCACTATGTAATAGTATAGGGGTCATCAGACGCAGACTTATCATTATGTAATAGTATAGGGGTCATCAGACATGGACTTGTCATTATGTAATAGTATAGGGGTCATCAGACATGGACTTACCATTATGAAATAGTATAGGGGTCATCAGACACGGATTTATCATTATGTAATAGTATAGGGGTCATCAGACATGGATTTATCATTATGTAATAGTATAGGGGTCATCAGACATGGGCTTATCAATATGTAATAGTATAGGGGTCATCAGACATGGACTTATCATTATGTAATAGTATAGCTTATCATTATGTAATAGTATAGGGGTCATCAGACATGGGCCTACCATTATGTAATAGTATAGGGGTCATCAGACATGGGTTTATCATTATGTAATAGTATAGGGGTCATCAGACATGGGCCTAACATTAGAGAATTATGGTCAGATGAACTTGTGTATTGAAAATGCTGAAAAGTAAACCCATCTCCATGATGATGTTTATTTCTTTGATGGGTACTGAGGCAATTGCAAATTGCACAAGAAGCAGAAGTACACCAGAGTCATTATTATTGTTTGCTTTGATTGTGTCATGAATACAAATTTTATTAAACATGTTCTAAGGCAGATTTGTCCACATGATTCAGACTTTCTGTCTATTGTTTCGGTTTCTATCTGTATGCCATCATTTCATCTATCCATGTCTCTTTTCTCCAGCAATAAATGTTTCTTTGTTCAGTGTTAAAAATGTTCAACCTATGTTAATACATTACCTGTATTGAAACCTCAATGTAATTATTTGCTTACAACCCAGATTTACCTATAAGAAAAACCACTCTGCTGGCCTAGTGGTTAGAGCATCTGCCTCTGATGCAGGAGGTTGTGGGTTCGATCCCCGGCCGAGTCATACCAAAACTAACAAAACTAACAAAAATGGTACTAACAGCTACCTCACTTGGCGCTCAGCATTAGGAGGTTAGTGTTAGGACTGATCGGCCTGGTGTCAGGATAATGTGACTGGGTGGGACATCATGCTACTTTTCTACAGCATGATGCCCCAGTGCTAGACATCAATATAAACTGCCACATTGCAGACATCGTAGCAATATGACTGAAAAATTGTTAAAGCTGCGTTAAAAATCAGAATCACACGCACACCTATAAGAAACTGTTATTGCTATGACTACTACTATACCACCACTCTTACTACCACCACCACTACTACTGCCACAATGACCACTACTACTGTTACTAGCACCACCACTGCTGCTTATCACCACCCACAACCAGTACTACTACTCCTCGTCACCATCACTACTGGTATTACTATGACCACTACTACTACTACTCTCACTCTAGCACTACTCACTACTACTGCTATGACCATCACTTTTACTATGGCCATTGTCCCTACTTCATCAACAGCCATAATTTCTACTACCACCACTGTTACTACTACAGCCATGACCACAACTATTGCTGACACCATTTTTACCACCATTGCAGCTGATAGGTCATATTACTACTACTACCATCAACAACACCTGTACCACCAATGCTACTAAAACAACTATTAATACCAATACTCAAATCACCATCAACCACTTCTGCATTTACTACTTATTAAGACAGCAGTCATGCTATCATGTGAAGTGGTCAACAAAGTCGCCTAAAAAATGAAAATCTTGCCTTTTTCTGTTAGAAAGCAAAAATGACTTCACCTTGTGATTTTTTTGAGTGTACATGGAGTAGATTGTATGTTTTGAGATGCTCCCTCTCCGTAGCCAGTTATTTATAGTTTTGCAGCTCAAGATGAAATGTAGGCATCATGCCATCAAAGAGCTGGTGTTGATTTCATTTGTGCCAAAAACAAACTCTTGCCCATTCACAAACATGTGCTTTGATAGTTAATTGACCATTAACCCTTTCCCAAGTAAGTTATAGTAGAAATGTGTTATATGTCTCTGGTTATAGCAACTATCAGTATAAGCCAACTTCCACAAGTTATCATTTGAAAATAAAAACATACAAATTTGTGTTACATTACCATGTAAAGAGTGATTTGTGTTTTAATAACAGAATTGATGACCTGAAGATTTTAACTGCCACGTGTGCATTACTCCTTTCATAAAATCAGTTTGAAATAATAAGTGAACCTGTGGGGGAATAATGGCAGACATCTCTGTCCGGGAAATCACTACTCTGTTAGTTTGTCTGTTTTCATAAATATTTGGGCAGATAGATTAAGGAAAATAGAAAGCAAAGTCTAAATATCATGTTATTTAAGATTTAACATAAAAAGGCAAAGATGTAGGTTCTAATGTATGGGACAATGCTATGTTGTGGAATTCAAGAAGTACTGTGAGGTCAAAGTTATTTTCACTCATTTTTGTGAAAATATGGAGAGAAAAAAGCAGTGAAGCAAATCTATTTAACCAATGCAATGCCTGACATTTCTACATGTACAAAGACAAATAATAAATTTGCAATCCTGTCATTATACTGTTGTAATGAAGTTTGAATGGTAATGTTTACATTAAGAAAACCCCTCTTTCTAAAAATAGATGCACTCACCTGTTGGCTGTTTCAATTCAGTTTGAAAGACGGTTTTTGTTCATTCATATGCCAACTTTAATGCTTCATTGTGTTTCTTTAATTAGTAACAGTGTTCTTTTATCAGCAACAAAGAAATTGAGATGAACGAAATGGTGTGAAGACGTGCATTTGCTCATGTACATGTTACGGGGGTTGTTTCAGTTAAGTTCACACATTATTTTCAGCTGCCATTTTATATTGACATTTCACAAAGTAAAAAAAGAAAGTATTGTTTAGAGTAGTCGATTATGCATTTTTGCTAACTTACAATCACAATACTGCAATCTAGTAACTCCAATCAGTTAAAATTCATTACGGTGTATAACTTGTACAGTACTCTTAAGTCATGTGGTTAAAATACGCTGCATATGAATATTATAATTTTTATATGCAAATAAAATGTGTTCATAAAATACATACGACTCAGAAATTTTCTACTTGAAAATAAAATATTGCTAAAAGCCAATGTTAAATAGAGTACTGAGGAATAGAGGGCATACTTCAAATAAGAGAATGAAAACACACATACATGCAAAATATATATATTATATATCTTGTAATGCCCCTGTTTTATAGCTAATAGTTTGAGTAAAGATGTAATTAAATACAAGTGGGTACCATCGTCAGTTGAATCAATGAAAAAATGTATGATTCATCTATTTTCCAGCTCTACATATTCAAGACACCATGCCAGTCCTTGCCACAGCCTGTGAAGCATTGCTACAGAGCACACAAGAGTTACCTTCTCCTCAGAATCTTCAGAAGAAAAGACAAGAGACCAATGAGAAGCCTGCTAGTCTTGTGTCACTCAGTCATCCTGGATTAAAGGTACTATCAAAATCTCTTTGAAAGGAATGATAAACTAAAAGATTTAATGAACTCTGACACAACTATGGACAGAAGAATAGGAGAGCTTCTTGTAAATTTCCAGTTCAAGATCATGCAGTAAAATTTACACGTGTAGACTAGTTAAAGTAAGTGCTGAATATGAATCATTTTGCAGTATATTTTGTGTTTGTATTCTGGTTCTAATGCATATGGATTTTGCCCTTTTGTGACAAGAATTTTGACCAGCTACAGAACCAGGTTAGTAGCAAATATAAATGTATCTTTTTAATTAATTCCTGTAATATATGAAGTACTATTATTACAACCAAATTACGCCACTTACAATAGCGATATGCTTATAACTCTCGTGGTGGGTGGGTGGTTTGGCATGTACGTGGTCGGCTTGGTGTAAGGATAATGTGACTAGTTGGGACAACAGATCTTCGCATCATTCCATCCACCACAGTCTTACCATATATTAGGATGACAAAATTGTATAGCAAGAGATCTGGTCATTAATTGACAAGCATAAGGTGCAGATTGTTTGAAAACTCCAATCTCCATTGTCATATTCCAGGCTCTTCCTCAAACTAAAAACCAGTGGCAAGATTGGGCTGATCATTGACCACCTCACCTGGTACATAGTTCTGCCAAAATTCAAAATGGAGAAGGCACAATCTTTGGACAGTTTTGCCCTGACTGACTTCTGACATTTGCAGCTTATCGGTGTCTAAAAAGCATGCATGGTCTTAATCCATGTTATTTCTGGTTTCTTAGAATGTATTTTGCAAAGTGAAATCCACAGAGCTGTTTCCTTTGCCAATACTTCTTTGTTTTCATTGCATGTTTCCATAAAAAAAATATGCATGGAGTAAGTGGAGTCTATTTATCTCAGCATTCATGCAATTGTTGTATCCATTAATCAACCCAAATCAATCATTTTCTGATCACTTAAGCACTTTACTGTGTTAAAATGCAGAAAACTAAAGCTTCTGTTTGATGATGAGTAAAGAATCAAGTATTTGATGCATAGAGCTGACAGACTTGGAGTGTGTACAAGTATCAAAGTGTACAATAGAGAAATCAGAGTCCTGATCGCTTGGATGTGTACATAGATAAATGAATAGACATGTACACAGATAAATGGACAGACATGTACATAGATAAATTAATTATATAGACAAATAAATAGATAAGTATGTAGAGAGATGAATAGATAGGCATTTACACAGATAAATGGACAGACATGTACACAGATAAATGGATAGACATGTACACAGATAAATTTATAGACATGTACACAGATAAATGGATGGACATGTACACAGATAAATGGATACAATACAGCTCACATGATTTTGTGAAATCCCACACTTTACACTGGGGGTTGAGAGTGGAGAGGATTAAAAAGAAAAAACCTCCACCATCTCTGTGCATTCTGGTGGCATCTCAAGGAGAATTGCTCTTCGTACAATGCTTTCCCATAGAATTACATCCGATGACCACTGCGGAGTGGACATGGTCTCGATAATGTGGGTATGGTTACTCTATGTGACCCCTGCAGGCTAGTTCTAAAGAGATTCGGAGAGAGAGAGGCACCAATTTTTCTAAATCATCCCTTACAGGAGCAATCTGCTTACATTTTGATGCTGAAGAAATGCGATCATTCATTTAATCATAAGCATTT
The DNA here is from genome assembly GCA_028554795.2 of Sinohyriopsis cumingii. Taxonomy (NCBI): domain Eukaryota; kingdom Metazoa; phylum Mollusca; class Bivalvia; order Unionida; family Unionidae; genus Sinohyriopsis; species Sinohyriopsis cumingii. Next base: position 13,246,769 of record CM068840.1, read on the forward strand.
CCTACTTCTAACAAAGATTACAAATGACACATAATGCAAACTCATCTTATGCCATAATCATAATGCCATAATCATAATGCCATAATCATATTTTAGATAATATTAAAATAATGTCAGTGTAGGTAATTATCTTGACACGGTGGAGCAAAAGTGGAGAGGATTAGGTGCATGGGGTTTTGAAAAATCGTGTGAGATGCACTGTGTGTAGACAGCTAAATAAACACATGTCAGTATGTAGACATAAACAGACATATAGACAGATAAATAGATACATGTCAGTATGTAGACATAGACATATAGACAGATAAATAAACACGTCAGTATGTAGACATAAACAGACATAGACAGCTAAATAAACACGTCAGTATGTAGACATAAACAGGCATATAGACAGAAATAGATACTTGTCACTATGTAGACATAAACAGGCATATAGACAGATAAATAAACACATGTCAGTATGTAGACATAAACAGACATAGAGACAGATAAATAGATACATGTCAGTATGTAGACATAAATAGACATATAGACATAAATAAACACATGTCAGTATATAGACATAAACAGACATATAGGCCGACAAATAAATGCATATCAGTATGTAGACATAAAAAGACATAGACAGATAAACACATGTCAGTATGTAGACATAAATAGACATATAGACAGATAAATAAACACGTGTCAGTATGTAGACATAAACAGACATATAGACAGATAAACACATGTCAGTATGTAGACATAAACAGACATATAGACAGATAAATAGATGTCAGTATGTAGACATAAACAGACATATAGACCGATAAATAAATGCATGTCAGTATGTAGACATAAACAGACATATAGACAGATAAATAGTTGTCAGTATGTAGACATAAACAGACATATAGACAAATAAATAGATGTCAGTATGTAGACATAAACAGACATATAGACAGATAAATAAATGCATGTCAGTATGTAGACATAAATAGACGTATAGACCGATAAATAAACACGTCAGTATGTAGACATAAACAGACATATAGACCGATAAATAGAGATCAGTATGTAGACATAAATAGACATATAGACAGATAAATAGATGTCAGTATGTAGACATAAATAGACATATAGACCGATAAATAGATACATAAACAGATAGGCATTTAGATAGATAAACAGATAGATATATAGACAGATAGAAATGTATGCAGATAAACTAATATATATTTATGCATTATGAATGTTCTATATTGCAGCTCCAAGCTGTGGCATGTTGTCTTGTAGGGGAGTTGATTCAGCACTTAGTGAACCCAGAAATCTGGCTGCCATTACTACAGGAACATGCAATCCTGCCAGCCCTGCTGACTTCAGCAGAGATGTATATCAAGGTGACTCACTTAAAAAAAAACTTGTGTATTTCCTGTGGAATCAAAATAATACAATATGTTCTATCTATGACTAAGGGCTGCTCCAGTAAAATATACTTGGGACCCAGGGAAGGCCTTTTAATGTGGAATAGTTCACGATGCAGTGTAACCATAATATATGTTTTGTTAAATGTGCCTTCCTTGGGTACCCTAAGTGTTTAAATGGAACAGCCCTAAGTGCTTGAACTCATGTAGAGCTCTCAAATAAATTTGCTAAGGATTTAGAAGAGTAGTTTACTGACTTTTTTTTTATAGTTACTAGTTTTCAGGGGATTCTGATCGTTTTAATGAGCCTTAAATCTGCCTTCTTTTGAATTTCTGTTTAAAAGGGGTCATTTCTGTCAGCTATTTATAATTTTTGTGATTGATTTTGGCAGCAATGACACCGTCCTCTGCATTAAACTTTTGCGTTCAAGTTCTGGCAAGTTGGTTACAGCGGTGTGGAGAGGAATACTTCACAAATTTGACATCATGTTGGTGGAACTGGTTAAAAATGAATGTACAAATGGATGATAGTCCTTGTACTTTCTTTCTTGGAGTTATTTTCATTGATGAGATTGAGTGTTACTTAGAACAATTGTTTTTATGCCAATTTAGTTGTGTACTGATGGTATTGCATCCAGGTCCATTCTCAGTAAACCATACTATAAAATATAGCTCTTATTTATTGATACAGGTCATCTTGTTCTGGTCATGTTTGTCTGTCTGTCTCTCTGTCCAGTCAGTCCATCTTGAGATGTTCATTGTCATGATTGCACAAAAACTACTTAAAGTAGATAAATGAAATCTGACATTCATTTTTGTTTGTACATGTAGATAATTTGATTATTTTTCATCCCATTACGGCAGTTTTCCTACTTATTTTTATAAATTTTTAAACTGTTTGACAAATAAAATTTGATCAGTACATTGTATGCATAAAGTAGTTGAACCATTTACATTTTCATGCCGTTATAAGAATTTATCCATTTTTTAAAGCATCTTAATGATCAGGACTTTTGAATAGCCTTAGGAGCTTATATGACTTGCAAAGCACAAATTTAATTTTCTGTTGGTAGATCACAAAGTGACATTTTATATATTAATCCAATTATTTAATATAGATACGATTACCATCAGAAAAAGTGACTTTCGGTGTGGGTGAAAATTTATGGATATTTTGCTTTTCTGTTTCAGGCACAAGAAGCGGTACATTACATGCAGACATTGTTTTTGTTTTTTTTAATAGTTGCCAAGTCAGAAAGGGTAAGTAGATTCATTAATAGTTACCATGGAAATTCTAGTCTTCTTTTTTATTCTTAGTATTATAATATTTACAAATGATTGGCATAAGGATTTTATCATCCATATTCCTCGAATGTGTTTTTACCTTGTCAACCGTAAGCAGAGAGGAGTCATTTTATATGTTGAAATCTTAAAAAAAAATTCATATCTTTTTCCCAACCACTGACTTGTTTATCAGCTGCATATATGTACCTTGTCTCCACAGTGATTGACAAATCCATTTGTAAACGGGCGAAACTAACAGACATTAAAGACGTGGCAGCTTGCAAATTAATGCGTGTTAGCCCTTAATGATAGATAAATCTGCTTTGTATGTTAATGTAACAAATGATTTTATTTGTTGGTAATGGGCAGTAACAGGACTTGTGACCAATCAAACCAGAGTTAAGAAATGATGGGACGTTAGGTTTTTTTTGTGTATTACACGATAGTTAATATATAAGGGTTATTGTTGACAGTTCATGCAATGACTTTTGTCCATTTCTGAAGGCCAGTTGGCCAAGTGGTCCAAGATATTCACCTCTGTCCACATGGGTTTGAGTCTTGGCTAAGCCAATGTGGTTATGTGAGAAAACTTGCCACTATATTTCCATGTGTTGGTGGTCCTTCCCAGGGTTTTCCCAGGTTCTTCCTCCACCAAATATACTGGCTACCGTGTATAGCCTATCTTGTGCTGAAAATTGACAGTTAAACCTCAAAACAAAACCATCATGTTGGAAATTGAGACAAAATACTAATTAGGGGTTTTCAGTACCACATAATAGTTAATATATAATGGGTTTTGTTGACAGTTTATGCAGTGACTTTCGTCCAGTCTGTCAGAAATCAAGACAATACTAACTGGAGGGCTTTCTGTACCACATGAAATAAAATGGTTGTTGTTGACATTTCAGGCCGAGTGGTCTTACACGCTCTCCATTACAGATCACTGCCATCTCACCTCTGTCTGCGTGGGTTCGAGTCTCGGATTCGGCTAATGTGGGTATGTGAGAAAGCTTGCCAGTAACTTCTCGTGGGTCAGTGGTTCTTTCCCGGGTTCTTCCTCCACCATTAATACTGGTCGCCATGTATAGCCTATCGTGCTGAAAAATGGCATTAAACCCTACAACAACATTTCATGCAATGTCTTCTGTCCATTCTGTTGGAAATTGAGACAGAATCAGACAATGAAGACAGCGCCTTATGGACAAGAGCCACATGGATGGAGGGGAAAAAGATATTTCTTTTATGAACTAATAGAATAAAACGACAAGTGAAATGTTTGTAAATTATTTTTACAAATTTGACCTTGAGAAACTGTGACACATTACCAGGCTGATTTTAATTTTGTGTTCATTCCAGGGTGCTGAGGCTCTGGCATTGTCAGGACTTGCACAACACACCTGTCTTGTGATCACACACTGTTACCTGAACGGAGAGTCATTTCCACCAGTAGTGTCCGCCAAGGTAGGTTTCCCTCCAATTTCAAGAAACTATTTGATAAGAGAGCATAAAGATTGCTTCGTATTTCTGTCTTTACAGGTTCAGTCTTGTGTCTCACCTGGGTTTGTGTAAAACCTCATTTGTAATTTTGTATGCTGAATGTTTGTAACCTAAAATAGACTAGTGGCAACTGAGATACTGACCTTGAATTTGATGTCATAAGAATGTTACCAAGAGACAATATTTTGAGTTGAGCATGCATTCAGTTTGAGAACTTTTATGAAAAAGGGGGACTTGCTTATACCTGAAGACAGAGAAAAATGGAGAACAGTATGGAAACCAGCGACCTTGTATTTTTGTCCACTCATCATTGCATGTGCAAAACCATTTGGGGCAGAATAAATATACATATATCACAACTACACTGTTCAGGGTTAAAAGTTATTTTTATAATGTTTGGTTGATCAACCCTGTAAATATTTATAAATACTCATGTCAAATTAAATGGTTATAACACTGATACACAATATAGACAAATGGTTATAATGCTGATACGTAATATAGACATATGGTTATAACACTGATATGCAATATATACAAATGGTTATAGTGCTGATACTCGATATAGACAAATGGTTATAACACTGATATTCAATATAGACAAATGGTTATAGTGCTGATACGCAATATAGACAAATGGTTATAACACTGATATGCAGTATAGACAAATGGTTATAATACTGATATGCAATATAGACAAATGGTTATAACACTGATATGCAATATAGACAAATGGTTATAACACTGATACGCAATATAGACAAATGGTTATATCACTGATACGCAATATAGACAAATGGTTATAGCACTGATATGCAATATAGACAAATGGTTATAACACTGATAAGCAATATAGACAAATGGTTATAGCACTGATATGCAATATAGACAAATGGTTATAACACTGATAAGCAATATAGACAAATGGTTATAGTGCTGATATGGAGACATCTCAATTTGGACCAAGGAAAGCGTTTGACAGCTCAAGCCTATTGGAATGTTTTACACCTGTAGTATTATCAAAAGCAATTTTTACAAAGGCTAATCACCCTTAAAAGTCTTTGATAGAGATTGCCGCCTGGAGTATTATCATAAGGACTGTTATAAAGGCTCATTAACCAGTCGAGATCTAACGTAGATGATCGCCTGGAATATTGTCATGAGTAACTTTTACATCGGCTTCTCACCCAGCACATTATTTTTATAGCTGGCCACCTGGAGTATTTTGATAAGGAACTTTTACAAAATCTCATCAGATTCTTCAGTATAGATGGCCATCTGGAGTATAATCAGACAGAACTTTTACAAAGGCCCATAACCCCTCTAATTGGTTAATATATACAACCAACTGGATTATTGTCAGAAGGAACCTTTACAAATGCCAAGAACCCATCAAATTCTTGCATATATATGGTAATCTGGAGCATTATCATAAGGAACCTTTACAAATCCTATAATCCATCAAATTCTTGCATATATATGGTAATTGGGAGCATTATTGTAAGGAACCTTTACAAATCCTATAATCCATCAAATTCTTGCATATATATGTTAATCAGGAGCATTATCGTAAGGAACCTTTACAAATCCTATAATCCATCAAATTCTTGCATATATATGGTAATCGGGAGTATTATCGTAAAGAACCTTTACAAATCCTATAATCCATCAAATTCTTTAATATAGACGGCCAGCACTAGCGTTTGGAGCAGTCTGCATTACCAGCATCATCCATGTTTCTTCTTCAAATACTCGTGAAGCCAGCCCTATTAAAGATGAAAAAAATTATTATCCTATTTAAAATAGACAAAGGGCAATAAGTCTTTCCCATTACCTCCCCTTGGCACCGCCATGTTTCGCTACTTTGTGGCATTGCTGCTGTACTGGGCACATCGTACAGCTTATCCTCTGGCAATCCAAGCCATTTTTGTGTTCTAATTTCCCCATCCACTGTTTCTTTTGGATCTGTTGTGAGGATGTATCAATCTGCTGCAGGTTGTATTCCCCCGATTATAGGCAGCCCAGTGGATATAACGTGCCCCAACTCCCCACGAGTTTTAGATCAATCCAGAAGAGGACCCAACACACATTCATATTGTTTGAAGTACTTTTACACTTTCAGGGAAAGTCCTCCCATGTGGAATCTGTGACATGGCATGGAATTTACTGTCTTTGCCTGGAGCTGTATGCTACAGTGCTACAAAAACTGAAGTATTCTTTTGTAGAGGATGCTTTAACCTTTGTGGGAAGCCATCAAGAGCGACTGCAGCAAGTACTTACATTTTCTCCTCATATTTCCATCTAACATTATCTGAAACTCTTATTAGTATTTTTGCATTTTTGTGGAGCACAAATTAGTTAGACAATTTAGACATAGTGGTAACTTTGCATTTCTGTGGAGCACTCATTAATGGACAATTTAGACAGCCATCATCATTACTGTTTTGTGGAACACACAATAGTAGATATTTTAGACATAGTGGAACACACATTAGTAGATATTTTAGACATAGTGGAACACACATTAGTTGATATTTTAGACATAGTGGAACACACATTAGTTGATATTTAGACATAGTGTAACACATTAGTAGATATTTTAGACATAGTGAAACACACATTAGTAGATATTTTAGACATAGTGAAACACACATTAGTAGATATTTTAGACATAGTGAAACACACATTAGTAGATATTTTAGACATAGTGGAACACACAATAGTAGATATTATAGACACAGTGGAACACACATTAGTAGATATTTTAAACTGGAACACAATATATATTTTAGACAGTGGAACACACAATAGTAGATATTTTAGACACAGTGGAACACACAATAGTAGATATTTTAGACAGTGGAACACACAATAGTAGATATTTTAGACAGTGGAACACACAATAGTAGATATTTTAGACATAGTGGAACACACATTAATAGATATTTTAGACATAGTGGAACACATTAGTTGATTTTAGACATAGTGGAACACACAGTAGATATTATAGACAGTGAAACACACATTAGTAGATATTTTAGACATAGTGGAATACACATTAGTGGATATTTTAGACAGTGGAACACACATTAGTAGATATTTTAGACATAGTGAAACACACATTAGTAGATATTTTAGACATAGTGGAACACACAATAGTAGATATTTTAGACACTGGAACACAACAGTAGATATTTTAGACACAGTGGAACACAATAGTAGATATTTTAAAGACAATGGAACACACATTAGTAGATATTTTAGACAGTGGAACACAATAGTAGATATTATAGACATAGTGGAACACGCATTAGTCGATATTTTAGACATAGTGGAATACACATTAGTAGATATTTTAGACATAGTGAAACACACATTAGTAGATATTTTAGACAGTGAAACACACATTAGTAGATATTTTAGACATAGTGAAACACACATTAGTAGATATTTTAGACATAGTGGAACACACAATAGTAGATATTATAGACACAGTGGAACACACATTAGTAGATATTTTAAACTGAAACACAATATATATTTTAGACAGTGGAACACACAATAGTAGATATTTTAGACACAGTGGAACACACAATAGTAGATATTTTAGACAGTGGAACACACAATAGTGGATATTTTAGACATAGTGGAACACACATTAGTAGATATTTTAGACATAGTGGAACACATTAGTTGATTTTAGACATAGTGGTACACACAGTAGATATTATAGACATAGTGAAACACACATTAGTAGATATTTTAGACATAGTGGAATACACATTAGTGGATATTTTAGACAGTGGAACACACATTAGTAGATATTTTAGACATAGTGAAACACACATTAGTAGATATTTTAGACATAGTGGAACACACAATAGTAGATATTTTAGACACTGGAACACAATAGTAGATATTTTAGACACAGTGGAACACAATAGTAGATATTTTAAAGACAATGGAACACACATTAGTAGATATTTTAGACAGTGGAACACAATAGTAGATATTATAGACATAGTGGAACACGCATTAGTCGATATTTTAGACATAGTGGAATACACATTAGTAGATATTTTAGACATAGTGGAACACACAATAGTATATATTTTAGACAGTGGAACACACATTAGTAGATATTTTAGACAGTGGAACACAATAGTAGATATTTTAGACATAGTGGAACACACATGAGTAGATATTTTAGACATGTTGGTAACTTTTCCATTTTTGTGGAGCACTCATTAATGGACAATTTAGACTGGTCATTTTTCCACTTTTGTGAATCACACATAGTGTGGACATTTTAGACAGGGCAGTCAGTTATCCATTATTTGTGGACGATTTAGATATGAAAGTTTACTTTCCATTTTGGCAGTGTTTGTTGCAGAGTTTTCATTTAAGTGTTTGATTGGAGTGTTGTCATCATAATGCAGACCCTTGGTTGTTGCAAGATGCGAGACTAAACAAATGGAATGGTAGAAACCTTTTCCAAATGTTGGAGTTATCCTGTGAGGTGCCTGGTTGGTTCTTATAAAAGAAGTAAGAAATTCCTAAGATGTAACGGAATACTCAAAATTTGGTCAAAGACTAAGCATGAAACTTTTAGAGAAAACTAGGTTTACAGCCTTGAATCTAATCCACAATACCTGCTGGATGTCAATGTAAATTTCGTAATTGCCAGTTTGACGAGTTTTTTTATGATCACTGTTAGAGCCTTCAGCGAAAGATCAGATAATACATTTTAAGTTCACTCTAAAGGTCTGATGATTCATTTTAGTTTCACTCTAAAGATCTGATGATTCATTTTGGTTCACTCTAAAGGTCTGATGATTCATTTTAGTTTCACTCTAAAGGTCTGATGGCTCATTTTAGGTTCACTCTAAAGGTCTGATGATTCATTTTAGGTTCACTCTAAAGGTCTGATGACTCATTTTAGGTTCACTCTAAAGGTCTGATGATTCATTTTAGGTTCACCCTAAAGGCCTGATGATCCATTTTAGGTTCACTCTAAAGGTCTGATGATTCATTTTAGGTTCACTCTTAGAGCTCACAAAGATAGGTCAGATGATCTATTTTCAAAAAAACGCACATTTGTTACTACTTATGGAGAAGAAATATTCAAATGGTGAAATGTTTGGAATAACATTTGGTAACATGCCAGCAGAATGTTGCTGTGGTCATCAGTTTTGTAAATACAGAAAAAGTTTTATAAGCAAAATGTACTTAAGTTATTGACATCTTAATTATTATTTTCGTCAGAGTTTATTGTCTTAATCTATTACTGATCACACATTACCCAAACCAAGAATATTTTAGGAACTATTTTATTACATGGAAATTTGATTTCATTGTTGTTGCTGAATGACAAAATGCAAACAAATGTGTATGAAATTTTAAATAAACTAGTTTAGATACATTTTGTTTCCTCCAGTGTCTGGACCTGGCCAGATTAGGTCTTTATGAGGAGGCCTTTCAAGAAGTTGAACAGACGTGCTCCTTTCTGATACAACTGTCTCACTTTAGCCGTGAATGGAGACTCCACCTTCCAGATGTTCTTGGCAGGATACTGGTAACTTGCCTGATCTGTCTACAAACACCCATGCATTCATTCTGTTCTGTTCATGTCCTCATTGTCCAATCTGTCTGCAAACACCCATGCATACATCCCATACTTTGTATATGTCTTTCTTGCCCAGTCCGTCAGCAAACATCAAAGCTTTCATTCCATACTTTGATTATGTCTTTGTTGCCCAATCTGTCTGCAAACACCCATGCATCCACCCGTTATTCTGTTTATGTCTTTGTTATTCTGTCAACAACACCCATGCATCCATGCATGTTCTCTTTGTTGTTGTTTCACTCCCAATTTGTGAGTGTTCTGTATGTCTTGTTTGCTCACCCAGTCATTCTGTTGTCAGTCTTTCTTACTTTGCTGTTGTCTGTCTTTCTGTCTTCATTTCCTGCTTTCTCTAAACAAAATTCTGTCTCCTTGTCTGTTCATCTATCTCTCTCTTATTCTTGATGACTTAGACACACACAAACTACACTCATTCTCTCTCCTCTACATAATATAAACACACAAAAACTACACTCATTCTCTCTTCTCTACATAATATACAAAAACAAAAACTACACTCATTCACTCTCCTCTACATAAAATACACACACACAAACTACACTCATTTTCTCTCCACTACATAATATACATGCACACGAACTACAATCATTCTCTCTCCTCTACATAATATACACACACACAAACTACACTCATTCTCTCTCCTCTACATAATATACACACACACAAACTACACTCATTCTCTCTCCTCTACATAATATACAAACAAACTACACTCATTTTCTCTCTACATAAAATACACACACAAACTACTCATTCTCTCTCTTCTACATTATATACAGACCGCTCCGGTGGCCTATTGGTTAGAGCGTCCGCCTCGGATGCGGGAGGTCGTGGGTTCGATCCCCGGCCTAGTCATACCAAAGACTTACAAAAATGGTACTAACAGCTCCCTTGCTTGGCGCTCAGCATTAAGAGGTTAGTGTTAGGACTGGTCGGCCCGGTGTCAGGATAATGTGACTGGGTGGGACATCATGCTACATGTCTGCGGCATGATGCCCCAGTGCTAGACATCACTATAAACTGCCACATTGCAGACATCGTAGCGATATGACTGAGAAATTGTTAAAGCTACGTTAAAAAAAAAATCCAAATCCAAACATTATATACAGAAATAGAAACAGTCATTCTCTCTCCTCTACATAATATAGACACAAACAAACTACACCCATTCTCTCTTCTCTACATAATATACACACACACAAACTACACTCATTCTCTGTCTTCTACATTATATACAGAAATAGAAACAGTCATTCTCTCTCCTCTACATAGTATAGACACAAACAAACTACACTCATTCTGTCTTCTCTACATAAAATACACACACACAAACTACTCATTTTCTCTCCACTACATAATATACATGCACACAAACTACACTCATTTTCTCTCCACTACATAATATACATGCACACAAACTACACTCATTTTCTCTCCACTACATAATATACATGCACACAAACTACAATCAATCTCTCTCCTCTACATAATACACACACACACAAATTACACTCATTCTCTCTCCTCTACATAATATACGCACACACACAGACTACTCATTCTCTCTCCTCTACATAATATACTCACACACAAACTACACTCATTCTCTCTCCTCTACATAATATACACACACACAAACTACACTCATTCTCTCTCCTCTACATAATATGTACACACATACTACATTCATTTTCTCGCCTCTACATAATATACACACACACACACAAACTACACTCATTCTCTCTCCTCTACATAATATGTACACACAAACTACATTCATTTTCTCTCCTCTACATAATATACATGCACACAAACTACACTCATTCTCTCTCCTCTACATAATATGTACACACAAACTACATTCATTTTCTCTCCACTACATAATATACATGCACACAAACTACACTCATTCTCTCACCTCTGCATAATATACACACACACAAACTACACTCATTCTCTCTCCTCTACATAATGTACACACACACAAACTACACTCATTCTCTCTCCTCTACATAATATACACACTCACAAACTAACATACAGAGTTAAGTAGTCACATCCTTCGAGATTACTTCACCAATAAACAAATAACTACAAATTTCAAACCATGATGTGAGAGCAATTTTGAGTAAGCAATTGACTTTTATTTTTAGTTAGATGCATGATCTGTAGTAGACAATAACAGACATGGAAATTACTGCAAAAATCATTAATTATTTCAAGTTATTCTTGTGCAAGGCACTGTGATTAAACTTATACCATGTTTAATTGTTATTATTCCACTCCTGATATTTATAACTTGATACCTGTCATACCCATAATGCTTGATTGAACCAATTATTATGCAAGCTTCCATTTTGTTTTGCTGTCATTCTACTACCTATGATACACCAAAGTTTTAATTACTTGCTGAAGATGATTGGGTTCTTATGTTGTTATTAATGCTAGTACCAATCAATTTAATTATTGAAATAATGTTGTTAGTCATTGTTGTAAAGCTCTGATGTTGTTAAAGACAAATAGTCACATACTAATAAGCTTTTGTCATGTATATTTCAGAACAACATCATTTTGATGATGCAGACATTTGTGTCGTATCTAATTCGTCCTCGTTATCTCCTGCATATATTGGAGGTGAGTACAGGTATTACAGTACAGTTGATCCAGAGGGATTTGGGGGTTATTCAGTCTCACCACCCTTCATTGTAGTTTTTTGTGAAATAAAGAGAAAATTAAGAATAAACAACCCCCCATCTCAGAATCAAACCCTCATGGAGAAATAGAATTATGGATGCACCCAGATTGTTAATTTTGGCAGAATATATATGTCTCAACATGTTATTGATGTAGCTGCCACATTTTTCATTGCTTTTGATAAGAATTTTTTTTTTACATTTCAGTTACCTTCTAATTTAAGATATAGAAGTCTTTAAAAATTTATAGCATTCTGGCATTAAAGCATTTTAAATAGCTTTCTCGCATTACAGCCTTTTATTTTAACATTCTGGTATTTTAATAGGGCTTTTTACCTAGCCTTCTGGCAGTCTTTTTAAATCGCATTCTGGTATTGATGCCTTTTAAATAGTATTCTGGTATTGGCGCCTTTTAAATAGTATTCTAGCATTGAGGCATTTTTAATAGTATTTTGGTATTGGTGCCTTTTAAATAGCATTCTGGTATTGGTGCCTTTTAAATAGTATTCTAACATCAGAGCTTTTTAAATAGCATTCTGGCATTGGTGCCTATAAATAGAATTGTGGCATTTGGGGCCTTTTAAATAGCTTATAGGTATTGGGGCATTTTAATTAGTGTTCTGGCATTGGTGCCTTTTAAATAGCATTATGGCATTGGTGCCTTATAAATAACATTCTGGCATGGGTGCCATTTAAATAGTGTTATGGCATTGGTGCATTTTAAATAGCATTATAGCATTGGTGCCATTTAAATAGTATTGTAGCATTGGGGTATTTTAAATAGTATTCTGACATTGGTGCCTTTTAAATAGAATTCTAGCATTGGTGCCTTTTAAATAGCATTATGGCATTGGTGCTGTTTAAATAGTATTTTAGCATTGGGGCATTTTAAATAGCATTATGGCATTGGTGCCTTTTAAATAGCATTCTGGCATTGGTTTCTTTTTAAGTAGTATTATGGCTTTGGTGCCTTTTAAACAGTATTCTAGCACTGGTGCCTTTTAAATAGCATTCTGGTATTGGTTACTTTTTAAATAGCATTATGGCTTTGGTGCCTTCTAAAAAGTGTTCTAGCATTGGTGCCTTTTAAATAGCATTACGGCATTCGTTGCCTGTTAACTCTTTCATCACTAAGTAACTTTGGGGGCATAGAGTCTTCAACACTAAGTAACTTTGGAGTTGTAAAGCAAAATGACTGGATTTTGAAATAACATAACTTTGCCAATTTTAAAGATATCTGGCTGGATTAGGTGTCAAAATCAAGGTTTAAAATCAAATTTTATGACTAATTGACTAAAATGTGCATATCTATTACAACTGTTAAAATACAGGTGCAAACAGGTAACACAACAGGTAAAATACAAGTAATTATCTATTTACTTCTTAGAAAACTTAGAAAGTTCCCAAAACTTGTTCAATTGATCCTAGATGTACTCATGAATAATTCCAGTAGCAACACAAGTCTTTCTTTCAGGTATATGACAGGTAGAAATTAAAATTCCATAAAATGCCTTGATTTCATCCAAAGTGAGATCGGTCCACACACCTGTATTGCCTCTGGCACGTTTGATCGTCGCATTCAAATTCGTTAGACGGACAATGTTTCCAAAAACTTCATCTGACTAGAATATTTGAAAATATTCCAAAGCTCTCCTGTAGCCATCTAACTCTTGGGTGGGTCCAACTCTCTCAGAAAACTGAAACAAATCTCTTTGGTTTTCCAATTTCGTCCAAACAAAATTACGTGGAGCGTACACTTCCTCCGGTTCAAAACCTTCAAAGTCCTCTTCATCGTCATCACTGTCACCCACAAGCACATTCCATTGCCTCTCCAGACACCTTCTCTCATTTTCATCCATCTCTGCTAGGTCAGAATTGGTAAAATCCTCTGATAATTCAAAATCTAATACTTCACTCACTTTCTTTGAACTCCGCCATTTTGTATACAAATTTCACCATTCAGAAAACTTGTTAAACGTGCCTACTTTGTTCGATATTTCTAGTTGTATACAAGCTAAACTCACGAGATAATCCAAATATAATATCTACATTACAAGTAGAAAGTTATTAGAGGTATCCAAAATTTATATAGTCGGATACTTTAACGTTAGAGAAGAACACTGCCCCAGACCGGTAAAGCGGTCCATAGTGTTTACAGACTTACTTCCCCTGGACCGGAAAACCAGTCCATAGTGAAGAAAGGGTTAAAAAGCGTTATGCCATTTTTTTCTTTTTAAATAGCAGTCTGGCATTGTTGCTTTTTAAATAGCATTCTGGCATTGGATTCTTTTTAAATAGCATTATGGCATTGGTGCCTTTTAAATAGTATTCTAGCCTGGTGCCTTTTAAATACTAATCTGGTATTGGTGCCTTTTAAATAGCATTATGGCATTGGTGCCTGTTAAAAAGCATTCTGGCATTGGTGCTTTTTAAATAGCATTCTGGCAATGGTGCCTTTTAAATAGCATTATGGCATTGGTTTCTTTTTAAATAGCATTCTGGCATTGGTGCCTTTTAAATAGCATTCTGGCATTAGTTTCTTTTTAAATAGCATTATGGCATTGGTGCCTTTTAAATAGTATTCTAGCATTGGTGTCTTTTAAACAGCATTCTGGTATTGGTGCCTTTTAAATAGCATGGCATTGGTGCCTGTAAAAAGCATTCTGGCATTGGGACTTGTCTGATATCAAACATGTTTTCCATTACTAAAAATAGAGAAATGTTTAAAGAGATTATTCTCAACAACTTTGTAGCTGAATTTGATCAGATTTTTATAGAGGGTATTCTAAGGCTTTTAAGATTTTGTACACATGTTGATTATTCTTAATCAATTAATTCATTAGTTACTAAATATAGACAAGGCTTGAACCTAATACTTAAGAAAAATTGGTTGTGCAGTTTCGACTAGGTTTATCAGAGCATCTCAGCTTGTATCAGTTAGGTCAATTTGCCGCCATATATTACTGCCATTTTTGTCTAAATTTAGCAAAACTTAGACCCAGGTATCCCACATTCAGCGGGCAGCTGTGTCAGCATTGGTTTTGGTTAAAATCTGTATACCCCTCCCACCACCATCAAATCTATGCAGGAAGCATATGCTGTTATCTGTATCTGTTCTATCACAAATTATGTTTCTACTGCTCCGTAACTGTTGAAAGATTTCATGGATTACCACAAAATATTTTGTACTATGGTATTTCTCAGTTTTTTGCAATGCATACCATGGCATACTGCACTTGTATTTGGGACCAACAGTTTTGCGTTCTGAGACAGGAGCCAGACACTTTTTTTATTTAATTCTGTCTGTCAATAACTGGAAAAAATATCTCACTCTGATTTATAGCAAAATAACAATATATTATATCTATGTTATTATTAGGACAAAATAACAACATATTATATCCGTGTTATTATTAGGACAAAATAACAACATATTATATCCGTGTTATTATTAGGACAAAATAACAGCATATTATATCCGTGTTATTATTAGGACAAAATAACAATATATTATATCCGTGTTATTATTAGGTCAAAATAACAACATATTATATCTGTGTTATTATTAGGACAGAATAAAACATATTATATCTGTGTTATTATTAGGACAGAATAACAACATATATCCGTTATTATTAGGACAAAATAATAACATATTATATCCGTGTTATTATTTGGACAAAATAACAGCATATTATATCCATGTTATTATTAGGACAGAATAAAACATATCCGTGTTATTATATCCGTGTTATTATTAGGACAGAATAACAACATATTATATCTGTGTTATTATTTGGACAAAATAACAGCATATTATATCCATGTTATTATTAGGACAGAATAACAACATATTATATCTGTGTTATTATTTGGACAAAATAACAGCATATTATATCCATGTTATTATTAGGACAGAATAACAACATATTATGTCCGTGTTATTATTAGGACAGAAATATTAATTATCTTAAGATAAAAGAAAGGAAATATTTCAGCTCAAAATAAAATCACAGGCCCCCCCAATAATTAAATCGCCAGTACCATAAAGTAGACAAATTTGCTATGTGTATATTAACTTTTGTGTAAGTTGCAGTCTAAAAGCTGTAACTAAAGTTGGATTATTAATCTTACACTTTAGCTGTGAAGGATAATGCTGACATTAGAGTGACTGTTGATAAAAATAGGAAGCACTGATAATGAAGCCTACAGTTTTCTAGCTTCATTGTTGATAAAATAGGCAGGGAAACTTTGAGTGGGATGCCAAGACATGGACAAGATATTTAACAGAGAGGGCCATTAAACATTAAACACACTTACTCAATAAACGAGAAGATATTTATTGGACCTGAGAAATTATGTATAGTTCAGACAGAAAACAAGAGCGCTTCTGAAAATTGTAGGATGATTCACAGTCCTGCAAAGGAATACATACTCTTAACACATTCACATACTCTAGTAAATAACTAAATCATGACATTTGTTCTAAAAAAATCTTAATTTTTTCCAGATGTTGGATTTTGCCCAAATCTGTATCAAAATTCATTTTTCCTCCGTTTTGTCACATGTGACATTTGTCAGAAATACTATTGAAAGATCGTAAATAGAATTATATTTTTCACCATTAATTTGTGACAGTTACAACCCTTTTTCCCCAAAAAAGATACATTTTTTAAACTTTTATCGGGGTCCCCAAGTAGCCGAGTGGCCTAAAGTGCTCTCCATTATGGATCACTGCCATCTTACCTCTGGCTGCATGGGTTTGAGTCTTGTTTTATGTAAGTGTTATTGTTGAATGGATGATGTGTTACAGTTGAATAGATCATGTGTTACTGTTGAACAGATTGTGTGTTACTGTTGAATGGATTATGTGTTACTATTGACTGGATGATGTGTTACTGTTGAATGGATGATGTGTTACTGTTGACTAGATCATATGTTACTGTTGACTGGATTATGTGTTACTGTTGAAAGGATCATGTGTTACTGTTGAATGGATCATGTGTTACTGTTGAATGGATCATGTTTAGATCATGTGTTAGTGTTGAATGGATGATGTGTTACTCTTGACTGGATCATGTGTTACTGTTTAATGGATGATGTGTTACTTTTGAATGGATGATGTGTTACTGTTGACTGGATCATGTGTTACTGCTGAATGGATGTTGTGTTACTGTTGACTGGATCATGTGTTACTATTGACTGGATGATGTGTTACTGTTGACTGGATCATGTGTTACTGTTGACTGGATCATGTGTTACTGTTGACAGGATGATGTGTTACTGTTTATGGATGATGTGTTACTGTTGACTGGATCATGTGTTACTGTTGACTGGATCATGTGTTACTGTTGAATGGATCATGTGTTACTACTGAATGGATCATGTGTTACTGTTGAATGGATCATGTTTAGATCATGTGTTACTGTTGAATGGATGATGTGTTACTCTTGACTGGATCATGTGTTACTGTTGAATGGATGTTGTGTTACTGTTGACTGGATCATGTGTTACTGTTGAATGGATGATGTCTCTTCATCACTCTAGGCATATCTTAGGATGAAACAAAACTCAAATGTTTTATCGAAATCATAAAATGGTTTGCAGTCATTTACTGGAGAACAAGAGAGGAATTGAAAATCACATGTTGAAGTCCTGCTTGCCTTCGTAAATGTTTACATATCACTGGGTATCCTTAGCGTTGTCATTTACAAAGTCGATAAATTATTTATGAATTACCTTCAAAATATATTTTTTTAAGAAAACAAAAATACTTCATTCAATTTTTATGTGCAATTCTGATGTTTCTGTTCACCGATGTCACAAATTTGCATGTCAAAAAAGGTAAAACTTTCCCAGCCATGGAAGAATATGTTCCCACTAAGCTGATGTAAAGATTCAGTAATGTTGCATATGTAAAATCCGTTATATTTCATCAAATTTTAATATGTCTTGTACATATGTTGTAATTCTAATCTACAGATCCATGTCAGTGATAGAAGCCAAAGCAAGTATGGCCAATTTCCCTACCTTCAGACGCAGACATCTATGGATGATGTAGACCAGCCATCCGAAAAGCTGTTACAAGTTCAAAAAAGGTAATTTTAACGATAAGCCTTTTTAAAGTCACCTGATCAAAGGTCTAGCTAGCTTTCTGGTATGGCCATTTGTCAGCTGTGCATTTTAGGTTGTCATTCGTCAGTCCATTAATCTGCATTTATTTGTTGAGGCAAGAGTTAGATCAGATTGAAGCTTATATCATGAAGACCGCAGATGAGTTTAGTTATGAGCAACATTCAGAAATATTAATGGGTGATCTTGCATCTGATTGAGCGTGTGAGACTAAATTTTGGGTCAGATCTTGATCAGATTTGGTGTGCTAATTTGACATTCTTGTTATTGCTGAAGAATATTCAACATGATTTCAGCACTCAGCAGTTAAAAGGAATAAATGGTCTTGTATTGAGTTCCAAAAATTTATTTTTGGTCAGTAGAGTGCAAGTCAATTTAAGGGACTCTTGTCAGAAAAATATTGCCTCCTTTACACCCCACCCCTTTTTATTCCAGGAATACAGTGGCTTAAGTTGGGTTAGGTCCTCATTTCATTATCTAGCTGTTTCAGGAGGAAAAAGCAAGACATAGTCATAAAGTCGACATCTGAATCATCTGTGTTTTCCCTTTTTTTTTTGCAAGCCCAAAGCTTTGGAAACCATTGGCAAGAATTTGCTGAAACTTGCCATACTTAATGTTAAGGGTGTGGGGATGGGTCTTTTTTCTTCCTCACCAAAGTAAATCCCCACCCACCCACACCAACAGGTAGAGGGTATGGCGAAGTCAAAGTTCACCCTATAATATCTGCAATTCAGTGAACAAATGCTACGAGGCATTATCTTCAGAAAATTGGTAGAGAGGTGACTTATGTTTAATGCAGTGAGTACTAGCACCTTGATCGATCACTACAACCTGGAGACTTGTCCCTAGGTCATAACTCATAGCCCCATCTTAAATGTATGTATGCACATATTTGGTGTAAAACGCATTCAAATGAGAATTCATTTATAGAAAGCAAACAAACAGGCATTAGACTGAGGCTAAGAAAGGGGAGGTGTAGTGTTCCATGGAACCTTTGTAAAATTTTTGTTTCTTTTATTTTCTTCAGTATGATGACAATATTGTGCCGAAGCCTTGCAGCTCTACGCCAGTTTAGTCCTGACTTGTGTCAGATCCTTCTAGACCAGGTAATTCAGCAAGTGTTTAGATTGTAGATTACCTAGACCAGGTAATTCAACAAGCGTGTAGATTGTAGATTACCTAGACCAGGTAATTCAACAAGCGTGTAGATTGTAGATTACCTAGATCAGGTAATTCAACAAGCATGTAGATTGTAGATTACCTAGATCAGGTAATTCAACAAGCATGTGGATTGTAGATTACCTAGACCAGGTAATTCAACAAGTGTGTAGATTGTAGATTACCTAGATCAGGTAATTCAACATGCGTGTAGATTGTAGATTACCTAGACCAGGTAATTCAACAAGCGTGTAGATTGTAGATTACCTAGACCAGGTAATTCAACAAGCGTGTAGATTATAGATTACCTACGTTTTCTTTTAATTGCATAGTAAACACTCGTTGATACCAGCACATGTACTGACCCTGTAGTCATGAAACAGTAAGCTTAAAGATTGAACTTGTATATACCAAAATTAGAAACTCTAAAATTAGCCATTTGATAATTATGGAATTGTGTAGCTATTCAGAGGAGACAAGATTCTGCAGGTCCCATATTTATTGCAAGGCCCCATTTTCAGGGCCAGGTCCCATATTCATTGCAAGGCCCCATTTTCAGGGCCCAGTCCCATATTTATTGCCAAGCCCTGTTTCCAAGGCCAGGTCCCATAATCAGTTCCAGTTCCTTTATTCAGGGCCAGGTTCCATATTCAAGGCCTGGTTTTATATTCAGTGCCAGGTCACATATTCAAGGCCAGGTCCCATAATCATTGCCACATACCATATTCAGGGCCAATTCCTGTATTCAGTGCCAAATCGTGTATTTAGTGCCAGGCCATTTATTCAGGGTTAGTTCCCATATTCAGGGCCAGGCCTCATGGTATAAATATCATTAGGTCTGTCAGTCCATCCAGTACAAGTATAATATGCATACATATGCCTAGAAATCCAGCCATTACTGATGGCATTGTGACCTGTAGCCTTGAATGTGTCCAATGGCATGTGACCTGTAGCCATAACTATGTCACATGGCATTGTGACCTGTATTCATGAATGTGACGCATGGTATTGTGATCAGTAGCCATGTTTGTGTCACATGGCACTGGGTGTACACTGCACTCTTGCTAAATTATTTTTCATCGTCTTTAAAGATACAAATTTTACAACCACTCTTGTGACCTAGTGGTTAGAGCATCCGCCTCAAAAGCGGAAGGTCGTGGGTTTGATCTCCGGCCAAGTCATACCAAAGACTTACAAAAATGGTACTAACAGCTGCCTCACTTAGCACTCAGCATTAAGAAGTTAGTGTTAGGACTGGTTGGCCTGGTGTCAGGATAATGTCTGCAGCATGATGCCCCAGTGCTAGACATCACTATAAATTGTCACACTGCAGATATCGTAGCAATATAACTGATTTTTTTTTTAAAGCTATGTTAAAAATCCTAATCTCACACACACACACACAAATTTTACAGAAACAATAAAAGTTGTTCAGGGATTTATGTAAAGCTGTTTTTGAAAAGGCAGCCTTAAATGTTAATTTGTATCAGCTTTGAAGGAGAATGTCCAGATGTAAACAGTGTAAATTCATATTGATGTGGTTCGTAATGGTGATCAAATACATTTTAGCTGTGTAGGTTATGTATTCATAGTTTATTTTAAGGAATAAGACAAGTCTTATTGGTTGATCGGCCTATTTCATAGCATGTTACTACTGTCCTCAGATAAATATTTGCACAAATTGGGTTGACTTTATAGAATGATGCTGTTTTTCAAGCAAAGTTGATTTTAAAAAGTTATTTTGTTTCATATTTTGTATTTACTTTCAAATTTTGTATTTACTTTCAAATGTTTCAGAAAATTGTGATCCACAGGAGTGTAAAAAGTTAAGAAAACGAGCTTGTTATAGTTTTATATTCATTGAGTTATATAAAGTCTTGTCGGAAAAATGTAGATTCTTTCTTTTTTTCTTTTTGTCATTTAAAATGCACAAGGCTGGCTTTGAGTGAAATATTTGGGATAAAGATATAGATTGCATTGATGTTTTTTATG
The DNA here is from genome assembly GCA_028554795.2 of Sinohyriopsis cumingii. Classification (NCBI taxonomy): domain Eukaryota; kingdom Metazoa; phylum Mollusca; class Bivalvia; order Unionida; family Unionidae; genus Sinohyriopsis; species Sinohyriopsis cumingii. The sequence goes on from CM068840.1 coordinate 13,268,572, forward strand.
GTTAATTTGTGTGTGTGTAAACTAATCCTGCAGCTTTGATGAATTGCCTCGAAACTCAAAAAACCCATTGACATCAGGTCGTCATGCTCATATAATTCTGTCAGTATGTTGTAATGTTTTTTCCCAGAGTTATGTCCCTTATAATGTTAAATGTATGTATGGTAATTCTTGCACATGGATGTGTGCAGCTAGTTTTTCAGTTTTTGATGAATTGTCATTTCACTCTGTTATGTTATTTAGAGCTATTCCGTCATGTGCTGTTGAATGGATATGCTACAGAACTGTTTACTGCTTTGGTTTCGCCATAGTTTCTATGAAAAATTCGACATAAACACAAGGTTTGGTTCAATTTAAATGTTTTTTTCTGGAAAGATATGTGCTAGAGTTTCTACTCAATTATGTGTACTTAGGCTTTTTTTTCTCTTCCATTGAATAGAAGTATCTTAAGTATAAAGTGATCTTGTGATGAACTGTTGACAATTAAAATAACAAAAATAGGTTTTTATGAAAATTGACATTAATGTCACCAGGTTAGCATGTGCTGTGGTCATGCTGTGATGATTTTGTGTAGAGTAAGTCGCTTTTGTTTTTATCCATTTTAAATGTTCTCTTGTACTCTTGTATGTACACAAATTCATTCTGCCAGAATTATTTCTCCTTTCTGCAAACACTGTTCATTCAAATGGTGCATGTGTGTGTGTGTCCTACAGTCACATTTTCATTTGTGTTAATGTTTTTAAATCAACCACATGATATGAGTCTGTTATGGAAATGGGGGCCTCAGATGGCCGAGTGGTCTAAAGCACTCATCTTCACCGATCATTTCCATCTCATCTCTATCCACATGGGTTCAGCTCTCGGGCTCAGCCAATGTAGGTATGTGAGAAAGCTTGCCACTAGCTTCCTGTAGGTCGATGGTTCTTACCAGTGTTTTCCCAGGTACTTCCTCCACTAGTTATACTGTCCACCGTGTATTGCATGCTGAAAAATGGCATTAAACCCACAACAACTGTTATGGAAACAAGAAAGCATAGATTTCATTACCTTATCAGTAGATTTGTTTCGGATAATCTTGTGAATAATGTCCTATTTTGACATATTTGCAAATTATAAGATAGATTCTTATGTCAAAAATGTTTTGAATTACTGTTCATTTCTAACTGCATGTTAAGTATGCATATATAGTACAGAAGTATCTTCCCTCAAGTTTTTATTATCTCCCTTGAATATTCTAAACAGCAGTGGTGACATGCTAACTGTTCATCGCATCACATAATGTTTAGTTTTGATAGACCTAACATTTTAAAACAAAATACTTCAGTTTTGATAGACCTAACATTTTAAAATGAAATACGTTAGTTTTTATAGACCTAACATTTATAAACAAAATGCTTTTCTAAAACATCCCAAGCTTGGCTTAAAGAGGTCAGAAACCCTAGTTTAAAAGAAACAAACATAGACTGGTTTGTGACATGTTTTCTTTTCTATCAACAGAATATGGACATCCATGAATATGAGCCTTTCCTAGCTGTTGGATTCAGTACACCAACTGTTCATAATGACTCCGCTCCTACATTTGGAACCCTTCTGTCCTGTATAAGCGTCTGCATGCGGATGTTGTCCAAGGTTATCCTGTGCAATATTTTGTTTATCATGGAGTATATTTAGTTTTTGCTCCAAGAAAAAAGTTGCATAAAATTTAATGTTCAAGCCTTTTTAATTCCTGCCTACTGCATACAGTTAATTGACAAGTCATATATTTTACATTTTTAATGATAAATTGTGCTAGTTTATGGGGCATGTTTGTTAATGTTGTTATATTTACATGTTGACAGAATTTATTTCATTAGGATAGGAGTGGGCTGTGAACAGTGAAGATTTAGACCTCAGAATGACCTTATTTTATTACATTAGAGTAGTATAGGGCTGTGAATATTGGAATAGATTTGGACCTCACAATGACCTAATTTTATTACATTAGAATAGTATAGGGCTGTGAATATTGGAAGAGATTTGGACCTCACAATGACCTAATTTTATTACATTAGAATAGTTTAGGGCTGTGAATATTGGAATAGATTTGGACCTCACGCTGACCTAATTTTATTACGTTAGAATAGTATAGGGCTGTGAATATTAGAATAGATTTGGACCTCACAATGACCTAATTTTATTACATTAGAATAGTATAGGGCTGTGAATATTGGAATAGATTTGGACCTCACAATGAACTAATTTTATTACATTAGAATAGTATAGGGCTGTGAAAACTGAAAATGATTAATTTGTGACAGTAGAATATTGTAGGGCTGTGAATATTGGATGCAGTTTGGACCTACAGTGACCTAATTTATTACATTAGTATATAGGACGGAATATTGGGAGTGATTTGGACCTCATGATGGCCTAATTTATTACAGTCGAATAATATAGGGCTGTGAATATTGGAAGTGATTGGGACCTTACAATGGCAAAATTTATTCCATTCCACTGGAATAGTATAGAGCTGTGAATATTGGAAGTGATTTGAACCTCACAATGGCCAAATTGATTCCCTTGGAATAGTGTAGAGCTGTGAATATTGGGAAGTAATTTGGACCTCACAATGATCTAATTTATTACAGTCGAATAATATAGGGCTGTGAATATTGGAAGTGATTTGGACCTCACAATGGCCAAATTTATTACAGTCAAATAATATAGAGCTGTGAATATTGAAAGTAATTTGGACCTCACAATGGCCAAATTTATTACAGTCAAATAATATAGGGCTATGAATATTGTAAGTGATTTGGACCTCACAATGGCCAAATTTATTCCATTGGAATAGTATAGAGCTGTGCATATTGGAAGTGATTTGGACCTCACAATGGCCAAATTTATTATAGTCGAATAATATAGGGTTGTGAATATTGGAAGTGATTTGGACCTCACAATGGCCAAATTTATTCCAGTGGAATAGTGTAGAGCTGTGAATATTGGAAGTGATTTGGACCTCACAATGGTCAAAATTATTATAGTCAAATAATATAGGGTTATGAATATTGGAAGTGATTTGGACCTCACAATGATCTAATTTATTACAGTCAAATAATATAGAGCTGTGAATATTGTAAGTGATTTGGACCTCACAATGGTCAAATTTATTATAGTCAAATAATATAGGGTTATTAATATTGGAAGTGATTTGGACCTCACAATGATCTAATTTATTAGTCAAATAATTTAGGGTAATGAATATTGTAAGTGATTTGGACCACACAGTGGCCAAATTTATTCCATTGGAATAGTATAGAGCTGTGAATATTGGAAGTGATTTAGACCACACAATGACATAATTTATTACATTTGAATTATATAAGGTATTAAACATTGGAAGTGATTTAGACCACACAATGACATAATTTATTACATTTGAATTATATAAGGTTGTGAACATTGGAAGTGATTTAGACCACACAATGACATAATTTATTACATTTGAATTATATAAGGTTGTGAACATTGGAAGTGATTTAGACCACACAATAACATAATTTATTACATATGAATTACATAAGGTTGTGAACATTGGAAGCAGTTTAGACCACACAATGACATAATTACATTTGAATTATATAAGGTTGTGAACATTGGAAGTGATTTAGACAGCACAATGACATAATTTATTACATATAAATTTTATAAGGTTGTGAACATTGGAAGTGATTTAGACCTCATCATGATGTATTTAAAGTTTCCATCTACTGTTGACATTTTAAAAGAAATTTTCAAAGTAAAATATAGGTGTAATATTTCTGTAAAAGATTTCTCAGAGAATATTTAAATTGATTATGAATTCATTTTATTCCCAACATAAGCTTGATAGTGGTATATTGTGCAAGGGTTGAAGATCTCTAAAAATAAAAAATGACTAGCCCAGTGAGACATAATATTTTTGCTCACCCAAGATAAACTCTTACCCCATTGGCTGTTATTGAAATATAAAAGATTTTAGCATCCTTTTTATTAAACATAGACACTGGTCAGCCCTCCATCAGCACTCACTTAATTTTGCAAGTGATCAGAAATTTTTAGTTGGAAAAGTGAATTTTTAATCCATATGATGTTATCCTTGACTGCCTGGCTGTCTATCCATTTCTTATTCAGTTATGGCGTGCATTTAGGTCAGTATTCAGGCTCAGTTCTAGTTGTGTTAATGTTCCACACATAGATACTTTAGTTGTCCTTCAAGATGTTTTTAATATTTTAATCTTATTTAAATATCTTTTATTCTTGTAAACGATGGCAAATCCTTATGAAATTGTAGTTTCAAAACATTATGTTGAAATAGTTCTGTTAACACATTTCAGTCGGACGCCAGAGTAATATCACCCCAGAGACAAGTGGATCATACAACCAGACAAGCTGTATCAAAGTAAGCATATACAGTAGTGTGACAATTATCCAGATTGTTTTCCCCTTTGAACTTCAACCATTTGGATTGTATATTCTCCTTTGAATACATTCCTCAATCACATTAACATTAGGGGATATAAACCTGCTTTCTCATGAATCAAGCCTTCTAAAAGACAAAAATCTTCTTTTCCTTTCTATCCCATACAAAGAGTAATAATCCTTATCCATTATGTTCCCTTGCCACCGCCAGGTGTTGCTAGTTTTTAAGCATTGCTGCTGTACTAATAACAACATACATTATACCTCCGATAATCCAAACCTTGTTAGTGTTAAGATTGGGCCATCCAACTTTAAATTTGGATTTATTATGTTGGACAATCATTCATCTACCAGTTGTATTCATTATATTTTTTTTTAAATTCCAAATTTCAGCATGTCTGGTGTGTGATATACAAAACTCATTTAATATTGCAGTATAATTTGGAAGAAATTTCCAGAAACCTTGTTAACTCATTCAGCCCCAATCCAATCGCTCCTGTAGGTGTGATGAGGCAGTAAAAGCTGTAAAACATCAATAATGTATGTATGTATGTATGTATGTATGTATGTATGTATGTATGTATGCAGTCTTCATTGGCACAAAAGTGGCTGTGCGATGCCAACAAAAGGTTATGTTCCAAATATGTAAACTTGAATTTTAGACTTTTTGGCCTGTAATCTAAGGCAGACTGGTCTGAACTGTTCACAGACAGGTGAACCTTTGCAAACAGTAGGATAGGTTGGGGCTTTGGAGTAAGTAGTGGTCAGGAGTCGAAAATAATGGGTCCAATAAGCACAAAAAAACAACTCAAACTTTTACCCTTCTGCACATGTGTGAGCCAAATAGCCAATGAAAAACATTTCTAGCACAACTTGGCATCAGTCTAAGCGAAAAACTCTTAGAAGCAGATGTATTTGGATGAATTCAGAATTAACCTCCCAGATGTTTCCTACCTCCATTTCTGGCAAAAATGACAAAATTCTCTGGAGCCAAATGAGTTCAAGGGTAGAGGTTTGCATATTGTACACTGCTTAATATACACCACCTAATAAATTGCAAAACTACTCAAATGCCAGAAAATCTATGCAATAGTTGACATGACATTCAGAAAAATAAATAACCTTATGCACTGTGGAGATCTATGTATCAGGATCCATATCAGCAGTGTTGGTCTACATGTGCTGTGGAGATCTATGTACCAGGATCCATATCAGCAGTGTTAATCTACATGTGCTGTGGAGATCTATGTACCAGGATCCATATCAGCAGTGTTAGTCTACATGCACTGTGGAGATCTATGTACCAGGATCCATATCAGCAGTGTTGGTCTACATGTGCTGTGGAGATCTATGTACCAGGATCCATATCAGCAGTGTTAATCTACATGTGCTGTGGAGATCTATGTACCAGGATCCATATCAGCAGTGTTAGTCTACATACGCTGTGGAGATCTATGTACCAGGATCCATATCAGCAGTGTTAGTCTACATGTGCTTTGGAGATCTATGTACCAGGATCTATATCAGCAGTGTTAGTCTACATGTGCTGTGGAGATCTATGTACCAGGATCTATATCAGCAGTGTTAATCTACATGCGCTGTGGAGATCTATGTACCAGGATCTGTATCAGCAGTATTAATCTACATGTGCTGTGGAGATCTATGTACCAGGATCCATATCAGCAGTGTTAGTCTACATGTGCTGTGGAGATATATGTACCATGATCCATATCAGCAGTGTTAGTCTACATGTGCTGTGGAGATCTATGTACCAGGATCAATATCAGCAGTGTTAGTCAAGTCATTAAGTGCTGTGGAGATCTATGTACCAGGATCAGTATCAGCAGTGTTAGTCTACATGTGCTGTGGAGATCTATGTACCATGATCCATATCAGCAGTGTTAGTCTACATGTGCTGTGGAGATCTATGTACCAGGATCAATATCAGCAGTGTTAGTCTACATGTGCTGTGGAGATATATGTACCAGGATCAATATTAGCAGTGTTAGTCTACATGCACTGTGGAGATCTATGTACCAGGATCCATATCAGCTGTGTTAGTCAACACTCACCTTAAAATTTGTGTTGAGGCTGGCAGATACTATGAATTAATTTATTTTTGTCAGTATCAGTTTTTTCTCTTTTGAAAAAATGGCATTTTTTGGGTAATTGAATTCATGAATTGGGAAAGAAGTCCCATTATTTCTATGAAAAGATTGGGAAAGAAATCCCATTGTTTCCATTTAAGGATTACTGTTCACTGGATCTTTAAATTTGGTGTGTCGCAGCAACAAAAATTGGTGAATTCACAATAATACATAAACATTCAGAACAATTTATATCCTTTCAACACAACTTTGACAAACCTTAACTTGGAACTCATTTGGAAACTACATGTTAGGTTGCCACTGAAACACTCAAATCACAGATGTTAATTTAGGAATCATTAAATGTTTCATAAAACCCATTTATGATTATTAAAAATGCGTTTTCTCTTTCAGACATGTAGTGATGTTTGTGTTGGAGAATTCTTTGTACATTGCTTTATCTCAAGCCATGCTATACCTGAAAAATCCCAACATGTCGCCTAGGGATAAGCAGCTACTAAAGAGGGAGTTAAGCACAGAATTTGTAAGTTTTTACGGGACTTACAGTCCAGTTTTTTAGTGCTCCATTCAACATAATGTTATTCTTGACTGTCTGCCCTGTCCTGTCACATCCATCATGAAATTTTTTTCCTCAAAATAAGTTTTGTAGGACTACATGGATTAAAATCCAGTTTGGTGCGAGGATTAATATAATTTGTGTAGGACTACTTGGATTGAAATCCAATTCAATGTGAGGCTTAATATTGATATTTTTGTAGGACTACATGGATTGAAATCCAATTTGGTGAGAGGCTTAATAATTTTTGTAGGATTATTTAGCATGAAATCAAATTCGGTATGTAGCCAATTATTACAAATTTGTATGGGACTACACGGTTTGTAATGTAAGGTCCCTGCTGGGGTTGATTTAGAGTAACAAAAGGTCCATGCTATGGTTTATTCTGATTAAGGTCCATGCTAGGATTGATTCAGGTTAATTTAAGGTCCATGCTAGAGTTGATTCCGATTAATTTAAGGTCCATGCTAGAGTTGATTCCGATTAATTTAAGGTCTGTGCTAGAGTTGATTCCGATTAATTTAAGGTCTGTGCTAGAGTTGATTCCGATTAATTTAAGGTCCATGCTAGTTTTGATTCCGATTAATTTAAGGTCCATGCTAGAGTTGATTCCGATTAATTTAAGGTCCAAGCTTGGGTTGATTCCGATTAATTTAAGGTCCAAGCTTGGATTGATTCTGATTAATTTAAGATTTGTGCTAAATTTGGTTCCGGAGTAATACCTCTAGATCATGGTATTTTGAAAATAATGCAAAATTTACTTTGCTTTACTGTACTCTAGTATCCAACTCAGGAGAAGGGGGGGGGCAGGCAGTAGTTGTTTCTCCCCCAACTCTGAGTCTAGTTTAGACACTGTATTGTGTGTTAGTCCCATAGTAAGAAATACAATAGGATTCTTAGGAATTTTTACAGAGAAATTTAATATTGAAAGATGTATGATCACTTTTCAATACATGTCTTTTTGAAACAAGAATGGTTTTTGTTCAACATCTAGGAATTTTACTGGGGTATTTATAGGAGTCGATTAGCTTGTATAATCTTATTAATTTTTCTAATACCAGTTTAAATAATATACCTTGGATGATTGTGTCTTTTGTTATTCTGATGAAATTGTGTACTGATTCTTATAATTGTATGCAGGATAATTAAGAAGTTAGGGCTGTTCCAGTAAAACATACATGTGACCCAGGAAGGCACTTTAAATATGGGAGTACCCCACATTAAAAGTGCCTTCCCTGGGTCCCGTGATGCTGTTGTTGTTGTGGGGCTTAACGCCATTTTTCAGCACATGATAGGCTATGTATGGCGGCCAGTATTAATGGTGGAGGAAGAACCCTGGAAGAACCACTGACCCACAAGAAGCTACTGGCAAGCTTTCTCACATACCCACATTGGTCGAATCCTAGACTTGAACCCACGCAGACAGAGATGAGATGGCAGTGATCCGTAACAGAGAGCGCTTTAGACCACTCAGCCACTTGGGTCCCCCATCCCATGATGCAATTTAGAATTTTCTTAACATTTTAATATGAACTCTGTGAAATCAAAGTACCCTGGCATATATTTTTAAGAAACTGCCTTCCCTGTATGTTTAAATGGAACAGCCCTTACAAAATGAGGCCCAGGATTTGTATCGGTCCAGTTTACAATTGGACGGAATATAACAATTGCAGGGTTTATCATTTTTGGTTAAAATAATTTAATTTCCCAGGTATAGCTTTCAAGTCATTCATGGTATTCAGGCATGGCTTTCAAGTCATTCATGGTATTCAGACATGGCTTTCAAGTCATTCATGGTATTTCAACAAAAACATAGTGTATATGTCAAGCAAGTTGGAGCCGTCTTTTTCATTCTTAGAATTTCATGTATTCCAAATATTTTTATGTTACCATGCAATTAAAGAGTTGTATAAATAGTATATACATTGACGGTACTAGACCATATGGTACTAGCATAAGTAGTAAAAGGTGGTTAGTGTTAGACTAAGGGATAATCCAAGTAAGAGTCTTAACATAAATGTGGAACTTGGGTGCGATGTCATCACTAGATGACTATCATTTTGGTAATAATGAGTCTATTTATCAATTAAAAACATTTTTTCTCCTAATATTTTATTACAAGCATTTAACAATATCCATATTTTTTCTTTAATTTCCTATGTTTTATTTTGCAGAGTTCTTTCCTGTCTGGTATTCATCGCTACTTTAAACGTGGTGGACCATCATCTCCGGGAAATGTGTCTCGGCAGCCAAGCCCACATTCCCAGTCACCAGGAAATGCTACACTCTCAAGATCCATTTCACAGACATTTTCCTCCAATCAGGATCAAGTTGTGTTTAGACTGGTTCAGGAAATTTCAAGACAAGTACTCAGATGAGAGTGTGAAGTTTTAGACCCAGTAATCATTATTCATATTCATCCAAACTGCATACTGTTTACATTGATTCTAAACCTTGTACTAAGTTTTCATAAGACAGTTGTAATAATTCTGTGCCCACTTTCTGTTTGCAGTACATATGTAAAGAACTCGTGTATTGAAACTTTAATTGTTCAAGAATTCATCAGTGACATTTGTAGAAATCACTATACCGGTAATCCATCTAAAAATATCATATTATTCAGTAAGAATCTGTCAAATTAATATCACCTGCAATAAAATATTTTATACCATTTCTAAGGTTGTACCATCACAGCATATAAAGGATATATGGGTGTGTGGGTGTTGATCCAGGATATTACAGATCTTGTTGCAAAAGATAATTAAAGTTACACTTTCCTTATTATCAGTAATCATACCCATAATGCATGATATATGACCTTGACATTGGTCTTATACCTTACAAGACAAAGCTGTACTTGCTACTGGGTTCCAGACTTATGTATGCCTGCTGTACACTTGGAGTATAAGAAAATGTAGCTTTATCCCAATCTGTCTTCAATTCAGCCATGTCTTCTCTACAAACACTCTTCTGCACTTGTAAGACATAGAAATGCTTGTGTATATGTGTGTGTGTGTGTGTGTATATATATATATATATATATATATATATATATATATATATATATATATATATATATATGTGTGTGTGTGTGTTTGTGTGTGTGTATATATATAGTGTTTTTAAGTATTTCTACCCATTTTCAGGACTAATACTATGTTTATGTGTATGTGTAAGCACTCATACCATTTTCTATCCTTACACTCCATGTACAGTAGTATATACAAATGTTTGTATGTTGTATAAGGATAAGCAATTATACTCTTTTTGTTGGTTTGTAGGTGTAGGTGTGATCAGTCAATGGTGTAATAGTAGATGCAGTTTTAACAGTACATTTCCCCATGATCCCATACAATTTTCATTTGACCTCATAATACCATCTCATGATCATCCTATGGACATTTTTAACTTTGCATTTACCCTTGACCCCATAATGGTCCATAACATGAATTCTATGGAATAATGTTAAATTCCCATTGACCCCATTTGATCAACAACTTTATGGGGTTAAAATTGTGGCTTAATGCTAAATTTCCCCTTGATCCCATAAGGACCGCTTTCTACCCATGGTGGCTTACATTACCACTGATGAGTCCTTTCTCAACAGTTTATGTTCTCCATCAAAATTATTATACAGCAAAATTATTGTCCAGTGAAATCTGTCTTAAAGACCAATGCAATCAGAGTCCAACGGTCTTGAGAGACCACAGTATTTTTGGCAGAAGTGGTGGTCTTTCAAGGTAGGTTTAACATTACCCGCAAAGTTATCATTTATATAAATATAATACTTTGACAGAATCTTCTACCATATTTCAGATTCCAAACGAAATGTGTCTGACAACTTTGCATGAAAAGCAATTAAGCTAGAAGTTCAAATTTCCGTAACTGTTAGACCAGTTAAACGACAGAATGCTGTTCACAATATGAAAGTTTTATTGCAAATGAATAAATTTACAAGAAAAGAAAAACTGTTACCTTGAATTAGTTGACTTTTCCACCACTTTTGTATGTGGGAAACCACAAACGTCTGAGTTTATTCCCGTCCTTGTTTACAAGCGAGTGGGCTGATTTACACAGATATACCCATTTAGACTAGAATACACCCAAATACATTAAAATATACCCACATATTTTGAATTCATTTCATTTTGTACAAATATTCAAAGTTTACAAAATTGTTACATTTTCTGTGGTACTTTAAATTATTGGTTTGAGAATAGTGTCCAACACTTTCCAGTGAATGCTGGCAAGGCAAGTTCAAGATGCAAAAGTTAAAGTATGATCCATTTCTCATATACAGAAATCTGGTGTGATATCTGCTATTAGCTGAGTAAAAATTACTTTCAAATCATTTTAAACAGTTTGAGAGTTATGCTCTAAAAATTCTATTTTTAAACTAATAGACATAAAACAGACAAGCCTATAGTGGTTCTAAACATTATCCATATATTAAAGAAATTGTGGTTGAATTGTGAAAAGTTATTAACTGAACAGCAAAATTTATTGAAATTCATAACGTCTTCTGAGGAGGTATTTTAGACCACACAGTAAATGCCAACCCCACCCTCCCAAGAGGTATAAGCATAATTGCTAATATAAGTGGCAAAAAAGAATAATTTGGGCATAAAAAGTGTAATCTATATATTACGTGCCTTAATTACAGCACACTGTGAAAAAGATGTGTTTATTTTTGCTACTAGCTCGGCTCTGCAGCTGGTCAAAATTCTTATCACAAAGGGCAGAATCCATGAGGATTAGAACCAGAATACAAGACATACTGACAAATTATTTATAATCAGCACTCTGACTGGTCTAGATGTTTACTGAATGAATTCTGCAATGTGCATGGTGTGCTCAATTCGAGTGCTGTAGTACATTACTCATATTCTTCTTTTAGAGTTTGTAAAATGGTGTTGATTTATCATTTTTCCAATCTGACATGTTTTGAAGTTTGAAAAGTAACACCACAAGGCATTTTGCTTAAAGTCTGGCACCAGTTTTCATTAAAAGTACAAACTGGTCCACTACTGAACTTGGAAAAGTTCATATTTTAAGAAACACTTCTCTTTGAAGTGGGTCATATGCAGTTGCTATATTTAACAAAAAAGGAAAGGACTCTTATGCTATTCTTATGCAGCAGTCATCTTTTTAAGAGTAGTCTGAAATTTATATGAGTGGAATTAAAACGATGATAATAAAAATGACAAAAAATAACTTTTTATTGCTTTAATTTTCTTTTTTAATGACCGCTCCGGTGGCCTAGTGGTTAGAGCGTCCGCCTCGGATGCAGGAGGTCATGGGTTCGATCCCCAGCCGAGTCATACCAGAGACTTAAAAAATGGTACTAACAGCTGCCTCGCTTGGCGTTCAGCATTAAGAGGTTAGTGTTAGGACTGGTCGGCCTGGTGTCAGGATAATGTGACTGAGTGGGACATCATGCTACATGTCTGCGGCATGATGCCCCAGTGCTAGACATCACTATAAACTGCCACATTGCAGACATCGTAGCGATATGACTGAAAAATTGTTAAAGCTATGTTAAAAATCAATATCACATCACACATCTTTTTTAATGTACCGAAAAGCATAATCCTTATATAGGTGAGCATAAGACATAATTTGGTTAGAAAAAAAGATGTAATGATAATGCCAAAAGCATAATGATTGGCATATATGTATACCTAGTACTAATATTAGTACCCTTACTCGTACCTCGTGGACAGGGTACTAACATGAGCACATACGTGGTAATGGAGCAAGCCGGGTGTGATTCACACCCAGCGCTCTTTTAGCCTAATAGTAACACTTTAAACATATTCCTTGCATATAATCCAATAAACTGAGTAGTCCTCTTATTTAATACCGGAAGTATCGAAAATCATTGTAGAAATAGTTGTAAAATCTCGTTTACCTTTTTTAGCCGATATTTTCGTTTAGATCGTCCGCCATATTATTTCAAATAATGATTACTTCCGTTCTCAGCCTCGTTTGTTTGTGTGCCATATAAGGACATTGACGCCTTATTTGGAAATGTAAACAAATCGTAGTAAAAATTTGGCGCCGTTTGGGTCAGAAATTCTGCACATTAAAAGTAAATACGGTTTATCGGCAACTTTGAAACTCACCAACAAGCGATTATTCGCACTTGATTGATAATAATATAGTGTAGAATATCCAAAATATGGTTTGGCAAGCCTAAATTAGAAAAGGGGTCACGGCGAGATTCTCACGTTATCTGTCATGGCGGACAGTATAAGGTTAGAGTAACCATGCCAATTTATTTTATCGTGTAAGGGCTTAATAAATTCAAAATAAGCCAAACTTCTTTCACAACATGATTATACTTATGTAGTTGATTTCTACACTGTTTGTTTTTCTGACTTTAGTGATTAAATTTTTTGCTCCATTACATGATATAGGATCAGTTCGTAGCCTCAACCACAACACAATCAAGTTGAGGCTACGACATCGTAGCTAATGTATACCAGGATCTGATCTGTCAGTGGTTTTCTCCCTTCATCCTCTAGTTTCCTTTAGGTTAACAGACCACACAATGTTAATGTTTAAGTAGTGGGGGGGGTCTCCATTTTCTCCTCCACAACATGCAACGCTATGATAAGTCTTAGTTCTTTAGACTTGTTTAATGTAAGCTGTGAGGACATGTTGAATATCAGTATTTAATAAATTAAGGTTTAACTTTTTTAAAGATAACCTGGACAAGGCTTTTATTTTTATACTAATATTCACGCAAACAAAATATGTTACAGTGACCTCTTTCAAAATGGCTTAAGAATAATTTCCCTCATGGGAATGTCAAGCCACTAGTGGCAAAGATTAAGGCAAAATAGTGAGGTCGGTTGAATTCTGACAGCATATTGGATAAAAGGTTTTGGGTGAGATGTCTCATTTTAACGCATTTAGCCTGTCGTATAAATTTGGAAATCTTGGACAATTTGGATCATAATACTAACCATTCTTGCAACTCAGCCCTCACAATATCAATTCTGACCCAGTAGATGTTTTCTATTTTTTCTGTGATTAAAGCAAAGAAATGTTATTTATAAGACTGAATTGAACTTTGATAGTGTTATTTAATTTTAAAAATACACTAGTAGTGGAACGGTAAACAATTTATCTAATTACATTATGCCTCCACCATTACTTCACCCCACCCTAATCTTCATTTTGAAGACGAGTCTTATATAGTCTATAATGAAAAAAAACTGTGAGATGACCTGCCTTCAGCAGCTTTAAGTTAAATAGGGCAATAGTTTCTTATGGCATGCTAGTCTGGTAAATCAACCCCACAAATCTCTGTTGATACTGATGGACGATGTTGTGGGTCTGATGTCACCTGTTCATTAAAATGTGCAATTTTGCTGCATGCAAATGATTCCGGAACAAACCCGCATACACTTTAGACACATGCTGCTAATTGGTAACAGTCTTATCTAGCACAACATTCAAAATGGCCACAGGACAGATGGTTGTGCTATTCCAGGTTGATTTACAAGATGCAGATAATTGCAGCTTTTAATGAATAGGTGATATCAGCCCCTCACCCGAAAAATAATATCATCACGGGTGAAGGGCTGATTTATCGGCCTAATGGCATGCTTGCCATAACACGTGAAAAACACAATTTTTTACTCTGAAACATTTTAGATATGATCATGGCTCCAAATACGAGATTTTCAGTAATCTTAGGGAAAAAATAAAAAAAGATGAGGAGAGAGTTTTTTGACTGCCACTATACATACCAGTAACAAGTAGTTTGTTAAACAGTAAACAGTCCTGCTTAGGGTACATGTAGAACAATCCTCTAGGCAGTTTATACAGCCAATTATCATAGAGGTGATTGAAAGGTAAGAAGCTTTGAGATAAGCCTCCTTGTTTTACAAATTTCTTAATTGACTGAGAATAGCTAGGGTGATACATTTCAAGTCCTTTGAACACTGCTGTGGAGAGCTGATTTGGATAATTTTGCATAGGTATAATGCACTAAGTGGAACAGCACAATTTGAAGTTGTTGTTGTTGTAGGGTTTAATGCCATTTTTCAGCACACAATAGGCTATACATGGCGGCTAGTATTAATGGTGGAGGAAGAACCCGGGAAATCACCGGAAAGAACCACCAATCCTGGAGAAGCTACTGGCAAGCTTTCTCACATACCCACATTGGCCGAATCCAAGACTCGAACCCACGCAGACAGAGGTTAGATGAAGTTAAGTAAATGCCTATTGAAGAACAAAGTTTATAATAAATCATTGCTTTGAATGAGAATGTTTAAGCTTAAGTTTATATTATTAAAGATTATTGGCAAGTTCATGATGAGCAGCAGTGTTTCTTTGAAGTTGGATTTTACTTGATATTTTAAATGCAAATCGCAATTATGGTACTTGGAACAGTGTACAAGTGTGATTCATTTTTAATGGCTTAATACTGAAATGCAGCTGTGATTAGGGAAGGATTAGTTAAAGTTTCCTCTGGCAATGAGGTTGGAAGGACAGAGGAAACTTGGACTACAGTGGGAAGCATTTTATTATTTGCACACACTGTAAACACCATATTGACATCAGTGTATGATATCCATCGACACAGTAACACTAGCCGGCATGTTTGATACTCCCTTACAGCAATGCACATGCAGAAACATCATTTTCTATGTTGAGAACAATTCAGTAGGTTCTTTGGGGAAAGCTGAAAAACAGTACTAACCAGTCTCTACTAAGTGAAACTATGAACAAACAGAAACTTTGTATATATTTCTCATATATTTAACATCTGTGTGGTTGTGTGATGTGAATGCGGGCATGTATGTGTATGTGTGTGGTAATGATATTAGACAATGCTGAGTCTACTATTTTTTGAGTTGTATGTGTATTAAATGCTCCAGAGAAAATGTACATTATTTTCTTTTTGATCAAATTTGTATTAACAATAGAACAAGTTAACTTATTCTCTATTGGACGTCACTTTTTTTCAGTCACATGCACTGACTCTGTGCTCTGTGACTTCAAAACACTTTGAGTCCCCCCCCCCCAAAAAAAAAGACCCAGCACTGTCTGGGAATGTGGCAGATATGGAAATCCTGAAACACAATGACTATAAGTCTATCTGCACTCAAAAGATCCTGTCATATACTGCAGCCGTTTATAAATCACTAAGGGCAATAACTCTTCAAGAAATGGTGGGAGTAGTGTTGAGTCAATATGCACAATTCTTCAGATGATATTTAGCAAGTATGACCAAATGCATTAATAACTACAAGACTAAAGTACAAGTTGTACAGGTCAGGTAGGCATTCTGTACCAACTATTTAGTATGTATGCATGGAGCGGGGAGGGGGGCTTAACCCAAATGCATACGCTTGCATTTGCAGGGGTTGTCTCCTGATAATGTATGTACGCATAAGAAATGGGGGAGGTAAACCACGACAATAATTTGTCTAATATGTAACCTGTTCCACTGGGTTCAGTTGGTGTTTAAATTTTAGCGGCCACTAGACAAACTTTTTAAAGTTATGCAGCTGATTTATTTGATGCAGCCAGACATTCAATGTTGGTGGACTGTTTTATTAAACACATTAATATTATTAATCCTTGATTGTTTCTGTGTGGATTAAATATAGGCTGTTCTATAGAATGGGAGGAGGCATCAATCGTACATACGCAGGTGGAGTGTGTGTAAAAAGTATGCATATGTACAGGGAGGGGTCAAGCTTTGCCAGCTTTTTGCATACGTACTAAATGGATGACCCCTAATGGGTGTCATTTTTTGGAATTTGATTACATATACCTTTAAATAGTAATTTTTCACTTATTTTGGATCCTTACATCCATATTCCTTTTGAAGGTCATTATCTACTTACCCTGAGAAATACATATGGCAAAAATCAATGTTAAAGTACATGGAAATTTTTTACATTAAAGGTGTGATCCAGTATAAACTGGATTGAATGTTGCACTCAGTGATGTCACAATTAGCCTGCTTGTGATGAAAAAAATTTTGTACCACCATATTAGTTGTTTATTTGACCCGACATCCTCCTTTCTTGACCCTGTTAAGTACCTGGCCACCATTGTAAACATCCATAGCAATAATATTTTATCACAAGTGTTTGATAATATTTAAGGTGCATGAGGACTTTCCTTAAACTAGTTAAGCATTGAGTTTTACAGCAACAATGAATATTTGAGTAAATGCACCTACATGACCACACTGACATTCACTCTAGTTGAGTTCACAAGATTCTGCCATATATTGCATTCAGCAATGACTTTGGTCAAGAAAAAGGTAACTCTTGGGAAAATTTCACAGCTTTCTGTGGTCGCTAGCTTACAAGTCACCATCATTATTATAAAATGAATAAAAGTGAAGTTGATGAATACTTTCCCAAGTACTAAGCACAATGTAATAAGGATTGACTATATCAGAGATTAAAAATTCAATCACATAACTCAAAAAGACAAGTGAATATTTCTGGCAGTTGAGTATTTATTATTGGAAGCCCATACTTTCTACTGAAATTTTTTATTCCATATGTTTTGATCAAGCTCATACAAGTGCTTTGCCCTCAAACATAAATACCAATAAATGCCTTTGAAAGGGTGAGTAAAATGGTCTCACTTTGTAATTATAGAAGGGTACCTGAATATCTTCTTAAAGGAATGTTTCACACAACCAAATTTAGGTCATTAACATTGTTAACTTTTATATTCCTTCATAGATTTAATTTGTTTTGTGTGATTGACCTTTGTCCATAACAGAGGGTAGGAGTTTGCTCCCACCTGACTAATGTCATATTTTTATTTGGATTTGACTTCAGGACATTGGTTTTCCCTAGGGAAAAAAAGGTCTACCTGTCTAACAGGTAATTCACTAAAGTTCAAGAAAACAGACCTGACCTTTTTTATAGATTTTATGGAAATTTCCATTGTGTCATAAATCATGTGACAGTCTGTATATCGGTATTTACATCAGAATTATTTATTCCTATTTTAACATCTACCTTGTGGAATCAGTCTTTTACTTGTGTTCAGTTATAATTTGAGAGGATTTTATAACTTAAATTATTAATTGGAATTACAAAGTGCTCATTGATACTTTTAGATTAAATCACTAATTTGGGATTATTGTGAATACATCAACATTCTGGATTATATCAAGACTATTAGCACTTTGAATTTTACAAAACTTGTTGGTTTTTGTTGCTTAATTTAAGACAGTAGAGTTGTAACAATATTCATATTATAGCACATTGAGTAAGAATTTATTTTGGGCAAGTAAAATTTGTAGTACTTGCCTGACTGGGCAAGTGAATGTGTAAAGATGTTGCAAACCATATCTCTCTCTCTCTCTCTCTATATATATAACACCAATTGAGTAACATCATTTTTTGGTGATGTATGCTTAGTCATGAGTAAATATGGGCTCATGTGTACAGGCAAGGCGAAGGGTGCCATTTTGCCATTTACCCATAGACCTGGGTTCGAATCTCTGTAGAGTACGAATTAAAAATTCCCTAACCTGTATGATAGTATTATTTGTATTAAAATATTAATTCTGCCTAATATTATCAAGCATTTTCACTCACCGTTCCGGTGGCCTAGTGGTTAGAGCGTCTGCCTCGGATGCGGGAGGTTGTGGGTTCGATCCCCGGCCGAGTCATACCAAAGACTTACAAAAATGGAACCAACAACTTCTTCCCTTGGCGCTCAGTATTAAAAGGTTATTGTTAGGAGTGGTCGACCTGGTGTCAGGATAATGTGACTGGGTGGAACATCATGCTACATGTCTACGGCATGATGCCCCAGTGCTAGACGTAACTATAAACTGCAGACATTGTAGTGATATGACTGAACTCTCTCTCTCTTCCTCTCTGTCTGTGTGTGTGTATATATATATATATATATATATATATATATATATATATATATATATATATATATGTATGTATGTATGTGTGTGTATATATATATATATATATATATATATATATATATATATATATATATATATCACACCTCTGGCTGGTGGTAGTATATACCTTAATCTACATTACACCTATTACTGATGGTAGCATCACCTCTGACTGATTGTAGTGTCTATACCTGATAATACATAACACATCTAACTTGATATTGAAGAAAGTGCTCATACAGAGCTGTTTACTGGATGAAATGAAAAACAAGTCTCATTTATGTCACAATCTTTATTACCAGCATGATCTTGTAATTTTAGTCTTAAAAAGAAACTGAATAATGATAGCAGTGATTCTAAGTTTATTTACATTTATCCCACGTATGACTTGACCGTATTACTGCAGTAGTCATCCACTGCAAAATGTCACTCTATTAGATACAGTTACCTGTAATTATGAATGTTTCAAAATTTAAACAAGCACATTCTATAACAGTCTTCATTTTTTAACTGAATAGGAAATAAAATTATTTCCCTTTAACTTCAAACAATTAATAGCTAACCAAGAAAACAACTTAGGCACACAATAGTCAGGTGACAATGTGTTTAATTACAAGAAATGCATTTGTAAATTGCAACTGCAGCTTCTTAACCTTCCCCATACTCCATCCAAATACTGTATTCACTCACATAAAAAAGTGGAGTCCAACTGCAGACTGCACATCCCAAGATCAGCCATTACATAGTGCACTGGCTGATCTGGGTCTATGGATTTTCTTAGGAGTAACCAGTATGACAAAAAACATAGACCCTGATTACATGCTGACAGATCAGGGTTGATGTCACTTTACAATTGGATATGACTTGGAAGCAGGTAATCTTTAACCCCGAAAAGACGATCAGACCAACTTAGTAAATTTGTCAACAAGAGCGGGTTTATCATCAAAGCATCAAAGATATCCACAGTGTATATTTGTCAAAAAAAGAAAAAGGGGGGGGGGGGGCAGATATCTACTAACATTGGCTTATCACAAGTTAAATACGGGTATTTTATCAAATAATTATGGTAATCAACACAAAATGATCTAAAGTCTATCTCAAAATGATCTAATAGGTAAATCCTTCCTCTTTTCTGAGAAAATTCACCAAATTGAAAAAGATAACTACAAACCTTGATAAAACATCAGAGCTCAGTTAATGTGCACAGGAAAATTAAGGTCAGTTTCAATACAAATTTTATTTTAAGTGGACAATGGTAGACAAAGAAATTACAGTACAAATCAGCAATTTTTGCAAGTAATTGTGGTGTATACCTATTAGATCAAGCTGAAATAGACTCCAGTTTAAAAATGATTCTGCTTTGGAAAGATTTCATTAAGCTTATTTTCTGTCAAAATCAATCCAAGTCCATCAGTCCTGAACAGTTTGTAACAATATTTCATATAAGCTATAAAAGAAACAATTCTATTGAACAGACTTTGTAAAAATTAAAAAATAACTACAGTGGTTTTATCTGTACAAAGTAGATAATAAGCTATTTGAGCCCATACACACACACACATACACACATATAAAAGAAATAATTTTTTTCTATACTGTTATTTCATTTAAACGGCTGTGTGATATTTTAATCTTATTTTGCCTTCTTCTTCTTCTTGGTGGTTCTTCTCTTTGTCTTGGAATCGACAATGAACTGTGACTGCTTTTTGATTTTGTCTCTGTCGGGTACATCTGTGTCATTCTCTCCACTGTCTTCTTCATCTGAAAGAAATAGTTAATATTAGTGAATATTTTACATTGTGTAGCACGATTGCAGTCTACATAAACCATAAAATTTAATTTTCTTCAGATTTTGAATTAAGAGAAGGAATATTGCTTACCCACTGAACTGTACAAATTTTTAGACAACAATGTTAAAATTTTCAGTCTGTTGCTTGTATCTTCTACACAAAGATTAACTTCAACCTTTCCATTCCAAAACCAATTAAAGAGCTCTATAATCAGTATTCAAAACCACTAATTTGGAACAGAATCCCAAAGGAAATTAGAGAAAGTACCAAAAATAAATGCATTTAATTATAATCTAATTCAAGGGATGAAAAATATAACCTTTTTGATGTAACAAATGTATCACAACTTAAAGCACAAATTCCTAAACCTTCTACTTTGTTGCCTTGATATTTTTGTATTGTACATACACAGTGTACCTAGTGGAAGCATGTTCTGAAAAACTTTTTGTATTGTACATACACAGTGTACCTAGTGGAAGCGTGTTCTGACAAAGCTTTTTGTATTGTACATACACAGTGTACCTAGTGGAAGCGTGTTCTGACAAAACTTTTTGTATTGTACATACACAGTGTACCTAGTGGAAGCGTGTTCTGACAAAACTTTTTGTATTGTACATACACAGTGTACCTAGTGGAAGCTTGTTCTGACAAAACTTTTTGTATTGTACATTTGGAAGCATGTTGTGACAAAACTTTTTGTTTAGTTATGTCCATTTATAAATGTAGCAAATTGTCAATGCTTCTTCTTATTTTAGTGTTTGCAACTATGTACTCTGTATGTAAATATCCATTCACCCTTTTTGCCATTTCATAGCTAGTACACAAGTGTGCATCCTTCAACAAAGAATATAAAACTATTTCATGGCTAGAATACAAGAGTGAACACTGCAAGAAAGAATGCACCACCATTTCATGGTTAGTACACAAGAGTGTCTGCTGCACCAAAGAATGTACTACCATTTCACGGTTAGTACACAAGGGTGTATGTTGCAACAAATAGTAACTGTCATCTAGAATTTCTATAATTTCCCTGTTCAATTTAAATAATTCACTCTACTTTGTTATCTTTTCTTTCTATACAGTATTAAAACCAGACCCACCCATCCATCCATGAAAAATAAAACACACAAATTAGACAACCATTGAGAACGTTTCAGTTGATACCCCAGTTAAAGGCAAACTTACCATCATATACGAGGTCTCTCTGCATCTGGGGTAGCTTGATGCGTGTATTGTACTGGGGCAGTTTACCTTCAGCGCTTGCATGGAACTGAAATACAAAGTTTTGCTTTCACATCAGAGTACCTCGACTCCAACAAAATAAGCGGCTAAAGATGATTCACTTAATATACTTTGACCTCTTTCCAAGAAATCTATTAATGAGAAATATGTTATTTAACAGTGAACTGAAAAGTACGAATTACTAAAATTATTCCTTACAAAGCTGTATTGGTCCAAAATATTAAATCACATGAAATGTTAAGATACTTTGCAAAAATAGGTTTGAGTAATCATCTAAAATATTTAATGCACTTTAATTATCCTCCCCACCCCCATTTTCACTGGCCTAGCTGTGGGACAGTATGTCATTTGCTATTTACTATTTCACGATCAAAGCAAAATTATATTGATCTCTGCTTATGTCTTGCTGATTCTCTTTTTTGGTACTCCTCACCAAACGACTTCATCTGTACAAATAAGCTTGCATATAGTTAATATCAACATCTTTCCACAAAAATTCATTGGGTACTGTCCGAGTAAGAAACAATTTATACACCAGTCAAATAAGTTACCATTTTCTATCCACTTTTAAAACAGCATTTAATAGCCTCTATCAGGTTTTATAATTTCAATCACCATTTTCAGTGAGATACATCTTAGACTGGTTCCAAACATTGCTTGGCACAAACCAACTTCTGAACTGTTTGATTAAGTGAGTGAAAATTATGGAACCAGTATGAGATACTGCACAGATATGGTTTATTATCAATGTAAACCTTACAGAGACTGTCAAACACCATTTTAGGTGCACTGAACTGAGCATATCTACAATTTTACTGTATAGAAATTATTGCCGTATTACTCAAACTTGTCCTACGCAAATAGTGGTACAAACTAATCCTGACAAACATTACTCGTTTCAAAAGTACGAATTGAAAGGAAGACAATAAACAGCAGCAATGCAGTATGTTCTGACATTTCCCTAACATAAGATTTCTCCCAAACTCAGGCCAGGCCATGCACCCCTAAGCCTCATGGCCACCCCACAACCTAATGCTTTCTCTCAAGGATGACCAAAACCTCCAGGAACATCTACATGAATTTTATACAGTATAGTGTTTTGCCCACTAACTGGGAAATTATGTATCTTTCACTGAAGTGACTTGTAACTTAAACCGCTGAATGCCGATGATGCCGCCACTGTAAATGTCTCAATGTCTGCTGACAAATGTTCACCAATCAACCAAAAATCTCCTAAAGTATACTCCCATAGATGAGATTGTTATTTGATCAATTTACTCATCACTGCACATGCACACACACACAATGGTGGATTTGTGTATACATGATGTATGTGTACACACAGTAATTCACATTTGCACTGTTATGCATGTTTACAAATAATGTATATGTACACATGCAATGATGCATGTGTTCACATAATAATGCATCTGTACACTCAATGCATGTGTACACAACAATAATGCACATATACACACAATGATACATGTGTAAACATACACGATGATGCAAATTCACATTTAGCACATTGTATTCATTTTTTGTAAATTTTGTATCAAATGAAAATTTGTGCAAGATCTTCCAAATCATCACACATACGCACAACCCAGCAATCCATTCTTAAGACTTACATCTTCCTCCTCCATCTGTTTTATTACTTCATTCAAATCCTTGCCATCCAGTTCTTCCAAAAGCTTGAGAAGTTTTTCCTCACAGGTTGACAGCTGGTCAAGGACATATTCATCAGATGTCGGTGCAATCTGAGCTGTAGGCACATGTCCTTTGCTCTGTATAAATATGGACATTTATCACAAAAGAGTAATCACTTTATAAGTATAGATAAATATAGTGATCTCCCCCCCCCCTTCAGGTTACTTTCTGATTAAATAACCCACATTGTCCATATAAAATTAACAAATCTGTCAGTTTATTTCTATCAGAGAGGCCACCCCTCTCGTAAGGCCACCTTTTCACTACAGATGAGGTGACCAAACAAATGGGTGACAGCTGATAATTACTTTCAAGTTTATTAATAAAAATTGCCCATCATCTATACAAATAAGATACGAAATTCTTGCTTTTTTTCTTCTTCTTTTAAAACTTTTTTCTGAAAGATCCTAAAATAATGAACAGTATAGACTCCATAAGAAATGTGAAGAATGTTTATTGGACAAAATGATTGCCATTTCTGTTACAGTACTGGTTATTCATTACAAAACATTAGGTTCTTTCACTTGGCTTTACCAGGCATCTCGTACTAGATGAAGTAAATCCATTGTTGAAGCTTAAATTTCCATTCATTACGGGGTAAAGGAACATTCAATACTAGATCAATTTCTGACTTAAAGAAATGTTGAGAGTAACTGTGAAGCATCTTAACTCAGCAATTAGTCTGTGAAAGAAATCATGAAGAATTTTTGGCTATAAAATTACAGATAAACTTAAATATTGATTAGGCGACTGAAATTTACTTGTACTTTTACTTGCTGCAGGTGAATTAGAGTAGTGATTAAGTTTAGCACTGTAATTCCATGCATGTCCTGACAGATTAACCTTCCATACAAGCCAGCACTACAATCCCATGCATTTCCTGATGGGTAAATCTTATGATGTGAAAGCCAGCACTACAATCCCACGCACATCGTAACAGGTTAACCTTGCATACAAGCCAGCACTACAATCCCATGCATTTCCTGATAGGTAAATCTTATGATGTGAAAGCCAGCACTACAATTCCATGCATGGTCATCACAGGTTAACCTTGCGTACAAGCCAGCACTACAATCCCATGCATGGTCATGACAGGTTAACCTTGCATACAAGCCAGCACTACAGTCCTATGCATTGTCATGACAGGTTAACCTTGGGTAGAAGCCAGCACTACAATCCCATGCATGGTCATGACAGGTTAACCTTGGGTAGAAGCCAGCAATACAATCCCATGCATGGTCATGACAGGTTAACCTTGCATACAAGCCAGCACTACAATCCTATGCATGGTCATGACAGGTTAACCTTTTTTTAGAAGGCAATCACATCTTGTCCCTAAGATATTTAATGTACTGAGTAACCTCTGCATTTGAACTCTTTAAAAAGTGCATGTTTGTGAACTACTCCAGTAATGGAAAAAAGTTCAATTAATACCTGAACAAATTATACAAAAATGATAAAACCGACCAAGAATCATTCTAATACAGAGATGGTCTACAATTATCTGGAAATTAAAGATGGAATGGAATGTTATGGACAGTAACCAGATTATACATTTACTGTGAAATCACAATTTTCCTAGAGGTGCCAATTTTTTGTGGATTTCGTGGTAGCTACAAGCCACAATTCAAAGCCCAACAACAATAATCCTTAAGTGAAAAGAAAAGGACAAATTTTGGTGCCAATAAAACTACATTTTTTTTCAAGCCATGAAAATTATACCCTCAAAAATAAATGAATACACAGTAATTGTTTCAATTTCAATGAGCTTACAGCCTTGAGATGATAAAGTTTATCTCCAAGATGTTCCACACCAGCTTTAACATCAACAAGTATTTTAGAACCCCGTTGAAGCTTGTCATCATTTTCATCTCTTCTATCCTCCTCCTTCTCCAGGTGTGTCTGAAACTCCTCCACAACCCTCTGGCCACTGGAAAAATGTATACACAGTTAAAACATGAAATACAACTACGTTTAACTGCTTGTCCGCTGCATGAATTCAAAAATAAGTCATTTTAAAATTATTTTATATATTTGTTAAGACAGTTTTATGAAAATAAACCAAGAAAAGTCTTAAAGGTAGGGTAACAAGAACCATAATTGCTTAAGAAATATTAAATGTGTAACAGGTAACATTATTCATGTAATATTATAAACTTTTACTGTTGTATTTGAATACAAACTGTATGAATTTCAAACTAATATCCCTACAAAGACAGGCTGAAAAAAAACATCAATTCTATGTCAAAAGACAGGGGCCTAAAACCATAAAATGCTTGGCCTAGGGTATGTGAAATCTAATCAACTGATCACAGTGTGAATAAGATGTTTTGTAAAATTGCAAAGAAATAATTTTATCAGGCTGCATCACAGTTAATATGATAGAGGAAAAATGAACTTGATAGAATGAAAGAAAAACATCGCCAACTACTAATCATGGAGAAGAATGGTGGTCACAAAATAATTTACAGAAAGTTATATCTTGCTTTCTGGGCTGCTGCATGATTCTTTAACCTAACTCTGATCTGTAAAGATGGTCATTGTGACCCACATTTCCTACAGTTTAGTAGTATGTGCTCTTCAAAATGCAAGCATTTGTCATGTTATATGACTGTATATACATTAGGTTTTAAAACATGGGGCTAAATACATAACAAAATGTGGACACCTATGATAACATAAATCCCAATAAAACTCAGAAAAGTAGCACTTGTGTCTCCCCTGCTTTGCAAAGAACATTTATATCTCCCATGCCTTACAAACAACACTTGCCTCCCATGCTTTACAAACAACACTTGCCTCCCATGCCTTACAAACAACACTTGCCTCCCATGCTTTACAAACAACACTTGCCTCCCATGCATTACAAGAGACATATCTCCTATGCTTTACAAGGAATGCTTATGTCTCAATATGCCTAACATGTAATACTTCATGCCTCCCCTATGCTTAACAATGTTTCCCCTATGCTTCACAATGTTTCCCCTATGCTTCACAAGTGATACTTTTTTTTGACTATGCTTCACAAGTGTCACTATGTTTCCCCTATGCTTCACAAGTGACACTTTTGTTTCCCCTGTGCTTCACAAGTGTCACAATGTTTGCCTTATGCTTCACAAACAACATTTTTGTTTCCCCTATGCTTAACAAGTTATCAGTCAGACCTTGAGAGTTTGGCATCTCCTGAATACTTCATCTCCTCAAACTCTTGCTGTAATCGGTCTCTCTCTTCCTTTAATTTTTCTATCTGTTTGGTGTTTTGTCCTTTCAAATCCTCCAGGTGTTTTGTGGTGCCTCCCTGATTCTCAAATCTCTCAACAACTTCCTATAAAAAGTACATTTAAAATCATCAATATATCCTGCAATGTTCTTAAAAACAAACAAGAAGAACATCAATAATGATTGTGACATTGGCATATTGTTATTATTTACTATATATGTTTCGATGCTACATGTCTCTGAGGCACTAGTACAAGGTGTTACTGAGCAGGTTCTAAATACATGGTAGCCCTATACCCAGGGGCTTTTTAAATCATACAAGGGCTTTCTCAATGCTACCTATAGAAATGGCCCAATGATTTTTGCAATTACACACAAGAATTCTTCAAGGTAAGCAGACTTTCTTACTGGGAACATATGATTCTTCAAAAACTATTTTCCCTTGATCAGTGTGTTAGAAGAAAAGTTCTGGAAAACTGCTGAAATGAAAAGATGTTTCCAACACAAAACACAACAAAAGCCCTAAAACTTCTGGAAAAATAAATTATTCTGTTGGATCATTTATGAGTCTTCAGGGAGCAAATAATCTGCAATATAAATGTAAATGGACCCCATTCCCAAAATTAGGTATCAAAATATGCAGAAATCCCAACTGTAGCAAATAACTCATAAAAATCTAATTCCCTTTGGATCTTTATAATGTAAGGATTCAAGTCTCATTCCAAAATAATCCTAGAATACCTGCTGTATTACATATAAGTGGAAAAAACGTTAATGACTGTATAAACATTCTACTAATAGTTCATAAACCCAGAACCTAACTCAGTTTTGATTAACACAAAATAGTTAAAGTGTATAAATGTCCCCTCCCCCAACTCCCAATACGAACATCTTTGGTCTTTCCTGTTTCATACTTGAAATGTACCTCAGATGTAATAGTAACCATTTTGAAATGCCCTTAAACCCTCTGATGTATTAATAGCCATTTTCAATTGCCTTCATGCCCTCGGATATAGTAGTGTCCATTCTCAACTATCCTTGTACCTTCAGGTGTAATGGTGGTTGACCTTGTGTCAGTTGGAAAAGTAACCATTCTGAATTTCTCTCAGATGTAACAGTGCTCATTCGGAACTGCCATCCTGCCTTTAGATGTTGTTGTTGTTGTGAGGTTTAACGCTATTTTTCAGCACATGATAGGCTATTAATGGTGGAGGAAGAACCCAGGAAAACCCCGAAAAGAACCACCGACCCACGAGAAGCTAGTGGCAAGCTTTCTCACATACCCACACTGGCCGAATCCGAGACTCGAACCGGCGCAGACAGAGGTGAGATGGCAGTGATCCGGAACGAGGAGAGCTTTAGACCACTCAGCCACTCGGGGCCCCTGCCTTTAGATGTAATATTGTCCATGATGAATTGACCCCTTTTCCTCAGATACAACTGTAGCAAGTCTAAACTCACCTCAAGACTTCAGATGTAACAGTAACTATTTTAAATCGTCCTCATACTCAAAGATTTAACAGCAGCCATTCTAAATATCCTTCACAATGCCAGTTATAACAGTAGCCATTCTAAATATCCTTCACAATGCCAGATGTAACTGTAGTCATTCTAAATATCCTGCAAAATGCCAGATATAACAGTAGCCATTCTAAATATCCTTCACAATGCCAGATATAACAGTAGCCATTCTAAATATCTTTCACAATGCCAGATATAACAGTAGTCATTCTAAATAACCTTCACAATGCCAGATATAACAGTATTCATTCTAAATATCCTTCACAATGGCAGATATAACAGTAGCCATTCTAAATATCCTTCACAATGCCAGATATAACAGTAGCCATTCTAAATATCCTTCACAACGCCAGATATAACAGTAGCCATTCTAAATATCCTTCACAATGCCAGATATAACAGTAGCCATTCTAAATATCTTTCACAACGCCAGATATAACAGTAGTCATTCTAAATAACCTTCACAATGCCAGATATAACAGTATTCATTCTAAATAATCTTCACAATGGCAGATATAACAGTAGCCATTCTAAATATCCTTCACAATGCCAGATATAACAGTAGCCATTCTAAATATCCTTCACAACGCCAGATATAACAGTAGCCATTCTAAATATCCTTCACAATGCCAGATATAACAGTAGTCATTCTAAATATCCTTCACAATGCCAGATATAACAGAAGCCATTCTAAATAACCTTCACAATGCCAGATATAACAGGAGCCATTCTAAATATCCTTCACAATGTCAGATGTAATAGTAGTCATTATGAACTGTCATCATGCTGTCAAATGTAGCTTCAATGAACTGACCTCATGCCTCGGGTGTTATAACAGCCATTTTGAACTGCCATTATGCCCCCAGTTATTGTTAAGTCATTCTAACAATGGCTTGATGATATATAGCATCATCAATAATAGCTAAATCCAATATAAGACCAATTCTTTCAGTGTCTTTCATTTTAATTGCTGTAGATATACCTTAAAAATTTAAGAGTGAAAAGGTATTTTACTGATAGTTGCAATGTTTTTATGTGTTCTATCTTTCATTCTGAGAACATATAGTTGGATATTTGTCCCAATTTGACATATATCACAAACTACAATTAGGTTATCTAATTGGATATTTGTCCCAATTTGGCATATATCACAAACTACAATAAGGTTATCTAATTGGATATTTGTCCCAGTTTGGCATATATCACGAACTACAATTAGGTTATCTCATTGGATATTTGTCCCAATTTGGCATATATCACAAGCTACAATTAGGTTATCTAATTGGATATTTGTCCCAATTTGGCATATATCACAAACTACAATAAGGTTATCTAATTGGATATTTGTCCCAGTTTGGCATATATCACAAGCTATTGTTAGGATATCTAGCTGGATATTTGTCCACCAATACTTCCCAATTCTGCATTTATCACAAACTACAATTAGGTTATCTAATTGGATATTTGTTCACCAAAAATTCTCAATTTTGCATCAATCACAAGCTACAATTACCTCCTGAAGTACCTTTCTGAGACTGCAAAAGTAATTCAACTGGCATCATAAAGGGACTAAGGCATTCTGAGTGGATGCCCTTCATTTAACGGGGAACTGGCCTATCACAAATTAACACACCAGTATGCTGTTTCCTAAGTATGGCTTGATCAACTGAAGCAAGTGAAATTGGGTGAAAAAAATTGCAGGAGAGCAAAACAGCAACAGCCAAGATGGTACCTGATATTATGACAATATTATCTCCAATCTACCAATTCTACCAAACTACCAATTCTACCAAACTACCAATTCTACCAATCTACCAATCTACCAATCTACCAAACTACCAATCTACCAAACTACCAATCTACCAAACTACCAATTCTACCAAACTACCAAACTACCAATCTACCAATTCTACCAAGCTACCAATCTACCAATAGTCCATATTCTGCTAGGTAGTATTACTAAGTGTTCTACATAACAAAATATTGTAAACTTTTTGGACCACAGTTAACCAATTTTCTGTTGGTGTACAAAGCACATTACAGGCTTGCACAAAATCAGAATAATGCTGAGCTGACACTAATGATGCCAATTAGATCAGCAACGCCATATTTCAACATTTCCTTCCAACTAAAAGTGTAGATAACAAGTATACCCCTTTTTATTACATACCATAGTATCAGACACTCCAGTGGCCTCCTTTATTTTCTTGAAAGCTTCCTCATATGTGGTAATTTTTAGTTGCTGTTCCTCACCCTGCAGTGCCTGTTTCTCCTGTGGAGAGAGTTCATCCTGTTGGATTGAGTTGCGCTGAGCCTGAAATATAGGAACAAAGTCTTAAAATGCTATATATAAATGTGTATAACTACAAACAGCATAGATCTGGATAATGTACAAGTATATAATGATCATGTAGATAATGTACATGTGGATAATATACATGTAATTCAAGATAATCAAAACAAAGAAATACTAAAGTTTCAGAACTAAAATTACATTCATAAACCTATGAAGCTGTACCCACAAATACACTTGCAAAAAACAGTGTTTTTAAATATCAGCAGACACTTTTTCTTCAAAGAAATAAGTGAGTACAACTCTATTTTGTTTTTATTAATAAACAGTCAGCCACTCTCCACACTTTCTAAGCACATGGTTGTTGCATGGTTCCGGAACAATATATTCAGCTTACACAAAAATGTGTCCCCCCCAAAAAAAAATAAATACCTAAAAGATGAGTGTTTTCATTAGAACTTTTCAATTGTATCACTGAACATCTTAAGAAAGAATTAACAAATGCAAAAACTTGGGAATTGCACAAAATGTGTGATTGTATGAAGAAATTAGACTGACCCTATAACCAGATATTAATGTGATGTCAGCACCTTTCATGTAAGTTGTCAACAATTAATTTGTTAAGAAGGTTGTGTAATCTTGTCAAAAGACCAATAAATCCTCAACAGTTGTCAAAATAGAGCCAGTTTAGCCCATGTGTCAGTAGTCAAAATAAAGCCAGCTTAGCACATGTCTCAGTAGTCAAAATAAAGCCAGTTTAGCCCATGTGACAGTATTTAAAATAAAGCCAGCTTAGCACGTCTCAGTAGTCAAAACAAAGCCAATTTAGCTGATGTGTCAGTAGTCAAAATAAAGCCAGCTTAGCACATGTCAGTAGTCAAAATAAAGCCAGCTTAGCACATGTCAGTAGTCAAAATAAAGCCAATTTAGCCCATTTGTCAGTAGTCAAAATAAAGCCAGCTTAGCACATGTGTCAGTTGTCAAAATAAAGCTAGCTTAGCCCATGTGACAGTAGTCAAAATAAAGCCAGCTTAGCCCATGTGACAGTAGTCAAAATAAAGCCAATTTAGCCCATGTGTCAATAGTCCAAATAAAACCAGTTTAGCCCATGTGTAAGTAGTATACAAAAAAGTCAGCTTAGTCCATGTGTCATTATTTGAAAAAAAAAAGCCAGCTAAGCCCATGTGTCAGTAGTCAAAATAAAGGCAGTTTAAGTCAAAATAAAGCCAGCTTAGCCCATGTGTCAGAAGTAAAAATAAAGCCAGTTTAAGTCAAAATAAAGCCAGCTTAGCCCATGTGTCAGAAGTAAAAATAAAGGCAGTTTAAGTCAAAATAAAGCCAGCTTAGTCCATGTGTCAGAAGTAAAAATAAAGGCAGTTTAAGTCAAAATAAAGCCAGCTTAGCCCATGTGTCAGTAGTCCCAAAAAAAAGCCAGCTAAACCCATGTGTCAGTAGTAAAAAAATAAAGCCAGCTTAATTTTATTATCCGTTTGATTTATGTTCTCAGTGTCCTAGTGACGACAAAAGATTAAACATTTTTGTGTCAATATACACATTTATCAGCTAATATGTTCATACACTTCTCTTTTATTTCCGTTTTAATACAAAAAGATAATTGGACATTTTAATATTTATAACCTGCTAATGTAAATTAAAAAAACGGGACATTTTAATATTTATAATATGATAATGTTGGATGATCAGTATGACTTGACTTTTGGCAGAGCCAACAACTTTTTCATCATCCTTTTGTTGTCTTTGTTGCAAACTTTAAAAAACAACAGTGATTTAGAGATCATATACAGAGGTCTGTGAGTTGTCTGGGCATGGAATAATGAATGTGGTAGTAATAACATTCCCATTGGCTGCTATGTTTCAGTTCTATTTTTCTATCACAGGCCCCTTGGATCTAAAAGTCACACTTACTAGGGTAAGACAAATTAATGTCTACTATTTTTTATAAAAATAACAGTTATTAATTAAAGTTTGATGACACACAATCAACAGTGTATGTGAAATTTAACTATTGTGCAAAATCTGAAGGTTGTCACTGAAGCAGGAAAGGTGTCTATCACTGCTAGTGATACGCATACTCCAATAATTAATTCAAGACAAGGTTTGTTGACTAGATGTGCACATTTTTAGAGAAATGGGCCTAAATGCAAAACATAACATCAGACCCAAATGTAACAATGAAAATAATGATAAAATATATGCCAACAATGCTCTCCATTTAAGACAAAAACACTGGTGCAGTTAATTTATTACAGCTTGCAAATATAAATAAAAATTGACATGGGCGTCATATTTTGAAAATATGCAATATAATAGACACAGGTAAATTTTTCAAAAATGTTGAAGTTTCAACTCTTCATTTGCAGGTACATTTTAAAATCTTGAAAAAAGGAGTTCAGAGAAGTCATAAGAAATAACAGTGGTGGTGATGTGGTAACTATGACAGAAAGTGACTAGTATTAGACATAATTCTCTGCAGAAAATTGAATTTGCTGTCTGCTACTCTCAACTATAAAGAAAAATGGACAATATATTGTCTTCCCTACCTAAATAAATGGTACTTGTCAATAAAAATCACTTGTAGGACTTACATCAAGTATCAACAATTTCAAGCATGATTTTGCTACATAAATTGATTTGTACGTTATTCCACAGTAATGAAATATATTGTACCAGGTAAGTTGTTGTTGTTGTTGTTGGGTTTAACACCATTTTTCAGCACATGATAGGCTATGTATGGCGGCCAGTATTAATGGTGGAGGAAGAACCCAGGAAAACCCCGGGAAGAACCACCGACCTACGAGTACCAGGTAAGTGGCAGCTTATAAATACATGTCAGTGCTGTATACAACTTTCTGATGTTCCAGCATGTACCATGGGCTAATAAATTTATATGACCTTAGTGATAAATAAGATCATGCCCTACCATGTGTGCCGTCACTTTCCTAAAATCAATTTTGTCTCACATCATCAAGCAAAAAACATCCAGGGCTGATCAACGTTTTTTCAACAACTCGTCCAGGACAAATGGTTTCAGAAAATTCATTTGTCATACTTGCATTTTCACTTGTCCCAAAATTTTAATCTCTTGCCTGAGTTCAAAAGGATGTTTTTAAATCAATATTAAATCAAAAGAAACAATGTACAACATATTTATTTCTTCAAAGGGATTAATGTTTGAGTATTTGTTACTGTCAAGGTATCTTATATACAATATTTCTTGCTCCAATATGGTACCATCAGTACATCAATCAGCAACAATGGAAAATAATTTATGCAAATTCAGAGATTCTGTAACTTTCTTTTAAGACTTGATCAACTGACACAACAAAGTGTCTTGCCCTAAGCCCGCTCTTATAATTAGCAACAAGTTTATAACTATTATCCTCCTCGAGTGCACACAGCATTTCCATATAGAAGAATGGTTTTCCATATTGGTCTAGGGTGTGGGCTGTGTTAAAGAGCGCTCTCGTATTTTCTTTCATTTCATCCTCATTTAGTTTTAAAATGCCCTACAGGGATTGCCTGCACATGCTGGCTGGTGTCATGAATACGCTGTGCTGTACAGGCTTTATGAGGTCCTAAACTGTCATTAGACTTGCTTGATTAAATCCTGAATTTGTCAGTTTAATTGACAAATAAATTGGCTGAATTTCCAACCTGTGTCAGTTTGGGATATTGTTTGCAATAACTGCAAAACATCTTTTCATCAGAGTAAATGAATTCAAGCCAGAGATAATTGTCAATCCAATGTGGCTGAAATTTTGCGTGTGTCTTAGCTGTGTCAGATTTGACTTTTTTTTTTATGCCACAGACACTGGCTTATGTCTCTTTGGAGGAATTGTAACCTCTGACTCAATGGCAACATTATGTTTTATCATTCTACTTTCACTCAAATTTTCCTTCTCTGAATCTTCCTTATAACCTTCTTTTCAAAATAAATTTAATAAACTCATTTAGAAATGATCACCATATTTGACAATTATCTTTTACTAAAGTGATCATAACATACAGACCACTCCTTTCAAATAATTGTTTCTCTTCAAATGCAATAGTGTAAAAAAAATATGAAGCCGATTCCCTGTTGTTGTTGATGTTGTTGTAGGGTTTTAACGCCATTTTTCAGCACACAATAGGCTATACATGGCGGCCAGTATTAATGGTAGAGGAAGAACCCGGGAAAACCCCCGAAAGAACCGCCGACCCACGAAAAGCTACTGGCAAGCTTTCTCACATACCCACATTGGCCGAATCTGAGACTCGAACCTTCGCAGACAGAGGTGAGATGGCAGTGATCCATAATGGAGAGCATGTTAGACCACTCGGCCACTCAGTGCCCCCGATTCCCAGTATAATCAATTAAAAAGTTAAAGACTCATTGCTGTCATTTATTCAGTTCATAAAGGAAACAGACACTTAGCACCTTTCATTAAGTTAACTGTTATTGCACTGACTTGGTAGACTGAATCAAAACTATTCCACTCATGAGTATGTGTGTTAAGTAAACACAATATAACAAAGCCATTTAAATTACTGCTAATGAATCATGCCAGATTTGTTTGTTTTAAGTATTTTCATTGGCTGATAATTTGGTTGCCTGGACCAACATTCATTCAAACAGTAACAGAACTTGTGCACATATGACTGTTATCAATGACCACTAACCCTAGTATCACATATGTGAAATAATAAGTGAAGGAAGAGTCAAGCATTGAGTATGTCCAGAGGAGGTGAATGGCCAGATGAAGGTAAATAAACTGATTAAAGTTTGAAAACCAGTGCTTGCTGACTTGTTTTCCAACTGGCACCTTTAAAAATGTTACTTGTCAAACTTCAAAAATGTATAGTCCTGGACATCAGGATACGGGATTTGATATCTATCACAGCCCTGATATCTATCACATCATTATACATCATCACTATTTAACCAGGTGAGAAAAAGTATCTTCTCTATCTGTGTCTGAGCAGGATAGGGAAAATCTAAACCTTGGAGATGATGATTTGTGTTTGGGTCTCATAAATCGTATCCTTTGAACAAATCTTATTACATCTCACTCTTATGAAACACATAGATGACAGGAAAAACAAACATATAAATGTAACACAATACTAACAATTCTTCTTTCAATTCTCTCATGCTGAATCTTCTTCTCCTCTGCCTCTTTCTTCATTTTTGTCAGCTCTATTTCTCGCTGCTTCCTCTCTGAAAGTACAACTTTCTCATGCTTTGAAAGTTCTGACTGAGCTGCCTCTTTGGAAATCTGTGCATCATCATGCATGGCTTTCAGCTCCTTCAACTCAGCTCGTGTCGCCTGGATCTCTCCCTCCATGCCATCTAGAATGCTTGGAAATTTCTCTGCCTCCTGAAATTCATACAAAGACTGACTACTACCTATGTTTCTCCGATATACAAGCATATCATTTTTTACCGAGTCAGCAAATTGAGGATAAATTGGTAGACATGTCTAAATTTGGTATTAGACATATCTCAGACTCGTATTGGAATACATATCTCTTAATATTGTGGATACAGAATATCATTTAATTTACTCTTGCCCAAGATTTACAGACATTTTTGTGAAGTATATACCCCTGTTTCTTTATCTGAACTGATGTGAAGAGAACATTTTTGATGCCATGAGAAATAACCACAGAGAAATTATTGTATCAGTGTGTAAGTCTGTACTCTTTAGCAGGGCAAAAAGAAAACTATTATGAAAATGTATGTACTTACACCTACTGTACTTTTTATACGCACTTCATGTGTTTGTTTTTTATGTATACATGTATGTAATTTGGGCTTGTGGCCTCTATTACTGAATAAAGCAGTCTTCTTCTCAAATTGGTATACATATCTCATTTTGGTATTGTTATACATATCTCAAATTGGTATACATATCTCATTTTGGTATTGTTATACATATCTCAAATTGGTATACATATCTCATTTTGGTATTGTTATACATATCTCAAATTGGTATACATATCTCATTTTGGTATTGTTATACATATCTCAAATTGGTATACATATCTAAAATTGGAATACAAATCTCGAATTGGCATTGGTATGTATGCTTCAAATTGGCATACATATCTAAAATTGGAATACAAATTTCAAATTTGTATACCCATCTCAAATTGGCATTGGTATGTATGCTTCAAATTGGTATAGTTTTCTCAACAGCAAGCTACTTTTACGAAGAAAAGAAGTGATCAAGGTTAAACAGTGAGAAAAAATATGCAGAATTTCAGTTCTATTCTGCCTGAAAAGCCGGAATAAACAAGCAGATTGTGAATAAAGCAATGATCAATACAACAATAACATAATGATTCCCTATATTTAGAAAATCCCTTTCTCCCCAAATTCCCATGAATTCCCACTCTTTTCCCCTGTCCCATTTAAGCAGTAGTTAAAATATGAAGATGAAAAATGAAGAGAAGAGAACATTAGATGACTCGATATGGGAGATGTATGTTTAATGAAGCTAACCATAATAGGAGGTTAGTCAGTATACAGTGATATCTGCCACTGTGGATGCCTCTGTCTAAAGATACATATACTCATAAAGGACAACTATAAACCTTTTTATATAGAATTTACTAAATATTTCACCTTAATATAAAGGACATCTGTCCAAAAAGGAAAACATTTTGAGTTCTCTGTAGTGTCAGTTACAGTGTTGCTTAAAGTGTCCCTGACAGTGTCATTTACAGTGTTTCTTAATGTCCCATAGTGAGTGCATATTGCAGTGTCATTTACAGTGTACCTCTGTGTCCCTTAAATGCCTTTACTAGTCTTGCTTACAGTGTTTCTTACAGTTCACTTACAGTTTCCTTCAAAATGCCCCTTAAGTGCCTCTTACAGTGTCCCCTTAAGTGCCTCTTACAGTGTCCTCTTAAGTGCCTCTTACAGTGTCCCTCATGGTGTCCCTTAAAGACAGATCTCACTGTAATCAAACTTACCACTTCCAGTTTTTTCTTTATGTCCTCATAGATCCGTCTCAGGTGGGTTGCCTCATCTATTTTCAGCTGACATTTATCATAACTGTTCTCGAGGTACCGCATTGTCTGCAATGTATGTAACAATAAAGATAAAACAAGGAGACTTCATGACAAACATGGCTATGTTAACAGTACATAATTTTCATGGATTGAGGTTTTAGTACCAATGTTAAAGTTGGCTAAGGTAATGGTACAAACAAAATATCTCTTAACCCACTGATTGTGCATTTCAGTCCAATATAGTTATGTTCTTTTTCCTTTTTTCTTTGATGCCGTGCTGAAGAATGGAATTTCGGATGCCACAAGGTCAAGGAAGTAAATATCATAATCATTATTAATATATATGGTAGATATAGTCAATAACATAATGCTTATTGGAGGTATATAGATATAGTCAAAAACACGATCCTTAAACTGTAATGAAAGGTGTCCGAACCCTCTAAATAATTTTCAGAATCACCATCTTTCTGCCATGAGCCATGATTCAAATGACTGCAGTGCCCCCAGCCATATTCTGAATGACTACCACCAGCCAAAACTTTGAATGTCTACCAAAAGCCGATATTCTGGTAAATCATTTATTTTCATTATACACATTTTCAAATTAGATTTATCCTTCAATAATGACAGAATCTATTGATTAATCACTCATATTTAAAAACCCACAAATGAGAACATTACACACAGAAATCAATCTCTTCATATCTGAATCAGCAAAACAGAGACTTAAAAATTCATAAATCCCAGTTTAACCCAAATCAGCAAAGAAATTTAAAAACAAATTCCAGACAGTATTGCCGACTTTATTTTGATTCTGTGGAAAATACTTTAATATATGGGTAACAATAAAGTTAGTTTTGTAGATAGAGAAATTCAGAAAGCTTAGATTCTTTGGAAATATCATTCCAAAATTTGACTCACTGGCACACCAACTAGTATTTTTACTATTAGTTGATCCTTAATAAATAACGACAGTACTTAACCCTTCATTGTTTATATTCATACAAGTCACAATCATGAGACTGTAATCACCTGAGCATCCGACGATTGGCCTTTGTCTGTGGCAATAGCATCAGAAGAATCCTTTAGCATTTGGTCGTACTGTGTCTGTAGTGCCTCCAGTCGCTTCTGTTTCATTGTTGTCTGGTGGACAAGTGCATTGAGCTGTTTTGCTGTGTCACATACCTTGTGGTCCATCACCACCAAGGCTTGCTGGGGGATAACAAAACAAACATGTTCTAAAAACTGACAATCAAAAAATTGTTAGTCATACAACTTTAGTAATTTAGTATGTGAACTAACTTTGCAAATATTTTTCTTACAGTTCAAACTCTGCTTCAAGATGTCTTAATACTACCAGATCTTTCACAGTACAAGCCAATTATTTTTGCTTTAAAAACTGACTTACTCTCTGCACTAACTTGTCACCCAAATATATTCTTAATTCAACTGGTAAATGGTCTACTGAAGTCAATCATCGTTTTTTGTCAAAACATTACCAGCTACTAAACTTCAACTAACATACAATTGTATCAAGTAGGGAGTGTACAAATAAAAACATTCCCCCTTGTCTTATAATCCACTTTAACATATTACTCCAAAATATGGTATATGATCCCTTTAAAGAAAATGGCAGGAGTACAAATATAAAAGAATTAAGAAGTTTGTGTCTTTTCAAAACTTTACAACTCACTCTTCCTGTCTTGTTCTTCATTGCAGCTCTCTCCACAGGGTGGTCAGCAAATGCCTTGTTGATCACATGTTGATCTTGCTATAGGAAAGAAAACCAAACACGAAATCATGCAGAAATTCACAAACGAGCCATTTCTACCAACATCAAATTTTTCATCATCTTTTCTTCCCTTGTCTTTGCATATTTTTTCAAGTTATATATGAAAAATGAGATGTTTATTCTTCCACACTTTACATGTATAGAGAAAAAGAGATAAAACAATTTTGTGGAAAGTCATTCATTAAGAATAAAACTTTGATCAATAGGCCATACCTTAATAGGCCATATTTTAAATGTGAGTCCTCCAACAAATTATGGCCAATGTCTGTGATTTACAATCAAAATATTAAGCAAAAACAATTCTTCTTCTTTCACTCACAAATCACCTGACCTTTGGACCCCTAAATCAATAGGCTTCTTTCTTACACAATGTGTGAGTCATCAACAAACTTAAGTACATACTTGTAGTTAAAAAGTACATAACCGGTAGTCAAAAAGTACATACCGGTAGTCAAAAAGTACATACCGGTAGTCAAAATGTACATACCGGTAGTCAAAAAGTACATACCGGTAGTCAAAATGTACATACCGGTAGTCAAAAAGTACATACCGGTAGTCAAAATGTACATACCGGTAGTCAAAATTGGTACTCAAAAAGTACATACCGGGTAGTCAAAAAGTACATACCGGTAGTCAAAATGGTAGTCCAAAAAGTACATACCGGTAGTCAAAAACAGAAATTTTATGCAAAAGCAATTTTCTACTTTCGTAATAGTGACAAGACCTTATTATCCCCAAGTGATAGCTGTCTTCCCATATGCAAGCCATTAACAAAGTTTGATCCAAGTCTGCAACGCTTGTGTGCTTAAACCATTTTACTTTTTCTGTAGCAGTAATCTTTAACCTTTTGACCCAAAGTCAGTAGGCTTCTTTCATACCTTAATGACAAGCCCTCCATAAACTTTGATCAATGAATGCACCCAAAATCAACACACTTCTGTAGCAGTAATCTTTAACCTTTTGACCCAAAGTCAGTAGGCTTCTTTCATACCTTAATGACAAGCCCTCCATAAACTTTGATCAATGAATGCACCCAAAATCAACACAATTCTGTAGCAGTAATCTTTAACCTTTTGACCCAAAGTCAGTAGGCTTCTTTCATACCTTAATGACAAGCCCTCCATAAACTTTGATCAATGAATGCACCCAAAATCAACACACTTCTGTAGCAGTAATCTTTAACCTTTTGACCCAAAGTCAGTAGGCTTCTTTCATACCTTAATGACAAGCCCTCCATAAACTTTGATCAATGAATGCACCCAAAATCAACACAATTCTGTAGCAGTAATCTTTAACCTTTTGACCCAAAGTCAGTAGGCTTCTTTCATACCTTAATGACAAGCCCTCCATAAACTTTGATCAATGAATGCACCCAAAATCGACACAATTCTGTCTTACTCATTGTATAAGTAATCAAAAAGCTATGGTGAAGGTACATGATCAAAAAGTGAAATGTACATGCAGACACCATTTCTCTTCCTTCAGTCAATGTAAAATTGACATTTGATCCTTTGACCCCTAAATCATGTATTTCCATTACTCCAGGTTCAATCCTACCACAAACGTTTGTCCATGTCTGTGATACAGAACTACAGAAATGTTTTTCTTTCAGTCCCAGTCACCTTGGCATATGACCTACTCAGTCTAAGGATGACATCTAATCCCAAACACAATAAGCTTATTGCCCTATACCACAAAGTCTGGATTGTACATGTGAAACAGAACTAATGTTATTGTGCAGAAACCATCTTTCTTCTTTCAGGCACAATGACCTTGACATTTGACCATTTGATCCAAACATGATCTTTTGACCCCTAACTCAAGAGGTTTTTCCTTACCCCATGTGCAAGCCATCCACTGAAAAAGAAGATCAAGTAAACTCACTTCTCCTTCTGGACCTACCATTTAAATAACTGTGTAAATATTAAAAATAATAAAGTTTATAAATCTCATTGAACTTACTGATAATGAATCACTCAATTTCTTCCTCAGCTCCTTGTTTTCCTTTCGCAACCTGAGTATTGTATCACGATTCTTTTTCATTGCAAACTGGGAGGTTTCATAGTAGGCTTTTCGATCACCCTCTAAAAGACAAATAATTATAAAGTTTGACAAAGAATAATTTTAAAAAATCCAGAAAATAATTTTGAAATCTACTGTGCACTTTTAACTGACATGAACAACAATTCTGCAAATGCAAAAAAGATAAACAGACAAAAAACTATATGCAAGTTAAATGAACTTGTCAACAAGTGTTGCATGAAAATGGTGTCTCATATGCCTCCATATCTTTAAATATAACTTCTTTATCTGATTCAATAATGTTAGCACATGTTTCAAATTGATGACACTGTCACCATAGAAACAGTGATACATATGCCTCTGCATTCTTTTAATAACTTTACAAAACCTATAATAGTTGGCATAGTTCAAAAACTTGAACATAATAACTAACATATGAATGATGCCAATTATGACTTATCAGAAGATAAATAAGGAAAGGACTAAGATAGATATTCACTGGAAATTGTGATGAGGATATACAAAATTTCATATGTTTACTAGAAGATTTCACAAAGAATGGTAAAATGTTCAAGTCACATGCATGATTGGATATTCCAAAAATCGCATTTATACATAATGTATTAGAAATCTGAAACAACCTACCTAAAAAAAGTTCTATCAACACTCTCTGTTAAAACACTTTATAAATTTTGATTATACTGCGGAACAAACAACCTTAAAAGTATGACTATGCAAAATCAGTTATGTAGACAATGGGCATAACAGCTGCTCTTTTATGGTCAATAATGTGAAGTCAATGTATCATCATCATCATCATCAGTCTCATGACCTAGTGTAGTCATTGAGGCACTGTGCTGCTGAACATCTGACCAGTTCCCTCCACTTGTCTTGATTATGTGCCAATGCCTGTGTCTCTGCAAAACTTTTCCTGGTCCATTCTGTGATGTTGTCAGTCCACTTTTTTCTCTGTCTGCCTCTCCTTCTGCCACCCTGGACACTGCCCTGCAGGACTGTTGTGGATAGACTGTTGGCTCTAGTGACATGGCCATACCATTTCAGCTTTCTCTTTTTGACAGTGGTGAGGAGGTTCTCATATTGGCCTACTTCACGCCTGATGGTGTTACGCACTTCTTCATTTGTGATGTGGTCCATGTAAGAGATGCCAAGGATGGTTCTGCAGCATCTCATTTCAAGTGACTGGATTCTTCATTGTAATTCTGCTGTCAGGGTCCATGCCTCACACGAGTACAAAAAGACTGAGATGACCAGAGCTCACAATAGTCTGATTTTAGTTTTCAGACAGATATTCTTGTCTCTCCAGATGGGTCTTAGCTTTGACATAGCTGCCATTGTTTGTGCTGCTCTTGACAAAATTTCTGCTCTTGATCCCTCTTCAGTGATTATGGAACCAAGATATTTGTACTGGCTCACTGTTTCCAGTTCATGTCCTCTGACTTCAATCTTGGCTGAGATTTGTTTGCCACTATTTTTCATCAGTTTTGTCTTCTCAGCGCTTATCTCCATGTCAAATCTGGAAGATGTTTCATCCAGGTTCTTCACTAAGGTGGCTAGCTCGTCTTCACTGCCTACCAGCCCATCAATGTCATCTGCAAAGCAGGGGTTGGTGATGTTACGCCCTCCAATGCTGACTGTCCCACATTGGTTTTCCAGGGCTTCGCTCATGATGCGCTCTAAGTAGATGTTGAAAAGCGTGGGTGACAGGAGACAGCCTTGATGCACTCCCACAGTTGTCTGGAACCGATCCCCCACAGCACCTTGGGCAATTACTGCACTAGTAGCCTTGGTGTACAGCTGCTTGATGGTATTGGTTAACTTTTGACCCATGCTATACATCTTCATTGTGGCCCACAATGCCT
Organism: Sinohyriopsis cumingii; assembly: GCA_028554795.2. Lineage (NCBI taxonomy): Eukaryota > Metazoa > Mollusca > Bivalvia > Unionida > Unionidae > Sinohyriopsis > Sinohyriopsis cumingii. Next base: position 13,312,082 of record CM068840.1, read on the forward strand.
CATGCCACACTCTGTCAAAGGCCTTTTTAAAATCTATGAACACATGGTAGATGTCTTGTTGGTGTTGCGAGTACTTTTCACACAGAACCCTGAGACTGAATATTTATTCTGTTGTGCTTCTTCCACTCCAGAACCCGGCCTGTTCTTCAGCAATTATTTCTTCTGCTTGTGGTTTCAGTCTGTTCAAGATGATCTTCAGCATTACCTTACTAACATGGCTGATCAAACTGATGGTTCTGTACTTTTGGCACAGCTGGAGATTGCCTCTTTTGGGAAGTGTTATAATCAGTGACTGGGTCCATTGTGTTGGCCATTCACCTGTCTGCCAGATCTTGTTGCAGATTTTTGTTAGTAGCTCTTTCACTGATTCTCCCCCATTCTTGATAAGCTCAGTTAGGATGTTTTCTACTCCAGCTGCCTTCCCATTTTTCAGTGCTTTTATTGTTGACTCCACCTCTTCTTTGAGAATGGGGAAGTCATCATCATTTGAGGAGTTTGGAACTTCAAGCACCTCTAGGTCTCCTGGGGGTGGGGGGGTCGATGAGGAGAAGTCAATGTATGAGCATCCACAAGTAATAGGCAAATATCATTCCATTCTTCAATCAATCAATTTCTCTTTCACATTTTATTTTCTGTTACTAAGTCAATATTGACATGTAGTGCAATCATAATTGCATTGATTTCTCCAGAATTTCTGAAATTTTCCCTCTGGCACATTCGTAGTGGGGGGGGGGGCGGGGGTAGATTTTAAGTTTATGGGGTGGGAACTGTTTGTATATAAAGATAACCTGTGCATAAACCCCTTATAGTGTGTTCCAGCAAATCTGTGTGTGATAAATAATGTTTAATGAATACAGATAAAACGTAACAGTTGTTTTTCTTCATTTTAAGTCTTGTGCACGATACAGTGTTCGTGTACACGACAACTATACGAACAGCCTCGGCCTGTGAAGTATTTGTATTATATCATGTCGATAAAACAGTTGGTCCAAAGCTAGTATTCTTATGTTACCAAGACTACCGACGTAAAATAAAATTTAATATCTCTTGTATCTCTCTTGTACAAAAATGCAAACTAAAAATTGTAACTAACCTAGAAGAGCGATCTTTGCCTTTATCTCCTCAATCTGCTCCGTCAGTGGTCTCTGCATCATAGAATTACCTGCCGGCATCTTGGCTGGATGTTTTCTTCACAAACCAAGCCAAAGTTGCAACAGAATTCACCCAAACTTCTTCACGAAATCCTGACGACAAGTGATCGTAGTGTTTACTCGTCGCTAAGTGCTCGCATTACTGCGCATGCGTTTATAGCCAGATTATTAAAGGGGTGTAACTGTGAAAGCATAACCTCAACTTCGAGGTAAAATCCTACGGTTCATATCTTGAATATACGTGTATAGCAATCGGAATGGTATCGGCCTTTTCCACCGCAAGCAGGGAATAAATCTCAAATGTACATAATAGCCATTATGAACTGACCTCAAGCCCGTGATTGTTAATACGTCATAATAACTTCATTACGTCACAATGGATAGATTACATGTTATCAGTAACGCAATCCGGCAAATGTACCTTTTTCACAAGCATTTATGTTTTGTGTGAGAAAAAAACAAGCTTCTTCAAATTTGTTTAGCTAGCGCCTGTCAAAATCGTCACGAAAATGATGTCACTTTAATACGAAAATAGGTGTACCCTAGCCAAAAATTTCTTGTGAAATACTTGCACCGATACATACGTACATGCATACATACATACGTAATTTCTATGAACATTGGATCACATGTTTTCTTGGTCGAAAAACCAATTTGCAGCACAATTTGTTAATATAATCTAAGACACCAAAATTAAATAATCTGCATCCATGTGTTGAATTATTAGAATGAGAACCATGTAGAAATATCACATAATATGGTCAGTACTTTAAATTAAGTTTCTAAACTGAATGGTATGAGTTGAATTTTTATTTCAGGCTATATGTTCTAAAATCAAATATAAATGCATCTGAAATATAAAATTGTAGGTGTCTTGCGTACAAATGTAGAGACACATATATAACTACTGATTGCACCTGTAATTTTTAAGGAACAAAACTGTGAAAGATATTTAAAGAGTAGTTTGTTTTATCTGCCAATAAACTGATGAGATTTCTAGGTAAATTTCTTCCTATTGGATATTCTTGTTAGCATTGAACACACATGATTTGAATCAGTTCTTCAAAACTAAATACATTATAACATTATAATTCCCAAACATGGTAGATGGACTGTACCATCTGTGATGGCTTAATAGGTAACAAGGACTATTGATATCCAACCACCCACCCCCAAAAAATCAATTTTTTTTTTATTTAAAAAAATATGTCTTCTAATAAATTCACTAAATTCTGTCCATAGATGTGAATAATACAGTCAGCAGCAAACATGTGTGAATAATCTAGATATTAATGAATCAATATTGAAATTTATGCAAAAGCTTGTTTGATTGAATATAGCAGCAAAGAGGGTGAACAGACCTTTTGCTGGAACGTCATTTTTGAAAAAATAAAGCTTCCTAAGAAAATGAAGAAGAAAAAACAAACAAAGCCTCTACCTTTACCGAGAGTCTCTCTCCCAGACTCTATCTCTCTCTCTCTCTCTCCAAGTGTCTCTCTTGGGGGTTAGTTTATTTTGTTACTTTATCGTTGGCGTTAGTTCTTTTTTAAAAAACTATACGCGTTTTCGTTTACCGACCGGAAGTTTCATTGAGATCGCACCCTCTTTGATGCTATAATTAGATCATTATTATATCAATAATGGCACCTGGTGCTGAATCTTACAGAGCTAGATTAGCTCGCGAAAGATTAGAAGCAATCAAAAAAGTTTTTCCTGTTCGTGATTCTTTTAGACAAAAACTTCAAGAACGTCAAGAATCTCAGGTAGAATTTGTCAATGATAAAAGACAATTATTTAAATATATTACAGAAGCAACTGAAAAAGCTTTAGCAGTTACTGAAAGTCTTAGTCCGACGTTAGAACAGACTGCTAAACATACCAAGAAAAAAAAAAACTTTTAAAACAACTTCCAGTCACAACAGCTGCTGCTCAGCCTCCTCCTGCTGAAGGTGGAGATAAAGAAAAAAGAGAACCAAAAAAGACTTTAAAAAAAGAAAGGAAGGAAAGGAATTGGTTTTAAGGAAAAATGTACTCAGGAAGGTATTGGAGTAATAAAAATAAGATTGGCATGAGTGAACCTGGAGCTTCTGCTGCCGGAACTTATCTCACATACACAGATATTTAAAGCCCGAATATATCTATAATGTAGGTCGTGTAGCATGGCAAAATTGGATTTTTTGTATTAATCAGGATCTTAATCAAGTAGATACAACTGATTTTTTGTACATAGCTTATGATGAACAAAAAAACAAAACAAACCAATATCATGCAGGAGGAGAAAAACCAGCAAAACAGACAAAGAAGAGAAAACTTCCTGGGGAATAACCTTCTGAGCAAGAACCTTCCTATAAACTTCCTCCACCGCAGCAACAAATTGAACGACAACAAAAACAACCACAACCGCCAACAAAAAAATTCATCTAGATTTGTAAATATATTTACTCCTAAAGTATTAAAGAGATTAGAAGTGATCCGAACAAAGCAATATATTTATTGCGGTATATGGATTTGATAAAATAGAAAAATAAATAAAACCTGAATTTATTAAAAATCGAAAACCTGAAAATTGGGTTGTCGAGGTATATCTCGCTGCTTAAAATAAAGAATCTGTCAGCAGGAACGATTCAAATTTTAATTGAATTTCAACAAAAATTACAACATAAAAAAGAATCAGATTTTCTTAAATCATTAGTAGAACCATCAGCTGCTGAAGAAGAAAAAATTTGTGATCCAGAAGATCCTCCCGGCGCTACTGGAAGTGGTTTTTACTCAACTACGCCAGGAGGAAGTGGTCTTATTGCTTGTCCTAACAATATTCCTTCTGACGTGGATAGATTAGAAATTCTGATTGGATGAAAACGCGCAGGAAATAATTCGCCGGAAATCATTAATGAAATATCTGATATTTGTCGAAGATTATTTACTGGCGGTATTATGGATATCAATGTGTATCTCTCATTGATGAAATTACTGATGATTATCAGTGATTAGATAAATAAGTAATAAGTAAAATGATTATACATATTGCTCAATGTAGACCAATCCTGGTTAGAGTAGTAAATTCGCGATTACCAACTTACAGAGCGATATATGGAGATGGACTCGGTGATGTTGTTCAGGGTCTATTTAGAAGGCTAGCCCCAAAAGCAATATCAATTGCAAAACAACTAGGAATAAAGGCTATTGAGGCTGTTCGTGAAACAATTCCTAGCGCAGTTGGTAATCGTGCCGGTAAAGCGTTCTGGACAATCAAAGATAGACTAGCAATGTTAATTAGACGAAGATCTCAGCAAGTAAAATTACCCAATACTGAAGTTATGCCTGCAAATGTCAGTAAAATAATAAATCAAGCCGCAATCAAAAACTATCAGAGTTGGCTAATGAAGCAAAACAAATATAACGGCAAGTTTAAAAGCAGGAAATGGTCTTTGTGTTAGACGATATCAATTATAATAAAACGTTCAAACGTGTATCCGATCCAGCGTTCGACATGGACGCACCAGTTCTCAAGGATGAATCGATACGCAATTATCAGTTTCATTCTTATGACGCACGACAACCAAATCAGCGTGAATTACAAGTTCAAGATACAAGCAGATATTTCTTATCCGCTGGAGCATTTATTGAGGTAGAAGGTGAAATTATTAAAGCAGATGATACTGAATACTCAGCTGATGTTAGAATTGGTTTTGTCAGCAAAGGCATCATGGCATCACCACTGTCACGTAATTTTGGATTTTGCAGAAATGTTAGAAAGGCTATATTTGAAGCCAAGCATACAGTTGTACTTGTAAGAAAGGCTACTGACGATGATGCACTCTGGCGCTCTAACGGCGATGCTGTTAAAGTAACAATGACAAAACTTTAGTTGTGGATGCAGGTAATGACTCCAACAATTGCCTAATAACAAAATTACTTTATTTTTATGGATCGAGGTGGTAAATCGATATTATCATGGTTGACGATGACCAAAGATGGTGTTCAAAGTGCTGTTAATGGTTTGTTTACATGGCACATAACATCACAGCAAAGTATTTCTGCACCACGGCATATTTTTTATTGCTTTCCATGATAGTGCACGCGTAAATTCACAAACACGTTGTCACATGATATTTGACACACTTGCAGTTAGTGAAGTCTCTTTAACAATAAATAGACTTCAAGAACCGTCTGAAGATATATTGTTAAATTTTGATCAAAATTATGTAGCACGTGCATATCATCGTTTGATGACATTTATGGGACGTGATCAAAATATAGATACTGGTTTGAAATTATCACAACTAAATTTTACAACTCTGTATCCGATCTATTACTTTTCATTGGAGCATCTTGATTTAGCTAGACAATCTGTCGTTGATATCCACTTTAGAGCTCGAGTAAACGTATTACCCGCTGGTGGTGCTTATAGAGCAATTGCAGTTATTCTTTCAGACAAATCAATGTTACTTGAAGGTGCTGTTGGACGAATTAGAGTTTTTGACGCACCAGTAGAAAACATGTAATTACTACATCACTTATTATATTATAAAAATGTCGTATAGTCACGTTAATGTCACTCTGACTCCCGGTCAGGTGAAAAAATTACAACCAAAACTTGCAAATAAACGCGGAACAAAAATATCACTAAAACAAGATAAAATATCTGGTGGTGGTCCAAGCAAATTACCATTAATCAAGACTGAACTCAAACATTTTAATAAGTCTTTGGAATCAAAAACCGGAGTTAAACTTCATCGTTCTCCTAGCGCTATTAAAGACTCAATTAAAAAACAAGATAAAATATCTGGTGGTGGTCCAAGCAAATTACCATTAATCAAGACTGAACTCAAACATTTTAATAAGTCTTTGGAATCAAAAACCGGAGTTAAACTTCATCGTTCTCCTAGCGCTATTAAAGACTCAATTAAAACATGTGGTATATTTCCACTTTTTGCAGCTTTACTGGCGTTAATAACCGCTGAATCTCCAACTATTGCAAAAACAGCTGCACTTGGTGTTTTAAGCGTTACTACCGGAAAGGTTGGTAGCATGCTTGTTGATAAAATAACAGGAAAAAGATATAAAGAAAGGAACGGATCTAAGATTACCGGGAACCCCTCATCGGTACGGAAAAAGTCTGAGACTTCCAGGAACTCTTCGCTAATTTTGCCTATGTCAAATTTTAATTTACTCGATGCTGCTAAAAAAAAACATTAAATAAAAAAAATTTTAGAGGTATTTTTATCCGTGACTTCTTATCAAAACAACCAAACAATTTTGAAACAGGCATTATTAATCTCGATAATAGTTCTGGTTCAGGAACTCACTGGGTTGCATACGCAATTGATCCATATGGAATTGTTTATTTTGATTCGTATGGGTTGGCACCACCAATTGAATTTTTAAAGTATACAAACACAATACAAAATATTCCAGTCTGGTATTCAACGTTACCAACACAAACAACGACAGATCCACCGATATGTGGCCGTGAAGTAATTAATGTACTCAATGCTACATCAAAATCAACATTACCACCTCATAAAGTCGTGCACGAGTATACAAGTAACCGCGTCGTTTTAAACAGGTACCACTAAGGGCAAAAATAGAAGATGACATTGATTTGTCTAACTACGCAACAAAAGATGAACTTGCCGATATTATGAACCTCTCTGGAGTTGACCGATATAAGGTTGTTATTTTTCAGGATAAATACGGTGTTTTAAAGACAAGCAACATCAAATGGAAAGACATAGTTCGTAGAGTGAGTTCTTGGTGCTACTACGGATAACATTCCGGTATTTACTAATGACGATAAAATCAGAGAGTTAAGTATATCAATCGCAGCTATTAAAAATGAAATTACAAAATGGTTGCTAATCGTTTAAAATCAACCGGTGATATAATGACAGGTGAACTCAGCATGAAATGAAACAAAATAGTTGTTTTAAGAGACCCAACATCTGATGAAGACGCTGCAACAAAAAATATGTAGACGTTGGCTATCTTACAGTATATACTAAATTATCCACGCTACGAAATGAGTATGACGTTCACGTAAATATGTTTTTAAATACCGCACGTAAAACTCGGCGATATTTAAACGGCTATATCAGAAATTGAAATGATTAAAAAAAAACTAGAACATGTTATAAGTGTGATTCCTGATTACGGTAAACAAAATTGAACTGATTAAAATCCCCCACAGACAGGTTACCAATACAGTATATACAGTAGCGTTTGACCAAGCATTATGGTCACCAGTTAATAAATCCATTAAACATCGAGCTGAGTTTACCGGTATATACAGGTTCTCAGTACTTAGTCTTGTAACATTTATAACATCTACTACAATTTTACGGCGTTATCTACTGACTGGATCTCCTGGATTTATGTTAATAATGTTAGATCAAAAACGATAAGGTAACCTTTACTGTGGAACCCGACGAAAAAAAACTCGACTTGATTTATTATTGGTGCCTTGAATTAGTAGCTAAATTCCCACCTAATTAAAATACAGCGAGTATTCCGATCAACGTTCAACATGATGTTGCAGTGCAACATTATAGATATAATCAAGCACGTGAATGGCAAGCAAAATTAAAAGATATCGTTGACAGGTATATAGTAAAAGTAAAGAAATATCGCAGGCGTGTAGTTATTGTTTATATAATTGTATATTCACTTTCTGCTGTTATTGCTGGAACCGGCGTATTGTTATCAACACTAACAATGATGGCACCAGCAATTGTAACAATTTGTATTTCAGCTGCAACAACTACTGCTGGTATTCTTAATATCGTTGCACAAAAAAAAAATATGTACGTGCACAAATGCATAATTACGTGATTATATAATAAAATTGCACACAGCGACGTTAGCATACTCCAAATTATCCTCGTTATTATCAACGAGCCTTAGTGATGGAAAAATAGGTTGTGATTTCAAGGAGATGACCAACATCTACAAAAAAGACCGTGACTGATTTAGAAAATCAGGATTTAAATAATGATGTCAACTCCACTGACATAGCCAAACGAACTACATCAACAAATCGAATCGAACACAGCTCCGTCAAAAAATACGATGATATCAGTGAGCTCAACTAATCCAGAATTTAGTGTTAAATTTCCAACTGCAATTTCAGTGAAAGAAATAGCGCTTGCACAATTACGAGTACATTACAATTGGCCAAATATCAGATGAAAATCATTTGGTGGATTACAGGCGAATAATTCACTTGTATTTGCAAATACAAATAAACCAGATGGAACACCTGATTGGCAGGCTGTCGCTATTGCTACAGGACATTATCAGATTGTTCAACGCAGAATCAAATATATAACCGGAAAAGAAGCGAAAATAGCTATAACAGTTCACGAACCAACGTTATCAGCTGCAATTGAAATATATTCTCCAAATTACGTTGTAGGCATTTATCAGTCATCAATTAGATCTGTTTAGGTTGGCCAGAAATTTCACTAGAATATCATGGACCATCAGAACCAAAACGAGATGATTTTTCCAACAACAACTTCAAAACATAGAAATATTTTCCCATGGAATGGAACGGATGGTGTATATAATATTTATGGGATTTTTTGTGGCGAAATAAGATACTTGGAAGTTTATAAAACGTATTCCGACCCCATTAGTTCTTAAGTCAAACAATCAATCGACAAAATACAAAATCTGTTTTTGTCGTTATCGCAACATTATAATGATGATATAAAACAACAAATCCCTGAAACAAAACAAAATCTAAATCAATTAGAATCAAATTATAATCATGTCAATGACACTTTCATTAAGGAAGTATTTAACCACGCTATTTCTTTCCCCAGCCCAAGAAAACCATTTATCAATTATTATAAAATAACAGAAAAAGAAAATGAAGGACAGTGATTTTACATTTGTGGTACCTAAATTTAATAAGGAGGAACTAAAATAATTATCAAAGAAACCTTTCCCAAAATACTCGAGTCATGGAGAAAAATAGCCCCACCAACATCTCTTCTAAGACATAACAATAATCCGTATGGTGAAGGTCGTCATATTTCACCAGGAATCGTTAATATAACTTCAACTATTGCAGTCAGTCTTGTATGCGATGTAATTGATAGCAGCTATCAAATAGATCTTGAAAAATCAAATCAGGCTCAGCAAGGATATATTTTATATACATTTACTCCTCTAGTAACTCCTGGATATTTGATTGTAGAAGAACATATTCATCCTGCTTATCTACCTTGTCATAATAATTTATTACAAAGAATACATTTCAAATTTACTGACCAGTATGGACACTTAATTTACCGGCGTGGAGGATTTATTAATATAAATTTATACGTAAGATCTTAACGATTTTCAACCTCAGGGTGAAATCAATTTATTTTAGTCTATAGACAAAATTATTTTTTGTATAAAATTGTCAAGGAAAATCATTCAGATTTTGTCATTCTTGAGGGTCAAAACCCCAGTGATGTTCTAATTGGTTTTGACCATTTTTCGATAAATTCTCTTTTTTAACTTAAAAAAATGGTCAAAACACTGACCAAAGAAATACAAGAAAAACATAATTTTTAGGTGTGCTATGCAATAATTTTTCAAAAAATTATCGACTTATCGATAAATCAGTTAGATAATCGCTGGGGTTTTCACCATCAACAATTATGAAATCCGATAGATTTTCCTTGACAAAAATAGGTGACAAAAACGATGAATATTTACCAAATTTCATGAAAAAATAAGATATGTTGACCAAAATTCAGAAAAAATAAAATATTTCAGAAAAAAATAAAAAATCACTATAATAGAAATAGTGTCCGTAGATTTTTTGATCATGAAGACAATTTTGCAGAGTGATTTACAAATTATTAAAATCAGGAGTTATATTATATCATGTACCAACATGTAAGAGTTTTCATACACGACAAGGATGATGTATTTGAAAACACCATCAGAACAATAATGACACAGTCACAGTCAACACAGAACAATTTAGTGTTGATATAATTAATAATGAATCCGGCAATGAAGACTTTCTGTTGACGCACGAACAATTAAATCAACTGTGGCGAGAACAAATTTTTATGATCACTTGTGATAGAGATCAGATTCTGAATTATACACATTCCTGTATTAAATATTTGATCAACTTAAAAAAAATATAGTCTAATTCTGAATAAAAGATCTGATGGTATATTATATAAAAAAATAAAAAAATATATATATATTATAACAGAATATTTTTTAAAACTGATTCTCGGGTAGACTAAAAGTCAGAGGATAATTAACCACGACATTGCCGTAACTTTCATTTTCATCAGTGACGTTGTCATTTTCACTTTTCACTTTCACTTTCAAAATTGTCCTTACTTTTTTCGCTTTCACGATCTGACATAATCTTTCATAACTGTTCCACGCATGTGTCAAAAATTTTCTTCGTTTCGTATTCGAGAGCTAATTTTGATCTAATTGTTTCTATCACGCTTGACAGGAATACGAATTTTTTAACTTCTGTAACTTTTACAGTAGCCAAATATTGGAACATGGCCTGTTGTATAATGTTCATGAACCTATATTCAGCTGGTAGTGTGTATTTATCTTCAAATTAACGCGCTTGCAGTGACTCAAAATCAGAAATAATTTTCTCTGGATCAAGTTAAATTTTTATGCCGCCTTTTTAATTATTTTATTGCATAAATAATATCATTAATAATTTCAAAATTCAAAACTGTGGCATAGTGAGCGGTTATCATTCATTAGGTCCCTTCTTTGGCCTTTGTGCCACTGATAGGGTCTTTTTATAGACCTTTCTTATGGCCTTCTGGGCACCCCACAAGACTTACTGGTATATGTTTCAGAAATTATTATAAATGTACCTATGCTGGGTTGCTACAGTACTGAGTAAAATTACAGCGTAGATTTATTTTCTATTTTCCAAAACTGTATGAAATAATTATATATATTATTTCATCCCCAAAGTGGGGTTACGGGAAGGCAGTGAACTAACATACATTTCAAATCAAAAGTTGTGTATATAAATGTCTTTCCTCATATAATAACTATATATATGTTCAAATTCAGTATATATATATACTTATTTTGTAACCCTATTAATATTTTACTTAGTGGGCAGATATATACATAGTGTGGGCAGATTTGACCTTTGAATACTGAATACGAAATACTATACATAGCGTTCTTCCCACAAGGATGACATATATTAGCATTCTGCCCACATATACAGTGCATTTATATAAAGTTCAGACTACTGACGACGTGATATTATGATACCACAGATGGTCTATAATACATACAGTCTGAATTAGTTATTCCTCACATGAACATATTTAGGTCAAGAATACGAGGGTTGTTTTAGCTTCTAGTAACTTCATAGAAAGTGATACATAGCACAAACAATATTACATGATGTTCATTTATTATATGACCTGCATGAACTTAGGGAGTGACAGAGTATTAGTAACCAAAACAGCCAGATCAAAAATTTATTTTGAAATCTAAAAGCAGCCACAATTGGTCAAACTTTTCAGGATTATTTTTAGGAAAATTGTGTTTTTGATGGCTTCCATTGCAACCATTCAAGCTCCATAGCAATCCGGTAGAAACACGTTTTTACATCTCGAGAAAATGTATCGATATTTATCATAACATAATAAACAAATTAATGTGCTTCTTCTTGGTCTCAATGAAAGCCAAGTGAGAAACATAATTTTTACATCTTCAAAAAAACAGGGGGCCCCGAGTGGCCGAGTGGTCTAAAACGCTCTCCGTTACGGATCACTGCCATCTCACCTCTGTCTGCATGAGTTCGAGTCTTGGATTCGGCCAATGTGGGCATGTGAGAAAGCTTGCCAATAGCTTCTTGTGGGTCGGTGGTTCTTTCCTGGGTTTTCCCTCCACCAATAATACAGGCCGCCACGTATAGCCGAGTGCTGAAAAATGGCGTTAAACCCTACAACAAAAACAACAATAATCAAAAAGTGTTTTTATGTGTTTGTATCCCCCATACGTGTGTATGTCTGTATTGTTTATAAAAAGAATTTCGCATGAAAGATTTTTGAATTTATGCCCTAGTCTTATCTAAAGGGTAATTCCTCTGATGTATGTTTTATTCCTAGTCAGGACCATCTACCCTTGATTTTATTAGTGACCTTTGAAAAGGGTCTCCTATGTGCTATTTGTGCTGTTTATATGCTATGTTGTATGTGTGCTATAGATTTGTGTGTAAATACGGCATGTTCGCTCAAAATATATCCCCAGTTGTCCTGTCATAATATTATATAAGGACTCTTTACATTGTCCAGCTTGATTTTATTTATTTGTCAATTTTGAATTTGGCTGAGGAACGGTGTGTTGTATAAAAGTTAAAATAAATCCTTAGTGTTTTAAGTGTGTGATCATGTGTGTCGTTTCTCATTTAATTTTAGTATTGAAATGTACGGTGGGCTCATCTTGAGTAAGGAGCCGCATTTTCTTTATCAAAATATACTTCTCTTGCCACAAATTTATGTCCTTTCCTTATTTTAATTATTATCGCCAAAGATTAATGTTCCAGATGGGTTTATTTAAAAAGAAGAAGAAAAACAAAAAGAGGTAGACGGAAGTGAAAGGGTAATTTTCTATTATTGAAGGGTAGGTTGAGAATATTGGTTAGATTCTTATCCCCGTGTTTATGTATTGTCTGTTCATATTCTGCATGCGAGTTTTTATGGCAAACTTTCCCAGACCTGTTCACTTCGGGTAGTGCCTTGTGACATAGACCCGGGATGTATGTGTCCCATACTTTGCTAACATGCAGGTTCCCTGTTCCCTCTTTATAGACAAAATGGGAAGTGGGATTGTTTGTTAATGATTCCATGTGGTTGGGCAATTTCGAGGTACCGGAGGGGTTTGCTTAACTCTGTATGCTCTTTTTTTCCTCCATGAGGTGAGAGATGAGGTCAAAGATCCAGTCCGTGCTTAACGGTACAATCCCCTATGCAGGAGGTAAACCGGATCTCCCTCCCCCCATATCCCCCTGGGCTCTATTACAGATTAACGATAAAAGCTACATGAAGATTTCATAGAGTATTAGTATGTTTATATAGAAAATTTAGTTTTCCTTATATGTATAACCTGTCCACAGGCCATCATGATTTTTATAATATAATCTATAATTTTGATAAGTAGGTTCTTATCAAAGTCTCCATCCAAGAAGAGTATGTTGTTCCTTCGGTACTTATTCCCCCTACTTATTTCCATAATCAGTCTTAACCTCTCATTTTTTTATTATTTTATCGCACTGTGCAATGACATGGTTTTTCGTAAAGTTCGCATTTTTGCATAACGGGCATTACTATTATCATGTGCCTTCTTATAGCCACTTCTCCGTTAACCAAACATTGTATAAATACTTAAAAATCAAACGTTGCATTTTTAATGATTTAATTTTGGACTATTCCCCGCCCCCCCCAGTTCATCTCACAATTTTCTTGCTCTGATTTGCACCGTATGCTATTCGTTACTTCCTCCCTTATCCATTTATATGTCCCACCCTTTGGTTTTTCCCATAACCATTTTTTTATCTCTATATTTTACCAGTATGTCTTTTATGGATTTGAATTTTCTAGGTACTTCTAGTTTTTTAGTTATCAGGTTGTTCTTATATATGTCCGGTTTGTTTCTAATTGTAAAACTGAACCAATATATATAAAGAGCCTCCCAAGGTGTTTTTGGCTCTGAATTTAAAGTCTTAATTCAATTAATTATGTTAGAACATTTTAGAAGTAATGGGCTAGGCAGTGCTAGTCATCGCTTTGTATTGGTTCTAAACAAAGTTTCTTTTACTACATAATACGTTTTAAAACCCCAAATATAATCTATAATCTCCTTGTCAAGTTGGTTTAGCCTTGTATTGTCCATATCTACTGATTTTAGTACATAATTAATAATATTCGAATATAGATAAGATTTGGCCACTTGGACACGCTCCATAATATATAGTGGCGTTAGTGCCCAGATGTGACATTATCTTTTGAGTTTTTTAATCATGCTTTTATTGTTTTCTATCTCATCATCCTTTCCAAAATAAATCCCTAGCGCTTTGACCCTATCTTTCACTAGGTGTGGTTGAAGTCCCGGGTGATTCCCTCGCCAGTTTCCTATCTTTAATATCTCTGTTATGTCATGATTAATTTGGGATCTGGATGCTTTTCCAAATTTTTTAATTCTTTCTCCAGATACTTAAAAGATCCTGTATCTTTTATAAATTTTTTACAATCATCGACATGTTGAAGCATTTTAATTTCTTGCCTTAAGTTGGGGATTTTTATCCCTCTCTATGTTGTGGTTGTTTCTTATGACTTAAGGTTTCGATTGCTATTACATATAATAACATAGATAGTGGGCACCCATGCCTCAGTGATCTCTGTATTTCAAACTCTTTCGTGCACGCACCATTTACCTGTACTCTCGAAGATATTTTCTTATACAGAATTTCAGTCCAGATGCAGAAATTACTTCCAAAGCCAAATTTTTCTAATACTTTCTGTATTTAGCTATGTTCTAATCTATCAAATGCTTTTTCTTGGTCGAAAAGTAACATAGCACCTTTTTGACTTGTTTCATTTATAACGTTAATTACTGTTCTTATGTTTAATATATTGCTCTGAATTTCCCTCCCTTTGCCCCTGCAAGTTTGATTTACATGTATTATTGCTCCAATTATTTTTTTTAAAACCCTATTAGCTAACATTCTGCTCAGTATCTAAGTTAGTACAAGTCAACAGGTGTGGAGATGTAACTACACTCAACCACTATCAGTGTAGATAATGTATGCAAATGTACAAATAATTACCAAGACTCTTCACTGGATCGCTGTGGACTTTCGCGCTATTTGCTTTGTACGTGCCATAACAAATGAAGACTTTACTTCTCCTTACATCAACCATGTGGAAACATATTTCACTGTTTTTAAAACTACAACGGTAATTGAAGGCAAACTTTATTTTAAAGTTCACTTTATTTTTTAAAAGTTGTATCTTTGTGGGGGGCTTTGATATTCTTTCAAACCAGAATTATTATTTTTTACCTAGAGATAGTTTTTTTTTTGTTGCAACAGATAACAGATGCTTTTATTGTTTACAAATGAGAATAAGATTATTTTTTAAAGCTATTTGCGTCCCAGAATTTTAATTTTAAAAGATCCCACCTGTCCTCCATTAAATGGCCGATACCAGAGCTCAATGCAACATGTACAAAAATCTCTTAACCTAGTTCTACATGCAAACTGCTTTCTTACTTTTATTTGAATATGAGCTTAGTGAGCCATCTCAGGCCCACTTGGACCTATTATACTTGATTTTGTTAAAAGTATGTATGTTTCATTAATCATTATGCAAATCACTTAATTTTTTAAAGGAGACAATCCTTGATTAACAGCCATCATTCAAGAGTTGTGGCCAGTTCACAATATTTTCTTTTTATGCTTTCATATCAACAAGTGGGCAGTATATGGGATTTACTTTGTCTATCTGTGTGTCCATCTTTCGGTCTTCTTTGTCCATGCTATAACTCTTATACTGCTTCACTTCTCATCATTCAACGTGTTGCACTATGGGTGGACTTTAAATGAGCATGGGTTGTGCACCAAAAACTGTCCAAGGTTTATTGAGAACCAAAAAATAATGGTTAAAAATTGTGTCTGAACTGTAATCACAATACCTCCTCTCCTATTGCCATCAAACTGGACAAAAGGATGAATGTGTGTTGCTTACCAGATTAAAATTGCTAAAAAAATTAATTCATCTTTTCTGTTTGGACTGTAACTTCTATCTGTTAAAACATATTTACATAACACTTGCACTGTGTGTGCATATTGGAATGAACATATACACAAAAACTGGATGACTGTACCCTGTAACAAGATTGAAACCAAATAGGTATGGAATAAGTGAAAACACTAAACACAATGTGTGTGAATAAATGTTTGTGATAATAATGTATGTTAGTCTCTATACACGCTCACCAAGCATATTAATACAACAACCAAATGGAAACAAAAAAACACGAACACTCTAACAAGACTTAAAACCAGACACAATGTTTATAGCTTTACACGTAGCGTTAGTGTTCCTGCTGAGATTTAATTACACAGGATCATTATGCATAAACAAGATACTGACACCAAAGCTGGAGCTAGACACTCCCTTAAATTATAAAAAATTCACCTGATGATATGATATGTTATATGATACTGGTGGTATCATATATAAATATTGTAGCACTGCATTCACCATAATGTGAAAATGCTTTTAATAAAAATGTGTGTGGTTCATATGTTTTTTTATCAAAATTTCAAAATTCACAGTTCAAAGTTCAACATTCACAGTTCAAAAGTCATATTCTTTTGAAAATATTTATCCAGGGGTTGTTCCACCCTCCTTCTTAACTCAACGGTTTGTTGGAATTCCATTAACTTCAATATGAAATGCCAATATCTTTCGAATATCAAGGTACACCACATTCATGTAGATTCCTATGGTAATGACTTGCCAATGTGACGACTGATTCTCCTTGTCCTTGCCATACCACCCAACATTCAATGATGTTGCCAACTATTACGCTCTGTTACCAGCTATGTTGCCTTGTTGTCATTTTGTCAACTAAGAGGCCCTACTGCCACTTATGTTTCCTTTTTTCCGACACTGAGGCCCTGCTGCCAGCCCTCGGACGCTTATGTTTCAAACAAAATTGGGTCACTATGGCTTATTTTTCAGGACTTGTTTTAAACTTCCTAGAAAAAATGTGCCCATCCTACCCATCTGAGCTGCATTTTTAAGACTGAATGTCCATGGCATACATCATGACATGTATCAAAGTGAGACTAATCCACCTCTTGCTTCACACAACCTCAGTTTAGAGTAGACCTCAATTTATCATGCATCATGAGGCCCAAGTACTTACTTGTGTGTGGCTATCATGCATATTGAACTGGCTTATATTAAAAGGCATACATCCTGTCCAGACTCTCAAAATGTCTGATGTGAAATGATGTATAATATGTTATATGATAACAGATTTCCTATTGTTAGATCTCCTATTGTTAGAATACCAAGCATTACTAATTAAATTCGTGTTGAAGTTTATGCCAAGGATAAGGCGTGGTTACTGATTCGACGTTTTGCATTTCATGGCTGTAAGAAGCATGATCCTCCTGTTCCCTTACTGAAAAATGTGTTAAATGTAACTCATTTAAGGGGGACATTCAATCGATATCAAGTTTTATACACCCACTTTAATCCTCGCACTTTTGAATGTGTTTCATATGGACATAAATGTTCACGTTACTTATAATTTTGTTTTCCCTTTTTCCTGTCCTATTCAAGATGTCAACCAATTGTGAAACTGAGATAGTGTTCAATGTAAAAAGGAGCTCAAGTTCAGACACATGTAGTGATTTCCATGTTTAAAAATAGAACATGATTTCAAGTAATATGGTTACATGACACCTCAATGTGTAGTTTGATATGGAAATAGCAGAAAGACTAAGAGATGCTTTGACGTTCATTTCTATGGTAATAGAAAACTATTTACTGATGTTGCCAACATGATGAAATATTGATGAATTACCAAGCTGGACTGAATCAGAGCTTAATTTTGTCAAAGATAATAGCTAGAAAAGTATGTATGCATGCAAAAATGCATTGGAGCCTGAATCACCAAAATGAAGTTGGAAATCACTAACATTGAATCCAAATCACCAAAACAATGTTATTAAACACTGAAACAGTCTGAATCACCTGAACGAACTTTAGCATTATAGAAACGGAGTTAGAACTACCAAAACATAATCCAAATGGATTTATTGAAATGCATAATTAGTGTCTGAATCACTGAAAACCAAAAATGGAGTCAGAAATCACCAAAACGGATACTGAATTCAGCAAATCTGAATTTAAATCACCAATAAAATGTCTGGATCACCAAAACAGGCTACAGAAAAACCTAACTGCATTTTGTATATTACCGAATATAAGCCTTAAATTATTAAAGCGGATTATGACAAAGTGAGGGGCCAATTAGTCAATACTGGACGCTCATTGCGAAATGATGGTCCACTAAAATCTAGTTCTTGCCAATGAGGAGGCCGCCCCACATGAAAGAGCCAAACGTAATGAAGATTTACAAGCATCATTATAAATATCAACAAATTAAATAATATACAAAGGTCAAAATGATAAAAATGGCAGTGTACATTTCACTAAGATTGATGACTGTCAAAACTACAGTTTACAGAATGTGTTATGATGCAGAAAAAAGCATACATACATACCTACATACATACATACATACATACAAAACTTACGTGCAGTCAAATAAATATGGCATCCTCAGATTCTAGTTTGTACGCATTTTTAATTGAAGGCCATCTACCTAATAACTATACATTATTATCAAAAATACACATTGCACAATCATCATGGTTAATAAATACAAAATTACAGTGTTCAGACATAAATGGTATGGTGAGTAAAAGAACATATATGCATTTACTCTTACACACATACGTGTAAAACTACAGATCTCTCATACTGTAGTTTGATCTTTCCTTTCATAATACTCAGAAATGCCTATACTTAAGTCAGAATCATAAAGCACACAGAAACCTGACTTTTTATTAGAAGGATGGCCATACAATGAAGTTTAAAAATATGCACTACTTACCCAACAGTTGGAACTTACTTTACCTACCATGCCTGCCATAAAAAAATTAAAAGACTGTTATGTAAAGGACCTGTGCCTGACTATGAAATTCTACCTTATGCATAGGGCTATTCCATTTAAACATACCCCTGTGGGGAAGGCACATTCATAAAAGGGTGACGACCCATTGAAGTGATTTTTTCTTACCACCACCAGTCATAGCAGTGAATTTTGGACACCCATGCCCATGCATAGAAGCAAATTTTGGAAATTCATTACCGTGCATACAAATTACTTTAATAGAAGTGAATTATATGTTGATTAATTTTTATTATTTGTAACTTGAATAGAAGTATTAAACTTATTAGTCAGAAATAAAATATAATGGATCTAATTAATATTTATAATTAAAGATAATATGATAAATAAGAAACATTTTGTGAATAGTAATAATAAAATGAGTTGTTCATTTTTGATGAACCAGGTATTTATGGTTTTCAAGTTTAAGGATGAAACATTGCTTGACAGTTTATTTTGGATTAAAAGCACAATATTTACATAGTTTAAGATCAATGTGTTTAACAGCTCATAAATAATAGTACCCAGAAATTATATATGAAATTTGATGGCAGGGCCATACATGCAAATTTTAAAAATTATTTTCAAGGTAATATGTATTTTATATGAAGGGATTAAAGAAATATTAAAACCACAAGATACCTGAATTACTTTTATTTTCTGTAAACATGGAAAATGTTCCCCAACAGACTGCGAAAATGCAGCTTTAATTGTCTTATATAAAGATGACACGTCTCATATCACACCTTCTGCACAGTATCATTGGATACTCTGCCAACCCATTTGAAGTTTTTACATGTTTATATGTTCAAACAAACAGTACAAAACAAAAACATTACCATTATATATATATATATATATATATATATATATATATATATATATATATATATATATATATATATATATATATATATATACGGTTGTTGTCTTTCCCAGGCATTATTGTTTTATCTTGTCTTAATTAGTCAAATATTACACCTGTAAAATTTCTGCAATTTTCTGCCACACAAAACTCATTGGACCAGCCGATGCATGAAGTACAGACACCAAAGATAATTCCACAAAACAGTTTTCCCATGACAAAGAGTAATATTTTGAAATGTGGTAGTTTTTCACAAGGTCGACATATTTGTAGAACCATAAAAACCATTATTTTCACAGTGATTTGTGAATAAATTGTCCAATTTTTAATAATTTATCATTTCATATCTAAACTTTGTTGTCTTCAAATCAGTGAGAATGCAGTGATATCATTGTTTCAGATGAAATATTTCAAAATTCGTGACTTTTCTATGATGTTTACATTAGTTGGCCAGAATTGGTCTTTTATCTTACAACTCACAGCAGATTCAAGTAACAGTGCATTATTTATGGTGAGTACCAAATTGTATTTGGCCAGCCAATGGCAAACCCACAGTCAGTAATAAGATAAGAACACCATTTTTATAATTGCTCTTTGGTCACTTTTTGAAAATTTTGACCTCATGTTATTTCATGCTGAAAGTTGCATATTTTTTACATATGGTTATATATAAACGTGTTGTGAACATTCAGCTTCAAGAATAAATTCACTTTTTTTATGTTCCATGTACTTCTGAAGACTTTCTGTGCCTTTTTATCACACTCCCCCTAACATTTTTGCATGAAATAGCATAATCATGAGTCATACCAAGTTGAAATTGTATGTTACTCCTAAAACCAATAGTGCATATTCATTACAGTGTCCTTGGATGGTGTAACATTAAATTTTGGATGTCCTAAATTTGCAATATTTTCATAATAATTCTGACCCTTGTTTTGAGCAAAATTACAAAGTTCATGAAGTAAAGACAATTGTGGTATCAGAGATAGAGAAGAAACTGGCACTAAGTTGGTTCTCAAGAAATATTTATGATTATGTATTTGTTTAAATGGAGAAATACTACAGATTGATTCTCTATTCCTTGGCTTATGATGACAATATTCATATTGATATTCACAAAAAATGGCATGACAATTTTAAATGAATTTGTTTTCATTCTTCAAAATTCTGAAAAATATTTGAACTTGTACCTCTTTTTCATCCTTACAAAACATGAACATTTTAATTTTAATACCAGTGTCTCTAGATAAAAATCGTACGTAGAACAGATGACCTGACATTGATAATATCTCAGTGATCACAATCACATACATATTATCAATACGTCTAGTATCATTGAGTCAGTGAGTGATACTTCCATCGAGTCTCTAACCTCGAAAATATATTACACAACAAAAGTTGTACAAATATTTTGTAATAAGTTTGGTATAATGAATGACGGTACGTCTCTATAATCCGATTCCTTGCTATAAACGTCTGCCTTTTCATACAATCATTTTCGTGTGTTTTTGAACCCAAATTATGTCGTATTGTTGTCAATGTTTACATTTTGTACGTACTCGTGTGCCAGAAAGAGTTACCGTTCTTGCTGGCATGGGTGACCTTTGAAAAAGACGTAATGCGTGAGTTTTTCGCAAATATTCACACACATTTTACCATTATTCTCGTAAAAAGAACTACAAAGTATTTAAAAAGTAGGCATAGGTGAGCGTATATGTTCATTCATTAAGTTTTCCAGCGTTTTGAACAATTCGTTTTTCGTTTTTTCCCCCCAGCTGAATACGTTGTAGAAATGGCCCAATGTCATATACGCTAAATATAGACATTTGACCTTTCAACCATGAATACATTTGGATGTAATAATGTTGGCTTTTTACGTATTAAAGCGGAGAAAGAACCGGGTGTAATGAGGTTGACATTTTGAGAAAACGTTAATCTTGATTGCCAGTGCCCTCTAGCGGCGTCCCCTGTTGCTACTAACTATTAAAGAATCAACGCTGTTATTTTAAGCTAAACTGCGTGTAGCGTAATAAATTTGGTACCGATGTTTCGCTCAGGCATTCGACTTCATACTCCTACTAAAACTTTTATGTAGTATTTATAAATGTAAGGAATGCTAGACCATTTTCCCATGCTATCGCTCAACATGACCATGATCGCGCCCATTTAATATGCTAGTGCAATGCAAAAAATGAAATACTGTCCCCGTTACAGTCAACTGAAAATCAGTTTTTACCTAGGTTCAGTACCTCATTTTCAGTCAACCAATGAGAAGACAGCATTCCATTCTGTGTGGTACACTTGCATATTAAGTAGGTGTGTTCATGGCCATGTCGAGCTATGGCATGGGGAAAATGGCCTGGCATTCCATAAATGTATAACAGTACGTTAAAGTTTTAGTATGCATACAAAGTCAAATGCCTGTCAGAGCAAAACATAGGTACCAAAATTATTATGTTATGTGCAATTTAGCTTAAAAGGTCACGCGAAGTTGCATGAGAAAGTGCGCAATCTGGTTTATTTCAAGGTCGGGTTGTTTTCAGAAGCACGTACTTGTCATACAAATAGTTCTAACCAATCAAATGGAAGCTAAGAGAAGGGGACTTTTTCTAAGTTTGCGGAGTTTCAAATGTACGAGTTTCAAACTTAATTCTGAGGCTGAAGAATGTCTCAACCTTGTATCTATCGTCAAGTTCTCACCTCTCAAAGGAGCCACAGCTGACTCCAGGTCAACTGAAGTCAGCCATATCCCCACATCTTCGATGGGCCACATGTTCCATTGTATTTCTGTTGCCATTTTTTTGTCATGTTCTAAATATTCGGCTGCAGCATCCATAACATATATGGCTACATCTGAAGACTTCTGGATATCCACATTCCCAATGTTTCCGTTACAATTCATCAGAAATTGCTGATTTAGTCTGTCTTTTCCCTGAAATCCTGCGAATTACGATGAGTAATGTGCAATGACGTTATTTTTGTTAACCAGGGGGTTAATGGGGAGTTGGGGGGAGGAACAGAAGAGAAAACAAACACAATGATGGCATTATAGAAACATATATAGAAGCATTATTTCTTTTGATATGACATGGCACAGAAGTGATTATTGTTCACTGATGACCATGCATGGAAGTTTTTTATTTTGCCGTCCGTGGGGTAGTGGTATGTTTAAATGGAATAGCCCTTACTTAACACAGGGATCTGTGGTCTTGGTGAGGCGAAAATATCCAGGTTCACACTCTTGGCACTGTTTGCCCTCGGTATGATGCTGACAGTTGAAACACATGGCATTGTTCTTTTGAGGGCCTCTAGGCTCAAAAAGACTCAACTGAAATGTACATGATCAACAATTACAATTCATTCAAATTACAGAGCATGTAGGGGCTGGTCTTATTGCTGGTGGGTGGAGCTATTAAGTTTTCATGGATCTTATCAATATCCGAATTTGCGTTATAACGGGTGTGTTATAGCGGGGTTGCACTGTACCTTAAATACTTCAATGAAAGAATTTATTGTAACAGATACTATTCTCATGCTACTTAAACCACTAAGTTAACTGCCTGACCTATGAGGTCAATAAAAAAAATGTATTTTAAAAACATTGGGGATGAAGTTTAAAAGAAAGCTTGAACATTAAAATACAAAAAAAAAGTTAAATGTGGGTATTTATATATAAGATTTACTACAAATATGGAAATAGTGCTACTGCTGAACTGTCTTGATTACTAAAAGAAATAGATCTAAAAGTATAAGCTGAGAGTATATCACCCATGCCAAACTAGAAAAGTTGCCAAAACAGATACCTCACCAGCAGGATGCAATTTAATGATAGAGTTTTAAGTCAATCAGAGACCACAACTTAGTAAAAATAAGGAAACTGTGGCAATCAAGCAACCTAGGTTTTCTTGATTTAAAGACTCAAACAAATTTGGTTTCATTCTGTTAAGACCTTTAAAAATGACTGAGTGGGAATGAAATCCACAACAGATATGACAAAACTTCGCATGACATGACAGAATGGATAGATGCTGATAACATGCTATGCCATCTCCTAAGATAGAAAGAGATAACATGCTATAAAACTGAGACAGAAGTGACACATCTTGACATGACAGGATGGACAGACATGGGTACTCTCCATGGATATGGCAGTGACAACATTTTGATAAAATGTTACGGAAGAGACATGACATGACATAATGGGATGGACAGACATCTGATAATAGTACGTCCTCTCCAAAGATATAGCAGTGATAACATGTGATAAAACTAACAGAAGTGACATAAAACTGACATGGCATGACAGGATAGACAGACATCTAGTAACACTATATGCCACCTCCCTACATATAGCAGTGATAACATGTGATAAAACTGACAGACGTGACATAAAACTGACATGGCATGACAGGATAGACAGACATCTAGTAACACTATATGCCACCTCCCTATATATAGCAGTGATAACATGTGATAAAACTGACAGAAGTGACATAAAACTGACATGGCATGACAGGATAGACAGACATCTAGTAACACTATATGCCACCTCCCTACATATAGCAGTGATAACATGTGAGAAAACTGACAGAAGTGACATAAAACTGACATGGCATGACAATATAGACAGACATCTAGTAACACTATATGCCACCTCCCTACATATAGCAGTGATAACATGTGATAAAACTGACAGAAGTGACATAAAACTGACAAGGCATGACAGGATAGACAGACATCTAGTAACACTATATGCCACCTCCCTACATATAGCAGTGATAACATGTGATAAAACTGAAAGAAGTAACATGACATGACATGACATAATGGGATAGACAAGACATCTAGTAACACTAATGCCCCCTCCCTATATATGCCAGTGATAACATGTGATAAAACTGACATGATGGGTAAGATATTACATGGGTAACAGTATATGCTCTCTCTATATTTATGGCAGTGAAAACAAAAAATAAACATGTATGGAAGGGAGATAACTTGACATGATACAAGAGGATGGACAGACATTGGTAATAGTACATGTCTTATATATATATATATATATATATATATATAAACAAAGAAGACTTGTAAATCTAGAGAACTACTCAGATCATAACAACTACCTGATCTGCAAGACTCACCTCAGCCAAGAATTCTTTTGTCCTGGTGTAGTTGTATTTTTCCAGTAAAAGTTGAATAAGAGACCATTTATCATTGCTCCATGCAAAACAGAAGTCTGTGTGGTTGTTACAGTACTCAGTACAGGATTTGCAGGGAATGGGGGTGCTGAGGGACGGATTTCCAACAAACAGAGGCTTGCATTCCTGACAGTATAAACCCTGAGAGAAGAAAAACAAATGCATGTAATATCATTCTGCTGTTGCTTAATGCACTGGCAGATCTGGGTCAATGCAGTTTGTCAGGAACAATGAGTAAACAAAATATACAGACCCTGATCTGCCAATGCATTATGAAATGGCAAATCAGGTTCTATGTCCTTTGCAGTTGGATTCAACTTAGAGGCAAGTATATAACTTTGCTTTTTTCTCTTTTTACCAAAAAAGTATGTCATAATCAAAGTCCCACTTTTCCTACCTCTCAATAAAAATTCTTCCCTGGAATATTGCTACATGCAGAATATTAAATTTTGACATCATACCTGGGTGTTGTTCATACACTGTAAGCAATCATCAGTCTCCTTTTCACTTTTACAGTTGCTGTTTTCATTGCATCTACACTTGACTGAGCAGTCATCCTTGACATAACCAAAGTGACACTGACATTTATCTGGACTAACGCATGTTCCATGGACACACCCCTCATGGCATATAGGCTTACATTTGTTCCGTCTGGGGGGTACAAAAATAGTAAAATGCATTATATTACATGCAGAACGAAAGAAAAAATATACAACTACAAATTTTAAAAGCCTTAACTAATCAATGAGTGTAGTATCTAACAGGTAGTTTTCCCCGAAGGTAGTGCTACGAAAATCCGTTTAAAATGGCTGATGTTTACAACAGGTGTCAAAAGGCATGTGTATGCGAATTGGGTAGAGGCATCCAAAGATGCTTGTATGATGTAAAGGGTTAACTAATCAAACCTGAAGTCTCCAAATTCTCAGTTCATCCCAGCCATGTCCCCCAACCATTTCTAATATAGTACAGCTCAAATGATTTTTTAAAATTATTTCATCATGCTCTACAGTAGTGGACTTAATCCCCTCCACTTTCACGTCATGATAACACTTTGCAGTGGAGGCACAAATACCCACAAATTGCCACTGCACCTTGTGAGGCATGCTTATGCCAACTCCACAGTGGAAGGTCTACTCAACAATACTGATTGACATTTGAACAGCCAATGCATGAAGACTACACATGGAAAGACTGAGATGTCAAGAGTGATTTACACTCCAATGAAATTTGAGAAATCTGTCATCTTTCTTCCAATCATACATCTGAACAATAAAACATAATTTCAGAAGTCTTTTTATATTCAGTGCATGTTATTTAGAAACGGCTGATCAACTTTACTGCAAGCTTTTAGAATTGCTACAAACCATGAATACTTACTCTTCAAGGTAGAAATATCCTCTCTTGCATTCACAGTAAAAACCAGAATCATGGTTAACACAGTCTTGGGTATAATTTATGTCACAGTTATGGTGGTTATTTTCACACTCATTCTCCAGTGGACATGTAGAAAAACTCCAGGTTGGGGGTGAAGACTTGGTACGTTCATAAAGCTTCTGATCAGCCACTGTAAGAAAGAATACAGTATTATTTTATGCCAGGCCATGAATTACTGGTCCCATGTGAAATAAATGAAATTCCCTGGAGTAAAATACATTACATATTTTCACTGCTGCATCAATAATATCATGACCAAGAAATCTGAATTATTTTTAGATGATTACATAATAGAGTGGTAAGTACAGTTACCTCCCAAATGGATGAACCAAGACCAAATCCAATAATATGCATATACTTTTTCTTAAATTGTTTTTGTATTGTGTTGTTTTGCATTGAATTAGGAAGGAGAATTACGTTACTACTGATAGTTTCTGTGCAAAAATACACAAAACACAGCAGATCATTATGTGTGTCTATCAAGCTTTAGTATGCTTTCTGCTCAGATATGAACTGTAATATTTAAGATATATTGTTGTTGTTGTAGTTGTTGTTGTAGGGGTTAATGCTATTTTTCAGGATATTATAGGCTCTACATGGCAGCCAGTATAAATGGTGGAGGAAGAACCCAGAAAAATCACGGAAAGAACCACCAACCCATGAGAAGCTGCTGGCAAGCTTTCTCACATAATCACATTGGCCGAACCCAAGACTCAAACCCATGCATGCAGAGGTGAGATGGCAAT
Source organism: Sinohyriopsis cumingii (assembly GCA_028554795.2). Lineage (NCBI taxonomy): Eukaryota > Metazoa > Mollusca > Bivalvia > Unionida > Unionidae > Sinohyriopsis > Sinohyriopsis cumingii. Next base: position 13,339,248 of record CM068840.1, read on the forward strand.
GAACTGGAATGGTCAGCGCTTTAGAACCCCCAGCCACTCTGGGAATATGTAAGATATGTCTTTGCCAGTACAAACAATATCCCTACTGAATTGTCTGAGAACATCATATTCAACCAAAACAAAGGATCAAGAGTGTTTTCCCTGACAAATAAATTGGACTAATGAATGTCAATGAAAAACTGAAAAATTATAGGGAATATTAATTTGTCTTTGTGATTTCCTCAATTATTTCATGATGTGACCTTTTTCTAGTCACACTATATTCAATTAAGGAATTCTAATATATTACTTATTATATAAGCATTACAAGTCAGTGATTGTTTCTATGTAACATCAGAAAACTACTTACGCCTGCGTAAGTACATTTATGGGTGGTGTGATGAGGTTGGGTCTAGATTTTGCCTTATTATGTTGGAACAAAGAGCTGGGCAGGGAAGGGCCAATTGAATTGCCCCCTGTTGGTCACATGGGTTCATTGGCCAATCAGGGGTCAGGGCCTGGAACCGCGCACAGTTACTCGAATGGTAATCAGCGTCCTTTTCAACTTAACTGCAAAGCTGTAGAGACGCTATCCTGGTTCCAGGGAAATATTTTAAGTGGAATTTTAAGTCCCACCTCCGCCCCTATACAACCAACCATTTTTTTTTTAATTTTTTTTTGCATATAATCTGCATATCATAAATACATGTTTATCACTGTTGGTTTTTGTCGCATGGTAGTAGTTTTGCATTTTATCGTGTGTATATGTTTACAATTTCAAGCACTTGATCTTTATTATGTATGTAAGGGCAGTCGGAGCCCAAAAAATGTCAAGCACTTGAGTTTCATTTTATTGCATGGTTGTAGTTTCAAATTTTATCATGTATGTGTAGATGTATAAAATTTCAAACACTTGATCTTTATTATATAGTTTTGCATATTATCATGTGTATACTTGATCTTTACTATGTCTGTAAGGGCGGTCGGAGCCCAAAAGTTCAAGCACTTGAGCTTCATTATGTATGTAAAGTATGCATTTGTATATCTTTTGACTATAATTATGTTTTATTTCTATATATAATATATAATGAAGTCACTGAAAGTGGCCTGCAGCAACAATTATGTAGTTTGTTATTATTTCTTCCCTGATGCTGAACTCTAACAACGTGCACGTTGCAATGTCATTCCTGGGTCATTTATGTGTCTCCTCAGGCTATAAACAAACGCCTCACATCAGAAAAAGACATGGTTATAAACATGATATTTTTAAAACCTAAGAACCACCATTATAAGAAAGAAAGGATTTAACAAAATGAACACAACTTACCGGACATAGGCTTATTTCCATATGTTACATTGTCCAGGTTACACTGACCAGTAGAAGGCCCTACAAGGCCTCCTGGCATACAGATCCCAATCCCATTCTGCTCTCCAAAGGCACACCATCCACAGCCAGGTGTCTTCATACAATCTGCACATTTTGTATTCCCTGAGCAGTCTCTGGGACAGGTAGAATTATCCCCCTGAAGTACTGTGCCACACTCACCACCAGAACAATGCAAGGTGAGATAAGCCAGTGCCATACACTGAAAAAAAGACAATACAAATTACAGTCATGTTTGTGAAAAAAATTGCCTTTTGATCAACATAACAATTTAGCAATAAAACACATCAGATCTTCAGTAATCATTCAGGATCTTCAGTACACTATGCTTCTGTATGCTGACATTATTACACACTTCTGTATGCTGACATTATTACATGCTTCTGTATGCTGACATTATTACATGCTTCTGTATGCTGACAGTATTAAACAATTCTGTATGCTGACATTTTTATCTTGCTTCTGAATTGCTGACAATATTTGATGCTTATTGCATGCTTCTGTATGCTGACATTATTACACGCTTCTGTATGCTGACACTATTACACGCTTCTGTATGCTGACATTATTACACAATGATGTATGCTGACATTATTACATGCTTCTGTATGCTGACATTATAACATCCTTCTGTATGCTGACATTACACACTTCTGTATGCTGACATTATTACATGCTTCTGTATGCTGAAATTATTACATGCTTCTGTATGCTGACATTATTACACACTTCTGTATGCTGACATTATTACATGCTTCTGTATGCTGACATTATTACATGCTTCTGTATGCTGATATTATTACATGCTTCTGTATGCTGATACTAATACATGCTTCTGTATGCTGACATTATTACACACTTCTGTATGCTGACATTATTACACACTTCTGTATGCTGATACTAATACCTGCTTCTGCATGCTGACATTATTACACAATGATGTATGCTGACATTATATGCTTCTGTATGCTGACATTATTACACAATTCTGTATGCTGACATTATTACGTGCTTCTGTATGATGACATTTATTACATGCTTCTGTATGCTGACATTATTACACACTTCTGTATGCTGACATTACATGCTTCTGTATGCTGATATTACATGCTTCTGTATGCTGACATTATTACACACTTCTGTATGCTGACATTACTGCATGCTTCTGTATGCTGACACTATTACATGATTCTGTATGATGACATTATTACATGCTTCTGTATGCTGACATTATTACACAATTCTGTATGCAGACATTACATGCTTCTGTATGCTGACATTACATGCTTTTGTATGCTGACATTATTACATGCTTCTGTATGCTGACATTATTACATGCTTCTGTATGCTGACATTACACACTTCTGTATGCTGACATTATTACATGCTTCTGTATGCTGACATTATAACATCCTTCTGTATGCTGACATTACACACTTCTGTATGCTGACATTATTACATGCTTCTGTATGCTGAAATTATTACATGCTTCTGTATGCTGACATTATTACACACTTCTGTATGCTGACATTATTACATGCTTCTGTATGCTGACATTATTACATGCTTCTGTATGCTGACATTATTACATGCTTCTGTATGCTGATACTAATACATGCTTCTGTATGCTGACATTATTACACACTTCTGTATGCTGACATTATTACACACTTCTGTATGCTGATACTAATACATGCTTCTGTATGCTGACATTATTACACAATGATGTATGCTGACATTATATGCTTCTGTATGCTGACATTATTACACAATTCTGTATGCTGACATTATTATGTGCTTCTGTATGCTGACATTTATTACATGCTTCTGTATGCTGACATTATTACACACTTCTGTATACTGACATTACATGCTTCTGTATGCTGATATTACATGCTTCTGTATGCTGACATTATTACACACTTCTGTATGCTGACATTACTGCATGCTTCTGTATGCTGACACTATTACATGCTTCTGTATGCTGACATTATTACATACTTCTGTATGCTGACATTATTACACAATTCTGTATGCTGACATTACATGCTTTTGTATGCTGACATTATTACATGCTTCTGTATGCTGACATTATTACATGCTTCTGTATGCTGACATTACATGCTTTTGTATGCTGACGTTATTACATTTTTCTGTATGCTGACAAAATTTCATGCTTCTGTAATCTATCTGACAATATGATGTGTCTGTATGCTATCTGACAATATGACATGTTTCTGTATGCTGACATTATGACATGTGTCTGTATACTATCTGACATTATGACATGTATGTGTATGCTATCTGACATTATGACATGTGTTTGCATGCTATCTGACATTATGACATATGTCTGCATCCTATCTGACATTATGACACGTGTCTGTATGCTATCTGACATTATGACATGTGTCTGCATCCTATCTGACATTATGACATGTCTGCATGCTTTTTGACATTACGACATGTGACAGTATGCTATCTGACATTATGACATGTGTCTGTATACTATCTGACATTATGACATGTGTCTGCATACTATCTGACATTATGACATGTCTGTATACTATATGCCATTATGAAATGCATCTGTATACTATCTGACATTATTAATAGAATCTGTGTTGGGGTTTGGACCAAGACAAGGAAATCCCAGTCACGGGGTTAAATTATTTGTTTCCCCATGAGGCTTTGCCAAGGGGGGAGACAAATAATATAACCATACAACTGTGATTTTCTTGTCTCACCCACACATTTTTCTCACCCAATTTTTTTTTTCAATTTAAATTAAAATAACCCTGCATTTTTGCAATATAGTTAGCTGATTCAAAACACAATTTTCATCAGGTACTATTATTGCCTCACACTGTATATAAAGGTCATCAGGTTCTGTACTCTTATACAAAAATCTGAATAATTATCTACATAGAATCAAGCTATATATTTTGCTCTTAGAAAAGAAACAAGAATCAAGAAAAAAACTTATAACTGTTACATGTTGCAAGTATTGCATCATGTACGTCTTGAGCCACATGCGTTTATTATGTAAACTCTCATTAATAGGATTATGTTAATGAGGGTAATGGGGTGCCCAGTCGAATCTAAGTACACAAGTTCTATGCATTATGTTAATGAGGGTAATGGGGTGCCCAGTTGAATCTAAGCACACAAGTTCTATGCATTATGTTAATGAGGGCAATGGGGTGCCCAGTCGAATCTAAGCACACAAGTTTTATGCATTATGTTAATGAGGGTAATGGGGTGCCCAGTCGAATCTAAGCACACAAGTTCTATGCATTATGTTAATGAGGGCAATGGGGTGCCCAGTCGAATCTAAGCACACAAGTTCTAGGCATTACAAAATAGAACATAAAATCATTTGATGCTGTTCCCATATTATCACATTTAGTTGATGGATGTCATGTGAAAATAGCAATAGGAAATTAATAACAGATAACTGTAACTTTCATCAGTTCAAATTTGGAAAAAGTTCTATGGTAGGCAATGCTATGGTAAAGTACACAGTTCAGCCTAACAAAGTGAGTAATGACTGTGAAGAGATTTAAAATCCATGATATTTTTGGATATTTTCTGTCATGGAGATATGGCAAGTGTTGCTCTTCCTGGTATGATGATACACTACATGGAGATATCCTTGTGGAATAGCATGTGGACTAATCAGTAATCAATGAACTGCTCTGATTGGTAAATGCAGAAATTTTCATTTATTTACACTATCGACAATATTACATGCTTAAGTACATTATATGACATTATTACATTCTCTAGTACAATATCTGACATTATTACATGCTCCAGTACACTGACATTATTACATTCTTTAGTACAATATATGACATTATTACATTCTTTAGTACAATATATGTCATTATTACATTCTTTAGTACAATATCTGACATTATTACATTCTTTAGTACAATATATGACATTATTACATTCTTTAGGACAATATATGTCATTATTACATTCTTTAGTACAATATCTGATATTATAACATGCTCCAGTAAACTGACATTATTACATTCTTTAGTACACTATCTGACATTATTACATTCTTTAGTATAATATCTGACATGATTATACGTCTTTTTTTATATAAAAGATGCTTCTTCACAGGATAGCACCATGTTTGTAGCAATGATTCATCATAGTGTACAGCCTAACATAATTAACTTTTATGTCACTTCATGATGCACTCTTTCGATAAAAAGGCATATTTGCTATTCTAAAACAAGTTTTACCCTAAATCATATCAAATTTATAACTTATGTGCTGGGTGCTGGTGAACCTAATGTACCACACTGAACTATAACTGGTTCATGAATTTTCATATTAGCTCTATATGGTTCTTTAGCTGCGTAAAAATAATACATGTAGCCATATGACTTAAACACAGTTTTATAGCTGAGTAAAAATCATGCATGTAGCCATATGACCTCAACACAGTTCTATAGCTGAGTAAATATCAGCCATGTAGCCATATGACCTCAACATGATTCTATAGCCGAGTAAAAATCATGCATGTAGCCATATGACCTCAACATGGTTCTATAGCTGAGTAAAATCATGCACGTAGCCATATGACCTCAACACGGTTCTATAGCTGAGTAAATATCATCCATGTAGCCATATGACTTCAACACAGTTCTATAGCTGAGTAAAAATCACACACGTAGCCATATGACCTCATCAGTTCTATAGCTGAGTAAAAATCATGCAAGTAGCCATATGACCTCAACACAGTTTTATAGCTGAGTAAAAATCATGCACGTAGCCATATGACCTCATGGTTCTATAATTGAGCAAAAATCATGCATGTAGCCATATGACCTCAACATGGTTCTATAACTGAGTAAAAATCATGCACATAGCCATATGACCTCAACACAGTTTTATAGCTGAGTAAAAATCATGCACGTAGCCATATGACCTCATGGTTCTATAATTGAGTAAAAATCATGCATGTAGCTATATGACCTCAACATGGTTCTATAGCAGAGTAAAAATCATGCATGTAGCCATATGATGTCAACACAGTTAAACAGCTGAGTAAAAATCATGCATGAAGCCATACGACCTCAACACGGTTCTATAGCTGAGTAAAAATCATGCACATAGCCATATGACCTCATCACAGTTCTATAGCTGAGTAAAAATCATGAACATAGCCATATGACTTCAACACGGTTATACAGCTGAGTAAAAATCATGCATGAAGCCATATGACATCATCACAGTTCTATAGCTGAGTAAAAATCATGCACATAGCCATATGGCCTCAGCACAGTTCTATAGCTGAGTAAAAATCATGCATGAAGCCATATGACCTCAACATGGTTCTATAGCTGAGTAAAAATCATGCATGTGGCCATATGACCTCATTACTGTTCTATAGCGGAGTAAAAATCATGCATGTAGCCATATGACCTCAACACTGTTTTAAAGCTGAATAAAAATCATGCATGTAGCCATATGACCTCAACAAGAATCATAGCTATAGCTGAGCAAACTTTGGTGAAGCATGTAGTCCATTATTCTCTAATAGGGTGTACTGCTATGCAAAATTCATTGAGGCCTGCAGTCTTATTACCTCAACAAGGGTCCATAACTGTAAATTTCATTGAAGCCTGTGGTCATATTACCTCAATTAGAGTCAACAGCTGTATAAATTGCATTGAGGCCTGTAGTCATATTAGAACAAGTGTAAATAACTGTGTAAATTTCATTGAGGCCTGTAGTCATATTAGCACAACAAAGGTCAATAGCTGTGTAAATGTCATTGAGGCCTGTAGTCATATTACCTCAACTGGGGTCAATAGCTGTGTAAAATTCAGTGAGGCCTGCATTCATATTAGCACAACAAAGGTCAATAGCTGTGTAAAATTCACTGAGGCCTGCATTCATATCAGCACAACAAAGATCAATAGCTGTGTAAATTTCATTGAGGCCTGTGGTCATATTACCTTAGTAAGGGTCAATAGCTGTGTAAAATTCATTAAGGCCTGTAGTCATATTACCTCAACAGGGGTCAATAGATGCATAAATTACACTGAGACCTGCTTTAAGTCCTGGCAAAATTACCATATCGGGAAAAACTGTTGATGTCTAAACCTATTCCCACTTAATTCTATAACTTAATCTGTTGCAGTCCCATTCTTTGCTGATCACAGTGAAAAATCTGAAAATGCCATGTGTAAATTGGAAGTCATGTGACTCAGTATAATACCAAGGTAAACCATTAAGTGCAGGAAATTACTATAATAGCAACTGTGAGGGCTTCTTTAATAAAGGCATGACATTTTAACTAGGAACAGCAGCAATGGCTCACCATAGCAAATCTTCATACTTTTCATTTCATACTCTAAACCCTCCCCAACCCACCAAAACAATGACCTACAAATGCAAACTCTATCACACACATTATGTCTGTCAGCAATAGCTGCATATGAAATGATTGCTTAGAAATACCTTTACTGTCACTGTAATTTCAATGTCTGTACATCTGACCTCTGACCCCCTCAAAATAGATCCCATGCCAAGAAGACAACATTTACACCCTTGTCACATACAGTGAACATAGGGGCAACAAAACCGTAAAGTTTTGTGTTTACACAGGGACAAGAAAACTACAGTGCTTAGTGAATTTTCACACTTGATTTAAGAGATATGGTAACAGACATACAAATGTTCTGAAAATATTCCTTATGTTTTTTTGGTTTTTTTTTAAAGCACGTGGATAATAAAATATCCACGTCATAATGAGTATCAAATATAATGTGTCATAACTTTCTGTATGATTTTACTTTGGTAGGTAATTACTGACACAAACCTGAACCTCGGTGTTATACAATATTTTTGACCACTAAGAAAAATGATAACTGCGCAACAGACCTACCTCCTGTAGTAGTACACTCCACACACATTCCCTTGAATTGCCCTCTGCTCCAGGCGACTCAAGACATGTGGAGCATGTTGTGTGTTTGTAGCATGGATCAGGGCAGGGATCTGGTGGACAAACTTCAAACTTTCTGGCAGGCTCCAATCCCACAAGTGGACGATGCCCTTCACTAAAGCAGTTCCAGTCAGCCACTGGGTAAGCTTCTCTCTCACTCAGACTCTCCGCTATAAATGTGAAAGGTATAATTGTTTGATATGTGGAAAACAATTCTAGTTGATTCATTTTCTGAGGTACTAATTTTACTGATGAATTAGAAATTGATATTTCATACATTTAAGATTTTGTATCATCTGGTTTTAATTCTGTCATTAAAGACAGTATCATATAGTCTGAATTCTGCCATTTAAGACAGTATCATATAGTCTGAATTCTGCCATTTAAGACAGTATCATATAGTCTGAATTCTGCCATTTAAGACTGTATCATATAGTCTGAATTCTGCCATTTAAGACTATCATATAGTCTGAATTCTGTCACTGAAGACTGTATCATATAGTCTGAATTCTGCCATTTAAGACTGTATCATCTGGTTTGAAATCTGTCATTTAATACTGTATCATATTGTCTGAATTCTGCCATTTAAGACAGTATCATATAGTCTGAATTATGCCATTTTAGACAGTATATCATTTGAATTCTGCCATTTAAGACTATCATACAGTCTGAATTCTGCCATTTAAGACCATTTCATATTGTCTGAATTCTGCCATTTTAGACAGTATCATATCGTTTGAATTCTGCCATTTAAGACTGTATTATCTGGTTTGAATTCTGTCATCGAAGACTGTATCATCTGGTTTGAATTCTGTCATTGAAGACTGTATCATATAGTCTGAATTCTGCCATTTAAGACCATTTCATATTGTCTGAATTCTGTCATTTAAAACTGTATCATATTGTCAGAATTCTGCCATTTAAGACAGTATTATCTGGTTTGAATTCTATCCCTTTAAGACTGTATCATCTGGTTTGAATTCTGCCACTTTAAGACTGTATCATATAGTCTGAATTCTGTCATTTAAGCCTGTATCATATTGTCTGAATTCTGCCATTTAAGACTGTATCATATTGTCTGAATTCTGCCATTTAAGATGGTATTATCTGGTTTGAATTCTGTCATTTAAGACTGTATCATATAGTCTGAATTGTCATTTAAGACTGTATCATATTGTCTGAATTCTGCCATTTAAGACCATTTCATATAGTCTGAATTCTGCCATTTAAGACCATTTCATATAGTCTGAATTCTGCCATTTAAGACTGTATCATCTGGTTTGAATTCTGTCACTTTAAGATGCTGAATTGAACATTCAGGTTCTTGTTATAATACTAACTGTTAACTGACCCATGTTTTTTCAGGATAATTTTAGCCATGAAACTGACTGATTCAACGACAATAATAAGCACATACTTGTTGCACCGTTGCTTTGTGTTGACAAAGCATTAATGCCTGAACTGGGCGAAGGCATTTATTACTCAGGTATTACCTCCAAAGATCCCAATAAAATGGTCAGTCTCAAGTGTGTTATATGCCATTTATTCTTCAGTGACAAGAATATCTTATAGTCAAACTTCATTATAACCAGTTCTGACAATGCTCATATTCTGGTGATTGTGGTTATCTGGTTATGAGCATACAGTTCTCAACTAGATGATGCCCCTTTCTGGGGATCAAATGCACCCATCTTCTATCCCCAGATCCGACAGTTCATTCTTTTAGTCCTAAATACTCCCACCCACCTACCCATTTTCTGGGAATATGGCAGGTGTGCATACTGAATTTCAGATCAGCACCTTTTTCAATCAGGACTAACTGGACATCAAAATAAGTCTTTCAATGAAAACCCCGTACAAATATGACTATCCAATCAGGATGATAGGCAATAACAAGTTTTTTTAGATGGCCATATTGGAAGTCTGATTAGCATCCTTTCATTTGGGATCAACTGAACTTGGACCATAATAGTGTGTATGATTCAAGACAGTCTTCAAATTAGTTCGAAAGAAGAGTCAATAACAAACCTGCACTAATGGATGGACAGACAACAGACAGCAGAGACGATGGACGATAGATCACAGGTAACAGGAATCTTATGAGACCTTCTGGTCTATGAACAGAAGAGGTAAAAATTGCAAAATGTCCTGTCATTACCACACTCATACCATTGATATGCTGAGTCAGCTAAGTTTTCTTAGGATTTCAGAACATATCATCTACATCAATTGCTCCATTATATGGATGATTTCAGAACATATTATCTACATCGATTGCTGCATTATATGAATGATTTCAGAACATATTATCTACATCGATTACTGCATTATATGAATGATTTCAGAACATATTATCTACATCGATTACTGCAATATATGAATGATTTCATAACATATTATCTACATCAATTGCTCCATTATATGAATGATTTCATAACATATTATCTACATTGATTACTGCATTATATGAATGATTTCAGAACATATTATCTACATCGATTACTGCATTATATGAATGATTTCAGAACATATTATCTACATCGATTACTGCAATATATGAATGATTTCATAACATATTATCTACATCAATTGCTCCATTATATGAATGATTTCATAACATATTATCTACATTGATTACTGCATGATATGAATGATTTCAGAACATATTATCTACATCGATTACTGCATTATATGGATGATTTCATAACATATTATCTACATTGATTACTGCATGATATGAATGATTTCATAACATATTATCTACATCAATTACTGCATTATATGGATGATTTCATAACATATTATCTAGATCGACTGCTGCAATATATGAATGATTTCAGAACATATTATCTACATCGATTACTGCATTATATGAATGATTTTATAACATATTATCTACATCAATTACTGCATTATATGAATGATTTCGTAACATATTGTCTACATCGATTACTGCATTATATGAATGATTTTATAACATATTATCTACATCAATTACTGCATTATATGAATGATTTCATAACATATTGTCTACATCGATTACTGCATTATATGAATGATTTCAGAACATATTATCTACATCAATTACTGCATTATATGAATGATTTCAGAACATATTATCTACATCAATTACTGCATTATATGAATGATTTCATAACATATTATCTACATCAATTACTGCATTATATGAATGATTTCATAACATATTGTCTACATCGATTACTGCAATATATGAATGATTTCAGAACATATTACCTACATCAATTACTGCATTATATGAATGATTTCAGAACATATTATCTACATCAATTACTGCATTATATGGATGATTTCATATCATATTGGATGATTTCATAACATATTATCATATCGATTACTACAATATATAGATGATTTCAGAACATATTACCTACATCAATTACTGCATTATATGAATGATTTCAGAACATATTATCTAAATCAATTGCTCCATTACATGAATGATTTCAGAACATATTAGCTACATCAATTACTGCATTACATGAATGATTTCAGAACATATTACCTACATCCATTACTGCATTATATGAATGATTTCAGAACATATTACCTACATCGATTACTGCATTATATGAATGATTTCAGAACATATTATCTACATCGATTACTGCAATATATGAATGATTTCATAACATATTGTCTACATCGATTACTGCAATATATGAATGATTACAGAACATATTACCTACATCAATTACTGCATTATATGAATGATTTCAGAACATATTATCTACATCGATTACTGCATTATATGGATGATTTCATAACATATTGGATGATTTCATAACATATTATCTACATCGATTACTACAATATATAGATAATTTCAGAACATATTACCTACATCAATTACTGCATTATATGAATGATTTCAGAACATATTATCTAAATAAATTGCTCCATTACATGAATGATTTCAGAACATATTACCTACATCAATTACTGCATTACATGAATGATTTCAGAACATATTACCTACTTCCATTACTGCATTATATGAACGATTTCAGAACATATTAACTATATCGATTACTGCATTATATGAATGATTTCAGAACATATTATCTACATCGATTACTGCAATATATGAATGATTTCATAACATATTGTCTACATCGATTACTGCAATATATGAATGATTTCAGAACATATTACCTACATCAATTACTGCATTATATGAATGATTTCAGAACATATTATCTACATCGATTACTGCATTATATGAATGATTTCAGAACATATTATCTACATCAATTACTGCATTATATGAATGATTTCAGAACATATTATCTACATCAATTACTGCATTATATGAATGATTTCATAACATATTATCTACATCAATTACTGCATTATATGAATGATTTCATAACATATTGTCTACATCGATTACTGCAATATATGAATGATTTCAGAACATATTACCTACATCAATTACTGCATTATATGAATGATTTCAGAACATATTATCTACATCAATTACTGCATTATATGGATGATTTCATATCATATTGGATGATTTCATAACATATTATCATATCGATTACTACAATATATAGATGATTTCAGAACATATTACCTACATCAATTACTGCATTATATGAATGATTTCAGAACATATTATCTAAATCAATTGCTCCATTACATGAATGATTTCAGAACATATTAGCTACATCAATTACTGCATTACATGAATGATTTCAGAACATATTACCTACATCCATTACTGCATTATATGAATGATTTCAGAACATATTACCTACATCGATTACTGCATTATATGAATGATTTCAGAACATATTATCTACATCGATTACTGCAATATATGAATGATTTCATAACATATTGTCTACATCGATTACTGCAATATATGAATGATTACAGAACATATTACCTACATCAATTACTGCATTATATGAATGATTTCAGAACATATTATCTACATCGATTACTGCATTATATGGATGATTTCATAACATATTGGATGATTTCATAACATATTATCTACATCGATTACTACAATATATAGATAATTTCAGAACATATTACCTACATCAATTACTGCATTATATGAATGATTTCAGAACATATTATCTAAATAAATTGCTCCATTACATGAATGATTTCAGAACATATTACCTACATCAATTACTGCATTACATGAATGATTTCAGAACATATTACCTACTTCCATTACTGCATTATATGAACGATTTCAGAACATATTAACTATATCGATTACTGCATTATATGAATGATTTCAGAACATATTATCTACATCGATTACTGCAATATATGAATGATTTCATAACATATTGTCTACATCGATTACTGCAATATATGAATGATTTCAGAACATATTACCTACATCAATTACTGCATTATATGAATGATTTCAGAACATATTATCTACATCGATTACTGCATTATATGAATGATTTCATAACATATTGGATGATTTCATAACATATTATCTGCATCGATTACTGCAATATATAGATGATTTCAGAACATATTACCTACATCAATTACTGCATTATATGAATGATTTCAGAACATATTATCTACATCAATTACTGCATTATATGAATGATTTCATAACATATTATCTACATCGATTACTGCAATATATGAATGATTTCTTAACATACTATCTACATCGACTGCTGCAATATATGAATGATTTCATAACATATTATCTACATCAATTACTGCATCATATGAATGATTTCATAACATATTATCTACATCGATTACTGCATGATATGGATGATTTCATAACATATTACCTACATCAATTACTGCATTATATGAATGATTTCAGAACATATTATCTACATCAATTACTGCATTATATGAATGATTTCTGAACATATTACCTACATCAATTACTGCATTTTATGAATGATTTCAGAACATATTATCTACATCAATTACTGCATTATATGAATGATTTCAGAACATATTATCTACATCGATTACTGCATTATATGGATGATTTCATAACATATTGGATGATTTCATAACATATTATCTACATCGATTAATGCAATATATAGATGATTTCAGAACATATTACCTACATCAATTACTGCATTATATGAATGATTTCAGAACATATTATCTACATCAATTACTGCAATATATGAATGATTTCAGAACATATTACCTACATCAATTACTGCATTATATGAATGATTTCAGAACATATTATCTACATCAATTACTGCAATATATGAATGATTTCATAACATATTATCTACATCGATTACTGCATTATATGAATGATTTCAGAACATATTATCTACATCAATTACTGCATTATATGAATGATTTCAGAACATATTATCTACATCGATTACTGCAATATATGAATGATTTCATAAAATATTATCTACATCGATTACTGCATTATATGGATGATTTCATAACATATTACCTACATCAATTGCTGCATTATATGGATGATTTCAGAACATATTACCTACATCAGTTACTGCATTATATGAATGATTTCAGAACATATTATCTACATCGATTACTGCATTATATGGATGATTTCATAACATATTATCTACATCGATTACTGCAACATATGGATGATTTCAGAACATATTACCTACATCGATTACTGCATTATATGAATGATTTCAGAACATATTATCAACATCAATTGCTCCATTATATGAATGATTTCAGAGCATATTATCTACATCGATTGCTGCATTATATGAATGATTTCATAACATATTATCTACATCGACTGCTGCAATATATGAATGATTCAGAACATATTATCTACAACAGTTGCTGGAGAATGTGGAAGATCATTCAGTGCATGGTTCTTGAAAACTTAACCATTTCACATTAAAATCTCTTATGCTTTTGCACCATACAAGATCTGTTTCAAAACTGGATGTGTATAATGGTATAGATCACAGTAATTCTTTGGGATCCAGGACATGGAATGGCCTCCCTCTCTAGATGTACAATCAATTACTAACCTTCAAATGTTAAGACTTTTGTTGTTGTTATTCTAGGGTTTAACGCCATTTTTCAGCACAAGATAGACTATACATGGCAGCCAGTATAACTGGTGGAGGAAGAACCCTGGCAAACCCAGGAAAGAACCACTGACCCACGAGAAGCTACTGGCAGGCTTTCCCAAGTACCCACGCTAGCCGAGCCTTGGACTCAAACAATGTTAAGACTAGATGTACAATCCATTACTAACCTTCTTCAAATGTTAAGACTAGATGTACAATCCATCACTAACCTTCAAATGTTAAGACTAGATGTACAATCCATCACTAACCTTCTTCAAATGTTAAGACTAGATGTACAATCCATTACTAACCTTCAAATGTTAAGAAAGAATGTTTCCATTATACAGGATCCTGTGGTAAATGCTGTTAATGTTTTTGTTTTTAAATCAATGTAGCTATTTTATGTGATGTGTATGTTCTACATAAGCACCATCTCTGCATCTGATATTGCTTGTATTTTCCTTTGTGTATTCTCCACACTTTGTCCTCTATGTTTAAGTTTTGGTCTTCTTATTTAATGTCCAGTTTGCATTTTTATTTTGTACTGTTATCCTGTTCATGTCTCACTTTGATATTTGTTTTATGGACCTTTGAGAAATAACTCTTTTGCAACTGATAATGCTCATTTCATATCAGGGAATGAATGAAACAAAGTGAACACAAATGATTGTGTAATAATAAACATGAAGGCCAGGGCCTGATTATTAAGGTCAGGGCCTGATTATTAAGAGCAGGGCCTGATTATTAAGGCCACAACCAAACTGTTGATGTTGGTACTGCCAGTAGAAAAGTGACTGCTATCACATTTCACACTATTGTGGCCCCACAAAGCATAAGGATTTTTAATAAAAGTTTATCAAGATCTGTCCAACAGAACTGTCTTCAGTCTTCATCTACTTCAAACTCAGTGAAATTCATTATATGAAGATCTCTAAACCATCTGGCCTGGCCTCAGGTTCATTACAGTGAGATCTCTAAACCATCTGGCCTGGCCTCAGGTTCATTACACTGTGATCTCTAAACCATCTGGCCTGGCCTGAGGTTCATTACACTGTGATCTCTAAACCATCTGGCCTGGCCTCAGGTTCATTACACTGAGATCTCAAAACCATCTTGCCTGGCCTTAGATTCACTTTGCTGAGATCTCTAAACCATATACCATGACCTCAGGTTCACAAAACTGTGATCTCTAAACTCTCTTGCCTGGCCACAGGTTCCCTATACTGAGATCTCTAAACGATATTGCTTGGCCCCAGATTCACTAAATACTGATCTCAAAACCAAACTGCTTGGCCCCAGATTCACTAAACTGAGATCTCAAAACCAAACTGCTTGGCCCCATATTCACTAAATTGAGATCATGAAACCATATTGCTAGGCCCTAGGTTCATTATACTGAGATCTCTAAACCATCTTGTTCACTATATTGAGATCTTTAAACCATGTTTCTTAGCCCCAGGTTTACTACAGTGAGATCTCTGAACCTTATTTCTTGGCCTCAGTTTCCCAAAAATGAGATCTTTAAACAATCTTGCCTTTGCACTAGGTTCACTATACTGAGTTCTCTAAGCCATCCTGCATTGCTTGCAATCCACTATACTGAGTTCTCTAAGCCATACTGCATTGCTTGAGATCCACTATACTGAGTTCTCTAAGCCATCCTGCATTGCTTGAGATCCACTATACTGAGTTCTCTAAGCCATACTGCATTGCTTGAGATCCACTATACTGAGTTCTCTAAGCCATCCTGCATTGCTTGAGATCCACTATACTGAGTTCTCTAAGCCATCCTGCGTTGCTTGAGATCCACTATACTGAGTTCTCTAAGCCATACTGCATTGCTTGAGATCCACTATACTGAGTTCTCTAAGCCATCCTGCGTTGCTTGAGATCCACTATACTGAGTTCTCTAAGCCATCCTGCCTTGCTTGAGATCCATTACACTGAGTTCTCTAAGCCATCCTGCCTTGCTTCAGATCCACTATACTGAGTTCTCTAAGCCATACCGCATTGCTTGAGATCCATTATACTGAGTTCTCTAAGCCATCCTGCATTGCTTGAGATCCATTATACTGAGTTCTCTAAGCCATCCTGCATTGCTTGAGATCCATTATACTGAGTTCTCTAAGCTATACTGCATTGCATGAGATCCACTATACTGAGTTCTCTAAGCCATACTGCATTGCCTGAGATCCACTATACTGAGTTCTCTAAGCCATACTGCATTGCTTGAGATCCATTATACTGAGTTCTCTAAGCCATACTGCATTGCATGAGATCCACTATACTGAGTTCTCTAAGCCATCCTGCATTGCTTGAGATCCACTATACTGAGTTCTCTAAGCCATCCTGCATTGCTTGAGATCCATTATACTGAGTTCTCTAAGCCATCCTGCATTGCATGAGATCCACTATACTGAGTTCTCTAAGCCATACTACACTGCTTGAGATCCATTATACTGAGTTCTCTAAGCCATCCTGCATTGCTTGAGATCCATTATACTGAGTTCTCTAAGCCATCCTGCATTGCTTGAGATCCATTATACTGAGTTCTCTAAGCCATCCTGCATTGCTTGAGATCCATTATACTGAGTTCTCTAAGCTATACTGCATTGCATGAGATCCACTATACTGAGTTCTCTAAGCCATACTGCATTGCTTGAGATCCATTATACTGAGTTCTCTAAGCCATCCTGCATTGCATGAGATCCACTATACTGAGTTCTCTAAGCCATACTGCACTGCTTGAGATCCATTATACTGAGTTCTCTAAGCCATCCTGCATTGCTTGAGATCCATTATACTGAGTTCTCTAAGCCATACTGCATTGCTTGAGATCCATTATACTGAGTTCTCTAAGCCATCCTGCCTTGCTTGAGATCCATTATACTGAGTTCTCTAAGCCATACTGCATTGCTTGAGATCCACTATACTGAGTTCTCTAAGCCATACTGCATTGCTTGAGATCCACTATACTGAGTTCTCTAAGCCATCCTGCATTGCTTGAGATCCATTATACTGAGTTCTCTAAGCCATCCTGCATTGCTTGAGATCCACTATACTGAGTTCTCTAAGCCATACTGCTTTGCTTGAGATCCATTATACTGAGTTCTCTAAGCCATACTGCCTTGCTTGAGATCCATTATAATGAGTTCTCTAAGCCATCCTGCATTGCTTGAGATCCATTATACTGAGTTCTCTAAGCCATCCTGCATTGCTTCAGATCCATTATACTGAGTTCTCTAAGCCATACTGGGTTGCTTCAGATCCATTATACTGAGTTCTCTAAGCCATACTGGGTTGCTTAAAATCCATTATACTGAGTTCTCTAAGCCATCCTGCATTGTTTGAGATCCATTATACTGAGTTCTCTAAGCCATACTGCATTGCTTGAGATCCACTATACTGAGTTCTCTAAGCTATCCTGCATTGCTTGAGATCCACTATACTGAGTTCTCTAAGCCATCCTGCATTGCTTGAGATCCATTACACTGAGTTCTCTAAGCCATCCTGCATTGCTTGAGATCCATTACACTGAGTTCTCTAAGCCATCCTGCATTGCTTGAGATCCATTATACTGAGTTCTCTAAGCCATACTGCATTGCATGAGATCCACTATACTGAGTTCTCTAAGCCATACTGCATTGCATGAGATCCACTATACTGAGTTCTCTAAGCCATCCTGCATTGCTTGAGATCCATTATACTGAGTTCTCTAAGCCATCCTGCATTGCTTGAGATCCATTATACTGAGTTCTCTAAGACATACTGCATTGCTTGAGATCCACTATACTGAGTTCTCTAAGCCATACTGCATTGCTTGAGATTCACTATACTGAGATCTCTAAGCCATCCTGTATTGTTTGAGATCGATTATACTGAGTTCTCTAAGCCATCCAATGTGATCCAGTTCAAACTGGATTGAATGATGCATCCATGATATCACGATGCAAGCTTTGTGTGTGTTGAACAAAATTGATGCTACCTTGTTATCTGTTATGATGAGAGCTAACATCTTCTTTTCTCAACCCATTTACCTTGCACCACTGTTAAAACATATGGCGATCAAAAAAAAATTATGGATGTTTTTTTAAATAACAGTTAAGGTGCACAGCATTCAAAGATCAGGAATAAATACACTTTGGTTAAACTATATTTGTAATAAATTTTAGAAAAACAATATTCAAGACAAGTTAATTCACCTACATGATTGACCATGTTATCATGTGCTTCAGACATTCACAGCCCCTAAGCGATGTGTTTCCAGGACTCATCAAGGAATTTTTTATGTGCGTTCAAACATTTTCAGGGAGAATTTTAGTTAGCAAAATTTAACTGTCTCTATCTTCTGCTTTATCACTACATAAACATTATAGATATAAATGACAAAGAAACAAGAGTCCCTCAGGGATTCTGATGTTAATGCTGATCAAACAGAATTTCCAAGAATTGAAGACAACTTCTTCTTTTCAACTGCTGATTGTTGACACTATCTCTGATATTCCTTAGCAATAAGATTTTCAAATCTGTAATTAGTAAAAGATCATTTGGGACAAACAAGACATCATTATCAGATATTCTGGTAAAAACTCCATGCCAATATAACCACATATTCTGAAGGAAAAGAAATAAGGTTTTCAAGATGGCCATCAAGAAAGCTTTATTTGCATTTATGGCAAACTTGTGCTAAGTAAGAGATGTATGACATAAGCTCCTCTGATTTAAACAAAAATACAGCCATTAAATTAACATACTACCCCATTAAATTAGCATACTATCCCATTAAAGTAACATACTACCCCATTAAATTAGCATACTATCCCATTAAAGTAACATACTACCCCATAAAAATAACATACTACCCCATTAACATACTACCCCAGACCATTAAATTAACATACTAGCCCATTAAATTAACATATTACCTCATTAATTTTAACACACTACCCCATTAAATTAACATACTACCCCAGACCATTAAATTAACATACTAGCCCATTAAATTAACATATTACCCCATTAATTTTAACATACTACCCCATTAAATTAACATACTACCCCAGACCATTAAATTAACATACTAGCCCATTAAATTAACATATTACCCCATTAATTTTAACATACTACCCCATTAAATTAACATACTACCCGAGACCATTCATTTTATTACCATTAAATTAACATACTACCCCAGACCATTAAATTAACATACCACCCTATTAATTTTAACATACTACCCCATTCAATTTAATACTACCCCAGACCATTAAATTAACATACTACCCCAGACCATTAAATTAACATACTACCCTATTAATTTTAACATACTACCCCATTAAATTAACATACTACCCCAGATCATTAAATTAACATACTACCCCAGACCATTAAATTAACATACCACCCCATTCAATTTAATACTACCCCAGACCATTAAATTAACATACTACCCTATTAATTTTAACATACTACCCCATTAAATTAACATACTACCCCAGACCATTAAATTAACATACCACCCCAGACCTTTAAATTAACATACTACCCCAGACCATTAAATTAACATACCACCCCATTCAATTTAATACTACCCCAGACCATTAAATTAACATACTACCCAGATCATTAAATTAACATACTACCCCAGACCATTAAATTAACATATTACCCCATTAAATTCAGATACTACCCCATTAATTTTAACATACTACCCAGACCATTAAATTAACATACTATCCCAGACCATTAAATTAACATACCATCCCATTCAATGTAATACTACCCCAGACCATTAAATTAACATACTACCCCAGACCATTAAATTAACATACCACCCCATTCAATTTAATACTACCCCAGACCATTAAATTAACATACTACCCCATTCAATTTACACACTACCCAAGATCATTAAATTAACATACTACCCCAGACCATTAAATTAACATACCACCCCATTCAATTTAATACTACCCCAGACCATTAAATTAACATACTACCCCATTCAATTTAATACTACCCCAGACCATTAAATTAACATACCACCCCATTCAATTTAATACTACCCCAGACCATTAAATTAACATACTACCCCATTCAATTTACATACTACCCAAGATCATTAAATTAACATACTACCCCAGACCATTAAATTAACATACCACCCCATTCAATTTAATACTACCCCAGACCATTAAATTAACATACCATCCCATTCAATTTACATACTACCCCAGACCATTAAATTAACATACTACCCCAGACCATTAAATTAACATACCACCCCATTCAATTTAATACTACCCCAGACCATTAAATTAACACACTACCCCATTCAATTTACATACTACCCAAGACCATTAAATTAACATACTACCCCAGTGAGTAACTACCTGTGTCATCTATTTGATCCAACTGGTTTTATCCCATATGAATTATTTATTTATTCATTATTTTTGTAAAATATATCAATAACAAACATTCTGCATTTCTAAATTTAAAATGTGATACATTAAATTCAATTTAAAGATTTTTATTCCCGCCAATAAATTCAAATATTTGGAAAATTTCAAAGACTTTTTAAACAAATTCAAGGATTTTTCAAGGATGTAACCATCATTCTGGCAGCCTAAGTGGTTAGAGCATCCAGCTCCAGTGCAGGAAGTCAAGACTTATAAAAATGGTACCAGCAGCTGCCTCGTTTAGTGCTCAGCATTAAAAGGTTAGTGAAGGGACCAATTGGCCTGGTGTCAGGATAATGTGACTGGGTGTGACATGATGCCACCTGTCTGTGGCATGATGCCCAGTGGTAGGTATCATTATAAACATGAAACTACAGATATGATGGAGATAGGACTAAAATTGTTAAAGGTATGTTAAAAATCCAAATCACACACACACACACACACACACAGATGTAACCAACTTTTTAAAATTCAAGGAATTTTCAGGGTACCAGTAGCCCTTCAAAAACAAGATTGTTTCAAGGTTGCACAACTATTAGTTCAGCTGTGAAACAGACTACTCACATGTAAAAATGGATTATGGTGCAAATAAAATTGCATATGCAAGTACCATTTAATTTGTAATCATTAATCATTCATGTAATTATCAAGCATTTATGTAATTATTAAGCATTTATGCTAATTTTCTACTCAATACATTAAAATTCATAAACTCATCAAGGGCAGACATTTTACAATTTTCACCCACCAATTCTATGATGGTCACCATTAACATGGAATGATGTAAATGGACCAAAAAAAAAACACCAAATACTCTACCATTGTCACTCGCTGGGGCATTTCAATGTCCAAAATGGTCCAGTCCAATACTGTCCTATACAAGGATTACTAAACAGCTAGACAACAATGAATTAATGGACACAATACTCACTACTATCTGAACTTGTAAGTATTTAGTACTGGAAAATAACTTGGAGACAGGTATAATGCAATTACTTTACTCACTTTTTCTATTGAAATTTCTGGTCCACATGCATTTGAGTCCTACACATGCATTACATGTTGTGGCTGCACACGTTTGGTCAATGCATTCAGATGCATTAGTTATCTCCCTTTGTGGGATTGTCTTTCCTGAAGGAGTCTTGCACTGGAGATATTTCTCACAGTTGTCATCTTTAGCAACACAATGGCCTCCTGGACAGTTGCTGCACCATTTGCAAACCTGGTAATTGCACATACAAAATTTAAAAGCTTAAATAAACATGATCATCATCATCCGTAAATACCCAGTATGTCTCATCCTTCTTGCACGATGATATACATGTACTGCAAAATCAGAAATATTTGGAGTATACTTAATTTTGACATTCTTCATGGGTAATGAACATCCATGACATTTAATCCACTATAAAAAATGTTACTGTTTATTGGATATTGAGATAAAATGTCCGATCCTCCCCTCCAAATATTACCCCACTAAACAGTCTGTCAGAGATTCCGCTACTGCTATTAACCCCTCTAAATGGTCTGTCAGCAATTCTATTGCCCCTTCTAAATGGTCTGTCAGCGATTCTGCTATTAACTCCACTAAACGGTCTGTCAGAGATTCCACTATTGCCTCCACTAAATGGTTTGTCAGAGATTCCGCTACTGCTATTAACCCCACTAAATGGTCTGTCAGCGATTCTGCTATTTCCCCCTCTAAATGGTCTGTCAGCGATTCTGCTATTAACCCCATTAAATGGTCTGTCAGCGATTCTGCTATTACCCCCACTAAATGGTCTGTCAGAGATTCTGATATTAACCCCACTAAATGGTCTGTCAGAGATTCTCCTATTTCCCCCTCTAAATGGTCTGTCAGAGATTCCGATATTACCCCCACTAAATGGTCTGAAAGAGATTCTGCTATTACCCTCACTAAATGGTCTGTCAGAGATTCTGCTATTAACCTCACTAAATGGTCTGAAAGAGATTCTGCTATTACCCCCACTAAATGGTCTGTCAGAGATTCTGCTATTAACTCCACTAAATGGTCTGAAACAGATTCTGCTATTACCCCCACTAACTGGTCTGTCAGAGATTCTGCTATTACCCCCACTAAATGGTCTGTCAGAGATTCTGCTATTACCCCCACTAAATGATCTGTCAGAGATTCTGCTATTACCCCCACTAAATGGTCTGTCAGAGATTCCGCTATTACCCCTACTAAAAGCTCTGTCAGAGATTCTGCTATTACCCCCACTAAATGGTCTATCAGAGATTCCACTATTACCCCCACTAAATGGTCTGTCAGAGATTCTGCTATTACTCCCACTAAATGGTCTGTCAGAGATTCTGCTATTACCCCCACTAAAAGGTCTGTCAGAGATTCTGCTATTACCCCTACTAAATGGTCTGAAAGAGATTCTGCTATTACCCCCACTAAATGGTCTGTCAGAGATTCCACTATTACCCCCACTAAATGGTCTGTCAGCGATTCCACTATTACCCCCACTAAATGGTCTGTCAGAGATTCTATTACCCCCACTAAATGGTCTGTCAGCGATTCTGCTTTTAACCCCACTAAATGGTCTGTCAGAGATTCTGCTATTACCCCCACTAAATGGTCTGTCAGAGATTCCACTATTACCCCCACTAAATGGTCTGTCAGCAATTCCACTATTACCCCCACTAAATGGTCTGTCAGCGATTCCACTATTACCCCCACTAAATGGTCTGTCAGAGATTCTGCTATTACCCCCACTAAATGGTCTGAAAGAGATTCTGCTATTACCCCCACTAAATGGTCTGTCAGAGATTCCACTATTACCCCCACTAAATGGTCTGTCAGCGATTCCACTATTACCCCCACTAAATGGTCTGTCAGAGATTCTGCTATTACCCCCACTAAATGGTCTGTCAGCGATTCTGCTTTTAACCCCACTAAATGGTCTGTCAGAGATTCTGCTATTACCCCCACTAAATGGTCTGTCAGAGATTCCACTATTACCCCCACTAAATGGTCTGTCAGCAATTCCACTATTACCCCCACTAAATGGTCTGTCAGCGATTCCACTATTACCCCCACTAAATGGTCTGTCAGAGATTCTGCTATTACTCCCACTAAATGGTCTGTCAGAGATTCCACTATTACCCCCACTAAATGGTCTGTCAACAATTCCACTATTACCCCCACTAAATGGTCTGTCAGCGATTCTGCTTTTAACCCCACTAAATGGTCTGAAAGAGATTCTGCTATTAACCCCACTAAATGGTCTGTCAGAGATTCCACTATTACCCCCACTAAATGGTCTGAAAGAGATTCTGCTAGGGCTGCACAGCTACCAGCACTTTGTACCAGCAAGGACAGAAAAAGTCGATACAAGGACTAATTTAATTGTCAACTGCACAAAGTAGCAACAATGTAAAAAATACTTTAAAAAAAGAAAATGAAGTGAATGTGATTCTGACCTTCACGAGAGCTGTGTTCATACAAAACATCGCAAATCAACACCACTAGAGTAGTGTAATCCCTAGTCCAAGTTTCCCTAGACCCTTCCCACCCTATTTTAGATATTTTTACATCTATGTTGGGATGTGGGGTCGAAACTAACTGCCTACTGAAAAGTTAGCAGTTGCTGCCACGGCATGGTGGCAGAATAGGGTAGCTGCTTACTAATGTTTATAGCAAACTTAAACAACCTTATATAAAGCCATGCTTGCATGAAATAGACAGGAACCCAATTTATTTTCTCATATTGTTGTGTCTTTAATCTACCAACTGATGAAACAAGTGTTGATGAAGTATGACCTGCTATTCGCCATTTGCAATGTTTGTCACCTGACTAAAAAAATTACGCAACCTACAAATGTCCATGACATCTGAGGCCAAATAGTTACATGATGTCAATATTAAACCCTTTTCCAATTCTGTTGTATAAAAAAATTTAAAAAATTAGGCGAAAGTCACAGGTTCGAAAAAAATAACTAAAGCATATTCAATTCTCCATATATTTATTCCAAGAACAATGACCATAAAAGAAAGAAAGAAATAATGAATGAAACGTAAAACCAAAACAAGATGATTAGATAATTACCAAATGCAGTATATGAAAGCACAAAGTAAATAAAACAAAAGTGACTAATGAACAAGATATTTTGCTGCAAAGATCAATTATCTATTTATTTAGTACTACATACATACATACATACATTTAACTTGCATATGTCAGGAACTAAAATACATTGGGAGTAAAATAAAACAATAACAGATGTTCTTTTTCAACAGAGGTTGTAGTATTCTTATGTGTCCAAACAATAAAGCTATCTTCTGAACCAGCATTGACCACTGACCAAGCAATGTGACTATTTAAAACAGCACTAACCATACAATAAAACTATCTTCTGAACCAGGATTGACCAGTGACCAAGCAATGTGACTATTTAAAACAGCACTGATCATACAACAGAATTATCTTCTGACCCTGCAGAGACCATGACCAAGCAATGTGACTATTTAAAACAGCACTGATCATACAAAGAAACTATATTCTGAACCTGCAGAGATCATTGACCAAGCAATGTGACTATTAAAAACAGCACTGATCATACAAAAAAACTATCTTCTGAACCTGCAGAGACCACTGACCAAGCAATGTGACTAATTAAAACAGCACTGATCATACAAAAAAACTATCTTCTGAACCTGCAGAGACCACTGACCAAGCAATGTGACTAATTAAAACAGCAATGATCATACAATAGAACTATCTTCTGACCCTGCAGAGACCAGTGACCAAGCAATGTGACTATTAAAAACAGCAATGATCACACAATAGAACTATCTTCTGACTCTGCAGAGACCAGTGACCAAGCAATGTGACTATTTAAAACAGCACTGATCATACAAAAAACTATCTTCTGAACCAGCATTGACCAGTGACCAAGCAATGTGACTATTTAAAACAGCACTAACCATGCAATAAAACTATCTTCTGACCCTGCAGAGACCATTGACCAAGCAATGTGACTATTAAAAACAGCAATGATCATACAATAGAACTATCTTCTGACCCAATAGAGAACACTGTGCAAGCAATATGACTATTTAAAACAGCACTGATCATACAAAAAACTATCTTCTGAACCTGCAGAGACCACTGAGTAAGCAATGTGACTATTTAAAACAGCACTAACCATGTAATAAAATCATGTTGCATTAACATGCACATAATCAAGCTTCAAAATGGCTCACTAGCCACTAATTTCTCTCAACTGAGGACTCCAAACAACAACAACAATAATAATAAATAACATTAATAATAATAATATTAATAGCAATAATAATAATAATAATTATCATCATCATTATCATCATCATCATCTTCATCATAATCATCATATACTTATTGAGGGTAACACAATTTTCTAATGACTACTGTCTCTATCATTGGTCCCTTCCTACTATTTTCAATTTCTTACAGGAATAATAAGTATAATGTACACAATAAAAACTGAAGATGCTGATAAGTCTGATTGCTTCTTAACAATAATGTCTCAAAAAGCCTTGAATAAGTGTAACAGGTCGGCCCCCCTCACGTGTTACCTCGCTCAAGTTTTCATAGTCTTTAAGGTCTCTTGAAAGATACTGGGCATGTTCATAGCGATTGTGAAGGTCTTTTTTTGTAACTACAAGAAATATTGTTGCTTCAAACATTTTATTGGATCATTCTTTTTCTCATAGCTAAATAAATATCTACTGATTTAATTTCTTAGTCATATAAATTAAAATATACCACAAAAGGTTCATCTTCATCTTATACTGGCAAAATACAACTACATTTTATATAACACATCTGAAAAGAGAACTGCTAAATCCAATGACAAATTGTTTTATACAAATTTAAGTCAATGTAAATATTTTGTTTTTTGCCCCATCTTTTGTAACTAACAAATGCTTCTTTAAGCAAAATTTATCTTACAAATGTGTGGAAATACTTACTGATTCAGCTGACTTGAACTGTGGGTAGACTGCAATGCATTCACTACAGGTGCGGAAACGTGTACAATTCATATCCATGAACCATGACATATTACACTGTCTTCCAGCTTCCACCGATACAGGATTGACACACCTGATAAGACAGTTAAAACACTTCAAATTGTATGCGTAAAATATTTTTGAGCATGAACACTACGCAGTTCTTGAATACATATATGGAGATTCTACCAGATTTTCTCTGAAGGCGAGTACTACCCCGTCATCCAAAAGAGAGAAGGGGAAGTAGGAAAAGAGGAGTGAGGAGGAAATCATTGCAATTCATTATGTACTGAGTACTTAAATATGTATCTCTCTTAATCTGTTAGGGCAATACTGAAATCAGATTCCTCTTATGATGCCCCCTTCAGTTGTATAAGCATTAATCTGCTGATTATTTTTGAGTTTAATCCGTTACTTGTTTATATGTGAATAGTGTTCTGTGAGAAGCCCCTTCAACAGTCTGTCATTAGAAAGGGCATATACACTAGAGACTATTTTAACATTGATTTGTTGAATTTTCCACAACTCACAGGTAATTTCTCATGGATATCTCTTCCAAAATGCACATGAACTTTTAACTCCAGATGTTGTGTAAGAGTCGATATCCTAATTCAAACAGCCAATTTCTGATGTAAAAGGGTTATTTTTCCCATAATGTTTACAATTATGGCACAACTTACCTCTTGCTTTGATGTTGTGTTGAAACACTTTGTATTTTAAAACCAAGATTTCTGAAAATTTGCTACAAATTAGGGCTTCTTCTTTGGCAGTTCATCAAACCTGACGTCTGACACTGTTTTAGAATAACCATTCTCCATTTGGTGAGAAATTCCACTTCACCTTTAAATTTCTTCATTCTACCATTCACTCGCCTCATTCATGCCATTACTGAATTCAAGCTGAATAAAATCTCTCATTTTCTACCAGTCATGCTTGACTATAAACTCACCTTCTGAAAATGACCAAAACGAACACATGCGTAAATGAAAGGAAGGAGCATTCATTGCAGAACCCTCGAGTCTAGATGCATTTCTGCTATAAATAAAAAGCAAGATTTCCAAGCATCCTTTAAACAACCTTCATCTGCATACTTTGGAACAGAGAAAGGTATTTTGTTCAAATAAATATCACTATTTTTTAAAACATTTCTTTTTAGATCCTTTACTAAATTAATCTTAGTAGATGAGTGCATTTTTACATGCAAAACTTTGAACTAATTAGTGGGAGCTCTCAGGCATCACTGTTTTCCAAGTGTACAAATTTGTAAAATGTTTGCATTTTTTTTGCACTTGCATGCACTGGCAGTATCTCTGCATATACAGTATGTAGAAGATGGATAACAGAGCTCTAAATGATGCATATACAGTATGAAGAATATGGATAACAAAGCTCTAGATAATGCATCTACTATTTATAGAACATGGATAACAGAGCTCTAGATGATAAACAGTATGTAGAATATGGATAACAGCTCTAGATGATATATACTATAAGTACAATATATGGATAACAGCTCTAAATCATACATACAATATGGATAACAGAGCTCTAGATAATAAAGTCTGTATAATATGGATAACAGAGCTCTAGATAATAAAGTCTGTACAATATGGATAACAGAGCTCTAGATAATAAAGTCTTTACAATATGGATAACAGAGCTCTAGATAATAAAGTCCGTACAATATGGATAACAGAGCTCTAGGTGATGCATATACATACATAGAATATGGATAACAGACCTCAAAATTATGCATCTATTTAACACAGAATATGGATAACAGAGCTCTATATGATGCATGTACAGTATACAGAATATGGATAACAGAGCTCTAGATACATATACAGTATGTAAAATATGTGTAACACTGCTCCAGATAATACATATACAGTGAGGATGTTATGCTGACACATTGAAATCAGACCTTTTCATGTTCTATACACATTTACACAATCTTCCTTTAACTATTTAGTAATCTAACTTCTACAGGAAAATATTTATTTCTAGACTTAAGAGGACTTTTCATATCAATATCCTTTAATTAACACACCTCACATCTGACATAGTGGGTTTATTAAGTCAAAACATAATCACTTTTGTGTTCCAATGGCTGGTAAATGTTTCCAATGCATGTAACATGCCAGCCTTCATATAAAGTATGCAAATGTGGATAACAGCTCTAGATGTTACATATACATATGTAGAATATGGATAATATACAATTTCAATTAAATACTTCTTATCATTATTTAAATAAACCTAAGTCTGTTATACTAACATGTTAATCCATTGATTTAGACAAATATCTATGTGATTTACTGTAAGAATAAAATAAATAGCTCAAGTTTGGGACAGAAATGTTCACTTCTCTCTTTGGTGTTTTATTTCTGTAACATACCTACTTGTACACATGTATGCACATATCTGCCCCCTCCCACAATCTGCCGAGACACAGTACAGTCTGCAAACACGCTTGAGATGTTATAAATACACAGTACAGTCAGCAAACATGCTTGAGATGTTATAAACACACAGTACAGTCAGCAAACATGCTTGAGATGTTATAAACACACACAGTACAGTAGGCGAACATGCTCGAGATGTTATAAACACTTAGTACAGTTTGAAAACATGCCTAAGATGTTATATTGTAAGTTCTATTGGATTCTGACAACTTCTCAAGTCCCTCTGGTGTAAAAACACCATTATTGCTACCATGACCCATTCATGGAGAAAAACAAAGATACAATAACCACAAAGACCAAACGCTAGTGAGTGTTTGTAAAACCTTCATTCCCATGCTCCTGATCAGTCCCACCCCTTCAACTGTTATTTTTCTTGGTTTTAACAGCACTGTTAACGCATTATTTGCTATATCATGCAAAGGAAATGGGAGCCAAGTGCCTTTCTAAAGGACATGCACAGGCAGTCAATCATGGCTGGCCTGGTCAGGTAATGAATCATTACCCTTGGATTATGAGTTCAATGCTCAAGTAACTGAGCTATTGCATTCCCCCTCCCCTCCAATTTGTCCCACTAAGGCTCAGTCTCAAGGGATGGCTATAAAGTGGGGATCTCAATCATAACTCAACCAATACCAAATTGTAAACAAAAAAGCCAAGGCTCTCATTCAAAACCTTATCTGGAATGTACTCAAACTTGGGTCAACTATCAAACACAAATGCCAACCCAATAAGTATGCTTATCTGGCATCCAGGCAAAAAAATTCCAATCTTTAAACACATATTGTAGAATGGTCACTAAATCCATAAATGGGCCATACTTTCATCCCTTTTCAATTCTGTAAGAAGTCCATGCATACTTGTTACTAGGTCTCATGAGTAAATTATACTGCGTCTATTCCTCCAACCCCGAAAACAAAAATAACTTCCACTAAGGCAAAATAACCACTAAACAAATTGTAGTTATATTTAAAAAATATTCCCTATTGTATATTCTTTAATGTTGATGCATTTTTTGCCTGCAAACCTCATATTAATCTGGTTCATTGTAAAGTGCATTATGCTTTTCATGTTGATACATTAAAATCTGTGTACCAGTCTATCGCATGGACAAGTTTTAAGGAAATGGACAGAGATATTTGCCGTGTAGGTCTTGATGCTGCATTACTTTTGATACCCTGTGTCTTTATAGAAACTTCCTAATCCAATCTAAATCCCACAAAATGATGATTTTCTAGAATTTCATTAACTAAATTTAAAATGCAGAATTTTCAATGAAATTTCATCATAATCTCACAAAATGCAGAACTGGCATATCTGCAAGCATACAAATTCTTACACTAATAAGGCTAACAACTAAGGAAATATTATGTGCCCGACCACATCCACTCAACCCTGCCTCCAGCCATACCCAGACCATTTACTCTACCCTCTCCATGCAGACCCCACCCCTACCCCTATTCAACGACCCTGAACCAATTATTTATGAAAAATTATAAAATCATTGGGAGCAATTACAGGCCAATGTCAATCATATCCCAAGACTTAAAGTTTGTCTTGAACCAAGCAGAATGTGCTTGGCATTAAAAAAATATACAAATACACACACACACAAACACACACACACAGACACACACACACACACAGAATCCCACAATCCCAGTCTGTTAAAACTGCTTAACTATCGTCATCATATGGATGTGTTTTCTTAGACATTAAAAAAGCTATTAACTTGATAACCCCATGTGCCATGTTCAGGTGTCATGAGGTTGTACCATACTCTTAAGCTATGTACCATCATGATCTTTAACAATGCACAAAAGTGGGTGGTTTTATAGAAAAGTTGACAATGATACTAATTAATATACACTTTCTATTTGCATGCCAAAATATAGTGGGTGAAACTTTCTGAGGCCTGATGTGCAGGAGGGGGGCAAATTGCGCTTTTGGAACAGGAATTTGTGTCCATACTTTAGTCTTTTTCGCCTGAGATCTAAAGCATATCTTTACAAAAAGTTTGATATTTTGAGCAAAAAGCAGATAGGAAATGAAAATCATGGCTCAAATAAGCTAGAAAATTACAAAATGAAAGGATTTTTAAAAAATAAAAGAAATTCAATTATTACCCTGCTGCACTAGCATGAGTGAAATAGCGAAATAAAAACATCTTTTATATAGCCTGGCATCTGTCTTAAAGCAAATTGTTCAGAAGCAGAAATATTTGCATGTATTTTGAAGTAACCCCAAAAATGCATTTCCCACCCTCACTTCAAACAGAAATAAAAATAATCTCCATGAGTTAATGAGTTAACAAGGAAGGTTATTTACCTGGGTGGTGCACTATTTGCATTGGAGCTGCATATAGTCTTATTTCTGTAACTGGTGCTCTCTGTTGAATTTGATGTCACATTCTGAGTGGAAATACCATCTACTGTTACAACACATGCAGTGCAACCGATTTGGGAAACGCATGTATCTACATCACCGCTGACCTCACAAATATCGAGGGGAAGAGACAACTGGAACATGTTTGCACTTGTCACATCATTCAATCCACCAAAAACGTAGATACTGTTGTTGAAAACGGTTGCGCTAGGTGCATAGGATCTACTCATGGCCTGGCCTGCAGGATTATCTGAATGACAAAGGTACTGCAACTGATTTCCGAACAATGATGTGAATTCTTCGCAAATTAAAAACAGAGAAGATTGTTATATATTTGGCAAAAGCATTATTGCATGCCAAAGATGACAATCTGCTATGTTCCTTTATCAACCAAGGCCCTTCAAACTAAGATTTCCTCATTTTTCACAAGTATATTGTATCCATCATTAACATCACAAGGCAACCAACTCCATCATATCAATGAAAGCACAGATTTGATTGATTAATTAGTAACTGTGCTTGGATGAGAAACTTCGACTGACTCATTCAAAGCATTTTACCCATGTTCACAGTGATTTGCTGATCAGGTTTCATGAAGAAAGAGAAAATCTCAGAGGAGGTAGCTATGGATGATAACGTAGCCAAGCAGACTGTACTGGTGGTTTGCAACAATGGGTAATGACAAAAATGCTGCAGTTTATCAAACGAATGATGCATGGTTTCCCATCAGAAATAAATTACAGGTTAAATAACACAAAACAAACTTATTTGATTGATGCTCACTTAAATTTAAGAATTTTGTAAATGTTCATAGATTATTCACATCTCTATTTTAAATAACACTATTAACTCTTCTTTTCTGTGTCTAGAAGTGTGTGAAGTGTAGCCATAAATTCTAACACTATAACTTTTCACTAATGTAGCTGCATTATTTTGTATACTTAGTATATGTTGTTGTTGCTTTGGGGTTAACACCATCTGTCAAAACATGATAGGATATACAAGATGGCCAGTTGTTCTTGTTGCAAGGTTTAATGCCATTTTTAGCACAAGGCAGGCTATACATGGCAGCCGGTATAAATGGTGGAGGAAGAACCCTGGGAAAACCCTGGAAAGAACCAATGACCCACAAGAAGCTACGGAAAGCTTTCTCACATACCCACATTCACCAAACCTGAGACTTGAACCCACACAGTCAGAGGTGAGATGGCACTGAATGGTAATGAAGAGCGCTTTAGACGACTCGGCCACTCGGGGCCCCCAAGATGGCCAGTACAGCTGCTGGAAGAAAACACTGGTAAGAACCACCAACATATGGGAAGCTACTGGCAAGCTTTCTCACATACACACAGTTGCCGAGAATGAAATTTGAACCACATGGTGACATGTGAGATGGCATTGATTAGATAAGGTGAGACCCCAAGGCCACCATATGGCCCCTTAGTTGAGTGGGTGAGTGGTGGTAGTGTGCATTCCCCAAAGTCCATTTTAATTTTTTGGAACATTGATAATGCTCTTTCTACATCTAACTTCAGGCAACAAAGGGCAATAACTTCAACAGGAATACCTGACTTACCAAACTTCAAATGATCTGGGTTGTTCCACTTTGTGTACTTGGGCTCTCCCACAGCAGTGCTCAAAGGAATATCAAACACTAAATCACCTTAGCTATTGTCAGTCAATTAAATAATCCCTGAAATAGCTGATGTTTTTCTCTGACCACTTTTACGTTATAACTGTGATTTTATAAATCATGTTTTTCAAGTGACATATCATGATTCAGCAGGCAGGATACTGGTAACCTGGACCATAAAGTTATAGAATTGTGTATTGCGTATCGTCCAATAACATAAAGTTATAGAATTGTGTATTGCGTATCGTCCAATAACATTTGGAAGTAGGCAAAATTTCATGGAAAAAACTGTAGGGATTAAGAAATGACAGACATAAGGAAACAAGCTTACATTATTCCTTGTTGCAATGTTGACCTTGAGATAGGGGTGGTATGACTCTTGACAAGCTATATTAGGCTAAAGTTTCATTAAAATATATGTTGGTTCAAAGGTTATACCCATACATGGACAAAGGTCACTGAATTAATTTAACCTTTGCCATGACCTTGAGGCAGGGACCATAGCTATAGTATGTCAAACTAATTGGTTATGATAAATTAAAATCTTGTATGCATACATTTTTTCCTTACTGTAACCTTCATCCTGGGGTAGCAAATGTTCATCAGCCATTATGCAACAAAAAAATCATGAGATCAGGAAACAAAGATTTTTGTTAACTTTCTCCTGACCTTCAGTTCCACAACATTTTAATGCTGATCAAGGTCACTGCTAACTAGCAATTTAAGATGGTACAGTGTGTGTGTGTGTGTGTGATTCAGATTTTTAACATAGCTTTAACAATTTTTCAGTCATATTGCTATGATGTCTGCAATGTGCAGTTTATAGTGATGTCTAGCAATGGAGCATCATGCCACAAATATACCATGATGTCCCACCCAGTCACATTATCATAACACCAGACCAACCAGTCCTAACACTAACCTCTTAATGCTGTGCACCTAGTGAGGCAGCTGTTGGTACCATTTTTATAAGTCATTGGTACAAATCGCTCGCAGTTCAAACCTGCAACCTCCCACCTGCGAGCATATGTATTGTAAAAGTATAAACTGGTGTACTACAAACAGCCATCCTTAAATGAATACATTGTAAAATTTGATTATTTGTGGTGAATGTCATTTTCATGAATAACAAAAATCCACAAAATTAAATCCTGCACGAAAAGTTTATGCTAAGCTATAGTGTTTAAGTTAATTATGACCCCATGTGATTACATCTCATGTAACTATTAGATTACTGCTATGGTATTTAAGTTAATTATGAACCTATGTGATTACATCCCATGTATCTGTTAGATTACTGCTACAGTGTTTAAGTTAATTATGACCCCATGCGATTACATCCCAGGAAACTGTTAGATTACTGCTCAACAAGGACATGGTACTCCAATAAATATTTCTCATTTTAAAGTACTTGATTATCATTACTTACTTGCTTTCTGAAATTGATATTTTAAAAAAACTTACCTGACATGGAAAGAACCTGCCAAATGTTACATGTATACTTGTAGATAAGAATGTTGTTGGAGAGGTTTCCTTTACTATTCTTCCCTCCAATGACAACCATGTAGTTACCCATGCTTACTGCTGTGTGGAAACAGCTTGGCTCTAGCTGTGGACAAAGTTAAGGAACAGTACTATTATTTAAAACAGAAAGTGGTTTTATGAACAATTCTATTTATAAATATAATTAATCTGAGAATTTTTTTTCTAAAATTAATAAACCAGTCTCTTTTCTAGGCAATTCATTATATACAACGGCTATAAATAGTTGACAATACAACAGTGTCAGTGAAAGTACATGCATAATATGTGTATTCTTTCGTCAGTGGAAGCATTATAAGGGATACCCTCTTGTATAGCATTTTCTAATGTTTATACGGGTTAAACATGGGTCTCTTGAGGGGACTTATGCTCTACTAATCAAAATGAATTTCCTATACTCGATTATAAGACCATATCTCTTTAACTGCCTTGTACTGAAACCCTTTCTGATATTCTTGACAACCATATATATCAAAATTTGTAAAATCATATGCTTGAGTTAACACATTCAAAAAAGATACCAGTAAGAAAAAAAATGTGCATCATGACGTTTGACTTTGAAGCTGATATCAAATAGTAAAGATCATTGAAAGTTATTAAAGTGACACCAATATTCTTCAGATCTATCCACAAACTGGGTTCAATAATAAAAATTATATTTATACTTGTGTTTTATCATCCTTACATGCCAGCAGAGCTAAAAACTCAAGTCCATTAATCTTACAATCAACATCAGAATGGTATCAACTTGTTCACTGGAATGCCACTAACAACAAAGTCTAGTCAAAATTTACTTGTACATGTACAATTAGTCACTATGTTCACATGCTTAACATAGTACAAAAATGCAAGCAATGGCCTTGGACTTGACCCCAAGGTCAATTAGATATGATCTTCAAAACTCATTCATTAAGGTATGGATATGCTGGCGATCAGATATGCACCTTTTCCAAACAATTAAATATTTCAAGAATTGTTTAAATGAAAACCTAATGATACTGCCACCATTTCCAACCAATTAAATATTGCAAGAAGTGTTTGATTGAAATCCCCACAACACTGCCACCATTTCCAACCAATTAAATATTGCAAGAAGTCTTTGAATGAAAATCCCATGACACTGCCACCATTTAAAACCAATTAAATATTGCAAGAAGTCTTTGAATGAAATCCACATTCCAACCAATTAAATATTGCAAGAAGTGTTTGAATGAAAACCCCATGACACTGCCACAAATCAGGCAAGAGGACTAGTGATTTACATTTATAGTTTTACATACAGTGGCTTATTAACATGAATGAAATCCCCATGACACTGCCTCCATTTCCAACCAATTAAATATTGCAAGAAGTGTTTTAATGAAATCCCCATGACACTGCCTCCATTTCCAACCAATTAAATATTGCAAGAAGTGTTTGAATGAAAACACCATGATACTACCACCATTCAGGCAAGAGGGCTAGTGATTTACATTTGTAGTTTTACATACAATGGCATTTTAACATGGCATGTTCTGCCTATTCTATTTAATCATCCCCTTGCTATTCTGAACACAAAAGCTGAACATTCTTTTTAGCCCCCTCCACCCCAAATAATTATATATTTCTTTTTACAAGCCTGTGATATTTTTATTGATTCCATTCTGTGATCATACTTATGTTACATACTTGAGCATTTTATTTTACATAATGTGAATACTGTATTTTATTACATCTCAACCCCATGAAATGAGACTTCAGATTAACAGTCCGTTGATAATAAATCTGCACCATTTAATACAGTGCAAGAGAGGATTAGATAAAAAATAAAAAATGTTATTAAGACCATCCATTATGATGAAGTAATTTTTACAGGATTTGTCACATTTCTGCAGTCATATCATCATCTTTTGTATTTAAGACAAACTACATAATTATAGTGAAAGGCATTTGAGTGTCAGCATGACCATCCAATAAAGTGGCGCTCTACAGTTTCGTATTTTGCATAGGGTTAAGATTTTAAAGAAAAAGAATTTCCCCAGCTTTCCTCACTGGTTATACTGGATATTTAAAAAAAACCTTGTATATCTTAGGTATAATGCAAAGAACCTTTAATTCCCTTTATTTTGGTGTATGATTGATAGGTGTACTATGGGTTATAGAGTATACAGCTTGGCCTTACTTCAGATGTGCACCTTTCAAAAAAGTACTAGCTCTACTTGGTCATTTTCACTTCCTGAACTTCAGAGGTAAATTGTATAAAAAAGAGCCGATAACTTTTTTTACATTTTATATATTTGGTAATTCATTCATTGCACTTTCAGAAGCTGGTATTGTCTAGTCTGGCAAAATTCATTTTCCTTATTTCAATAGCTGCTATGTATAGTGTACTTTAGACTAATTCAGGCTGATTTTTTAACACAAGGGGGCAGTCATTTTAGTTAGCAGTGTGCTTAAATCATGTAAAATTTCCAAAAGTACAATATCCAAAAGAAATATCATCCACATTACATTAATGTAGCATAGAGGTATGCCAACATTCTCTCCACTGTGTATGTTTTAAATGCGAACTACTTCACCTTACATACATCACTCTCTCAAAAGTACATATTATCTGGTGAGCGTCCCCTAAAGACCACAGTTATAACAAGATTTTCAATATGGTTGCCATGGCCACCATGTCAGAGCTGACTATCTATACCAAGTTGTTAAAGGTGCCCACCATGCCAGCCAAACTGACATCATTTTCATTTAGTACCAACCAGATGTAAGAAGCCCATGTAGCTATGACCATCAATTTTGGAGAAGTATTGAGAAAATTTTTTTTGTAGCATCTTGGAGGTCTGATCTGCACCATTTTCATTTAATAACAAGTGTATAAGGACAAACTAGACATAAGATGAACCTTAATGAAAACCCTGGGCATAACAATCATTTGGAACCAATTAGACATCATCAGGAGCAGTAGTAATAATGACATTTTCAAGATGACTACCATAGTGACCATACTGGGACTATTTTCAACTAAACATCGTAAAAAAGCTTTCACTGAAAACCTCATGCTGATAGGACCATCCACTTTGGAGACTGAAGTAACAATAACCTGATTTTCATTGAATGGATGATGTACAAAAGCCCATTATAAATTATCCTTTGATCATGACGACTAAAAATAAGAACAATATTAACATATACAATCATAATGATTATGCCAAACTTGTAATTGTTCATGGGTTTGTCCTGAATACACTGGCAAACTCTGTATACATCATTAACATAAAAATGAAACAATTAAAGATCAATGTAAATGCAAAGTGTAAATGCATGATCAACTTCAATGAGCAAAGACTTTGGATGGTTTGGTATAGTGTTGTTAGGGCATGACTACACATATGGGGTTATTTAGTGTCAAGACTATTATGATAAAGTGCCTTCCCTGAAGAAACACTACATCAGGCGGCCCAAACTGATGCAATGTTTGGATTCAAGCTTGCAACCCTATGCCTGCAAGTCCTGTACACTATTGGATTCAAGCTTGCAACCCTATGCCTGCAAGTCCTGTACACTATTGGATTCAAGCTTGCAACCGTATGCCTGCAAGTCCTGTACACTATTGGATTCAAGCTTGCAACCGTATGCCTGCAAGTCCTGTACACTATCCACTGAGCTGACGTGGCTCATTTCAATAAACTAATTCTGTGAATTCATTTATTTTCACTTACAGTATACATTTTTGTAACTTACTGAAAAATGACATTTCATCCATATTTAAACTGATGGACTGTTAGGGACTCCTGCTGTTTCCAGAGAATTATGACAGTTGGCTTGGTTCTTAAATCTGTTTTTAGAATCATGAAATCTAAGAAGATTAGTACTTCATGAAAATAGTGAATCCATGTGAAGAAAAAGACAAGAGGACTGATTAATAATACCTTTCTTCCAATTTCTTCTGGAATAGTGCTCCACCTTTTGATGCTAGTATCATAGGTATACAGACTGCTTGA
This sequence comes from Sinohyriopsis cumingii, assembly GCA_028554795.2. Taxonomy (NCBI): domain Eukaryota; kingdom Metazoa; phylum Mollusca; class Bivalvia; order Unionida; family Unionidae; genus Sinohyriopsis; species Sinohyriopsis cumingii. The sequence continues at coordinate 13,379,157 of CM068840.1, forward strand.
AAACTTGAAGCCACTGGACCTGTACACCATCCCACCATAGATGTAAATAGTTCTGGATGGTTCATCATACACTGCAGAATGTCCATACATTCCTGTAATTTTGGAATGAATTAATGTGAATAATTACATAAAATCTTTGTGTACATATGAAGAAATCATTATATAATTTTAGCCAGCTTTCAGAATTTTCTCTCAAATATTTTTACAACAAACAAAAATACCAAGAAAAATGTACAAAAATATGACAATACATAATATATAAATACATGAATTTTGATGAAATTCAAAATACCTCCTACCTGATGCCTGACATAATCAGCTCTACCTGCATAAAATAATACAGCTTCTGCCATGGCCTGCTATCTCCCCCTCCCCTCTTTATAGATGGGACAAGTGTTAACCAAAAATCTATTGCATGTAATATCGTGTCCTCCTCCTATAAATACATGTACAAAGTTTCACCTGCCAAGAAACATTTTTTTAAATGTCACTGTAAATACAATTTTTTCATATAGATCTTGCACTCATTCTGGGAGTGACACATATATAGTCATCCCACAGACATCCGATGTACCAAGCTAAGTGAATTTCAATTTAGAGGAGTAAATGTAATTATGTACAAATTGAGGCTATCACTGTCACAATACAAGAGAGTGACAGAGAGACAGTGAGACAGAGATTTCAGTTGTTGTTGTTGTTGTTGGGTTTAATGTCATTTTTCTGCACACAATAGGCTGTATATGGCGGCCAGTATTAATGGTGGAGGAAGAACCCGGGAAAACCCCAGAAAGAACCACCGACCCATGAGAAGCTACTGGCAAGCTTTCTCACATACCCACATTGGCTGAACCTGAGACTCGAACCCACACAGACAGAGGTGAGATGGCAATGATCCGTAACGGAGACCGCTTTAGACCACTCGGCCACATGGGGCCCCAGAGATTTCAGTAGCAGGTTATATTTCATTGTCATTTAACACTTCTTAGAAAACAAGTGTTAACCAAAAATCTATTGCATGTAACATCGTGTCCTCCTCCTATAAATACATGTACAAAGTTTCACCTGCCAAAAAACATTTTTTTAAATGTCACTGTCAATGCAATTTTTTCATATAGATCTTGCACTCATTCTGGGAGTGGCACATATATAGTCATCCCACAGACATCCAATGTACCAAGCTGGGTGAATTTCAATTTAGAGGAGTAAATGTAATTATGTACAAATTGAGGCAAATCAGTGTCACAATACTAGAGAGTGACAGAGAGACAGTGAGACAGAGATTTCAGTAGCAGGTTAAATATCATTGTCAATTAACACTTCTTAGCAAACAATTTAATACTGTTTTCATGAGGAAACTCAACATCACAATGTATTAAAATCCACAGCAGAATTTTCACATGCTTATTAAATATGCCTGGTTTCTTGGAAGCAAAGTTATCAGCTGATTTGTTGGTGAATTTTACTTTCACGGTAATTCTAGTTGAGCGCTGCATCTGAGTGCCAGATGCCCAAAAGTTAGTGAGCTTGTCATTTGGGAATGAGATTATCATTAGGGAAATGAAAATAATAACAGATGTTTGTTGAAAAATTATGATTCTAATAATAAATATGATGTAATTAATATCTGTATGTAAAGTAAGAAAGTAAATATTTTAAAAAATCTCATGCAATCAATGTCACAAAACTTATATTGTTATTTTAAATCATCATTTATAAATCATCACTCAACAGTTAAAAACGGTGAGCACTTTAGACCACTTGGCCATTCTGGGCTCCCTTTTTAGAAAATGTAAATTTTGACCTTAGGTCAAGTAGAGGACTATATAATCTTGTTACTGGAAAAATTACTCATGCTTTAAGATCTTAACACAATCAATTATATTATTGCTGTGTCCAGTATTTCATTTGGGCTGGAATTTTATTTATTCAAATTATTTAATTCAAGTGATTCTTCTCTGGAAATACAAAGTGCTCTTCAAAAATATCACTCATGGAAACAGACTTGAATTTATGCTCAAATTTCAAATGAATATTTAATTATTGAATTGTATTATTTTGATCCAACAAGAGACTGTTGGTACATCACCAAAACACAGGTCATTACAAGCACACTTTCTGTGTTGGATTTAATATGGATTTCCACATAAGTTTATTCAGACCTTTAATTATTAAGACTTGTGTCTGTAATTCTAGGATTATTTGGGATTTAATTAGCAATGCGGTAAGTTTCTTTTTTAAAATAATTTCACTTTGTATTCTAGGGAAATAAATTATTTGTTTCATCTTACAAAGCTTGATGTTTCTCGATCCATTACATCTCTTCCTCGATAACTCATGCACAATGAGGTCCCAAAACATAGATCACACAATAAATATGGGTATTAGTTACCTAGGGACCTAAAAAAAAACAACATAAGAATGATGGCAGTCCCAGCTAAATATCAAGAAAACCACAGGGGAGGGGTAATAGGGTAGATTAAGTATTGAGTACTCATTTTATAATCATTTTGAGAATAACTGTCATAAGTGTGCTTTTTCTAATGAAGATGTTAGTTATTCTGTATAAATTATATTTATTTTCTAGATGCTCAACATCTGAAAGATCATTAAAAGTATTCCAACTGGTTTTACAAAGCTTTACTTGTATGCAAAAACATTTGTGTTACGTTACTGAATTCTTTTTTTTTTATTGCTGACCAGTTTGGTTCCCTGTTTATTTGTGTGTGTGTAAGAGAGACACTGACAGTTTGACTGATGTACGAATGTGTCTGATTTGGAATTTTAACGTAGCTTTAAAACAAAATCAGTCATATCGCCACGATGTCTGCAATGTGGCAGTTTATAGTGATGACTAGCAATGGGGCATCATGCTGCAGACATGTAGCATGATGTCCCACCCAGTCACATTATCCTGACACCAGGCCAACCAGTCCAAAGATTATTTAGTAATCAATAAGACTTATCACCAGATCTTTAATCAGTTTTACTGGCCGAAAATTAAAAGTGATGTTTGTAAATACTGCAGATCTTGTCACACTTGTCAAATGGTAGGAAAACCCAATCAAAGGCTCATCTGCAACCTATTCCTGCGTTTGATGAACCATTTAGTAGAGTTATGGTAGAATGTTAGTCCCTTACCAAAGACCAAGTCAGGAATATTAAATCTAAAACAATAGTAAAAGTTTGATAAAGTTTCTTTATACTCAATTTGGCCTTCCCAAATCTGTCCAATCTGATCAAGGCTCAAATTTTATGTCTGGAATTTTCCACCAAGTTATGTATGAATTAGGCATCCAGCAATTCAAGTCTTCTGCGTATCACCTTTACAGCCTTCTGCATATCACCCTTACAGCCTTCTGTGTATCACCCTTACAGCCTTCTGCGTATCGCCCTTACAGCCTTCTGCATATCACCCTTACAGCCAAGGAGCTTTAGAATGATTTCATCAAATTTTGAAAAATATTATTTAGTCATTTTGTTTTGATACTGGAAAAGATTGGGATGAAGGCATTCATTTACTGTTGTTTGCTGTTAGGGAATCTGTGTTCATTTTCATCTTAACATGACCTACTTTTGATATATTACCTCGTTTTACATTGGAATAACTCTAAATAATAAATTAATTTCAATTTTATGGATGCAAAAGATGTGTAAAACTTTGTTTAAAACCAATTTTATTCAAAACTGTAAATTCAATATTTTCAGAATCAATTCCTGCGATCTTCAATTTTCAGAGCACATACACAAGATACGCATTACCAAATCCTAATTTTAACAGCTGGTGGATTTAGAGCTGGCTCAAAATTAGAATAATCAGATTACATAAATTATATTGTTTGTTAAAATCATGTTTTAATGCTTGTTCCAGCCTTACCTATCTTTGAGACCTGTGCAAGTACTTGTTTTATGAGGTCAAAAATTGTAATGCAAGTACAGCTCACAATTTGATATAACATGTCATTATACAACATCCTGAATAATTTCACGACATAAAGCAAAAAGAAATGTTACCTAGCGGTATGGCCCCCTGCATATTTGCCCGACTGAGCTGCTGCCAGCTATTGATGTAAAATGAAGTGGTGTTGTACTCATAGACATGATCGCTGAAGTAATGCTCTGTTGAGAATCCTCCTATCACAACAAGGTTCGTATTTTCGACCAGCGTTAAGGAGTGACCCGCTAATCCCATCACTAATGTTGGTACCTTCAGCAGAAAAAAGCATATTATTCTATCATTATTTCCATGATAACTATTAACACACCGAACATTTAACACTCCCATCAATTTATATACGACTTTTTTTTGGAGTCCTGGAGTAAAAGGGACTTGTACAGACACACAATATATAGTGTTACTTTGTACCATTTTGAAGTTGCCATTGGTAAAAGGACTTTTGCAGACAAATATCATATATTGGTACTTTGTACCATTTCGTGGTGGTCAGGAGTTAAGAATGGACCTGTACTGATTAACATCCAACACTGCTACTTTGCACCATTTTGTGGTCCTCTGGGGTGAAAGAGAAATGTGCAGAATGATATCATACATTGGTACTCTGTTATTTTTTAGCAGTCAGGAGTAAATGGGACCAGTGTGTGTATTGCTTTTTGGTACCATTCTGTGTTCAGGCATTATAGGAAAATGTGCAGACTGACATCATATATCAGGACTTTTTTTAACCATTCTGTGATGGTCTGAGGTGAAAAGGAAATGTGCAGAATATCACACACTGGTATTTTGTACCATTATGCAGTGGTCCAGAGCGAAACGGACATGCATACTAACATCTTTTTTTGTTTTGTCTGTGTTTGTATTTTTCTATTTTTAACATAGTTTTAACAATAGGAGTTTCTTAATTCTGAGTGTCAAGCAAGGTGTACCATTTTTTACAGTCTATGGTATGGTTCGGCGTGGTTCAAACCCACAACCTCCTGCATCCGAGGCAGATGCTCTAATCAGTTAGGCCACTGAAGTGGTTGTTTACGTATGTAAATTTATAGATAATCATCAACTATAACTATTTGCAAAGGGCCCCACTAGTGATTAATTGCCTAGCATAAACTTAAAAAGGAAATGGCAATAAAATACCATAATTTTTCTAACTGACAATGTGGAAAACTGGAAATTAAACTCATTCAAGGTCTAATCACTACAAAAGTGCCTACAACATTTGTCTGAAACACAAAAATCCTTGGTAAAGTTACACTACAGAAATCAAATTCATGAAGATCGTTAATCAGGAGGCATAACTCCTGCATATGATGTGGTGGAATGCTGAAAAGTGAACTCATTTGAGACACCATCAACATAAAGCTGTATACCAAATCCACGCAACCTTGGTTACGTTATGCTGTGGAAACCAAACTCTAGAGGGGGCTTAACTCCTGTAAATGATGATGTGTAACGGTGAAAATCAAACCCATTAAATGTCTCCTCAGTATAGAACAGCTCACTGAAATCCCAAACCTGGGAAAAATTATACTGCAGAAACCAAAGTCCAGACGATGAGCAGACATGGAGAAATATTCACATACAAAATGTTGTGAAATGTAAGGAATCAAAAATAGCACACCACATCTGGCTGAGACCAACATACTTGGGTACAGCTGTACTGCAGAAACTCATTAATATAGAGTTTATTGCCAAAATTCTGGATAAGCTTCAGAAATCTGATTACTATAAACCTTGGCAGACTTCATCAAGCAATGCCCTTATAAACAGAGATAGAAAGAAGAATAAATAATTTCGTTCATTCTGACAGATGTTGTACCTTTCATTTGTTGTGCATAAAAAAATAGTCCCAAATAAAGTTGAAATAGTAAAAGTATATTACACATTTTTGATAATTATACATCAAAGAATAAGCATCCATCCAAATAAACAGAACATTTTAAAAAAGACAAAGCATTTGTCAACACAAAATGTAGAATGCGTGTGATGTCACATTGTTTGATACGGTGCACAGTACCCTTTTGAGTTGGCCTAAAAAAAACAGTGAGTGTGCTTACGTTGAAATTTTCCACAACTAAGCATTACACTGTTGCAATATTTTTGTGAAAAGAAGATTACTGGATGCAGAAATGCACATATTTACTGTAATGTATTTCTGACCAGATATTTGCAGTATTAGATTCGGAACATTAGATTACAGACGATGTAAACAAATCTCTTTATGAGTCGGACTTGCATCACATATTTACGGCAAAAATATGCTGTGGTTGGACAAGTTCTGTCAGTTGGGGAGACCGGTTTATGTCTACATTCTTCTGTGAACAAAGGTGAGTTTATTTACTTCAGTGAGTTCACATTTAAACCAAGCTTGTAAATAAGATGGATTCCATGCTACAGATAAACCACCCATTCCTCCCCACCCCTACCCTCGTTATCATCTAAGCAATAACGGTAGTTTTACTTGTGGTTATTGTTCTTGTCTTGGAGGGTTTTGCCATTTTTCATTTTATAATATGTTATACATGACATAACAAACCCCTGTGGGGGTAAATTGGCAATATTGAAACAGATGAGACCATTATTTCCCAATTCCCTTTCGCGAGTCAATTCAAAAACTGGTGGCCAAAAATGATCAATGAAAACAAAAAATTCCAGAAAGCGGGATTAAAAAAGTTTTCCCACAATCCCAGCTAATCAGCAAAGAGAATACCTCACAATAATTTCATGGGCTTATTTGGACCAATCAGAATCACATAAAGTGATATGTTCTCATGTATAATATCAAAAATATGAAACTGTACACACTGTGAGCAAAGTGTACCAACTATGTGATGAAATATGTATCATGATGGATCAGACAAACCGAAGATATCAATCCAAGAGCGTGCTTTTCAGAAATCGTACCACTAGTTTTGGGGAATCTAAGCAGCCCATCCAGAATGGGCAACATGTTCATTAAAATTTTCTATTCAATAGAATAAGAGAATAAATGGCTCAACTAAAAAAAAACATAAATCCTTCAACATCTTTTGCCAAAACATTATGCATTAACTTCCTCACAAATTATTTGCAGTTTTCATTCTCTCCATCTCTGCTGCAACTATATATATTTTTACATCTTAACAACTGGTTTCTTGTTGTTTAGATTGGGGGTGGGTGGCATTTACATTAAGAAATTACTTTCTACATACCAATCTCCTATTAGTTCTGAAGTACTTATTCTCCCTACCAGGACTCAAATAGAAAACTCCTGTTCAACATTTTGAATCCAATATTTTCAATTTTCAGAATTCTATCAATTTAATTCAGAACGGAGAACCTGTTTTAAAACTGGTAATAATTCTACAAAATCCAGAATGGTTGGCACCTCTGGGTGTGTCAGAGGGTGAAAGTACAGGCACAAGATCATTAGGTACAATTCTTTCTTATTCTTCTCAATTTCTGTATCTATTAATCGCTTATACAAACTTTAAAAAAAACAACAACACTGGAACCTACTTGCCATGAAAGTGCTACCTATGTCTCATCATACTCATGCAGGTGAGACAAAACACAGATAATGAGGTGAACTTTTCAGACATGGAAAGTATTAATCTTGGTCCACATTTTTATACAACAATGTATCACCTATCCCCTAAAATAATTAAATTTAGTTTCATTTGACTAACAATTTATCAACTTCTCCCATTATAATGAAATTTAGTTTTAATTTTAATGTAACAATGCTTTGACTTCCCCCATTATAACGAAATGTAGTTTCATTTTAATGTAACAATGCTCTGACTTCCCCCATTATAACAAAATGTAGTTTCATTTTAATGTAACAAAGTATCAACTTCCCCCATTATAATGAAATTTAGTTTCATTTTAAAATAACGTGTCACCTTCCCCCATTATAATGAAATTTAGTTTCATTTTAAAATAACGTGTCACCTTCCCCCATTTTAATGAAAATTAGTTTCATTATAATGTAACAATGAATCAACTTCCCCCATTATAACGAAATTTAATCTCATTTTAATTTAACAGTGTAACAAACAAAAACTATAATAATGAAATTTAGTTTCATTTTAATGTAACAGTGAAACAAGAATCCCCTATTATAATGAAAATAAGTTTCATTTCAACGTAACAATTTATAAACAATCCCCATTTATAATGAAATTCAATTTCATTTTAATGGAATAATGTATCAACTTTACCCTAATAAAAAGAAATTTAGTTTCTATTTTATATAGGGACGTATCAACCTTACCCTTTCAGAATGAAATTTAGTTTCATTTTTTTTCCTGGGGCTTTACTAAACCTTGTTTCCATTGAATACCATAAATATCCAAGCAATGAAAGCTAAATTTAAATTAAACTCCCCTAAAATGAATAACCTACTAAAACATACATTGATTTTTGTCCACTTCCTGGCATCCACAGCAAACTTCCACAGCTCATTTGTTGCCCTGTATTTGAACTGACCATCACCCTCTGCACTTACAAATCCTCCAAAAATGTAGAGTGTCTTGAGGATGGGAACACATGCTGCTGCATGGTAATACCTAAAATAAATTACACATCATAAAATTAAAAACAAAAAAATAGAAATCTTTTCCTGTGTACAGAGAAATTTGTTTTACAGAGAGACTGTGTATGATCACACCATTAAGAACTGGGTACCATGTAACAGATTGAGTATGATCACATCATTAAGAACTGGGTACTATTTAATAGACTGATCATGATCACACCATTAAGAACTGAGTACTATCTAGTAGGGAGATTGAGTATGATCACACTATTAAAAACTGAGCATCATTTAAAACAGTGACTGAGAATGATCACACCATTATGAACTGAGTACTATCCAATATCAATATTGAGCATGATCACACCATTAAGAACTGAGTACAGTCTAATAGAGATTGAGCATGATCACACCAAAAAGAACTGAGTACTGTCTAATAGAGAGATTGATTATTATCACACCATTAAGAACTAAGTAGTCTAATAAAGACTGAGTATGATCATACCCTTAAGAACTGAGTACTGTCTAATAGAGAGACTGAGTATGATCAAACAATTAAGAACTGAGTACTGTCTAATACCAAGACTGAGCATGATCATAACATTAAGAACTGGTACTATCTAATACCAAGACTGAGCATGATCACACCATTAAGAACTGAGTACTATCTAATACCAAGACTGAGCATGATCACACCATTAAGAACTGAGTACTGTCCAATACCAAGATTGAGCATGCTCACACAATTAAGAACTGAATACTATCCAATATCAAGATTGAGCATGCTCACACCATTAAGAACTGAGTACTGTCTAATAGAGATTGAGCATGATCAGACCAATAAGAACTGAGTACTGTCTAATAGAGAAATTGATTATTATCACACCATTAAGAAGTACTGTCTAATAGAGATTGAGTATGCTCATACCCTTAAGAATTGAGTACTGTCTAATAGAGAGATTGAGTATGATCACACCATTAAGAACTGAGTACTGTCTAATAGAGAGATTGAGTATGATCACACCATTCAGAACTGAGTTCTATTTAACACTGAGATTGAGCATGATCACACCATTAATAAATGAGTACTGTATAATACCAAGATTGAGCATGATCACACCATTAACAACTGGGCTCATAAATGCTCTCATTTATGTGCTAGTGTCCATTTTTGTAAGGGTCCATGTGACCTAAAATCATTAAAAACATGTATGGGTTCGTGTCCATTATTGTAAGGACCCCTGTTACCTAAAATCATTATAAACATGTATGGGTTCGTGTCCATTTTTGTAAGGGTCCATGTGACCTAAAATCATTAAAAACATGTATGGGTTCATGTCCATTTTTGTAAGGGTCCATGTGACCTAAAATCATTAAAAACATGTATGAGTTGGTGTCCATTTTTGTTAGGGTCCTTGTGACCGAAAATCATTAAAAACATGTATGGGTGGTGTCCATTTTTGTAAGGGTCCACGAGATTTAACATTATTAAAAACTTGTATGGGTTTTTGATGGTGCTATCAGCTGAATATCAGATGGAAAAGTATGGAGACAAGTAACCCCAGTAATTGTCAATAAAAGTATGGAGACAAATAACCCCAGTAATTGTCAATAAAAGTATGGAGACAAGTAACCCCAGTAATTGTCAATAAAATAAAAGTATGGAGACAAATAACCCCAGTAATTGTCAATAAAAGTATGGAGACAAGTAACCCCAGTAATTGTCAATAAAAGTATGGAGACAAATAACCCCAGTAATTGTCAATAAAATAAAAGTATGGAGACAAGTAACCCCAGTAATTGTCAATAAAAGTATGGAGACAAATAACCCCAGTAATTGTCAATAAAATAAAAGTATGGAGACAAGTAACCCCAGTAATTGTCAATAAAATAAAAGTATGGAGACAAGTAACCCCAGTAATTGTCAATCAAATAAAAGTATGGAGACAAGTAACCACAATAATTGTCAATAAAATAAAAGTATGGAGACAAGTAACCCCAGTAATTGTCAATAAAATAAAAGTATGGAGACAAGTAACCCCAGTAATTGTCAATAAAAGTATGGAGACAAATAACCCCAGTAATTGTCAATAAAATAAAAGTATGGAGACAAGTAACCCCAGTAATTGTCAATAAAATAAAAGTATGGAGACAAATAACCCCAGTAATTGTCAATAAAATAAAAGTATGGAGACAAGTAACCCCAGTAATTGTCAATCAAATAAAAGTATGGAGACAAGTAACCATAATAATTGTCAATAAAATAAAAGTATGGAGACAAGTAACCACAGTAATTGTCGATAAAATAAAAGTATGGAGACAAGTAACCCCAGTAATTGTCAATAAAAGTATGGAGACAAATAACCCCAGTAATTGTCAATAAAATAAAAGTATGGAGACAAGTAACCCCAGTAATTGTCAATAAAAGTATGGAGACAAATAACCCCAGTAATTGTCAATAAAATAAAAGTATGGAGACAAGTAACCCCAGTAATTGTCAATAAAATAAAAGTATGGAGACAAGTAACCCCAGTAACTGTCAATCAAATAAAAGTATGGAGACAAGTAACCACAATAATTGTCAATAAAATAAAAGTATGGAGACAAGTAACCCCAGTAATTGTCAATAAAATAAAAGTATGGAGACAAGTAACCCCAGTAATTGTCAATAAAAGTATGGAGACAAATAACCCCAGTAATTGTCAATAAAATAAAAGTATGGAGACAAGTAACCCCAGTAATTGTCAATAAAATAAAAGTATGGAGACAAATAACCCCAGTAATTGTCAATAAAATAAAAGTATGGAGACAAGTAACCCCAGTAATTGTCAATCAAATAAAAGTATGGAGACAAGTAACCACAATAATTGTCAATAAAATAAAAGTATGGAGACAAGTAACCACAGTAATTGTCGATAAAATAAAAGTATGGAGACAAGTAACCCCAGTAATTGTCAATAAAATAAAAGTATGGAGACAAGTAACCACAATAATTGTCAATAAAATAAAAGTATGGAGACAAGTAACCCCAGTAATTGTCAATAAAATAAAAGTATGGAGACAAGTAACCACAATAACTGTCAATAAAATAAAAGTATGGAGACAAGTAACCACAGTAATTGTCGATAAAATAAAAGTATGGAGACAAGTAACCACAGTAATTGTCAATAAAATAAAAGTATGAAGAAAAGTAACCACAGTAATTGTCAATAAAATAAAAGTATGGAGACAAGTAACCACACTAATTGTCAATAAAATAAAAGCATATATGCGAAAGAGGCATAAGCATAAATACTGCTAAAATAAGTGGCAAAAAAGTGTAACAAGAGTAATCTATGTATAACATGACACAATTACATAACACTATTAAAAATGTACATTTATTTTTGCAGCCGTTTAAAATTATTGCCATAAATGGGCAAAATCTTTGTGGACTAGTACCAGAATACAGCACAAAACAAAATGATAAATTATTTATATAAACCACTCACTTTAACTTAGTCTACACGTGCAACTTTTGCTGCATGATCATAAAGTCAAGTCCACAAATTGTGCAGTGAGCATGATGATATGTTGGTCTGGGTGCCATATTACATCAATCTCATATTCTTCTTTTCATATTTGTACAGTTTAGTTGATTTGTCCCTATCTGACATATTTTGAAGTTTAAAAAGATCCCTATGCTCTAATATTTCTCAGTCATATAGCATCCATGAGTCACATCAATAAAACCTGATTTGCTTAACATCTGGGACCATGTTTTTTAAAAGTATAGATGGGTCTGTTGACTAAATATATTTTCAAAATAATTTGTGAGGCTGTTTCATACTGAAGAAACCCTTCTGTTTGGAAATGTATCATATATAGTTGCTATAAATAGAAACTAAGGCAAGCACATGTAGGTTTGTGATGGACAAATGTACTATTAAGCTATTCTCATGCAGCAGTCTTCCTTTTTAGAATATTCTCAAATGTATATCATGTGTGGGATATAAGTGATGATAAAAATAAAAATGATGAACCCAAGTTTTTATTATTTTTATTTTTTAATGGACAGAAAAAATGCTATCCATATAAAGGCAAGCATACATAGTTCCCACACTTTTCTAAAGATAAATTTCCAGGGTTTTTCCAGGAAAAAATAATTTTTTCAAGGTTCAAATATGACCATTACTGATTGGAATTAAAGAACATTTTTGATTATAAAACATGCATTTTCTAAATCTAAAGATGTTTCTCTTTCAAGACTCCAAAATATCTAAAAGTCAGAAATGATGATTATGTACACCACAAAATGTATCACATGAAACAAGTTTGATTATATTCCTATAAATTGGCATGTAAAGTAATTTCAATGTATAGAATTAAAAAAACTATCTTTATTTTGCTGTGTTATGTTGCTAAGTGGGAATAACATAATGAACACAAATTAGTTTTGTTTCCTTTCAAACCTTTATTTCTAAAGAATTCAGTAGCAATATATAAATGCATCTTATAGAAAGTAAACATTTCCTATTATAGTATATATATAAAAAAACTATAAATGCAAATAATTAGAATCTTGTCTTGTAACAAAAATAGTTTAACATTGAATTTATCTGTGTCAATAAAATCAAAAACAAGATTTTTCAAACAACCTAATCTCCTTAAGACGATCTGCTAAAAAATCCATCATTTAAAAAACATTTTCAAAAGGGTGAATTTAAATTTTGACAAAAGACCTTCAACATTATATACTGTTGTATAAACAAGGACTGAATATTCTGGAAAATCAACTTGTCTTCTTGTAATTCATTAAACCAGTCCCCAAACCTGTACTGATACAGAGGCTCATCTTGTTTTAAAATATATAATACATGGGATGGCAATTTCTCATTTCAGCTGAGATTCAACAATTTGGACAAATTTGGATTAAAACGATTAGCAGTCCACTTTCTAATCTGGGTTTCCTCCAAATATTCCCACCCCATTTTTCATATTTGGACATTTGGGTGTGGGGTCATGCAATTGCCTATCAAAAATTTGGAATTTGCTGCCACCGTGCGGTAGTGACATATGATAGTCACTTTCCAGTGGGCCTAGAAAATTTAAATGTATGTTATATCGACTTATAACTGTATGAAATTGATAGGAAAATGGTTTATTTTCTCAGAAATGGCAAGTATTATAATCGTTATGTCTTTAATCCACTGAAAGACAAAACTACGGCATAGATGAAACCTGACCCTGTACTTGCTATTTGCATTACTAGTCACATGATTTCACAAATCTCAAATGATGACATCGGAAGTCCAATAGTCACGTGATATCAACAACTCCTTTTTAATGTTGTTGTGCTGAAATTCAATTATATTAAATGAAAGTCATTTATGAATGAAATTGAATTATATTAAATGAAAGTTTGATACTTTTTGTAATAACCAGCAATCTGGCCAGTCTGATTTATCAAGCAGAGAGCACATGTCAACTTGGTAGTCATGTGATACAACAAAACTCCAGAAGTTCTTCTTGGAATAAATGTTGTGTTCTTTCATTTTTTTATTTTTATTACAACCAGTATATGACTTTCATTTGATATTTTTCTTTCTTTTTTCTCCTCAACATTTGCAAATGTGGGTTGTTACATCTGTGTACTCATGTGACTAGCAATGCAAATTGCGAGTACCAGGTCACATTTCATCAACACCGTAGTTTTATCTTGTCTTTCAGCAGATTAAAGACAGAATGATTATAATAGTCACAATTTCTGAGAAAATAGGTAATTTTCATATTGATTTCATGCATGTATCGCTCGATCTAACAGCATAAGCGGCTATGCTTTGCCACCACCATGTTGGTCTCTTGTGATGCTAGACTGGTTTTCATGCCTTACATGTAAGGAAAGATATGGACATTGAGTTGACTTTGAAAATAAAAGTCTACTAAACGAATCTAATCCAATGAGTGCTTGGATTAAGTCAGCTTATATGTTTGTTGCAAGTACCCAAATGATCCATACTGCACCCTCTGAATATTCTGGTTACAACTCAATAAAATTAACTCAGGATCAGTTTAGTTACAACTCAATTATGTGATTGTTTCAGGCATCAAGTGCTGGCGGTAAATTCCCAGGTTTTTCCCAACTTTCATCAATATTTGCGAAATTTAAGGACTTTTCATGGTCCGGAAAAAATTATCATTTCTCATGACTTTTTTCCAATTTCCTGGTAGGATGGGAAACCTGAAGCATAAGACATAATTCGGTGAAAAAATGCATAATAATTATGCCAAATGTGTATTGGTTGGCATGTATGTAAAGACAATGAAATTTTTTAAAATTCCTCAAATTTGCACAGGCTGAAGATCAAAGACACCTTTTATCAGATCCCCAGAGAAAACGATATGTCAGTGAGTGAATGTTTTCAGTATGACACATTTACTGAGATGACATCCATTTTCTGTAACAGAGAGCCTGTGCAGTTAATTTATGGCATATCGTCATAGTGTCTGAAATATTTTGAGGTATTCAAATAATGACAGGATATTGTACAAACAAATTAACACATGAATAGGTAAAATTTTATATCCCTTCCGAACTTCACATGAATAGGTAACACACTATGCCCACTCCCAACTTCAACTGTGAGGGGATAATACTAATTTCTTCTCTGTGTTAATTAATTCATATTATCTTTCCATGCATAAGTTATTGTTATATATATTAAATTTATACTGTGTACCTGACTTTGATCATGACTGTGAATGGAGCTAATGCCTACCTGATTTCTGTCATGATTTTAACTAAACAAGATGTTTACATATTAATAATAATAATAATAATGAGGACTTTGTATAGTGCCCAATCTTTAGAAGCTCTAAGCGCTTTACAACATTAGACAACACCTATAAGATAAAAAACATATAATGATAGGATTAGAAGTTCAGGTGAGTCTTGTTGGCAATACGACTAGTCCCAATAATTTTCCATTAAGATAAATGGTTATTCCAGAACACTATATTGTGACATAGGTCAAGTAAATTTATGTATACACAGGAGCTGACAAACAAATTATTCAGTCCTGTTACATTACCAGTCCTTGGGAATCTGTAATCAGAGTTTGTTGTCGTGTTAAGATTCGATCTGAGAGGAATTATTTATTTAAATTATTCATTGGAATTAACAAACTGCTAATTGTCTCTATGTACTAAAACGCTACTTTGGAATTATTGAAAATATTCAAAGACATTCTGGATTGTATCATTGTGTTACATCAAGACATTCAAGACATTTAGTACATCTGGGCATTCAAGCCTGTTGGTATATCAGGACACTCATGACTATTGGAATTCATTTGGAACATTTGTATACATTTGGACTTGTGATAGGAATTTACAATTATTTGGGATTTAATTCACGATACTTTAAGTGTCTCTTAATTTTCATTTTTGTAACTTAGATAAATAAATTACTGTTGATCTGATTAAACTTGATGAGTTTTGCTTCTTTTTGTTACACAGCTTAACACATTAACCCCTGAGCCAAACAGCTAGGCAGTCCCCTGAAGCATACTTGCAGAGACCACCTAGAGCAGTGTTAGCCTTTCCAGTGCCTGTATCCCTGAGACTAGCTGACAGCAATTGGATTGCAGATTTTTATAGAGGGGCTACTTACAATAAAATTGTTATTATTTTATTTGCATTCATTTAATTCAGCTCAAATTTGGCACGGCAGTTCTCAATAAACTTACATACATAATGGTATAAATTTCATGCTACATGCAGAAATAAAACTAATGCATGATGGTGAAAACAAATGATGTACTTGCCAATTTGCTTCTCTTGCCGTGAATAATCGATAAAATCCATTATGAATTCACAAAGAATTATTAACACCATCAACACATGAAATAATTATATTTTATGTACACAAAAATTCCACTTGTCGTCTCTTGTAAACTAAACATCCTGTGAATACTGTACACAAATGGGCATATTTTATTTGCTCTTTACTTACCTTTCTTCCTAAGAATTCTCACTGAAATTTTTAAAACTAATAAAACACTTAACAAACCTTGAACTATGAACACTCATGTTAACAACGTATATTTCCCAAACATTTATTTAACGATTATTCAAAAGAAAAAGAGGCTCCACGAAATCAAATGCATTTGCATCAGGGTCTAAATCCGTTGCTGGTCCTTGGTAAGTTGGTATAGCCTCTTGTCAATGTGTGTTTTATCATTTACGATCATCGATCAGCTCTACTTTCATTTTCTTCTTCTTCTTCAACATTCTCATTTTCGTCACTACCGCTGTTATTTTCAGTAGCTTTTTCGATGTCACTATCAATCTCGTGTGATTAAAATCCAGAAAATTATCCATCAGAATCCGTCAAGAAAAAGTCTGCTCCTAGAGGCTGATTCTCATCAATTTGCATCATTTTGAAATCGAAATATTTTCACTAAATCAACTGATATCGAAGTGAAAAAAATTTCCCGCTGTTCAGCAATGTACGCTCTATCTATGTAAGCTAAAATTTGATTGGTTAAACTGCCTGCATTAGTAGGAAATGGCTTTAAATCGACCAATGGTTTGCGCCGAGTTAACTCGTCGTGCGGGAGAAAGGCCTTGCTAAATACTGCCTCTTAAACTCGGCGCTCGGGAGACAAGCTATGCAAACTCAGCCACTTTAGCGAGGCTCGCGGGAGATCAGGGGTGTAAAGTACGACGAGTATACTCGTCGCCAGGGGTTAATGTGTTAAGACCTAGAGTCATAACATTATGAATTATGTTTTATAACAGATATGTACAACCAAGAGCTGGTGTGTCCATGACCTCATTTTACTTGCTTATTTATATCATAAAGTGTGAATTTTAAAATGGCTTATTTATATCATAAAGTGTGAATTTTAAAATGGCTTATTTATATCATAAAGTGTGAATTTTAAAATGGCTAATTTATATCATAAAGTGTGAATTTTAAAATGGCTAATTTATATCATAAAGTGTGAATTTTAAAATGGCTAATTTATATCATAAAGTGTGAATTTTAAAATGGCTTATTTATATCATAAAGTGTGAATTTTAAAATGGCTAATTTATATCATAAAGTGTGAATTTTAAAATGGCTAATTTATATCATAAAGTGTGAATTTTAAAATGGCTTATTTATATCATAAAGTGTGAATTTTAAAATGGCTTATTTATATCATAAAGTGTGAATTTTAAAATGGCTAATTTATATCATAAAGTGTGAATTTTAAAATGGCTTATTTATATCATAAAGTGTGAATTTTAAAATGGCTTATTTATATCATAAAGTGTGAATTTTAAAATGGCTTATTTATATCATAAAGTGTGAATTTTAAAATGGCTTATTTATATCATAAAGTGTGAATTTTAAAATGGCTTATTTATATCATAAAGTGTGAATTTTAAAATGGCTTATTTATATCATAAAGTGTGAATTTTAAAATGGCTTATTTATATCATAAAGTGTGAATTTTAAAATGGCTTATTTATATCATAAAGTGTGAATTTTAAAATGGCTTATTTATATCATAAAGTGTGAATTTTAAAATGGCTTATGCGCCCCAGAGAAAGTTGCACATGCCTGAAGTAGAGCATTAACATTATAATACCACAATTTTGCTGCCTTGATACATTTTAATTTTAATTTTCAGCCACAGCAAAAATGGTTATTTCCTCCTACCTTGCCACAGGCAAGTCTTCTCCTATTGGAATCATTTCATGCCACTGCATCTGCTGCGGGTCAAACCGCCAAATGTCATCCATGAGACCCAATTCAAACGAGTATCCTCCAAACAAGTATAAAGAATCACCACAACTTGTTAGGGTATGACCATATCTGCCTATCGGCTGGTTCCTATGCCCCTCCCAGCGGGAGGATCCATGGTTTAAGTTCCAGGGAAAGACATTTACATGCAAGGGTTCTCCACCAAAGTCTGTCTTGCAGTTACAAGAGTCGAATGCCTGCAAAAGAAGGATCATTTTCAAGTTAAGAAAATACTACTGCATATAAATCCTTTGTCTGTAAAATAATGCTCATGCCAAAATATATTTCCCGTTTTATTTTTACTGCTTACTGATCAAATTAACGAAGTACATGTCAAATACACAAAGATGGTAATCAGCCAGTTAAGGAGAAACAAAATAGAATCATTATTGAAAATAAATGTCAGCAAGATACTTGTGAACAAAACTAATATTAACATTTTTGTAATAAGTTTTGGAAATAGTCACGTACTAAGGTCATGATTCATTGCCACTTTTTCAGGGATATGAATTTTTGTAATTACGGAGACAAATTACAAACTGTCATTACTTAACATTCACTGATTGCAAAGTAGGTTTCATTTTTTCCACACAGAGATCATTGTTTCCACACAAGGATCATTGTTTCCACACAAAGATTATCATTTCCACACAAGGATTATCATTTCCACAAGGATCATTGTTTCCACACACGGATTATCATTTCCACACAAGGATCATTGTTTCCACACAAAGATTATCATTTCCACACAAAGATCATTGTTTCCACACAAAGGTTATCATTTCCACACAAGGATCATTGTTTCCACACAAGGATCTTTGTTCATCGTGCATTTATATTCATTGTTTAATGCATCCAGCAAACCCAAAACACTTTGTACTTCATGAAAAATAGTAAAATTACAATATCTGCATGAATGATTTCATCATTATTCTAAAATATCTTGTATTTGAAATCTAAACCTCAATATGCATAATGGAGGAAGAATAAACAACAGTTTGAGAAAAGAACATAAGAAAACAGTAAAATATTTGCATACATGTAGGTTAAAGTAACTCATCTTTGATCCTGTGGACTAATTTTTCTGTTTTACCACAATATGTATCTTATGTAAAACAAAAACAAAATTTAAAAAAAAACAATGTAGGTTAATGTGACTGATTCAGCTAAAATCCTGGCAATGAAATAAGCCACTGACTTATTTTACTATCAGTGGCAGAAAGTCTAAAAATACACATATTATCTTAAGTACACCTGTGTCAACATAATATTCTAAGTTATAACTGTCATGTCAGGACATTCCCAAATTTGTGTGTACATTACCAAAACACACCTGTTACCAAAAGAGTGCACTAGAACATGTAGAGAGCATGATTAATGTGGAGCACAATAAGCAACAATGACACTCGGTTGAAGTACACAGTCCAAAAATGGTAAAATTTGTAAATATGACAAATTCAAATAAAATTGGTAAAAAATGAAAACATTCCTTTGGTAGATAGGTTACTATATATAAATTATCCAAATTTGATAATTGATGGTTGAAATTCAGGAAAATATTGAATGGATTTTGGTTTAGGTCTCTAAAAATGGTGGCTGAACAAATGCAACAGCTTAAAACTTAGGACGCTGCAAAGTGAAAGGGAGGTAATGGGCAAAGGTTGTTGCCCATGTCCATAATGGATATAGATGAAAAAGATATTGGTCATCTATTTGGAGGGCTGAATTCGGGTGGTAGCATGTTTATATCGCCTAATTGTAATGTGATCATATTTTAAGGAGAAACTCAAACAAGAGGAAGTAATCCCTTATCATAAAAAGGTAACAATGAAATAAATTTACCTGCTGACAAGTACAGTTTTGTTGACAAGCTCTCTTACCTGTTGACAAGTAGTTTCAATGACTTACTCTCTTACATGTTAATGAATAGTTTTAATGACTTACTATCTTACCTGTTGACAAGTACAGTTTTGTTGACTGGCTCTCTTACCGGCTGAAAGTAGTTTTCTTGACTAGCTCTCTTACCTGTTGACAAGTACATTTTTGTTGACTAACTCTCTTACCTGTTGACAAGTACAGTTTAATGACTTACTCTCTTACCTGTTGACAAGTATAGCTTTAATGAATTACTCTCTTACCTGTTGACAAGTACAGTTTTGTTGACTAGCTCTCTTACCTGTTGACAAGTAGTTTTAATGACTTACTATCTTACCTGCTGACAAATAGTTTTAATGACTTACTCTCCGACCTGTTGACAAGTACAGTTTTGTTGACTAGCTCTCTTACCTGTTGAAAAGTAGTTTTGTTGACTAGCTCTCTTACATGCTGACAAATAGTTTTGTTGACTAGCTCTCTTACCTGTTGACAAGTACAGTTTTGTTGACTATCTCTCTTACCTGCTGACAAGTAGTTTTGTTGAATAAGTCTCTTACCTTTTGAAAAGTACAGTTTTGTTGACTATCTCTCTTACCAGCTGACAAGTATAATTTTGTTGAATAAGTCTCTTACCTTTCGAAAAGTACAGTTTTGTTGACTAACTCTCTTACCTGTTGACAAGTACAGTTTTGTTGACTAGCTTTCTTACCTACTGACAAGTACAGTTTTGTTGACTAGCTCTCTTACCTACTGACAAGTACAGTTTTGTGGACTAACTCTCTTACATGTTGACAAGTACAGTTTTGTGGACTAACTCTCTTACATGTTGACAAGTACAGTTTTGTTGACTAGCTCTCTTACCTACTGACAAGTACAGTTTTGTGGACTAACTCTCTTACATGTTGACAAGTACAGTTTTGTGGACTAACTCTCTTACATGTTGACAAGTACAGTTTTGTTGACTAACTCTCTTACCTGTTGACAATTACAGTTTTGTTGACTAGCTTTCTTACCTACTGACAAGTACAGTTTTGTTGACTAGCTCTCTTACCTGTTGATAAGTACAGTTTTGAGGACAAGTTTTCTGGATGCAGTCTGGCAGCTCATATCCCTCCATGCACGCACACCTGACAGAGTCCATATCACATACATCCACATGGTATGTAGCACTGAAACCTTTTGTCACAGATACTTGAAATGCAGAAAGTTATAACTGGCTAAAGTGTGTAAAGACAGGAATATTAAAAGTTATAACTGACTAGAGTGTGTAAAGATGGGAGCAGTAAAAGTTATAACTGACTAGAGTGTGTAAAGATGGGAATATTAAAAGTTATAACTGACTAGAGTGTGTAAAGATGGGAGTAGTAAAAGTTATAACTGACTAGAGTGTGTAAAAATGGGAGTAGTAAAAGTTATAACTGACTAGAGTGTAAAAAATGTGAATATTAAAAGTGAATTATAAAACTTGAGAGAGCTGTTTCAAATTAATCAATGTACATAGCAAGGGCAGGAAAACTGCAAAGGTAGACTGCAAATGTAAACAGCACATAATGTACACTTATGATAAGAGATCTCATATTGTTTTTAAATTTCTAAGTTAGATGCACCTAGAATTGTATTTTTTGCTGACAAATTTTTGCTGGGTCCCAAAGCTGGTTTCTACAGTTTTGACTGAACTTTATTGGAACCCATTAGGGGTACAATATATTGGATATAATTATATCAAAGCTGACGCAAAGAAAATGTACATGCATTGTTTCCAAACTGTTACATTAAGAAACAAAAGATATATAATTTTGTGGACAAAACATTATAATCTATGTTACTTCCAGATTTATGCAATACTTTTAAGAAAATGTTTTTTCTCCATAGCTTTTAACTATAAAATTACCATTTCCGCTAATATCAGCTGAGAAGTAGATGGTCATTTTTCCTGTGATGGCTGTGACAACAGGAATGTTCTCTTTCCTGCCGCCACAGAATGCCCCAAGCAGTGTTCCTTTCTCATCGGCATCATCATAGCCACTGATGAATTCTGGGATTCCATCATACACATATATATAATCCTGAAATAACATAATCTTGATACATATAAACACCTATAAACACAATCATGAAATATACGAAAACTCACTCTAGAAAAAATTTGAACACTGACATAACTACACCTAGCCCAGAAAAAACACTGTAAGGTTCTGATAATATTTCATGTCATTTCTAAAACTGTATGCAAAGCATGAAATCGACACAACAGCTATTTCAATATAAAATCCTAAAAGACTAGATAGAATTTTTACCTCAACCCTGAGAAATGAAAAAGAACAAGCACAATGACAAAAACAAAAAAAACTTTCAAAATAAAAGGCTGCACTAGGTCTGCTAAAGTCTTAACACAACATGCGGGAAACTTGTTTCTATTATTCTGACAGTCTGTCTCAAACAGATTTTTAAATACGAAGTTTGTTACAGTTGATTTGGCACCCCCATCTTTAACAATACTCAACCCGCCTGATAAATGGACTTGGATGAGAAAAACATTTCATGTCTTTTTTATTAGCCATTATTGCTTACCCGTCCACATTCAGTCATAATTGACTCCATCTCCAAGGAGATATGTTTATTGTTTACATCTAATGAAGATTCCAGAGTGAAGTCTTTAAATACTGTCAGAATCCACAAGCAATGAGATCGCCAGCTCATCACTCCAGAGCCTTTGAAGGTCCCAAGAGCACCATTAGAAACATCATTCAGCACAACTCTATCATCACAATTACGGTAACATTTGCCTCCATTCCTGAAAGTGAAATTAGAGTCAAGTGACACTGACATACAACATTCTTTTCAAAGCAATAATGGGGAAATATTATGATAGGTGAAATGATGTTAGAGTTACCTTCTTGGATAAACCATCTCCTTTTCAGGCATGAGACTGAAGCATATATAAAATATCTGAAAATATGTGGGTTCTCCTTATGCACTGATAAAAACTCATTAAAAATGATATACCTTGTAATAAAAATGAGACCGATTTGCATTTTTTAAATTCCATTTATCTCCAGTTGTGCCTTAGCATTTGCTTTCAACACAATCTGACTACAGACTGCATATAAAATGCAGTTTTGTCAAACACCCAGAGCACAAGATTCTGTACTGAAAATTGTCCCAGTAGTTGGTAGAGTTTTAAATAAAGGCATGTTTCTGTTATATTAATTGTGGCCATCTGGCACCCACAGAATTTTTATTTTGAAATACCCCCGTCAAATATTAGTAAATCTTGCTTGGCAAAATGTTAACCTCATTCAATTCAGCTTAGCACTGATTAGTCAGGATCTACACTGGATTTTAATATTCAGGTGAAATTACTTTCTTTACGCCACAATAGGATGAAAGTTGGTGAAAATGGTGGGAAGCAGGTGTACAAAGTTAAAAATAGTTATTGATATTACTGTTTACTGTATATGTTCAAGTTAGATGAAAGCTAAAGTGAGGTAAATTATATTTCACAGAGAATACTTCTCTCGTCACATTAATATTTGTGACATAAGCCTGCTACCTCCTAAATCCACTTGTACTAAATGAAAATTCATCCTTTCTACCTCATACAAAGGTCAATAACTCTTGCCCACTACACCTCCTCGCTAGGTATCACTAGTTTTTATGCTGAGTGATATACCAACAAGGAAGCTCACATGCTGGGGTGGTTGGGAGTGTTTTTAAGTAATGTGATAGGGCAAGTATTCTCAGAGAAACGTAATTTATTAAAAAATTTGCTTCCTCCTTCAAATATGTTCCTGATCACATTAACGTTAGGAGAATGGTTAATAGGAGGAAGGAATGCTGAGCATCCTATCTATACCTCAGGTATCCTTCTAGGGAAGAAAGATTGGATTCCTTACGTGAATGATAACTCACTCTCCCACTTAAAGAAACACAGCACTGAACACCGAACCATCCAATCAGAACTGAAGATAGTTTGAGTCAACTGGAAAGGCATGCAAGTGGCTCACACCGCATACCGAACCTAAAGCTATCAATAAACAGGTTAGTATGGTAACAGCTTCAACGAGGTCCAGACTAACTGCTCGAATTTTTCTGAACTGAGCCACAATAAGATCCAGAACAGATTCCAGTTTGGAAACAGGATGAGGGAATTTGGCCTATTCAAATGAAAATTGGCTAGTAGGTCTAATAGGTGTTTATCACAATCAATATCTCTTCTCCCATGATGCCTGAATCTGTCAGATATCCGGGAGCATTAGCCATTATTGGCAATTAGTACCCATGTTTTCTCATGTAGAGTCAGAAGGACTGAGGCATTTAAAATTGCCCAGGTTGGCAATAAACCCAGATGGACAAAACACTGGGATGGATGGAGGTTGGACTTTTCCAGTTCACTAGAAAGACTAAATGACCCAAACGTGAAAGATTGTTTGTGCCTTGGAGTAGAATAGAACTTACCATTTGTTTCTGGAGGATGTCATCTAGGTCAACCGCCACAGTTGAAGATGAAGTTGATCAGAACAGGGTGATCACGCAATCCATAACCTCAGTAAAAATCCAAGGGCTGATGTTGAAGCCAAAGGGTAGGACTCTAATCTGACAAATTGTGTGATCATAAGCAAATCAGAATTTTGTGAAGCGGAGTGGACAGTGAAAATATGTCAGTCAGATCGAGACTGACAGCATCCTTGTCCCATCAGATGCAGAGATGGATTGATCTCAAGATCTCCATCTTGAAGTTTGATGATGAAATGAATTGGTTGAGGTGGCTCAGGTCAGAGATTGGTCTCAACTTGCATTTCGCCTTCTGAATAAGAAGGAACCTTGAATAAAACCGTGGCAAACCCATGTTGGCACTGCATCTTCCAGTTTAACTTAGTTCAAAACAAAATTTCTTCCAAGGCACATCAGATGAAATTTTCAAAAATATCTTTACAAAGGGTACACTGTTACTTTCTAAAAATGCTGACAAGAATGTGCCATGATGAGTCTATCAAATGAATGATTGCATATAATTACTGGATGTCTGTAACTTGAATAATATGCATGCTTTCACAAATGCATAACACAAAAAATGTGTGCAAAAATGCATTTTTGTGAGGTCAGGTAGACAAATTCATCATGTTTTCAATTTTTTAAAGTTTTATCTTTTTTACTAAGGTCTCATTCCATTTTTAAGTTCAAAATGAAATTTTAGGTTTATTGAGGTTTTTGAGCTCCACTGCTAACCCTGTTTATAGCCTTGAGTAGTGGTAGGGGGTGGAGGGCATTCTAAAGTTGCCAACACCCAACATATTTCCTCAACTGTGAACTTGAAGATATTTGGATCTGAGTATGATTGATTTGTAGGAACGTTGTCACACTGACTGTGTGTTGAGTCCTTACTTGCCTCCAAATGCAGCTCTGGATAAGCCATACCAGTTGGCACTGATAACTCAAATCCATCCTCTTTGAAAATTTCACTAATTCTCCTTTCTGAATAAGCAGTGGACATAAAGAAGTCTAGCACTGATGGAACAGCCAGCTGGTTTGCCTGGCATATGGTCAGCCTGAATGCTGGCAGTATAGTTGTTTTGGCTATCACATGGACGAGCAGCTCCAAGGGCTGTGCAGGACAGACAGATTTTTCACTGAAATTTTCATCTTTGTAAGGTTACGTTGCCGAGTGTACAGCTAAACAGATGGATCTGTTACTAACATCCCCATAAATCCTAGTTGGTTGGACCATTTAATCATGCTAGGATGGTTGGATGGCTAACCTCTGTACTGGCCACTCCCAAGGGCCTGTATGGACAGGCAAATTTCTCATTGAAATCTCCATCATTTTATGGTTATGTCATCGATGGTAGGGCAAAATGGATGGATCTGACACTTACATCCCTGTAAATCTTAGTTGGTTGACCACTTATCAAAAAAAAAGACCGCCATGCTGGATGGCTGGAAGGTCGGGGGTGTATTATGAAACTGATCCAATGGATCCAATATGCAAAGGTCAGAAGGCCATGCTCAGACATGTGAGACTTACACACAGTGGGTTGCCTAAAACTGGGGGGAAACTCCCCCAATAAGTCAGGATTGCAAGTGATGAGCTTAGGTTATGGGGTGGACCCAGCTTCACCCACAAGACTCACAATGGAAGTTGGCTTTAGATGAATCCTGAGAATGTCAACATTATCTTTCCTCAACTTGCTCCATCTTTCCTTCCCTTTTGATGTCTTTTAGATTGTTGCATTGAACTTGCATTTCATGCATTTAGTTGACATTTCTACTAAAGCGACACAAGAGGAGAAAACAAAGCATAAATTAGCAATTCAGCATGTTACTAAGTTGCTAATACTGTAACCCAGACTTCCTCTGTCCACATATTGCACATGCTGCATGTTATGAACTCGCTAATACCATACCCATTACAAATGGAGTTAGCAAAAATAGTCAGTGTCAAATTTTTATGCCTTCTAGACTATGTTTTGAGCTTATTCAATTCATGCATTCAGCTGACATTCTACTGAAAAGACACAAGAAAAGAGAAAACAAAGCATAAATTAGCGATTCAGTATGTTACTAACTCGTAAATACCATCTCCATTAACGAGTGAAAATAGTGTCACACAAAGATAAATGACAAAATGAGGTCAATGATAGCATGGTGTAATGTGGTCTTAAACAGACTAAGTCCAATGAGTTGACAAAGTAACTCAAATTGGCAGAAATTTTGAAGATAATGTTGTTGGTGTTGTAGGGTTTAATGCCATTTTTCAGCACACAATAGGCTATACGTGGCGGCCAGTATTAATGGTGGAGGAAGAACCCGGGAAAACCCCGGAAAGAACCACCGACCCACGAGAAGCTATAGGCAAGTTTTCTCACATACCCACATTGGCTGAATCCGAGACTCGCACCCACGCAGACTGGCAGAAACTTTGAAGATAATGTATAAAACCTATAGAAGAATGATTGTCCAAAACAATAAATCCCAAAATAAACTTGGATGGTCTGATTTTAACTCTAAGATGGCATCGATTGTCAGAAGTAAAATGAATAATGTTATCAGTATAGCAGCAGAGCTAGAAAAAAACTACAGACACCAAATGGTGGCAAGGGGAGGTAATGGGCAAGAGTTATTGTCCTTTGTCTTTATGAGATAGAAAAAGATGACTTTTGTCTTTTAGGAGGGCTGGAGTCACGTGGTAGCAGGCTAATATCCTAACAAAATGTGATTGGGAAACATATTTGAAGGAGAAACCAAATTATCTGCCAAAAGAAATAGAGTCTGAGATATATATATATACAAACTATTGAAAAAAATTATTCTCCCCCCCCAACAAAAATTGAAATTATTTCAAAGTATGCAACAAGAATTATGTAACAAAACATGATAAGAAAGAAAGGAGTTTGAAATCAAAATTAAATTGACCATGTTTACCTTGAGTCACCATAGAAACCATCCATACACTCCTGACAATAGAAACCGGTGGTGTTATTAATACAGAAGCATTCTCCTTTTCCACTGTGACAAATACCTCTTTGGGGATCCCCATGTCCATTACACTCACACTTATAGCAACCTGTAATTGATGTCAAAATAAAATGATACAATTTTCAGAACCGACTCATTTTTAAATTAAATAATTCTGATACACTTCTATAACACACATAACTTATTAAACTGATTTGTGGTAAAATTTTTCTTGCTCCTTGAAGAACAGGAAGCATATGAATTGGTACGATCATGTCATAAGCTTGTGCCCTCGTGTCATTAACAAATGCCCTTATGTCATTATTGAATGCCTTCATGTTGTGAACTGGTGCCCTCAAATGCAATAATATAGTATTATCAACACTGTGATTGGCTAAATTGACATTCATTAAAGTCTCAAGGAACATGAAATTCAAACATGCAGAATAGCAATCCAAACAATAATAATAACTAAATATCCAATGGGTACCTAATTAGACAGCAAATTTGGTAAATACAAGAGGCTTAAGTGGGCTTGATATCACTCGCCAGAATATATGACTTAACAGTTGACCATTTCACTAAGAAGGCATATGCAGTATTGTAGGAACACATCATATGTCAACTATCTCCCAAAAATGTTATATCATGTGGATTTTATGTATTTTACTATATCCTGGTTAATTTTTCTGAAGATAATGCTATAATCTGCATGCAGTCTCTCATTCATAATCAAAGTCATCCCATTTACAGAGTTGAATAGAGACTGGATAAGAAGTAAAGTCTCTTGATCTAGAAAGGTAACAAGCTGAGCTAATCAGAAGTAAAGTATGCCATTAATATACACTCAGATCACAATTATTACAAAACCCATCATCAACAATGATAACTCGGCTTAACATGAAGCAAATACCATATGGAATTCAGTCCCTGGAGTAATATCAAGCCAATTAGATATAAGATTATCTCATTAATATGGAGCAATATCAAGCCAATTAGATACAAGATTATCTCATTAATATGGAGTAATATCAAGCCAATTAGATACAAGATTATCTCATTAATATCCATAAATCCTGCTCATAATCAAATTTGTCCAACATCTTGATAATAGAAGACTATTTAACAAGTTTAATCAAAGTCTCATCAGAAATAAAATTACGTGATTGATGACAACCTCAGGCAACTAATGCATCAACAGCATGCATACATTTTACGTGTAATCAAGAAAGTTAATAAAAAATAAAACTGTAACAAAATGCAGCCTCTAGAGTGACAAAAATACACCCATATCAGATGCAATATCACCCAATAAGAACACACAGGTCTCACTTGTAATAAAAATCATCTAGCAATTTGACAGTGTTAGTCTATTTAACAACTTAAAGTTTTATTAAAATTGGGTCAGAAATAAATGCGTTTAAGTGCCATGAAGCTCTGCCAATCACGTAACAAGCTCAGCCAGTCTGATGCAAGTTTACGTCATTAATATGCATGAATGCAGGGCCATACCAAACTCACATGGTCTTGTAAAGTGTGATAACAACTGATGGAATGAATGCAGGGCCATACCAAGCTCACATGGTCTTGTAAAGTGTGATAAGAATTGATGGAATGAATGCAGGGCCATACCAAGTTCACGTGGTCTTGTGAAGTGTGATAACAACTGATGGAATGAATGCAGGGCCATACCAAGCTCACATTGTCTTGTAAAGTGTGATAAGAATTGATGGAATGAATGCATGGCCATAACAAACTCGCTTCATCTTTAAAGGTAAGAAAAGAACTATAGGCATGAATGCAGGGCCATACCAAAATTGCTGGGTCTTATAAGGTGAGATAAAAACTGAAGCCATGAATGCAGGGCCATAACAAACTTGCTAGGTCTTATAAGGTGAGATAGCAACTGATGGCATGAATGTAGGGCCATACCAAGCTCACATGGTCTTGTAAGCTGAGATAATAAGTGAAGCCAACTTTGAACAAATCAGATCATCAGCTATTGAGCTGCAAATAATTTGTAAAGTAGGAAAACTTATTTCCAGCTGTGTTCTTGTAAACAATAAATGTAACGTAGTTTATTAATGAACAGTATTCTTCATTTTAATCTGTTTAATATCACACACTAAAATGAATACCTATCACACCCTTGAGTGGTAGCAATATTTACTGGCCTTCATGTTCATGTGCACGGCTCTTACACTCAAACAAGTGACTAGTGTCCTCCACTAAAGTCCCAGGAATAAGTCACTAAGTCCAGATTAACAGTCATGGTCACTTAGACCAGCAAATATCAGTGCTGTACTGAGATGCAGTCACTACATGTATTCACTTATTGTTTTCATGCTTGCTTTTGACGCAGCCTGAAGAATGCCGAATTTACACCAGTCTATGTGCTATCTGTGATGCAATACATTAAGTTACCAAAGCCTATTTGCTATCTACAAGGCAATACATTAACTTACCAAAGCCTAGGTGCCCTATCTACAAGGCAACAAATTAACTTTCCAAAGCTTAGGTGCCCTGTCTACAAGGCAATACATTAAGTTACCAAAGCGTAGATGCCCTATCTACAAGGCAAGACATTAAGTTACCAAAACCTAGGTGCTATCTACAAGGCAAGACATTAAGTTACCAAAGCCTAGGTGCTATCTACAAGGCAAGACATTAAGTTACCAAAGCCTAGGTGCCCTATCTACAAGGCAACACATTAAGTTACCAAAGCCTCAGTGCCCTATCTACAAGGCAACACATTAAATTACCAAGGCCTAGATGCCCTACCTACAAGGCAATACATTAAGTTACCAAAGCCTCGGTGCCCTATCTACAAGGCAACACATTAAGTTCCCAAAGCCTAGTTGCCCTGTGTACAAGGCAACACATTAAGTTACCAAAGCCTAGGTGCCCTACCTACAAGGCAACACATTAAGTTACCAAAGCCTAGGTGCCCTACCTACAAGGCAACACATTAAGTTACCAAAGCCTAGGTACCCTACCTACAAGGCAACACATTAAGTTACCAAAGCCTAGGGGCCCTATCTACAAGGCAACACATTAAGTTACCAAAGCCTAGTGCCCTATCTACAAGGCAACATATTAAGTTACCAAAGCTAAGGTGCCCTATCTACAAGGCAAACATTAACTTTCCAAAGCTTAGGTGCCCTGTCTACAAGGCAATACATTAAGTTACCAAAGCCTAGTTGCCCTATCTACAAGACAGTATATTAAGTTACCAAAGCCTAGATGCCCTATCTACAAGGCAACACATTAAGTTACCAAAGCCTAGGTGCCCTATCTACAAAGCAATATATTAAGCTACCAAAGCCTAGGTGCCCTACCTACAAGGCAAAATATTAAGTTACCAAAGCCTAGTTGCCCTATCTACAAGGTAATATATTAAGTTACCAAAGCCTAGATGCCCTATTTACAAGGCAATACATTAAGTTGCAAAGCCTAGGTGCCCTATCTACAAGGCAATACATAAGGGTGTAAACCTAAATAACTGACAGACTTAAAACCAATAGGATAATCATCCAAAAGGATAATCATCAAAAAAATAGCCATCATTATAATTAAAATTTAAAATAAAAAGTTTTAATGAGTTTTTCTTTTCATTTACTCTATAATATTGTTAAGGATATAGTCCATATCACCTATTCCAAAGATAGACTTTGTTACTGTGGATAGAATCTATATCATGTTTTTGAAAATCTTTACTTTCACATTTTAGCATAAAATTGTATGTAGTAGTAAAATAACCTTTTTAAGTGTTACACTTAGTGGTAAACTACAGGGACTCTGAAAATCCTAAATAAATGACCAATGTAACGATACTGCCCACATAAAATTACCAGTTCCTGTGTAAAAGACATGTAACTGTACTGCCCACATAAAATTACCACTTACTGTGTAAAAGACTGATGTAACTGTACTGCCTACATAAAATTACCACTTCCTGTGTAAAAGACTGATGTAACTGTACTGCCTACATAAAATTACCACTTCCTGTGTACAAGACTGATGTAACGATACTGCCCACATAAAATTACCACTTCCTGTGTAAAAGACTGATGTAACTGTAATGCCTACATAAAATTACCACTTCCTGTGTAAAAGACTGATGTAACTGTACTGCCTACATAAAATTACCAGTTCCTGTGTAAAAGACTGAGGTAACTGTACTGCCCACATAAAATTATTACTTCCTTTGTAAAAGACTGATGTAACTGTACTGCCCACATAAAATTACTCCATTAATTTCTTTGTTACCTTTTAAAGCAATCACACCACCAATGGATCAACTAATTAATCAATATATAAACTCACCCTCCTTAAAAGCTGGATCACCATAGTAAGCCAAGAGACAAGAGTCACAGAACTCTCCTGTGGTGCCATTTTGACATTCATCACAGATACCAACTCCAGTTAAACATGTGCTGTGATTGTTACAGCCACAGTTCATAGAACAGTTCTCAGATGTCCATCCCAAGTCGCATATACACTGGTAATCAGGAGGGCCTGAACATCTTCCATGTTCACACTCGTGAAAGCATCTGAAATTTTTTATTAAACAAAGTTGAATAACTGTTCTGTAAAACACTGCATTTTGCCTGCAAATCATGTAAATATGTACACACAATATATCTGTAAAACACTGCATTTTGGCTGCAAATCATGTAAATATGTACACACAATATATCTGTAAAACACTGCATCTTGCATGCAAATCATGTAATTATGTACACACAATATATCTGTAAAACACTGAATCTTGCCTGCAAATCATATAATTATGTACACACAATATATCTGTAAAACACTGCATCTTGCCTACAAATCATGTAAATATGTACACACAATATATCTGTAAAACACTGCATCTTGCCTGCAAATCATGTAATTATGTACACATAATATATCTGTAAAACACTGCATTTTGCATATAAATCATGTAAATATGTACACACATTATATCTGTAAAACACTGCATTTTGCCTGCAAATCATGTAATTATGTACACACAATATATCTGTAAAACACTGCATTTTGCATACAAATCATGTAAATATGTACACACAATATATCTGTAAAACACTGCATTTTGCATACAAATCATGTAAATATGTACACACAATATATCTGTAAAACACTGCATTTTGCATACAAATCATGTAAACAGGTACAAACAATATATCTGTAATACACTGCATTTTGCCTGCAAATCAAGTAAACAAGTACACACAATATATCTGACTTGGAAAAACATTCAGACAATAACATTCACTTGGTTAATATTTGCCCAATACATGCAAGAACAGTTGGCAAAGAAATCTCAGTCAGTAGGATGCTTTCTCTAAAACTTTCTTTTAATGCTGTTGATTGCATACATTATTAAAAGCAATTGTTTCTAGGCCTTTCCTTGACTTCAATACCTTCATTCAGATTTGAAGGCATATTAACAAACTACGCCAAACATTTAATGGCCAATGTGCCTGGGTTCTTTCTTTCACAGTTGGTCAGATTCTTTAAAGTGATTTTTTTCAGACAATGTTTAGTAAATGCTTCATCTGTTTTGAGCAATGATTACCATATTCGATAGTGGATTGGCATCGTTTCTGAAACATTAATGGCCATCAAGCTTGTACAATTTAAGTCCAATTTGGTCAAATTCTTTTATAAAGTTTTTCATCAGTTAAAAGTGTTTTCCATTTTTATTTGCCATCCACTCATGCCAAGATGCTTCATGTCAGATTTGCTTGAATTCCAAGAAGTGGGTTTTGAGAGGTTATTTAATGGTCTTTCTGTTTTTATTAATGGTGGCCATACTGAATGGCAAACTGGTATAATTTTTTCAAATTTAAGAGCCATTTATAACAATAATTTTCATTGGTCAAATTTTGACAAGCAGTTTCTGAGAAATTGCTTCAATTTTTTTTTTTTTTAAATTTTTTATAACAGTGGCTATATTTTTACAGGGGATCTATGTTATTTGTGTGAATCCAAATAGGATTTTATGCTTCCCATCAAATTTGGTTCAATTCTGATCTGCGGCTTTTGCAAAGTCATTTAAATGTAATCCTGTTTTAAGTATTGGTAGCTATTTTAGGTAATGGCAGCCATTTCAGGTGGCAGATCTGCATCAAATTTGCAAGACCTTTCTGCAAAGATGCCTTCTGCCAAATCAGATCGATTTCTGCAGATTCTGTTATGTCATTTAAAAACATTTAGCAATTTTAAGTTACAATACCCATATACAATAGTGAATCTGCATGATTGAACAAATTTGAAATAACTTCATGCAAGAATGCATTCTACCAAATTTAGTCAAATTCTACTGAGAAGTTGTTGAGAGCAGAGATGAATGAATAATGGACAAGAATAAAAGAAAATATCATAAGCTCACCTGGCCTCTTGGTCATGTGAGTTAGCTGAAGCTCTATCTATGGTTAAAAATGGCACATACCCATACATATTATTATATGTTCTCCCATTCACACCTACCCTACCACTTAATATGACACAAATATTGTAACCCATGATCTGTTTCCTATGTCATCTGTCATTATGTACAAATTTTGTAACAATATTATTTGACAAAAGTCAATATAGTAGCAATTTATGTGACACCTGAATTTACCCCCTTTTCCAAAAAGTATACCCTTTCACAAATTATGTACCAAGCTTTGTAATTTACAATCCTGCAGTTCTGCAGATGTGGTTATGGCCAGATGGAGATGTGGTTATGGCCAGATGGAGATGTGGTTACGGCCAGATGGAGATGTGGTTACGGCCAGATGGAGATGTGGTTATGTGGTTATGGCCAGATGGAGATGTGGTTATGGCCAGATGGAGATGTGGTTATGGCCAGATGGAGATGTGGTTATGTGGTTATGGCCAGATGGAGATGTGGTTACAGCCAGATGGAGATGTGGTTATGTGGTTATGGCCAGATGGAGATGTGGTTATGGCCAGATGGAGATGTGGTTACGGCAGATGGAGATGTGGTTATGTGGTTATGGCCAGATGGAGATGTGGTTATGGCCAGATGGAGATGTGGTTATGGCCAGATGGAGATGTGGTTACGGCCAGATGGAGATGTGGTTATGTGGTTATGGCCAGATGGAGATGTGGTTATGGCCAGATGGAGATGTGGTTACGGCAGATGGAGATGTGGTTATGTGGTTATGGCCAGATGGAGATGTGGTTATGGCCAGATGGAGATGTGGTTATGTGGCTATGGCCAGATGGAGATGCGGTTATGGCCAGATGGAGATGTGGTTACGGCCAGATGAAGATGTGGTTATGTGGTTATGGCCAGATGGAGATGTGGTTATGGCCAGATGGAGATGTGGTTATGGCCAGATGGAGATGTGGTTACGGCCAGATGGAGATGTGGTTATGTGGTTATGGCCAGATGGAGATGTGGTTATGGCCAGATGGAGATGTGGTTATGGCCAGATGGAGATGTGGTTATGTGGTTATGGCCAGATGGAGATGTGGTTATGGCCAGATGGAGATGTGGTTATGTGGTTATGGCCAGATGGAGATGTGGTTATGGCCAGATGGAGATGTGGTTATGTGGTTATGGCCAGATGGAGATGTGGTTACGGCCAGATGGAGATGTGGTTATGTGGTTATGGCCAGATGGAGATGTGGTTATGGCCAGATGGAGATGTGGTTACGGCCAGATGGAGATGTGGTTATGTGGTTATGGCCAGAAGGAGATGTGGTTATGGCCAGATGGAGATGTGGTTATGTGGTTATGGCCAGAAGGAGATGTGGTTATGGCCAGATGGAGATGTGGTTACGGCCAGATGGAGATGTACAGACTATCACAATATCCCCTTGCTAAACTAAGTGGAAAATGACATTTCAGCACAATATCGTCATACTGAAAGCTTAATGGCTGTGATATTGGCACCCTGTGCTTTGCAAATAGAGACAAATAAGGCAATTAACAGAGATATTACAAGTTAAATGACCTTAAAAGCAAGGAACAGAAAACACCTATTTGACATCATTATATATATATATATATATATATATATATATATATATATATATATATATATATATATATATATATATATTACACATATTAATTCATCACAACCTTCATAAAAATAGCTACTTAAGTGCAACTTAATTGGAAGGAAGCACTTACTAAATAATGACATCCTAATTTTCTCAGAACCAATCATCGCACATATGTAGGAAGCTGATGCTAACCTCCTACAACATTCCACTTGTCACTGAACTTAACACCACAATGAGAAGGAAACTGCTGCTAACTTCCTACAAGTGTGAAATTATCTCAGAACCATCACCATACATGAGAGAGAGAGAGCTGCTAACTTCCCACAAGTGCAAAATTATCTCAACCACCACACTTAAACAGGGAGACAGCTGGTAACTTCCTACAAGAGTGAAATTATCTCAGAAACCTTCACCACACTTGAGAGAGAAACAGCTCTTATTTTCCTACAATAGTGAAGTTATTTCAGAACCTAACACCATACATGGGAGGGAAGCAAATGCTAACCTCCTACAGCATTCTAATTTTCTCAGAACCTGCTAGTGTATTATTATGACCTAAATTTTGGGACTAAATTAAACTCTCTGAAACAGATCATACACGCATTTCCTGGGTGAGTCACTACTGTGAGAAATAATGAACCCCCATAATAAAGGGTCACAAAAGGAGCCAAATCTTCTAGCATTTATAGGTTACTGCATTTGTATGGGAAAATATGAACAAGTTTTTGGGATGGATAAACTGCACTCCCAAGGTCAAGCAGTATACCATCTGACACAACGAGTTCATATTTTCCCATGGAAATCCAGTAACCTTTATATTATATACTCATTTTCTTATTCTATACAAGGCTTAATTACATAAACAAAAAAACACAACAAGAAACAAAGTAACTGAATGTATGCAGTATTTCAAACTAAATACAACTTTTCCATTTGGTCTGGAATGAAAAGATTTTGGTATTTCTGTCAATTCTACTAAATTTCATGATTATGAACTGGATTTATCTGAGTGAATTCTACATGAAGTACATCTGATTTCAGCAGTGAAGGGGCAGCATGTTGACACCTGAAAGTGTTTCTGTTTTGTCATTGAATGTTTGCAAACATAATGTGAGAAAAATATGAAGTTTTTCAATCATAATTATCAAAAAGACACCATGGAATATAATGTTCATTTCATTTATTTTAAGTGCAGTAAGGAGGACGTACTTGCACTTGGAATGTAGTTAAAATTACAGTACAATTTTAAGATGTGTAATCAAGCTTTAGAGCCCATGACATGGCTCATGTGATTTGGATTTCCAGAACTAAAAAAGTACATTTTGAGGAAATTCAGGATACAAAACTCAAGTATATTTTTTTGTCATTCTTATTACCAGCTAAAGAAGACACATTTATGTCTTGTCGCTTGCTTGTTATTTGTAGGGACCCAGCAATTTTATGACCTGTCTGGCATCTATCACTAGCCTAAATCTGAAACATTGTATCAAAAAAGTTAATATGGAATATTGCAAAGCAGCTTTTATGTGGCAGTCCACAAAATATCTGCTTTTGTTCATTCAGAAATAAATTTAATCAAACAAACCACAAAGCATCTACTATATGGGTGTACATGATTTGTTTACAAAGTAGTTACTAATACACTACTGCAAGTGAGTGCAATATGAAGGTGTGCAATATTGTCAAATACTGCATGATTCTGACAATGTAAAGTTAAGAGACAAAAATGAGCATATAATAAGTACATATATATGATCTGTTTATAACATCAACAGTGTGCACCTGTTTTGGTGAATTATGATCTCATAAACTACAAATCCATGCAATTCACAAAATGGTACAAAGCTTTCAGCACAAGTCATTGAGGAATTAATAACAGCATTGACCAGAAACCACACATGTTCACATTCATAAAACTATTTTAAAAAATTGAGTACAACTGATCAAGGTGAAATGATACAGCTTTGCTGTATATTGATTTGATTCACAATTTACAGTCTATGATATATGATACACTATCAAGACAGATATCATCTTGATGGTCTTTTCAGCTTTAGAAAGTCTCTCTTTCGGGTGGTGCCTTTTTAATGTGTGTTGACATACTGGCTGTATTTCTAGTATGTGTATATTTATTATCTATTCATCCATGACAAGATTTGAAAAACTTCCAAACAGACCACCAATTAGGTGTCAGTGATTTTTATTCAACATTTCTAGAGACAGCTAACAACAAAATCCTTCACACTGTACCTCCTGCAGATGCAAAACACCTGCCACAGATACAGACACTTATTGCTGTGAGTGAAAAGAAAATTATTAAAAATGTTCACTACCCATCTACAAATTATCAAGGTGGCAATAACCTGTGCAGTTTGGAATCTGCCCCTTGCAGATTCTGTGCTAATGTTCTTTTTTTTTTATCCCAATGGCATGTTCAGTTGATTACATATATCAACATAAAATGTGACATTCCAAACTTGTTTCCAATTTGCACATCATTTAACTTTTCTCAGTTGCTTTGCATCTTTTTCTATTTAGTTTGGATGCCAATACTTCTGTGTCACACAAGGAATAAGCTAGTTCAGTGGTTCCCAAAGTGGGCAGTGGGATTACCAAGGGTATGTGTGCTCTTGCTGAATAATGCTTTGTGTGGGGTAAGGTGGGGGGGGCGATGAGGATAACCAAGGGGGCCGTGGCCCGAAAAAGTTTGGGAACCAATGAGGTAGTTAGTTCGGACTAGTAGTTATTGTTTTACTCTGGACACAAACAAATAATAACCAACAATCAGAACTGAATGTAACATATTCCACTGTGTGACACATTGGAAGTGTAGCCCTCTAATTCGACACAAGCAGACAAGCAACAGTGAAATGATCAGTACAGTAATTACATCACATAAGGAGTGTCCTCTTGAAGTTGATATATGTTGTCAGTGGCTGAGTATACAGGCAGCATAAACTAATCTGCATGGATATGGATTGGTGAGAGGGGGCAGATTTCAAAACATGCCAGTTCGTCAACTTGCATCTGCTAATTTGTAGGAGGCTAGTGGCTGTTTTTCATTATTACTGACATAAACGTGTGTGCCTGCTATGGCCATCTCTGATGAAATGTTAGTTTAAAGAATAAAAAGGCAAACAACATAATTCATCCCAAATGCTTAAGATTAAAGACACATGTATAGGGCAAGTATCATTCTGTATCAATTCTTCACCTCTTGTATCAATTATATATATATATATATATATATATATATATATATATATATATATATATATATATATATATATATATATATATATATATTGTTTCACCCCTAACAACTAGGTCCAAAAGAAGCAAATAACAATCCTACACTAAGCTAAAAAAAACCTGACAATCCATACTGACAATATCAATTTATATATATATATATATTGTGAAAATGTTTTTCAAATTTATCATCAAATTATAAAACAGAGGGTCTGACTTGTTTTCAAAATATAAAAATGACAAAACAGTTATTACAGCAACTGATTCTATGGCTTAGATTTGATTTACTATTTGTTCAGAGACCTACTAAAGAGGGCTCACAAAGATTCAAATATTTATGAGGTATTTTGAACAGTAATAAACAGTAATTTATGAGGTATTTTGAACAATAATAACAGTAATTTATGAGGTATTCTGAAAAATAATAAACAGCAATTTATGAGGTATTTTGAACAATAATGAACAGTAATTTGAGGTACATGTACAATGAAAACAGTAATTTATGAGGTACATGTACCATGAAAACAGTAATTTATGAGGTATTTTGAACAATAATAAACAGTAAGCTATGAGGTATTTTGAACAATAATAAACAGTAATTTATGAGGCATTTTGAAAAATAATAAACAGTAATTTATGAGGTATTCTGAACAACAATAAACAGTAATTTATGAGTTATTTTGAATAATAATAAACAGTAATTTATGAGGTATTTTGAAAAAATAATAAACAGTAATTTATGAGGTATTTTGAAAAATAATAAACAGTAACTTATGAGGTATTTTGAACAATAATAAACAGTAATTTATGAGGTATTCTGAACAACAATAAACAGTAATTTATGAGTTATTTTGAATAATAATAAACAGTAATTTATGAGGTATTTTGAAAAATAATAAACAGTAATTTATGAGGTACATGTACATTAATAAGAATAACTTGCCATGTTTTTAATCAATTAGAATCAAGACACTTTTTCTTTTAGTAAGTGGTGTGATAAAAATCAAATATAAATTTCGCTGCAATTTATGACATAACATGTCAACATACGTTTTGTTACAAACTGTGCCACCAACTCCCATGTAGCCTCTGTTACACTGACAGTAGAAGCTGTTGTACGTGTTGATACAAGTAGCATGGGCATGGCAGTTGTCAAGGCCGAGACGACATTCATCAATATCCGGGCACATCTGGTATGACCATGAAGCAGGGTCCGATGCAGAAATGTTGGATACCTGGCTGATTAATGCAGAGCAGTTCCCTCCCCTGTCAGGTCCTATAAGGGATAAACAATTTTCTACTGCAAATGTGAAGCATAAGAAAGGAAGGGGAGAGTTAATTTTCTGAAATGAAGGATTTAATATTGAAATAAAGATTGGGCTCGTAGAATATGATGTTAAGTTTATGTACAGTAGTCCCCCTCTTATAAGGCCACCCCTAATGCAGCAGGGAAGTGGCCTTATAATGCAGGTGGCCTTTCTAGAGGGGGATGACAAATGCGAATAGTAAATACATATGAAAAAAGTCACAAGTACATTTAATTTTAAATATTTAATATTTTCATTAAAAAATAACATGCATGTGAAATAAATGTAAAACAAACTGTGTCATCATTTTCAAAAGAATGCTATGAATAACCACTGATATAGTTTTAAAACTGTCTTTATAATTATGTTACAGATCACATCATCTGTCACTTTGTTGGTAACAGTCTAAAAAACAAACCAGTCTTGTCACATTAAAAATATCCTTGCTGTCATATCCCCTACATATATCGTTTAGTCTTTTGTTCCAATCTTCGACAACTTCATTATTAACATCAGCTGATGCTCCACTAAGGACAGAACACTTAATATTGTGTCGCACTTGAAATCTGTGCAACCATCCGTTACTTGCGGTAAAGTCGTCATATCCCAATTCAACTGACAAAATTGTTGCTTTTTCTTGTCATTCAAATCAGGATACAAACGTCTCCAGGCTCAAACAATCTTCCTTTCTCTGTCCATTTCACCTTCCCACTTCTGCAGAATTGTTTCATTATCGTTCACAATATTGTTTATCTGAATCTTCCCAACATTAGTTTTCTGCAAGGATCCTCTACGACCCCGCCACCCCAGTCAGCTGAATTACTTTCACTTTCTCTTCTAAACTGATAATTTTTCTTTTCCTCCATGACATGTTGATCTTTTTGTATTAAGTTATTCATGTTGCCAACTACAATACTGATAAAACAATTTTGTATGTATCTAAACAAATTGCCATGTGTTTTTAAAGGAAGTGATCTTGTCACGTGATTCGTTAGTCGCAGTCTGGTACCCTATTGTTTTTATATGTTTCTTTACACTAAGTAAGAGAAGCCATAACGGCTTGATATGTGCCATTAACATCACGCAGATTTGACCTCGCGGCCGTTAGGATTCGTAATTTTGACAATTATTGTCAGTAGTAATAGCCACTGATCATCAAAGTGAACAAGCTCAACGTCTTACTAAGGGAAGCCATAAAGCCTATCAAGCCATTTTCCTGCTGACTTGGGTATTGTACATCGATACTGCCACTTCTCAGCTGTTACTACTGTTCAATAATTGTAATCTTAACAATTATCAGTGACTAAACTGGACATCTTATGATAACACAGCAGTAAGGCTAATTGGATTGCATGTACGTACCCTTTTGTATGCATTAAAATTTGAGTCTTTCTCAGTTTTTATGGAATAAATTTGGCTTCTCGTGAGGCGTAAATGATATAATATTAACCTTTGTGGTAAATGTACTTTACTCAACACTTCTTTCCGTAACAAAAACCTGACATCGGGGAAACAGAAATTGGATTACTTAACACACGTTATGAATAAAATACTGGTTCTGGATACATACTCAAATAAAATGCGGCCACTTGTGAGGGGTAAAGTTTATATTATTGCACTAATATGCTAGCCGCTGGTCGTGTTAGCAGGGTGGCCTTTCGCGAGGGGTACTTTTGAACACAAACTCATCCATGCCAATGGATTCTGGCCGTAAGGAGCGGGTGGCCGCTGGTCAGGGGGGCCGTTCAAGAGGGGGACTACTGTAGATGGTTGAAGTCAGCATGAATTCTGCAATCATGCACCCTGTACCCTTTACGTATCAAATCTGCTAATCATCCAGAATTGAAATAGTTACAACTGAAACATATGCATTCAACAGAAAAAATCAAAAAATGTTCTGCACAAATTTTAAAAAGTGCATGAAAATGAAATAGAACGACCATGTCTTTCAGTATTGATTTCTTTTAAATAGTTTGCTAAATACACTGTATTTCAATAGAAATCACT
Organism: Sinohyriopsis cumingii; assembly: GCA_028554795.2. NCBI lineage: Eukaryota > Metazoa > Mollusca > Bivalvia > Unionida > Unionidae > Sinohyriopsis > Sinohyriopsis cumingii. The sequence continues at coordinate 13,421,333 of CM068840.1, forward strand.
ATTCACTGGATATACAGAAACTTCTAAAACTTTCATGTCTGAAAATTGCTCTGTCACTGCTGCAAAGTTCAAGCATACTGCTGTTCCAACAAAAACTTTGCGGAATCGCTGACAGTATTATTCATTCATGGCATAACTCACTTCAATTTGTTGGTTATTTTAGCTGCTTATAGTCTAAAAACATGCCAAAAGTATGGTATGTTAGTTTACAAACAATTAAATATATTAAATAGATCCTCTCTCTCAATATACATTTCAATAAATGTATTCCCTGAAATGGATAATTTTACCAAACCTGTATTCCATCTTCATTCAATTTATGCACCACTTGCATTACGTTGTCATTTTTTGTTTGTAGTCTGAGACATTATGATTTTATGCTTATCTCTTCCATTCATCATTTCTTTCCATTTCACTCATTTGGAATGACATGATCACATGCCAAAGTTGGGTTTTCAAATTTCAGAAATGTTAAAGGGAGAAAACTATCACCATCATATTTTTGTGTTAATAAAAGTATGATTAATGAATCTGCAATATACATAGAATACAAACAACAATGAATTTAAACCAAATATATAATCCCAACTGCAACAGGTATAAAATTCAAGCTATATATTAAGTTAACAATTTTAATTTCTTATTTTGTTTCCTTCAAATAAAAATTGTACAGATACAACCAACGGTGTGAAGATGTTGTCGCATCATTAGTGTATTTTATAACTGCCTTGATAAGGGTAATGTTGACGTTTGTAAAAAGTTAAATACTGCCTGTCAATCAGTTTGTAAGAAGTTTAATGTTCCCTGTCAATCAGTTTGTAAGAAGTTTAATGCTGCCTATCAATAAGTTTGTAAGAAGTTTAATACTGCCTGTCAATTAGTTTGTAAGAAGTTCAATACTGCCTGTCAATCAGTTTGTAAGAAGTTTAATACTGCCAATCAGTTTGTAAGAAGTTTAATACTGCCTGTCAATCAGTTTGTAAGAAGTTCAATACTGCCTGTCAATCAGTTTGTAAGAAGTTTAATACTGCCTATCAGTTTGTAAGAAGTTTAATGCTGCCTGTCAATCAGTTTTGTAAGAAGTTTAATACCGCCTGTCAATCAGTTTGTAAGAAGTTCAATACTGCCTGTCAATCAGTCTGTAAGAAGTTTAATACTGCCTGTCAATCAGTTTGTAAGAAATTCAATACTGCCTGTCAATCAGATGTAGGATTCCCATGTGAACATGGTTTTGATGGAAAATATAGTGGCAACTTAAAAATAATTGATTTTCAATCCATTCAACATTGTGATTCATTTCACTTTGTTCATCATTCTGCATTTGTGACTTCAGGATTTCTAAAATGCATTCATCAGTTTGTTTGCCTTCATTTGCATTCTGGGCCCCGAGTGGCCGAGTGGTCTAAAGCTCACACCGTTCCGGGTCACTGCCATCTCACCTCTGTCTGCGTGTGTCTGAGTCTCAGGCTCGGCTAACATGGGGATGTGAGAAAGCTTGCCAGTAGCTTCTTGTGGGTCGGTGGTTCTTCCCCGGGTTTTCACGGGTTCTTCCTCCACCAGTGATACTGTCCACCATATATAGCTTATCTTGTGTTGAAAATGGCGTTAAACCCAACAACAACAACACTCTGCATTCATCATTTCATTTGCATTCCTAATGAGTTCATTCTGCATTCTGTTTGCATTTGCTGTTCATTTTGCTCTGTAACCTGTTTTGTGTCACTGGTAAAGCTATCCACTTCAAGGTCTTGTATACATTACCTGAAAAATCTCCATCCACACATCGGCCATATGTAGGGTTGTCCTCATTTGCACACCATCCACAACTGAACTGCTTAATGCACCTGTCACAAGTGTCATACGTGGAGCAGTTCCGACAAGATGGAAGTTGGCTACCCTCATTATCTATCCACTCAGTACACTGTCCATATAAATGTCGTGTGATATAGTCAGAAAATGGGAGGCAGGTATGAAGATTTTCACACCATGCACATTTCTTCTCCATGATACAGTCACTGCATGATTTACGGCTGTAAAGATAACAATATTATGAAAGAAACTGGAGTAATATGAATAAAATGGTTGCATGATTTAAAAACAAAGAAAAAAGTTGGAATTAAGGAAATATTTTCATGACAAAAATGTAAAATTGATCTTGGAAAACTATCTCTAATACAATGATTTGCCTTCTAATAACAAAACATTGTCAGTGAAGGTTGTTGTAAATTCTGTTACTTTAAAAGAAATAAACTCTTACTAAATTGAATTCCGTAGCACATGTTTCAATAATACTGATATTTAACATTTTAACATAGCTGGCCATGATTATTTCTCTACCTGATTAAAATCAGATCTTAATACAATTTTATCATTATGCTGTTAACATGAACCATCACTAATAAGTAACAGTCACATTGAAGGTCATCTCCACATGACCCCAAGACTAGCAAGTCACATTGAAGGTTATCTCCACATGACCCCAAGACTAGCAAGTAAGTCACACTGAAGGTCATCTCCACATGACCCCAAGACTAGAAAGAAAGTCACACCGAAGGTCATCTCCAGATGACCCCAACATTAATAAGTAACAGTCACACTGAAGGTCATCTCCAAGTGACCCAAGCATTAATAAGTAACAGTCACATTGAAGGTCATCTCCACATGACCCCAAGACTAGCAAGTCACACTAAAGGTCATCTCCAATGATCGCAGCGTTAATAAGTAACAGTCGCATTGAAGGTCATCTCCACATGATGCCAACATTAATAAGTAACAGTCATACTGAAGGTCATCTCAAAGTGACCCAAGCATTAATAAGTAACAGTCACAATGAAGGTCATATTCACATGACCCCAAGACTAACAAGTCACAATGAAGGTCATCGCCACATGACCCCAAGATTAGCAAGTAAGTCACATTGAAAGTCATCTCCACATGACCCAAAGACAAAAAAAAGTAACATTTAAGGTCATCTCCATGTGACCCCCAAGACTAACAGGTAAGTCATATGGATGGTCATCTCAACATGACCCAATCGCTAATCAGTAACAGCTGCATTGAAGATCATTTCCACTTGACCCAGCACAAATAAGTATTCAATAACTGTGCTACCAATCAACATCCAAAATTCATACATCATGTAGCACTATGTCCCCCACCCCTACACATACCTCTGACATTCAACTGGACATGTAACACTATATGTCCCCCATCCCTACACATACCTGTGACATTTAACTGGACATGTAGCACTGTCCTCCACCACTACACATACCTGTGGCATTCAACTGGACATGTAGCACTGTGTCCCCAACCCCTACACATACCTGTGACATTCAACTGGACATGTAGCACTATATGTCCCCCACCTCATCACATACCAGTGACATTCAATTGGATATGTAGCACTTTATGTCCCCCACCCCTACACATACCTGTGACATTCAACTGGACATGTAGCACTGTGTCTCCCACCCCTACACATACCTGTGACATTCAACTGGACATGTAGCACTATATGTCCCCCACCCCTACACACACCTGTGACATTCAACTGGACATGTAGCACTTTATGTCCCCCACCCCTACACATACATGTGACATTCAACTGGACATGTAGCACTTTATGTCCCCCACCCCTACACATATCTGTGGCATTCAAATGGACATGTAACACTTTATGCCCACCACCCCTATACATACCTGTGACATTTAAGTGGACATGTAGCACAATGTGTCCCCCACCCCTACACATACCTGTGACATTCAACTGAACATGTAACACTATGTGTCCTCCACCCCTACACATACCTGTGACATTCAACTGGACATGTAGCACTATATGGCCCCCACCCCTACACATACCTGTGATATTCAACTGGACATGTAGCACTATATGTCCCCCACCCCTACACATACCAGTGGCATTCAACTGGACATGTAGTACTTTATGTCCCCCACCCTTACACATACCTGAAGCATTCAAATGGACATGTTGCACTATACACCACTCCCTCGATAACTCGTGCACATCGGGGTCCAGAAACATCGACCGCACTATAAGCGAGTTATCGAGGGACCTATAAAATAAGCCCAAAATCAATAAAGTAAGTGACGACATAACGGAAAAATAAGGGGGGGGGGGTAGGCAGATTATACTGTTGAATACTCACTTTATAATCGTTCTGAGATTAACTGTTAATAAATATCTCTTCATAACGGTGTACTTTATTATTTTCTCATAGGACAACATTAAAAATTTCAGGATAAATTACAGTATATTGAGGCGATCATCGAAAACATTATTCCACGTGGTTTCTGTTCACTGAACATGTGTACCACTTCACACATTGTGTACTACTTAACTAAGTTTTATGTTCAATTGTATACATTCTAGTTTTATTGTTTGAGCCAAATTAGAAGTTTTTTATACACAAAAGATTGACTCTTTTCGAGAAACAGTGTCGATCGAACGATAGATAGATAGATTTGAATGCGATAGAAGTAAAATGGAAAACAAAAAAAAACAAGAGTTAATCAGTACTGACATATTTAATTGGTCTACAAATTTAAAACAACGTAAATTAGAACAAGTTAATACTTGCCGTTTGTGCCACGCTTGACAAATATCAATTCACTTTTTGAAAAAATCAGTTAATTTTTTTGGTGTGTGTTACTCCTTGGTTTCTCTGCCGCCGAGCAAAATCCCTCAGATTTCTCAACTGCATGAGCTTTACGTAGTCAACATTTTGGGTCTCTAGCCACCTTAAGGCAATATCAAAATATTTGCTTCCTGTGTAGAGGGGTGGGGGTGCAACATCTGTGTCTGCATCACTTTCAACACTTGTGTTACTCCAGTTAGAATCGTCTTATGCTGCAAATTTGTTCGCTATAGAAATAATTATAGTTTCATCTGACATGTATTCGGCTGTAGGGCAATCATTGTCAGCACAAATCCACTCCTCCATCAAGAGAAACGCCCATCTCAGGACCATGAGTCTGTACTAATTTCTCTCAAACAGCCTCGGCATTAATGACATCAGTTTCGCTGAAACATTCGAAGTCACTATCGTCGTCGTTGTCTCTGTTACTATTTTGCTTTATGTCAAAGGCAGCTCCAAGACCCTTAATCCAGTACCCGAGGTCTCTTGTAATCGATTTTTTTTTTTTAATGCAGCAAACACTTCCCCAAGTTGTTGATCAAAACAAAGCCGGCATGTACATGTAATTAGGTTCTCACAGAAGTACTCACGGGTTTCGATGTGACGGTCGATCGACTCTTTTCATGTTTTCAATGAACAGACTATGTTGTGATTATAATGTTTACACTGAAACGGAATTAAAGGATTAGAACGTGACTTTCACACAGGAAGTCGTTTAATTGGTGTTTATTTCATTCTCTGTTGCCACCTGTTAACATTTACCAGAAGTTTTCATTGATCGCTATTTCACCTGACTGTTTATTTACAGTATAATGACAACTATTTATCCTAAAAACTTACATAATATATGATATCTTTAAACAGAGGTCTCGCTAGGATTTTAAAACTGGGTCTTTCTGCCTCTGAATTCAATCACTAAATATCAGTATATTTTCTCACTCGGCCGCCAAGTCACAGCCTTTGAACTAGCCGCCTAGCTGTTGCATCATGTTCTTTTTTTTTTTAATGTACCACAAAGCAGGTGGCTGAAACAGGACCGGCAAATCTTTGAATTTTCCCGCGCACCTATTACATGCGTACGGAGGATTCCTGCCTCAGTGATTTTCTGCGTCCCAGGTCAAAAATTGGCATCCAAATACGCGTAATTAAGCGTTTTCAAGATCTCTGAAATTAATTCTTCTCTAGAACTTGCAAATTGCAAAATATGGATTATATTTTTACGGGCATTAATCACCATTTTCGATGATAAAACGAGCAATGTATCAAGGTTTAATTTATCAATTCTTATCGTAATTTTTTTCATGTTCAGCATATTTTAAAGATATTTTAAATACATTTTGTCTGGAAAAAATCGGGAGCCAAGACGGACACCGTGTTATAAGCGGGATCGCGAGTTATCCGGGCGCGAGTTATCGAGGGAGCGGTGTATGTCCCCCACCCCTACACATACCTGTGACATTCTTCAGGACATTCAGCTGATTTTCTGATGAATTTATCCAACAGTCTCCCTCTCCTGATACAGGATGGGTATTCAAAATTCCACTCACACAGGTAATTCTGCAACCAAAGAAAACACATACTTCCTTCAGAAAACCATTCTGCAAATAAGGTTGGTTTTGTATTCGTATTTCTTTTTGCTATTTGTGCTATCATAATGAGACATAGCCAGATGACACTAAGCTGCCATTAATACAGCCACAAGGAAATAAATTATTTGTTGGCTTTTACAAAGCTTGCTGCTTTCCACTCTCCTTTGTTACTTATTTTAAGAGCATAGACTAGTAACATCTGTGACTCAAATGATATCAGTGGGGTGTACTGTGAATAACCATTGTTCTACTGTCAGTGACTGAGTTTTCTGGATTGTTTTCTGACTGCACGCATTATTCAGCATGCAAAGGAGAGGTATGGCACTGGTGGAAGTAGCAACACGAGTACATCCACAGTCTCAACAGCACCAAAAAACAGATTGTTATATGCTCATTTTATTCCCTGTTAACTTTGCATTGTCAGAATCATACATTATTTTTTCATTCTTAGCGGTTTCTTATTGCACATGTGTGTCTAAAAATAGTTTTGTTTATTAGGAACTATCCTGATTGTAAACAATGTATGCTTATATCGCAAATGCTTTAGCTTTTAGTTTATTAGATTTTTTTGCTGATGAACTAAAGAAGTTGTTGAATCTATTTGAAAGTAAAGATGATACTGTGAATGATGTGAACTGAGTCCCAAAAGAAACGTTCAAGCTAACAAATGAATGGACGTGATATCCACCATGTCTACAACAAAAACATGAGAGATGCAGTATTTAAAATACCATTCTAATCATTCAAACAGTTATTCAGAAAAAATGTTCATAACATTTCATAAAATTGTAACATGTAATATCATAAATCTAATACAAAATTTTACTGGACAGCTGAATATGTCACATCATAAATCTAATATCAAATTGTACTGGAAATTTAAATATGTGATATCAAAAATCTGATACCAAATTTTACTGGACAGCTGTCATCTCATAAATCAAAGATCAAATTTTACTGGAAATATCATCCTCATACATCAGGGAGGAAAAAATGTACCGAAATATATTTCTTAATATCCCAAAAAATGTACCAAGATATATTTCTTAATATCCTAATAAATGTACCAAGATATATTTCTTAACATCCTAAAAAATGTACCGAGATATATTTCTTAATATCCTAAAAAATGTACTGAGATATATTTCTTAATATCCATAAAAAATGTAATGAGTTATATTTCTTAATATTCTAACAAATATACCAAGATATATTTTCTTAATATCCTATGCAATTAACACCTAAACTGGTAATGAACTCAACACGCGACTAAGTTCACAAGTGGATACATACATATACTAGAACAAATGAAAAGAACTGCAAAATTTTGTGATCATCTATCACAGATTTTATGAGGTAAACTTACCCGTGGTGTTCCTAGAGTGTATGTCAATTAACTGTTACCTATTCAACACCTTTCAAAACATGGTTATATGGTTACAACAGACACACATGGAGACAATTCAGACACTAAAGAGCGGAGAAATTTTCAAACACATCTGAATTTATTCATTAAATAAAAAAAACAAATATACAGATGAAAATATAAAGATAATTTTTCATTTACCTGTATTTGCACCTGTAAAATGCAATTTTGATAAGGTTACTTGGTTGATTTATTGCTTGTAGTAATGATTAGACCTCAGCGAAAAATGTCCATATAATGCTTGTGTCTCTACAAATAATTATATTATATGCAATGTAAAAACAATTTTCATTTCATTTCTCAAAAAACAAAGTGATCTTATACTAACTGTACAGCACTATAAGGGTTGAAGCATCTGAGGGACCCCTTGTACAGTCTTACTGGTTCTCTGACCAACTCCACTAAGTCCAACAAGAAAACCCTGATCCAGACCAAACTAGGCTAAGCCAATAGCCAGAGTTTGAAGGCAATGATCATATTTTCATACATTCTGCTATTGTAGTGTAAGTCCTTAATTTAAGCATTGTTTCCGTAAGCCTTTACCATAAAATACTGTGGGGGAAAAGTGACATATGTCTCACATGCTAAGCAATAAAACAATTCCAGCAATAGTACAGATGTACCTATACATAGTTATTTGCACAAAGATGCATAGTCAAAATAATCTGGCACAATACTTATACTGTAGTATGTACATTAGCAGTAAAATATAAAAGCAAAAAAGAAAAAGACACCAAGTTACAAAAGGTTCCTACAAAACAATCAAGAGATGTCTTTGTTACTCACCTGCGTACATTCCACACAATCCACATAATCTGAACACACCGGACAGAATTCCGGATCTGTTATTAACAGCTCTCTGCCAACACCAGTAAAACATGTGCTGTTGTCATTCACATAAGCAGGTCTACGCACACACTGAGACTGCCTGGCACACCATCCACAAGCTGTGTCAGTCATGCAGGCCATGCAATTATCATGAGTGTGACACATGCCAAGGTTGAATGGCTCCAAAAATTCATAATAGAAAAGTTGGTCCCTCTTCTCACCACCATTCCAGAACAGGCTATTTGTACACATCAAAGTTTCTTGATGGGTATGGACTTTGTCAGGGAGTTTGGCATTTAGTTCCATGTAGTATTTGTAGTTGCGGTCTGTGTTGGAAGAATTAAACAAGGCCGACTTATCCACCCGCTCTGCTTTAACTGCCAGTGATATGGATGCAGTAATGGATGCAACAGTCTCCTGAAAAGATAGAACATGTTTTATGTTCTTCATGTATGCAGACAATCTCTAAAATATATTTCTTCAAAAATATATTCAGCAGTTACTATTACAAGGCTGCAAGTGTGTGTGTGTGTGTGTTTGTGTGTGTGTGTGTGGTTAACTACAGATAATCAAGGACCAATTGAAATTATGTAATCAAAAAAGGAAATTATATCATACCATAAAATGCTTCATATGAATTTTAACTAATTTTCCATCTCCATGACAACAAAGTCTCAATGGAAATTAACTGTCACCCCTCTGTGTGTGTGTGTGTGTCCGTGTGCATGTGTGATTTGGATTTTTAATGTAGATTTAACAATTTCTCAGTCATACTGCTATATGTCTGCAGTGTGACAGATTACAGTGATATCTAGCACTAGGGCATCAAGCCACAGACATGTAGCATGATATCCCCACCCAGTCACATTATCCTGACACCAGGATGACCAGTCCTAACACCAACCTATTAATGCTGAGCGCCAAGTGAGGCAGCTGCAAGCACCATTTTATGTCTTTGGTATGACTCGGTCAGGGTTAGAACCCACGACCTCCCACATTCGATGCAGATGCTCTAACCAATTATGCCACTGGAGAGGTCAACTGCCACCTGACAAATGTGTTAACGGCTAGTACCAACATAGGAAACAAGGGTTCATTGATGTGCAGTGTCCCATCATCGAACAGCATTATTATGGTGCAGCTTTCTCCTCAAGGATGACTTTGGGAACTGTTAGGGTACTTAACATTTTCAAAGATTGATACTTTTACATAATAAGAATCCAAGCAATCCATAACAACTACACTGTCACTTACTGCCCATAAAGTACCCTATCAATAATTGCCCATAAAGTACCCTGTCACTAATTGCCAATAAAGTACCCTGTCACTAATTGCCAATAAAGTACCCTGTCACTTATTGCCCATAAAGTACCCTGTGACTTATTGCTCATAAAGTACCCTGTGACTTGTTGCCCATAAAGTACCCTATCACTAACTGCATATAAAGTTACCCTGTTATTGATTGCCCATAAAGTACCCTGTCACTAATTGCATATAAAGTACCCTGTCATTTATTGCCCATAAAGTACACAGTTAATACACTGAAGTTTATTTTACTGTGCTATTCTTAAGCTGAATATACATATCCCCATAGAAGACGCATGCAAAATTACTACATATACTTACTTACAAGTCCAAATGCAAACTGCACAGACCTAGATCTGTCATCACATAATGCACCAGCAGATCTGGATCTGTGCATTTTGTTAGTAGTAATCAGTATATCAAACAACATAGACCCTGATCTGCAAGCACATTATGCTACGGCAGATCAGGATCTTTGTTGTTTGCAGTTTGACATGACTTATAAGCAAGTATATATTGTACAAGAGGGCCCCAGGTGGCCAATTGGTCTGAAGTGCTCACCTTTACTGATCACTACCATCTTACCTATGTATGCATGGGTTAAAGTCTTGGGCTCAACTAATCTGGGTATCTAAGAAAGCTGCCAGTAGCTTTTATCAGGGTTTCCTGGGTCCTTCCTCCACCAGCTGGCTGCCATATATGGTTTACCTTTGCACTGAGAAATGGCATTAAACCCCAAAACTAACATCAACAACAACAGAAGTATATGAAGTACCCTGTCACTAATTGCCAATGAAGTACCTAGTCATTAATTGCCCATAAAGTGCCCCATCACTTATTACCCATAAAGTACCCTGTCACTAATTGCCCATAAAGTACCCTGTCACTTACTGCCCATAAAGTACCTTGTCACTAATTGCCCATAAGTACTCTGCCAATAATTGCCCATAAAGAACCCTGTCACTAATTGCCCATAAAGTACCCAGTCACTTATTGCCCCAAAAGTACCCTGTCACTTAATGCCCATAAAGTACCCTGTCACTATTGCCCATAAAGTACCCAGTCACTAATTGTCCATAAAGTACCCTGTCACTTATTGCCAATAAAGTACCCAGTCACTAATTGCCCATAAAGTACCCAGTCACTTATTACCCATAAAGTACCCTGTCACTTATTGCCCATCAAGTACCCTGTCACTTATTGCCCATAAAGTACCCTGTCACTAATTGACCATAAAGTACATTGTCACTAATCTCCCATAAAGTACCCTGTCACTAAATGCCCATAAAGTACCCTGTCACTTATTGCCCATAAAGTATCCTGTCACCATTGCCCATAAAGTACTCTGTTACTAATTGCCCATAAAGTATAAAGTACTCTGTTACTAATTGCCCATAAAGTACCCTGTCACTTACTGCCCATAAAGTACCCTGTCACTTACTGCCCATAAAGTACCCTGTCACTAATTGTCCATAAAGTACCCAGTCACTTATTGCCAATAAAGTACCCAGTCACTTATTGCCCATAAAGTACCTTGTCACTTATTGCCCATAAAGTACCCTGTCACTTATTGCCCATAACGTACCCTGTCACTTATTGCCCATAATGAAAGTGACACCAATGTCTCGCTCTTCACAGGCAAGAAAATATGATAAACTAACAGCATTGTTCAAACCCACCTGTCTCTCCCTTGTATAGTCCCGACTCAAATTAAAAGTTGTGTTGGCATTGGAGGTCTTCAGTTTTATGATGAACATGTTGCTGCCTTTGGGCCTCATATCCAGTGGGTAAATAAATCCCATCCAGCGAGTGGCTGAGTAACCAGGATGTTGATGCAGTGAACTGAACACAGCTTGGTCAGAACTGTTGTGAATGATCTTAACCTGAAATGTTGCCAGCATAGATTACATTCCACATGGGATAAAAATGATTTCTACTAATCATAACTGCCATCTGGGATAAAAATGATTTCTACTAATCATAACTGCCACATGTGATAAAAATGATTTCTACTAATGATAACTGCCATCTGGGATAAAAATGATTTCTACTAATCATAACTGCCACATGTGATAAAAATGATTTATACTAATCATAACTGCCACATGTGATAAAAATGATTTTTACTAATGATAACTGCCATCTGGGATAAAAATGATTTATACTACTGATAACTGCCATCTGAAATAAAACTTATTTCTACTAATGATAACTGCCATCTGTGATACAAATAATCTCTATTAATGATAACTGCCATATGTAATAATCATGATTCTACTAATGATAGCTGTCAGATGTGATAAACATGATTTATACTAATGATAACTGCCATCTGGGATAAAAATTTCTACTAGTGATAACTGACATGTGATAAACATGATTTCTACTAATGACAAGTGCAATCTGTGATAAACAAGATTTCTACTAACGATAACTTTCATCTGGGATAAAAATAATTTATACTAATGATAACTGCCATCTGTGATAAAAATAATTTATAATAATGATAACTGCCATTGTGGTAAAAATGATTTCTACTAATGATAACTGCAATATGTGATAAACATGATTTCTGGCCATCTGTTTCTGAGAAAAGTAACAACAAGATTTGGTAGCCATGTTGGTGGTCAATTCAGCACCATTTTCATTTACTACCAAACAGACGTAACAGCTTTTTCTAATTTGTCGATCCATTCAGAAGTAGCAGTGACAAGATTTCAAGATGGATGTCATGAAGGTCAAAATGGGTGTCTGAGGGGCACCATTTTCATTTATGACTAACCAGACATCATAAAAAGTCTTTTAGTGCAAATTCCATGTTGACACAACCATCCATCCAGAAGGAGTAACAATAATAAGATTTCAGATAAGCACCATTTTAACGAAGAACATACAGGTATCATAGGAGCCATAAAACTCCATGCTGATATATGGCCATCCATTCAGGAAAAGTAGCAATAATAAAATTTTCAAGATGGCAGCCATACTGGATGTCAGATCATCATCATTTTCATTTAGGGCAAACTACAGATCATATTAAGGCTTTCGGTGAAATATGCAAGTTGACATGATCATAACTGGAACAGAGGTGAAAATAAGATTTTCAAGATGGCCACTGTGGCAGCCATACTGGATGTTAGATCAGCACCATTTTTATTTAAAACCAACTAAACATCATAAGAAGTTGTTTATGAAAAATCAATGTTCATACAACCACCCATTCATATAAACAGCACTGCCTTGCACAAGGACGACTGATAGTCCTGTGAAATCCAATATACTGATACATGACTTAAACTGATATACGAGTAGCCACCCATTATTGATAAGGGGATTCAATTATAATAGTATCTTGCATGAGTTACTCTCCAAAGATGCTATTTGCATAATCCATATAGTATACAGAGGGGTAAGACAGTTTTTTTCCACTTTTCTAGAAAGGTTGGATTCCGGAGGTGTCATTAGTTAATTCCTAATATTAAATTATGTTAATCTATTTGGCGGATTATACAACTATCTATAACCTCTGAAGATTTAAAGAACAAATAAAATCTGTCAGAACCTGAAATGACAAGATCTTCTGAGGTCATGGAAATTGATCTTTCTGGTACCTTTTATCAATAACAGTTCTTTGATGTATGTCGTTGACTTGCATTCACTAAAAGTTCTTGATTTAAGATAATTATCCAAACTCTATGTCTTATTTGGCATACTTCGGCAACAGCAAACTTAAATACAATTTCTAATATCTTACTGAAGAGTAATGAATGTCACGGAGAAGAATGGTCACAAGGATTGATATAACAAATCAAGATTAATACCTTGTCAGGATGAGAGAGATTCATGGGAGCTTGATAGACGACAGAGTGTAGACCAGATGGATAATCTTCTGAAGGACACTGATCAAGATTTAATAGACTGGCACTCAAACCTCCCCACCAGCCCTCCTTGCCTGACTTGGTTAAATTGGGTCTCAGACATGTTCCCTGAGGATCTGAAAAACATCAGTAAGATCTCAACAAAAACAAAACAAAGATTTTTGTTAAGCTAGAATCAAGTAAATCTTGTATGAATCATGGGACCTTAACTTAGCTACATACTTCAAAGCATTTAATATTTTCATTTAATATCTTCATTTAAAAGTAATTGTTATAATAACTGACTTATTTCAACTGAATATACATTGATCATTTTTATTCTTGGAGTAAGCGTGAGCAGGTATTGTTATCAAGCATATTGCAAAACCATTCAAAAACGTCATTCAAGTTTATGCAACATAAAATTGTTTTATTCTAGTCTTTTCTAAAAAAAACATTTTTGGCAAGTCCCCCCTCCCCACCTGACTCGATGTCATCGAGTAGAATAACCAACTTCTAAAATAATATGCCTCCATTTGAATGATGACATATTAATGTTTGGTAATGATTCATTTGGATGTTGCTAACTGTTTGCAATTTCATTATACAGACAAAATTTTTATAGAATGGACGCAATGCCTTCTTATTATAGGAAGCAATAAATGTGTTGTCACGTGATTTTTCTGTCTTTGCCTGGTATCCTGTTTTGTTCAATTTCTCTGTGTGTGTGTGTTAATGCACAAAATCTATTTTTAGCCTATGCTGACCCTTTTATGATCATGACAATTATGTCAAGTTGTAATCATCATAGAGAACTCAACAAATGTGTGAAGCCCAAAACTCTATCATAACATTTCCTGTAAACGTCGGCTTTCATAGACAATAATATAATATTAATCTTAGTGTTACATGTACTTTAGTCAACACTTCTTTCAGTAATGGAAACTTTACATCGGGAGACATGTATCAATGATAGAGATAATCTGATTACTTACCTTACGTCATGATATGAATTAATTATTGGTTCTGGATACATTTGAAATATAAAATGGCCATTTGTGAGGGGAACATTTTATATTTTTGTACTAATATGCTGGCCGCTGATTGCATTAGAGGGGTGGCCGTCCTTGAGGGGTACTTTTGAACACAGCCTCGTTGGTGCCAATGGAATGTGGCCATAAAAAGTTGGTGGCCACTGGTCAAGGGGGCCGTTCAAGAGGGGGACTACTGTGTGTGTGTGTGTATACACACACACACGCATATATATATATATATATATATATATATATATATATATATATATATATATATATATGAGATTAGAAAAATCAGAAAAACTGCTAGGGTGAATATGTAAACATAAATAAATCAAAATAAAATGTTTAACCTGTCTTCACTTGGCATTCTTGTTCCTTGACACACCAGCTGCACTGCTGCTTGTAAAATCTGAGTTTGGATGATGAGTTGGTAAGAGTGACCATCTTTCCCTGACTAAGGCATTCTACGCAGGACACCAAGAATGCACAGATCCCAGGGCAAGGAGATTTATTTCTTTGATAAGGATTCTGGTAGCATTGCTGATGGTAGTGAAAAGAAAAATATATTCAAACTGCCATCTTTCATAATCAACAGTTAATATAAGTACCTTTGCAATTATCATCTTTAATAAGGTAACTGTAATTATTTTAATTTTGGACCTCTTTCCAACCCTTCTCCTTTCTTTATTAATATTAAATATCAGATCAAATTTATTTTACATTATAAATAATCTTCTGGTCCATGACTTTGATTTATTAACTTTTAAATCATAAATCCTCTGAGATATTATATGCACCTGTCATTTTATCATTTCAGATAACATTCCCCAAAGAGACTGATGCTTAACTGACTGAAAAAAGATTTTCCAGGAATTCAAGATAACACCATTTTTTTTCTTTTAACTGCCAAGTGCTGACACCATCTCAAACAAATCAGCTGCTGTGGTGGACATCCTGTATGTCAGATTGGCACCATTAAGGACCAAGAAGACATCGTAAGAAATGTTCTGGTGAAAACACTTATGACTTTCCATTTTTGAAGAATTATGTTATAAACATTTTCAAGATGGGTGTCATGGTGGCCATATTGGATATTTGACTGGCACCATTTCCATTTAGATCCAACTACACATCATAAGAAGTGAAATGCTCATATTACCAGTCATCTAGAAGTGGTAGTGACAACGAAATTCCAGACAAACTTAGTGGCAGCCATATAAGAAGTCACTTCGGTGCCATTTCCATTTCTGATCAATTAGACATCACAAGAAATCTTTCAGTGAAAACAAACTGCTGAAATGATCATTCATTCAGAAGTAATGATAAGATGTTTAAAAAAGCCACTGTGGCAGGCTCCTTGATTGTCTAAATAGCACTGTGGCAGGCTCCTTGATTGTCTACATAGCACTGTGGCAGGCTCCTTGATTGTCTACATAGCACTGTGGCAGGCTCCTTGATTGTCTAAATAGCACCATTTTCATTTAGAACCAAAAAGACAGCATAAAAACTTGTTTAGTAAAAAAAAACATGTTTATATGACCAACTAATAAGACTAATGATAATAATATTTTCAAGATGACCACTGCAGTGGTCATACTGGACATCAGATAGCACAATTTTCAGTTAGAACAACCTAGACATCATAAGAAATCTTCAAGTTCCCGTACAGAAATTTCTCATGGATTCAGTATGGAATACTTATGGAATCCGTATGGAAGAGATATGGACTGAAAAACTTATGGAATCAGACAATTTATTCCATATCAATTCCATAAGTACTTCACAGCAAGTGAAAATTCCATATGGAATAAAGTTGCAACTTTAATCCATAAGCACTTTTTTCCATATGGAAAGCAGGCTGATGTATTATAGCATTATGGAAAATACTCTCTGAAGAATTAATAACCTAAACTATCTGATTAAAATAGATATATTGGTGGGAGTTTGAGTACATGTATATGTCAGTGTAGCTGATGTGGAAGGATGAATATATACTCATATAAATTTGAAGAAACACATGTATGTCAGTTTTCTCTAATTTATTTCCACAGATGTTTAAAAACAAAGACATGACCAAAAAAGTAGGGAAATGTAAACATGATCAGAAAATTAATATCTGGTAGTACAAGCATAGATGAATCTTTGGCCTTAGAAAATTTGGTGCAAGGTGGATTTTGGGCTTGATCTAATGTTTATTCTGAAAAGTAATTTTGTTGGCTTCCTATTAAAATATGTTCTACAAAAATCACACCCATGTGAAAATGTCACTTAAATTTCAGCAAAATCAATGAACATTTCTTGACATTCACTCAAATGTCCTTTTTCACAAAAATTATGGTATTTTAGGAGATTTTACCAAAATTTCTGAAAATATCAGTGAAACGTTGTGATTGTAATATCACTGACATTTTAGTAAAAAAGTTATCAATAAGATAAAATAAAATTTATTTTTGTTTCTTGTACAATTTGATCGATTTTCAGAAGCATTTATATTCCCTGTTTCTGATAGCTGTAACTGTATTGTTTATTTTGGGAAAAATAACTTCTTTCCACATCTTTCTGTATTATATTTCTTTATCAAATTTTGTTATTGTTGTTGTTGTATTTTTTTTATAACTTAAACTGGATTTAACTGCCCTCAAACAAGTTTTCTTGTTTTCTGTTTTGAATCAGAATTTCGCTTTTCTCCTGACCTGAATCTGATTTTCCTCGATATGGACCCTTTTTTGAATATCGTCTCTGAAACTTTTTTTAAAAATAATGCTCTATCCGGTCCCATTCCGCAACGGCTTTCTAATAAGTATTTGTTTCGTTTATTATTTAAAAGATGATCATTGTAAAGAGCTTTCTGATTGGTCAAAATTTTGTACTTGCCCAATGAATCGTTGCTTAACGGAAACTGATGGGAATGCTAGACATGGCGATTCGAGCGGGATACGAGTTTGAATAACCATTTGAAAAAATGTGCGGCAAAGAGAATAGCTTGAATCAAAGTCGATGGGAGCGTAATGGGTCAGTGTGTATGAAAACTGAACGCCAGGACTAGCATTTTGCTTTTTGTGCCATAAACAGCTCTATAGTAGTGGCTAACGTGCTAAATTGGACAAGGAATTGAACCAGGATGATTTCGAAGTTATATAACTCAAAACTGATTAACTTCCAGGATGAATTTAAGGAGGACAACGTATATACGGTACCTGGACGTTTCGCCCCATGGTCGTTTCGGCCCAAGACATTTCGCCCCACTTCAATGGACATTTTGCCCCTCTTCAATGGACATTTTGCCCCACTTCAATGGACATTTCGCCCCACATGGTACATGGACATTTCGGCCCAGGACATTTCGCCCCACATTAATGGAAATATCGGACATTTATAGAAATTCATCAGCATTACACCACGTTCTTCATTTTACTTTAAAATGATCAAAAATATAATTAAATGTCCCTTGTGATCTGAATTCTTTGGCATTATTCTAAATAGTTAAAGAGACGGCCTGCTCCAGTCAGGAGAAGTACAATTAAACAAAGTATGGACCCTCACTCGAGTACAGCCTGTCTCAATATAATGGTAATGCGAGAAACGACACACATCATCAATCATACAAAACAATATGGTTTATTTGTCGTTTAAATATAATACACCATTTATTCGCCCAAATTCCAAATTAAATTTAAAATAAAAATCCCAAATTAAATTTAAAATAATAAAACAATGACAAATTATCAGTGGATGGATTGTATCCAATAAGAAAATATAATAATAAAACATGGATAATTTGATTTGGTGGCTGTCCCATCCTCTAGCCAAGGTCAACTTGAAATTATGGGGAGGGATTTCGAGTAAGGTGACAAAAACCGGACTAGGATGAACAACCCTATAGATTACACTAGGGAAATACATAAATACCCCGACAAAATTTTGAAAATTTTTGTTCAAAAATCTTTTATAAAGTAAACAAACAACATACCTTTGGGGAAAACATACACATATAAAACAACTTTATTTTTTTATAAGTAGGGGTGCATCTGTCTGGTGCCATAAAGAAAAAAATGTTCTGGCGTTCACTATTGCTCCCAGCAAGTGTTAATAGGACTTAATTACAGCCAGGTAACTTCTTTGATCTTCATATTTAAATAATCTACTAAATGTGATACCAAGGTAATTAAGCTGCAGCCAGGGTTTTGAGTAAATGGTGTAAGCTTTTATGAAAAGGAAATTTAGCACAGATGTTATGGCGTTCACTAATAACAAAAACAATGACATATAAATAAACAACGTTTGATCTTAGTATACCAAAATCTGAGTTTTAGGATAAAAATTATGATTCTTCAAGTGCATTGTCCGACAGATCGTTTGGTATAGAAGCTCGTGCACGTGTTTGCATGGAAACTTATCAGTGGCTCTATAAATTGCAGTCTTTCCTTTTCTTGGTACTAGTTGTTTTAATATCACGTAAATCAATAGATCGAACTCTGATGAGTGTCATTCTCAGAGAAAGAGGATTAGAGAAGCGGTAAATGACGATATTTTGCTTTGAATATCAACGCGGCATTCTTATACTCCTTCTTGAGAAGTACAGTCTGTTGTTTTATCGTCTGAAAATGGCAAGGACAAAGCAACGACACTAGAGACGTTAGAGAAGTTTTTGGTGAGAAAAGTAATTGTACTAACATCTATAATACATTTGTATTTAATCATATATTCCAATTCTGTATTTTGCGTGCAATTATCCCAGCTGGGATTAGCAGGCAATCTGTAATTAGTATATTACCTGTAATTAGTCTTTAAATGACTAAATACACACCTACCCCGAAGGGGTAAACAATCCTTTGTTGCTAAAGTAGTATATAAAGGGGTTATTTGTGGAATATTAGTGGGGTGTCCGCCTAAAATTACATACAGGTATCTATATAAGTGACCTTAGAATTAGTGTAAACAAAACAGTGGTGTGGAACCTGCAGTTCTGAGTTGTGCTCAAGGGCCTAATTCACAACAATGGACACAGACACAGACACGATGGCTGCACGATCGGTGCCGCGGGGCACTAAGCTTAGCAACTATTTCTATACACGAGTCGTAGGCTCAAGGTTATATGCTGACCACCCAGAAGGATGCCAAACCTTAGATTTTGGCAGTGCAACATCCATGCCAAGGCAGGGGGAGGTCCTAATGGCTTTAAATACTCTTGGAATAGACATTGGAAAAATCGATGCCCTCCAAAACGGAGGAATAAACAAGCTGGTGTTATATCCTAAACAAAGTGCACCCCTATATTGAGACAGATACGGTGCAGATCAAGGGAATAACGGTATCTGTAACCAAAACACCACCATTTATAAGGGACACTGAGCCAAGGACTACAGAGATTCATATAATGGGTTTGCCTTATGAAGTTGGAAATGAGGTACTTATCTCAAAAATAGAAAAGAAGTTTCATGCCAAGATCATAACACACAAGTGGGCAACAGTATGGGGTTTCGCCCCAATCAAGTCAGGAATAAGACTGATGTACACGAGCAGAAAAGATGCTAAGAAAATCCCCATTTTCTTTTACGTGATGGGATTCCGCTTAAAAAGCTGGTATAAAGGCTCGGAGAAGGACAGGGCCTGCCCCATGTGCTTGCAAACTGGCCACGGGTCAAGAGATTGCCCACAGACAGGAGCAACAGATGGGGCAACAACAACAACTTATGCCAGCAAAGCAGCTCCCAAGAGGATGGAAACACAACAACAACAACAACAACAACAAAAAGAGACTCATGAGCAATAAATCCTAAATCTGATAAAGGATATTAGAGAAGGAAAACAATCAGAAGATAAAGAAACAGAAGAAACTCAAGCACTCCCGGAGATAGATATCACAAGAATAACCGATGGACAGAAAACCCCTGAATGGGAGCAAATTCTAAGCCCCAATAAATCAGGGAAAATAACCACACCAGCGAGGGAAAGACAAATACCGCTAAGAAACAGATTTGAAGTCTTACATGAGGAATCAATACAAGAAGTTGGAAGCAAGGGAAGTGACGACACGGGGTTTACACCTTTGACTTCGACCCCACTCTCGAGAAGGAATAGGAAAAAGAGGAAAGCAACTCGGAATCGTCGCACGAAAAGAGTACAACTACTAAAAGCAAAAATGAGATGGAAGAATTAAAGCAAAAGAGCAATCAACACAAGAAGAAAAAAGAAAAAGATGAAATAGAGGGAAGTGAAGCAGAAACAGAAATGGAAACAGACATGGAAAGTGAAACAGGAAAAGAGACAGAGGATGATGATGAGGAAGATGAGACGGAGACAAGAACGGATGAAAATACTGAAGATACAAGTGATACTAGAGAAACGGAAACAACAACTGAAACAAGCAGTACTATGCAGGAAACAAACTACACACAACAATCGGGGGGGGGGGGGGGGAGAACCAGAGCCCCCATCCATCTGACTAAAGTTATATATAATATAAAACAAAATAAATATAAAACAAATTAATAGAATAGTAGATAGGAAAGTATAACCATATAGTGCGACAACCTGAGAGATAGAAATGGAAGGAACGAACTTTCAGATTCTATCTGTTAATGTTAATGGGATAAACAAGGATAAAATTCTTAAATTTCCAAAAGATATAATGTATGACATACTCTTTTTTCAAGAAACACACAATGGTTTTAATGATGAAATAAAGGGTTTATGTGAAAACCATTTGGATGGAATAATTGTGACAAACAACTATGAAGGAAGTGATGTTGGGGGGGGGGTTTGCCGCTCTAATTAAAAATAAAAGAGGTATTAAATGGGAAAGAATTGATGAAGGAAAATTTTTTAAAGGGAGACTACTACATATAATTATAGAAAAAACACATTTTATCAATATGTACATGCCGGCAAATAGAGAGTATAAAAAATTGTTCTTAGAAAAACTCACAAAATATATGGAAAGGTTTACGATGCAGGATGTGATTTTAGGGGGAGATTTCAACTGGATAGGCGAAAACATTGATAGGGAGGTGGAGCTGACAAGTAACGACTTAAGAATTAAACAAGAAATGGAAAATTTCATATCTCAACATAAATTTGTAGACATTTACAGAAGATTGAATATCCTTAGGAAGGAATATACTTATTATTATAAATCTAATAAGGGGAGTCGTTTGGATAAATTTCTTTGTACTAATTATGATACAAAAAATATAGGGAAGCAGGAATAACGGACCTAAAAATATCAGACCATAAACTAATTTATATGAAAATGGTTTTCAAAAAATTTAAAAAATGGGGAACAGGAAAATGGATGATAAACAATGCACTTTTAAAAGACGAAAATTTTACCAATGAGATAAAAAAGGAAATTAAGGATTTCAAAGAGAAAGGAAACATGGACTCAAATTAGAAGCAAAAAACTAAAAATGGAAAAAGCAGCTATAAATTTCCAACTACAAGAGGAAAACACATCAGAATTTGAAACAAAACTAAAAAAGAGATTAGAGGGAATAGTTGAAGAAGAAACGAGGGGGAAAGAAATTCGGGCAGGAAAATTCTCAAATATATATAAAAAATCTGAGGGGTTATATAAAAGGGAGGAGCTAAGAAGGGGGGGGAGAAAGTATTAGATAGTTTAAAAACAAAAGATAACAAAGTAATTACAGATAAAACAGAAATTTTGAATTACATAAAAGATTTTTATTCAACATTATACAAAACACAACATATTTCTGATAAAAATATTGATGAATACTTGTGTAACATCCCATGCGAGATGATATCATCAGAACATAAGGACTTATGTGATGATTTCATCTCGCAAGAAGAAATAATAGAAAGCATCCGAACATCCAATAAAGGAAAAGCACCAGGTGGAGATGGACTCTCTGCAGACTTCTATGTGAAATTCTGTGGGGAGTTGTCACCAATACTTGAATGATTATATAATCATATAATACTAAGAAATAATGATATGTCAGAAAGTATGAGGGAGGGTATAGTTATTTTAATATACAAAGGGAAAGGGGAAAGAGAAGAACTTAAAAACTGGAGGCCCATCTCCCTCCTGAATATGGATTACAAAATACTAAGTAAAATTTTAGCTAATAGAATGAAAAAAGAAATGGACAAAATAATCAACATAAATCAAACATGCGGGCCAAAAAATAGAGACATACAAAATAACATACTCTATAGGATCTATATACAAATAAGTGGAAAAAGAGCTACCATTGATCAAGAAAAAGCTTTTGACAGATTAGAACATAACTGTATACAAAAGGTTTTAAAAAAATTTGGCTTCGGAGAGAACTTCCGAAAATGGACTAAAATACTGTACAACATAACCTCAACAGTACAGGTCAACGGAGCGATGACAGATAAATTCGAAATACAAAGATCAGTGAGGCAGGGATGCCCACTATCTATGCTATTATACGTAATAGCCATTGAAATGCTAGCCATTAGCATAAAACTGAATAAAGAAATAGTTGGTATAAAAGTTCCAAATATAAAAGAAGTAAAAATGCTGCAGCATGCAGACGATTATACAAACTTTATAGAAGATCCTAATTCCTTTAAACACTTAACAAAGGAATTTGAAAAATCTGTAAAAGCTTCAGGATCGCAAATAAATCAGGAAAAAACAGAAATTCTGGAAATAGGAAACTGGCGAAGTAACCTTTCAGGTTTACCAGCACAGTTATTGAAAAAACAGTTAAAGCACTAGGTGTGTACTTTGGCCTAAACGAAGGGAAAGAAAACTGCAAAAAAATGGAAAAGGAAATAAGGATAAATGTTGATATCTGGGCACTAACGCCTTTATGTATAATGGAACGAGCCCAAGTGGCAAAAACGTATATGTACTCTAATATAAATTTCATCTTAAAGTCGATTGACATAAGTAACCAAACATTAAACATTATAGATAAACAAATTATAAATTATATTTGGGGATTTAAAATGCATTATATCAATAAAGAAACCTTGTATAGAGCTAAGGAAAGGGGGGTGGGTATAAGGATACCAAGCCCGATATTACTAAAACTTACGAATATTCTGAATAGATTTAAAAAAATAAATGCAGACCCCAAACTACCATGGGAAGGATTATACATATATTGGTTTGGGTTTACCTTAAGAAATAGGAGAGAAATATATAGAAATAACAACCTAACCAAATTGCTTGAGAGCCCAAGTTTAGGAGTATAAAAGATTTACTTTTTAAATATGGGAAAACAAAGGATTATGGGAAATTGAAGAAAAATTGACATATGGGTGGGTAAGGGAGGAAATAACAAGCAAAATACCATGCAAAATAGAAAAAGAAAGAATGTATGTAAATTGGAAAAGAGCATGGGGGCACTGGTCCAAACTAGGCTCCCTAAAAATACAAAGCCTCTGCTTCAAATACATGCATGATGCATGGTTGACGGGAGAGGCAGCAGCGAGACAGTATATGGTCAGAGCACCGCCAATGTGTCCGCTGTGTAAAAAATGTCCTTACACAAAAATACATACAATAATACAGAGAACACAAACAAAAGAAAATAGAGTAAAGGTAATACAAGAAATACAGAAAAACGATACATACAGACCTCAAAATATTCTATACCTTGATGGGAATTTTAATAAAAATACAACACACAAAATAACTGAATACATAATTGCAACCATGAAAATGTGTGGACAAGTTATAGTCATTGACAAAAAGTAATAGAGCCCATCATGAGGGAAGTACGGATAATAACGCCATGGGGCTATGTCACATGGCACTACGCGAAGTGAACAGGCCCATGGAAGAGTCGGGAAAAGAACCCTTATGATATGGCTAAAATAAAAATGTAAAATTACAAAATAGCACAACCTTTTATGAGATAACTACCCATTTCAAACCCCAACCCATTATATACTTTTCTTCCTTATTAACAATAGCACAGAATCTATTACTGTGCAAATACCCCGAAAGGGAAGGCAATTGATGCATAAAGACTTTTAGACTTTTTGGCAAATAAAATAAGGGAGGGAAATGCTCGAGATGGGAGACATACACAAAATAAAGAAGTAAAGACCCCATCTCGAGCTTACCACACCCTTTTCTATTCGAGAGAGTGATACTTCATACACATAAACCACTAGGGTTTCAAATAAACAATCTATGACACTCCTCGACAAAATTCAAAATTAATCCACCACTAACGCTTATAGGAATAAGCGAGAATAGGAGACAACTGGGAAGAATGAATCTGATATAGCTGCTGTCTCTACATGAACACTTAATATAGCATTCACCAACATATAGCATACGCACGTAGCAAACACGGGACGTAGGCGACCCTAGCAAGGTCGACAAAAACACCAGGGAAGGAATTCCGAGAGGATAATAGAAATCACTCTCGGATGAACAACCCTATAGATACACTAGGGAACATAGAAATACCCTACTCAAAATTTCTAATTATTTGATTCAAAATTCTTTAACATAAAACAAACAACACACCTAAGGGGGAGACAAAAACACATAAACTATTTAAAAGCTTTGGCTAGGATGGGGGGGCATCTGTCTGGTGCCCCCCCACCCCAAAAAAACAATGTCTTCATGCATTTACTGCAGAAAACCAGTTATCTGTCGTCAGCAAGCCATAGATTGCAATATTTGCGGCCTATGGCAACACAGAGCATGTGGAAATACTGGTAAGTTTATTTATTTATTTCTACATCATATTACGATCATTCCGTAATTGAACGGGCATAACAAAATAAATACATTTTTTATAATATTGACTGTTAGAATTACAAAGCCCCCATTTAAGTTGTGTCTAATTTATGCTCGCTGATTGGGTAAATGAACAGCATGATTGATAAGTGACAATATGCCAATTTCCTACAAATGGTAAAAGTGGTTTTCATCAGTTTGTGTAACAGCGAAAATAAAGGTACTGCCATATAGAAAATGATCACTGTAAACGATAGATTAATTTTCTGATCAGTCTTATTACATAAATGAAGGAAAAAAAGGAAAATATTGTCTGATATAACGGCATGTTGAATGTAACTGAAATGGATGAGAGTGATGGGATTATGGGGCATGAAATTAAATCTTAACAGTAGGCCCCTAAAGTAAAATGAAGACAATTGTGTAATGCTTGTGAATTTCTATAAATGTCTGATATTTCCATTGATGTGAGGCGAAATGTCCTGGGCCGAAACGTCCATGGGGCGAAACGTCCATATACCATGTGGGGCAAAATGTCCATTGAAATGGGGCGAAATGTCCATTGAAGTGGGGCGAAATGTCCTGGGCCGAGACGTCCATGGGGCGAAACGTCCATAATCCTGTATAGATCACTGGTGGGAATTCTTGCGAAATACCCATGTCTATCAAAGATCGTCATATCTTTGCAGAATTTTCTTGGCCCACACGTAGAATCATTGTTCAATATCGTGAGGCATTATTGTGTATATTATCAAAATATTCTAGGTGTATTGGAATTCAGTGTAAAATAAGAGTACTTCTATCATGATAAATGCTTGTCACAGCTGCTAATGGAACAAGGACTAATTCAAGAGACCACAACAGCATCATAGTTTGTACAGTAATCAAAAATCAAGTCTGCAGTACAAGTGACATGGCACGCTTTTATCAGCATTTCTTCTATTCATGTCTCAAATGGATGCTTTTCTGTAATTTTGCATTATTTTAATTTTTAAATGCAAATTAATATTTTATATATGTTTGTGTGTTCACAGATGCCTATGCATATATTCCAGGCTTGATACTTTGATTTTTAAAATCACTTAATTATTTAGTGTCCAGCCAGATTCTTCACATCATGTTGTATATACAGTACTGTAAATATTGTACATAACAGATAGAAGGCCTCAAGGTAGATTAGTTCTGTAATTAAGTTACCTTCTCTAAATAAAGTCATTACTATTATTATTATTTTTATTATTATTATTAACTCCCATATCTCTTGCCTTGGATGTCATATAATTACAACATCTGTAAAAATAATAATAATGCAAACTTAATATCACCCTGTTTAATAAAGTCCTGTTTAAGTCATATTCATTATTAATCTGAAACCTGATGAAATGTATGAAAAACTTCTGAAACTTCAGTAAAATACTATATAATGATCAAAACTGTAGTGAAATCTCATAAAAGTTTTAGTCAAATATTTGTGAAATCTCACCGAACTTTTCAGTGAAATGAAAAAGCCTTAAAGGTAGACCTGAATGCTATATACCGCTTTCGGTAATCTTATTTCAATCGACATTTCAAGTACACTGCAAAGTTGGGACATACATTCATTCACTGGATTGGGAGATATGACCCTTTTAATATCACCAAAATGCGACTTCTATGGAAACAACCGAGCGACTTTATGTAAACAACCCCATACGCACGCGCGAGCTTGTGACGTCACAAGAGGAACCTGCGGTTGGCTAGCAACATGGCTACTCGTTGTGACAGTCAGAGCGAACATGAACCAGAATTGGAATATTCTTCCTCTTCGTTTGATGAAGGTCAAGAAGAGATTAGTGAAAAAGGCGTCGAACCTTATCGCTATGAACCATATACAAGTGAAGAGTCGGCATTAGAGGAAGAAAGGGAAGAAATTGAACGAGATGTTGGCAACAGGCTGAACAATACTGAATGGTAAGTAGGATCGGTCTTGTTTCTGTGATACTGAGGCTTATTTCTCTGATAGGTCCATTTGACTTTTTTCCCCATTATATCATTTAATTTGTACATGCATAACACTGAACAGAAACGTGAATAAATACAATTCTTGTTTTATTTTAAATATTTGTATACATATAGGTATATACCCTCGATTCGCACAATTATGCCAAGGCAGTCATTTTGATATACCCTGTCCTTTGTCTAGAGATATCATAAGACTTCCAAGGTGACTTGCTTG
This sequence comes from Sinohyriopsis cumingii, assembly GCA_028554795.2. Lineage (NCBI taxonomy): Eukaryota > Metazoa > Mollusca > Bivalvia > Unionida > Unionidae > Sinohyriopsis > Sinohyriopsis cumingii. The sequence goes on from CM068840.1 coordinate 13,448,950, forward strand.
GCAGCATAAAGTTTTATCAGCCATATTTTGGCACATTTGATAATATGTTTTCTTGTTGATTCAGTAAAATGTTTAACCTCGTAATTGTCAAACACCTTCACTACCACACTATAACTGTTTGAATATCTCAGATGTGGAGAGATATGTTAAATGAAACTCGGACTTCCTGATATGGTACACTCTTTTGGCAATATTGCTGATCCTTGCATGTGTTTTGGGTGTAATGCATATTTAATTTAATAAACACTTTTTACATTAGCAATACATGCCTGAAATAACTTGCCTGGGATTTTTATTATTATACAGGTGTCTTTGTGATCGGTGTCAAGTTATGCCAACAGCAGAGGAATCTCAGTGCTACCATAAAATTTCTAAAACATACGACAAAATCACTAGCTTTAATGAAGCATTGCAATGTATAACTGACCATCCTGGGTTCCCATCAGTCTGTCTGGACCGTTACGTACTCGAGACAGCATATTACCAGTACAGACAGCAATATGATCAACACATGGAAGACAGCAATGAGTAAGTACATATTATTACATAACTGAAGTCTGTCAATATTTCAAAGTTAAATAACATCTTCACCCGACACATTTATTCGATATTATTTCTGCTCACTAATTTGTAACCGTACCATGACTTAGTTTTGAACATAAACAATTGGAAATATTAACAACTACAAATATTTCAATATTAAAATGAATAATTGAATAAATTATAATTAGTATGTGTAATTGTATTTTCTTTATTTCAAGTATATATATAGTTTTTAATCAATTTTCAGGAGGAGGCGGTATGTGGCATATCGGCAGTTTGTTCGATGGTGCTGGGGGTTTCTTGGGCAAAGAAATCAGAATTCCACTGCCAGCATGTGCTGTCCACAAAATATGACACGCTTTCCCATCTGATACCTATGTTGGATTCAAATGGCCTAACTAGCTTTTGAATATCGAGACGTGTGAAGACACAGCCAGCTCTTTCTCAGGACACTTCCAAAAATGTGTAATTGTTGGCTGGAGGTAGTACCTTTGGTGCATATAGAAAGTGTCCATGTTGGTATGGGCCATTTTCAGGAATTCAAAAATCCTCATGGCTTGTGACGGAATGGCTCCAGCAAACAAAATAGCAGCTGAAAGCTGTAGGTTTCCAGCTGGAATGGATCCAACGAAGGGCTGGCTATTCCATGATCTTTTGTGGTTACAAAAGTCACATTTCTGGACAATATTACTAAAAGTTCCCATTCTGTGATTAATATTTCCTTGAGCTTCATTTCCACAGTTAACACACATACTGAATAGGCTTAGGAGAGCACTCTCTGCTACTAAGAACTTCTTTTCTTGATGAGTTGACCTTTGTCTGTAAGAAAAATAAACATTTCTTGTATGATATGGACTTCAAGTACAGCAAGGAAAGTTGCAAATAAAAATAGAAATACTAACAACTAAATGCTGAACTATGCTTCCTTTTCTCTCTAGGATTTTGAAATTGTTAAAACGACAGTCTCCTCTACAAGAAAACCACATCTGTTGTAAAATGAAATCATTCAGGACTGATCTTGACACATTTCCTATAAATGAACCTCAACATTGAGGCCACTTTTATAATATAGCTAGATGTTGCCAATACTAAAGGTGGGCTGGTGACTGTATTACATAGGCATCATTGTACTTGCCCCTGACTGTATTACATAGGCATCATTGTACTTGCCCCTGACTGTATTATATAGGCATCATTGTACTTGCCCCTGACTGTATTACATAGGCATCATTGTACTTGCCCCTGACTGTATTACCTAGGCATCATTGTACTTGCCCCTGACTGTATTACATAGGCATCATTGTACTTGCCCCTGACTGTATTACATAGGCATCATTGTACTTCGTGACTGTATTACCTAGGCATCATTGTACTTGCCCCTGACTGTATTACATAGGCATCATTGTACTTGCCCCTGATCCTCATTAAAGCTGCTCTGCCAGGATGAATTTCTTGAACTGGTAGCAGCATAGGAATGTCCACTGAATCGCTGAGGTTAACTGTTATTTCACTGGACTTGGATGTCGAAGAGGTATTCAAGTCATCCACAGTAACTGTTGTGTGATGTGGTTCATCCGTGTTATTAGGGTTATCAGTTTGGGTACAACAGCTCCTTACTTTGGGCTTAAACAGGACCTGTAAACCTGAGAAAAATATAAAAATATTTACTTATACTCAAATTGTGTATACACACATATATATATATATATATATATATATATATATATATATATATATATATATATATATATATATATATATATATATATATTGCTGTTGGTATTATAATTGTTATGTATACATGTGGAAATTAATTAGTTATAAAAGAATATCCATTAAGTCGGATTACAGTGAGCAATGAGCTTAAAGTGATGCCTCTTTGGTATAAAATCGGGCTTTCATACAACTAAAGGTTTGAATCAGCTTTGCTGGGCCACATCGTGGTCAATTTAAGATCTAGACCATCAACCATCTCCATTACCTTTGTCAACTTTCCTTGGTCCACTGTACTGGGTCCTAGTAAATTTTCTCTTTGGTCTGAGTGACGTCTGACAACGAATTGTTACTGTTTTCACCCTTGAGTCACAGGCATCATATGTCTGGAAAATTTTAGAAAGAATCAAGTATAGCAACTGCCATGGATGACTACAGCCTAATTTCAACCAAGCGGATATCCTGCCCACCCACCCGACCTCCTTTCCACCACTGCTAGACTGTGACACTAGGTTTATAATGCAACAGAAGTTACTATATTTTCAAGTTGTGTATTTCTACATTACTTTTATGACTTTTTACCCGAAACTTTATTTAAGGAAAAATACTTAGATAACTTAATATTCAAATAACAATCTGTCAACTTTAGGACATGCATCATTGTAGAAAAAAAGTACAATAGTACCAAATCACATGGGTGGGATAATGATTTAATAGAAATACACACATTACTGAAGTGTGTGACAATTTTGTCATATATTTGCATTAATCAAATTCAATATTATTTGTTGGTAAAAAAAATGTAATACCAAATTATTTTAAAAACATCTATTTTTTCCTGATTATTGAATGCTCTGCAGTGCTTACAATCTTGCTAAGTGAAACCTACCATATCTGGGTCAGAAAAAACAGTTCCATTCTCTGCCTCTTCTTCTGCTACTGAACTTGTACATGTAGCCATAACATCCTGTAATGTCCGAAAGATAAATTTAGCTGATGTTATACTGCCAAGCATAATACTGATGAAATGGTCATGTGAAACTCTACACGAAGAAACTATTACATACAATTATATAAAATATTTTCCACCTCACTATTATACCAATGAAACCTGTCCATATGAATGTGTGACAGGCTATTCTCTCTCTCTCTCTCTCTCTCTCACACACACTCACACATGTACACTAACATGAGAAAGAATCATTCATAAAGCAATGAAATAAAAAGAAGACAATTTGCAAAAGTTAGAAATACTATATTACCCGTTCTCTCTCCCTCTTCTTGTATGCCGATCTCGGGCACTTGCGTGTCTGGCCTGAACTATTGGTTGTGGTGGGTGGGTGGCTTTCATCCATATCAGGACTGTGAGCAAGCTTTGCTCGTGGCATAATGGATGGTACTGCATCATGGAGAAGAGTAGCTTTTCTCTTTATTCCAAATGTAGCCATCAAGCTCTGACTGGGCCCAAAAGAATCGGGTTGAAAATGCTCACTACAGATTGTGGCATGTTTTGAAGGCTCTCTCCAATCCGCTCTTGTCAGCCGCACAAACCGGGACCAAAGTCCTTTATATTTAATGTCCGAGGGAAACAAGTGCAATGAAACACAATCTTTTGGTGTATTGCTACATCCACCAACGATACACCTCTTTCCCATAACTAGAAATACATGCAGTCAGAATACAATCCAGAGACGCTTGACAACGATACAACAATGGTTCCTTGCAATGTCAGGTTCCTCTTGTGACGTCACACTGCCTGAGATCAAGGAAACTGCCGAAGTTGTACTTGATTTACAGAGAATATTCATGACATGTACATTTAAAATAAATATCTCGCCATCCGTTGGTCGCATAGGGTAGAAATTTTCAAATACTACATAAATAATGATATTTTAATAATTTAGAATCAAGTGATACGGGGGTCTCAGGTCTACCTTTAAGTGATGCCATCATGGATTAGGCTTTGTATGCGAGAAAGAAAATGAGGACAAGAAAAACCTAAATCTTATCTGATAATGTCTGTCAAAATAAAATTTATGCTCCATTTTAAAAATTATGATGAATAATCATTGATTTCCAATAATGTCTAAGAATCATTAGGCAGTTTAATAGAAATCTGAAGCAGATGGTTTAGACAGAAAGCGCTTAAAAAACCCGTCTGAAATCCACCTTAAGCATTCCTGGAAAATTGTGTACGTAATGAACTATTACCAAATTCCATATGAACTATTTACAAATTCCATATGGACCATTTACAAATTCCATATGGTAAATTTGCCAATTCCATATGGAGTATTGCCAAATTCCATATGGATTATTCACAAATTCCATATGGATTATTGCCAAATTCCATATGGAATTTTAATTTTATTCCATATGGACAACCTACAGATCTCATGGACTAATTAGCATATTCCATGAGATTTTCCATACGGAGTATGTATGGAGTCCATAACATTTCCATATGGATACAGTGAAATCCATAAGAGTGGTTCAACTGTAGAATAGAAATGTCCATATGGATATTTCTGTAAAAGTATGTATGGATTCCATATCCAATCCATGTGGAAAAGTTCGTACGGGCGCCAACTCCATGGCAATACTGCTTTTCATTCAGAAGTTAGTAGTGAAAACAAGATTTTTTAGATGGCCACTGAGATGGTTATAATGGTCACCAGATATCTACCATTTTTATTCGGATCAACCAAAGATCAAAAGTCTTTTGGTGAAAAGCCCATACTGAGATGACCACTGATTCATATTTTTTAAGATAGCCACAGTATTTGCCATATTAGATATCTATTTTCAACCAGACCATGGAATTCATGTGTGTGTAAAGTTTCATGGCAGGTTTGTTTAAGAAAAGTACTGATAACAAACTTGTACTAATGGACGGATGGACACTGGATGACAGATGATGGATGAATGACTGATGACAGACCACCCTATAAGATCCTCTGGTCTATAACCATTAGAGCAATTTAAACAAAAGTTGGTAGTACTATTGGCCGACTCATGCAATAAGGATGAAAGAAGCCATAAAGATCATTCCATTTTACTTTCAAACTAAAATTAAAGCTCAAGAAATTTATACTGTGCATCATAGTTCAAGTACATGTGCAATATTAGTATTTATCAAACTAAAGACAAAAATATCTAACTCAGAGTAAGGTTAAGTCAAAATTTATCTTTGAGGGTTAAAGTAGTTTTGCATTTTTTTCTTATTCTTTTATTTCTCTCCCCATAAGTTTTATTTAAAGACAAGCAATGTTAACCTTTTCTACCGCCTGGCTGCGATGTATGCAGATTTTAGTCTGCTTGTTGGCTCCATATTCATCACACCACATGCATTCTGGATTGTCCTGACACAACTCTTGGCTGTAGTTTGCACAGTGCTGGACTTCCTTACCTGCATCAGCCTGAAAGAAATCATACAACTGTACATTAGAAAATATTTCAAATCTAGATGAAGAATTCCAAGCAAGTTATGAATTAAAATAAGATAAAGTATTCACACAGTGAACTATTTCTTGCACGTAAATATGTAGCAGCCACTGATTTACACCTCACAACACTGTGTTATACCTTGGTATTACAGGTGGAGTCAGGCCCATGTTACACTCTGCTGTGGGGTGTTGCACTTTGATTTACAACCATGGAGTTTCCATCTGCTGCAGGCCCTTTAGGGGTAAAGGTGAATATCCACAGTAATCTATAAAATGATCAGGTTAACCTACTCCTGTTTGAGGAGTTGAAATGATTTGTACCTGGTGAAAGTAGTACTGCTACGGAGTTAGAATACAACACCAGCTTATGTCAAATAAACCACATCAACTTTCAGTATTATTACAAATAATATCATTAACCACACCAACACACATATAGTTAGATTGTTAACGTTTGTACATGTCCCAATAAACCTGCCACACATCCAGACATGTTTTTGTATCTTTGACTTATACACATATCAATATTAAAAAACAATAATAAAATTAAACAAATGATCAAAGCTGTACAAATATCTGCGTTTCATATGACTTTAACACTTTTGAACCTGGCCCTCCCCTAATATGGCTATCTGCAGGGAACAGGATCTGAAACTCAACACCGTGATGCCTCCATGGAAGACAGCATAGACAGATTTATTTTTACCATGGAAATGTGGATTTTCTGTAATCCACACTGTGTATACTGTAGGATATGATCCTGGATAATTGTCCTGATCTTAGTCTGAAATACTGTAATCAGATTAAATTTTCTTAATACTAATGAATGTTACAGTTGACTGTGACTTTCACATGCTCAAAAATATTTAAAAAGTGATTAATTTCTCTCATTGTCTATAATGAAATATTTTCTTTTTAAACTCTTTCCAGACACTTCTCCCCACACAAGTAATTCGACACTCAATTAATAAAACATCAAAATTATAATGCAATAACATACTTTTACATCAACAGTATTTTTTAAAATGTTGCCATTACAAGTTTGAAAGCATGTGCTAACTTAAACATGTAATTGAAAACTCTGAAGATAAGTGTGTGTGTGTGATTTTGACTTTTAACATAGCTTTAACAATTTTTCAGTCATATCGCTACGATGTCTGCAGTGTGGCAAGTTATAGTGATGTCTAGCACTAGGGCATCATGCCGCAAACATGTAGCACAATATCGTCCCCAGTCACATTATCCTGACACTAGGCTGACCAGTCCTAACACTAACCTGTTAATGCTGAGTGCCAAGCAAGGCAGCTGTTAGTACCATTTTTGGAAGTCTTTGGTATGACTCGGCCGGGGATTGAACCCAAGACCGCCTGCATCCGAGGCGGATGCTCTAACCACTAGGCCACCAGAGCGGTTTTTGAATATAAGTGCTATGGCTACTGCGGGGGAAAAATATAAGGAGTAATCAAAAATCAGGACCCTCGTCACTTACTTTATTAGCTAGACAAAATCTGTATGAATGATGTCACACACGAACATAAATCAAACTCATTAGGTACCAAGTGTTGCTAATAAACAAGTTTGATAAGATGACTGAACCCATGAGGATTTTACCACCCCCACCCCTCAATCTCACAAAACCAGTAGTTTATTTGGTACAAAATGACACCCGATAGGTGCAATTTAATTCTTAATGAATTTATTTCAAAACCACTGAGTGAATGGAGGAATACTGCATCACAAAAAGATCAACGGTCAGAAGGAAAAATGGTAAACACCATGTTAAAAATGTCCTTACCAATGGAGGTACAATGGATGCTGGAAACTTAAAGGCCTTGAAATCACCACGTACATATCCTGAGAATCCACCCACCACCAGGAGCATGTTGTCATAGGCAACTGTGGCTACATGTCCAAATCTGCCTTGTAATGGATTTTCAAGCACTGTGCCTGTAAAGAACAGTTAAAAGCACATGCTATAATCAATATTCGAAAACTGCAAAATCAAAAGATTGTGACAAGACTCAACTCCTGAAAAATTAAAACAAATAAAAAATGGAACTTTGTCACCAACCTCTGAACACATTATGTACAATTTCTTCGAAACATGTAACTATGGTTTAACATTTATGGACTTTTGCAGAACTGGACAAATTTATTTGCCTTTCAAATTTGACCTGGGCAAGTTCAAGTTTGTGAGGTACTTGTCCATGGGGGCAAGCAAAAATACATAAGTAAGATAAAAAGATCGGGGTGGGTCACCTATTCAATTCATAATGCTTTAAGTGTTTACATCTAAGCTTCCACAAAGCCAAATGCTGCTGTATTCTTTTGCAAACAGCTCAAAAGAATACATTTATAGTTACTTGTTTTGTAATCTGGTGGTTAAATATTACTAAATTCAAGGAGAAATTGTTGAAAATGCATTATCATTTCAATATTTGTGGCAGGAGTTAAACTTGTACACTGAACTTTTTTTGGGGAAAAAAACTATTTTTAGTACAGTACCTTCTTCCAGTCGACATGATACATAGTGTTCTGCAAAACTGTTCCCGATTATCAAGCAAATATTGTTTAATTATCACACTAGTTGTTTAATTATCACATTGGTTGTTTAATTATCACATTAGTTGTTTAATTATCACATTAGTTGTTAACCTGTTACATTTTGACTTGATTATCCTTTTTGAGAAGTTGGAATGAATACAGACTTATTACATTTTTGTCAAAGAACACATGAAAAGGGTTGAGCAATAAGTCAAAACCCCATGTTGATCCCCATCCATTCATGAAGAGTAGAGATAAAATTTTCAAGCTGATTGGCATGGTGGCCATACTGGATATCAGATCAGTACTGGGTTTTTTCTTTAGGACCAACTAGATATCATAAAAAGTCTTTGTGAAAACCACATGTTGACATGACCACATGAGGAGGAGTAGCAAAATTTTAAAAATGGTTGCTGTGGTGGCCATATTGGATGATCGAATAGAACCATTTTAATTTATGACCAAATAGACCAAAGGATAAATGTGTGTGCAAAGTTTCAAGGCAATCCTCCAAGTAGTTTAGGAGGATCAGCAAGAAAATACTTGTTCCGATGGATGTACATTGGATGATGCCATAAGCTACTCTGGTCTATCACCAACTAGGCACCATAGGAAGTCTTTAACATCAGGACCAACCAGATTTCTTATGATTTAAGTCTTCATGAAACGTGTACGTTGATACACCCATCTATTTTGTAGGGATTTCTATAGCGAGTGTTGCTGTATCTGGTTTATGGCTAAAACACTTAGCTGCCAAAGGAGATACACCGATTTGAAATTGACACTGAACCTAAGACAACCTTTCCTCAATAGATAGGGCATGAAACTCACTTCCTTGTCTTGTGGATGCATGGAAGTTACAACCCAAAACTCACTGACTTTCTTTAAAGTCTGGTCCTAGAGAAACCTGAGCCATTATGGGGTCTTTGTATGGTTCTAGTTTGCCAAAATATAAAACTGGAGGTAGGGGTGTGCAAATGCAGTCTTCCTAGGGGAACCAGGTCCACTGCAGAGTTCAAGGTACCCTGATGAGATATGGGCAACCTGATAACCAGGGAATGACACTTGGTGCCTTCATCATATCAGGATCATGTCCACTCTTTCCATGGAACAGGGAATAATAATCCAGTTACGAGGATATTCATCCCATTTATATAAAATCCTCAGATGGGACAAGCTCCAATTTTTTCTAGGTTTGATAATTGACACAACCAGGTCTCAATGAAACAGCAGCATGGAAGATCATGTCTGAGAGCCATCATAGACCAATCAGTCTTAAAAATACTGGATCACAGGGATCCCCAATGACCTTAGATGGCCAGCTACTCTTACCAATGCAACGCTGAACCCTGGGTGGAGAATTTAGGAAATTTGGACAAGTGTAATTGTGGAAGACTACACCATCCAAAAAGAACTGGAGGTACTTTCTGTTTGAAGGAAATATAGTGATCTCAGGTTATGCATCCAGGAGGTTGACAGAGACTGCCCAGTTGCTGGGTCTTTTGGAAAGCCTAAATGAGGCCATGGTCTCAATCCTGAAAGATTCTTCCATAAGAAACTTGGTTACAGTGCAAGCTTTTAACCTTTTTGGAAACCAAGAAGATCTGTGAGTAGAAAGTAGAAGACTGCTCATCAACTGTGCCCTTCTGCAGAAGGGAATGCATCTTGTCCTTTAATTACACCCAATTTATCTGATGGAATTGCAGGAGGGTCCTTGCCAGAGGAGAGCACTCCTGGAACTGAAGCCAGTGTCCTTTGTTTATGAACAGAGCTGTCAGCTCCTAGGAAATGGTCAGGCTGACAACACTTCCTAGCTCATTTTGACTGATCAGGAACTGATATGGGGGACCTGTGATGTTGGTCCATCAGGTTCTGGGAAGTCATGAAGGGGATGAGACCTCCAATGAAAGTCTCTGCCTTCAGAGCAGCAGCCAAAAGAAAATTCTTGCTGTGCTCAAACAAGACTTCAGAAATCTCCCTAGCAACACTGCAAATAGTGCCATGGATACTGACAGAGCATTCCAAGATATTTTGGTGACCACTTTGAGCAAGGACTTAAGTTTAGGTGGGCACAATGATTCCTACTAAATCACGCTGATGAGTGCTTCAGTAAAACTACTGGCATGTGAGGCTATGATAACCAATGACCTTTCTTAATTAGGAGACAGGCCCAAGTCCCTGATGAAATACCCATGAGTCACACCCCAGCATCCAAGGTGGGAGGTTCATGGAACCATGGGTGTGAATCTTGTAGCTACAGATGGTGAAACCAAAGTCTCAAGGGGAAGGGGGGGAATGACCACCCTCATGCTGCCAAGTTAACATTTCACTCTTGGTAAACCTTTAAAAGACTTAGCTGACTATGTGCACATTGCCAAGTATGGTAAAAATAAGAGGACTGGTCAAGAATTAGCCAAGGAACATCCCCCCCGCCAAACTTTAAAAAATCTTTGAGTCTTCTTAGCCAAAGGATTTTGGGATACTAATATACGGGCATATAATGGTAAACTTCATTTATTGCTTTGTAAAATGACCACACCACTTTCTTCTTACTCCATCGACAAGTTGAAGTTTTCAGGGGACTACAGAAGAGGAGGAGGTGCCACCTCAGCCTGAACTATGTTAAAGTCCTGAGAGAACACCAAGACCAACAGGACATCCTCATTTTGCTTCCACTACAGAGAGTTCGGACTCTCAAACCCCACAACTCTCTGGTGCAAGGGAGATATGTCTCTTTAGTATGGTGGAGACCTGGAAATAAAGGCAACTTTATCACAGGACTCATACGAAGAGCTTGGGAATTGTCCTACATGCCAGACTCAGCTGGTGTGCAAACCCACTTATGTGAGACTAAACTCAACAGAAATCAGAAAGAATGAAACATCAAGCAATTTTTACCATTAAAAGAAAAAGAATGTCTTACAAAAGGTCTCTAAGGTTTCTAGCAAAGAAAAGGAAAAGATAGCTACCCAAAATAAAACGAACAACAATAAATAATAACTATTTTAGAATATATTTTATATCTTTCATATTTGTAATTAGATGGGGATCGTTCTTTTATATGTACACTACTTTCAATAATTTGTTCAAAGTGGTTCTCGGAAATAATTGAACAATATGTTAATACTATAACAAATTAATAATCAGACAACATGCACTTTTATTATAGATCCTTTAAATGGAAACAACACTGAAATTACCACATGATGCAGAACAGTACACACGTTTTGCATTTGTGTATGCCTGTATGTACAATTACATGTAGTTAATAAACAGTGATATATGTTGTCGTAATGAAACTTGTCTGATCTAGGCCCTAACATCTAGGCCCTATCTGGCAAAATCAAAGAAATGTAAAACTTGTCTGGGTTTTTTTTCTCTACACTATGCTCACTCATCTGTGCACATGCCTAGCTAGACCACTGATAAATATCACAACTATTGCTAATATTGTGTAGTTTGTACATGTAAAGGTATGAAACTATGCCACAACTGAACCTACATTGTTAGCATGTGTCCCATCTGTTTAGAACATCAACTTGCAGAGTGAATGCAAAAAAGTCAAGTGAGATGTGCATAAAACCCACTACAGCTGGAACAAAATCCATGATGAACTTCCATTAGACTGAGTGGACATCCACTATTCAGTTGTGGACACTCAACCAATTTATATCTATTTATACTATGTGACATCTTTCCATACACAAAACTTACTTTACAGGCATATTTCCCTTTTGTCTGCCAATTACAAAAAAGGATCTGCTTTGTATGAATTTTATGTATAAAAAAAAATTCAGCATATGAATATCACTTTGCTTGATGTAGATACTGTCAACTATGTTTCCAGTTCTGTCAGATTTTTATAAGAACCAGTGCTGTAATATTTTGACACCAAACTAATTTACAAAATTCCAAAAATTGTCCTGAAAATTCTAATGATATGATCTTTTTATGACTAGCATCATAAATTAGGTCAATGAAAGTACTTTCATTGCAATGATCAAACACAAACGGAAACTTGAGATTGGCATAATATTTATAAAACTGTGCAATGTAACACTAAGGAATGTTACATCCAGACATGGTGATGAGTATTTCTGTTAAGTAATAATTTCTGTGGATCTCTGATTTCAAATTTATATAGTTATGCTTTCTCAGTAACTTGAATGCTTATGACCACTCTCATAATGAATGGCTAGGCACTATGACGGCATTTTATCGTAACACCCTTGTTGTGGACATGATAAAACTTAAAAATGATTTTAAATTTATTAATCACTACAAATTCAATATATATCCATATCTTTTCTCTGCTGTTGATGATATAAGCTCCTGATGTAAGTTTTGTTGACTATTTCAAGAAATTCTGACAGGTATAACAATGACAGTCAAAATAATAATTATAGATGTCTGTAAAAACATATCTAATACCCAATAGGCATGTCAATGACAGCCAAATGTGACATCCCAGCTGATAAATGTAGATGTCTGCATCATAACAATCTAATACTTACCCAACAGCTGTCAGATGTGACATTCCACATGGTAAATATAGATGTCTGTCAAAACAAAGCTAATACATATTGAACAGGTGTGGCACTGGCAGCCAAATGTGACATCCCATATAATAAATGTAGATATCTTTGTCATATCTAATACTTACCCAAAAGGTGTGGCACTGGCAGCCAAATGTGACATCCCAGATGATAAATGTAGATATCTTTGTCATAACATATCTAATACATACCCAACAGGCGTGGCACTGGCAACCAAATGTGACATCCCAGATGATAAATGTACATGTCTTTGTCATAACAGATTTCTATCTCATGATGAATGTGCGTATTCCCACCATACACCACCATGTAATTTCCAAATATGGCTGCCATGTGGTATGCACGCTGGATTGGAATGGATTCGCTGTTGGTATTACTTCTTGAGAAATAAATTACTGACCAAACTCTGTCATCTACATTGAAAGCATGAAGTGTATTAATGCGTGTTCCAAATCGTGGTTGTTCTGGAGTGTGTGAGTAACCTCCATATATCAATAATGATCTAGATTCCTTGTGGTATACAGCTGAATGACCGACTAATCGTCTCTGAGAGGGCTTTCCTCCAAAAGCATTAACTTTTTCCCATTGTTCTGCAAATTTCCCATCAATCTTGTACATATCTGAAGAAAATTCACCTTCCTCAGTTTTTCCACCAAATATGTAAATCCAGTCATCAACTCTAGTTAAACTGTGACCTGATAATTTGAGCGGTTTAACTGTACTATTGACAGCCATCAATGTCCACTGACTAGAAGTAACATTATAGTACCAAAGATCATCCATGTACATTCCACTGTCAAGAATTCCACCAAACAGGTAGAAACCTTCTTCATATTCACATACTGCATGTTCCCGACGTTTTTCTGGCCAAGTTTCGGATTCAGGTAAAGTCTCCCACCTGTTTTCTCGCATGCAAAACCTTACTAAATCCCCAAGCACTTCATTCAGTGTGTAACCCCCAAATATATACAAACATTCATCCCTGTACACAAAAGTCCCAGCATGAGATGTACGAGCTGTAAATCCCGAATTTTCTGGGGCTACTTCATACCACACCTTACTCCCACCGTCGTCATTTAAGAATATATTACACAAATACCCGGAATAATTCTCATCACATTCACATAATTTGGAATTGTTCCCACAGTGTCCATGCTCACCACACTCATTGGAGCAGATTTCAGTTTCACAGGATCTTCCTGCAAATCTGCTATCACAGTAACAGATATGATCAATACAAGCTCCCCTGTTGTGACAGTTATATGGACAATCTTGAATACTGTAGAGAGCAACAAATCCTTCTCGATTGTAATTTCTGTCACTAAACAGGTAGATAAGCATCTGAAACAGACAAGTTGAGATCACTCATAGAAAACTCGTCATTATACAGTGGATGTTATTACCAAGTCAGTAAGAAAAAAGGAAAGTGTGACCAAGATCAAGGTCACACTAGGAGGCGATTCAGGCAAAGAGGTCATCCTCATGTAGGAAAGTTTATTTCAACCTTCCAGGAAAGTAAATTTAACTTTACAGGCACTTGTTTCCCCCACTCCTTCATTTCTCCCAACTCACAGATATTATGCCCGAAGCTGTGAATCTTGTGTTGCTTTAAGTTATAAAATGTACGTTTTGTGGAGAAAAAGTAGAGCATGCTTTAAAATCAGATTGTGTAATAATTTAGGTATTTATGGTGCCTTCAAATATGCATCAAGTTATAAGTTTATCACCAACCATACAAATGTAAAGCTCATGGAATCCAGTTAAATTAAATTATTTTAAATTCAAAAATCAAATACCTGATCTTTAATTAAGTTCTGAGACCAAAACAATATCAGGGGAACAAATAATTTATCCAATCATTCAACAGAATAGATAGTGGGCCAAATAAAAACATGGAACACTTAGAAAAACTTTTACCTCTGGAAGATACCTGGTTAAATATTACTGATGTGACATCCTTTCCTAACCCACTTTATATTTTTCACACATCTTCTTGCTAATGCTACATTATATTTTTTAATATATTTTTAAACATCATTTTATAGTGCAACTTTATACTTTTACACTATTTTCTCCTAATGTCACTTTATACTTTTTGCATATCATTGCCTAATGCCAATTCATCTTTTGCTAATGCCACTTGATATGGTTTTATACAATAGACTTTCCAAATGCCATTAATTAATTTTTACACATTCATTCCTAATGAAATTTTCCTTTTCTTTTAAATCGTCAATGTCATTTGATATTTTTACAACAGCTTTCCGAAATGCCACTTTATGTTTTTTAAACATCTTTTGTTATTGCCACATTATATTATTTACACAACAGCTTTTCCTGATGCCACTTTTTATTATATACTTAAGTGTGAAATATAGAGATTTACTGGTGAAATAATTTTCATATTTTATCATTCCTATATTTTCACATATGATAAATATATTATGTTTCCACATGTGTGAAAAACATAACCTTATTTTTTCACGTGTGAAATTTAAGATTTCCCATCATGCCATTTGACGCTTGATTGTGTGTGCTACAAAAGTTGAACCTGCAACAACAAAAATGAGTTGTTTGTGAGCCAGAACAAATAAACAGCAACTGCCTTATATTTCAGACATGGAAATTAATCTTTGATAAGGTAATCTGACAAGACATTGTTTGTGTATATCTGAAGTTATTTCACCTTACTTCCTTGATAACAATGATAAACCCATTGTGACGCATTGCTGAATCAGACATCCAGTTTTCATACAGAGTCAGAAAGTTTAAAAAGTGACAAGAATGTAATTTACTGCAACGGATTAGGTCAACCTAATCATATTGATTTCTTGAGTATCGTGTATATTTATAGGATCAGGCTATGGAAGTGAGGTGAATTTAGGAAAAGGGGGTGGGGATTAGCATGTTGTGCCAAAGAGTGAGTTGGTATATAATACAATTTTCTTATCCTACATTAATACAGAATATATTTCATCTTGCGGTATCAAAAACCATGTATGTTAACGCACGGTCTTGCCACTCATTAAATATCATGTTATTGGTACCACACAATGAAATATATCCAGTACAGTAATAACATAATAAAATAAAATATCCTCCATATATTTGTTCACATTATCTGTCTTAATCCTACATTATATTTTTTATCATTAACTGAGGCCCCGAGTGGCCGAATGGTCTAAAGCACTCACCATAACAGATCATTGCCATTTCACCTGTCTGTGGGGGTTTGAGTCTTGGGTTTGGCCAATGTGGGCATGTGAGAAAGCTTGCCAGTAGCGTCTACACAATGTCCTTTCTTCATTCTAATTTATAGTCTGTACACAATTTATTTTCTTAATGCTAATTTAGTTTGTCCATAATATCTTTTCTTAATGCTAATTTATAGTTTGTACATAATGTCTTTTCTTAAGGCTAATTTATAGTTTATACATGTCTTTTCTTAATGCTAATTTAGTTTGTACATAATGTCTTTTCTTAATGCCAATTTGTATTTTGTACATAATGACTTTTCTTAATGCTAATTTATATTGTACATAATGACTTTTCTTAATGCTAGTTTATAGTTTGTACATAAGGTATTTTCTTAATGCCAATTTGTATTTTGCACGTCTTTTCTTAATGCTAATTTATAGTTTGTACATAATGTCTTTTCTTAATGCTAATTTATAGTTTGTTCATAATGACTTTTCTTAATGCTAATTTATAGTTTGTACATAATGTCTTTTCTTAATGCTAATTTATAGTTTGTTCATGTCTTTTATTAATGCTAATTTACAGTTTGTCCATAATGTCTTATCTTAATGCTAATTTATAGTTTGTACATAATGTATTTTCTAAATTCTAATTTGTACATAATGTCTTTTCCTAATGCTAATTTGTAGTTTGTACATAATGTATTTTCTTAATGCTAATTAATAATTTGTACATGTCTTTACTTAATGCCAATTTATGTATTAGTTCACATCATCTTTCCTAATGCCACCTTATTTTTTTACACAAAAACTTTTCATAATGCCACTTAATATTTTTGACACATCTTTTTATGCCATTTTATATTTTTACATACCTTTTCCTAATGTAATATTTTTTTTACACAAAAGCTTTCCTTAAAGCCAATTTATATTTTTTACATAATGTCTTTTCCTAATGCCACATTATATATTAGTTAACATCATCTTTACTAATGCCACTTTGTATATTAGTTCACATCATCTTTACTAATGCCACTTTGTATATTAGTTCACATCATCTTTACTAATGCCACTCTGTATATTAGTTCACATCATCTTTACTAATGCCAATTTGTATATTAGTTCACATCATCTTTACTAATGCCACTTTGTATATTAGTTCACAACATCTTTACTAATGCTACTTTGTATGTTAGTTCACATCATCTTTACTAATGCCACTTTATGTTAGTTCACACCATCTTTACTAATGCCACTTTGTATATTAGTTCACACCATCTTTACTAATGCCACTTTGTATATTAGTTCACATCATCTTTACTAATGCCACTTTGTATATTAGTTCACATCATCTTTACTAATGCCACAATGTATATCATCTTTACTAATGCCACTCTGTATATTAGTTCACATCATCTTTACTAATGCCAATTTGTATATTAGTTCACATCATCTTTACTAATGCCACTTTGTATATTAGTTCACAACATCTTTACTAATGCCACTTTGTATATTAGTTCACATCATCTTTACTAATGCCAATTTGTATATTAGTTCACATCATCTTTACTAATGTCACTTTGTATATTAGTTCACATCATCTTTACTAATGCTACTTTGTATAATAGTTCACATCATCTTTACTAATGCCACAATGTATATCATCTTTACTAATGCCACTCTGTATATTAGTTCACATCATCTTTACTAATGCCACTTTGTCTATTAGTTCACATCATCATTACTAATGTCACTTTGTATATTAGTTCACATCATCTTTACTAATGCCACTTTGTATATTAGTTCACACCATCTTTACTAATGCCACTTTGTATATTAGTTCACATCATCTTTACTAATGCCACTTTGTATATTAGTTCACATCATCTTTACTAATGCCACAATGTATATCATCTTTACTAATGCCACTCTGTATATTAGTTCACATCATCTTTACTAATGCCAATTTGTATATTAGTTCACATCATCTTTACTAATGCCACAATGTATATCATCTTTACTAATGCCACTCTGTATATTAGTTCACATCATCTTTACTAATGCCAATTTGTATATTAGTTCACATCATCTTTACTAATGCCACTTTGTATATTAGTTCACAACATCTTTACTAATGCCACTTTGTATAATAGTTCACATCATCTTTCCTAATGCCACTTTGTATAATAGTTCACATCATCTTTACTAATGTCACTTTGTATATTAGTTCACATCTTTACTAATGCTACTTTGTATAATAGTTCACATCATCTTTACTAATGCCACTTTGTATATTAGTTCACATCATCTTTACTAATGCTACTTTGTATAATAGTTCACATCATCTTTACTAATGCCACAATGTATATCATCTTTACTAATGCCACTCTGTATATTAGTTCACATCATCTTTACTAATGCCACTTTGTA
The DNA here is from genome assembly GCA_028554795.2 of Sinohyriopsis cumingii. NCBI lineage: Eukaryota > Metazoa > Mollusca > Bivalvia > Unionida > Unionidae > Sinohyriopsis > Sinohyriopsis cumingii. Next base: position 13,467,379 of record CM068840.1, read on the forward strand.
TATTAGTTCACATCATCTTTACTAATGCCACAATGTATATCATCTTTACTAACGCCACTCTGTATATTAGTTCACATCATCTTTACTAATGACACAATGTATATCTTCTTTACTAATGCCACTCTGTATATTAGTTCACATCATCTTTACTAATGTCACTTTGTATATTAGTTCACATCATCTTTACTAATGCCACTTTGTATATTAGTTCACATCATCTTTACTAATGCCACTTTGTATATTAGTTCACATCATCTTTACTAATGCCACAATGTATATCATCTTTACTAATGCCACTCTGTATATTAGTTCACATCATCTTTACTAATGCCAATTTGTATATTAGTTCACATCATCTTTACTAATGCCAATTTGTATATTAGTTCACAACATCTTTACTAATGCCACTTTGCATAATAGTTCACATCATCTTTACTAATGCCACTTTGTATAATAGTTCACATCATCTTTACTAATGTCACTTTGTATATTAGTTCACATCATCTTTACTAATGCCACTTTGTATATTAGTTCACATCATCTTTACTAATGTCACTTTGTATATTAGTTCACACCATCTTTACTAATGCTACTTTGTATATTAGTTCACAACATCTTTACTAATGCCACTTTGTATGTTACTTCACACCATCTTTACTAATGCCACTTTGTCTATTAGTTCACATCATCTTTACTAATGCCACTTTGTCTATTAGTTCACATCATCTTTACTAATGCCAATTTGTATATTAGTTCACATCATCTTTACTAATGCCAATTTGTATATTAGTTCACATCATCTTTACTAATGCCACTTTGTATATTAGTTCACATCATCTTTACTAATGCCACAATGTATATCATCTTTACTAATGCCACTCTGTATATTAGTTCACATCATCTTTACTAATGCCACTTTGTATATTAGTTCACATCATCTTTACTAATGCCAATTTGTATATTAGTTCGCATCATCTTTACTAATGTCACTTTGTATATTAGTTCACATCATCTTTACTAATGCCACTTTGTATATTAGTTCACATCATCTTTTCTAATGTCACTTTGTGTATTAGTTCACATCATCTTTACTAATGCTACTTTGTATAATAGTTCACATCATCTTTACTAATGCCACAATGTATATCATCTTTACTAATGCCACTCTGTATATTAGTTCACATCATCTTTACTAATGTCACTTTGTATATTAGTTCACATCATCTTTACCAATGCCACTTTGTATATTAGTTCACATCATCTTTACTAATGCCACTTTGTATATTAGTTCACATCATCTTTACTAATGCCACAATGTATATCATCTTTACTAATGCCACTCTGTATATTAGTTCACATCATCTTTACTAATGCCAATTTGTATATTAGTTCACATCATCTTTACTAATGCCACTTTGTATATTAGTTCACAACATCTTTACTAATGCCACTTTGTATAATAGTTCACATCATCTTTCCTAATGCCACTTTGTATAATAGTTCACATCATCTTTACTAATGTCACTTTGTATATTAGTTCACATCCTTACTAATGCTACTTTGTATAATAGTTCACATCATCTTTACTAATGCCACTTTGTATATTAGTTCACATCATCTTTACTAATGCTACTTTGTATAATAGTTCACATCATCTTTACTAATGCCACAATGTATATCATCTTTACTAATGCCACTCTGTATATTAGTTCACATCATCTTTACTAATGCCACTTTGTATATTAGTTCACATCATCTTTACTAATGCCACAATGTATATCATCTTTACTAACGCCACTCTGTATATTAGTTCACATCATCTTTACTAATGCCACAATGTATATCATCTTTACTAATGCCACTCTGTATATTAGTTCACATCATCTTTACTAATGTCACTTTGTATATTAGTTCACATCATCTTTACTAATGCCACTTTGTATATTAGTTCACATCATCTTTACTAATGCCACTTTGTATATTAGTTCACATCATCTTTAATAATGCCACAATGTATATCATCTTTACTAATGCCACTCTGTATATTAGTTCACATCATCTTTACTAATGCCAATTTGTATATTAGTTCACATCATCTTTACTAATGCCACTTTGTATATTAGTTCACAAAATCTTTACTAATGCCACTTTGTATAATAGTTCACATCATCTTTACTAATGCCACTTTCTTTATTAGTTCACATCATCTTTTCTAATGTCACTTTGTGTATTAGTTCACATCATCTTTACTAATGCCACTTTGTATATTAGTTCACATCATCTTTACTAATGTCACTTTGTATATTAGTTCACATCATCTTTACTAATGCCACAATGTATATCATCTTTACTAATGCCACTCTGTATATTAGTTCACATCATCTTTACTAATGCCACTTTTTATATTAGTTCACATCATCTTTACTAATGCCACAATGTATATCATCTTTACTAATGCCACTCTGTATATTAGTTCACATCATCTTTACTAATGCCAATTTGTATATTAGTTCACATCATCTTTACTAATGCCACTCTGTATATTAGTTCACATCATCTTTACTAATGCTACTTTGTATATTAGTTCACACCATCTTTACTAATGCCACTCTGTATATTAGTTCACATCATCTTTACTAATGCTACTTTGTATATTAGTTCACATCATCTTTACTAATGTCACTTTGTATATTAGTTCACATCATCTTTACTAATGCCACTTTGTATATTAGTTCACAACATCTTTACTAATGCCACTTTGTATAATAGTTCACATCATCTTTTCTAATGCTACTTTGTATATTAGTTCACAACATCTTTACTAATGTCACTTTGTATATTAGTTCACATCATCTTTACTAATGCCACTCTGTATATTAGTTCACATCATCTTTACTAATGCCACTTTGTATATTAGTTCACATCATCTTTACTAATGCCACTTTGCATATTAGTTCACATCATCTTTACTAATGCCACTTTGTATATTTGTTCACATCATCTTTACTAATGCTGCTTTATATTTTTAAACAAAAGCTTTTCTTAATGCCCATTTATGTTTGTACATGCCTTTTTCCAAGGCCACTTTATGTTATTTACACAACAGCTTTTCCTACTTCTACTTTATATTTTTACACAAAATCTTTTCTTAATGCCAATTTCTTTTTTACATAATGTCATTTACTAATGCCACTTTATATTTTTTATAAAGAAGCTATACATAATGCCAATGTATATTTTTACATAACATTTTTTTCTAATGCCACTTTATATTTTTTACAAGAGATTTTCCTACTGCCACTTTACATTTTTTACATCTTTTCCTAATGACATTTTATATTTTTTACACAACAATTTTTCCTCATGTCACTTCATAATATTTACACAAAAGCATTTCCTAATGCAACTTCATATTTTCACACATTTTCTCCTAATTCCACTTTATATTTTTATACATCTCTTTATAATGTCACATTATATTTTTATACAAAATCTTTTCTTAATGTCACATTATATTTTTATACAAAATCTTTTCTTAATGTCCATTATATTTTTATACAAAATCTTTTCTTAATGTCCATTTGGATTCCTTACATAATGTCTGTTCTTTTCTATTTTTACATGTCATTTGCTAATGCCACTTTACTTTTTTACACATCTGTTCCTAATGTAATTTTATATTTTTATACATCTTTTCCTAATGCCACTTTACTTTTTTACACATCTGTTCCTAATGTGATTTTATAATTTTACACATCTTTTCCTAATGCCACTTTACTTTTTTTAAACATCTTTTCCTAATGTGATTTTATATTTCTACACATCTGTTCCTAATGTGATTTTATATTTTTACACATCTTTTCCTAATGCCACTTTACTTTTTTTAAACATCTTTTCCTAATGTGATTTTATATTTCTACACATCTGTTCCTAATTTACACATCTTTTCATAAAGTCACAATATATTTCTACACATCTGTTCCTAATTTACACATCTTTTCATAAAGTCACAATATATTTCTACACATCTGTTCCTAATTTACACATCTTTTCCTAATGTGATTTTATATTTCTACACATCTGTTCCTAATTTACACATCTTTTCATAAAGTCACAATATATTTTTTACACATCTTCTCCTAATGTTGTTCTATAGTTTTTGCACAGCTTTTCCTAATGTCACATTATATCAATTTTTAAAAACAACTTTCATAATGCCAAACTTATATTTTTTTACACAAAAGATTTTTTTTATGCCATATTACATCTTTACTGCCACTTTATATTTTTACACATCTTTTCCAAATGCCACTTTATATTTTTACACATCTTTTCCAAATGCCACTTTATATTTGTACATGAAAGCTTTTCTTAATACCAATTTTTTTTTACATAACATTTTTTCATGATGCCATGTTATTTTTTTACACATCTTTGCCTAATGCTACTTTATTTTTTTACACATCTTTGCCTAATGCTACTTTATATTTTTACACATCTTTGCCTAATGCTACTTTATATTTGTACACATCTTTGCCTAATGCTACTTTATTTTTTTACACATCTTTGCCTAATGTTACTTTATATTTTTACACATCTTTGCCTAATGCTACTTTATATTTTTACACATCTTTGCCTAATGCTACTTTATTTTTTTACACATCTTTGCCTAATGCTACTTTATATTTTTACACATCTTTGCCTAATGCTACTTTATTTTTTTACACATCTTTGCCTAATGCTACTTAATATTTTTACACATCTTTGCCTAATGCAACTTTATATTTGTACACATCTTTGCCTAATGCTACTTTATATTTTTACACATCTTTGCCTAATGCTACTTTATATTTTTACACATCTTTGCCTAATGCTACTTTATTTTTTTACACATCTTTGCCTAATGCTACTTTATATTTTCTACAAATCACATCCTAATGGCACTCTATTTTTTACACAAGTTTTTTTTTTCTAATGCCACTTTATGTCTTTTATACAACATGTTATCCTAATTTCACTTTGTTACACAACATCACAAAACGCAAAAACTGTATTTTATATTTAACATACATCAGTGGCACTGAAATTTAGAAAGCAAGCAAAGGAAATGAAGATGAAAGTTCCTGAAATCAGGATGTGCAGTATTCACACCAAAGTACTTTAACTGAGGAAAACAGTCACATTCAATAAGCAACAATTCCAATCTAACCCACTATGCCCAGCAAGGATTACCATATCTTCATGCATATAGCTCACTGGTTATGCAGGATTTTGTATACCCTGCACCACTTGTACAGGAGATTTCAGTAAACAGTCCTTTGTCACACATCCCATAGTCATCAGCTTATTTCTAAATTTATACTGATATCATCTTCAACAATTGTGTTTTAATGATGTTTAAAAGTATATGTTAATCAGAATGACAACAGAAGCAGACCTGCCACCTTGAGTGGAATGAAAATCACGATGCCAAAGGAAAAGAATCGGGATTTAGAGAAAAAAATTAGGATTTGTGTATGCGACCTTATATTTACAAACAATTTAAGAACGAATTAACATCTCTACTGTCTTATACTATTTACTTAACGTAACAATGTATGCTGGAGTCATTCCATATATATCTATCATTTTTCCATTTTCATATTTTACGTTGATATTTAGTGTAATTCAATTAACACACATCAGCAGAAAAGACGAAAATGGAAAAATTATAAATTTTCACGGTACGACTGTAGTGTGTTCCTCAGAATTTCTGCATCACTCATGGGGCATTTTATAAAAATTGAGATTTTGTACAAAAGATCAGGAAATCAGGATTTTCATATTTCTAACCAAAAATCTGGGATGATACCAAGTAAATATGTGGTAGGTTTACACAAGTACAGGCCTGTATTGTTCCTTAAAATTTACTTACAAATCATATATCTACTATATAACCCTACAAGGGACTTGGCAGTCATTGGTCAACCAAAAATGGAGTAATGTGCCCACTTATAGTGATATGGTTGTCGTTGAAATTGTCTCTATTACAGTTGCAAGACATGCCTCAGTAATTTCCTCGTTTCCTGCATTGTCATCACCATAATCATCAGTCATCTGCCGGTGACCTTGATCATTTTGCTGACGTATTCCAGCCTTGACTAATCCACTGCGAGTGGTTGCTGGTGTAATTTTACTCAAGCAGTTAAAATTCATTTGCCCCCTTCCATATACATTGGGCTCGCATCATGTGATTGGTTCAAAAGAGATTACGTTAGTGTTTGTGCAGTGTATAAGCATGTGCAGGGTATACCAGATATTTTTTTTTACACGGTGAATTTCTGCAGGGTATATGCGTGGTCAGGTTATACATGCAGGCAGCGTATGTGCATGAAAATAGAGTGAATAGAGAAAATGGTCTTAAAATAATATTTTTTTTCTTTGATTGGATCAGTTACATGACATTTTCCTTGACTGACAATGATTTTTACTTGTTGGAACTATGGAGCTCATGTCTTCTGACAATAATTCAGGCTTGACTCCCATTTATAGACACTGTAATTTACTACCAATTACCTTTCCCGAGGTGGCCAATATGGGCTCTGGGTTGTTCATTCCACTGAGACTTGCAAGCTTAGGGCTAGAGTATGAGTCCCCATCAAATACAAAAATGTAGTCAAAGGAACATTCCGTGTCCATACTCTGGAACTCCAGAAGGATACTCTTGTTTGGATTTTGAGCTGCAAATAGAAAAAGAGTTAGTGCATTTATCAAAGGTTTAGGAAATGAGAATAATAAATATTAATAAATAATAAATATTACAATAAATTGATTCCATATGGAGTGAACCCTCATCTTGTATCAGTGAAGACCTCATGCTGCATTTAATCAACTGGTTTTATTTTACTTCCTGATTTAGAATTGCATTGTTTAAAAATTCAATGGGATATTTTGTAAACACTGCGGAACACAATCATGTCAGAATAAGAATGTTACTCGTACCTCTTTGTTAGGTGGCTTTGGGACCAAGACTAATTTAGTGTGCATTTGATTATATGACTATTGGAGTCATTGTTCTCACAGTTAACAGTTACTATCACTTAAAAAAATCGTGGATCATCTAGAACTTAACCTGATAGAATACAGTGTAGCAGCTCACATGATTTTTCATTTCTCCAAGAGTTACAGCTGGACAGTTAATCCATACCACACTCTCAGCTTTGATGGCTGTAGTGAAGAGGTAAATATCTACAAATCATTACAGTGACTCTGATGGCATGTTTTATGTAACTCCACCATGAATGGAGCTGGCAGAGAGTACTGATTGACATTTGGACAGCCAATGCATGAAGACCAACCATGGAAATACAGAGGCATCTGAGTGACTTACAATCGGATACCAAATGATACACTAGTAACCATGATATATGTACATTTTTACTTTAATTATGAGACAACAGGTGGCTGAGTGGACTAAAGCGCTCACCTTTACCGATCACAGCCATCTCACCTCTGTCTGCATGTGAGAAAGATGCCAACAGTTTTCCGTGGGTCAGTGGTTCTTACCAGGGCATTCCCAAGGTTCTTCCTCCACCAGTTGAACCGGACACTATATATAGTGTATCTTGTGAAATGACACAAAACCCCAAAACAACAACAACTTTTATTAAAGAAATCTGAAGAAACTTACACACTAACACGATGAGAGGCACACTTTCAGCTTCTCTTGAAGAGCATAAATTTATTCCATTGTTATAAAGGAAAAGTGTGTGTGTGTGATTTGGATTTTTAATGTAACTTTAACATTTTTTAGGCATATTGCTACAATGTCTGCACTGTAGCAGTTTAGTGATGTCTAGCACTTGGGCATCATGCATTATCCTGACACCAGGCCGACCAGTCCTAACACTAACCTATTAATGCTGAGCGCCTAGTGAGGCAGCTGTTAGTACCATTTTTATCAGTCTTTGGTATGACTCAGCCAGGGTTTGAACCTGCAACCTCCCGTATCCAAAGCAGACACTCTATATATAAAGGAAAAGTAATCCTCTGAAATATGGACAATTCCAAATGACAACCAATGTTATTCAAAATAAAGAAAAGAACACAAAACACTGATGCTACAATGAAATACAAATATCATGCTTAGTCTTTAAGCAGTAATGGCAGTACAACATTAACAGCAGCATGTGTTACGATATTGAATATTCAAAAATACGAGTCAGGTAGATTCTGAGACTAAAAGGATTTAAGGGGGACTGACTATTTACCTGGGTTGAGAAGGAGCGGCTACCTGGAATTTTATTACCAATTTTTCTCCTTTTAGAACTGTTAGTCTTAGGTTTAAAGCAGACTCATCCAAACTGCACACAAATAGAAACTAAAAAAAACGAGATCAGTCAAATTTTCACCTATGGAACGTGAACAGTAAAAATAGCCAATAAAACACAATGTCTTCTTTCCACCTAAGCATCGGACTAAATGAAAATCTCTTGGAAACAGACGTGTTTTTGGTGCAACAAGAGGTAACCCCAAAATTTCAGACAAAAGTTTACTCAATGACATTGCTAAATTTGAATATTCCTTACTTTAGCATATGCACTACAGCATTATTTATGATACACCAAGCAAAAACAATGTAGCTCAATCATTCTACCAAACAGTGTGGACCCTCTATTCATATAAAAAATATACATCATCTTTAAAAACAATTGTTTTAGGCTGAAAATTGCTGGTTTCGGAATGAAAGTTTGTGTCTGGAGTTACGACTGTTGGGCCACAGAGCTCATACAGACCAGCTTTAGTTCGAGACAGACAGATGAAACACTGCAAAATGGTATAAGGCAAGATATGGAATTAAAAGGACCTGAATTTCATGTTGCCAAGCACTAATAACTGGCCACCTTGGATACAGGCAAAATAAATCGGTAGTGTTTTAAACAATGGTAGATGATGGCCAAAAGTGAATGTGGGTCGGAGTCTTGGTCAACACATGAGAAAGCTTGCCAGTGGTTTCCTTTGGGTTGCTGGTTCTTCCTGGGGCTTTCCCAGGTTCTTGCTCCGACAGATATACTAGCTGTCAAGTAGAGTTTACCATGTGCTGAAAAATTACATTAAACCCACAAACCACCATAGTTCATAATTATGTGCATGCTGTGATTTTGTTTTGTATTATCTTAAGTCTGTCTTTGAAGAACTACATAACTGACATGGGAAACAATGAGTACTATATAACATTTTCTTTGTATAGATCGAAATGAAAGATGAAACATATTCCAGAATCCCAAAAGATCTACCTAATTTGACAAATGGTTTCTTTTATCATTGTCTACATAATGAAGAGCCTCAATAATAATAATAATAATAATAATAATAACAATAATAACAATATTATTAATAATAATAACAACAACAACAATAATAATAATAATAACAATAATAATAATAACAATAATGCTTTTTTATAGAGGGTGACTCATTAGTCAAGGATTATTCTCCCTTTAGGCCCTCTTAAGGAGAGTATAACAATGTTCATTATATGAAGATAGCAATAATTACAGTTTATTTTAACATGTTTAGTATTACAATACTTAATTCCTTTATCTATTAGAAGAAAAAAAACACATGCTCATGATATCTCTTCCTACATACTCAAATATTTTCAGCATATTTTACATGTAGTGGAAGCTTGTTCCACAGAACTGTACCAGAGTATTGGAAGCTCCTTTTAAACTGCTCTGTTCTTGGTTTTGGTGCTAGAAGGTTTACATGTGATATTGATCTCAACTAGTATTGTGTTGAAAAAGGCCTGAATAAGTCCTGATGATACTCTGGTGCAGTTCCAGGTAGAGATTTATATAAAAGAACTGCCTTGTGAAAATCTATCCTGTCATATATTGTGAACCATTAGAGATCTGTAAATAATGCTTTTGAGGGATGATCAATAGATGCATCTAAAATTATGCATACTGCTTGTTTCTGAAGTTTATAAATCCTGTCAAGCTCAGATTTAGCAATTTCCCCATACATCTGAACAATAATCCATTGGTGGAAGAAAATATGACTTGTAGTATAGATTGCAAGTTTCCATAGGTAAATATTTCTTGATTCTGCTGAAAAGGGCAATTTTGGATGACAGTGTTTTACAAAGCTTATCAATATGGTCATTCCATAATAAATTATTATCTACAGACACACCTACAAGCCTTTCATGTTTGACATTTTCTAATGGATGATTATTTATTGCAAGAGATAGTTTTGGGTTCTCTGACTTGTGTAGCTTTTGTGATGTCCCCAAAATCATACATTTTGTTTTACCTTCATTAATTACCATCTTATTTTGTTGTGCCCAGTTTTGGACTCTAATATTTGTTGAGACCGTTGGTTTAAGTATGATCTAAACCAGTTTAAAGAAGGTTTGTCAAATCTGTAACATGTCTAACTTTTGCAACAGAATTTCATAATCAACAATAACTGGTTTATGGGAGTTGTATAACTGTGCTACAGTGATCTCTCATTTCATAACTGGTTTATGGGAGTCATATAAGTGTGTTACATGTGATCTCTTATTTTATAATTGGTTATGGGAGTCAGAAGTGTACTACAGATATCTAATGTTATAACTGGTTTATGGGAATCATACAAGTGTGCTACAGGGATCTCTTATTTTATAATTGGTTCAGGGGAGCTGTACAAGCTGTACAGCAGGGACCTGCCATTATGACTGGTTACTAAGGCACCATGCAAGTGTATTAAAGGAATCTCTCATTATCACTAGTTTATGAGAGCCATACAGGTGTACTGCCTCAACCTGTCATTATGACTGATTCATGGGAACCATACAAACGTACTTAAGGGATCTCTCATTATGACTGATTCATGGGAACCATACAAGTGTACTAAAGGGATCTCTTATTAATAACTGTTGCCACATGAATCTCATTATAACTGGGTTTTAATGTAATGTAGCTGACATTTCTTTGGATATGGGACTTTTGGAAATTGTACATGATCTAAGCACACCGCTAACTAAAATGACTGCTCACTTGTGCTAAAAATAAATCAGACTGAATTTGTCTAAAGTACACCATCCATAGCAGCTATTAAAAAAAAAAATTAAAATAGATGAAAATGAATTTTACCAGACTAGACATTGCCAGCTTCTGAAAGTGCAATGAATGAATTACCAAATATATCAAATGTACAAAAGGTTATCAGCTCTTTTTTTGAAAGGTGCACATCTGGAGTAAGGCCAAGCTGTATACTCTATAACCCATATTACACCCATCAATCATACACCAAAATAAAGGGACATAAAGGTTATTTGAACTATACCTAAGATAGACAATGTCTTTTTTTTAAATAGCCAGTATAAATAGTGAGGAAAGCTGGGGAATTTGTTTTTCTGTAAAATTCTAACCCTATGCAAAATATGAAACTGCAGAGTGCCACCATAGTGAGACAACACTTTACTGTGTATACTGTGCCTCATTATAATATGATATTACGGGTCATGTTCTGATGACCTATCAATTAGCCCATTTCATAACGAATTTAACCGAGCTGCTCCGTAATTATCTGAATAACCTCCCGAGTTACTTTATACTCCAGCCAATCAAATGCTGGTGGGCACATGTACATAACAAAATGGCATCCATTGTTGTTTAGAAATATTTCAGAAATAAAATTAATTAAGTGATTGAAATTTATATGTAAATTATCCATAGACTTTCAAAAACAAATCTGATAAACTCATATGAAATGCATTTTATTAGAGTGATGTTTTGGATGCACAGAAATAGTTTGAACAACTTGCTCTTTGCCTGTCAGGATTAAATTTGTTTACTTCAACACCGTTTCCTTACTTACATGTACATGTCCAGATGTAAACAGCTCAAAGCTACTCTCTCGTATGGGATTGAAATCCACCCTGGTTTCCAGAAAATAAGACAAGATGGTTCCAATATTATATTTCATCAATATCGGCGGCAGCATCGCTGTTGAATATGCATTTTTCAACTCTATAAATGATGTTGAAGTAGTTACAGAAGTTGATGCTGATGCTAAAACATCCACCATATTTTGCCCACCACCTATCGAGTGCCTATTATGGTCAGCTGATCACCCTCCACGTGATCAAAATTCCGAGCAAATTACGAAGTTCACCGAAGTCTGCGTGAAATGGGCTATTAGCCAACAGAAATGCAGCTTTCAGAAATCTGAAAGTGAATCAAATTATTTGTCACACATTGATGCTGTTTAGCCATAATAGTCTGTCTTCAAAAACATGAAGATATAAGACTTCATCTGACTGGCTGATAAAATCAGCAATTATGCTTATAACATAGGTTACCAGAACATGACCTCTAACAGTGGAGACCTGATTTTAATGAGACTGACCTTTTAAGAATAGACCTGGGTCGGTCAATATAGTAAAGCAAAAAGAAAAGCATCGCTGTCAAGTCCTGTGCCAGAACACCTTATAAGAACAGACATGGGTCGGTGAATATAGTAAAGCAAAAAGAAAAGCATCGCTGTCAAGTCCTGTGCCAGAACACCTTTTAAGAACAGACATGGGTAGGTCAATATAGTGTAACAAAATGAAAAGCATCACCATCAAGTCCTGTTCACCAAAACAAAAACCATTTAAGAACAAACCTGGGTCAGTCAATACTATCATGCAAAATAAAACTAACAACCTTGATGTTCTGTTCACCAAAATACTGTTAAAGAACAGACCTGGTTTAGTCAATACAGTCAAGTGAACAGAAAAGTATAACCTACTGGGCCACTAGATCATGGCTCCGAAAATGATTGAGATCACCGCACAATAGAAATGTTTTATACAACAACTGGACATGAAATAACAATTTTTTTTATATGCAACTGTGATCACTGGGTATATTCCTACCCCCAGGGCCTCTGTACCTTGGATTTTAATACAGAAACTACTGAGATTCATACCCTATAAACTACTATACATGTACAAATTGATGCTGGTCACAAAAAGACAAATTTATACATGCAAATAACAATAGCTTTGCTATCCATCCCCAATATCCAAAAACTTAACCCCTAGGGCATAACTTGGAAACTATCAAGATTCACAGTCTACATGTATAACCATATACTGGTAATAAAAAGATAACATTTCTGATATCCCCTGCCCCTAAGAACTTAGCCCTTAGGTCATAACTAGAAAACTATCAACAGACCCACCTTACAAGCATAGAAACACTTATTCAGCACTGATCAAGCACAAAAATGCAAATTCAAATATTCCGGTACAATCAAAATTTGGCCCTTGGGTCTATTTTTACTAATCTGGGACATGGGCACTTGCAGAGGAGGGGTGGGTGACAAGCACTTAAGTTTTACATGTACTTGAATTGGATGCCACTGCAATTATATATCACTTCACTTTCCTTGTGGTGAGGCAGAGAGAGAGAGGCGAGGGTCAAATACTGTACTCACAGTAACTGAGAGAATGCTGTATAACACAGTACAGAACAAATGGAAAATTGTATACATGTCTAGAAAGTACATGAACAAAATGCTATTTATTCATGTGGTACTATAGTGAATACATCATATAAATTCCATGGGCATGAATTTCATATAGGAAAAATCAATTGAAGCTATGGTAGTACTACATGTACAGTACATTAAGCAAGAAATCAGTAAATTGTCAATATTATTATAGTGTATTAATGTCATATCTCTTTCATGGAAAATTCATGATTTATCTAAATAGGGGATAAGAAACAGTAAAGAAACAAAGTTATTATGAATCCCTTTTCACAACGAAACTTAATCAAATTTTCAACTTCATCGATCAGAATCATAAATGGACTACCAAATATGCTTGCTTGTAAGTTCAGTCCAACTGCAAACAACACACACTCTGACCTGCCATCAAATAATATACCAGCAGATCAGGGTATATCTTTGTTCTAGTGATTACAAACTGCATTGATCTAGATTTGCTAGGGCATCATGCAATGGCACATCTGGGTCTGTGCAGTTTGACTCAACTTCTAAGTAAGTGCATGTTCATATGGTGAGTTGACTTGTGTTTGTCATCACAGTATTTGAACTTGCTGCAGGCTAATGCAAAACTGTTTTAAAACCATATTAAGGTAATTAATGTGCCTAGCTAATTGTCAACCTTCCCCCAGGCTACTGCAAAATTGCTTTTCCCAACCCAGATCTGATTTTATTCCATGCAATGATGATACTGACCAGATACAATGTTATTTTAATATGCGTATTACATACTGGCATTGTAGCTTCTCATAGGTCATTGGTTCTTCCTGGGGTTTTCCCGGGTTCTTCCTCCACCATTAATACTGGCTGCCATACATAGCCTATCGTGTGCTGAAAAATGTCATTAAACCCCACAACAACAACAACAACAACAACATACTGGCATCATCATTGTTTCAGATATGAGGCAAGTTAAGACTGCAAATCATGTTCTAAACATTTAAACTTATTATTCTGTCCACCACAAGAAATACCAATTAGTGAACTTTTATTCTACATAAGCAATAAAATTACACACAATTTGAATTTTTAATTAGGGATTTTCTACGATGAGTGGGAATGGGACCAGGGTCAATCATTTTGGAAAACATCAGACCATTAGGAACAAAATTTCCAGGTATAAATTAATAAAATTGGGAATTCTGCACTAATTCTGAGCATTTTCATCAGGACTGGAGACAACATGTATTAACGCATCTTCAATTATTTAATCTTAACATTACCGAGTTGAAAAATCTTTACATGAGACCCAAGCCATATAAAATACATGTATATTTACAACGTACCAAGCCATATAAAATACATGTATATTTATAATGTACCAAGCTATATAAAATACATGTATATTTACAATGTACCAAGTCATTCTAATTTATCTTAATGATCTGTAACTACTATGACATCTGCTTCCACAAAATTTATCATTAGTTGTCATTCAGAGGGGGAAACAGCTCAATATCTGCCTGATGATATGTTCAAAATGATCAATTATTTAATCCCTAGTAACCATGATGTATGTACATATTTAACGAGGCAACAGAATACATGTACACTGAATGAAATTTCTATGACAGATCTATGACAGATCTCAGATAATGCTATTTATAATACAATAGCTCTACTATACTAATTTGTGGTATAAAAAATGCCAGCAACAAGCTGGAAATAATTGTGATAGATATACCTGTACAAAAATAATTATTTTATCATGTCCCAATATATACATTAAATATGGTAATAACATAATTAAAATATCTAACATTAATCAGTGGCTTATCATACTCATTCATATATCTGACCAACATAGCAAAGGAACAAAGTGAATGGTGTAATAGGTTCCTGAAAAATGTAGCTCCACAGGTAGGCATGTTAAATAAAAGTCAAGTCAGTTTCAAAGTTCATAGTGAACTTAAATTCCTGAATTGACCCTCTAAGGTTTGCTCATGGATAAGCAGAAATTTCACCGCAACTTGCAATGAAATCACAACATTAATATATTACTAATACAAAAATAAAATTAAACTGAGTTTCAACATTTTGTTTATTTAAATAAATGTCAGTTTTAAATGTTAAAAAATCTTGTTTTATTCTCACTCTGTTGTAGAACTAGAATGTATACGCATTCACATGCAAGAAAATTGATATAATACACAATGTTTTGCTGGTAAACACGATACTTGTTAAAACCACTTGGAGTAATGTTTTAAACGATCTTTAGATACTGGATATTGAAAATCAGGTAATTACAGTACAGTAATACCAAAAATGGGAAGAACTTCGTTAAAAAGATTCATTTCATAACAATTCCAAAAATTTTCCCATGTATAAGTTTAAGTGATTATTTAATAACCACATTATAAACAGTTTCTCTGTTGCTTTGTGATGATAAGGTAATAGTCTTTTGATGTATCACAATAATATAATCCAAAAAATTCTTTTCTGAAATCACTATAATTCCAAATTAATGTTCCAGTCCAAGAGTATTATAGATGAGCACTTTGTATTTCCAGTAATAATACTTTCAATAACTAATTCAACCCAAATGAAATACTGAACACAACAAAAAGACTGATTCTGTCTCAGATGTTAAATGCAAGAACATGTAATTTCTCAAGTACACAACTTTACATAAATAAATTAAGACACAATAGCAGAAACAGAATGAGGGTCAAAAGTTCATTTCTAAAAAATTCTAATTTGTCAACAAGATATCTGTAACTAATATTATAATAAAGAATGTGGTAAACACCGGGTAGACCAGGCTTTTTCATGGGTAAATTCCAATATCCTAGACCCAAAACCAAAATAAAATCTTTCCCTCTATTGATAATGATCCTAATATTTAACCCCCACTCATAGCGAAGTACTAAATGTGTATTATTTGTTTACAAAATAAAAGTGAATGGTCAATTACACAATGAAATTGATTTCACACAAGGTCAAGTCAAAATACAATTATACATACCATATAATCAGGGAGAAAAAAAACTAACAAATTAAATATACATAACACCACCAATATGAACTAATGCTGACTGATAAGTTGAACAAAACACTGAAGTACTGACATCCAGAATAGGTATTTAAAAAAATGGTATATAAAGCATATAAAATGTATAAGAGAAACAAGTCTGTAATGTCTACGTTTACTCTGACATATGTAATCAGTGACTAAATGTGACACAATAAAAATATGAACAAAATTAGTAATACGCACGGACCAGATTCCAAAGTGCATGAATTGTATTGGATTTTATGATTAAGAGTAGAAGTTGCCAACAATTTCTTTTTCACTGGCAGAAATGAGTGTCTGTAGCCAGGCAGTTGTTTTGCAACACTGCACCAGTTACAACAATTGTTGGAATAGTTATGGTACCCTCTAGACTGGTTCTGGCACATAAACATCAAAACTGTATCTTAGAATAACATAAACATTAAAGCTGTGTGAGCAGTAGTTACAGCAACTCATGCAATCTATTCCCCATTGAAAAATCACTTTTTTTGCTTTGTACACAATGGTTACAGCTTTCAATAAGGGTACAGGACAGACATGAGGACAGAGCTTTCCTTACCAGCCTGGAGCCAGGTGATTTACCTGGCCACTTTTACTTTACACCCAGCTACTTTAAAACAAAACCTGTATCCCTGTTGTGAGAGGTCCCAATCCCCCAACCCCCCTGCCTACTTTTGCAACTCACCTCCAACTTTAAATTTAACAGAAGGCCCTGAGGATAATTAATAATAATTTAGTAGTCTTTCAACATCTTGAAAATAAACATGAATTTCATCAGCACAATTGAATCATTCTCTGGCAAAAAAAAATTTTCAATCTGAAATTAGAGATGACCTGGGCACTAAGTTATCAGACTTTCTGAGCACTAATACTCATTTTGCTAATGTTACAAGACATATTCATTCCATTAAAGAAAACATACCTAACGTTAACCCACTTCTGCATTCTTCTGGCTACCATCAATCTTCAAACAAATAAAATCTTTCTCCACTGAAAAATATGGGCTACCAAATTTTGTTGTGGGTTCTTCGATGAAATGAAATGGCTAACAAGTTTGAAAACTTGATTACTTGATTAAGCTTGTACATCCTTCAAGGCTTAAGGCATTATATCAAGTACAGTATAACAAATCCTATTAAACTTCAACCTGTGCAACAGTGTCAATATGGGCTGACAACTGTGTGAGATATTACTTAAAATGTAGCCCCTAGTTTGACCCTGAGACAAGCTACATGGTTAAGTGCATGTTGTACAAGGTAATATAATTTGGCTGTCCAAATGTTTATTTATATTACCGATAAGGGGATTTCATACTGTCAGAGATTTCGCCGTACTTTACAGATAAAACGTCAGACTCCTGTGTATTTATTTATGTTACCGATAAGGGGATTTCATATTGTCAAGAGACTTCGCCGTACTTTACTGATAAAACGTCAGGCTCCCGTGGTCTTACTGCCCAAATAATGGCCTTGTATAGCGTAGTCAAAGTTTCAGGAATATCTCACATACTTGGCAGCCCATATTGACAATCTTCCACAAACTGATATGCAATTCATATACTTACTGTGTTGTTTTTATCCTGGTGGAATCAAAATCTGACACTAGCAAATGGACGCATTTTCATGTTCCGTTGACATGCATTTGAATTTGTTGAAATGCGATGGTAGTCAAGGTATGCCAAAGTATGTTCAAGTAGGTTCATCTGGTTGATGTTTCTTGAACAAAATGAAACGATGCTTACAGTGCTAATAGGCATAATATATTTGTATTCATTTCGTTAAAGAATAATATTTCAACTTTACCCGATTTTGGCATTCCCAGCTTTCATCACTTTCCAGCCAACTGAAATGTAGGCCAACAAAACTTGAAAAAAAAAGTCCATTTCTTTTGTGAGAATTTGGATTTATTAGAGAAAAGACATCAGAGTAAGTAAAGTCTGACTAAAACATTATGACTTTACTTTGTAGAAAAAGCGTCGTTATTGGTTGCCAGTTGTGTGAGATATTCTTGAAAATTTGACTTTCGTTATGATGTTAGTCGACATCAAAACAGCGAATTACAAGCAAAAATCCGTCAAGGCAATATATGCAAATAAAAAAACTTCCCTAAACCTGAACTGTTCACACTGCCACCCTCAAATATATGAATGCTAGTCTCTCTTTCCCGACTAACATAACACCGACATTATGTGAGTTAGTTTTGAGGGGTCAACGTAGATATAAATGTCAAATTAGACAATGTGATACAAACCATCAATCAGCCATTCACATCGTGAAAACACGTTGTAATTGCCCAGACCATCGCTGATAGATCCTTCCGTATCTGTCAGAATTATCCTCTTACCACATTTCTCCCCGATGGTGGGGATTACAAGCAAATGAAGGGCCAAAATGAATGAAGCAGTTCGCCTCATCGCGAATCCCCTTATGGCCATTGCACGAAGAGAATCGAATTTCTCAGCATCTTACCATTTGTGGTGCAAAGTTACCAAGTGCGTTTTTACTAAATACTGCTAAGCCTGACAAAGCCAGACAAAGCCCGACAAAGCCTGACAAAGCCACACAAAACCATGCAAAGTCAGATTAAAAAAGAGGGTATATATTGTTCATTATGTTGATGAAACAATTAACTTAGCCGAAAGACTAATAAAAAATGACACAATCATGTTGGAAATGTTTGTCATAATTTTATAAATTGTTCTTCGACTGATTACACTGGACAACAAATTTTTACAAAAGTCATGTTACTGAAATAAAATTAGTCAATTCTTATCAATTTTTATGTGCTGAACACGAATATGACAGTCAAATTGCAAAATTGGCTCTAGTTTTTTTGTAATCTGCAAGAAATTAATGTTTACATAACGAAATGCATTCCAATAGTAAAAGGTCAACTGTAATAGCCTACCTATAAAAAATCAAGTCATTGACTACATCTTAGATTTCTTCGCCTGTCTCTTGTACAGCTGTTCGGGAGCATCTCTGAGGAGTGTCCAGCAGTAGTCAGCCAGCATTGTAGTGGACCATTTTCCCTGGTATCTTTGTTCCATTGTTGCGATATCTTGATGAAAACGTTCGCCGTGTTCATCACTAACAATACCACAGTTGCTAGGAAAGAAATCCAAATGGGAATGAAGGAAGTGAATCTTTAGAGACATATTGCAGCCAAGTTTCTTATACTTCATCAGCATGTCTTCTACTAGTTCCTTATAGTTTTCTGCCCTAACATTTCCGAGGAAGTTTGTAGAAACTAGGCAAAAAGCATTCCATGCTTGTTTCGCGTCACCTTCCAGCAAGTTGTTGAACCGGTCATCTTTGAAAAGCTCTCGAATCTGAGGACCCACAAAAACTCCCTCTTTAATCTTTGCTTCGCTGAGTCGAGGGAATTTTTCATGCAGGTATCGGAATGCTGGCAAAGTCCGGTCAATGGCTTTCACGAAGTTCTTCATCAAACCTAGTTTGATGTGAAGGGGTGGTAGCAAGATTTTCTGAGCCTCAACCAGAGCTGGGTGTTGGATATTCTTCTCTCCAATGGCTACATTCTGCCTGTGAGTCCATTCCTTCCTCATGTAGTGCATTTCCCTTGCTCGGCTATCCCACTCGCATAAGAAACACATGTATTTTGTATATCCTTGCTGCAGTCCCATTAAAAGGGCAACTACCTTCAAATCACCACAGAGGTGCCAGCTGTACTTGTTATACTCAATGGAATTCAGTAGCTGCCTTAAGTTATCGTATGTCTCTTTCATGTGGACAGCATACGCTACTGGAATAGATGGAAGAATGTTTCCATTGTGCAAAAGCACAGCCTTGAGACTCAGTTTCGAAGAGTCCACAAATAGTCTCCATTCTTGTGGGTCATGAGTGATTTTTAAAGCATTCATGAGGCCCTCAATATCGGAACAGAATATCAGATTACTTTCCTTTCTGAAGAAAGGCTCCAATTGCTGGTGGCGCTTTCGATATGCAGTAATTGTGACATCTTCTTCTAGAAGATTCCATTGTTGGAGTCTTGATCCTAGCAATTCTGCCTTGTTCTTTGATAAGTCCAAATCACGAATCAGGTCATTTAGTCCTTCCTGTGTTATTCTGTGTGGGGTTGATGATGCACCACAGTGAAAATCTGGATCACTGCATGCTGATGGAGCAGGAGAAGAACAGGTCGACTCACCTTTGTCTTCGTCAGATGAATCAAGAGAATATTCTGCTGGAGGTTCTGGAATAGGAAGTCCCTCACCATGTGGAACTGGTCTCAATGCAGACGGAATGTTTGGGTAGACTATTCTCGACTTCTTTCGCTTCGTTATTCTGCCGGAAAGAGGAGGAACCAAGCAGAAGTAACAGTCATTTAGGTGGTTGCTTGGCTCTCTCCACACCATTGGGACTGCAAACGGCATTGATGACCTTTTGCAATTCAACCACTGTGAAAGCTGTGTTGTACATGTAGCACAGCATATATGCGGAGCCCAAGGCTTGTCTTGGTCACCAACCTTGCATCCGAAGTAAAGATGATATGCCTTCTTCACTTGAGAATTGATACTTTTCTTCTGGTTGGCAAATGTCACTTCCCCACAAATATAACAAAAATTGTCCGCGGTATTAACACACTTTCGAGGCATTACTGTTCTTTATTGTACGTAAATGGATAAAATAATAAGTTTTATGTAACAGTAGCTTGAACTGTCTCGCACAACGTCTAAAATATTTTAAATGCTGAACCTATCTGATTGGGCTTTGTATAGTACACTGCTTACGTCAGCTTCAGCAGCCGCCTGGCATTAGTATAATAGGCCTACACATGTATAGTACACTGCTGACGTCAACTTACTTCAGCAGCCGCATGGTATTAGTATTGCATTGCATCAGAAAATGATGCAATCAACTGTGGATGATGTGAGCATGATGGTATTATGCAATGTTACATCATTATTCCGGATGTTGCTGCAGTCCTACTGGAGAAATTTACACAGTGAAACATAGAAAATGAGGTATATGAATATCTTCAAAACGAGAGCCAATACAAATTTTTCACGGTTATATTCGTGTTCGGCACACCAAAATACTACAGATTAGGGCCTTTTCAAGTCAGTAATGATTTCATTGTTGACCAGTGTTATGGAAAGAACATTCAATTTTCTAATATATGTTATAATAGGAAAAATACAGTTGAGTTGAACTTCATCAATTTAATGTTGATACACTTTATTTCATGTTTTAAAACTGTGCTTAAAAAGACTTAGAACAATAATTTTTGTACATATTTATAAATTTTTATTTAGTGACGAGGCATGCCATATTTGATAAAAATCTGAAATCGATTATAAAGACATTATGTGATACTTTCTGTTGTTTGTTGTTGTAGGGTTTAACACCATTTTTCAGCACAAGATAGGCCATACATGGCGGCTAGTATTAATGGTGGAAGAAGAACCCGGAAAAACCCCAGAAAGACCCACCGACCCAAGAGAAGCTACTGGCAAGCTTTCTCACATAACCACATTAGCCGAATCCGAGACTCGAACCGACGCGGACAGAGGTGAGATGGCAGTGATCCGTAACGGTGAGCGCTTTAGACCACTCGGCCCCCCCCCCCCGGTTGTTTTATAATGTTAATAAATATATGCTGAGAATTATTATATACTGGTATGTTCTCAACTTCTGTGAAGACTGAATGCATGTGTGTTTTTCATAATAATGGAAAATTGGCTTTAGTGATCTCATTTTATTAATAAAAACCAAAATTGCTCTATCGGCTTTTGTTTAACTGATTAATCCAGGTTCACGTCTTTGTTGACGTAAATCGTCAAACGGAAGTCAGTCTGTTACGGCTAAATGATCACTTGAACAACAGATGGTTGAGAAAGAAACAAAAAAAAAAAAAAAGTTTGTTATGTTAAAAAAAGCACCGCAAAACATTTAATTAGGCAATACGTTTGACGGCTCCGGGAGTAAATCCCCAAAATGTACCACCTGTATACATTTAAAAAAAACTAGCCAATTAAAACCATGCCAAATGATACCTATTTATACTAGGGGACACGTACATATTGGTTTATCATTCAAAAATTTACTACGTGTTAGCGTCATTGGATATCATTTACATCTCTCTGAAATATATTTCTTGTTTATATTTAACAAACATCATATTTAAGTTTACATTACAAAATAATTAGTGCTTCTGCTCGAAAAAGGCAAAAGACGAACTGGCCCTGTGCTGTATGCGGACTTATCTGTGGTATTGGATCCCTTGCTTGTGATAATTGCAAGTGTTGTATGCACGCAAAGTGTGATGGTTTGACAATTAATGATTTAAAAACTATTTCTGGACAATACCCTTATGAATGTCGTATGTGCAGTCGTACAGCCGACGGTGGAGTGTACAACTATGAAAGTGCAATGAGCAGGCCAAATACGGTATTTATTATTATTATTATTATTATTATTTATTATTATTATTATTTTGATTATTATTTTGATTATGAAAAAGCGTTTGACCGTATTGACAGAAACACACTTATCATAAATTAGCAAATGAAAATCGTAGTAAAATGCTTTCTATACTAAAACCCATATATGCAAATTTTAAAGTTTATGTGAAAACGCCAAATGGCTTGCAATAAATATGTAACTGCCCGGCCGCGGTGTTTTATCACCTTTTTTATTTTCATTATTTTTAAACTATATATTCCTGACTATATTAACGGTGTATCGGTTCAGTAAACTATTAAAGAAACGAATCTACTGTTTTCATAAGGAATGGGAGAAGTTTGATTTAATCATGTCGCGTGTGATGAGAAATTCTTAATATAGTACGTGAACTCTTGATCCTCATCGGGGTTTTATTTTGCGTTTTACTTTGCCATATAACTGAATTGGGTGGGGGGGGGATTTTTTCCCTCCCGAAAATCTGTTATTCGTGCGTTATGTTCTTGGTAGAATCAATTGTGTTATGTTGTGTACATTAATTAATCCTAGAAATGATATATTTTGTGCTTGTACCTTTATTTTTCATAAACACATGTAATTTGGACTGATGAACTATGTTGCCAATAACGCGTATTATTATTATTATTATTATTATTACATTGTTATTATTATTATTAGTAGTAGTAGTAGTAGTAGTAGTAGCAACGATGTGTTGTAAAATCATCTACATTAAGGTGTTGGCAATCTAAATGTCGGGGTGGGGGATGGGAGGTCGGGATCGTGAACGTTTTAGATGAATGATATTCTTTCTGTCTCACGATAATTAATACTTTTTCCCAAGCAATTTAGCAAAGATATAATATAGCTTATTTTGCTATACCGTATCGGTCCTACTAAACACCGCAAAGACGGAAAATATATGTAGCGTTGATACAAAAATATATACCAATAAATATATTTTGCTTTGTCTATGATCGTTCTTTTTCATTATCCATTTAATTTAGTACAACGGTAAAAACGTTTTTAAACTTACAATACTAGAAAATATTTACTGTTGATATAAAATGTAAGGCATGTGGTCGAAGTGCTACTGTAATTCGATTAACACGCGTTAACGCGTGTTACAATCACGAGTAGGTGAGTGGACACGCGCTACCTTTAACTCGATTAATACAGAGGCTCTATAAGGGCAACTCGATTAACACAGAGGCTCTATAAGGGTAGTTTCAAAATGTTGATTATGCAAAATATAAGTCTATTAATGTGATCATGATTTTTTCGCTTTATGTTTATGCATTCCCAAAATAAGGTCAAATTAACTGTTTATTAAGCGCAGAACATAATTCTTCAAAATGTTTTTTCAACCTTATTAAGTTTAATCAATTTATCAATTTTTGGACTGTACTTCAGAGAAATAACAACAAATAATAATTACTGAACATTCATTATTACATTGAATTGATTAGATGAGGTGGAATGTAGTGTAGTTTATCATTAATTTTACTATACTTTATTGTTATTTACATAAATTAGCGAGTTTGGCATATAGTTAAAAGGAAAAGCATGGAAAGGACTGTCAATTATGAGCGCAAAGTGACCTATTCCTTCGACCTATAGACACAGATCTCATTAGTTTCTCAGAGTGAGGGATAGCTACATGTTCAGCTTCATTACTGATATTTTTCTGGTTGCAGGCGGCTTCATTCAGTATTGATCACGTGCATCTCATGGCCAAACGAGAGAAACAACTTCTGCCGCCATTACGATTGGATCATCATAAATTAAACCCAGCACAACATTACATCGACTTCGCAGCACTTGGCTACATGGAAGAAAATGCCAACAAAGACTCCCAAACGTATGGGAACTGTCTTTTTAATGCCCTTTCCATCGCATTGTGTGGTGCAGAGTTGTGAAATTAAAGTGCGCACATGTATAGAAATGGCCTGTAATGAACAGTTTTACATAACGCAGAATTATTCAAAAGATTTTCTGATGTGTTCACCTTCGTTTGTAGATGCTCTCATGGACTGTGCTAAGATTGGTGCATATTCTAGTGCGTGGACCATCCAGGCTGCAAGTGATGCGTTGAATTGTAGCATCAACGCTTTGTACCTAAAAGTAAACGGACCTGCCGACTACATAGCACAACTCTTGACGAGAACACATGTGCCACAGTGCACAAATGAAACAACGAAGTCACTTGGAGTTTTGTGGTCGAGAAGAGGATTACAGGGCGGTCGCATCTGGTTGCCGAATCATTTTGTGGCACTGGTTCCATGTAAAAATGAAATGGTCAGCACACCAAATAAGTCAATGAATGGTATGGACCTCACTTGCGAAGAATCATGTATCCCAACCGACCCCATAATAAGGATAAGGATAATTTAGCACAAACTCAAAGATTAGTCCTGGATATAGCTTTGAGCAATGACACAGCTTACATACAAACTGAAGAACTCAAAAAAATGAATACTTGGGGCACGTTAAATGGATATAATGACTGCGAAGATCAGGCAGCATCATCAATCCCAGACATTGTAGACAGCATACAGACGAGATGACCAACATTCGGGAAATACCAGGAACTTACCGTCTTCCTGGAAAAACCCCCACTAAATGCAGAAGAAATACTCAATATAATTGTGAGTGACATTCCGACTGTGAAACAAGTTCCAACTGGAATTAAACAAAATGTCTATGTGGTTCTGGATAATATGAATAATACAAAGAGAAGAAAAGAACACAATTATAAGCCTGTGCAATACTGGGATGACTCTGGTGTATGGGACTCAAAGAAGGCCCGCGTGTATAAAACTAAATATCTGATAAGAGTGAACGGAGAAGATAAGAAACTGAGTCAAGTTCTAGTCAAAGAAGATTTGATTTACACAGAAACACATGAAGCGGGAACAAGAAAAATAAAACTGCTGAAACCGCAGCCACACAGGTCCGAGATAATTACATTCGTTAGGCATTATGCAACACTGAAGAAAGAAACAAAAATTACAAAAAACGTGTCACCTGGATACACAGTTTAAAGTGTAGAGATGTCGTCATCGAGGAATATACCGGATACTATGATGTTACGTTGGTTCAACACGGGAATGCAAAAATCTACTCAGATGGTTATGAAAGAACGAATCCACAGGTTATGGATACAATTAGAGAACTTGCAGAACACCAGAAACTGACAGATGTGTACGCCAGGATGACAGATCCATCCCATAATATATATAGATTATCGGCGTGATCTCAGACAGTGTCAGAATATTAAAGCAGGAATAAAAGCGGAGAAGATAACCAAAGGAAGCTCACATAACGTCCCGACGAGTTACTGGATGTTTTGAGAATGATGAGTGAACATCATCCTTACGTAGCTGAAGTTATTTATTCACAACTGGCCGACTTTAAATCGTTTTTAGAGTCCGGAGCAGGTGTGGTTGGCATTGACAGAACCTTTTTCCTCGGGAAATGTTTCGTAACAACCACAGTATACAAATCGCATAAAGTGCTGCGGAAGATATAAGGCGATGCGCCAATTTTGTTGGGGCCATTGATGCTCCATTGGGACGGTCGTCAACATAACTATTTCCGGTTCTTTTCCCATCTCACAGGTGTGCTAGGTATTGAACTTAAAAATGTGGAGATACTAATGGGGACTGACGAGAGAAGGCAATGGTCAACGCTATTGATCTGGCTTTCCCTGATTGCAAAAGAAAGCTGTGCACGAAACACATCAAAGACAATCTTATCCGTCAAATGACAGAAAAGATTCCCAAAAACACTAAGGAGCGGACATGTATCGTTGAAATAATCTTTGGATCAAATGGTGTTACTACAGCCAATGACTCAGCAACTTTTGACGAACGTAACCAAATCTTGAAAACTAAATTGACTGAAAATAATCACGGAGATTTTTTTGTCTATTACGAAAGATACATTCAAGAGAAAATATGTTGTATCCGGTGATGACCAACTTTGGACTAATAATGATACGGAAAGCACGAACAACCGGAGCAGCAGGGAGGGCGAACAGTCTCTAAATAGATCACCCGTATTTTCACAAAACACGACTTCCTGGGAGATCGCAAAAATCGTTTTAAAAATGCGATTATCCAGCGTAAGACAACTCCGTCGATGACAAATTGGCTTACCCGATTATCGCTGATAGGTTTTCTTGTTCTTGTAACTTCAAAGGAAAATACGCGATTATTCGGTGACAAGTTGAGAGCATCGCCCTCCCTGCTGCTATGAATTAAAAATTGCTATAACAAATAATGAGAAGCATATACTACTAGATTAGCTCGAGAGCGGCTAGAAGCAATTAAAAAATTTCTTCCTGTGAGGGATTCTGTCAAAGAAAAACTTCGAGCAGGACAAGAAGCGCAAGTTGAATTTACAGAAGGTGCAGAACAGTTATTTAAACCCGTTACAAAAGATACCAGTAAAATTGTGACGGGTATCGTAGGGGATATTGAGGCTGACAAAGAGGGTATTCTTCAATTATCAAAAAAGACCGCGGAGGCTACAGTGGCATCGCAAGATGTTATTAAAACCCTGCCAACCCAAATTGCCGAAGCTGTAGAGGCTGCTAATAAAACACGCGCCGAAATCGATGATGTTAAAAATATTGTCAACGATCTATCTAAGCCAAAATTAAAAACTAAATATTTTATTCGGGGTGGTTACATGTAAGTAATGCAAGATCCTGTTAAGGTTGCGGCGACGAGATATAACTTAAAAGATCAGTTACTGAAGCCACAATTTCATAATACTCCAGAACACGATTGGAACGCAAAAGTATTTCGTGAGTATAAGGATATTCCACAAATCAGTAAAAGATATAGGGATGAATATGATGATTTTGTTAGTCAAGTTAATAAAATAAAGGGTGTTGGAACACCGTCAGCGGGGAGACCTCGGTCACGGAGACGACAAGTATCGCCCGACTCAGGCGAAAAATCCGGTGATGGGTTTTCCACAGGAAGTGGTTTTATTCCCTGTCCTAACAGTATCTTCAATGATACGCAACGGCTAGAAGTCCTCATGTTGTTCGGGGTTTATTCAGAAGAATAGCTCCCAAAGCAGCACCGATCGCAAAACAATTATCAATAAAAGGTATTGACGTTGTTCGTGATAAAGCTCCTGGCGCTATTGGTAACGTTGCCAGTAAAGCGTTCTTGGCAATCAAGGACAGACTAGCACGATTAATACGCAGACCAAAAGCGGACCAGCCACAACCGGTCAAATTACCAAGCACCGAAGTTATACCTGCAGATGTCAGTAAGGTAATAAATCAAGCTGCAAATCAAAAACTAGCAGCGCTGATAAATCAGGGGGCTGAACAAATAAATACGACTCTGATATCAAGAAGTGGTCTTCGTTTGACATGGATGCACCAGTACTAAAGGATGAATCCTTGCGTGATTATCAATATTATTCTTATGAAGCAGTATCGCCAAATCAACGTGGACGAATTGAATTACAAGTTCAGGATACAAGTATCTATTTCTTGCCCGCTGAAGCATTTATTGAAGTCACAGGTGAACTTGTAACAAACGTTGCCGCTAATACCGAATACGGAGCTAATGTTAAGGTTGGATTTGTTAATAATGGGGTCATGGCTTTATTTATAAGTGCCACATATATGATAGATGGAAAAGAAATTGAGACGATTCATGAAAATGTTGACGTTGCTACAACGAGTATAGGCCTAGCAAGGTATTCAGATGATTATACTAAATCAGCTGATCCGACTATGATGTTTGCTAAGGATAATGATGCCCATCCTGATCACATTTCTGTGGCCATGGGTAATGTGAGAAATGCAGGTGGTGACGCGGAGACACCTGCAGTAATAGGAACAAATCCAAATTACAACTTAGGTTTTTATACACGTAAATTAATGTTAAAAGATGTTCGTAGAAGATTTTCGTGCGCAATTCCACTATCCCACATCTTTGGATTTTGCAGAAATGTCAGAAAGGTCGTTTTTAGAGTCAAACACACAGTTGTTCTCATCGAAAAGAGGATAATGATGCTATCTGGCGAGAAGCCGGTTCTCCTGAGGGTAAAGTAATATTATTTAAACTCGCGTTATGGATGCCGGTAATGTCACCATCAATCGCTGAAGAACAGCGTCTACTTTCTTTTATGAATCAAGGCGGTAAATCAATATTATCGTGGTTAACGGTAACTACCGACAGTAATCAAAATCCTGTCAATGGTTTATTCACTTGGCATATATCATGACAGCAAGGTGTTTCTGCACCGAGACATATCTTTATTGCTTTTCAGCTGGCTGCACGATTAAACAATCAAGAAAGAAATCCAGTGGTATTTGACAAACTTGGCGTCTCTGAAGTATCCTTAAGAATAAACGGGCATCAAGAACCATCCGAGGATATAACGTTGAGTTTTAACGAAAATCAAGTAGCGCGTGCATATCATCGCTTGATGACATTTATAGGACGCGATCAAAACATAGATACTGGTTTACAAATATCACAGTTAGATTTTACAAATTTGTACCTGATTTATTACTTTTCGTTGGAACATCTTGATTTAGTTAAGCAATCTATCGTTGATATACACTTCAGAGCTATCGTAAATTCAGCTGATAATTGCAGAGCTTTTGCTGTTATACTCAGCGATAAAGCAATGATACTTGAAGGTGTTGGTGGCCGAATGAGAGTTATTGATGCGACAGTAGAAAACATGTAGACAATTAGATCAATCGCGTTTATTATAAAAATGTCATACAGTCACGTTAATGTCACTCTGACTCCTGGTCAGGCGAAAAAATTACAATCGAAAAACGCGAGCGTATGTGGAGCAACGACAACACTAAAACAAGATCAAATTGCTAATGGTGGCCCAAACAAGTTATCGCTGACTAAAACCCAACTAAAACATTTCAATAAAGCGAAGCAATCAAGCACTGGAGTTCAACTTGATTTCGCTCCAAAAGCCATCAGCAACATGGTTAAAACCGGAGGAATATTTCCACTTCTCGCAGCAATACTAGCGCTGATAGCTGCTGATACCCCAGCTGTCGCAAAAGCAGCCGCGTTAGGTGCTGTTGAAACCGCTGCTGGAATGGCATTAAAGAAAGCAACTGGGCAGGAAATCTTATACATGGAGAACTTAAAAATAAGATCATCACGGACACAAAAACCAACAAGGCGTCCAAAAAAGTCCAATATGCCTCAGCCGGGTCGTCTAAAATTACCAGTGGAACAGTACGGAGCGGGTCTAAGACTTCCAGGAACTCTGCCTTCATGGTACCCAAAACGGTTTTAGACGCAGCGCGCCTCACACCGATGTCAAATTTTGATTTGCTCGATGCCGCTAAACAATTAAATATAAAAAATTTCAGAGGCGTCTTCATGCGAGACCAATTACCACAGCAACCGAATAATCCAGAAACTGGAATTATTAATCTCGATGACAGCGAACACCCTGGAACTCACTGGGTTGGTTACGCGATCGATCCACGTGGAATTATCTGTTTCCATTCGTAGGGGTTAGCTCCGCCAGTTGAATTCCTAAAATAAGTGCAAAGCACCCCCATTCCAGTCTGGTACTCAACGCTACCAACACAAACACTAACTGATCCGCAGAACTACAGCCCAGTTTCTAATGTCCTATTCATATCAAAATACTTAGAAAAGGTTGTTCTATCCCAGCTTGTATCTCATCTGAAAACAAACAGTCTTTTTAGCAATGTACAATCTGCATATCTCCCTTGCCACAGTACTGAACCTTCTCTTCTAAAAGTAATTAATGACATTCTCTCTGCTTTGGATACCGGAAAGATTACAGTCCTAACCCTCCTTGATTTGTCTGCATCATTTGATACAATAGACCATGGTATATTACTTCACCGTCTCCAGCATGTATTTGGCATTTATGATACAGCCTTACTGTGGTTCAAGCCCTACTTGATGAACAGGACACAACTTGTGTCTGCAAATGGAATACACTCCAGTCCAGTTAATCTATGTTGTGGTGTTCCACAGGGGTCTGTTCTTGGACCTGTTCCCTTCATTCTGTACACTCAGCCGCTCTCAGATGTCATAGATCATCATCCAGTGTCTCACCAATTATACGCTGATGACACCCAAATATACAAATCTAGCCACCCAACTGAAGTTGATACTTACATCCAAGGTGTTAAGAGGTGTATTTCTGATGTGAAATCATGGATGACATGTAACAAGCTGCAGATGAATGATGATAAAACTGAGACCAATCTGATCCCAACAAAAAGACTTTCTCATTCACATCCTTTACCTCAAACAATAAATATCCGCAACACATACATTAAATTCATACAGTCAGTACGAAACCGAGCTGTTACTCTGGATAGTACTCTGACATTGCACCAACATGTCATTAACATGTGCAAGGCTGCATATCTTGAGCTGAGACGCATCAGCTCCATTCGCAAATATCTTTCAGCTGATGTCACTAAAGCGCTTATGTGTTCAGTAGTAATTTCAAGACTGGACTATTGTAACTCAGTTATGTCTTGTTCATCTCAATATATACTCCAGAAACTTCAGAAAGTTCAAAACACAGCTGCTTGGATCATACTTAGAGTACCACGATCAGAGCACACCTCCCCGCTGCTCTGTACCCTACACTGGCTATCCACTCAATCCAGAATCAAACACAAAATTTGTTCTCTGTGCTACGTTTCACTGACGGACTCCAGTCCGACATACCTATCCGACCTCACCCATGTGTACACGGTAGCAAGATACTTACGCTCCTCTTCTGACAATCGTATACTCATTATTCCCACTATGAAAACAAAGTCATATGGACAACGTTTTTTCACATACCAGGGCCCAGCAACGTGGAATAAATTGCTCACTGAACGTAGACACAAAATACACAGTGATCCCATTCAAGAGTGCTCTTAAAACTCACTTATTTCGACTGCAAGAACAAACTTAAAGACCTAATAATGTTTCCTACCTTAAATATTTTCAGTATGTTTTTATTGTTTTCTAATTTCATGGTGTTTGTTTTTTGAAATCATATCATTATATATGTTTTTGTTATGTTATAGGTGTTGTCTAATGTTGTAAAGCGCTAAGAGCTTCTAAAGGTTAAGCGCTATATAAAGTCCTCATTATTTTTAATATTATTATGTGTTCCGTCATCAATCGTGGGTACCATGCGAGAAACTGACGTTATTTGCACACGTAAGAATACAGCGAACACACATCCAAGTATATTATTTCTTCTCTTTTCTCCTCGTCGGCTTGGTACATCAAACAAGTGGCATTGTCCCTCCTCCGTACAAACTCTCTGTAGGGTTTAGTGTGTCCATCAGCTTGTAGCTTTCCACGATGCGTTTAAACTCGGGATCGGTTTTCAAACGATGATATTACTCGTGTTCCTACATTTCCACGACTTGGTATCCTTGCTTTTCTAACTTCAAGTGCCGCTGACATGTGGCCTCGTACATGTCTTAAATGGTACGTTGTAAAACCTGATGTTTAGTGTCACGCTGAGGGTAGCAGATGGGACATCTGTGAAATCACCATCAGTTAAATTCGTACACGATCTTGGGGTTGCTTAAGTCCTAACCATCCACCGAATACGTTCCGATGATCTTTTCACCTCCCCTAATTCGGGCATGGTGAATCCATTTGTCTTCCTTGTCGCACAAGTAATGTAGCCAGTGTAGGGCCTTGAACGAGCATTGACGTTTGACAAAGTTCGTCGTTTGAGGGCTTAAGACAGCCTGTGTATTTTCGGGCATGAATCGATCGCTCCGTGTTCTATTAACAGTTCTCGAAATTTTCCACAGCAACGCGGTAGAATGTCCACGTCGGAACGATAATACTTTAATATATCTTCCTGGAAGTCGAAGGGGTCCGAGGCGTGAGTCTGGTACCAAGCGTAGATAGTTTTTCACTGTTCGGTACGCATGTTGTCGGGTTCGTAATAGTGAGCCTTAGGCAAATGGGGTAGAACGACGTGTTGTGATGATTGGCTTCGGTATTGAAAAAGTGCAGAAAATAGCATTTGGTCATTCCAAACATTTTAGGCATTCGGCTGAATGGCATGGCCAAGGAACTCATCGAATCTTTAAACTTCACTTGTCCCACTTGCATGGAAATTATTTTGACTCCGTTCAAAGTGACTTTAGGACCTTCGGTACTTTGCTCCGTATAGTATCTGAGAAGAAACTGGCCATCGTATCGAGAGAAATTGTGAGCTATCACCGTGGCATTGCGATGGCAATCTCCGTAACGTTCGATGTCCTCTCGGCTCCACGTCTCACTGATGTGGTCTAAGATCTATCGGGCGAAATCGTCCTGCGTGTCAGGTCCCCGAAATATTCATTCACATCCTCTTGGAATCTTGCTAAGTTAGGGCAATGACTAAGGGTATGCTCTTTGATGCACTTCTCACACGCTCGATGAGCCACGCAGAAATTAGGAATGTGATTACCGGTCTCTTGCATGCATTCGAAATCGAAAAAGATGAAACTGCCTTTCTTCTGGCGCATTGGGTGAGAGTAGAACGGGCAATGTAGTAAAACTTATGTGCGTGTGCGTGGGTGTGTTTGCTTTTGCTTACATATTTATCGTTTGCCCCTAACATTATGGTCACATTAGAGTCGCGAAAACACACTGCTAGAAAATTGAGAACGACGGCTTACACCTACACTTGAGATGTCAAGAGTTCAAGTAGTGTGTAAGTCTTAGTGAAATTAAGCTTGTAATGAAGATGAAACGATGACACCTTGTCAAGGAGAAAGCCGAAACGAAGCGACTACAGCGATCCTTGTTTCACAAGTGTTACTGCATTGGGTGAAAGTAGAACGGGCAGCACTTTTGTCTGGAGTATTTTGAGAGATGTGCAGACAGACTTAACATACATACATGCATGCATGCACGCACGCACGCACGCACGCACGCACACACACACACACACATACATACATACATACATACATACATACATACATACATACATACATACATATAGAAAGAAAGAAAGAACGAAAGAATGGTAATTTTTTTTTAAAAAAGCGTAGGACACGATTATTTGGTTCTGTTGTTTTTTGCAGTATTATAGTACAAAAATAATGGACACAACCATACATTCTGTGAAAAATATTCATTGTTTTCATTCATTCATCAAAATCATAAAAAGGCATTGTGATATTTATTGTTGACTTACTGCTTAACACTTGCTGTGTATCCCAAATTTAGAAGATGTGTTTCGCAGCACACGCTGTTGAAATGATCAGCACCAAAATGCGCCTTTTTCTATCGACAGTATAAACTGAGAGAAAATAGGTCATTGTTACATATTTTTTAAACTCATGTTTTGGTTTTACAATTCCGAGTTAACTATAGTCAGGGTTATACAGTGCAATGTCACTCGCGTCATTCTTGAAAAATCATTGTTTGTTGCCTTTCTAAGAAACGGTAGATCTAATGTTAGAAATTTTTGCGTGACACATTGCAGAGCCAAAGTTGGATAAAGCTAAGATACCTGAGATGTACAAGCTCAAGTCAACTCAAGATTTTATTTCTTCCAACGATTTACTGATAGAAGACAATTGTTAGGATGTAAGTTTTCGAAAAAAGTTACATGACAAACGAAACATTCACGTAATTATGGTGACTGCTGATCACAGTTTTGGAGAGGTATCTTCAAACGGGAGCAGATGCCATTAAAATTCAATAAAGATTACTATGACTGAGAGAAAGAGAGAGAATGTTATTCCTACTTTAAAAATATGAAGACTCGTTTGTATGGTATATTTTCCTTGAGAAATTTCAAAAACACACATCTCATTGAAATAATTACTCTTATAGAAAAAACCAATATTGTAAAATATCACAATAGTGAACTTAAGACAAAACATAATTTAATAAAGGCAAAGACAGGTCTAGAAATGCCTCTCATTTGGAGAAGGTATGCGAATGTAATATGTCATGCACCTACAACTTGAACTTTTTTTATAATCAAACAGAAAATTCATTTCAAAATCCAGTCTTTTTCAAAATTATTTGTGTATTTATGGAGCATACCTAAGCACTAATAAAGGGTGGAAGAGGGGAAAATACACATAAAAGCTTTGATATTTCTGAAAATTAGGGGATACTCCTAACGTTCTTAACCAACTATATATGTTTGGATGGGTCTGTGGGATATCCACAAATAAACAAGTACAAATGTCTCGTCACGTTGCAAGTGTGCGTGTTTTGGAAAATGATAAAAAATGGATATACATTTTTCTCGTGACGCTTATAAAGGGAAGAGTATGTGCAAGTTTCAAAAGCCAAAGTCATATAACTTTTGTACGGCTTGTAAACATGTCCACTTTAGAAAATGTGAAGTATCATAAGCTATTATCTCAAACAGAAATGGAACATAGGGGCTTGACGGTTACTGTTTAGATTCATCCACTAAACTAAACAACTTACTTTCTCTGTCTCATACTTTGGTCTTAGGAAAAACTTCCTTTGTTAGTACAGCAACAGTGGTAACAGCAGGAGGAGATGCTGCCACTGCTGCCGAAAAGGGATAGTTCTTTTAAAATGGGTTTAGTATTTTGTAAAAAAAAATATCAAATGAAAACAACGTGTGTTAAAACAGGGTTGGTCGACATCCTGGTAGAAATGACTGAGATAAGGAGTCATCGTTGTCGAGTAGCGTGGTTTTCTGTCGTACGTACGTGTCCTAACAGCACAGTACCGTCCCTAGCTCTTTTACGGACACCAACTGCCTGTTTTTTGTCTTGCAAATTTTTTCTTTCGTGGTGGGGTTTGAATCGAATTGATTGTGATAATTGTGACTATGGCTATAATAATCGAGAGCAACACAAGCATTGTGGATATAAATGCTAAGGATGTTTGGCCTCTAAAGCTTGTATGGACGAAGGAAAACCACGAGTGCATTGTCCAGCTTGTCAGCGCACTTTTATCAGCCCTACCTGTTACCAACAACATTTGAAGACGCAAGGTTCACAGCGGAAAAGTGCTTCTCAGCTCCTGAGATTGTGCCCTACTTGTGGACAAGAGGTACGTACCAATAGTGCCAAGGCACACGTATGTCGTAGAAAGAAATGATCTCACATTTGTCGCCAAATCGTGGACCTGGAACACGAATGCTTCATTCAGAAATACCATGCCAAACATCACGAGGAAGATGACCAGAAGAAAGACAATTTCGTCTTTTTCCATTTCGAATGCATGCAAGAGCCTGGTATTCATATTACTAATTTTGCGTGGCTCATCGAGGTCTTGACTGTTTTTAGTAATGATAAGGTCTTACACAATCAACATTGTATCAAGGAGAATTTTAACTTTTATTTGTTTTGGCAATCATTGAGTAATATCACTTTTTCTTCGAGTTATAGATGTCACTTAAATGTCCATTGGAATTTGTTTAGTGACAAACATCATATGGATTTGACATTATCACAATAAACTGTCTTGAACCTGTTCCACGACTAAGTTTTACTGCTGCTGACGCTTTGTTAATGGCAATAATAACCGCTACGGTTGCTGGTGTCTCACTGGTTGTCATCGTCGGTATAATCATAGAAGGTTTAGAAGTCTTGGATCGTGAAGGTTTCTTTCTCTTCGGTTAGGGTAAAGAAGTCTATGCATTTCACTCAAGTAGTTTGACTCCATCAAAATGTTTTGTAAGAACTCAACTGTTTTGTTCCCATTCTCTTCCTTCTGTTCACTGTTCAAATCTTTCCTCTTTCTTCTTCGTCTTTTTGCTTTCATTTTGGTCTTGCGTTATTGGTGTCCTTGTTGTTGTTCAACACAAACTTGTTCTTCTTTCTTATGTTGCAAAAAAGGCACCAACACGTCCTTCTGTTTCTTTCGAAACAGTTATAGATGGAAAAGATGGTCACGGTGGTACTGCCGCCGATAAAGATTCTTGCAAATCATACTAAGCCATTTAGAAGTCCTCCTCTGGATGTATGCTTACAACAGCAAGTGTCCTATACATTTTTCAAAATGGAATGAGTCAATAACTAAAGGCTTTACCATTACCATTTTCGTTGTGCCCAGTGTCGCCATTATTATTCCTATTTTACATTTTCCTTGTGCCGCATAAATTCTTTACCGTGTTTAACGTGAGAGTCCCCTTGTACCCCCAAATGCCATTTGCGCATTAAATTCTCGTTGTATACCATATTATTGAAATTAACCATTTGAGGTTAAACCACTTCTAACAGCGTCACTATGTACCCTCAGTGTTAAATTCCCGGTATGTTCCCAAATGTGGCCACATGTTAAACCTTGAACATTTTCAACATTACCACTCCCGTTGTGGCCTGAAGCGTCATGTTAATCGCCCATTGCGCCCCAAAAATGAATGTTACTACTTGTGACCTTGGCAAGACGTGCATACCCTAACCTTATGTTTTACAGTTTTGTTCTGTATAATCGCTGAAAGCCTAGGTGGTAACATTGCTTCTCCAAAGAAGTGTCCTAATTTGTCAAAGGTGACGCTGATCCGCCGAACAAATTAAAATAATTTTCGGTATTTGGAATATTTAAGAGCAATGGAACAAACTGTGGGGTTTTTTAATGAGAAGCTAGCGACTGTAGCTTAGAAGTGAGAAGTGACCATTTGGCCACGGAAGATGTTAGGTATAATACATGAGATTGTGTGCTTTATGATATAAGGTTTGCAGGGCAAACGAGGAGATTTTAAACCTGGAAATAAAGCCCGGGAATTTAAATTCTATTCGGAGCGTCTGAAGTATTTATTTCAAGAAAGAGTGTATAATCGTGAGTCTTCCTGAATCAGTTTCAAATCCAAGTTCGTCGGGTCTTGAGTGATGTTCAAACGACACGTGTGTAATTCCTGACTTTAGCACAGGCTGCTATCACTAAATGACACTCTTTGATCCTGTTGACACCGATCCGATTATATAAGATAACCCACAGAGTTAGGATGCTAGAAGATTTGATGATGCTTGTGAAGCGAATGTTTGACAAATCAATCGTTTGAAATAAAAGCCATTAATCAAGTTGGAACTGATCCGATTATATAAAATAGCAAACAGAGTAAGTAAGACAGAAGAATCCGAAATGTTTTGTGAGGCAAATGTTGGACAATAAAAGCCATTAATCCAGATGGAAGTGGTGCTGTATTATGCGGAGAAGCAAACGACAGTAAATAGAGGATCCGGAGATGACTCGAAAAAGCAAGAGTTTCACAACGGTATGGTTCGTTCTGGGAGGCATAATAATAATAATATATAATAATAATAAACTTTCTTCATAAGTATTAGGACAGAACTTTTGAGTAAAAGCATTAATTCTGAAATTTCTTTAAAAAATTAATTTTTCATTAAATTATATTGAAAGTAATTTTCCAATAAAATATATTGAGATTAATTTTATTTATTTTTGTACTACAACTGTATACTATTTTAATAAAGATTGCGCTTTTACGAACAAGTGCAAAACTTCTTGTACTATGAAATACAATTCTCTTGCATCCAAAAGTCAGCAAATTTCGACTCGGCTGTAAGTTATTCCGAACAGACGAATTCCCTTTGGATGAGTAAGCTAGAAGATTCACACGTTTCTTAAAAACGAATTAGTCGATACAGCAGAATTGTCTGTCTGATGACGTAAACAAACGCAAACAGTTTCAGTAAGTAAGATGGGAGCCTCGTTCTGATTCGAAATGAATGAATACAAAGTACCTAGATGAATGGACATATTTGGCCGTGAGGATACGATCGAACAAGCTTGCGCAAAATCAATTCATATATATATATATATATATATATATATATATATATATATATATATATATATATATATATATATATATATATATAACAGTTTAATGTAAATATTTGTCTTAATTATAAATGGATGAATTTGAGAGATTATCCGTGATTAAGCCTTCAAAAGATAAATTTAATCTTGACATAATATCCCCTGACTTACTGATAAAAACCATGGTTGATCCGACAAGTAAACCTTGACTAATAAAATTCATGACGCCAAGAAAGAATTTCGCAAAGATGGTGCCTCTCATGTGTGGTCAACATTTAAAATCATGCACAGCACCAAAGGTGTCGATGCTATAATGAACGACAAACAAGCGGCAATAATCACTAATTATCTCGACAATCGAAACTATTTTTTTCAGAGCAAAGTTTGTTATATTAGCAGAAACATACAATAATACTTGGATTATCCGTGACAAATATGATCCTGTCCTTCATACTGAAAAAATTGCCATACTGAGTTAAAATTCCAAACCAGGAACGTTGACTGGTATTGGCAAACCGTATTACGAACAAGCGTATCCTGCAACAGCAGTTAATAATTTAAAAGCAATGAAATTTTCAGGGCTAAATTGTGTAGCCTAGCTAGTAACGGAACATATGACCGTTTCGACTAGTGGAAACGGTCTAACGGATAAAAGATGTAAAATAATAAATGAATGGGGAGAAATAGTTAAAGATACAGGAGCGTCTGTCAAAGATGTTGCTGAACTAGGAAAGAAAGTAAAATTCCCAATAATATTAAAAACGATAACCAGAGAGATTTTGTACGAATCAAAATATAAATCAAAAGTAGCTTCGATCAAAATTATTGATCATAATGAGAATGCGTGGACTAATACAGTAACAATATTTCCACGAAATCGAACTGTTAAATATTACCAAGGAGATATATTCGGTTTTATTAACGAAATAAGTAAAAACGGTCCTGTATCAGTATGGTTATTTCAGAGTTCTGATGATGAAAACTATGAAAACTGTACGACCTAATGAAGATATTTATCGCACAGAATCTCTCCACGAAGAAATAAAAAATCTTGCGTTAAAATATACCGATGATGCTGAACAATTACTTAGTAGTTGTTTTACGATTCCATCAGTTGCGGCTCATTTTGCTAGAGAGAAAAATTCATGGAAACAAACTCGGTTTGATTTTCTCAATGATATAATATCGAGTTCTGTCGAATACGGACACGGTAGATTATGGAATAGTAAATACGATTATAGGGATGTTATCTCGGTTGATATGGTTGCATGTTATCCTGGAAGTTTTCTTGGTATGGGAGAGTGTTTTTAAGTATTTTGAGCGATTTGGTCATCCCACACACGAAATGACCATCGATGAGTATCTATAAACGGACCATTACCTGGTTTTGACTTGACTGGATTCGCTTGTATCGAGTCATTTAAGTTTGCCGAAGGTCTTAATCAAATTTGTTATGTCTGATTTGGCAAACATTTTTCAGAAAAAAATATGAGTACTAACAGTACTATTACGGCATATGCTCGATGCAAAAATACTGATATTTCTGACAGTAAATGAAGCAATTATATCATATCGTCCGCAGAAAGAAGATTGTTTACCACAACAAAAGAAATATTCTGATGATGAAAATCCTGATATAACCGATTACGAAAATAAAATTGCAAAAGATCGTGGCAGACAAACAATCGGTAAATTCATACAAGGAGTATCATATGATTATAAACGACATTGTTCAAGATTGGTTATAGACAATGTTGAGTTAGATTTCATAACTGCTGATACAACAAACAAAAAACATTTATAAGTCGAAGCAATGCTAATTTATCGAAAGGAAGTAAAATAGAAACAATTGTGGGTTATATTGATGGTGAGTTACCGCAGTTTACTCATTCAAGATCTTCAGTTCTAGCGTACGTTTCGATAAATCTATTACGAATGATAAATATAGTTCCTAAGTTTGTTGTCAGAGTTGCTACGGATTCGTTTTATATCAATAAAAAATATTCAGGATTGTTGGAAAAATTGAATGTCGGTACTTATGCATCATGGGCGAATGGAGAATAAAACAAGAGGATATATTTGATTATACTGAATCCGCTGGTGTTGAAACAAAAAATATTTATTACAAAAATAATCAAATATCAAAAGTGTCATCAGAACCGTCAGTGGATGATCCCGTAGCTAGACATAAAACAGTTTATCTTAATGGATCAGGATGTTCCGGTAAAACAACTCGTGTGATTGAAATATTTCGGAATTTTGATATGATCATTTCAACCCACACACACACAGACTTGCAAGAGAAATGAGAGAAAGATTAAATCATGCACTTATCACAAATTCTTTCGATGAAAAGGATATAAATGGACTCCTGGTCGAATGGGCGAAAAATACATTCGAAGGATAATTGTTTGGGATGAAATATGCATTGTATTATTAGAAACGCTAAAAATATTTCTTTACGTTATTGACAAAAAAAAACTGCTGTAATAATGTGCGGCGATCATGGTCAACCGTTACCTTTTGTTGGATTGTCTCCACATGATTGGCCGAGGAAATTTATAGACTATTATGAAGAAATAACCGATGATCATAGAGCACTTGATCCAGAGTTAAGAGAGTTTAAGAAATAAATCCGACTACAACCTAATAAATTTCAGCGTGAAATAATGCGTCATGTAATTTCAGAAAGTCCTATTAGCAACTTTTGGAATTTATGGATACCAAATGATTTGATAGTTGCAAGTAGAAAGATAGTTCGTGATACACTTCAGCAACAATTATTTATGTTACATAAAGAAAAAATTTCAAATCTACCCGTACCACTGTCACATCGACCGGTTGATACGCGACGGAAGAATATCGACATTGATATACCAGGATCGTCAGAAAAACAAAATCTTGTGTTAAATGATATTGTTTTAGTTGATGTCAATGTTGTTGAGACGCATTAACTATTGACAAAACTCCGTTGACGCTAGGATACGCAATGACAATTGTTTCATCTCAGGGGTTAACTAGTTTTAATACTCGAGTTTGGATCGTCGATGATGGTCATAGACTTTATAGAAACCAAAGGCGACAACAACAAAGTTGTTGTTGGCGATGTCATTTACAATGATATAGTAAGAAAAAATTAGTTATAAACAATGTGACCAAAAATAAATAAATAAACGCGACTTTGATCTCAAAGCTGAATTTATCGTGACGCTGAAACAACAACATAATTATCATTGTGCGATCTGTAACACAGTAATGTTGTGGAACAATATTCTTAAGAATCCAAGACAATTTACTGTAGACAGAATTAATAGTAAGTTTGGTCATACACGCGAAAATGTAATGCTGACCTGTCTTGAATGTAATCGTCGTCGAGGTGCTAGTTTACAACAGTGAATGCGGTGGTAAATGTATCTTCAGGAATTACTTGTAATTGTTCATGTACAAATCCACGTTGAGGAGCAGTTGAATCTAATCTGTAGAATGCAGGTCTACCCGTGGATCTTACCATGCTGGATATTTTATGTGTCGTTACACTCCAAATAGAATCAGTCTCTTTGGGGTTTTTTTTGCCACCTTCAAATTCACCGGGGTCATATAAATATCTTACATTAACATTACCTAATAGTGGTCGTTTTTAAAAGTCATGTCGTTGTATTGGTACATGTTTTATTTTTTGTACTCGCATTAACGGGTTTCGTGGCAGTTGCACGAGTAATTTCATTATTTAATGCAGCTATCACACTTGATAATCTTACAACCAATTCAGAGATCTC
The DNA here is from genome assembly GCA_028554795.2 of Sinohyriopsis cumingii. Taxonomy (NCBI): domain Eukaryota; kingdom Metazoa; phylum Mollusca; class Bivalvia; order Unionida; family Unionidae; genus Sinohyriopsis; species Sinohyriopsis cumingii. Next base: position 13,509,917 of record CM068840.1, read on the forward strand.
GTATCTTTCTGAATTATTTCCTTTGCATACTGATATCTAAATAAGCACTCAACAAGTGTTCGATTAAATAATTGAACAATTGCCTAATCACGATGAATTGCGGTATGTCCTCGTCTGATTTCGACATTATGTTTTTTTTCCATCAGAGATGATACTACACCAATACATTATTTGCCAGGATCAACTTGTAATAGTTGTGGCCATCGCAAGGGTCCTCGTTGATAAATTCCTTCAAAAGCAGATACAATTTCAGCAGCTGTTTTAGTCGATAATGGTTATGCTTCTTTATTATCTACTTGCAACATCAACAACAGTCAACGCTTATTTGTATGTTAATTGACGTCTTCCAATTTTGATAGTATCGTGTGGTACAAATAAAGCACCAGCCTGATGAACTTCATTAGGAATGCTGACATCAAAATGTGCAAGCTGAATTCTTTCAGGTGGTGGTAGGTCAATTTGCCATATTGCCTGTCGTGCTAACCATTTTTCAGCAGTAGAACGTGTAACATTTTCTGCATCAGCGAGTTTACTAATTGCTGCTCTAACTTTCCAATATCCCCGTGGACTATAATAAATCAATTCCATTATTTCAATAATTGGTTGATTAATTATCGGCTCCGAACAATAATTTACCTTTCATCGCAGACCTTATTACCAATCTAATTAATTTTTCTTTAAAAGATAAATCTTTTATGGAATTTAATGAATGAATTAATTCCACATCTGCAATATGTCTCTTTTATAAATCATTGCTTTTATGCGCAACATCATGAACATGACATGCTTTATCCATTTTATTAATATGATATTCACCAGGTTTTCGTTGATCTTGTTTATCAAGTTGAATATCAAGTCGGGTACCAGGACCGCAATAATTATATCCAGTTTTTCTCCAGGGTATTTAGCCCATGGAGTTCCTGGTAATTTTCCTAATGAAGTAGTAATATCAACACCGATTTTACTGGTAGAAATAAATTTATATTTACTTGTACCACATTTTATACATTTACCGGTAAGTGCATGCTTTTAATTTTTTGTTATTACTGTTGTCAACATACTCGTAGGAGTGTGTGTTCTGCATCGAACACAATATAGATTCATATTATTTATTATATTTCTACAATATGGATGGCACTGATTTCTCAGCGACACGAAAGCAACAGCCAGTAAAACATATTTCAGCATTACCGAATTCTATCAGAATGATTATAATAGGCCGATCTGGGTCTGGTAAAACGCAATTGTTACTTAATTTGATAATGAGATGGCTCAAGTGGGATAAGTTTTATTTTGTTGCACCAGCAGCTGATGATTAGAGATGCTACGATGTACTCAAAGATTTTAATGAAAACGTAAAATTATTAAATGAAGATAGTGACGACATTATTAATTTTATAATTGATATTGATGAAGCACCGTCCGTAGATGAATTATATGGATTTATTAATAATCTTGTAGTATACGACAACGTAATGTGGGACAAGGAATCAAATCCAGCTAGAATATTTTCCATCAAGAAGACAACCATCCCACCAAAATAGCTATAAACAAGTGTAAAGTTGTCTTCAAACCCAAAATCATACCCACCACAACAACTGGCAAAGTAATCCTTGAACTAAGAGAAAGACACCTCTACTAAAAAAACAAGTAACAAACAATACAGACTAGAATAAATCACCATGGTTACAAAAACCACCAAGGAGTAACAATGAAGCTACCAAATTAGGCAATAAAGATGAGCAAGAAAACTTACTAAAACCTGTACTGGTAAACGAAATCAACCAAAAATACCCGGACTATGTTAAAATATATACCGATGGATCAAAAACAAACAACCCACCAAGAACAGCAGCAGCAATAGCCATCCCTGAATTCAATATACAAACGGTATCCAGATTACCTGACTATTGCTCCATTTACACAACTGAATTCTGGGCTATACTTGAATCACTACAATGGACCAAAGACAACCAAATACCTAAAGCAGTCATTATAAGCGATTCCCTAAGCGTTATCAAATCGATCCAAAATCGCAATACACACTCTAGGGAACAATTCCTCGACAGAGCATGCCAATTAATAGACGATATCACCACAGCACATCAATTAGTCGAGCTCATGTGGATTCCGTCGCACACTGGAATCTCTGGCAACGAAACAGCAGACAAAGTTGCACAAACCAAACTAGGAGATCAAAACTCCATCAAGCTTAACTACAGCTCTACAGAAGCACTAAGCCTCGCACAAACATATATAGACCAAAAATGGCAAGATTTTTGGAACTCCTCCACAAAAGGTAAAAAGCACCATGAAACCCAAAAAACGTAGTTAGGAACATACAGCTACCTAAGAGTACCTATTTAGAACAGAAAACCATAAACAGGATAATAACTGGAAAAACTAAACTAGCAAGCAGTTTTGGAAGGTTTATAGGACCCAAACCAGCAACCATTAACTGCTTTAACTGCCACACCACCGAAGATCTACACCACGTATTCAATATATGCCCAAAATATCAACCAGCTAGGAAAATATTTATCAAAAACCAAAAAGAGATTGGATCACAACACACATACCCAGAGTTACTTATGGACTCTAAAAAAAATAAACAATCAGCATATAAAAATATAAATAAATTCATAGACTCAGCAGGACTTAGGAACAAAATATAATTACTATCCCCACAAAACCAAAAGACCTAGTAACTAGCTAAATAAATTTAGAAGCCCCCATGTAAAAACCCATAACATATCATTCAATTTTGCAAAACTATTAATAAAATAATTCACTTACAAAGCACCTATCAAAAACTAAGGAAACCGCAAAATCGGATGTCCTAGATGTCCTTAACGAACCGAATAATCGGCTAGGACTCCAGTCTCTTGCTAAATAAAGTATAAATAAAATTCAATCTCTAAAAATATTAATAAATAAATAACTTAAAGAGGCAATATTTAAAACTTATAAATACCATAACGTAGGAAGCATACACTAAACACCTCGACTAGTAATACCATAATAACCTTGAAAATCTCTCTTCATACATGATTTCTACTAACAACCTCTATAAACAGCATAGACCCCCCCCCTTTTTTTTTAAAGAACATTTTGAAAAGAAAAAAAACGCAAGAAACACCAGGCAAATGCAACAAGAAACCAGCGATGTGAAACAACCAGGATCGTTCCCGAGCTCTCCTTCCCACTAATGACAGCCAACCATTCAACTGTAAGGGACCTTTATGGACCCACCGATTGAGGCCAACTATCAGGGTTCCTTGAATCCATAAAAGTCTGGGGGAGGTGGCACCATTCCCTTTCCCAGGAACAACTAGCAGGCTGCGGTGCAGTCAGAAAAAAGTGGCACATGCACAATTGTGCACACGCCACTATAATTAAACTGAACAACAACAAAAGGTACGCATAAAAATACTGATGTGATTTATGTTACTCAACGGTATAAACAAATACCTAAAGTGATCACAGATAACTGTAATATTTTAGTTGTCTTTAATGGAGTTGATACACATACTCTGATAAATATTCATCAAACTTTGTGCAGCGGAGATATGGATAGAATCAGATTTAGAAATTTCTTTTCAAAAGCACAAACTAACCCACACTGATTTATAACAATAAATTTACATGATCCTCGATTGCGATATCGTATAGGCCTTGATAAAAGTTTTGGTTGATCTAATTATAGCAGCAGACAGAGTGCGACCTCAATGAAACGTCCTGTGGGTAAACGAAAACGTGTATACTTTTTTTTATAAAACACTAACGACAACGATAAAGTAACAAAATAAACTAACCCCCAAGACAGACTCTGGGAAAGAGACTCTCGGTAGGTTAAAGGCTTCGGTTTAGCATTAGTGACCTTATTTTTTTCATTTTCGTAGGAAGCTTTATTTTTTCAAAAATGACGTTCCAGCAAAAGGTCTGTTCACCCTATCTACTGCTAATACACAAAAAAGTGATTTCTAAGCATATCTTCAACAACCAATTGACTGAAATTGAAAATATAAGCCATTTAAATAAAACTGTTGACAAACGCGAGAGTGTAGTTGTCTAGACGGACAGAAGTAGACTGAAAAAACATGGAATTTTGTCCATCACATACGGTATCACTGTCAAATGTGTATTCATCACGTTTAACAATTTCCTTGCAGCAAGAGTTATCAATGACATATCATCAAAACTAAAACTGACAAGAAAATAAAGAATGAAGAAAAAAAAAACATTAAGTGGCAAATATTGTCCCATGTGACGTTGATCCAACATTCCATTTAAATCATCTATGTATATATAAAATAACAAAGGAGAAAAAACAACTCCCTGCATCATTCCATTGGTTGCATGGATTACATTCAATACTGCACTTCCGACAGTGCACACAGTACAACTGTTTGCCTTACCAGATTAATAGGATATGACCTATATAGTTATTTAGTAACTTTGTAAAGAAGTGTCTAATACTTTATTTGTGTCTAAAAAAATGCTAACACCATGTTCTAAACTCTAGAAAATGGTCAAGTTTCTTTAAAAGTAAATTAAGTCTGAAACTGGATTGATTAACAGAATGTGGGACTTCTTATGGACGTAGTACAATACATGTACACTGATCTATTTTAAGAATTATTGTTGTAAGAGTTTTATATATATATATATATATATATATATATATATATATATATATATATATATATATATATATATATATGATTATGCCTATGATCAAATTTTCACCTCAGACAAGTTGGAAACCACCTCAAATACGCAGATTCAGTTATATGAGATATACTAAAATCAAAACAAATATAACTGCAGTTCAATCACTTCCCTCCATGCCATTTCCTTTTATATTTAGATCCTTTTATTACATTATTCCAACAACAAAGAAATTACTTTAAAAAAATAAAATTTCTCTAATCATAACAATCACAGCGTTTATAAGACTGTGCAAGTGTACAAATCCGCATCCATGGATCTACCTGCAAATCCAAGTACTGCATGTGTTTGATCCAAATTGCATGTACTATCACATTCTTTGTTTCTTTCTTTCTCTGCTGGTAAAGTCATAATTAACATAGCTATCACTAATGATATCAGTATTATTTCAGCATCAAAAATGTAAACATTCAAACATTTCATTATCATGAATAAAACCCACAAGGCTTGAAAAATGCGTTTCAATGTGTTCATTAGTTTTAATTATTGTGATAACAGTTATCAGAGCGTCAATAACAACTTGAATCCTTGTCTAAATCTTACAACACTCAATATTACTGACAGGTATACAGGTATTTACTGTGTTTTAATGGCACACCTGCAGAACAATAGCTATATAGTACCAGTCAAAATTAAAGTTTGAAGTTAAAGTTGTCAAGTTTAAAAGAAGTTAAGCAAGTTAAAAAGTTTTAAAAAGTTTAAAAGTTAAGTTAAAATGTTTTTTTTAAGTTAAAAAGTTAAAAAAGTTTTAAAAAGTTACAAAAGTTAAGTTACAAAGTTTTTAAAAAAGTTAAAAAGAACTGTTTAAGCAGATAGATAGTCCTAAATAAACATAAACAATTAGTCCTACAATAAAAAGGTACAGATATTATAATTCTTTAAAAGGGGTTATAAAAATAAGAGATACTTGTAAAAAATATTTTTTTAAATCATTTGAGTTTAAACTTGTTATAACTTTTTTAAAGTCCTGTAGTGTAATAGGTGGTGCATCATCATATGGTGTTTTCATCAAGTTCATATTGTATAACTTATGTCTTTGAAAGGTTCAAAAAGTTTCAATACATTATAGCTGCAATTTAAATAAAAATGTCACATCATTAAGATGCACAGAAAATGAAAAAGTTGTTTAACTGAGTGAAAAAATGAGAACTTGTTTACAAAAAGTGGGATCAGATCACCATGAAAGTCTATTAAGATGCTTCATTTAGCTTAAAGACAAGGAATGAATAATGAGAGGAAAAAGAAGGAAAAAAAGCAAATATTGCCCTTAAAAAACCCTCATACACATCCTAATTAAAAGTGTTTATTTTTATTCCTTGATCCGCTCCTGTCAATATATTCAAATTTCTCCTTTATATATATATATATATATATATATATATAGATATATATATATATATATATGAAAATGCAAAATTAACAGCAATCTCAAAATTAACAGCAATCTCAAAATTAATTACCTAAAAATTAACAAATATATCAAAATCAATAACTATCTCTACTGGCTTCAGAAATTAATGCTCATCATTTGTCGCAAATTTTAATGTTAAAATATGCCAAAATTAATATAACATTAACTCAATTTGAGATTCTACTTTTATTCTGATAATGTCTAATGCATAAAAATCATCAACAAAGTAAAGGAAGCATAGAAATTTGGATGAAATCCATATAAAATATGTAGACAATATAACATTGGAATAAACTAATACAGGGGTGGGCAAACTACGGCCCGAAGGCCACATGCAGCCCGTCATGGGTTTTCATGTGGCCAAGAAACAAGTCATCATTTGCACTGACTCTGTTTATGTTACTCTGTTTATAAAATAAAGGTGCTTCTTTCGAAGTTTAAGTTTTCAAATATTAACAACATATTAACAACTGAAAATTAATTAGATGTTACTTAGAAAAACCTTTTGTTTTTGCTATTTCAAATATTAATTATTTTACTTAATGAACTATGCAGCCCGCGATGAGGTGTAAATTTGTGTATGCAGCACTTGCACTGGAAAGTTTGCCCACCTTTGAACTAATAGAATAAAAGAGCATGTTACAAAGACCTTATATGAAGCATTTACTTCATCCATGTTTGATTTGAAGAAATATCAGAATCATTCGATTCTTTTCTGATGAAAATAAAGTTTTGTGTTGCAACTATTTGAATTAATGGAAACGTTTTCAATGAAATGAGATTTACCTTTTTTTACGGAAGAAATTATTTTTTTTTAAAACTAGAAGGGAGATAACTTTGAACAGCATATAACTTCATACACTTAGAAGATATTTGATTTACAATTCCAACAAGCAAATACATTTCTGAGCCATGTAGATATCCGTCTGGTTCAGGACAAGCATTGGGGCAAGGCAATCGAGCCATGTAGATATCTAATTCAGGGCAAGCATTAGGGCAAGGCAATCGAGCCATGTAGATATCTGTCTAGTTCAGGACAAGCATTAGGGCAAGGCAATTAAGCCATGTAGATATCTGTCTAACTCAGGACAAGCATTAAGGCAAGGCAATCGAGCCATGTAGATATGTCTAATTCAGGGCAAGCATTAGGGCAAGGCAATCGAGCCATGTAGATATCTGTCTGGTTCAGGACAAGCATTAGGGCAAGGCAATCGAGCCATGCAGATATCTAATTCAGGACAAGCATTAGGGCAAGGCAATCGAGCCAGTAGATATTCTGTCTAGTTCAGGACAAGCATTAGGGCAAGGCAATCAAGCCATGTAGAGATCTGTCTAATTCAGGACAAGTATTAGGGCAAGGCAATCAAGCCATGTAGATATCTAACTCAGGACAAGCATTAGGGCAAGGCAATCAAGCCATTTAGTTATCTGTCTGGTTCAGGACAAGCATTAGGGCAAGGCAATTAAGCCATGTAGAGATCTGTCTAATTCAGGGCAAGCATTAGGGCAAGGCAATCAAGCCATGTAGATATCTGTCTAGTTCAGGACAAGCATTAGGGCAAGGCAATCAAGCCATGTAGTTATCTGTCTGGTTCAGGACAAGCATTAGGGCAAGACAATTGCCTTAGGCCCAGCACCTTTGCAGCCCCTTGTTTCATATGTACGGCATACTATGTTGGCTGGAACCTGCTGCCAGCTTGGTGCCTTTAGGCCTTGCAAACTAAAAGGCAGGGCCTGTTCTGGTTAGATATAATACTTTTTAATACTTTGACTGTTGAACAGAACTTGTATCCCTTATACGATTCTTTCTGCCATTAATGTGAACTTTAAGATCTCAAAAAAGGATCTCACTTCATAGTTTACTCCAATGTTTATAGAGTTTTACAAGATTCTGTACTTGCAAAATATGCATCCATTTGCTTCTCCTTCAGCCATGATCCACTACAGCCTCTTGGTAGGTCCCTGAGGGTAAGAGAACTCCACCAAAGACATATGACAGATATGTGCAATTATCTGTGCATGCCCCAATAAGGTTTGGGTTATAACCAAGTACATGTATACATGGTTAAAAGGTTGGGTTATAACCTGTAAGTGTATACATGGTTAAAGGGTTGGGTTATAACCCAGTTAATGTATGCATGGTTAAAGGGCTGGGTTATAACCCAGTAAGTGTATGCATGGTTAAAGGTTGGGTTATAACCCAGTAAGTGTATGCATGGTTAAAGGGTTGGGTTAAAACCCTGTAAGTGTATGCATGGTTAAAGGTTGGGTTATAACCCTCTAAGTGTATGCATGTTTAAAGGTCGAGTTATAACCCAGTAAGTGTATGCATGGTTAAAGGTTGGGTTATAACCCAGTAAGTGTATGCATGGTTGAAGGGTTGGGTTAAAACCCTGTAAGTGTATGCATGGTTAAAGGTTGGGTTATAACCCTCTAAGTGTATGCATGTTTAAAGGTCGAGTTATAACCCAGTAAGTGTATGCATGGTTAAAGGTTGGGTTATAACCCTTAAGTCTATGCATGTTTAAAGATAGAGGTATAACCCTGTAAGTGTATGCATGGTTAAAGGGTTGGGTTATAACCCAGCAAATGTATGCATGGTTAAAGGCTGAGTTATAACCCAGTATGTGTATGCATGGTTAAAGGGTTGGGTTATAACCTAGTAAGTGTATGCATGGTTAAAGGTTGGGTTAAAATCCAGTAAGTGTATGCATGGGGTTTAAGGGTTGGTTTATAACCCGTAAGTGTATGCACAGTTAAAGTTCCTGGCTTAGGGATGAAACCTAACATATCACATATCTTGTAGTGGCAAATCCTGCTCAAGTTACTTCACTACACTGGACAACAAACATATCACATGTCTTATAGTGGCAAACCTTGCTCAAGTTACTTACATTACACTGAAGTACACGTACATCACATTAGTGGCAATCCTTGCTTAAGTTACTGAACAACACACAGAACTACAAGTACATCACAGTCTTAATGTAGCGGCAATCCTTGTTCAAGTTAGTTTACAATACCCTACAAAGGATGGAAGTTAGGGGTTAGTGGGGAATTACAGGTATGTACATTAATTGAACACAGTACATGCAATATTTCTATTTTATTACATACATATATTTGTTAGTGCACAAAATATGCTGCATCAATGATATTAGAAAGATATTAACATAAACTTCAACCAAATATGAAATATTATGCTTTAGTTAAAAGATTATATACTGATATCACTTTGTGACTTTTTTTAGGAAGAGTATCATCAATTAATCATGTACACCAGTCTGGACACTTTAAAAATGTATGCCTTTTAAGGACTGGCAAATGCTAACACTTATGTTGCTGATATTGTTCATAGAAGGAGTAAAGCACAAATGGCTAGTAATATGTAAACATCAGATTAATATTCCAGTATAAAATACAGCTGACACAAGCGTCAATAGTTAACATCAATCTTTTTGAATGAAATCAATTTTTAAATAAAATGTAAGTATGCTATATTAGTCTACATATAAAAAATCCAAGGACAATTTAAAATGAGTCATTTCCTTATAAATTAAAGGCCATGGAGGTACCATATAGCATATTTAACTCAAAGCCATACGGAATATTATACATAGCATATTTTACAGAAAGGCCAAGGGGAGACAATATACAGCATATTTAACACAAAAGCCAAGGGGAGACAATACAGTACAGCCTGTCTTGAAAAACCACCCCTTCTGCCAACAAATTATGCTCTCTCAAATCAGGTCATAACACTATAAAATCATCCTGTGTTTTGACAACCTGGTCTCTCACAGCTATGGTCTTTCAAAGCAAGTTTTACTATACATATCAGTTTAATCTGAAAATCCAAGGAGAAAAATATGTTATATTTAAATGACAATCCACGGGGGGAACATATCAAATTTAACTAAAAATCCAAGGAGATACAATAATATATTAAATGCAAAGACCAAGGAGATACAATATACATGATATTTAACCAAAAGGCCATGGAATACAATACACATCATATAAAAACCGAAAGGTCAAGGGAATAAAATACACATCATATTTAACTGAAAGGCCATGGAATACAATACACATCATATAAAACTGAGGCTAAGGGAATACAATACACATCATATTTAATTGAAAGGCCATGGAATACAATACACATCATATTTAACTGAAAGGCGAAGGGAATACAATACACATACTATATAAATGGAAAACCAAGGGAATACAATACACATATTTAGCTTCAAGGCCATGGAATACAATACACATCATATTTAATTGAAAGGCCATGGAATACAATACACATCATATTTAACTGAAAGGCGAAGGGAATATAATACACATACTATATAAATGGAAAACCAAGGGAATACAATACACATATTTAACTACAAGGCCATGGAATACAATATACGTCATATTTAATTGAAATTCCATGACACTGTAAGTCTACACAGATCTGATGATCCACTGTTTTCAAAGACAGACAAGTCAGAGGGAAAACTCAGCCTTCAAACTTTGTTCGTATTATACAAGATTACCTTCCTTATTATACAGGATTATCTCCCTTTCATTTTGGCCACATCCATGTACTTAAAAAAACTTGATTAACTCTCTTTCCTTGTTGCTTCTATCCAGGTACTTCAAAATGAAATGGATTAAATCTCTTTCTCTCTGAGCGAAATCAAACTAGCACATATCTCTTGTGATAACAGCTAGAAGTGACATGTTTTCAGCATACAAGTCTACACTTCACAGGATTTTGTGTTGACTTACATTCTGCATGCTATATTCTATTTAAATGGATACAAAATAAATGAAATATGTATCAGAATGATTTATTTTACAAATAAATTTTCACACACAGGTTATAAAAAAATACTTATCACAGTACAAATCTTATAAATGTTTGCAATTAATTTACAAATATAGAAGCTGATATGATTTTTCAAAAACAAAAAATATACAAGTATTATTGCTGCTATTGCTTATGTTTTTTATACAAATTTAAGAAAAATTGCATTTCAAAAGTCAAGTAAATATTGATCAAAGACAGAACTGATTATGTCATTTAACATGGTCATGTTTCATTAGAACATTATCTCATGACAACTGTATTTTCCCTTTTTAAAAGCATTATGAATTATATGAATGTATACATTTAATATACCACCTATAACATAAATTACTGTGCACTGAATTCTCACAAGTGACATAAATTACTGTAGATTTAATGTATCACCTGTGACAGAAAATGTAGCAGCCTTGGTAATTTTACAAATTCTGAAATTTAACTTTCTGACTACCTTATTCCAATGGATCTTGCAAATACAGTGTGAACATAACATCAATTTTTTATTTTGCTTTTTAATCTGTTACACCCTAATGATTACAGTAGGCTAAGCGATAGCTCAGAAATCATCCCCAATAATAAACCAGGCAGGCCTTAACCCAGAAATCATCCCCCAATAATAAACCAGGCAGGTCTTAACTCAGAAATCATCCCCCAATACTAAACCAGGCAGGCCTTAACTCAGAAATCATCCCCCAATACTAAACCAGGCAGGCCTTAACTCAGAAATCATCCAACTGTAACATTCAGATCATGTTTATTACACCCCAATGGGACTGCTCTGATGGCCTATTGGTTAGAGTGTCCAGCTCAGATGCGGGAGGTCACGGATGCAAACCCTGGCTGAGTCATACCAAAGACTTATAAAAATGGTACAAACATGCCTCACTAGGTGCTCAGCATTAAGAGGTTAGTGTTAGGACTGGTCAGCCTGGTGTCAGGATAATGTGACTGGGTGGGACATCATGCTACATGCCTGCAGAATGATGCCCCAGTTGCATAACATCAGTGCAGACATTGTAGCAATATGACTGAAAAATTGTTGAAGCTAAGTTAAGAATCCAAAATCACACACACACCCACCCCAATGGTTATAATAGGATAAGCCTTAGCTCAGAAATCATCCCAGTCACACCTGGATCATGACTATTACACCCCAATGGTTATAGTAAGATAAGCCTTAGCTCAGAAATCATACCCTAATGGGTACAGCAGGCTGGGCCTTAGCTCTGAAATCATACCCCAAAGGGTACAGCAGGCTGGGCTTTAGCTCAGAAATCATGCCCCAAAGGATATAGCAAGCTAGGTCTTAGCTCAGAAATCATGCCCCAAAAGGTACAGCAGGCTAGGTCTTAGCTCAGAAATCATGCCCCAAAAGGTACAGCAGGCCAGGCCTTAGCTCATAAATCATGCTGCAAAAGGGAACAGTAGGCTAGGTCTTAGCTCAGAAATCATGCCCCAAAGGGTACAGCAGGCCAGGCCTTAGCTTAGAAATCATGCCCCAAAGGATACAGCAGGCTAGGTCTTAGCTCAGAAATCACCCAACTGTAATGCTTGGATCATGTCTGTTACACTCTAATGAATACAACATGCTAAGCCTTAGCTCAGCAACCACTGTAAACTGTAACATGTATATTATTCTAATGAGTAAATGCAGGCATGGCCTTAGCTCAAAAATCACCCAACTGTAACATTTAAATCATGCGTATTACACTGAATGGGTTATCAGGCTAGGCCTTAGCTCAGAAATCATCCAACTGTAACATTTAAATCATGCGTATTACACTGAATGGGTTATCAGGCTAGGCCTTAGCTCAGAAATCATCCAACTGTAACATTTAAATCATGCGTATTACACTGAATGGGTTATTAGGCTAGGCCTTAGCTCAGAAATCATCCAACTGTGACATTTAAATCATGCGTATTACACTGAATGGGTTATCAGGCTAGGCCTTAGCTCAGACATCATCCAACTGTAACATTTAAATCATGTGTATTACACTGAATGGGTTATCAGGCTAGGCCTTAGCTCAGAAATCATCCAACTGTAACACTTGAACATGTAACTCATTCAGAGCCTGCATTACTGCAAAATCCTTTATGTCTTTTAAATTATATACACTGTTTACATGTGTTGTTGTTGTTGTTGTTGTAGGGTTTAACGCCATTTTTCAGCACACGATAGGCTATACATGGCGGCCAGTATTAATGGTGGAGGAAGAACCCGGGAAATCCCCAGAAAGAACCACCGACCCTCGAGAAGCTACTGGCAAGCTTTCTCACATACCCACATTAGCCGAATCCGAGACTCAAACGCACGCAGACAGAGGTGAGATGGCAGTGATAAGTAACGGAGAGCACTTTAGACCACTCGGCCACTCGGGGCCCCGTTTACAGGTGTCACCTATGCACTGATATTCTGAATGCACTATACACTGGTAAACATACAAGTGAAATCGTAGATAACAACACATCCAAGGAAAATGAAGACTTTCCTCCTAAAATAAACTACAAACATTTCACCAACAAGCTTCAAGTAATTCATCTGGTGATATTTATGTAACCAGCAAAGGTTATGACATGTTAACTGTATATGTAGATATGGTTAGCAGCTTGGCACCTTGACTGGTATCTAACACCACTGAATATGTTCTCATATCCCCAAGGTGACTTGCATGTACAAGCATGGTCTAAGAACAACCTTTGGACAAATCCTGAAATTATCTTGTACACCTATGTACAGTCTGACAAAAACTAATGGAAGGGTCACCAACATAATTCGTACATGTATGCATAATCTGACAACCCATGGAAAGGTCCCCAAGTTGATTTGTACATATATGTACAGTCTGCCAATAACCTATGGAAGGTCCCCAAGTTGATTTGTACATGTATGTACAGTCTGCCAATAACCCAAGGAAAGGTTCCCAAGTTGATCTGTACATGCATGTACAGTCTGCCAATAACCCAAGGAAAGGTTCCCAAGTTGATTTGTACATGCATCATCATTACAGTCTACCAATAACCCATGGATAGGTCCTCAATTTGATTTACACATGGATACAGTCTGATGCCAACCACAGAAGGGTGATTAAGTTAACTTGTACATCTATGGAGTCGGATGCCAACCCATGGCAGGGTCCCCAATTTGACTTGTATGTATATGGAGTCTGATACCAAACCATGGAAGTGTCCCTGTGTTGACTTGAATATTTATGCAGTCTGATGACAATCCATGGAAGGAGGTACAAGCTCATGTCATTTTCAAAGACTGGTCAGATGACTCCTCTGACCCTTGAACTTTATTATCAGCATATTTCAAGTTATGTGATTAACTTGCATGTCAAATCAGATAATATTTCATGCAAAGGAAAGTACAGCCATATTCAAAACTTTCTAATCAACTGCAAAATCTGTACCCATGACATTAAACTTTGATTATTTTAATTATTAATATCTAAAAGATGGTCTTTGTTCCCTGGTAAATTTCTTTGCAAATTAATGATAAGTTATGCAAACAGAAAAAATATTAATGGCAAAAATAGAATAAAATTTAAACCCAATATATCTATCTCTGTGTGTGTGTGTGTAACATGCACTGGCTGTATGTATTAATGAACAGATAAATGGGAATTATGACAGGTGTATGTCATTTGTAACATTCTCTAACAAAATTATAAAAATAAACACATTAATGTGGGGTAAACTATGACCTACCAAATCAAATGATCTTGATAGCATTTTTTGGGAACAAAATATAAATAATATACTTTCAATTATATCTGGGATATTTACACTATTCCATAAAAAAGGCTGGGTAAACTAATTTCCCTGTTTTGGGGAACAAACATTATTATCAATGTCACAAGCATATACTGTGTTAAGAATTTTCCTTCCCAATGAACAGAGCTGTGGAGAGGTTTTCTTTTAAGCTAGGTAAATCAATCTTACATATGTGTGTACAAGTTAATGCATATGCCCATGTGAACATTGTTATTTATAATGTTTCCTCTATGCTGGACAAGTCCATCTAAGTTTATGGAAGACAACGTACTGTACTAGTACCATCAGCAATGCATTATGTAACATGCAAACTGTACATAGTATGTAACATGCAAACTGTACATAGTATGTAACAAGCAAAATGTACATAGTATGTAACATGCAAACTGTACATAGTATGTAAATGCAAACTGTACATAGTATGTAACATGCAAACTGTACATATTATGTAAATGCAAATGTACATAGTATGTAACATGCAAACTGTACATAGTAACATGCAAACTGTACATAGTATGTAACATGCAAACTGTACATAGTATGTAAATGCAAATGTACATAGTAACATGCAAAATGTACATAGTATGTAACATGTAAATGTACATATTATGTAACATGCAAACTGTACATATTATAGCCATGATCAGATACTTTTGCATGCTTTGGGAAAGTAGATTCCTCCTTGCCTCTTTGGATAAGATGGGTAAAATCAGAGGATTCCAACCAGTAAGTTGAGATGATTCTTCTCTACCTCTGTGAGATGACTAAATTTAACCACAGATTTCTACCAGCAGATTGGTGAGCTTCATCCATGACACAAATCTTGTATCTTCCTCAGGTCAAATTCTATCAATACATACAATTGAACGTTGTCTATCAATCTATGCAACTTAACGTTGTCTATCAATCTATGCAACTTAATGTTGTCTATCAATCTATGCAACTTAACGTTGTCTATCAATCTATGCAACTTAATGTTGTCTATCAATCTATGCAACTTAATGTTGTCTATCAATCTATGCAACTTAATGTTGTCTATCAATCCATATAACTGAATGTTGTCTATTAGTTCATACAACTGAGTGTTGTCTATCAATTCACACAACTAAGTGTTGCCTATCAATTCATACAACTAAGTGTTGCCTATCAATTCGTATAACTAAGTGTTGCCTATCAATTCATACAACTAAGTGTTGCCTATCAATTCGTATAACTAAGTGTTGCCTATCAATTCATACAACTAAGTGTTGCCTATCAATTCGTATAACTAAGTGTTGCCTATCAATTCATACAACTAAGTGTTGCCTATCAATTCGTATAATTAAGTGTTGCCTATCAAATTCATATAACTAAGTGTTGCCTATCAATTCATACAACTAAGTGTTGCCTATCAATTCATACAACTGTTGCCTACCAATTCACACAACTGCTGCCTACCAATTCACACAACTAAGTGTTGCCTATCGATTCATACAACTGAGCATTGTCTATCAATTCATTCAACTAAGTGTTGCCTATCAATTCACACAAATGAATGTAGTCAATCTGAATGCATCCAGTCAACTCTTGCTTCACCAAGATCATTCCCAGCTGTTGTAGAAATAGTCTTTTATTGTAAAGATAATGTCTTTAATTTAGAGGAACTATCATTATTGTCTAATTGCTGTCAAACCAAATCATAGTCTATTACAGAACCAAACCCTCCCCACCCTGCCATTAAAAAAAAGCATAAGAATTTTCCAGATACAGGAGGAATTTAATGATGAACTAAAGATAGAGACTGGAAAAATAACTTGCAATATTGTACATAGCTGTTTTCTTGGTGTTTTTCTTTCAACAGAAATAAGCATGAATAATAATCCAAAATGGACTTGGATGAACAAGACGAGTGAATCAGAAATATAAAGTACACTTCATATATACTTTCTCCTATTTTTAAAACTCATATTTTTCTTCAGAAAATTAAAGGTTTTGCTAACATCCTCTGGCACATTCCCCACATAAGTAAAATCTCAATGACTCATCAGGTTGTTGTAATGAACAACATTTGAAGAACATATACAGACCTGTTATTCGGAAAATGCTGTTACAGGGAATATTTTGCTACCATAAAACCATATGGTAAAGGTAACTTGTAATAAGCAATCACATGTTTTAAACAGCCAGTTGTTCCGAGTTCAATGCTGTAATGAGTGTTGACAGTGCATTTTATAAAAAGACAAATCAGGTGTGTATTCTAATTGCCCTTGATGTGAGTACAGTTCTCACTCTTTGTAAAGCTCTACTGTAATAATTCATACACTATCCATCCATAAAACCTGTTTGCTTTGTCATCTCAATGTCTGTTTACATAAAAAAGTCAGCGGATACTTTTGAAAATTCAAATAAATAGTTACATTTAAATATATAAAAACCCAAACAATAATTAATAAATGTTTACAAATATATAAATCATACAATAAATGCAAACAATGCCTGGGGATTATAAGCATTGTGCGATGAGTTTGCACAATTAGCCAATCTGAAATATGCTTTCAAAAGTAACATCACATGTGATTGGATGAATAAAGCTTTCTAAAGTAACATCACTTGTGATTGGATAAAAAAAAAATCTCAAGCTCAGGAGATTTATTATTTCCATGCATAACCAACAAATAAACAAGAAATAAGAATTGTACTTGTACATGTATCAATTTCAGAGGCATAGTCAAGCAATTATTTGATAAATGCCCTTATTCACAACAATCCTGACATAATCAAAAGTACATGTATCAATTTCAGAGGCATCGTCAAGCAATTATTTGATAAATGCCCTTATTCACAACAATCCTGACATAATCAAAAGTACTCTTTTACCCAGAAACACCTAAACAAAATGCCTGTCAGTAAACATAAAAATTATACTCAGAATAAAGGTCACCAGAAAAATGTAAAATTTCAAGTATGCTGAGAAAACAATGCTAACCTAAATTTGAACAATTGTACTGTCAATCTAACCATTAGTGTCAAGTAGAAGTTCATATAACGTTAAAAGATTGTATTTTGATTTCTCTTCTACATTGTGGTTGTTTATATTTGCATATATCTAGTTCACTAACTAATATTTTGACACAAGACCTTATTCATTACAATTTTGACATAATCAAATGCATCCTTTTTTCAACATGGAGTATAGCTTGAAGCACCTG
The DNA here is from genome assembly GCA_028554795.2 of Sinohyriopsis cumingii. Lineage (NCBI taxonomy): Eukaryota > Metazoa > Mollusca > Bivalvia > Unionida > Unionidae > Sinohyriopsis > Sinohyriopsis cumingii. Next base: position 13,527,888 of record CM068840.1, read on the forward strand.
GCCCCAGTCCAGAAACTGCACACCTATCAGTGAACCCCAAAATTAAATTTGGTCCAAATTTGAGCAAACAAATTGAAGCAAATTTTAAAAATGTTTTCATGGTCATTCAATCCATCATTGTAAAGTCGCTATTAAATTGGCTATTAATGGCAAAGTTATCTATGAAGATATTCTTGAAAGTATAGTCCAATTTAACTTTTCTTTTCAAGATGTTTAGATGGGAACAATAACAAATGTATTAATTACTGTTAAGTTGCCACTCAATTACAATGAACAACAGTGCTAATATACCTGTTGGAATGAACAACAATGTTAAAATACCTATTGCAATGAACAACTATGTTAATATACCTGCTGGAATGAACAACAGTGTTAAAATACCTGTTGGGACTAATGTGAAAGTTTCAAAGTAAAGTGCTGCATCATAAAATACTATTTTCAACATTCAATAAAATAACAATTTCGGCCTGCATTCAAAACTATTTTTGGCAGGAGTTTCAACAATGAACCTCAAAATATGATATCAGGTGTAAATCCTTATTTCATTGGGATTCAATCTTGAGAAATCATTTTACTGCATTTCTTTGTTTTGCTGTTTACTATTTTAATTGAAAAATCAGGCTGACAGCACCCCATGAACCTGAGTGATATCTGTAATGTGATCGAGTCCGACTATAAAGATGGCACTGTATAAGTGTACTGGCATATTAAGTTTGTCTTGTTTTGTGGAGTGCAAATTGGTCATTCAGATATTGAAAAGCACCGTACACAGTAACAAGAGCATAATCATGAGCATTGCCTGCCATAAATTGCGGCAGAAGTGCTATGACAAGATTCAAATGAGCATATAAATGATGCATGAGTTCGGGATTCATGCGTATGAGGAGAATTATAATAGTCGTCAATAAATCATCAGACATCACAGGAGACGAATCGCCATTTTTCTCTCTAATTCCCCTCAGCTGTTCCTCCGTGTAACGTATAGCTTTTGTGATGTGGCGCAGCTTTTTGAAGATTGATGCACTGGAAGTCATTTTGGAGAAGAAACCTTCAAATTTGTCAAAATTTGCAACAAAGTTTTGATACATGGGTGACACAGATGAATAGGCTGGGATATCACCATTTTCATTAAAGACAACAGTGTCATAACGATGTGGCCGGTGGAGAACATTGTCTTGTTGTCTAGTACGCGTGGGAAACCTCATCTCCACATAAATCTTCTCACCATTAACATCAGTCACCTTAATTTCATCAGTGCGACTTGGACAGTTTTTCTGTTGCATATTTTGGGACTGGCTATGATTTGTTAACCTCATCTGTACGTATGCATCTTCTTCAGTAGGATAGGAAAGATTTTGCACTTCTCCACAGTTACCTTGACAATCTGAGGATTCATCCATTTTATTGAAATTTCCATGAAAGCTGTCAGTCTCATTTACTCCAGTGAGAATTCCCTGAGAGTCAGGTGATTCACTCAGTCCCACACTGTTTTCTAGAAATTCTGAGGATTCACTTCCTTCACTGGAATTTATCTGAACTTCAATATCCTGGTTCTGCTCCAAAGGGCTATTCTCAAAAAATTCTGGCATATCTTCACAATCACGATCCGCATATTCATACAATGCATTCAAACTACATTTCCTGAGACGTAGGCTTCTTTGACTCTCATGGTGCCAATCATCTTCAGATCGAGGAGGGTGTTTCACCATAGTTTCCTTCTCATTCAATGACCCAGTCTCCTGCTCCAGGATATGAACTGAAGAAACTTTTGTCTGTGCAATCAGTTTTTGAACAACTGTATCATCAATTCCAATGTCTGCAAGTGTTACATGAGCAAGCCACTTCCTCAAACTTTGAATATTTGATTCAAACTTTATAATATATAATTCAGCCAGTTTTGGCATCAACTTCTCTGCAACTCGTTTTTCATAGATGATGTACATCTTGTTGACCAGTGTCCTGGGAATCTTGTCATTTTCACTGGTGATTTCAACAGCAATATCCTTCGACATTTCTATCAAGTTCTCCATGATGCTTTTTGTGATTCCTTCCAATGCTTCCTGTGGTATACCCTGAGATAAAGCCAAGGAATCTATACGTGAACTGATACTGCTGCGTGAAATCACACTTTGGGAATCATAAGATCGACGGCATTGTGAGGCACGCCCCATAATGTTAAGAAGTTGTACTGATGTTGGAGTTACTGGAAGACCACACTCCGTATTCTTGTCTGGATCCATGCAAGTTCCAGTCTCTTCCTCTGCTTTTGTGGCATCCACTCCACCAAACATATTTCTCTCAGCAATGACTTGCTGACATTTATCAATTATAGAATCACAAAATTTCTCAAACTTAGACTGGAAGCCATCATGATTTAGGTCAAACAGATTCTGAACCTTTTCTTCAAGAGTCAGCCATTCTGTTGGCCTTTGATTCTGATCTAAAATATCTGTGTCAATCTCATTACTGCCTAGTTTATGATGATACCCAACACTCTCTCCTTCTACATTTAGTTCTTCCATTGTTATATATATTGCTTCCCTGACAGAATGCATTTTCAATTTACTCAACAACAACTCATGAATATCTGATATGTCATTCTGATAGCGTCGACTTATCTCAACATAGATCTCCTGAAATAACGTACTGTCCTGTGTTTTCTTGGGTAATTTTCTTTTCTTCCTTTTAACATGTGGTCGGCCTATCACATTTTTTATTGTCTCTCGTACTGTCTGTAATTTGGAAATTTCATCATGTTCCAGATCTCTTTTTTTTCGGATGTCAGACAGACTTTGTTGTTTTTCTTCAATGCTAGAACTCCGTAAATTATCTATTTCCTCTTGAAGCAGAACCAGTTTCTCATTTGATTTTTTTACATCCCTTATGATGTGAGTAAGGAAAAAATCAAGAAATTCCCGGTTACAAGTTGCAACAAAAAATTCTTTTGTAAAATCATCTGTCTGCATCATCTTTTCTCGCTGCTTGCGAAGCGAGTTTTCCATATTCCTCTTTGCATTATCCTTGTGCTGGATATTTTCTTCTATTTCTTTGAGTTCTTGATCGACCAGTCTTAACACAACTTCAAGATACTGCATGTGAATTATCTTCAATTTGATCTTTGGAAGAATAAAACAATGCAGAAGCTGAAGAATTTTCAAGTGGGGATCACTGTTTAGTTGACCCTGTAAATACTGCCTGGCAATTTCTGTAGCCATATCAAAAAGTTCGTCCACAAAGGGATCGTAGTCATAGCACTCCATGTCTTCAAACAGTCTTTCTGAAAAATAAAAAATAAAAAAAATTATTAACATGGAAATGGTTTCATACTGACTCATACTAACATGAAAAGCATGACATGACTTGGTTTGGGTAATTTGTCTCCATTATGAGTTTTTTTTTATTTCAGAAAGCTTTTCTTGATGATTAACTTAACTTTTTATTCGAGCCTAAACATGTAACACAAGAATGTCCAGGATATGAACCAGGGACGTCTCATACTCAAATCGAGAATCATACCCATAGACAGCGAGAGGTCCCGGGTTCATATTTTAGTTGAGCCATTCTTATGTTGAATTGCTGAATACCAAATTCAAGCATAATAGGCTGGCAAGTCCCAGACCTAAAATTTGACCTTGACCTGATTGGACAGAGTTGGGAAGGCCAAATTGAGTAAAAAAAACTTTATCAAAGCTTTTCTATTATTTTAGATTTTATATTCCTCAAGGGAACTGCCTTTGGAAACCTTGTTGACGCACACATAATAGTCAACAGGTATTGGTTACCTGACTTGGTCTTAGGTAAGGGACCAACACAATCAAACATAATTCTACTAAATGGTTCATCAAAGGCAGGAATAGGTTGTTGATGAACCTTAGGTATTTAGATCTACAGTATTTACCAACATCACTTTTCATTTTTGGCCAATAGAAGTGAGTCAAGATCTTGTGATAAGTCTTATTAATCCCTAAATGACCAGCCAAAGGAGTTTCATGGGCCAGACTAAGTATTTCCTATCTGTAAGGTTTTGGAACTACAATTTTAGTTCACTGACCATTCGTCATCAGCAGGTACCTCGGGAGGTCTCCATTTTCTCATACGAATTCCATTGGTAATGAAATAACAGACAGGAACTTCATTAGTTTCAGTTTCACTAATGGCCTTCTGAAACAAACAGGAGATCTCATGATCTTTTTCCTGTTCGAGGACAAGAAATTGTCGTTTATCACCCTGAGTAGAATAAAGAGAATAAGTCGTTAAAAGAGGATCACTATGATCTTTACCTTCTGATTGATCCAAACAAGGAGTGAAAGTGACCTCATCAAAAGCCTGACCAATACATGTGTCAGCTAAAGGAATACTTTCCTTATCAATATCATTCTCAAGAGCTTTCTTTGCCATAGCTCTGGTAAATGCACAAACTGTAAATACATCAGGGAATTCTTTTTCAATTGGATCGACTTTCTGATCCAAGCAAGGCTTGTTTGTTACAAGTGGATTAGCCACAATCTTGTCTCCAGCTAGGTCATTGCCTAGTAATAAATGAATGCCCTCAGCGGGTAAAACAGAGACTGTTCCGACTGTCATGGGTCCTAGGACTAAGTCTGATGACATATTTACACAATGGAGAGGAACATTAACAAAGCTGCACTCTACTCCCTGAATAAGAACACTCTCGTTTAGAAGAAGACTTCTCAGAAAAAGGCAAAGTACCTGACAATAAAAGACTCTGTGAAGCTCCTATGTCCCTTAAAATTTTAATAGGGATAAGATTGGCAGAATCACCCAAGAGTGATATAAAACCCTTCGATATGAATGGTTCATAATTCTCCATAATAAAATCAGACTGGGGTTTGTTAGCCCCAACAAATATATTGCTTTCAATACATGAGAGTGACCGTGACCTCTTAGAAATAAGAGCATTGAAAAAGGTCTGTCTTGATTCTGATGCCTATTTTTCAGTTTGTAGCAATCAGAAATAATGCATCTTTTCTTCTTGCAATAGGTACACGTTGGAAGAGACACGGATTTTGAATCAAGCTTACCAGAAGCTTGATTTTTAGAAGTTGTGCCAGTTTGAGTTTTAGAAGGGCTTGTATTAGACTGAAATACTTTTCTGCCAAAAGACTGTTGAGTAGAAGTCTTATTTACAAAAAAGAACTTTATGAGTTAAAGAATACTCATCAGCAGCTCGAGCAGCATTTTCCAAGGTTTCAATCTGATGCTCATCAAGATAAGACTCAATGTCACTATGGGCACAGTTTCTGAACTCTTCAAGTACCGGTAATACAAGTTGTTTAAGACTTTGGTAATCTTGTTCTAACTGTTCTTCTTCTGTAGCAAATTCGACAGGAGTTTGTCCAGCTTTTCTATAGATAAGCTTCGGGGGACTCACTCATAACCCCTTAAGATGCATTCCTTAACCATATCATAATTACCACTTTGTTGAACTGACAGTGAATGGTAAATATCACTAGCTTTACCAGTGACTACACATTGTAATAATTGAGTCCAATGCTCCCTTGTCCATTAAAATTTTCAGCAACTTTTTCAAAATAAGGAAAACCTTTGTCTACTTCTTTTTCTCTGAAAGGGGGCACTAATCTAATGTCTTTTGCAAGATAAAAACTTAAATTTGGATTTAAAGTGTGAATATGCTTTTCACTTGCCAGCTCCATTTCTTTTATTCTAAATTGATATTCCCTCTCTTGCTTCTCTCTTTGCATTTGCACCTGTTTTTCTTTCTCTCTTTCTTCTGCTTATAAATGCATTTGTTCTTTTTGTAATTGCATTTGTCTTTCTCTTTTTCTTCTGCTTGTAAATGCATTTGCTCTTTCTCTTTCAATTTCATTTGTCTTTCATTTTCTCTTTCTTCCTTATCTAACTGCATGTCTTTTTCTTTCATTTGTCTTTCTTTTTTCTTCTGCTTGTAATTGCATTTGTTCTGTTTTTTTCTCCAATTTCATTTGTTATTTCTCTTTTTCCAATTGCAACTGCATTTGCATCTGTTTTTCTTCTTTATCATTCTGAAATTCCAGTTCCGCAACTCCAATTCCATCTTGTATTTTAATTCTAATTCCTTCACTTTTATGTCAGAGTCTGATACAGACTTACTGATCGAAACCAAAGCACTTTTATCCAAAACATTCTTTTCCACCAAATACTCAACCAAAATATTCTTGTTTCTTGTTTCATTAAGGAAGCCTTTACCTCAGAAAGATCGTATTTTCTGGCAAGTTGAATCAAGTCATCTTTTTTGAAAAGATCTAATTGTTCCTGGGTAGGATTTGAAAGAAATGTTTCTACTTTTGATGACATTTTAGAAAAAGCATGCTGATTTCACTAAAGATTTCAAAAACTTGGGGAATTCAAATTTCAAAAAAAACAAAGTTTTCTGAAATATTCTAGCCAAAATTCAAAATCCCAGATGAGTCCCCAGTTATTATGTTATGTGTTTAGGCACAAATAAACAGTAACACAAGAAAGAGTGAAAGCAACAAGCTTTGAAAAATAAAATATAATAAATAATTTATTTCCCTGGAAAAATATTGTAAAAGATATTTAAAAAATAACTTACAGTTTCAAGAATCAAATCCAAAAATAATCCAAGAATAAGATTTTAGAAGTCCTAATAATAAAATGTCCTAATGAATTTAAGTTAGAGTCCCAACAAAGAATCCAAGATGGAAGGCGATGACATATGTTGTAACCTGTACTGTGTTGAAGTCTACAGTTCCTTGTAGAAACACAATAATTAATCCTCCACTCTTGGAAATCAAAATAAAAATTTTAAGAAATGTCTTTGTTCAAGAATTCGATATAAGCACAAAAAATATTTACAGAGAAATGAATTAATCTTTTAGAATCCGAAAAATTAAAATAAAGCTCAAAAACTCATAACTAGTCACAACAGAAGAAAACAACTTGACATCAAGTGTTTAAAGCCCCAAAACTCTGAGATTTCTCTATCTAAACATCACTATTAATACTAAGTATTTTGCAATTTTGGAAATGCCTAATTGTGAAATAGAGGATCATGTCATCATGTTTACATATAAAAATCATGTAGCCCCTGTATGTCCTTGATATGAACCAATCATTTTACTCTGAGAAAAAAGTTGTTTACTTGACCCTCAATCAAGGCCAGGAACTAAGTCAAAAATAGAAACAGTATTTCTATTATTAGGTATGTATGGAAAGGTTCAGGTCAAACTGAATTTTCTGAGAAAAATATCACATTCCAAGTAAACAAAATTACATTACAGTGACATGTAAAGAAAATAAAAAGATTCCAAAGCTCACAAACAATCAAATCAAATCAAACACAAATTAAATCAAATATATGTAACAGTAACTATGACCCCTGTGCTTCTCAGTAACCATTACCCTTGGGCTTCCCAGTAACAACGAACCCTGGGCTTCTCAGAAACTATGACTCCCTGTGCTCTTCATTAACTATGACCCATGGGCTTCACAGTATCTATTTACCCCTGGACTTCTCAGTAACAATAACCCCATGGCTGCATAATAACTATGACTCCCTGGGCTTCGCCATAACTATGACCCCTGGGCTTCTCAATAACTAAGTCAGAAGGCTCACAAGTCTGCAGTTCATGTTGAAACACGTACACATCTGGTCCCTTGGGTTTATAAGTAAATATTACCCCTGGACTTCACAAGTCTGCAGCTCACTGATCCCTGTGTTCATTGGTCCCTGGGTGCAATGGTCCCTGGGTTCACTTATCCCTGGGTTCATTGATCTCTGGGTTCACTAGTACAACCACATTACTCTGAAGGTTTGCTACTTCAATCAAAATACGACTTGAAAATGAAATCATTCAAATTTTGTTTTTAAATTTCCTCTAATATTTTTTTTTTACAAAATTGTTTTCTTCATTAGATCTTGAAATATAGTTCTATCTACACAATAGGTGATGACATATTTTATATTAACCTTTAAAAGTGTTAAAGAAGAATTTTTCTAAGCAACAATTAAAATGTTATGAAGTTTTACCAAGACTATCATGAATGGCTCATAGTATGCCTGTCCTATGTTAAACAGTCCTCTCCATAAATAACTAAAACTTTGCACATAAACCATTTTTCTTCTTTCAAAATGATCTTGACCTTTGCCCTTCTGATACCAAAATGAATAGGATTCTTTCTTACTCTAAGTGCAAGCTATTTACAAAGTTTAGGTCAGGTCAGTGATGTATATAATTATTGTTATTGTACTAAAATAATTTTTCTTCTCAGTCAGCAAACTTAACCTTTGACCTTCTGACCACAAAATCAATAGTCATCACCTTATTCTAAGCACAAGACTTCCACAATGTGTGACTGAGGCGCTTAAGTTGTGTAGAAATTATGTTTCTGTGTAGATACCATTGCTATAGTCTTTCAGTTGAAGTGACCTTGATTTTTGACCTTTTAAGTCCAAATTCATTAGACTTATTCGTTACAGCATATACAAGACAACCACAAAATTTGGTAACTGTAAAGTAATGGTTCATAACCTGTGGGTCATGGACCTGTGGGGCCGCAGATTTATTCCAAGGAGTCCATGACTGATGGATTAAATAATATGTCATGCACATATACTATTTTTCAAATATATGTATTTGTTGTAGTGACGAACTCAATGTGAATTTATTTACAATGGTTACTGAGCTCACAAAAGATTTTTGTCATTATGCGTTTTCTCCAATATCGGAAGCTAAAAGTACAATTATTATACGATGAAAAGGGGTCCTCATACTCAAAAAGGTTGGAAACCACTGCTGTAGGGGATGGAGAAAGCAGATTATTGTGCTGAAACTAATTTTCATCTTTCAGGCAGAGTGACTTGGACCTATGACTTTATATCCAAGATACAAGCCATCCACAATGTCTGGTAACTGTCGATAGTGGGGACCTGGAGTTATTAAGCTGTACTATTGACCTTAGATATTTAGACTCTGAAACTGATAGGGTTCTTTCTTACCCGAGTGCAAGATATCCACAAATTTTAGCAACTGTAGATCATGGAGAACTTAAAATTGATGGCGCAGAAATCATTTACCTTCTTTCAGTCACATTGACCTTGACCTCTGAGCACCAAATCAGAAGGGTTCTTCCTTACCCCAAGTGCAAGCAATCCACAAGGTTTGGTAACTGTAGATGGTGGGCATCTTCATTCACTGTGCACCAACCAAAACCTGGTGACTGACAGACAGATGGATATACAACATCATCAGATACTATGCTTCATCTAATGGCAGGGGGAGTTACAATATGTTTCAGTCCATCTCATCTACAAGTTCCAATTCAGACTTCACCTAATGGCAGGGGGAGTTACAGCATGTTTCAGTCCATCTCATCTACAAGTTCCAATTCAGACTTCATCTAATGACAGGGGGAGTTACAACATGTATCAGTCCATCTCATCTACAAGTACTAATTCAGACTTCACCTAATGGAGGGGTGGGTGGTTATAGCATGGTTCAGTCCATCTCATCTACAAGTTAATTCCAATTCAGACTTCATCTGATGGCAGGGGGAATTACAACATGTTTCAGTCGATCTAATTTTCAAGTTTCCATTCAGACTTCATTTAATGGCATGGACAGCTACATGTATCAGTCCATCTCATCTACAAGTTCCAATTCAGACTTCACCTAATGACAGAGGGAGTTACAGCATGTTTCAGTCCATCTCATCTACAAGTTCCATTTCAGACTTCATCTAATGGAGGGGTGGGTGGTTATAACATGTTTCAGTCCATCTCATCTACAAGTTAGTTCCCATTCAGACTTCATCTAATGGCAGGGGGAGTTCAAACATGTTTCAGTCCATCTCATCTACAAGTTCCAATTCAGACTTCACCTAATGGAGGGGTGGGTGGTTATAACATGTTTCAGTCCATCTCATCTACAAGTTAGTTCCCATTCAGACTTCATCTAATGGCAGGGGGAGTTCAAACATGTTTCAGTCCATCTCATCTACAAGTACCAATTCAGACTTCACCTAATGGAGGGGTGGGTGGTTATAACATGTTTCAGTCCATCTCATCTACAAATTAGTTCCAATTCATTCTTCATCTAATGACAGAGGGAGTTACAGCATGTTTCAGTCCATCTCATCTACAAGTTCCAATTCAGACTTCATCTAATGGCAGGGGGAGTTACAACATGTTTCAGTCCATCTCATCTACAAGTTCCAATTCAGACTTCACCTAATGGCAGAGGGAGTTACAACATGTTTCAGTCCATCTCATCTACAAGTTCCAATTCAGACTTCACCTAATGGATGGGTGGGTGGTTATAACATGTTTCAGTCCATCTCATCTACAAGTTAGTTCCAATTCAGACTTCATCTAATGACAGAGGGAGTTACAACATGTTTCAGTCCATCTCATCTACAAATTCCAATTCAGACTTCACCTAATGGATGGGTGGGTGGTTATAACATGTTTCAGTCCATCTCATCTACAAGTTAGTTCCAATTCAGACTTCATCTAATGACAGAGGGAGTTACAACATGTTTCAGTCCATCTCATCTACAAGTTCCAATTCAGACTTCATCTAATGGCAGGGGGAGTTCAAACATGTTTCAGTCCATCTCATCTACAAGTACCAATTCAGACTTCATCTAATGGAGGGGTGGGTGGTTATAACATGTTTCAGTCCATCTCATCTACAAGTTAGTTCCAATTCAGTCTTCATCTAATGACAGAGGGAGTTACAGCATGTTTCAGTCCATCTCATCTACAAGTTCCAATTCAGACTTCATCTAATGGCAGGGGGAGTTACAACATGTTTCAGTCCATCTCATCTACAAGTTCCATTTCAGACTTCACCTAATGGAGGGGTGGGTGGTTACAACATGTTTCAGTCCATCTCATCTACAAGTTAGTTCCAATTCAGACTTTATCTAATGACAGAGGGAGTTACAGCATGTTTCAGTCCATCTCATCTACAAGTTCCAATTCAGACTTCACCTAATGGATAACATGTTTCAGTCCATCTCATCTACAAGTTAGTTCCAATTCAGACTTCATCTAATGACAGAGGGAGTTACAACATGTTTCAGTCCATCTCAACTACAAGTTCCAATTCAGACTTCATCATATGGTGGGGGGTGGGGTTTACAACATGTTTCAGTCCATCTCATCTACAAGGTCCAATTCAGACTTCACCTAATGGAGGGGTGGGTGGTTATGACATGTTTCAGTCCATCTCATCTACAAGTTAGTTCCAATTCAGACTTCATCTAATGACAGAGGGAGTTACAGCATGTTTCAGTCCATCTCATCTACAAGTTAGTTCCAATTCAGACTTCATCTAATGACAGAGGGAGTTACAACATGTTTCAGTCCATCTCATCTACAAGTTCCATTTCAGACTTCATCTAATGGCAGGAGGAGTTACAACATGTTTCAGTCCAACTCATGTACAAGTTCCCATTCAGACTTCATCACATGGTGGGTGGGGGGTGGGTTTACAACATGTTGCAGTCCATCTCATCTACAAGATCAAATTCAGACTTCATCTAATGGCAGGAGGAGTTACAACATATATCACTCCAACTCATCTACAAATTACAATTTTTGCTTCTATACAGAATAGTACAAATGACAATAAGGCGGTCTTTACCACACACATCTGGCATCATTATGTGGTGGGAGATAGGAAATGAAATATTTCAGACGATAAAAGTGTTAATCTATAAAAGATATTGGTCTGCAACAGTGTGTTTATGGAAATACAAGATATTGTGCAAACTTCACAATATCCATGAACTTGATAAAAAAGAATTTGTTTGCTAGGTTTATAACAGACAAATGAACCAGTTTCTGTGGCCAAGTCAACTAAGTAATTGTGATGGGGAGAGATTTGCCTTGTTTTGTGAATGCTCAAACCTTTTTAAAAAAAAACACCATATTCAGTGTAAGGAATGAGTAGGTCTTTTCAACGGTGTTTACCATTACTGTAAACTAAAAAACATTTTTCACTCTACTAAACACTATTACATTTAGTACAATATTTACTAATCTGGTAAGTATGGCAAATTTAGTTCCTAAAATGAGCTGTCAGAACCACTTCACTTCAGTCACCTAGAAATAGCATAATATACACTTAAAAGCAGTCCAATATGTAGTAAAATATTGATTTTTCATGGCAAACAAGATAAGACTACAACAAGCTCATGCCACTACAGGCATTTGTCCTCAATAATTTTGCTTAAAAGGCTACCTATGAGTATTAAAACAGATATAGCTTTTAATTAAATAAATCACCATTCTATATTTGCTAAGTAATAACCTGAGATGTTTGGTTCAGTACAAATCGATAGTATTTGATGATTTCAACCGAGTTTACATAGGCAATCAGCTATCAGTTTTGAAGGGGGTGCTCACCAGTTATTATGTACTTTTGAGAGAGTGATGTATTACGGTGAAGTTGTCTGCAATGAAACATGCAGTGAAGAGAATGTTGGCATACCTCTATGCTACTTTGATGTAATTTGGCTGACATTTCTTTGGATATTGTACTTATGAAAACTGTACATGATCTAAGCACACTGCTAACAAAAATGACTGCTCCCTTGTGCTAAAACAATCACCCTGAATTAGTTTAAAGTACACTGTCTTTAGTACCTATTAAAATTGGAAAAATGAATTTTGCCCAACTAAACAATACAAGCTTCTGACCGCTCCAATGGCTTAGTGACTGGAGCAGCCACCTCAGATGTGGGAGGTTACTGGTTTGAACCCCGGCTGAGTCATACCAAAGACTTATCAAAATGGTACTAACAGCTGCCTCGCTTGGTGCTCAGCAATAAGAGGCTAGTGTTAGGACAGGTTGGCTTGGTGTCAGAATAATGTGACTGGGTGGGACATCATGCTACATGTGTGCGGCATGATGCCCGAGTGCTAGACATCACTTTGAACTGCCACACTGCAGACATCATAGCGATATGACTGAAAAATTGTTAAAGCTACATTAAAAAATCCAAATCACACACACACACAATACCAGCTTCTGAAGTGCAATAGATGAACTACCAAATATATCAAATGTAAGAAAAGTTATTGGCTCTTTTTTACAATTTACCTCTGAAGTCCAGGAAGTGAAAATGACCAAATGGAGCTAGCAGTTTTTGAAAGGTACACATCTGGAGTAAGACTAAGCTGTATATTCTATAACCCATATTACACCCATCAATCATATACCAAAATAAAAGAAAATTAAAGGTTCTTTCAAATACACCTAAGATATACAAGGTCTTTTTTAAACACACAGTATAACCAGTGAGGAAACCCGGTGAACTTCTTTTTCTTAAAAATTCTAACCCCATGCAAAATACAAAACTGTAGAGCACCACCTGAATTGTGACTCTTCTTAGACTGGTTCAATACATATTGTGAAATGAGAATTAGAGAAACAGTCTATGATATAGAAAATGGCAATCAATAGCAACTGTAAACTCCATAGAGACTACTCACAACTGTAAACTCCATAGAGACTACTCACAACTGTAGACTCCACAGAGACTACTCACAACTGTAGACTCCATAGAGACTACGCACAACTGTAGACTCCATAGAGACTACTCACAACTGTTTATTCGTATCCAGTCAAGCATCTACAATTTATCACTTCCCAATTACAAAGTGGAAATGACTATGATTTTCCTGAATTCAAGCCAGAGGCACAACTGTTATCCACAATTCTGTCTGCATTTTGTTAACATTATGTACATTATTTTCATTTTTGAAATCATGAAAATTCTGATACCAAGTCCTCTGCATGCAAGTTCTTTTCCTGGTCTGTTTCCATTCCACAGTGCGTACCAATCCTTAAATGCCTGGGTTATCAAAGAATCTGAGGTAGATTTTGATCACTGACCAAGAGTCTAGTCCCAGAAGGCAAACTGCGCATGTCTGGCAAGCCCATTTGATCAATCCAGTATTTGTTAGTCCTTTCATATTCTTTTAAAACCTTTGTGTTCACTTTCGGACATAAAAAAAGTGTGTTCCAAGGGCAACTGACACTGGGAACTAGATACCAAATTTTCAGGATTATCTCATACACATAAATATCTGAGTAGACCTTTTACATTGTAAGACTATTAATATGAGTTGCCAAGTGTGTGCTATATTCCTGAACATTTGTCCTCTAGTTCCCCTGTCAATCTAAAGGGGAACATGCTACACAACGCCGTTTACTTTGGACGAAATAAGTAGATTCAAACAACATACATATCAGATGCACGTATTACTTGAAGGACTAATGAACCTTTGGAAAAATAATAAACCTTCGGAATATCGACCACGTACTGTGACAACAAGACAAACAAGCAGATCTCCGCTCTTTTCTCTCTGACACTGCTAGCAGTTACCAGTACTGTCAACAGAAACAACAGCAACAAAAAAAAGCGGAGGTGGAAATCTACTTCATGGTCTGCGACAACCTTCTTACCTTGAGTTGAAAAGTAGTCTAGAATACCGTCCACAGGAATGCGCGACTCGTCGACATCATGGAAGCTGGATTGCTTGGGGAGAGACTCCGCAGTCCAGAAAACTTTTCTGCTATCACAGTCTACCAACATCGAGTCAAACATCAACACTTTAAACCAAATAGCTGGTTCAATCCGAGTTTCTGTAACTTCCGCAATTTTCGGGATGAAACATTTATGTAAAGTTATTTCAGGTACTCTTTTCAAAAAGTTGTTAAATTTCAGATACAGGATCATTGTTTCCTGATTAATTCAAGAATTTACACTTCAGCCTAAGTGAGTACATTCCTTAAAATGAAAACTTCTCTTCCGCGTGTACAAACCCAGGAAATACCCGAAGATCGCTTATAACGTTGATAAGACACATTAGGATAATCTTAGCAAATTCGTCCTTTCCTGTCACGGAAAAGGCCGAGGTTGATTAGAGTTTTACAAAAATAAATTTTAAAAATTATATAATAAAAAAAAAAAAACATTAGGGAGGCTCATCATGCTGATCAGACCAGCTGCAGATTGTGTCTTTCGGGGCCTGGGACACTTCAATTTGAGGTTGGGGGCACTGAAGATATAGAGCTACAAATATAACTTGAATGCAGTCCTTAAATTGTCCTTTGTACGTGTATAATTATCAGTGGTGTAGTGCTAAAAAAAGAAGTGAGGGAACGCAAGAAAGAAGCGAGGGAACGCATGTTACTCAGATGCGCGGGGGGGGGGGGGCGATGGCAAGCGCAAAAAGTAAGGGAACGACGTTCCCACCGCACTACACCTCTGGTAATTGTTATAGCTATATTAGGTTAAGAATTTTCCGGTTTAGACATATATGCGTTTTTTTATATATATAAAAAAACGTCATTTTATCCATATTCACTGGGTGGGGGTTGGGTGAATGGGAACGAGCCCCCTGCCCCCACCTTATCTAAAGCAGGGATACATTAACATACATTGATAAAGATACATGCGTATCTTATCTAAAGCATAGATACATTATCATGTATTGATACATACATATCATGCACAAAGCATATATACATTATCAGAAACTGATACATTATCATAATAGATACATTATCATACATTGATACATATCATACATATTTAAACGATTTAAACTGTTATCATACATACATACACGGGGCCCCGAGTGGTCTAAAGCGCTGTCCGTTACGGATCACTGCCATCTCACCTCTGACTGCGTGGGTTCGAGTCTCGGATTCGGCAAATGTGGGTGTGTGAGAAAGCTTGCCAGTAGCTTCTCGTGGGTCGATGCTTCTTTCCGGGGATTTCCCGGGTTCTTCCTCCACCATTAATACTGGCCGCCATGTCTAGCCTATCGTGTGCTGAAAAATGGCGTTAAACCCTACAACAACAACATACATACATACATACATACTTGTAATAACACAGGAAACACACATACATATGTACATACTCATGAGGAAAATATATTATTTGTTTTTAAATTACTGCGTCGACATGGATCCGACGCACATTTTAGCCTCACAGAAATAGCTTAAGTAGTTCGAATGAGTTTGAGGACTTTAGTTGTGGAAATGGTCTCATTGATGACAGGGAGTTCAAGTAGTCACAGGTGTGTCCGCTCTAGGCTGATCTCCGGACCTTCAGTGATGCACCCCAACTGTGTGATGATCGTATGTCTCATAATTCGCCAGGAAATTTAGGGTCTTTTTCCATTTTCGTGCTTGCTTGTGTAGCGTTCAGGTAACTGCTGTGCTAAATAATTCATTAAAATCATCATTTTTATTCTTTTTTATTATCTTTTTATTTTTTCCTGCAATTTATTTTTATTTGTGTAAGCAGCTGATCTTTCAGAGTCATGTTATAGAAATCTGCAATAACTTTCTTTATCATTCATTTATTGGTAATATTTTAAATATTCCTTTTAAGTAGCTCTGCTTCACATTTCCCACCATTTTTTTTAAACCTATGATGTCTTAACCTCTGCTCCTAAACTCACTCACGGTTGGATTACGCTGAGAATAGCTATATTTTTACCTCCTGTATTTTAGCATTAAACTTTTAAATTTGTGACACCTGTCACCTTGTTCCCCTCTTCCATTGTCCCAGAATATGTCATCGTCTTACGATGCTCTCTGATAATCCCAAACAAAAAATAGCTTTCACAAGTCTATAATTGGTCCCTGTTCAGTTTTTCGTGAGCGTGTGCTCTTAATCATAGTATCTCATCCATTAGACAACGAACCCAGTTTAAGACTGTTTAAATATATATATATATATATATATATATATATATATATATATATATATATATATATATATATATATATATATATATATATATATAATTGCAACTATTATAAATTTCTGTAATTTGATAATTACCGACCAAATTAATTGATAATTAATTGATAATTACCGACCAAATAAGAATAGCATAATTCTTCGTATTATGCAAGTGGCACTGTGCGCATTTCTTGTAAGAACTATTTGTAGATAATGGAGAATGCTGGCTGATCCGGCCCATGGCCAATTCGGCCCAAATAAATGGCCGATTCGGCCCAAATTACAGGCTGATTTGTTCCAATGCCAGGCAGATTCAGACTATGTGAAATATTAACAGAAAACAATAGAAAACACATGAATGATTTATTTTAGTAGCTGTTATTGTTTTCGCAATCATAGCAAGAGAATGAAAAAGGTTGATTTTCATCTTTTAAATTTACTTGACAGCTGTTAGAAAATTTCAAGCAGAAATCAGAACAAAATAGATATGGGCTATCGCAGTTAAACTTTTTAATCAAACTAATTTTTCAATGCTTCAGTAAAGAAAATATGTAATGCTAACTTTTCATAAATCAGGCCAGAATCCACGCTATGAAATAGTAATGCATACAGACTGACCCAATGTATTTATTAATTTCTCATGCAAATCGTGTTCACCTCGTATTAAGTTTTTAAAAAAATTACAAAGAGTTATTGATGAGTAAATCCACAGTATAACGAACTTCGCTGTTATCTTTCTATCTACTTTTATTGTTATATTGTTGTCTTTTGAGTAAAATCTCTAACCAGTAAACAAAAGTATTTTCATTTAAACTTTTGAAACCTTTGAAAATATTTAATTTAAAGCATATACTAAATAAAAATAAATATTAATTTCTGAATATATATATATATATATATATATATATATATATATATATATATATATATATATATATATATATATATATATATATTTCTGCATATTAATACACACATTCATAATATAATACCACTTCAATGTAACTGATGATCGCAAAGTTATTTCAAGTCAACGTTATATTTTGGTGTTCTAGAATTGTACTACAAATTCATTAAAATGGCAATTGATCTGAAAAATGCTTTAAATATAACAGTAGCCTTTTATAAGGGGCTTCTAGCCCAAACCTATTTTTCGTATTCGACAACAACACCCCCCCCCCATGGCTCCCTCAAGTTAGTCTAAACAAATACGAAAACAATTTTGTTGAGACAACAAAATTTATTTCCTAATCGTTTACCCGTCGAGGACACATTATTGAATTGTCACCGTCGTCAAACAAAATAGGGTTTTGATCCAGAAACCCCTTTTATGTAAGATTACTTATATATTTCACACAAAATTGCTAGAGAATATTATCTGATATTTCACACAAAATTGCTAGAGATTGGTAGCGATTCACTACAGCAACCAATCTACAAAAATCCACTGTACTAAAATTAACATATTTTTTTTTATATCCCAACGCTAAAATGTTGTTGCCATCAGAACAGTATCGCTCATCATATAAATTGCAGACCAGATTTTATTATGACCTCCGTCTTAATTTTGTGACAATTTTATTTTATTGCCATCATCTCAGCATGACCACTAAACCCATCTAACGCAGACTCATAATTATCAAATCCTACTACCTTATCAGTAGTAAATAGGGCCACTATAGCCTCAATGGGAATTAGCATTACAGACCCCTCCTGGGCCACTATAGCCTCAATGGAAATTTAACATGGAGAAAAATCGTGGGCCATTATAGCCTCAAGGGAATTGAACATAGAAAATAGTCTTGGGCTACTCTAGCCTCAAGGGGAATTGAACATGGGAAAAAGTCTTGGGCCACTCTAGCCTCAAAGGGAATTGAACATGGGGGAATAAAGTGTGGGTCTATCTAGGGACAAGGGGAATTGAACATATGGAAATTGAACATGGTGGGTCTGTATAGCGTCAAGGGGAATTGAACATGGTGGGATTGTCTAGGGACAATGATGGTAGAGGGTCAAACACAACAGAGACAGAGACATACATACAGTAGTACAAGCGTGAGATTTATATATAAAGCATTACCAAGACCTGAAATCTTGATGGGGTGTTCAAAAATTTGCATAATTGTAATGATGCTATAAATAGCTATAATCAAGGAAATGCTCAACGACAAAATGGATGTGACTAAAAGTAACGCTAAAATGACGAAATTGTCCCAGAATTTAAAGGAAAATAAACATATCCCCGAAAATTAAGTTACAACGGTTTAGAATAAAATGGATAAAATTAGTAACTACTTACAAAATCAACTTGTGTGACGATCGTCGA
Organism: Sinohyriopsis cumingii; assembly: GCA_028554795.2. Taxonomy (NCBI): domain Eukaryota; kingdom Metazoa; phylum Mollusca; class Bivalvia; order Unionida; family Unionidae; genus Sinohyriopsis; species Sinohyriopsis cumingii. Next base: position 13,546,972 of record CM068840.1, read on the forward strand.
TAAACACCCATGTATCTATTTATAGCTATAATCAGCTAAAATTCCTATGAAATTCCACTATCTATTTATAGCTCCAACTTGTGGGTTATTCCTTTGGAAAATCCCATTATCTTTTCATAGCCTCAGCTTGAGTGACGTTCCTGTTTATGAACTCTAGTACATATGTATAGCTACAACCTGTGGAAATCCCCAAGTCCATATTTATAGTCTCGAAATTTCCAGCGTCAGTGACGTCACTGTACTGAACACTAGGGGATAAGTGTCAACAGTGTTGCAAGTGGCTGACCTGAATACGCGCTACTGTAGGTAGGTAGGTAGAATGTATTTGATAGGGATAAAGGGAGTTTTATACGGACAAACAGAGACCAATAGACACACACACACACACACACACACACACAACGTACGCGCGCAGACATACGCACACACACACACACATACACACACAGAGAGAAGAGGAAAAAACAAACCCCAAATATACTATCAACACAGAAGGGAGATAATACAAACCCCAAATAAAACTATCCACACAAACGTACGCGAACGCATACAAACCCCAAATATACTATCAACACAGAGTGAAGAAGAAAACGTTTTTTGAAAGCACCTAAGCCCTCACCTGCAATGACCAACTCTGCCAAATACCTACACCCCACCCCCCACTCCCAACACTACAAAACCCATTTAACCCGTTATTTTATGGCATCAGTGTGTGATTTAGGAAACACCAAGACACAAAATGATGGATGAATAGACTGACTATTGTTTACGGACTTGCATGCCTAAAGAGCGTGCGTGAAGGAAAACGTCCTTCCATTTCAATTCTAACTAAAACGTGATCCAGAGGGAAAGAGAGAGGTGAAAGAGAACAATTTCATAAAGTGTGAGTAAAAACAAAACACGCCATCCTTATTATACAATGTCAAGACCAAGAGACACTTACGTTTTCTTTCTGGTCTATTCTCTTTTAGAAGGTAGTATGAAATTTCACATCAGGGCCACATTGTCAATTTTTCCATTTCCATGTCTTTACTGGCACAAGTTCTTCATCATCTTCAATTTCTTCTTCTTCTGAATCCCTCTTCTCTGTTTCATCTTGTTTCTGTTTCTTCTCTTTTCTCGTAGGGCACTCTGAATTCCAGTGTCCTTTCTCCTGACAACGATATTAGGTATCTTGACTTTTGTCTCTCTTTCTTAGACGAAGCAGGTATTCTGGAGACAAATACCCATTTACCTTTGCAGATATAGCAAACTTCATTAGCACACACTTTCGTATGACGCTCATCAAATCAACGACCAAAAGAGTAAGTTTTGTTGCCACTTTCGCATGTGAATTATGCTTTCGTATGACTTTTAGCAAATATTTGACCAGCAGGTCGATCTGTGCTGACTCTTCCATCTTCTTGATCGTTTGAGAGTGGAATGAATACTCTGACGCTAAGACACTCTCCTTATATACAGGGACCTGCTGCGTATGAAACCTAGTCAAATGTAATTTTGCAACAAGATGAAACGATTTCATTGAGGAAGTAAAAGGCAATGATGTACCGTATCGCCTCACACAAAACCTGAAGTGTTAGCTCAGATCCGTGTCAGCGATTTCGAAGACGACATAACTGAGCTTTCATCATTGCTCTCCATTTATGTCACAAAACCACGAGTCCTTATTCACGCCAAAAGAAATTTCGTTCGGTCCATAAAAAATAGTATCACATCTGAGAAACGCAAAAACGAACTTCCAGAAAACTGAGAACGACGGCTTACACCTACAACGTGAAATGTATGAGTTCAAGTAGTGCGTAAAACTTAGTCAAATTAAATTTTTATAGTCAAGACGAAACGATCTCTTTTCGAAGAAGAAAGCAGACACCAAGCGACAATGGCGATCCGTGTCACACAACACTTTTCAAAATGTATATGATCAGAGGTTTGTTCTAGCGATCTGCACGGTTAAATTAAATGTTGATGTATTTTGCAATAAGACGGACACAATTTCCATGGGATCGCCCATGGAACCATTGTTCGTGCATTAGTTTAATTTTTTAAAATATTTTTTTATATAAATCGCCTATAGGATAGACCCAGTAAAGCATGGCCATTCTCGTCACTGTGTGAATAGCTACTCAAGTCAATTCGAAGTGAACGCGGTAAGAAAATAAGTATAGCCAATGAAATGGCTTACAACGGGTGATGCTTTGTTTTGTTCTAGGACTGTGTGGCATAACAGTCCCTATGTTCTTGCGTTGTTACCATTACAGTGCAGACAGACTGAAATGTGAACTTACAAGCCCTCTTTGTGTGTGTTGTACCATTTCTTCTTACCACATCAAAATACTGAGCGTCACAGTATTGGTTCACGTTTTCAAGCTGACCATTTTTTTTTATATCTCACTTAAACATTTTAACATAACCGCTCACACTCACATCGGTAGAGTCAGAACAGACGTGTTACAGTATTGAGGGGCATGTTATCTTTTTTTTTTTCAAACTAATGAATTTGGGGTTTGTATCTTCATTGTAAAGAACCGAAAGTACAGTGAAACTCAAGGATGATGACCCAATCTGTCTGTTTATTGATGCGTGTATTTACTTAAGAAGAAATATGACCTCTAAAACACAAAGAGATACGGCAAGCATGATTAGAATGAACATAACGATGTTTTCCTTCACGCCCGTGTAATTTAGAGTTTCAATCCTCTTTGAAGACAAACTTGGTCTCCTTTTGTAGGGCTTGAAATAATAAAAAACCTGAAAAAATCTTAAGCACTTTGCTATAGATAATTTCATCAACAGACTAAACAACATAAATACCGTTACAACACTAGAAAGCCTTAAATCTTCTATCAAAAAGAAATGCATCAAAAAATTAAAGATTAACGATAACTAACCAATGAAACCGAATTTAACAAAGGCAGTGACATGTGAAGAAATGTCTCTCAGTTTGGAAAGGTAGGCGAATGTACTCTGTCATGCACCATCAACTTGAAAAAAAATTATAAACAGAGAGAAACCTGAATTCAAAATTCAGTTGTTGTTTTCTTCAAAATTGTTTCGTTTCTTTTTTCTTTTTTTGGAACAAATCTAAGCACTAATATAGAGTGGAAAAGGGAAAATGCACATACAAGCTTTGATATTTCTGAAAAAATGAGGGGATATTCCTAACGTTCATAACGACCTATGGACTTGGACTTGTCTGTGACTTATCCACAAAACAAGATGTACATATTTCTGGTCAAGCTGCAAGTGTGTGCGTGTTTTTGAAAATGGTAAAAATGGGATATACAGTTTTCTCGTGACACTTATAAAGTGAAGAGTCTGTGCAAGTGTCAAAAGCCAAAGTCATATAAGTTTTGTATTTTGTACGGCTTGTAAAGATTTCCACTTTAGAAAATGTGAAGTATCACAAGTTATTATCACAAACAGAAGTGGAACATAGGGGCTTGCAAGAAAGAAAATAACCCAGACAGTTGGTGTCATCAAGAGTGCTAGAGACGGTACCCGAACTTGCTTGCTTGCTTACTTGAATTAAAGTGATTTTCGCTCTAATGGAGCATATATCACTGGTTTAATAACGCACCGCGTGATTTTTAATTACTCCTGGGGAAGGAAAGAGAGCCTCATCTCCCAGGCTTTTATGTACTCACAGACTACTTTTAAATTTAGCCACTCAGGTGTAGGACTAACTAGTCCTTAACAACCTGACTAAAAGGCTTTAAACATGAGTGGGAATAGTCTCACCACACACTCATTTTTCTGTCCGAGCGTGGTAAAGGAGGAAAAAGGTGCTCAAAAAGACAGCCATGGGTGTTAAGTACTCAACAAAACGCTAGCCCGTACTTATTTCAAATCACGTCGTGTCACCAAAAAAGACGACGTGTATGACATCAAAGGCATTGTCAAACGCAGAAACCGTAAAGTGGGCAAACGACGTGTCAAAGAAGTCAAAGTACGTTGGAAAGGATATCCACCCAGTTTTCATTCTTGCATCGACGCTTCGCACTATAAAAAGAAGTGACCATCATGCCCTTTCACACAGATTTAGCTCCTTCACCCAATTCTTCTCTGCAAGATTTACAAACACAACCCTTGTGGGTGTGGTATGGAAAACGTGTGCCTAAAACGCAAATCGTCTTTTTCTGCCAAACCTTCGTGGTGTATTGTGTCATCGGTGCAGCCATTACCAATTTGAGTTTGCAACAAGGAGACAAACACTTGTGGACCATTGTATTGAGCAGTTACATCGGTTACCTGCTTCCTAATCCCTCCCTGAAATTCTCCTCGAACGGGAACAACGAGAACCTTGTGTCCAGTGTCAGTGCCAGTCACCACTCCAACAACAACCCCATTTTGGACGGAGACACTCCTCTAACTTCCAGTATCGCCTCGGAGAGCCACAAAACTCTGGAATTATGAGCAATAATAACCAATTTTACTTAACCTTACCCAGTGACAGTTCCATGGAGGTGTTTCCCAAGAACACGTTGTGCTGTTACACGGTCAAATTACCTCAGACCATCCAGTTAGATCACGAAGCCCATTGGGAAGTGGCTTCAGTGGAAATCATTCACCCAACACAAATCAAAAACATCACCGAAAAGCAAAACACTTTCGAGGTGGAAATCCTGAATGCCCAATTGGAGGAAGAAATCAACAAAATCGGGTTTTTAGGGGACACAAGACCAGCCAGAAATCCAGCCTTCATTATCTACACCTTGAAAATTCCTTCAGGTTATTATTTTAGTGGTGAACATTTAGTGGACACTATTGCGGACAGGTTCAACTTAGCCTTTGGCAAAGCACTGAACAGAGCCAAAAAAAGTGTGAAGATTGAGTACCATAAAGTGGCTCATCGTCTCGTGATCAAATTTCAAGATACGGACACATTGTCCCTCAGGTTCAATGGTAGTTTGTTTGAAATTTTGGGTGGACATGCAGAAATGGTCGCAAACAATATGAGCCCCAAGATCAAAAGTAATATGGATTTTTACAGAGCTTTTGGAAACCCGGTAGAACTGAACCAAGGACTTAATTTGATCTTTTGTGTATTCAGATGTGGTGGAGTACAACGTGGTGAGACACACCTCTGTTCCGTTACTGCGTGTCATTCCTTTCAAAGTGGATAGTACCACAAACAATGACCAGGAAGGTGCAAACACCTATCACGTACACCGTGAATTTGTACATCCTCACTATTTTCCCGTCAGTAAGTCGTATTTAGACACTGTCAACATTGCTATAAAAGGAGATCTGGGACAAAATATTCCATTCTCCAAAGGGAAAGTTACAGTGAAACTCCATTTTCGAAAACGGTTCTCTAACGAATTGTAAGTCAAGACAGCGAGGAGGGACATTTTCACCCTATAAAATCCGGCCAGATGCGTGTGGAATTTCAGTTTGCAGAAAATCTACGCGCAGATAATACGGTGAACGTCATCCTGTATGCTGAATTGGACAATACGATATAAACCAACAGTTTGAGAGAAGTCATTCTAGACTATTAGAAGTCATGGAAGACTTTTATCAATGTTTGTATAGTAGGGATTCTTTGGACATGGAATGTGAAGATCCTGAGGAAGGAGAACCCCAAGACAAAGACGAAGAAGTCATCATGATGAAGTCTAGAACAAGAATTACATTTAGTTTTCTGTTATGCTATAGTCTTGACAGAAAAAAAATTAAGGAATTGATGAAGAAAGATTGCTATGGATGTCATAACGATCATCCCAGTCAAATTCAACACGATAAATGCCTGATGCTGAGTCAAGAAGAAAAATTGGACGAGTATCTGGACGATGCTTGGAGTCTCATCTCGGACGAAGACGTGTTGCATCAGTGGTATAAAGACTTGCGTGAACATTCTTGTCCACCATTAACCACTCAAGAGATCGATCGTATCGAAGCTCTCCTGAATCACAGTGAGGAGACGAAACGAAGAAACGGTTATTTGTCAGACATTTTCAAGCAAAAAGTCAGGATCGAATTGATGACTTATTATTACCTGTGAAGAAGAAGAAGAAAACACACAAAACAATGGATACCTGGGAACTTTATTACCTTTTGAACCACAGTTCGTACACGGCTTCTTGGAATTCTGTCATCTGTGCTAAAGATGAACTCCCTCATTGCACACCTCAAAACCATCAAGCTTATGTGATCAACACGGACGACAGTCATCTCCCAGGAACCCACTGGGTAGCCGTCTACTTTCCTCAAGAAGGATGTGTGGAATATTTTGTTTCCTATGGACTGCCCCCTTTGGAAGACGATATCATTGACTTTATGAGAAGAAATGCTCAGACCACACGATTCAATAATGTGAAATAACAAGGCACATATTCCTTGGTGTGTGGACAGTACTGTGTGTATTTTCTGCATCATCGCAGCCTGGGCTATTCTTTAGAACATTTAGTGACTCATTTTGATGCTCGTCATTCTTCTAGAAACGATGTGAAAGTACATCGATGGTTTTGTGACCAGTATGCTTATCTTTTGTCTCTAACTAGGAAACGTAGTGTCCATCAATGGCCTAATGACTTCCGACAGTGGAAATCACAATTTCATTCACAACGCTGTCAGCCCTGTTTAAAGTAGAGTGTGAATTGAAAAAAGTGTTTGGTATTTGAAAAAAATGTTTGATGTTATAGTGTTGGATTATTGTTAAAAAAAATGTTAGAGTTGTTTGTTAGTATGAATAAAAAAATGTTGTGTTTTGAAGAAAAAAAATGCCTTTGTGGTTTGTTTGGCTATAGGAATGTTTGATTCATGCTCTTTGACTTCTCTCTATCCCTCCCATAACACTATTTGAACGTTCCGGCTCGAAAACCGTGTAGTAATGTTTTCCTTCACGTCCGCGCTTTGACCATAAAAACGGGTCAGTCTCCAGTCTGCCCATCCATTGTTAACTCATCCTCCTACGAAGATGTGCTCAAGATTAGCCAAGTTGAACGAGGCCTATGTGAATTTGCATAGGGTCATGACAAGTCTGATACCGAGACCTGAAGAGATAGACAATATCATAATGTTGAAAGTCACTGAAGACCTGAAAGAAGAGCTCTTCAAGGAGGAATTCAAGAAGGAGAAAGAAGAATGGATGGAGAAGTACAGACTTTATAAACAGCAGAGAGAGCAGCAACAGCAGCAGCATGAACCTGACAGAGGCTTTGTCAACAGTTGTATCGACACCAAAGAGTTCTTCTTCTCTTTTCCGAAGAAGCAGACCTTATCCTGTGAGAAAGCCTGTCGTCAGAGGAGGCCGCCATCTTATAACCTAAGCGATCGCCATAGCTTCAAGTTCCAAAATCAAATTCAGGGCTACCCCATACTCTCGAAAAGAAATAACATTCCATTGCCTATGATATGTTAGTCAGTTAGAAGAAAAAATACAGAAGTGAGTCTATCATCACATGATTTCTTTATCTTGGTTAGAAAGTGCGACTCTAAGTCCTTCGTTTCCGTCGCTTATCAAAATTTTAAAAATAGTAATGTTCTGTAAAAAAAGTGAGTAAGTGTTTCTTTTAGGTTTGTGCGTTTTTTTTTTGTTGGTGATAATATGGATATTGTAAGTTCGGGTACAACGAAATTAAAAGAATTAGGCCCAGAACTCGGTGTGGAGGGAAGAAATATACGCAACAGTAGCGGGAGCAAGAAATGCAGACCTAGCCAGTTAGCACTCCACCCACCTCGAGAACACAAATAACATCTAGTCAACAGCCGACTATACCTAACAAACAACCTGCCCCGGAAAGAGTGGTGGCAAAACAAAGGGCCAATTATGTTAGACAAACGGTATGGCAAACTCAGATGTAATTATCGGAGGCACTACGTTCTTTTCTGGGGCCCCGAGTGGCCGAGTGGTCTAAAGCGCTCTCCGTTACGGATCACTGTCATCTCACCTTTGTCTGCGTGGGTTCGAGTCTCGGATTCGGCTAATGTGGGTATGTGAGAAAGCTTGCCAGTAGCTTCTCGTGGGTCGGTGGTTCTTTCCGGGTTTTTCCCGGGTTCTTCCTCCACCATTAATACTGGCCACCATGTATAGCCTATCGCGTGCTGAAAAATGGCGTTAAACCCTACAACAACAACAACAACAACGTTCTTTTCTCACTCCGATACTACAGGCAATCTCAGCTGAAAGAACAACCACAACAACAATAAAAGCGACAGACACCATAGCAGGGGATTTGAAACTATCTACATCAATTAAAGAATTAGTATCAGAACCAGAAGAGGAAATTGAGGCGGTTGAGGAGGAAGAGGGGGACGCTGACCCTCGTTGAGAAGTACACCGAAATGGGACTAGATCAAGCATTGTATGACGTCAACAAAGCAGGGCAGTTTATTAGAGCCATACAATACGTTGCCTACAAATCTCTAGACACTTTTAAACCAAGACCTTCGCAATGGGGATTAGGGTCAGAGTTCTTCCCCAATTCTACAGACAAATCTACACTGGATACCCCCTCAGTCAACTGGTAGAAGCCGCTGCTTACATTGCCGCCCATCATGGCTACGCATTTCCTGATATCAAGAATCATGAGACTAGGAGTGCGGGAAAGAACGTGAAAGCAAAAGAGAGACGTGTTACCTTCTAATAGAAAAAACAACCTTTTTTAGGGCTCCAAAAGATTGCTTTTTATTAAATAGGGAACCATATTTGGCTTGGTATCCCTCCTTGACTAAACTCTTCTCGAAACAAACTTGACCCATTGGAACACCGCAACAAACTTAACTTTTTAAACCTAACAGTGACCAAACTGGTATATGTCTCTTAGACATAATAATTTAAATAAGATCAGTATGGCTATTGTTATGTACACTAAGTACTAATATTAGATAGATATGTTAGGAAGTAGGAAATTTAACAGACTCGTTAGATTTGAACTAATTGCACAAGTGGTTAACACATTATTGGTACTTTTTACTGTCCATTAGCAAAAAACGGGACTTGATTTGAAATAAGTACGGGCTAGCATTTTGTTGAGTACTTAACACCCATGGCTGTCTTTTTGAGCACCTTTTTTCCTCCTTTACCACGCTCGGACAGAAAAATGAGTGTGTGGTGAGACTATTCCCACTCATGTTTAAAGCCTTTCAGTCAGGTTGTTAAGGACTAGTTAGTCCTACACCTGAGTGGCTAAATTTAAAAGTAGTCTGTGAGTACATAAAAGCCTGGGAGATGAGGCTCTCTTTCCTTCCCCAGGAGTAATTAAAAATCACGCGGTGCGTTATTAAACCAGTGATATATGCTCCATTAGAGCGAAAATCACTTTAATTCAAGTAAGCAAGCAAGCAAGTTCGGATACCGTCTCTAGCACTCTTGATGACACCAACTGTCTGGGTTATTTTCTTTCTTGCAAGCCCCTATGTTCCACTTCTGTTTGTGATAATAACTTGTGATACTTCACATTTTCTAAAGTGGAAATCTTTACAAGCCGTACAAAATACAAAACTTATATGACTTTGGCTTTTGACACTTGCACAGACTCTTCACTTTATAAGTGTCACGAGAAAACTGTATATCCCATTTTTACCATTTTCAAAAACACGCACACACTTGCAGCTTGACCAGAAATATGTACATCTTGTTTTGTGGATAAGTCACAGACAAGTCCAAGTCCATAGGTCGTTATGAACGTTAGGAATATCCCCTCATTTTTTCAGAAATATCAAAGCTTGTATGTGCATTTTCCCTTTTCCACTCTATATTAGTGCTTAGATTTGTTCCAAAAAAAGAAAAAAGAAACGAAACAATTTTGAAGAAAACCACAACTGAATTTTGAATTCAGGTTTCTCTCTGTTTATAATTTTTTTTCAAGTTGATGGTGCATGACAGAGTACATTCGCCTACCTTTCCAAACTGAGAGACATTTCTTCACATGTCACTGCCTTTGTTAAATTCGGTTTCATTGGTTAGTTATCGTTAATCTTTAATTTTTTGATGCATTTCTTTTTGATAGAAGATTTAAGGCTTTCTAGTGTTGTAACGGTATTTATGTTGTTTAGTCTGTTGATGAAATTATCTATAGCAAAGTGTTTAAGATTTTTTCAGGTTTTTTATTATTTCAAGCCCTACAAAAGGAGACCAAGTTTGTCTTCAAAGAGGATTGAAACTCTAAATTACACGGGCGTGAAGGAAAACATCGTTATGTTCATTCTAATCATGCTTGCCGTATCTCTTTGTGTTTTAGAGGTCATATTTCTTCTTAAGTAAATACACGCATCAATAAACAGACAGATTGGGTCATCATCCTTGAGTTTCACTGTACTTTCGGTTCTTTACAATGAAGATACAAACCCCAAATTCATTAGTTTGAAAAAAAAAAAGATAACATGCCCCTCAATACTGTAACACGTCTGTTCTGACTCTACCGATGTGAGTGTGAGCGGTTATGTTAAAATGTTTAAGTGAGATATAAAAAAAAATGGTCAGCTTGAAAACGCGAACCAATACTGTGACGCTCAGTATTTTGATGTGGTAAGAAGAAATGGTACAACACACACAAAGAGGGCTTGTAAGTTCACATTTCAGTCTGTCTGCACTGTAATGGTAACAACGCAAGAACATAGGGACTGTTATGCCACACAGTCCTAGAACAAAACAAAGCATCACCCGTTGTAAGCCATTTCATTGGCTATACTTATTTTCTTACCGCGTTCACTTCGAATTGACTTGAGTAGCTATTCACACAGTGACGAGAATGGCCATGCTTTACTGGGTCTATCCTATAGGCGATTTATATAAAAAAATGTTTTAAAAAATTAAACTAATGCACGAACAATGGTTCCATGGGCGATCCCATGGAAATTGTGTCCGTCTTATTGCAAAATACATCAACATTTAATTTAACCGTGCAGATCGCTAGAACAAACCTCTGATCATATACATTTTGAAAAGTGTTGTGTGACACGGATCGCCATTGTCGCTTGGTGTCTGCTTTCTTCTTCGAAAAGAGATCGTTTCGTCTTGACTATAAAAATTTAATTTGACTAAGTTTTACGCACTACTTGAACTCATACATTTCACGTTGTAGGTGTAAGCCGTCGTTCTCAGTTTTCTGGAAGTTCGTTTTTGCGTTTCTCAGATGTGATACTATTTTTTATGGACCGAACGAAATTTCTTTTGGCGTGAATAAGGACTCGTGGTTTTGTGACATAAATGGAGAGCAATGATGAAAGCTCAGTTATGTCGTCTTCGAAATCGCTGACACGGATCTGAGCTAACACTTCAGGTTTTGTGTGAGGCGATACGGTACATCATTGCCTTTTACTTCCTCAATGAAATCGTTTCATCTTGTTGCAAAATTACATTTGACTAGGTTTCATACGCAGCAGGTCCCTGTATATAAGGAGAGTGTCTTAGCGTCAGAGTATTCATTCCACTCTCAAACGATCAAGAAGATGGAAGAGTCAGCACAGATCGACCTGCTGGTCAAATATTTGCTAAAAGTCATACGAAAGCATAATTCACATGCGAAAGTGGCAACAAAACTTACTCTTTTGGTCGTTGATTTGATGAGCGTCATACGAAAGTGTGTGCTAATGAAGTTTGCTATATCTGCAAAGGTAAATGGGTATTTGTCTCCAGAATACCTGCTTCGTCTAAGAAAGAGAGACAAAAGTCAAGATACCTAATATCGTTGTCAGGAGAAAGGACACTAGAATTCAGAGTGCCATACGAGAAAAGAGAAGAAACAGAAACAAGACGAAACAGAGAAGAGGGATTCAGAAGAAGAAGAAATTGAAGATGATGAAGAACTTGTGCCAGTAAAGACATGGAAATGGAAAAATTGACAATGTGGCCCTGATGTGAAATTTCATACTACCTTCTAAAAGAGAATAGACCAGAAAGAAAACGTAAGTGTCTCTTGGTCTTGACATTGTATAATAAGGATGGCGTGTTTTGTTTTTACTCACACTTTATGAAATTGTTCTCTTTCACCTCTCTCTTTCCCTCTGGATCACGTTTTAGTTAGAATTGAAATGGAAGGACGTTTTCCTTCACGCACGCTCTTTAGGCATGCAAGTCCGTAAACAATAGTCAGTCTATTCATCCATCATTTTGTGTCTTGGTGTTTCCTAAATCACACACTGATGCCATAAAATAACGGGTTAAATGGGTTTTGTAGTGTTGGGAGTGGGGGGTGGGGTGTAGGTATTTGGCAGAGTTGGTCATTGCAGGTGAGGGCTTAGGTGCTTTCAAAAAACGTTTTCTTCTTCACTCTGTGTTGATAGTATATTTGGGGTTTGTATGCGTTCGCGTACGTTTGTGTGGATAGTTTTATTTGGGGTTTGTATTATCTCCCTTCTGTGTTGATAGTATATTTGGGGTTTGTTTTTTCCTCTTCTCTCTGTGTGTGTATGTGTGTGTGTGTGTGCGTATGTCTGCGCGCGTACGTTGTGTGTGTGTGTGTGTGTCTATTGGTCTCTGTTTGTCCGTATAAAACTCCCTTTATCCCTATCAAATACATTCTACCTACCTACCTACAGTAGCGCGTATTCAGGTCAGCCACTTGCAACACTGTTGACACTTATCCCCTAGTGTTCAGTACAGTGACGTCACTGACGCTGGAAATTTCGAGACTATAAATATGGACTTGGGGATTTCCACAGGTTGTAGCTATACATATGTACTAGAGTTCATAAACAGGAACGTCACTCAAGCTGAGGCTATAAAAAGATAATGGGATTTTCCAAAGGAATAACCCACAAGTTGGAGCTATAAATAGATAGTGGAATTTCATAGGAATTTTAGCTGATTATAGCTATAAATAGATACATGGGTGTTTATCGACGATCGTCACACAAGTTGATTTTGTAAGTAGTTACTAATTTTATCCATTTTATTCTAAACCGTTGTAACTTAATTTTCGGGGATATGTTTATTTTCCTTTAAATTCTGGGACAATTTCGTCATTTTAGCGTTACTTTTAGTCACATCCATTTTGTCGTTGAGCATTTCCTTGATTATAGCTATTTATAGCATCATTACAATTATGCAAACTTTTGAACACCCCATCAAGATTTCAGGTCTTGGTAATGCTTTATATATAAATCTCACGCTTGTACTACTGTATGTATGTCTCTGTCTCTGTTGTGTTTGACCCTCTACCATCATTGTCCCTAGACAATCCCACCATGTTCAATTCCCCTTGACGCTATACAGACCCACCATGTTCAATTTCCATATGTTCAATTCCTCTTGTCCCTAGATAGACCCACACTTTATTCCCCCATGTTCAATTCCCCTTGAGGCTAGAGTGGCCCAAGACTTTTTCCCATGTTCAATTCCCCTTGAGGCTAGAGTAGCCCAAGACTATTTCCCATGTTAAATTCCCCTTGAGGCTATAGTGGCCCACGATTTTTCTCCATGTTAAATTTCCATTGAGGCTATAGTGGCCGGTGGGGGGGGGGGTCTGTAATGCTAATTCCCATTGAGGCTATAGTGGCCCTATTTACTACTCTTATCTACCACATTTCTTTTTATTCTCTTGGCTCGTTTCTTAGCCTTATTATCTGATAATTTTAGACAGTACATTTTACTACGCAATCCGACGAACTCCATTATAATTTTCATAGCAACTTCATCTTAAAACTTTCCTATTACTTTTTTTTATTATAATCACAGTGAAATCGACTATTTGTTGGATAATCTGAAAGATCAAATAGATCCCGGTGTTCGTAAAATTCTTTGTAAATACCGTTAGATTTTATGTTGTACATCAACGTATCAATAAATAGCAATTCCGCATCAGGCATCATTATGAAACTGGTACATTAACGTCTTTGATATCTCAAGCACTTCCATACCGACATAAACTGGTTTATTCAACTTTAAGTTTGTTTTCCTCTTGTGTATCACGATAAGATTTTCATTAAAAAAATATTCATACTAACAAAATTATCAGAAGCTACAAGTTTATAAAGACGTTCAGCGTTTTTAACAATCTCGATTCTATTGTTTTCCCTGGTCTTTCCGAAGACACCATTTTTTATGAGCTTGAAGAAGTTTTTCTCATGTAGTATTAGAGTCGATACAATCTTCCATCCAACAAGATTGAATTAAACTTTAACACACGATGAACTTTCTTAGTATCAGACCATGATCAAGTGTCTGTTTCAGATTTTTATAATGCAAAATATAGCTCCGTTTGTCAAGAAGATTTGGAACTAGTTTTCGAACAACAGATTTACTACTAGTGCTAGACGAATAATTTTGCTGTTTTTCTGATAACAAACTATAATAAATTAGCATTGATTCTGGACTAAATGGATAATCGTTATGTGCGTCATGAAGATCAGCGGGATAGTCAAGATCAACTTTAATAAAGTAACCAATATCATCAGGTAGAGTTTTGTCCGTTTCTTTGTAAAACTGATCCGGACTGATCCATCTGAAACCATCATGCGACATCGGCTCAGACATTGGATAGCCATAAAGACTATTAATGTTCAAATGAACTATGAAAAACGACGTCAATGCCTTATCATAGTTGCTCATGTACTTGTTATTAGCTTTTGCATAGTTTTTGTTGTGACGCTTATTCCATCTCTGATTCCACATCCTATGAAACAAAACATGTCAGGATCTGTCAGCATTTCCAGTTTTATTTTGCTATGCTTGAGTAATGAGTCCCAAACTTAATCCCGGTGCTGAGTAATACCAGGCTAGGTCAAGTCCATAGGTATCAGCGCTGACTTTTCTGAAATTTTCAAATATATCTGCGATCAGATACAGTTCATGATAATCACCGAAGGTTTTAAAATGAAATTTATTCCACATTTGCTTAGTGTACGCATAGTCGTTATCGTTGACACTTTCAAGATTTAATCGAGATAAAACTTTCCTAGTCAGGTAAACTTGTTTCATTTAATCTATTCCAGTTGTAAAGATACACGTTAGGAAAGATACCATGTCTTGTAGGTAAACAGGCATTTGTTTCACCAAAATGCTCTGTCAAATTATCAAACTTTCCACAAACTTTCACAAGCTCGTCTAACGATGCCACCATCAACTGAAGACTATCAATAAATCTTAACTTGCCGAGTGTCACTGACATATACTTTTCCGTTTTATTTGCGATGCATTTTATTGTATCGTTGTTATTGATTTTTAGGCGGTTAATTATATCTTTGTCGCCGAACGTCTCAGCGATAATATGAGAATCGAATCAACGGAAATTACGACCAACAACAGGAACGAAATCTGGTGCTGAATATTTAAGATTGCATTTGTCATGAGCTGGACCGCGATATTTACAGGTTATATGACAATGAGATTTTACTCTGTCTTGGTCAAGCTCATACATTCAATTTCAACATTCAATTTCGACCACACATCGTTTGAATTAGTCCACACAACACTCACACTGGAGCAATGGTCAGTCCATTTTTTCTGCCTATACCGCCCTCCTCCTAGTAGGAAAAACAAGCTGACTGAATCTCTCTTTTTGGAGCAGATTCCGAATCTCCTAGAATATGGAAATTCGATAGGTGGCAACCTGATTATTCTTGGAGATTTCAACTTTCACTTTGACTGTCCCGGAAACCCAAACACATCAAAATTCCTAGATTCTATTAATGTTTTCAACCTCAATCAGTCAGTTCACCAACCCACCTATAAACATGTCACATTTTAGACTGGATTCTTCATAGACCTGATAATAACATTCTACGGTCCTCCCTGGTATCCCATGAACTTCCATCAGACCACCTCTGTATTATATGCGATCTTGACATATCAGTCCCTAACCCTCCACCTTTATCTGCTACTAAGAGCAACGTCCGTATGATAAATAGAACCAAACTAATGCATGACATCCAAGCAAACCTAACAACTTGCTTACCTCCTACAGCAGAACAACTCGATAACTGCCTGCGTTCATTGCTCGACAAACATGCCCCAGCTACCAAGTGCAAAGTATCAATTCAAAAGTGTTCTCCATGGTACAGCAGTGTTAGGGACCAGCTTCGCACTGCTAAAAGAGACCGCCGTAAAGCTGAGAGGTTTTGACTTTCCACCAGACTCACTATTCATAAGCAAATCTATGAAGCCGCTAAAAAGAATGTCACAGATATAGTCCATGCAGTGAAATCAGCCCACTACACTACTAAGATCATGGAAAGTTACAGCTGCAAAGAGCTCTTAGAGATTACAAACAAGCTAATGTCAAGGAACCAATGTACACGACTTCCAATTACCTTCTCTCCAGTCGACCTTCCGGACATGTTTGCAAATTTCTTCCGTGACCAAGTACAAACCATTAGAGATAAGTTTGACACCACAATTTCAATTGATTCGTCGTCACCATATAGTTGGGATACAGAATTTCAGCGGCAACCATTAGCAGCATTTGAACCTGTCTCTATGTATTTCGTACGTACAATCGGGATGATGAGTGCACCAAAGTCATGTGAACTTGATCCAATTCCAACATCACTGCTGCTTGAGTGCTTAGATCCAGTATTGCCTTCACTAACTGATGTTATTAATACCTCTCTCTTCAAAAATGCCGTTGTAAAGCCTCTGCTGAATAAACCAACACTAGACCATAACGATTTAAAGAACTACCGCCCAGTTTCTATTCTCCCATTCATATAAAAACATCTTAGAAAATGTTGTTCTATCCCAGCTTGTATCTCATCTGAATTCAAACAGTCTTTTTAGCAATGTACAATCTGCATATCGCCCTTGCCACAGTACTGAAACCACTCTCATAAAAGTAGTTAATGACATTCTCTCTGCTTTGGATAGCGGAAAGGTTACAGTCCTCACCCTCCTTGATTTGTCTGCAGCATTTGACACAGTAGACCATGATATATTACTTCACCCCATCTCCAACATCTATTTGGCATTCATGATACAGCCTTACTGTGGTTCAAGTCCTACTTGATCAACAGGACACAAATTGTGTCTGCAAATGGAATACACTCCAGCACAGTTAATCTATATTGTGGTGTTCCACAGGGGTCTGTTCTTGGACCTGTTCTCTTCATTCTATTCACTCAGCCGCTCTCAAGTGTCATATATCATCATCCAGTGTCTCACTCACTCATTCCAAGTATGAAAACAAAGTCATATGGACAACGTTCTTTTGCATACCAGGGTCCAGCAACGTGGAATGAATTGTCCACTGAACGTAGACACAAAAGACACAGTGATCCCATCCAAGAGTGCTCTTAAAACTCACTTACTTCGACTGCAAGAACAAACTTAAAGACCTAATAATGTTTCCTACCTTAAATATTTTCAGTATGTTTTTATGTTTTCTAATTTCATGGTGTTTGTATTTTGTAATCATATCATTATATATGTTTTTTATGTTATAGGTGTTGTTTAATGTTGCAAAGCGCTTAGAGCTTCTAAAGATTAGGCGCTATACAAAGTTCTCATTATTATTATTATTGTTATTATTATTATTATTATTATTATTATTATACGTAAACGCCTGCTCGCAGATGTGATATGTTTTTGCTTAAATTCTATTTCTTGTTTTACGTTTAGAGAGTTCATTTTCGTTGTTCTACCGAGCTACATCATGATGACATCAACTTCGTTAATGAGATTTTTAATCAGCCACAAAGCAGGACTTTCTTCCAATGTTGACATGGTGGTAAAGTTTTTTAAAAAAGGTTTTGATATACGTTTATCAACAGCACATACAATTTTATATACGACCCCACATGGAACATCTTCTTGTACTTTTCTTGTTGGGGATTTATCAGGGTTATTTTGTGATCCTTGCACCAGAAACAGAATCGACTCAGAATCGTAATATATTATGACAGGAACTTTCATATTGTGTCTGTAGTTCGTAAACTGTAATATATTTTCATCTTTACCTGGCATAGATATCCGCTGTACGTTAGAACAATACTCGAGATGACTATCTAATATCAGCTGAGATTTGCATCCATGTAAACATCTTACGTAGAAATATTTCTTTTCTTTATGCTTGTTGTACTGCCCACCAACCAACCTGTTAAAGTTTTTGATCCAGACATAGTGGTTTTACAGAACATCAAGTTTATTGTTGCTTGTTCGGATTTCGCGAGATCTGATGTGGCTTGATCGCTGATATATCTTGGATAAATCTTTTGTGTATCATCTACTCCAAAAACATTAATACCTCCTGGTGAAAGTAAAATGTTTTGTTTCTCAAATTTTGGAATTTGATATTCAGAAACGGGAAATACAATTCCGGAATAGTTTAGATTGTTAGAATGATAAATTTAATTTGATACTCTGTCGGCGTACTTATCAACCGGGAACAACGCTGATAATAACGCCCACTGGAAACATTTGTTGTCTTTGTTCTTGACATTGATACAACATTGTTAGTTTTTAATTTTATTTGGCAGATCGACATATAAACTACCTCGCAATGGATTATGTTTCATATTGTGAAATAAAATTTCTGTTATTTTTTCGAATCTTCAATCCGATCCAGATGTTGTATATTCTTCTGTTTTTCTGTTTCTCTTGAAATATATCATTTGACAATGACATCAAATTTGTTTCGATCAAAACTCGGCGAGATAGCGATGTAATGTAATGATCAGCAAGTTCTTCGAATTGCTGTTGAGATGACTGTATCTGATCAGATTGCCGATCCAATGATATACTCATCTTTGAAAAACGAACACGAAGTTGCACAATAATTTTTAATCCGCTATGCTTTGCAAGTTCAGATTTTACTTTTGGTTGAAGTAGATTAAATAGATTTGTTGATGAGAAATTTGTTAGTAAAAGTTGATTATCAAATATAAAGCTGTTGTTAAATCCATCAACTGTTGTTGCATATATTTGTGGCTGATATCTTGTCACGAACAAACTTCGTTTTGTGATATCTGCAAGTTTCAACATCATATAATATAATGTTTTATATTTCTCAAATAGTAGGATACGAAATTGCCAATTAGAGATTTGAAATATATATAGTTTATCAAGGAAAATTTATATAAAAAACCTATCATCGTTAACGGTCTTGACAGGTGCCAGAAAATATTAGGGTGTCATCCAAATATAACTTGTTTGCCGTAAATGAACTTGGTGTTGATTTAAATCTCAGAATGAAAACTGCAATCGGGATTATAACATCAGAAGGATATAAGCTGTAAGTAAAAGTAGAAGATGATATTGAATATAATGATATGTTTTTGTGTGATTTTATCTGGACATTGTTCAATGACGATATTCCGACTGGAATGAAAAATGATCATATCAATGATCAGGTAACCTACAATAACGTTGCTAATTTGTCTTTGAAAGAGGAGTTTAAATCTCATCCAATATATGATCTTTACAAGGCTAACACAAATGATGTTGTCAGAAACATCAGAACAAAAAAATATTGGTAATATCAGTAATATGGGTTATTTAAAATAATGATCAGATGAAAAAATACTAATTTTATTTGTTATCTCTCACACCGTTTCGTTTATGAGGTATTTCATGGACCTTTTCCCCACGGTCTTGTAATTGATCACATCAACGGTATTAGGACAGATAATCATCTCGAAAATATTGATATTGTTATTTCTAAAGAAAATAATATGAGAGGACGATTCAATTTTTTTAAAAAAATCTCTCAAGATCTGTTATAGCAACAAACTCTGCCACAGGAGAAGAAATATTATTTCTGTCAATGATATCAGCTGCAAAACACTTTAACATTAATACTCGATCAATCAAATTTGTAGCAGATGGTACCACAAAATCCGCTTTCTCAAAAACAACTTTTGATAGAATCTTCTTTCGATATTCACTTACCGTTTAAGATATTTGCAACAACTCTGCCAAACAGCAATTAACATATTTATCTAGCGCTTCTCTGTCGCACTCAATCCAGACCTTACCGTATTGCAGCACATGATCTTGTTCAATCTTGCTGAGCAAATTTAAATTATTTTTTCTCGTTCTACTTCAAAATGGGCCAATGCATTAACATCACCGCGAAACATATAGCCTCTTCAAGTTGATATTTGTTTACAACATTAGCTAGAGTGACAAACCGTTCCGTGTTATTCAACTATTTGACACAAAATTAGAGTGTTTCACACTCCACTCACTGATCGACCTTTTGAATATCCCTACAATTTTCTCTGGTAAGGCAACAATGTGTCCATTTCACGACAGTTTTCCTGTTATATCTAACAAATATTTGTATATATATCATTTTCAAGTTCCAATACTTCAGAATCTGTTAACAGTACCTCAACTACCGAATAAGGATCGTATCCAACGATAAGATTAACATATTTGTGTTCTGTTTTAATTATTGCTCATGAAAACTGTAACCGCGTGAAACAGCAGGTTCATATTTAAGATTTTAGCTCTGACAATACTTCTTACTTCATCTCGCATTTTTATTATTCATTTTAGATATAAAACAATTATGTGTAATGTCGCTGATAAAGTATAGGTTTCAACAATTGTCTGATCTTCGAGCTGATATTGATAAAATTGAAGATTGTAACCGACTGATAATAACACATCAACATGTAGAACAATCACAAGTTTATCTCGAAACATATGTTTCCTGTACCAGATGATCAACTTACAGGTAAAACAGGTATTATACCTAAACATGAACAAGTTTATGTTGCAACGCAATCACCATTTAATGTCAAATATCATCTTGCCAAAAAGATTGAAAAATTGATTTTAATGTCATAGAGTATCAGATATTTTGGGAGATGCTGAAGCCGTTTATGTGTGTTGGACAACTTTAAATTTATGGTCATCAAAAATATATAAAATTCGATTTTATTTTTGCAAAGATTTTTAAACTTCTTGACAGATTTAACAGAAGAACGAATACAGTATCTGATTTCGTTGTGTAGACCTGTCAAATGCAAATCTATTCTTCTAAAATACGAGAATATCTACAAGAATCTAATCGGATCGCAAGCAATCTAGTCAAAGATCTTTGACTGAACTAGTTGAAATCCAGCTGTTAAAACTATCTCCGTAACCATTTGACCAAACTTCGTTTACCACGTCTTTTTATCACTCGTTCGATAACAAATATCTTGTGATGTTCACTAAGTTCTTGCTCGTAGAAATTTTATGACATCTTCATTCGCAAGATCTCTTAGCTTGTGCGTTACAGGTATTGTTGTTAAAATATTGTCAACGACAAATACTTCCTCAGACCAGTTCGAGGTAAAACCTTCTTCAAATTTTAAAAAAAATGAAATTCTGACACGATCACCAACGCTAAACTTGCGTCTGCGATATATGTTCTCGTTTGCATTAATATGATTTTTTTATAGCAACATTCGGTGACATACTTGATCAGCGTGCGGATAATGTCGTATAATAGCATCATAGTAATCTGATATCATCGCTGGCTGATCACCAATATACATGTATCTGCTGGTGTTGTTTGCTGTAAGATATTTGTAAATATTTGTAAATCGTACGATTTTCGCGCTCGACGATAACACTATTTCCTTCATAACCGGTAACATATTTTTTATGTCGTTTTGTTTCAGAAACTGATCCAACCGCTTGGTAAAAAGCTCTGATCTATGGTCAGTTCAGATTTTATTTGGTTTTCGCTCCGTCTTATCAATAATATCTTCTAATGCATTTTTATCTTTGATCCAGTTTTATCAACAACAGGAAAGTAAAAACATATTTGCTAATGACATCAAACAGATACCTCTTGTTATCGTTGTACTGTGCAATGTTCTGCATATATGCGAGATCTATAGCCCAGATATCATCAACTGCGCTTGCGACGACATTCCGTCATAGAAACGTTTTTTTTAGGTCTGTGAAGTTCATGAACCAAAACACTATGTGTTCCACTGTTGATGATGCATCAGAGAGCTTTTCACTCCGACGCCAAGTTTATATTTTGTACAATGAAACCCTGTACTAATTTTCTGTCGAACCATTCTTGCATAATATCCGGTTTCATCTCTTGTAGTTCGTCTAGAATTACACGATCACAATCAAGTTTATCGTCAACATGATCACTTGTAACAAATATCATGACACATCGCAATTGCATCAACTGCATTATAAAGTTCTTGTCCCGGGAACGGATTGTCATCTCCATCGAGTTGCTGATCGAATTGATTTCATGGTCCGATTTATTTATGTCCTGGCAATGTCCAACCACCACTAGGTTTCGGTAATTTGCCAATAAATGTATGTATATCCAGCTATCCAATCGTGATCCAATTGCCACTCGATGATTATTTTGTTCCAGGCATAGATCTTTTTTTCACATCATCGCAATTACATTTCATTATTTTTAGTCGCTTACTAAAATAACTTCATCGTCGGACGTCATTGTTGGAGTTCTAGCACTTCTGGTTTGTATTGCACAACCACCGTTACCGGTTATTCCATCACCGGATTTAACTTGCTTAAGAAACATATTCTTTTTCTTACCACCGACAACACAGACACTTTTCAACATTTTTCTGCTCTTGAAAGTTGTTTCTGTTGTTTCATTTGTGTTATCGGTTTTAGTTCTGCATTTGAGACAATATGTTTTTATTTTTTATACTTAATATCAGATAAAATTAATACTTGATCGCTTTATGATCATTGCTGACACTAGGAAACGGGTTAAATTGCAGAATAAATTTTAAAAAGTTAACTGGTTCGCCATCAGACTTGGACATCTGCAAGATAAACATAACGCAAAAATAACCACAAACTCAAGTTCCAATTGGCTGAGGCTGATTAGAGTTATAGTTTATTTTTTATTTTTTTTAAGATGTACTTTTTGATAGCATCACTCGGTGGAAGACCAAACGAGTCAAAGTAGCTGTTGTTGTAAAGAGCTATCCAATGCGTTCCAGATTCGTCTTTGATATTTTGTATATTGATGACACAACTTTGATTAGTTTCTGTTGATCTATTTGCTAACTCATCTTTTGAAAATACTCCGATAAATCCGCTTAAATCATTAAGTTTATCAGCAATCTCAAACTTATTTAACGCGGACGATTTCATCTTCTGGTTCCCGGTAGCATCATTCCTCGGCTACGACATCCACGAGTCCGTCTTCGCATTGGGTATACCTGCATTTGGCGTCTTTGCACTCCACGTCCTATCCCTAACAGCTTTGGTAATAGACTTTCAGCTCTCCATGCTAGCAGTGGGCCTAGAAATCCGCCCCTGACCTCCTTGCGGTTAGTTCTTGTGGTTCTCCTTTTCTTCTCATAGGAGTTTTTCGTGCTCGTGTTGTCAGGATTGTTTATAATCATTGATCAGATAAAATTGAATTGTAATCCATTTATAGTAATTGTTTTATACCGTCTCCGGATACAGCTTTATTTTGTCGCTCCTGATATTGCATCTGCCGCTTCCGCTATACCTAACGTTCCAGGAACAGGTAATATCTTTGGCAATAATGTTTGTACTAAAGTAGCTATCGTTGTTCTGATTGATCCACCAAGGATCCCTTTAAATCTGGCAAATGCTTTTATTTGTGCCACCGACAAATCAAATATAAAAGGTTTACCATTTAACATTTTGTTTATCTGTCGTTGTGTAATAAATAATTTTGTTAATATTCCTGGAACTCACCGAGTTTTGAAATCTATTTTTAATGAAACAGGTTTTGTTTTAGCTATAGCTCGTGCTAGATTTGTATTTGACCTTGTGACATGTTAATGTCGTGCAAAATATATTTCATTATGAATTTTATCAGATAAAATTTAATGTTCTTGGACTCTACACTTCGACAGTCATCCTGTCCCGTATAGCGTCAAGTATTATGAATCTGTCAGATGTTCCAAGCACATAAGCGTAATAATTATAAACTGGAGCCTCTCCTAACGTCCATGTAACTTCTATATCAGCGGCTGATCAAATAGCTCGTTTGCTGTGCTCGCTAACTTCATCATGAAATATCTGGTAAAGAGATCGAAACTCTTCAACATATGTACGAGATCCACTGTCAACGTCCTGATACTTTGTATCGCCTTCATCAGATACATATCAACACGAGATAAAAATGGTTTTTGCATCATCTCCAAAATTGCATTCGATCGCTCGTTCAGGATATTGCCTAGAGTTTATTCTGACAAATATTGGTCTGACGTCAGCGTTATCAAAAAGGGAGCAATTTTGTTGTTGATTATTACGTCGTTGCTGTAGTTGAAATACAGAAAATATATGTCTTGGTAACAGTTCGCTTGGCGCTGTTGCTATTCGCCATGTGTTATCGGTCGAACTTGTTACAGCTATTTGGTAAACCTTATGCTGTTCGAAATATATTTTTCTGCTGTAAGCGGCTAACATTGTTTCAAGTTCTGTTGGTTTTGAGATGGATACAACAACTCGTGGCATCCATAACGCCAATCTTGAAATCACAAACTGACAATTATTAGCAGGATCACCAGCAGCAGCAGTAGTTCTCATTCGACAAACGCTTTGATCTGTCAAGTATAAGCGTATGTTTTATTCCACGAAATACCTTGTTATAGTTGAGGAAAACCCCATATATTGTGCTCATTTATAACATCTTCGTGATTTTATTTGGTTCCGTTAGAACACGCTTTTCGTTTAGGGTAACCTTCGTTGCATGTTCGATTTTTGATAGTGGTGTTATTTATAATACGATTTGCCACCACTAACATTGCAGTTCCATCATCTGCAGCTGCAGGTGGAGTAATTTCAAGAAAATTACAAAGATTTGTAAGCGATGTCCTTATTGCATTTTCATCAACAGTTACAGCTGGTTCATCAATTACAAATGTAGCCTTTGCTCTTAGAAAATCTGTTACCATAACTAATCGAATAGCAGTATCAGCTTCAGCACCAAGTGCATCAAAATAAGCAGATTTGTTTGAAAATGCATTTCCACTTCCAGTATCTTTGAACCACGTCATGTTTGTTGAAATATATCTCGATTAATCATCGCTGAATGACACAATGTTAAGAATAGTGCTTGGAACTGGCAAGTGCATATAAATATCTTCTACTGTTTGATTAGCAAGTTGATATCGTGCGCTTTTAAACAAGCTCCGTCCGTTATTAGCAACTTATGCATTGACACCAACATCACCATTTACATTTGTTTTTATTCTACCTTGAACTTTAAGTGCGGCTTTGTGAGCGAGCAGAAAAACATCTTCGTCTCCTGTATTATATATTCTGATGCCCATCTCGTTAGTCTCATTAGAATTCTCGCTGAGATATTCAATATTCTCAAACTCCGTTGCAGATTCGTCTATGGTTATCTCATCGACAAGGCCAAGATAATTTGTATAGACATTTTTAATGTAATCCTCAGACAAAATCGTGATTATTTTACAACCACCTAAAACGCAGCTACATCAGGTTTTGGTCTAGCTCGTGTTAATAACTTTCTAATAATATTTTCTCCCGCCGGAGACAACAAATTTGTTGTTGTTGTTAGCATTGCACGTGCTGTTTCTGATGATGGTGCTATTTCAGAAATAACCTGTTTTATATCCGGACCGCTTAGTGTCCTTTGATTTTATCAGCAATCTCGTACTGATAAATACCAACTTTGATAACTTCGATTAAAAAAAATGAAATGTTTGCGCTGTTCGATGTTATCTGAGATGAGTCGAGTAACAGCGTCATCGACGATATATTATTTTGTTATTCGCAGATAAAAAAAATAATAACGTGTTTGCGTCAGCAAATTAATTCACTACATCGATTATATGATAATCGATTATACCGCAATACGGGTAGCTACATCCGGAGACACAGTGACTAGCAAGCTAAACATTGGATCAAATAAAATGACAACACCATAGTATCCTGAATCTCCATTTGATCTGACAAATAAATCTTACGTCGACGTGGCAGCAAATAATGCAGTTGCTGTTGCAGGTACATCCGCTGATGCTCTTTACGTTAAGCGAACTGGATTGTACCAATCACAGGAGCCATCGACACGGTAGCAAATAAAATAACAATATACGTTGCTGTTGCTGTATCAGATCTTGTAAATAAACTGTACGTTGATAGTGTTGTTGTCGGCAGCACAAAACGAGCTAGCAGTAATATTGGTTATATTCCATATCTTGCTGATTTGACATAAAATTGTTGGGGTTTTGTTGCAAAGGCATCAACACAATATCCTGGAAATAATCCTAATTATGCTTTCGCGTTTAACAGCGTCATATCTGGAGGTCCCGAGTGGACGACCGACGGAGAAACAAGGAATTTTTTGATCAAAATTCAGTGCCCGGTAGCTGTTGTCGTATGGAAATTTCAGCTTCGAGGACGACTAAATGTTAGTATTGGCCGCATGTACAACTGGAGATTTGAGGGATCGACATATAATACAACATCGACAACGTTATACAACGCAACAGGTGTTTATATCTCAACCAGTTTACAGTTTACTATAGCTGATGATAACACGGTTAACAAGTATCCTTAGTTTCGGATATATAGCGTCAACGCAGAAACTAGTTACCCTGGTCTGACAATGTTTCAGTGGTACGTGATCGACGACCTAGCATAGGTCGTTGTGATTTAGTGTAGATGTAATTTATAAATGTATGTTGATCTTCCGTCGATCAGAATTGCAAAAGAGTTTTACGACGTTATATTTGATCCTGAAACAGAAATGTTGGTGGTAGCCAATATTGATCAACCAGACCCAGAGATTGCAAATGAGGCACGAGCAGCAAGTATAATTGCTAAACTGAAATATTTAACGTTAGAATCACCCGATTTAATAGATAACTAGAATAATTTTGTCAGAGTTGCAAGTATGAGATGTCCACATCTTTAAAAAAAAGCTATCCGAGAATTTGATATTATCAGTAAATATTGTCATCCAAACGACTGTGAGGAGCATTGACTAAAAGTTGAGTCGCTGTTGACAAAGACGTTGCTCGAAATTAACACACAAAAATTTTATAACTATTAACAGATCTAACCGTGTAAAAGCAAACCCTCACGGCGGATAATAATCCAGAACAAGATCGGATACAAAAGGTTCACGATGAACTTAACGAACTATCTGAAATATATATATATATAAAAATACATTAACAAAAAATCGCAGGATAAGTGACAGTTTTGTTAAATGCAGAATATTTCGCGAGAATGGTATGGACTATCCTAATAAAAAAAAGAAACATTACTCGAGGTAGCAGATTATTATGATAAACTTGCTATGATCGTAAAAGAGCTCGTTAAAGCTATTGACAAACTTTATAATCCAATATCGCAAAATAAATACCCAAAAATTACAGTAGAAGATGAGCTAAAAAATGTTACGTTAATAAGTCAATATTTTCTCATGGAAACTTTATCAAAATGTTAGAACCTGATTCTCTTAACAGCGGTAAAATTAATTTGTATTTGTTTTGTCATGACGATGAGAGTTATATTATTGCAAAAGCTAAAACGTTAAAAATATCTCGAGAAATCTCCAGCAATTTTGTGTAAAATATCAGATATATAAATTGCTAGCAATTACATATTCTCTAGCAATTTTGTATGAAATGTATCAGTAGTCTTATATAAGGGGTGTTTCTGGATCAAACCATATTTGTTTGACGACGGCGACGATTCAATAACATATCATCGACAGGTAAACGATTATGAAATAAATTGTGTTGCCTCAACAAAGTTGTTTTTATATTTGTTAAGACTAACTTGAGGGGGCATGGAGGGGGGAGTATTATGATGTCGTCCAATACAAAATAGGGTTTTGGGTCAGAAACGCCCTTATAAAAGACTACTATACCGGCGTTGGTCAAAAGGGTTTTGCCGATTCATGGTCAGATTATCCCACTAATAGTGTTTGCAGTTAAATTAATCAAGGACACATTGATTAAACTAAGTAATAAACAAACGGTGATAATTTAAGTTAAGATGGTATCCGAGGATAAACTAAGGAGATGCCAGCTGAAAAAGACGAGGACGTGCCAGGGGGGATTGATTGCCCTGTGGAAATCCTACACTGAGAAACGGACCTCCATCAGTCAGCTGCTGAAGTCACGTGCCAGCATTTATGGATCATAGTTTCTCCATTGCTATATTATGTCAAATTATTTAAAATAATAATATGCTATTTTTTTATATCTCTACTCTTGTATAGCATCCATTTTCAATAATAACATGCATACATTTAAATATTACATAATGACTATTCAGCTAATGAAAATCACTTACGGCGCTCATTTTCTTTATATATAGGGTTTATGATGCATACGTAAATAGTCTACATAAATCTATTTTTAAAGGCATTAAAATACTCAGACCTGTATTAATATATTCAGACCTGTATTAATAACATATTCAGACCTGTATTAACATACTTAGACCTGTATTAACGAGGTCCACAATATTATCAGAATATAGACGTCTGATATTGTATCGAGTTAAATCTCAACTTTACCAAGACCACAGTTTAATTGTTAGCATATATGTGTTATCTAGCACTAATAGTATATAGTACAGTGCACAAAACATATTAATGTTGTTGTTGTTGAGTTTAATTATAGTGGCGTGCGCACAGTTGTGCATGTGCCAATTTTTTCTGACTGCACCGCAGCCTGTTAGTTGTTCCTGAGAAAGGGAATGGTGCCACCTCCCCCAGGCTTTTATGGGTTCAAGCAACCCTGATAGTTTGGCCTCAATCTGTGGGTCCATAAAGGTCTCTTACAGTTAAATGGTTGGCTGTCATTAGTGGGAGGGAGAGCTCGGGAACGGTTCTCGTTGCTGTTCGCATCGCTGGTTTCTTATTGCATTTGCCTATTGACATATTAATTCTAAATAAATGTAACATATTCAGTCCAATACGTATAGACACATTTTGAAAAATCACTGCACGAGCTTGGATTTTATAACTTTTGTTTATGTTTGTAATTGTATTATTTCTCAATTAAAAAACGATTTAAATTTTGCAGAAATGTGAATGAGCTGCTTTAAAAATATTTTGCTATTAAAAAATTTAAATTCACAATGCAAGATAAACAGTCTTATGTTATTTCATTTCATTATATATAACAACCCCACCATCGTTTTTTTTTTTTTTCTTCTCCTTAAATGCAGATTTGAACTGCTCAACGTATCTGGGAATAATGAGAAATATCGTAATTCAAACATACGTAAATTTAATTTTAAATCCCAGACGAAACTTAATAATATTTCAAATGGTCCGAATCAGCCCGCCATTAGGTCTCAAATCATAGTTCGACTCAGCCAGTAATGTTGGCCGAATAAGCCTGGTCCAAATCATCGTGGTCCGAATCACCCTGTTACTAATATTCGAATAGTATGTACCTAATTTTTGGTACATAATTATTATTTGAAAATTTAAAATGAATTTTATTTTTTAGCAAAAAGGGCATGATTTAGGTATCTCTAAAAAAAAAATGTTATCAACAATACCATGACCAAAGTTGATGTCTGGATGTCTGGCTTCGGCATCGTTCTTCTGTTGGCTCATTATATACACCAAGCATTTTACAGACATATTGCAGTGATGTAAGCGACCCAACAAAGTGCGGTTAGTAATTTAAACATATCACACATTATCGCACCGACACTTCTTCGTGTTCTTTTATTAGATCAAGAAAAAGAAGCATATCTCTTAAAATTGTCACCACTCAATTAAAAATAAATATATATTTTTTCATGCTCAAATGCACAGACATCAAAAATTAGGTAAGAAAATTTTGCTTTCATTACGTCATCTTGAGCTGTAGGAACCTTTTTTCGGCCTAATGTGGTGCTTTGTTTGTATTCGTAATTCAGATACGCATGCCACCGGCACAAGCTTATATCAGTAATAAAAAAAGGGGGAAACTCGTGATAGCACTCTTCTCGACTTTAGATTATAGTATTTGCACACGCTGGTTTATTTGTACACCCAACCGATTTAGAAAACTGAAAGCCTAAAAGAGACAACAAATGCACAAAATTTAGTCATTTCATTCATCAATTTATAATTTCTGACCTTATTGTCTCCAGGGGGTCCATAACACTGTCAAGCTATTGGCGGAAAGATAAGTTCAGAACGACCTAACTTATAACATTCAGCAAACGATATAAAGTGAAGAAATGGATAATTTTAATGTGGTATGGTAAATAAACAAAGGGCAGGATAAAGCCTGGAACGCTGTATCATCATGGTACTAAACGGTACTTATTAAATCTGTTCTAGGGTCGCCGCTAGGCTTCGCATATAAAGAATTTTGAAAGTGGCGCAATTTTTTTTTACTGACTGGCGAAAGTTGCTGGGTGATTTACCTAGCAACGTTTACTTTACACCCAGCTACTTTATATTTGGATTGTGGTCGTACTGCAAACATGATCTTAAACTTTAAGAAGGGTAAATACCAAATTTTCACCTCAGCTGAATGTGCCATTAGTTCAGGAACTCTATAAATCCATTCAGTAAGACGAGTACATGAAAATTCTTCTTGGCTATAATAAACTAATAAAGTTGTACTCGGCCAGGTAGAAATATAAAAGCTGACAATGTTAGATAAAATGTTTACATTTAAGAACTTAACTAATTTACTGCCACAGAATAACTCATTTGTGGGTTGTTTCAAATTGTGGAAAAGTTAAAAAGAATTTTTGAATTTTGTGTTCATTTTAGCCATTTGAGCATTTATTAGCTGCAGTTTCTTATGCGTTCTTTATACTTATATAGCTTGGCTATCACTGCAGGTACCAATATCGGGGCCACGAGTGGCCGAGTGGTCTAAAGCGCTCTCCATTACGGATCACTACCATCTCACCTCTGTCTGCGTGAGTTCGAGTCTCGGATTTGGCCAATGTGGGTATGTGAGAAAGCTTGCCAGTAGCTTCTCGAGTGTCGGTGGTTCTTTCCGGGGATTTCCCAGGTTCTTCCTCCACCATTAATACTGGCCGCCATGTATAGCCTATCATGTGCTGAAAAATGGCGTTAAATCCAACAACAACAACAACCAGGTACCAATATCAGGTGCTGAGGCAGTGATCCCATTGTCATTGTCACTAATTTTAGTTTGTCTATTTTCTACTGGCACTTAATACATAGAAATTACATTAATATTGACCATTGGTCATTTTTACCTTCATTGACCAAAGTATTTAGCACGACAAAGTCCATTCTTCTTTATTTCTTTAATTATCACATCCGCAGAGTTAGTTCAAAACATGAGATAATCTTGATCATTTAGAACCTTGACATATGATTTGGGTGTTAAAATGAAGCATCCATGAAGACTTGGAGGACTTGACCAATTGTTGACACTAAGCACAAACTTGCATACACTTATGTTTTTTAACACTTATTACAGCACATTGCAGAAGTTTCACTTGACTCTTCTGACATTAGTTATGGGCTGTTTGCAACAGTGAATGAATTTCTGTAGGTCTGCATATATGTAATTGTATGTGTATATGCTTTTTCTATTAAGTTTACATGGAATGTTATTAAGTCCAAATTATTTACTAATTCCAAATATGAATAACATAGAAAACATAATCATACGACTACAGAATTGTTGCTAAAAGGAGGAAAACTTAATAATATACTCTTTGTACCTGAATTAGTTTATCAGTGATTGCTGGGAAATAAATTGTAAAACAAGACAACCTTCAAATGTGCAGCTTTATGGTCTGTTGCATGTATAAAAGAATGTGATTACATACTTCTCTTGAAGCATCATGCTTGAAAACTAATAATATTAGTTTAGGTACATTGGGCAAGAGGCCTTCATCAGGAAAAGGGTAAAAGCACACAGCCATAAAGGAAAGAAAAAAAGAGATGGTACCCATGTCTGCTGGGTACAATAAGGTATCAGATATTGAAATTACAAACTTCAAAATAATTTCAGCAAAGCTCTTGATAAGAATTTAGAAGTAAATTGTGCAAGTAACTGAACAACTCGAAATATACACTTACCATACTGGACTGAATTTTAATGATGAAGACATTTGTCATGGCTGCATCAGTCTTAGTGACCAAGATTAATTCCATGCGTATGTGATTATATGGCTCTGTTTTCATTTCAGTCTGGCACAGATTATTCAAACTGCCCTGATAGCTTAGTTCAAATTGATAAAATGCACGAGCATAACAAAATTGGCTTTTCCTATGGCATGAGCAACATGCTGGCAACTTTGGAATCAATACTTTAAATGAAATTATTTTGCAAAATTTTAATGCATGTAAAATATTTTCTCTTTGTGTTGTTGGTCAGTTTGTTTGCATTAAATGTGCAGATTATCTAGAACAATTTTGGTGTTTGTATTTGCAGAACATACAGACAGGAAAATTTCATTAAATAAAGAAGAACAGAGCTCCCTCATTATAAGACTATCCATGGGAGCCATAGACTTTATCACCTTATAGTGAGATCATCTTATAATGAAATAGTGTTCCCTCATTATAATGTTGTTCATGGGAGTTATAGAGTTTATTACTTTATAGTGTGACTGCCTTAAAATGAAGTATATGTACATACTATTATTGGGCCCCGAGTGGTCTAAAGCGCCCTTCATTACGAATCACTGCCATCTCATCTGTCTGCGGCGGTTCAAGTCTAAGATTCAGCCAATGTGAGAAAGCTTGCCAGTAGCTTCTGATGGGTCGGTAGTTCTTTCCGGGGTTTTCCTGGGTTCTTCCTCTACCATTAATACTGGCCGCCATGTATAGCCTATCGTGTGCTGAAAAATGGTGTTAAACCCCCACAACAACAACAACAATATACTAGTGAGATTGCTTTATAATGAAATACAGTTCTCCCATATAATGCTGTCTGTGGGAGCTGTAGAGTACATTGCCTTATAGTGAGACTTATAATGAAGTGCATTATTCACCTAATTATAGCACTGTTCATGGGAACCATAGAGTATACCACCTTATAGTTAGTTTTAGAGTATACTACCTTATTGTGATATTGCCTTATAATGAAGTACTGTACTCTTAATGCTGTCATTGCGAGTCTTAGAATTTATCACCTTATAGTAAGACCACTTTATGATGAAGTATATGATAGATACAATTTTACTAGTGCTGCTTAAATAACTGTGTCAGTACTCCTTACTAACCTTATTACATTGACAGTGTTATAACAAAGAGCCTTATAGTGAGGGAGTATGGTAGTATTCAGTGCTGTAAAAATAATAGTTACACACTGCACAATCCGCTTTGATTGAACACTTGTGTATTTAGAAAGATAAAAATAACATTTCATGGGGATCTGAGGAGAAGGTTAAGTTGGGACTGTTTGAAGATACATAAACAGGAGTTGCTACTGTACAAGCAGAATCAAATATTTGGATATAACCCTAATTAAATAGTTCAGAAAGGACAAAAGCAAAAGTGGTAAAATGTTTTATTTTAATAAATGTGCATGTTCTATATAATAAAACTATTTTTTTTATTTATTTAGAGTATGTTGCTTGAGATATTAATTGCCTATGACAGTACAGTATGGGTCACTCTTGCTCTGATTTAGCAGGATGGCTATTACTAATTAAACCTCATCTAAAACTTGTCTGAAAGGTAGAATTGCGAGGTAGTAGTATTTCTCCTCAGGCATTATGATTGGGTAAGTATTCTTGAAGAAACATACTCTATTAGAAAAATTGGTTTTCCATATAGGAATTTCAGGTGTACCTGCTGTTTGCCATGTTCTTTACTAAACTTTTAGTAATAGATCTGATCTTGTTGACAACTTAGAATGTTCTAGAAATGAACTTTTGATCCTTGTCCTGGTCATCTTATAGTATCTTAGGGTTTTATATTATGGTCGTTTATATTAGAATTACTCATTCCTACTTGAACATCTGACTAGTGGATACTGTTTTTCTAGTTTTAGTCAGTTTCAATTTGAGAGGTTTTATTTGTTTATTTAAATTATTCACTGGCATTACAAAGTGCTCAATAGTTTGGCACTAATTGAGTATTTTGGAATTATTGTGAATTGATTTAGACACATTTTTGGAGTATATCATTGTGATACATCGAGACAGTTTGCACATCAATCAACGCTGTTAAGGTTATTGGTACATCAGCACATTCAATATGGGAATTTATTCAGAGTACTCCATACTTTTGGACTTAATTTCATTCACAGGACTCTCAGTTCTTTCCAAATGTTCACTTTATATTCAAGGGAAAAAATTTATTTGTTGAATTTTACAAAAGGTGTTACTTTTCAATCTTTTCTGTTCCTTAGTTAAAACCATAAAGTCATAACAACACATGCAGTGCAGGATTTTATAGTGACATTACAAATATGCACGTGGATGGACAGGATCTTATGGTAACATTACATACATACACATGCAGTGGGCAGGATCATATGCATGGACCAGATCTCATGGTGGCATTACACACATGCACATTGATGGATCAGATCTTCTCATGTCTCACCTAGCATGAGAAATTCAGTGTAGTATTATATCAGTTTAATATTCATTTGTCTTTCCTTCCCTGCAGATTTTGCACTGTTGTTGATGTGAAACTGAGATACGAGATGACATACTGAATTCGCTTTCGAACCAAAACCTCCAAGAGGATGGCAGAAAACCGTGATGATGATGAACTTAGCATTCCTCGTGCTGCACTGAATAAAATGATCAAAGAACTGATTCCAAATGTGAGAGTGGCAAATGATGCAAGAGAACTGATCTTGAACTGCTGCACAGAATTTATTCATCTTGTCTCCTCAGAGGCAAATGACATTTGCAACAAGCTGAACAAGAAAACTATCTCACCTGATCATGTGTTGGCAGGTAACATGTACTCTTAATTGACAATTTTGATATACCCACCATAAGGTAGAATATGTTATGATGTTATCTGTTCATCCATCTGTATGAAAACAATTTCGTTGCTGTAAATTGTCCACAATCTACTTTTACCAGGCTTTGTGAATGGCCTGCACTTGGGGTAAGTAAGAATCGTATTCATTTTGGAGTTGAAAGGTCATTATGACTGAATGCAGAAACAATGGTTTCTGTACATTAACCTTTGTTCTCCACAGACTAAACTTTTCAAAATTTGTGGATGGCTTGGTCTTGGGATAAGAAAAACCCAATCAGTTTTGGGTACAAAGTTCAAGGTCACAGTGATAAAAAGAAGACAAATGGTTTCTGCATAAGAACTTCTGTTCTATTGCACAGACCTAGATTAAACTTGTGGATGTCTTGCACTTGCAGTAACAAAGAACCTGATTCATTTTGGAGTAAAAAGGTCAGAGGTCATTGTCACAATGAAAGAAGGAATATTTTGTTCTACATGACTAACCTTGACCAAAGCTCATGGAGGACATATCAGTAAGGTATGGAGATGTCCATTTGTTCTGGGACAAAATGGTCTAAGGTCATGGGCAATGTGGTGTAAACAAAAAGGTCTTTTACAGAAAAACATTTATTCATGAGTAAATTCCTCAAACAAACTTTTTGGACAGCTCCATTGGTCTGTTGGGTAGGGCATCTGCCCCAGATGCAGGAGGTTGTGGGTTCGAACCCTGGCCGAGTCATACCAAAGACTTATAAAAATGGTACTAACAGCTGCCTTGCTAGGCGCTCAGCATTAAGAGGTTAGTGTTAGGACTGGTTGACCTGGTGTCAGGATAATTTGACTGGGTGGGACATCATGCTACATGTCTGTGGCATGATGCCCCTGTACTTGACATCACTGTAAACTGCGACACTGCACACATCGTAGCGATATGACTGGAAAATTGTTAAAGCTATGTTTAAAATCTAAATCACACAAATCACACACTTTTTGGATGTCTGGTACCCTGTGTAATAAAGCAGCCTATACATTCTGGAATCTGTAGGTCATAGGTCATGGTCAGGTTAATTCAGATAAGAAAATGATTGTTCCTGCACATCAACCTTCATTCAAGACAGCATGCCAAAATCAAAGATCCCAGTCAACAAGACCCATTGGGTCTCTGGAGTCAACCACACTGTACTAGCTTCTTCATAGAGAACATGAGGGGAACATATAAGTTACTGTTCCTTGTACTTCTGCATATTGACAACTTTCAAGGGACCGAGGTTATCTTTCTTTTCTTTACTTTTCAGTGTAATGATCCTTACTTAGTGATGGATGGTTAACAAAAAATTTTGCATGAATTTTTACCTTAATTTTGTATTGCATTGACCCTTAATTATGTAATATTATACATTTTTCATAACAGTAAAATCTCTATTATCTCATAAACAGTATCCTTAAAATTCTTAATATTGCAAATAGTATGACGTGGTTCTTACATCATTGAAAAATCTTGAGTTGCCATGAAAATTCTTGAGAATTTTGAAAACGTTGATTTTATTATTTAATTTGTTGAACAACTCTTTTCATTTTTCCAAAACTTACTTATTTCAGGGAATACAGATTTTTGAAAATGAATAAAGTATTTCACTTTTTTAAATTAAGAGCTATTTGTGCCGTTTGAAAAATAACGTAAAAATAAATAAGTGATCTCACATAAAACACTGTTTTGTTTATTAGATGTGTATGGTTAAGAATCCCATTATACTATAAATAATAATGTGCTTGCCGTTACTTATCACTGCCATCTCACCTCTGTCTGCTTGGGTTTGAGTCTCGGGATTGGCCACTTGGGTATGTGAGAAAGCTGCCAGTAGCTTCCAGTGGTTCTTTCTCCACATGTTATATTGGCCACCATTGGCCTATCTTGGGCGGAGAAATGGTGTTAAACTCAAAACAACAACAACAAACCATGTACCCTGTATAAGGTGACCTCATATATAACACGGTCCCTTTTAATGGTGTATATGGTAATGAATGCCATTAAACTATCAACAATGTACCCAGTATAAGGTGACCTCATATATAACACGGTTCCTTTTAATGGTATATATGGTAATGAATGCCATTAAACTATCAACAATGTACCCAGTATAAGGTGTCCTCATATATAACACGGTTCCTTTTAATGGTATATATGGTAATGAATGCCATTAAACTTTCAACAATGTACCCAGTATAAGGTGACCTCATATATAACACGGTCCCTTTAAATGGTGTATATGGTAATGATTGCCATTAAACTTTCAACAATGTACCCAGTATACGGTGACTTCATATATAACACGGTTCCTTTTAATGGTGGATATGGTAATGAATGCCATTAAACTATCAACAATGTACCCAGTATAAGGTGTCCTCATATATAACACGGTTCCTTTTAATGGTGTATATGGTAATGATTGCCATTAAACTTTCAACAATGTACCCAGTATAAGGTGACCTCATATATAACACGGTTCCTTTTAATGGTGTATATGGTAATGATTGCCATTAAACTTTCAACAGTGTACCCAGTATAAGGTGTCCTAATATTTAATGTGGTTCATTTTAAAGGTGTATATGGTAATGAATGCCGTTATGCAGTGTATAATATGCCCAGTCTAAGGTGACCTGACATATATCACAGCTCCTTTTATATGTATGTGGTACTGTAACTGAAGGATTAATGGAAACCATTACTGTGTTACGTGCAAGGTTGTCTTATACAGAGTATATTGTATGTATTGCATACACCATTATTACGTAAATTGTCTCAACCATGTAGGAACAGTGTTCAAATTTAAACAATTTTACTTGGATGCAGTGGCTTGCCGCTTCTCTCTGGTGTTCAGAACTGGCCTAACAATATTGTCCAAGACAGTTTCAAAGCTTGTTTCTTCAAACTCTCCTATATGATTTAAAGCCCTTCAACTCACTATGATCCAAATAATAATCTGTGTTTACTTAAGCTACCCATGATCTACGAAGTAAGGAAAAGCCCTTCATTTGTGTCTAAATTTAACCTATCAAGTAAGGAAAAGTCCTTCCTTTGTGTCTAAATTTAGCCTATCATGTTGCATGGTAGTAGGGTTACAGAGCTATTTTATCGATGTTGCATGTATATGGTAGCTGAGTGATTAATGGAAGCCATTACTGTTATTTACTTAGTATAAGACAGCCTTTCAAATAACACCATTCCTTTTATATGGTGGGTATGGTAAATGATCCCATTAAATTATATTACATACGGCAATCTTGTACATAACATGTACGCTGTTATGGTTCCCTGAACAGTGTTATAATGTTATAATATTTCTCTCTTCCTTTTTCTGGTAAAGCACTGGACAGCCTTGGATTTGGAGCCTACAAGGAAGACGCTATGGCAGTGTTGGAAGAGACAAAAGCAGTGGTAGCAAAACGGAGGCGAGGAAGTGCGCGTCTAGCAAACCTGGGAATACCAGAAGAAGAATTAATACGACAACAAGAGGAACTTTTTGCAAAAGTATGACAAGACAGTATGAAACTAATCTAATAATTAAATTTAATTATTGCAGGGAGCTGCGGCATCTCCTCTAGCCAAGGTTCCAATATGATAACCCTATTTAATTTTAGGAAAGTGGTAACAATGCCAGACCACATGAGCCAAAGGTCACAAGTACCCCGATCAGCCCTGCTGTGGTGTGCCTCAGGGCAGAGTACTTCATTCTAATTGCCTCATATTGTATAGCCTTGCATGTGTTGATATGTTGATCCCCTACCCCCCCCCCCCCCCCCAACCAACCAATCACAGTGAACATAATTATAGCATCATGCGCATATTTCTAGTCAAAAGGTGTTGAGGATAGGAAAGGATGTGGTCAGAGTGAAAATTTCATCTTTCATCATGGCAGAATAACATAAGTCAAAATTAAATTTCTAAACTTATGGTTATTTTAGATCAGAGAATGAATGTTTGAAACCTATTTTTCTTTCTCAGTATAGATGGTGTGGGCAATGATAGTTACGTTGGTAGAATGTTAGGCTTACAATCCAAGGATTGAGGGTTTGATACCTGCCCATACAAGTCCTGGTCAGCTGCCTCATTGTGTCATTGGGAAAGACAATTGGCTCCTATTTCATCTGTACGATATAGTCAATATTGTGTTAGGAGTGCCTTTAGAAGCAATGAAAACAAAGTCTCTGTAAAGGGACATTAAATAATGAAGATTATTAGATACAAATCATTAAAACTTAGCATAACAATAAACTATAATTAAATACAACTTTGCATAACAACGTACAGCGCTTAAATATAACTTTGCATAACAACAGACTGTACTTAAATACAACTTTGCATAACAGTGTACTGCACTTAAATATAATGGTGCTTAACAATAGATTGCACATAAATATAACTTCATTTTACAATGGACTGCAGTCAAATCTTCTGATTTTGCAGGCAAGACAAGAACAAGCTCAGCTAGAACAACAGGAGTGGTTAAAAGTACAAGAAGCTCTGCAACAACAACAGTTACAACAACAACAGCAGCTGCTGCTGCAACAACAGCAACAACAAAAACAAGGAGAGGATGATGATGATTATTCTTAAGGAATGGCGTTGCTGAGATTTAAAACTATTGACGTGCAGATTCTCATTTGTACATAGTACATGCTGTTGTTACAGAAATGGTAGCGTAGCAAACCTCCATTGGTACATGCAGATAGGCACAAGGTGGAGTACTGATAAAAGGAAAAACTGATTTTGGCCTCAAGTACAAATCAGAATTGTTCTTTAGCGAGTCTAAAAGATCACCAGTCAACTGAAAGTACAAGTATGCCAGACAAGCAGTCTATTTTTTTACTTTTTTTTAACTACAGGACTATGATTTTGTTATGTTTGTAAATACAATGGAATGTTTTGTGTACCATTCATGTACCAGATGCAGAATACGTACTTAATTATAAATTCGGTCCAGCGGCAGACTGCACAGACTCAGATCTGCCAGTGCATTATGCACTTACAAGCAAGTATAAGTATTACTTATTCAGATTAAGATGAAATCTCTTAGGCTTTTTCAATCTTTCAGTGATTTTTCAGATCGAAATGCTGGTGAAAGTAACCTTGACTGTCTTCAGAAATGTTTTCCATTCACATGAACAAATTGTCACTCCTTTTCAGTTCATGGTTTAAGAGATTAGAATTTATTAGTTGTTGTGCTTCATGCAATGGTTCAAGTATTTTAGTGATGTTGTTCATTGGGATTAAGCCTACTGCATAAAATGAGACATGTCTTCGCAAAGATTAAATATTTTTGAAAACACATCTCACTTGAATGAAGAATCAGTTTGAATAAGTATTGAATCTTGTTTGTATATTCTAGTGTCAGTTATTATTCACTCCTTTATTTTCATTAATGCCAGTGTTTTAATACTCTGTGCTTTTTCTCATTTCTCTCTATCCATATGACACTACTTATTGATCTAAGGCAGTAAGTGGAAATTACTGCTACCTGATACAGTATTGATATGTGTGCATTGAAATAATAAAAATCGCATTATAATTATTTTTTAAACAAGGTAAAATAAAACAAACACTTGTAAAAATTGATATTTTATCACTGGATTACAGAAATTACATTGA
The DNA here is from genome assembly GCA_028554795.2 of Sinohyriopsis cumingii. Lineage (NCBI taxonomy): Eukaryota > Metazoa > Mollusca > Bivalvia > Unionida > Unionidae > Sinohyriopsis > Sinohyriopsis cumingii. The sequence continues at coordinate 13,587,334 of CM068840.1, forward strand.
TTTGTCAAACAACTTTGTTGATCTCTAGGAATATAACACAATAAGAAAGGTGGGGGGGGGCTTTATCATGTCGCAAATTTATTATTGGGTAACATTTAAATTTATGGATACACCAGCAATAAAATCCATGAAAATTGGTATCCCATGAAAATTAGTAATACTACAGTAAAAGGTGATCTCAATGTGGGGGTAATCACATTAAGTAATACACCGATCTGATCAGAAATGACAGGTGATCTCTCAAAATCAGCTGTCTTTCGAGGCACTTTTTTAAAACTATTAAATGGGATGAAGATTTTGTTATGGGCATGGCATTTTTATTTGGTGCATAATATGCATAAAATATAGCAGTCCATGCATAAATGGATAGCATTTGCTATTGGCCATGGTTTTAAAAAAAAAACTTACTCTTGTAAATTAGACATGTCTCATTCCTTGTGGTACATGCTGACAAAAAAAATATAAAAAATATAAAAAATCCATTTTTTATTTTAAAAAATGACAAAAATGGAACAAAGATAACGCACTTCTGAATGTATTATATTTTGTTAGGTATGTTTGCTTTTATTGTATTTTTGAAGAAGGATATTCTTTCAGAGTATGGCTTTTCACAAATATTACATATTGAATTATTATGTGCACAGTCCATTCATGCTTAATTATTATGTGCACAGTTTCTCTTCTGTTTTGGATGAATTGAATTGAAACTTGGCATTCATTGTAGTCATGACCTACAAATTGTCACATCTTTCATTTATTTTTTCTCAAGAGTTGATAAGAGTACTGAGGTTATATTCTCTAATTACAAATAATAAAAATATTTAATAAACTGCCACTAGAACAAGCAATTTAATTTTTGTTCGTTTCCTAAATTTCACCAAAAATTTACAGTACAGTGATTGACATTCCATTTTGAATTAACCATGTAATGTCAACATTACCTGCCACTAGCTTCAGTTTCTATTTGGTTTAAATACATGTCAACTCTGGTGTAAAGACATCTATACATGTTCATTCATGTGCTTTTATGAAGGTTATTTCAAAATAGTTGTAAAAAAAAATTCACTTATTTTTTAGTGAAGCTTTGCATATTTACAATTCATTTGGGGGGCCCCGAGTGGTCTAAAGTGCTCTTCGTTACGGATCACTGCCATCTCACCTCTGTCTGCGGCGGCTCGAGTCTCGGATTCAGCCAATATGGGTATGTGAGAAAGCTTGCCAGTAGCTTCTCGTGGGTCAGTGGTTCTTTCCGGGGTTTTCCTGGGTTCTTCCTCCACCATTAATATTGGCTGCCATGTATAGCCTATCGTGTGCTGAAAAATGGCGTTAAACCCCACAACAACAAAAACAACAACAACAATTCATTTGCTTGTTCTAGTGTCAGTTGATTAAAAAAATGTAATCTTTGTACTCCTATCAACAACAATTAATTACAATATCTAGTTTGTGCTGTCTTCATTTGAAGTCATGTGGCTTGGATATATGGTGCGGTGGTCACAATGGTCACATACTTCTTAAGAACAATGATTCCAGCAGACATAAAAACAACATTAATCGCTGGTTTTTATCAACTCATTATAGTACCTCTATTTTGACTTTTTATTTTATTGTTTGATGTCTTTTATGCCGTATCATTGACAGTATATATGTTTGAATTTATGTATGTACTTATGTACATAGTTTAAAATAACATCATCACAATACTGGCCAGTGAAAGCTAAAATGTTTACTTTTAATTTAGTTTGAATGCTAAAATGTAAAGATAAACAAGGGACCCAGTGGACACAAGGTCACTCACCTGGCAGACATCTGCCCAATAACCAATAATGAGCATTCGGGTAAGAAATGCTTTGTTTTCCAATGCTGTTGATTGCATAAAAACAAGTGTTTCAAGGTTTCTCTAGTTTATCCTTAGCGACATTTAATGGCACATCGACAGCGTTGTACAGTATAGAAAGGACCGTATACTAGGATGATTTGACAACATTGTGTGTCCAGTATTGAAAGACCTGTATGCCAGGATGATTTGTGTCCACGTTGGTAGAACTTGGTTCGGAAGTTTGTTTGTTTTTTAAAATAAAGTTAAGTACATGTTATATGTTTAATGGTGAAATGGCATCATTTGTACAAAACATAACACCATTTATGCAAGGATGTTTTCTGTATAAATTTGGTCTAATTTTGTTTGATAGATTTAAAAAATTTGTTTGAAATGTTTTCTATTCACAGTATTTGGATGAGAGACAACATCTCCAAGCTAAAAAACTGCATCCTCAACCAAAATCACACATTTTGAGCAAATATGTAAACAAAAACTTTTACAAATACCTTATGTAAAATTTCAGAATTTCATATATGAACTTGTTCTTTCTCCCTTGGATTTTTTCTATTCATCCTTCCTTTTAGATTGACATGGAAGAGAATTTGTGTTACTGTGCTAAAATTTTAAGGGTTTCCCACAAATAACCTAGCTTTTCATATTTACAAAGAGTGGATAACCAGTCTACTTTTGTTACTCCAAATCTTTCAAAGGCTTATTGCCTGATTGGATAGTACATAAAATCCATTTCTGTAATGAGGATCAACTCAAACAAAAACTGGCCTTTGATATATTTTAGGGGGATTATCCATTGGATAGTTAAAAGCAAACTATTTTTCACCAACATCAAGAGAACAGTAGTGAAGCAGATTACATCATTTTGGTTCCATACGATTCTTCAAATATAGGAATTCCAAACAGTTATGTTTTGAAGATTGAAACATAAGTTACCAATTTATGCACAAAAAACAATCAAAAAATACTTCCTACTGAAATACAGTCGTATTTAACATTTTTTTTATAACAGTTGTGCAACATCTAGGTTCTCGCAATAAATGTTCAGTGACCTTTGACAATTTATGTTTAATTTTATTTCATTGTTTACTTTTTTCTTTCCCTTTCTCTCTCTGTGTATTTAGGGTTAACCTGAATTTGCTATAGCGTGTCAGTAAGGATAATGGATGATTTAATGAGAATGAATTGCCATGCATTAAGGGACCCAGTTAAAAGAAGTGATATTTTTATACATCAAGATACACATTTTATAAAAAGACTGGAGATTAACTTGTGGTTGCAAATGTATCTTCAATTCCTTTACATAAATTCAACTCAAAATTACAGGTTTACACTTATGTGGGTATGTGAGAAAGCTTGCCTATGTCTTTGAAAAAATGTTACTGTAGGGGTAGAAAAGTAGGAGTAGGTGGGCTCCTTGTGCAGGTAAAAAGTTGTAAAGATGCTAAAAGAAGGGAAAGCTTGGAAATGCAGGAAATAGGGTCTTTTTTCTAGATTGCTCTAGAAAAAGCATAACCCTCTTTAGTTTGTTTTGCGCATAATCATGACCATCAGATACCAATTGGTGTGAATACTTTGAACAGATAAAATTTTAGGTAAAGAAATGGAAATGTACATTCTAGATGATTTAAATATAGACCTGAATGATCAAAAAAGAAAGAATTGATATTTATTGCTTCTTTCCGTACAGAACAATTAGTAAATGAACTTCTAGATTACCGTCTACCTTTACAACACTTACAGACCATAATTACACCAATACAAAAGAAAATGTTCTGGAAGCAATGTTCCAAAGATTGGTTCATGTGACCACTATTCTGTTTTTCTACAATACAAACTTAAGTCAATAAGAAAACCAAGAAAAATAATATCTATTAATCCATTACTTATAGCTCTTTCCAAGACTTGGATACCATTCAGCTCCATGGAGTACAGTCCAAATCTTTGAAAATATTGATGGTGTTTTAGGTATTTGACTGAATCTTTTGATGGAAGCAGCAAACAAACATGTCTTTTTAAAACAAAAATGATAAATAAAGACCACCAGCCATGTTTTGACCTTCCCAGAAATTTGAGATGCAGTGACCATTTAAAATCTTTTGGAAATCGAACCAGATATAAAATTTGGAGGAATAAAATTAATAAAATGAGTACACAAGAGATTTTACAGAGTTTGGCAAATAATAAAATGTTACACCGCAATCACGAGGGCATTGATACCAATGGTCCAATTAATATCTCAAATATTTTTATTCAAACTGCTGATAAAATTGAAGAACTTCAAATTTCCTCTGATAATCACAGTTCTCTTCTGAATAACTCCTGAATGATAAAAAGTTTAGAATGTCCAAAATTAGCCCCGAGTTTGTCCAAAAATATATTTAAAAATGGATGGTTATACACCAACAGGAATTAGTATAAGCAAAGCCTGAAATGTGGGTCACAATAACTTACTTTTATTATATAGGTGTTGTACTCATCAATATGCATCCAATCACGAAATTTCATATATCAAGGTATGAAAGTGTATATACAGATTGCAAAGAACTTGAACAGTGAGCTAATATATATATATATATATATATATATATATATATATATATATATATATATATATATATATATATATATATATCTGTGTGTGTATGGTTTTTATTCTTATTTGAATTATGCCCTCTATTTCCAAGTATGCATATTTTCATTTAACATTGGTTTTAAGCAATACTTTATCTTCAGGTAGTAAATTTTCTGAGTTCTATCTATATTATAAACATTTTTGGTGCATGTTTTAAAACTATCATATTTATATGCAGTGTATTTTGGCAATATTACTTAAAAGGAGAACAACGGTAGCTATACATTGTAATGAATTTTAAGTAACTAGATTACAGTATTGTAATTGCATGTTAGTACAAATTCTGAATCAACTACCCTTAATCAAGAATTTTTCTTTTTACTTTCTGAAAGTTCACCCCCAAAAATGGTATTTGAAAAGATTTCTAACTTGTTTGAAACAATGCCTGTACCATGTACATGAGAGCAAATGCACGTGTTTCAGGTTACTGTTAATCCTAATTTCTTTGTTGCCGATGAAACTTTATTGTAACTGTTTATAGACGACACACTGACGAATTAAAGTCAGTATATGAATGAACTGATCCCTATTTTTCTCAACTGAATCGACACAGCCAACATGCAAATGCATCTATTTTTCTAACGAGGGGTTTTCTTAATGTAACCACTCACTTTATAGCTTCATTACAACAGTCCATTGATAGGATTGCAAATATAAGGTTTTATTTATTTGTCTACATACTTTGTGTATTGTTAGGCATTGGTTAAATAGCATTTGCTTCAAAGATTTTTTTCTTTGTATATTTTCACACAAAGGAGTGAACTCAGAATACAACCTTGACTCAAACTCCACATTGTCCTGTACATTTCTGACCTACATAATTGTATTTTAAAGCTAAATCTTCAGTAACATAATATTTAGACTCTGCTTTCTATGAATTGTATATTTTCGTGAACATATTTGCCCAATGGTTTATGGAAAGAGGGAATAACATAGAGCTTCCCAGACACAGTGATGTCTGTCATGATTTCCCCATAACAGGTCCACTTATGGTTCCAAACTGATTTTTATGAAGAAAATAATGTACATGCAGCAGTTAAAATATTCATGTTACCGAATATATTCTTAAAACAAAAATTGCTATTTACACAATATCACGTTTCAAAACACAAATTTGCATGTTTTTATCATCAAAGGATAACTTGCGGAAATCGGGCAGTGATAGTTGCTAACTTATGCAGGAAAGGGTTAATGGTTAATCAGCTGTTAAAACATGCCTGCGAATGTGCAAGAGTTTGTCGGCACAATTGATATCAATACCAACTATCTGATTGCTTGAAGCCTACATTTCACCTTGGGCTGTAACATAACACTTGAACTAACCTGGCTAAGGCGAGGGAGCATCTAAAAAAGGACATTTATTCAATGTGCTTGAAAAAAAATCACAGGGCGAAGTCATTTTAGATTATCTAACAGAAGAAGGCGAGGTTTACATATTTTAGGCAACTTAGTCGCCCATTTTGCCTGGTAGCATTATCCCTTCTTCAGAAATGAAGCTAAACCCCAAAATTTAACCGGTCGGTGAAGCATACAAGTGAAAGCATTTTGTAAGAAGAATGTAGTGCTTAAGATGCATCCTATTGCCAAAGTTTCATGATTTTAGGTACAGAAAAAATTATAATGTGTGCCAAACCCTACCCCCACCCCAGCTAATTTGCAAAATCACCACCAAGAATCTACAAAATTGTACACTTATGTACAAAATTAAGCCCTTAAGCCCCATATCCTTGTGGTGGGGGGTGGGTGCCATTGAATCTACTCACAACAGTTGCCTAGGACCTTGAAAGAAAGAATGGCTGATATTTAGTGAGGGTGTATATATATGCAAATGTTTTCATCTGCACAGACAACAATGCTGACATGGGGGCGGGGGGGTTACACTAGTTGATCAATTCATCATAGGGGTGAGCTAAAATAAAAAAATGTAGAAAAAAAGCTGGGCCTGTTACACCATTAGACATAAAACAACAAATTTAAGTTGATGTATCTTTTTTATTTTAAGCAAAACCATGCAAAGATAAATATACAATGTGCTGCATCACTGGTACAGTAAAACCTGTCTTGAAAGACCACTGCTATGTGAGACCACCTGTCTTGACCATATTCTCAATGCACAGATTTACTGATTATATAGCATTGTGACCTGATGTGAGAGACCACCTGTCTTCAGAGACCATACTTTTTTGGCACATGAGAAGGTCTTTCAAGACAGGTTCTACTGTAATAACTGTTTTCTTCAGAAAACTAATCTCCTGAAAATTGTATGATGTGCAGCATCCAATCCAAAGATCACTACTGTACGAAATAAATTATACAATGAATCTAAGACAGGGCTTGTGTTCTGAGGAGCGTGATCACTTTTGCGCTATGTTGCATTCCTGAAATTGCTTCCAGGAGAGTCTCCCCAATCTTATTGTTCAAAACAAAGATTTTCAGATGTTTTCTCAGTGAATTTCACAATTTTTGTCCCAGATTTCATGGCAATCACCTTTCACAAATACTGACATATTTACAGGTTCTACCATTTTAATAAATGATGCTATATTCCGTAAACAATGTTGTAAATATTTGAAGAGAGTGAATAACTGTCCTCAACTTTACTGTTCACAGCTCTCCTGCATTTTATAAAAAACAAGCATTGCTTAGATCACTTCAGTATCACATAAAGTATCCAATCTAAGATCAATATCCAGTCTAGATCACAACTCTGACATATTGTATCCGATCTAAGATCACTGTTGTGTGATGTATCCAGTTTGAGTCGCTACTGTATGACATGCAGTATCCAATCTAAGATCAATTCTGAATGCTGTACAGTATCTAATATAAAATTGCTGTTTAATGACCTATACTATCCAATCCAAGATCACTATTGTATTACATACAGTATCCAATCCAAGATCACTGTTGTGTGACTACAGTATCCAATCATGACAAAGTATCCAGTCTATATCACTACTATATGTACAGTATCCAACCACTATTGCAAGCAATAAAGTATCTAGTCTAGATCACTATTGCAAGATGTACAGTAACCAATCAAAGATCACTATTGTATGATGTACAGTAGCCAGTCTAAGATCACTACTGTATGATGTAATCAATCTAAGATCACTACTGTATGATGTACAGTAATCAATCTAAGATCACAACAGTCTGATGTACAGTAACCAATCAAAAATCACTATTGTATGATGCTCAGCATCCAATATAAGAATATTATATGATGTACAGTAACCAATCAAAGATCACCATTGTATGATGTACAGTAACCAAACACAGATCGCCAATGCATAATTTACAGGATCCTATTTAAGATCACCACTGTATGGTGTACTGTATCTAATCTAAAACCACTGTATGGTGTACTGTATCTAATCTAAAACCACTGTATGGTGTACTGTATCTAATCTAAAACCACTGTATGGTGTACTGTATCTAATCTAAAACCACTTCAAATCTGGCTACAATTTAATACCTTGTCTGGACGTAACTAAAACAAGATGATTTAGATATCCTCATGACCGACATTAATCAAGGTTTTAATAAATTTGTAAACACTCCAATCATCTTGATGCATTCTCCAACCTGACTGTTAAGTAATGATCAAAATATTATAGAGGATTCATGTCACGAAATTTATTCAATGACTAAAGCTAAGGCTGTAATAAATTGTCAACCTTCAAGACTTGAGAATCCCATATAGGACGACAATAAATTCTTACATTTACAAATATAATTATAAAAACAATAATGAAACTGTAAATAACATAAGTATATTTTTACCACTGATTACCAATATTCTCCTTTGAATATAAATATGCGAATCAATACATCTTTATAGGACTACATTGAATCCAGGAAGGTTAATGTGTAAATTAAATACATCATTTTGAAGATCTTTAAACCAACGTTCTACATTAACGTTCCCATGTATTTAGCTGAGCAAAATAGGATCATTAAATTTTGTGCGGCATACAAGCTAAATACTGATACCTAGAAAACCCATATTGAAATAATGTACTTACTATGTGGTATTATGATTTAATAGCATCCAGTTTTTGGTGTCACTTAATGCAGTTTTAACCAAGTCAAATGCTTGTTGCAAAGACTAATGCAAAATGAATTATTATCAAGTAAATCAATTTCACAACTGATAATGATGTCAAAGGTGGCTGACCAATTAAACGTGGATTTTATAAATCTCACTGGATTATGATACAGAGGGCTGGTGCAAGTTGTGTTCTGCAGCCTGCTTGCACAGGGAGTCATTTTCAAATGGTTTCCTAACTGGAGAAGAAAAGGGATGCAAAATCAGACAAGGGAGCTGATACAGAACAAAATTTTTTTTTCTTCTTTATATTAAAACTTTTTTGTTTGGTCATAACTTGCATCAATTTCTTACAAGGTTTCTTACAGATGGGGGGGGGGGGCGCACCAAATGTCTGAGTCACACAGGGGATTGTTTTGCCTTGTGCCAGCTCTGATGATACATCAATCTTGCCAAACTTAAAAATACTCTTTAACCATACCATTTAGTCTATTTACATATGTCACCCATACTTGAATAATGCTTGAATAATATTTTGCCAAACCCTATCACTTTGTCTTGTTCTTGGGAACGCGTCCCATAAGATAAAATTCCTTGTTTGGTTTCATGTTTGTAAGATATGCCATTCTGTTTGATAATGCAAAAAGGGAAACAACTGCACCAATATCCCAAGCATCCTCACGACTCAGACCATGCTTCTCAAGGTTCTGGAATTTTTCCTCACTGAGTGGTTGACAGTGACAAAGATCTATTGCAAAATCCAAAATGCTTCGCTGACGGTCATCTACATCTGCTGTTCTCCAGTTAGCAGCTAACTGCAAAATAAATGTTGAAGCTTCAATCATTCCACTGAATGTAACATTCACTCCACCCCCATCAACCCCAAATGGGTTTAATCCCAGACCTTGTGATTCTAGATAAATCAGACCATTTAAGTGAAACTACTTTCTCATTTCTTGGCAGAATTCAGATGTAGACTAAAGAAACAGTTATTCTAAAAACCTTTAGCCATATGTATGTTGACATGGTTGTAGATAAGATACATCTATATGCATTACATCTTTCACAATGATCACCCAATTGATACTAAAATAATATTTACTACGTAGGTAAAAAACCAAAATATTAGAATACTTTATGTATAGCTGAATGCAAAATGTTTTACACAACTGACAGATGGCATCACAATATCCAAATACTTAAGATCAACCATTTTGGAATTATTCCCACAATATCCAGATACTAGAAATCACTAAAGATTCATTCCCACAATATCCAGATACTAGAAATCACTAAAGATTCATTCCCACAATATCTGAATACTAGAAATCAATCAAGATTCAATCCCACAAAATCCAGATACTATAAATCAATAAAGATTCATTCCCACAATATCCAGATACTAGAAATCACGAAAGATTCATTCCCACAATAACCAGATACTAGAAATCACTAAAGATTTATTCCCACAATATCCAGATACTAGAAATCACTAAAGATTCATTTCCACAATAACCAGATACTAGAAATCATTAAAGATTAATTCCCACAATATCCAGATACTAGAAATCATTAAAGATTCATTCCCACAATATCCAGATACTAGAAATCGCTAAAGATTTATTCCCACAATATCTAAATACTAGAAATCAATCAAGATTCATTCCCACAATATCCAGATACTAGAAATTACTAAAGATTCATTCCCACAATAACCAGATACTAGAAATCACTAAAGATTTATTCCCACAATATCCAGGTACTAGAAATCACTAAAGATTTATTCACACAATATCCAGATACTAGAAATCATTAAGATTAATTCCCACAATATCCAGATACTAGAAATCACTAAAGATTTATTCCCACAATATCCAGATACTAGAAATCACTAAAGATTCATTCCCACAATATCCAGATACTAGAAATCACTAAAGATTCATTTCCACAACATCCAAATATTATAAATCAATAAAGATTCATTCCCACAATATCCAAATACCAGAAATCAAGATTCATTCCCACAATATCCAAATATCAGAAATTAATTAAGATTCATTCCTACAATATCCAAATACTAGAAATCAATTAAGATTCATTTCAACAATATTCAGATAGTACAAATCAATTAAGATTAATTCCCAAAATATCCAAATGCTAGAAATAATACATTCATTCCACAATATCCAAACTGTAGAAATCAACCAAGATTAATTCCTAAAACATCCAAATACAGTAGCAAAAATCAATTAAGATTCATTCCCACAACATCAATATATTATAAATCAACGAAGATTCTTTCACACAATAGCCAAATAGTTGTTGTTGGGTTTAACGCCATTTTTCTGCACATAATAGGCTAAACCAAATGGTAGAAATCACTCATGATTAATTCCCACAATATACAAAAACCAAGCAAGGTTCAGTTCCCAAATATCCAAATAGTAGAAATCAACCAAGGTTCATTTCCACAATATCCAAAAACTAGACATCAAACAAGATTCATTCTCATTCCCACAATATTCAAATACTAAAACTCAACTAAAATATTCATTCCCACAATATCCACTTAGCAGAAATCAACCAAGATTCATATTCACACAATATCCAAATATTAGAAATCAATCAGATTTATTCCCACAAATTCCAAATAGTAGAAATCAAACAAGATTCATTCCCACAATATCCAAATACTAGAAATCAACCAAGAGTCATAGTCACATTATGTCCAAAAACTAGAAATCAACCAAATTCATTACCACAAAATCCGAATAGTAAAAATCAACAAAGATTATTTTGCACAATATCCAAATATTAGAAATCAAACAAGATTTATTCCCACAATATCCTGATAGTAGAAATCAATCAAGAGTCCTATTCACATTATATCCAAAAACTAGAAATCAACCAAGATTCCTTTCCAAAATATCCAAAAACTAGAAATTAACCAAGATTCCTTTCCAAAATATCCAAATAGTAGAAATCAACAAAGATTATTTCCCACAATATCCAAAAAGTAGAAATCAACAAAGATTCACTCCCATAATATCCAAGTAGAAGAAATCAAAGTAGAAATCAACCAAGATTCATTCCCATAATATCCAAGTAGAAAAATATTAATGAAGATTCTTCATCACAATATCCAAAAAGTAGAAATCAACCAAGATTCATTCCCACAATATCCAGCTTGTAGAAATCAATGAAGATTCTTCATCACATTATCCAAATAGTAGAAATCAACCAAGATTCATTCCAACAATATTCAAATACAAGAAACCAAGATTCATTTCCAAAATATCCAAATGGTAACGATCAACCAAAATTCATTCCTACAATAACCAGATACTAGAAATCAACCAAAATGAATTCACACAATATTCAATCAAGAAAAGTCAACCTGAATATAACTGACTTGAAAGTTTGATTTATGAAGACACAGAGCAAGAGAGTCAAAAAAGAAGAATAAAAATCAAATTCATGTCTTTGCCAATATAATGAAACAGCTTTGTGAAGAAAGACAAACAAATCTGCATAATTGAGCATATTTTTTTCAAAGATCAGAAACATAATTTTATAATTTTAATGAGCCATACCCTACACTATGCAAACAATTATATATCAAAAGCATGTGTGTCAATTCTGTTTGAATAATTAATTTGAAGCATTTCACCAACTTATTAACATAAAATTTTGTCAGGAAGGCTTTGACTTGATCAAGAATTATACATTCTGAATGAATGAGATTTCATTTACAAAGTAGTGTGTCAGGTGTCATAAAACATCAGTGTTGAGTAAAAACTCATTTTGCAAATGATTATCTGAAAACAGAAAATGTATGCATGAAACCTGTTTTTTAATTCAGTTGGTTATTTTGAAGTTTCATATGAACATAATCTCTTTTAACCAATAAGAAATAGCCCTTTAAATGTAAACATACAAATCTTGAGACTTTCAGCCAATCAGAAATGGTCTTTTAAATGTAAACAAACAAATCTTGACTTTCAGGCAATCAGAAATGGTCTTTCAAATGTAATACACAAAAAATCTCAAGAGTTTATATGAAGATACTGCTTTCAGCCAATCAGAATTAGGATCTTAAATGCAGCATAGGACCCAGTAGTAACTTGTTATTGCACTTCAGCACAATAGTGGCTGTATTGTGCCAACAATAGGTAAAGTTTTAAAAAAATGAAAAAATGAATAGTTTCATGTAGATTTTGAGTAAGATAAACCCTTCCAAATAAATGCAAGCATGAAACAAAAGATAAAATATATAACAGAAAGATGATAAAATTATATAAAATGAAAGATACCAATTTTTGGAATAAAATATTTCTTTGATATATACCTGATCATATTATCTCAAAAGTATTACCACTACATCACAAATGTAGCCCTCCCCCTGCCTAAAAGTTTAAGCTTTAAAAGCTAAAATGATTCCACCCACATAGGTGCCAAATCCTATGAATACTTCAGTTACTAATGGAGTGGGGGCCCCGAGTGGCCGAGTGGTCTAAAGCGGTCTCTGTTACGGATCACTACCATCTCACCTCTGTCTGCATATGTTCGAGTCTCGGATTCGGCTAATGTGGGTATGTGAGAAAGCTTGCCAGTAGCTTCTCGAGGGTCGGTGGTTCTTTCCGGGGATTTTCTGGGTTCTTCCTCAACCATTAATACTGGCTGCCATGCATAGCCTATCATGTGCTGAAAAATGGCGTTAAACCCTACAACAACAACAACAACAACAACAACTAATGGAGTGGAGTGCATGCTCTGTTATAGAATGTAACTGGTGGGAAGAAGTGAGAGTGTATTAGTATTAAAATTGGGTAAGTGTTGTCCAAGAAACATTTTACTCCAAAATTTGTTTCTTCTTCAAATAAATAACAGAAAGGAAGTGAAACCAACAATTTAAGTGAAATCAACAAGTTACTTAGTTACAAAGTAAACATTTAAGACTGAAACATTTACAGTACTGTGAATTAAATCCCAAATAATCCTAAATGTCCCATCACAAGTCCAAAAGTATAGAATATTTGGAATGAATTTAAATAGTCTTGAATGTCCTGATGTACCAATAGTCCTGAATGAACTGATGTATCACAATGAAGCAATCCAGACTGTTTCATCACAAAATATAATATTAATCCAGTCAACAAGCACACAGTAGTTCTAATGAATGATTTGAATAAATAATTCCTCTCAAATTAAATCTGAATATAACTGCAAACTCTAATCATATATTTCCAAAGACTGATATAAACAAGAATTATAAATTTGTTTATATTCAGTGGTAAGAATAGATGGGTTCATTCCACGCAGCTACCACTTACGAAATCTCACTGGATCCTATAGACAATATTGAGTGGGGCCCCAAATGGCCAATTGGTCTAAAGCGTTCTCCGTTACGGACCATGGCCATCTCACCTATGTCTGTGTGGGTTCGAGTCTCAGATTCAGCCAATGTGAGTATGTGAGAAAGCTTGCCAGTAGCTTCTCATGGGTCGGTGGTTCTTTCTGAGGTTTTCCTGGGTTCTTCCTCCACCATTAATACTGGCTGCCATGTATAGCCCATCGTGTGCTGAAAAATGGCATTGAACCTTAAAACAACAACAACAATATTGAGTTGAAGGGTCCAGCCTAAAATGAGGTTTACCATAAAAGTCTAACTGCCAAAGAGCAGGAACCTGTTTTTGGTAATGAAAGCTGTGGCTACCATGCATGACAATGATTTACTACAAGTAGGAAGCAGGTCTTATAGGTGAACCAATGAAGCTCTTGAAAGCAGTTATAATAGTGTTTTATTCAGCCAGGTTAGACCCCAAAGCAGGGGCCCCGAGTGGCCGAGTGGTCTAAAGTGCTCTCCATTATGGATCACTGCCATCTCACCTCTGTCTGGGTGGGTTTGAGTCTCAGATTCGGCCAATGTGGGTATGTGAGAAAGCCTGCCAGTAGCTTCTCGAGGGTCAGTGGTTCTTTCCGGGGATTTCCAGGTTCTTCCTCCACCATTAATAATGGCCGCCATGTATAGCCTATCGTGTGCTGAAAAATGGCATTAAACCCAACAATAACAACAACAACAAAGACCCCAAAGCAAATTCTACATTGGGCACAGATCCAACACCTTCATGTGTGTGAGATCTAAATTTTACAGATGATCGGATAGTCTATTTTTAAGTACTATATCCTCTCTTCTGTGATGACACATCATTTTAGAGACTTGAGGAATGGTGGCTTTTGATCATGATTGGATCTAACTGTTTCTCTTCACAGCTTCAAAGTAGGAAATTAGCAGATGCTTAAAGTGGAGAAACATGTTCACCCTCACATCACTGTGAAAAAGTTCTCCATTTTTCCTCATGTGCTTACAAAGTGGAGGGAGTTCTCAACCAAGCAATCCTCTGCACCACTTGTTGTAAGAACTGTTTGCTCTGGAGGACTTGTTTAATATGATCCAGGTTCAACAGTTCTAGATTCAGATGAAATAACTGTTATGGTGGTTGCTTGAGAAGATGAATAAATATCTCAAAGTTTCCTTAGGATTTTTACTACCTGATTTATTAAGTCAGCTATCCATGATATTTCCCACTTGAGATCAATAATCAGGATGAGTCGACACCCTTAATTCTCTTGGTCTTTTTTGTAGTTTCTTTGGAAGCAGAGGGTTTTTGTTGTTGTGGGGTTTAACACCATTTTTCAGCACACAATAGGCTATACATGGTGGCCAGTATTAATGGTGGAGGAAGAACCCAGGAAAACCCTGGAAAGAACCACCGACCCATGAGAAGCTACCGGCAAGCTTTCTCACATACCCACACTAGCTGAATCCGAGACTCAAACCAGTGCAGACAGAGGTGAGAAGGCAGTGATCTGTAACGAAGAGCACTTTAGACTACTCAGCCAATGGGGGCCCCAGGAAGCAGAGGGACTTGTAGGTAATGATACACATCAACTGTCCAGGGTTTTAGAACTGGAACTGGTGAGGAAAAGGTTGCGAGTTTCACATTCCACCCTGTCACAGATAGATCCACTCGTCGATCCCACCAAGCACATATACTACTTAAAATCAAGCAATCTCCATGTCTGTATTAGTTTATTCTTTTAGGACATAATGTCAACATGTGAAGTGTGCCCACGATATGACGAACTTGTACAAGGATCTGTCACTGATGACACCACCTTAGAAAATTCCAAACAAGAACTAAATGTTTTTGGGAATTTGGTTCCCCCTTGCCTTCTGAAATAATTTATCACACTGGAGCTGTCAGAGAGAATGAGAATTTCCTTTCCTTGTAGCTTCTCCTCCCATTAATGAAAGGCTTTTGGTATTGTATTCATTTCTAGGATATTGAGGATGTTGAGTGGACCACTGGCATCCTGGAATAATGAAGGACATGTGCACCTTGCTAGCATCTGTATAAATTAACTGTCAATTCCGGAGGTTGTTCCTGCAAAGGGGGAAATATTATATGCCAAGTCAAGTTCTACCATTTTCTGAGATGGACCTCATGGGTGGACAAAGTGGACACTATAGCTATAAACTAGCTATAGAAAACTTTTCTGTATGTATACAACTGAAGTAGAAATTTGCTGATCACTGCCATCTCACCTCTGTCCATATGGGTTCAAATCTCTGGCTCAGCCAATGTGGTTATGTGAAAAAGCTTCCCATGGGTCAGTGGTTCTTACCAGGGTATTCCCGGGTTCTTCCTCCACCAGTTATACTGGTGACCATGTAGAGCCTATCTCATGCTCTGAAACGCTAAAGAACAACAGAAATTGTACAGTAATACACATGCACCATTGACTAAACCACTACCACCCTGAGTTTTCTACAGCACAAAATTTACCTGCACAACAAAATAAAGTATGTTTGTGGGATCTGGCCAACAAAAAAAGAAAATCCCTGTATCAAGGGGAGATGACTCTGACTACCAACTATGTTGTTAGACAACAGTTTGCTTCATTGCTACAGATATTAGCCAGAAAGGACTGGATTTACGAGGCAGTGGTAGTGCTAATATGGCAATATCATCAACAAAAAAAAAAAAATAGTAAATATCAATGATGCAAATTATAATGTTCACAGTATCATACTAAATTTCAATGATGCTTATTATAATATTTAATGTATCATTAGAGCTTAATGATTTACATAATAATTCACAAAGTATCAACACAGATTATAATGCTCAATGTATCACACTAAATTTCAATGATGTAGATTATAATGCTAAATCTTAATCATGCAGATCATATAGCTCAAATTACCATACTAAATTTCAATGGTGTAGATTATAATGCTCAAATTACCATATTAAATTTCAATGGTGCAAATTATAATGCTCAATTTACCAAATTAAATTTCAATGGTACAAATTATAATGCTCAATTTACCACATTAAATTTCAATGGTACAAACTATAATGCGCAAATTGCCATATTAAATTTTAATGGTGTAGATTATAATGCTCAAATTAACACACTACATTTCAAGGTGTAATTCTGGTGGCCTAAGTGGTTAGAGCATTCACATCAGATATGGGAGGTTGTGGGTTCAAATCCCAGCTGAATCATACCAAAGATGAATGAAAATGGTACTAGCAGCCGCCTTGCTTGGTGCTCAGCGTTGAGAGGTTAGTGTTAAGATTGTCGGTTTGGTGTCAGAATAATGTGACTGGGTGGGACATGATGCTACATGTCTCAGCATGATGCCCCAGCGCTAAACATCACTATAAACTGGCACACTGCTTGGCACTCAGCATTAAGAGGTATGGACTGGTCAGCCTGGTGTCAGGATAATGTGACTGGGTCGGACACGGTGCTACATGTATGCAGCATGATGTCCCAGCGCTAAACATCACTATAAACTGGCACACTGCGGACATTGTATCAATATGACTGACAAACTGTTAAAGCTACATTAAAAATCCAAATCACATACAGAGAGAAATTACCACATTAAACTTCAATAGATTAGATTATAATACCTGATTGGACGGAAAATGAATCTCAGACTCAAAATTGAGGCCTGAAGATCATCAAGGTGTGAGAATTTACTTTTGCAGGCAGAATATAAGAAACAAACATTAAAAACAAATAAAAGAAAAGCTCCAGCTCATGAATGTTCATCATTTCCAGACTTGGGATTTCAACTTTTAACATCTTTCATCATAATTCAGTTAGAATCAAGTAACCTTCAAGTTCATATTGATTTTAGTCATCTCGACTAGATTTCAAAAATTTCAATGATATTGATTTACTCCCTTTTTTGTTTTGATACAAAGTTCATTCCTGTTCTTAATCGTTTGGCCTTCACTGCAAACATACATACATACCTGGTCTGCTAGGTGTGGATTCTTGGAGAATATCCTTTGAAGTGCTCCATGAGCAATGATGCAATATTGGCATTTATTTTCTGCTGATGTGGCTACTATTATCATCTCCTTGTCTGCTTTTGTCAGTGAACCTGTCAGTAGTTTGAGAAAATAATAAATAAATAAATTTAAAAATCATTCATGCTTTTTTAAGAGGACATAATTAGTTCATCCAGCCTACTTGTGTGCAAGCATATAAAACTCAAAAACTTGTTAATAAAGGACACTCCGAAGGCCATTAAATGTTCCCTTTGTTGCCAGAAATTTTATATATATATATATATATATATATGTGTGTGTGTGTGTGTATTTGTGACATATATTGGAGAACTGACCTTTATGAGTAGAGTTGCAGGTGTCCTTTATATGAAGTGTCTGCTTAGGCAGTTTCCAATGTATTTATTTGTTTGTCCATTCAATATTGATTGTGCATGTCTGTCCTTGCATCCAAGAATATCTTATTATCTTTAAATACTTTGACTATTGCGTGTCTAGAAATGAAAGTGTTTACAATGTTCTTTTTATATCTGTCTCCAAAAACTTAAACAATAATATAAAATTCAAATATAGCTAATGAAAATTATTTCCTATACTATCTATCATATATACTATATGCTGATAAAAAATTCTTATATTAAGATTAATATACACAGTTCTTGCTCATAAGTCATCACAGTGATATCAATCAGTTGCAAGATGTAATTATTAATAGGTGTGGTTCCTGCTTACTTTTTAAACTGCCAAAACTTGTGATGACATAAACACATATTCCAATTTTGGAATACGGCATACATTTTGAAGGTCAAATCAGGGACTTTCAGAGTGGTAATAAGCTCAGCCAATCATATGCAAGATTGCTTCACAAATATGCATAGCTCTTGCTCATTAATGACAGTCCAAGATCCCAATGATATAAACATACAATCAGATCACAGATAAGGCATCCAGAGTGGAAACAACTTCAGCCTAGATTATATCTTTAATATATGTAGATCTCGCTCATCACTCAACTGATCCTAGACCTTGAGGACACAAAACTACATTAATTTTTTAAGTCTGATAAAAATTGGATCAGAAATATGGTTACCAGAGGGGCAACATGCTCATCCAATCAAAGTCATCACATTAAAATGTATGCATCTTGGTCATTATCAAACAAGTATGAGATCTTGATGATATAAGCAATATATTCAATGACTGATCAAAACTGAATCCAAAATTATGACAAACAAGTGTACATAAACATAAACAAGACCTTGATGATGTATGCAATATATTTAATGACTGATCAAAATTGAATCAAAAATTATGACAAACAATTGTATGCTTCTGTATGCATTTCTCTTCTGTTTTACGTACACTGGCATGAATTTATACCTCCCCAATTTTCAGGTCTTGTGTCTATCAGTGACCTATATAGAAAACTACTTGTTTCTCATTGCAGTTTGTTTTCGATTTACTGAAGTAAATTTTACAATCGTCTTACTTCGTTTATTGTAACGGAAATAAATGTTTCACACACAATGAACTTCTGACATCAAGGAATAAATAAACACATTCAAGACTACCAATCATCCATTTAACAGAAAGCCTAAATTTTTAATTTAAATTTAATTTTAATTTAAATTGAAATTTTTCACTCACAGATATGAATCATCCTGTCAACAGGAGCATATGCTGAGTGGCTGACAACATAAAAACAAAAATCTGAAAATATACGAGTAACTCAAGCAAGAACATGATATCTTTGTGATTCATCCAAGTTCCGTACTTTTTCATCTTGTCTGTCAGCGGATTAAAGACATGACAAATGCTGTGCTCACAATGTTTGAGAAAATAAAACATTAGTGGTTGTCAATCCCATATTTCCAATGTTTACAAAGGTTACACTTGGTCTTACCCATGGTTGAAATCTGCAAGAAAAACTAGAGCAGACAAAATATAAAGGTGTTGCCCAACAGGCGCGCAGCTTTATGAACTCCCAGAGTGTACATGCAGAGCAACACACTATGACAATTTATCTGTAAAACTGTCAATGTGGCAGTTGATACTATTTATTATTTGGACACAAAAATATCATTTCTAGTAAAAGTTACCTGTAAAAAAGAACAGTAGACTGCTATACAGGTAATATCACCAAAGAATTTCTTACATTAACAACAAAGTATGTGCTTAGAGGTCTAAACAATGTTCACATAACTTATCAGTAAGGATCTGACTGTGGCAAAAAGTAAACAGCATTATTATATGCTCATTTTTTTCTCTGTTGACTTTATATTGTCAGAATCGTGCAGTATTTTTTTTATTGAACTTGCGTGCAATTCATACTGAACTCACATAAATAAAGAAACTACTTTCTATTTTAAAAAAATAATGGACGCAGATGCCAGCACTTTTGATTTATTTTATTTGTCTGTGGATGAACCAACTGAATGAACTAAAGCAGATGTTTCATGGACTGCCACATACAAACTGCTTTGCCACATTCCACATTAACTTTTTTGATACAATGTTTCGGATTTAGGCTAGCTATAGACGCCAGAGAGGGTCCTTACAAATAACATGCAAGTGACAAGGCATAAACTGTCTTCTTTAGCTGGTAATAAGAATGGCAAAAAATATACTTAGTTTTATATCCTGAATTTACTCAAAATGCACTTTCTTAGTTCTGCAAATCTGAATTACATGAGCTATGTCATGAGTTCTCAAACTTGATTACACATTTCGAAACTGTACTGTAATTTTGACTATATTCCAAGTGCAATTACATCCTCTTTACTGCACTCAAACTGAAATAAACATTACATTCCATAGTGTTGATAATTGCAATTGAAAGACTTCCTATTTTTCCCACATTATGATTTCAAACATTCAATGACAGAACAGAAACACACTTGCAGATGTCAACACTGTTGAAATCCGATGTACTTCATGTAGAATTGGCACAGAGAAATCCAGTCCTTAATCATGAAATTTTTTAGAATTAACAAAAACACCAAAATTTATTCATTCCAGATCAAATGGAACAATTGTTGCAGTGCGCATTCATTCACATTTTGACTCCAAATTTCAATTTTAAGTAGACCAAAACGACATTTTCTTTTGAAAGTTATGTCTAGAGCGTGACTAAGTTCAAATTTATCTGGGCGGAGTTATGTGCACATTAATAATGTTGTTGTTGTATAATGATAATCTGTGCTTGTGTATTTGGTTTGGAATATGGCATACATTCAGTTACTTTGTTTCTTGTAGAGTATTTAGTTTGGAATACGGCATACATTCAGTTGCTTTGTTTCTTGTAGTGTATTTACTTTGGAATAAGGCATACAGTCAGTTACTTTGTTTCTTGTAGTGTATTTAGTTTGGAATACGGCATACAGTCAGTTATTTTGTTTCTTGTAGTGTATTTAGTTTGGAATATGGCATACAGTCAGTTACTTTGTTTCTTGTAGTGTATTTAGTTTGGAATACAGCATACATTCAGTTACTTTGTTTCTCGGGGCCCCGAATGGCCAAGTGGTCTAAAGCACTCTCCGTTACGGATCACTGCCATCTCACCTATGTCTGCGCCGGTTCGAGTCTCAGCCAATGTAGGTATGTGAGAAAGCTTGCCAGTAGCTTCTCGTGGGTCGGTGGTTCTTTCCAGGGTTTTCCCGGGTTCTTCCTCCACCATTAATACTGGCTGCCATGTATAGCCTATCGTGCGCTGAAAAATGGCGTTAAGGACAACTTTGTTTCTTGTAGTGTATTTTTGTTTATATAATTAAGCCTTAGGTAAAATAAAAAAATGAGCATATAATAAAAAGGTTACTGCATTTGTATGGGAAAATATGAACTCGATTTGTCAGATGGATATACTGCACTCCCAAGGTCGTGAGTATATCATCCAAAAAACTTGTTCATATTTTCCCATACAAATGCAGTAACCTATAAATGTAATTGAATTTTCTATAACACACACAATACCTGCACATAAAATAAGTTACAGCAATGTGAGGGGATGCATTAGAGACTGATGCAGATACATACCAAGAATGCCTAAGTGTGCTAGAACAACAAGGTTACAATTCTAAAGAAAGACTGAGAACTTTTGGAAAATTGATATGGAGTATACTCCTCTTTGAAGAGAACAGTCCTCTAAATTGCTTTATGGTAGAAAACTCCCAGAATACTTTTATGTGAATTGCAAGGCCTCTGTCTGTAGAAAGCATGCTACTTGGCACTAGCGGAAGTAGTAACTGAAATATTCATGGGATCTGGTGCCAATCCCTTTATTAAATAGAGATTACTCTGTCTAAATGCCACATATGTAACATTTAGATTATCAGCAAAATTGTTCAGCTTGGGAGGGTTGGAGTTGCAAAGTAGTACTAGTTCTCCTAAGTTATTATGATTGGGAAATGTATTTTTTGAAGAAACTACCACAATTTTAACTTTAAAACATCTTTGCCAATTTTTGTGTAAATTATTATGAAGTTTCAACAACATTCAAACTAAATTTTAACAAATGATAATATGGTCTGAATTGTTTTCATCTTTGATATATACATAGCAATATTTTTTAAAAAAGAAGAAAGAAAAATAAATTTATGGGAATGAGTATTAGGCTAAACTTACGCTACAAATTGAGTAAAACAGCCTCTAACCTCTTTCTGCCATCACAATGTCATAATAGCTGATGAAAGCACGGAGTTCATCAGGACGGTGTGACATGGCTTTGAATACATTTGGCAAAAAGCCAGTCTGAAATGGAAAGAAGTCTTTGCTTAACATAATTCCTTATTAAGTTAAAAATATACAGTCATATATGAGAATGTAACAAGCTTTCTGGCTGGCTGAAATTAAAAATATATGAGATACATCTTGAAACTTGGATGCTAGTGGGTATTTTTTATGACTCTAACCATTACACAGCACTACAAACAATTACATTTACAAATAAAATTTATTATACTGTACAATTATATTGTTCACACTGTAATAATGTAGCCAACAATATTTGCAACATATTCACATCATTGCAACATTGTAACCATCGGTGTTGACAACATATTCACACCATTGTAACACTGTAGCCATCGGTACTGACAACACATGCACATCATTGTAACACTGTAGCCAAAAACATTTACAACACATTCACATTATTATAACACTGTAGCCATCAACATTTACAACACATTCACATCATTATAACACTGTAGCCATCAACATTTACAACACATTCATATTATTATAACACTTTAGCCATCAACAGTTACAACACATTCATATTATTATAACACTGTAGCCATCAACAATTACAACACATTCACATTATTATAACACTGTAGCAATCAACATTTACAACACATTCACATCACTGTAACACTGTAGCCATCAACATTTACAACACATTCACATCACTGTAACACTGTAGCCATCAACATTTACAACACATTCACATTATTATAACACTGTAGCCATCAACATTTACAACACATTCACATCACTGTAACACTGTAGCCATCAACATTTACAACACATTCACATTATTATAACACTGTAGCCATCAACATTTACAACACATTCACATCACTGTAACACTGTAGCCATCAACATTTACAACACATTCACATGATTATAACACTGTAGCCATCAACATTTACAACACATTCACATTATTATAACACTGTAGCCATCAACATTTACAACACATTCACATCATTGTAACACTGTAGCCATCAACATTTACAACATATTCACATCATTGTAACACTGTAGCCATCAACATTTACAACACATTCACATTATTATAACACTGTAGCCATCAACATTTACAACACATTCACATTATTATAACACTGTAGCCATCAACATTTACAACATATTCACATTATTATAACACTGTAGCCATCAACATTCACAACACATTCACATTTGTACTTAGTAAGACATGGGCATGTGTTGGATTGAATATGGTAAATTTGTGCTGAGGTGACACTCTACAATTTCATATTTTGCATAGGGATAGAATTTTAAAGAAACAGAATTTCCCCAGCTTTCCTCACTAGTTATACTGACTATTTATAATAGACCATGTATATCTTAGGTATAATTCAAAGAACCTTTAATTCCCTTTATTTTGGTGTATGATTGATGGGTGTAATATAGGTTATAGAGTATACAGTTTGGCCTTACTCCAGATGTGCACCTTTCAAAAAAGTGCTAGCTCCACTTGGTCATTTTCACTTCCTGAACTTCAGAGGTCAATTGTATAAAAAAGAGCAGATAACATTTTTACATATTATATATTTGGTAATTCATTCATTGCACTTTCAGAAGCTGGTATTGTCTAGTCTGGCAAAATTCATTTTCCCTATTTTAACAGATGTTATGGATAGTGTACTTTAGACTAAGTCTGGCTGACTTTTTAACACAAGGGAGCAGACATTTTAGTTAGCAGTGTGCTTAGATCATGTACAATTTCCAAAAGTACAATATCCAAAGAAATATCATCCACATTACATTAATGTAGCATATAGGTATGCCAACATTCTCTCCATTGTGCATGTTTTAAATGCAAACAGCTTCACCTTACATACGTCACTCTCTCAAAAGTACATAATAACTGGTGAGTGCCCCCTTACTAAGCAACCACCTACCATATTCAAGACAACACATGCCCATGCTTTACTTAGCTCCCATTTATCATGTTCAAGACAACACATGCCCATGCCTTACATAGCAACCATTTACCATATTCAAGACAACACAATCCCATGACTTACTAAGCTCCCATTTACCATATTCAAGACAAGACATGCCCATGCCTTACTAAACACTTATCTACCATATTCAACACAACACATGCAACTTACTAAGCTCCCATTTACCATATTCAACAGAACACATGCCCATGCCTTACTAAGCACCTATTTACCATATTCAAGACAACACAATCCCATTACTTACTAAGCTCCCATTTACCATATTCAAAACACATGCCCATGCCTTACTAAACACTTATCTACCATATTCAACACAACACATGCCTTACTAAGCTCCCACTTACCATATTCAAGACAACACATGCCCATGCCTTACTAAGCACCCATTTACCATATTCAAGACAACACATGCCCATGCCTTACTAAGCACCCATTTACAAAATCTGAACTCACAAAGAAAGAGACGAGCATTGAGACTGATCTGTAAAGGCAAGCACCATTGACCAAACAGCTAATCTGGGACCCAAAAAGCAAATAAAAAAGAAACAAAAACAAAATCTAAAAGATATACATTCATCTATGAGATATTAGCCTACACTGTTTTTTTCATTACATGTAAGGAGTTTTCTATCTTAACATTATAAGGATCAAGATTTACTGATCCAGCTTCACTAATTAATTACATTTCCCTGGTTCAGCTTCACTAATTACCTTTCCCTGGTTCAGATTCATTAATTACCTTTCCCTGGTTCAGCTTCTTTAATTAATTACCTTTCCCTGGTTCATAGTCATTAATTACCTTTTCCTCTACTGGTTTCAAGTATGACTGTAAATCATCTGGGAGACTGTTCAGGGGTGTTGGGGGAAAGCGGAATACATCATCTGACTGTCTTTTGCTGGATGTGTGAATTCCAGCATATAAGAGTCTGCCCTTGACACATTTCATCAAATCCTGAAAAATGTATATTGATAAGCATCTTTTTACAAACATTTGTAAGTAATCTTGAGTCTGCATGGAGCATTGACAAACTGTAAAGCCCACCATGAATATGATGTCAAGGTTAAACCTGATCAAAGCCAGTGAGGTTTTAAAAATGGGGCAGAGTGACTTGCTTGTGGTGGAATATTTTATTTGCCTAAATTCATCAATACACAAACTTTCATGATTCACTGGTCATTAATGTCTGAGAATCTGACCTAAATGATATTAAATCATCTTGTTTTGGTGGGATACAGTTGAACTCGCCAAAACTCATTAACAGTAACCTTATTTTGGTGGAATGCAGATGAACTCAGCAAATGTTACTAACACATAAATGTGCATGGCTCCACAACCATGTCCATGAAACTGACTTAACTACATTACAACTTAGCTACATTACAACCTAGCTACATTACAACTTAGCAACATTACAACTTGGCTACATTACAACTTAGCTTCTTACAACTTAGATTCAACTGCAAACTGCACAGACCCAGATCTGCTGTCAAATGTATTGGCAGATCTGGATGTGTATTGGTTGTTAGAACTAATCAGCAGATATTGATATAGGTGAAAACAGTGGAGGACAGACAGGAAAATAATGGGTATGTCATCTGTGGCAAGGCATACAATGATTCATCGATTATCTGGATGGGCAGTTATTACTCTGCCTTTCCTTTATACCTTCCCAACATTTCATTCAGAAGACCAGTGGAAACATTTAATTTAAGTATTAAACATATGTCGGCATTTTGTCTATCCCTTTATTTTTCTCCTACATGGTGATGTTTAACTGTAACTCGCGGAAAATGGTGACGTATTTCAGAAACAACAGTGTCCAGTTGCTTTCAAATTATTGTCACAAAAAAAAATGAAGGAAAATTCCAAAGCAGGCCAAAGCCTTGGCATTTTTTTTATTGGTATGTGGTGTAAACATGCTACTAAATGGATGAAAATCGAGAAAATAGTTTTTAACAGCAAGTCAAAACCCCTCACAATACATGAACCATTAGCTAAGTATAGAGTCTCATCATCATCATCAGTCTCCTGACCTAGTGTGGTCGTCGAAGCGCTGTGCTGCTGAACATCTGACCAGTTCCCTCCACTTGTCTCGATCATGTGCCAATGCCTGTGTCTCTGCAAAACTTTTCCGGTCCATTCTTTTTTCTCTGTCTACCTCTCCTTCTGCCACCCTGGACGCTGCCCTGCAGGACTGTTGTGGATAGACTGTTGGCTCTAGTGACATGGCCATAGCATTTCAGCTTTCTCTTTTTGACAGTGGTGAGGAGGTTCTCATATTGGCCTACTTCGCGCCTGATGGTGTTACGCACTTCCTCATTTGTGATGTGGTCCATGTAAGAGATGCCAAGGATGGTTCTGTAGCATCTCATTTCAAGTGACTGGATTCTTCGTTGTAATTCTGCTGTCAGGGCCCATGCCTCACACGAGTACAAAAAGACTGAGATGACTAGAGCTCGCAGTAGTAGAGTGTATAGACTGTAATTATAGACTGTATACATTTATCTATGGGGAATGCATTATAGGTGTTTTTAATCCACTATCTTCACTCTTAAGATACTACTGTCATTTCTGTATCAGCATTGCGTCAAGTACATAAAGTAAGTTCTGAAGGTGTGCACCCCTTTGAAGGTCGCATTTACTCAGTTTTGCGGAAACAATATCCTGAACATAATTATCGAAGTCTTCTATTATTAGTTACGTATTACATCTTACCAAGCAATTCCGGTCTTGAAAAATGCTCTTGAAAAGAAGCGTACTAACGTTTCGAAGCATTATTTATGCTTATCTTTTGTATTTCTCAACTCCTCTAAAGACACCGATACAGCTATAGCAACCTCCCTAAACGTCACGATGGAACTAGCCATTGGTAGCGACCATTGCATTTTGAGGGGGTAACAGGATGCCTTTCTAGTGTATCTGGTTCTAAAGGTTCTTGTTATTGTGCAATGACCGGATTAGGTCACGCGCGCGCGCGCGCGCGCGTGTGTGTGTGTGTGTGTGTGTGTGTGTGTACAAAATTTCAAAAGGGTTCTGATTTTCCTCGAAAGGGCACCAAAGCAAATGTATGCCTTTCTTGTGTGTCTGGTTCTAACATTTCTTGAATTAGTGCAGCGCCTGGATCAGGTCATGTGTGTGTGTATGTGTATGTGTGTGTGTGTGTGTGTGTGTGTGTGTATCTATGAAGTACAAATTAACTTGGGCCAGAGAACAATTAATTAGAATTATGGGGACAGGCGCGTATCAAATCGCCATACTGCCGTGATCGGTAATGTCTTTTCGAGGGGAGAATTTTATTCTTAATTAAGCATTCGTTTATTTAGCCAACAGAAGACTAGTGGAGACAAAAGCTAACTTCGATTCCATAGTGTAAATGTCAGAATTTAAAGATTGCAGAACACTGTTACTCAAACTACAAGGTCAAATTGGCCCCAGATTTGGCGTCTAGTAATAAAAAGGGAGCAAATATATTTAATCCTGACTGGTTACGCTAACTAAGGAGGCGTGTTTCCCACACAACATTTCCTAGTTTTAATATCGCCACATCGAAAATTTTAATTAGTCAAAGCTTTTCTGCAAGAGAAAATAAGTGTAAGAAAACCCCGAGACTAAATTGGGGAGAAATTCTCTCGTAAAACTGTTGTCCAAAAGGTCTGTTGTCGGGGAAAACCGACGAACAAATTTGGCGGTAAAAGAGAGGAACGCTGAAAGCTCAAAGGTATTTGTGACAATTGCATGTAATTTATTGATGCCCATATATAACGCTTTGCTGAAGTTATTTACTTATAGTTGCATGAATCTATTTGCCTCATATGTATATCAATTTGCTTTATGAAATATAACTGTGTTGAGTTTATGCATAGGAAGTCGTACATTAATCTTTAGACAAGTTTGACGAATTGTTTGAATTTATCGTCTTGTTTGCATAAGAATTAGGTTCTAAGAATTTCACGCATTACTTTAGTTAATATGATTTACGAGAATCCGTGTGAATTCACCGAATTTAGAAGATTTCACGTATGATTAAGGTTGAGTGTGTATTGACTGAAATAACGTAGTAAACTATTTAATGTATCTCATTCATTCACTTGTGTAAATAAACGCTGGCTTGGAACCGTTATGCCTCGTGTGGTGTTAATGTGTGGTGTTAATGCGTGATGAATTAGCTATTAGACTAACTAGGGTCATTATAGGACATGTGGAACCGACTGATAGCCTTATCATCTCTTTAGCACCGATAGTAAGATCTGATAACGAGAGGGGGATAAAGCAAGCCCTGTTATCATAAACAATAAAAAATTTAGGTTGTCTCTATTTTTTTTTTAATGGAGAAAATAGCTCCTGTGACGTATTATCTCTGAGACGTATCATGTGACGTATTATCTCTGAGACGTATTCTGAGACGTATCCTGAGACGTATAGTGAGACATATTATCCTGAGATCCAGATATCTGTGAATCTACGTACCACACACAGGTTGAGGACCGAAAGAGGCAAGACAGAGGGAAGTCGAAGGAACAACTACAGTGGAAGTGGAGTGAACCGGAGAAGCAGGTTATGCAATTGTACAAGGCATTGACTTCGATTGTTCACTCGATCATATGATGAACTAATTCTATCAGTAAAACAGATCGGCTACTTTATTTAAATATATTTGTGTTGTGTAATTCGGTGAAAGTTTTATTTCTAGAAGCAGAGTATATTCCTGATGTAATGAATTCTCACAGGTATTTTATGTAATTGATTAAATTGTTGTTTACTTGTACGGGGGCTCGTGTTGGTCTGTTCTATATATCTGCTCAGATCTCTATCTATTCCACCTATAAGTTTCACCACTTATATTTATATTTACCCGAACCGGGCAATAACATCGAGGGTGGTCAACCTCTAGATAACGAGAACCAAGGTACAATCCGCCAACCCACAAACCTCTTGCAAGAAAAGGGGACTTTGTGTAAGGTTTCTACAAGGTGGACCGTGGGTCGCGTACAGTGTGTTTGTGTGTGTGTGTGTGAAGGATTTAATTTCAAAAGGGCCCTGACTTTCCTCCAAAGGACACCAAAGCAAAAGTCTGAGTCTATTTACCCAAAATGTGCATGCCCCCATCCCTAGCCGGCCCTGTATTGTATCCCACACACACCGCAGGTTTTAATTTATTCATTTCTTTCTTCTTGTTTTTCCTCTCCTCATCCTCCTCTTCTTCTTTTTCACAAAATGGACCTTGGCAATCCAAAATGGACTCTCTATGTAGGTTTTGAGATCTATGAAATTGTCACTGCACGTCCTTCTCTTACACAAGAGAGTGCGTATACTTCAGCGACCTTCCCACACATCTTACTCGGACCTTCCTGGTATTAAGAATGTATTAACTTTGCAACGTTTTTACACTGGGACTAATATACACGCGAGTGTATAGTCCAGAGCTGTCCAACCCGCGGGCCGCGAGTTGATTTTAAATGGCCTGCCAGAGCTCGAGCAGCTGTATAGTCGATGCTTTTCAGTTTCCTGCTGCGGCCCTCGGCTTTAAGAAAAACATTTTTCAGTGGCCAATGGCGTCAAAAAGGTTGGACAGCACTGGTGTAGTCCATGGCCACGAACAGGGTAGAACAACTAGGACAAATTCCGCAACGGTCAGGGGGCCCACTGGCGTCATAATGTGTAATTCATACGGCCTACTGAATAATTTTTCCCAGGGCTTACAAATCCTGTGCGCCGCCCCGGTACGGTCTCGGCTTTATGCTTAAAAAGTAATTCCGATTGACCCCTTTCATATTCGTCTGAACAACTGATACTGAGGCTGAAAACTTTGCAAAATGATTGGGACAAAATTAGTCTATATATTTGAACATTCAAAAAAGAGAACACTCCAGAGAGTGAGTGTATCTGTTTCATTATCTATAGAGAAAAAGGAGGACATGTCCAGGAAAAAGAGGATATACGACAACCATAAACAACTAGAAAAATCGGAATTGACAGAACTATTTGGACAGAACCTTGTAGTTTCGCTTTTACATTGAGATGATTTTTTCCCAATGTCTATGATGGATACAGTAAGTAGTTTTTATCATGTTATGTATATTTGTTTTTTTTTGTTGTTTTTTTTTTTGTTTTTTTTTTTAAATCATTATATGCAGTAGATAATTGTATTTTGTACTTGACCTTGTCCAAAATCAACTTCACTGTGTTCCGGACTAGCGACACCGATCTTGTTTTCATTTTGGTAAACAAACAATACATAGCATATTATGACCATTATCTTGGTCTGAGTCAAGGGCATTATCTTTACCATGTTGTTTTATTATAATTTTACTGAGTTAAGGGCATTGTGTTTACCATGTTGTTTTATTATAATTTTACTGAGTCAAGAGCATTGTGTTTACCATGTTGTTTTATTATAATTTTACTGAGTCAAGGGCAGTATGTTTACCATGTTGTTTTATTATAATTTTACTGAGTCAAGGGTATTACGTTTACCATGTTGTTTCATTATAAATTTACTGAGTCAAGGGCATTACGTTTGCCATGTTGTTTCATTATAATTTTACTGAGTCAAGGGCATTACGTTTACCATATTGTTTTATTATAATTTTACTGAATCAAGGGTATTACGTTTACCATGTTGTTTCATTATAAATTTACTGAGTCAAGGGCATTACGTTTGCCATGTTGTTTCATTATAATTTTACTGAGTCAAGGGCATTACGTTTACCATATTGTTTAATTATAATTTTACTGAATCAAGGGCATTACGTTTACCATATTGTTTTATTATAATTTTACTGAGTCAAGGGCAGTATGTTTATCATGTTGTTTTATTATAATTTTACTGAGTCAAGGGCATTGTGTTTACCATGTTGTTTTATTATAATTTTACTGAGACAAGGGCAGTATGTTTACCATGTTGTTTTATTATAATTTTACTGAGTCAAGGGCATTACGTTTATCATGTTGCTTTATTATAATTTTACTAACTGAGTCAAGGGCATTATGTTTACCATGTTGTTTTATTATAATTTTACTAACTGGGTCTTCTAGAATGGAATTTCCCATTAAGTAACAGGTTTTTGTTTTGTTTTGTTTTGTTTTTTTTTAAAATAGAAAATTATAATTGTGACCCAGCTCAAGTAGACGGCTTTATAATCTCGTTTATCTAGAAATCATTTATTCGTGCTGTAAGATCTTGAAGCAAAGTCAGCCTTATTTTTGGTTTCAGTATTTGGTTTGGGCTAGAATTATTTATTCAAATTATTGTTCTCTTGAATTACATAGGGCTCAGTAATATTCTTTGATAGAGACATTAATTTGGAATGACAGTGAATTCAAACAAGTACATCTTGGATTATATTATTATGATTGATCAAGAGGCTGTTGGCACAGCATCACACATCAGGTCATTATTACATTAGTACATTCGATACAACATGTACATCAACATCTTCAGTGTTTGGAATACCACTGGAGTTTAATTAGGACTGGTGATAAAACGTTTTGTAATAATTATTAAATTAGAACAATAATAATTTTAAAGTTATTACCTACATGAAAATCGGTCCCTTATAGAAACTGACCACAGTATACATTCATAAAGAATTCTCGGCTTTAAAAATATGTCTGAAAACATCCGCTTCGATAAAATGAATTATATTTCCAGGATCTTTCAGACCGTATACTGGGGTTGATTTTTATATTTATTTCTTCCGATTTGAAACAAAGAACTGTTTTTTTTTAATTTATTATATCTGGCGCAGCCACTCAAAATTTATAAAGGTAAAATTATATATATTCGTGTATACTCAAAATCTATAAAGGTAAAATTATATATATTCGTGTATACTAAAAATCTGTAAAGGTAAAATTATTTATATTCGTGTATACTCAAAATCTATAAAGGTAAAATTATTTATATTCGTGTATAATCAAAATCTATAAAGGTAAAATGACATATATTCGTGTACACTACAAATCTATAGAGGTCAAATTATTTATATTCGTGTATAATCAAAATCTGTAAAGGTAAAAACATATATTCGTGTACACTAAAAATCTATAAAGGTAAAATCATGTACACAAAATAAACTGAGGAGAGCTATATTGATATGAATTTCTACTCGTCGCTATGTCCGAAGTTTCCAAGGCAATACTGAATACTGTCAACGCAGCAATTTGGCAAAATCTTTTTAATTTCCCAGTTTGTGAATAACTGAATCGGCAGGTTTATTGGAGAGAGAGAGAGAGAGAGAGAGAGAGAGAGAGAGAGAGAGAGAGAGAATGTGTGTTTGTATGTGTGTGTGTGTGTGTGTGTGTGTAAGTGTTTGTAAGTGTGTGAAACAGTGTGTGTGTGTGTGTGTGTCTGTGTGCGCGCGCGACTATCTTATTCCTACTTTAAAAAACAAATATAACACTTACGTTTTATTGCATATATTTCCTTGGAATAGAATTGCAATGAAATTTAAAAGAAAATCCCCAAAATATATTTTTTTGTGATGTTTTGCGTCAGTTAAAGTTCTCCAAGAAATCCATGAAGAAGTTAATGAAGACAATGCTTTTACTATTCAATACACACATAATATGAATCCATTTGTAATCTCATATGATTTATACTATTCAATACACACATAATATGAAATCCATTTGTAATCTCATATGATTTATACTATTCAATACACACATAATAGGAATCCATTTGTAATCTCATATGATTTATACTATTCACTATACACAGAATATGAATCCATTTGTAATCTCATATGATTTATACTATTCAATACACACATAATATGAATCCATTTGTAATCTCATGTGATTAAATTGAGAAGAACTTGCATTTCTTCTTATACTCGAAGATATCGTCTTTCAAGGGAAGTCAGCCATAGGAATCGAAATATTCGTTTTTTTGTCATGCATAGTTAATTTTTTTGGTCACTTTCCCTTCTGTGTATGCTACGACAAGTGCACCATTTTGGTCCTTTAACAAAACGCGACATTCATATAAAAGATAATCAGGGCAGACGGTGGGGGGGGGGGGGGCAACCGGGGATATATCGCCGGGGCCCTTGTCCGTAAGGGGGACTGGGCCGAACAACACATAAATTTATCAAAGAAATATTTTTGTAACAAGAACTAGAGGAGGTACGGAAGTTTCTTACCCCCAGGGCCCGTGATCGCAATCCATGGCCCTGATGGTAGTTGTATCGTTATGAAACGAACGCATTCCTTAAAAGATTTTATAATTTCTGAAAATTTAATTTTTCTCCGGGATTGTGAGTAAGAGATTTTGTCTTACCCTTGACGTTTTGTGTCATTTTGTTTACTATGATAGGTTGTTTTAATTGAAGAACATGCTTCTCTTTCGTCTTCCAAATCCCACACAATTAAAAACATTTTGAAAATGGAGGGTGGCAGTGTTCAGTTTCTTTGATTTCTAAATATGTAATAAGAAGCTGGATGCACTTATTCATTCTTGTGTCCAATGATGTTTGACTCGCTCTTTTGTAACAAGATGGTTGTAATTGGAACCCATCAACGTTTTTAATGATATCAGAGTCCGTCTTCTTGTAATAAGAAAGTGCGGGTGGTAATTAAAATCCATCAACCTTTCTAATGCCGTCGAAATCCACTGCACAATATAGTTTATAACCTAAGCCCTGGGTTGTGTTTAAATACACTGGTATATATTCCTGTAAATACTAGTTACGATTACATATCAAAAAGGCATCCCCAAAGTCCTTTTTTTTGCGATATATTCTAGTACACTGTTGTGACATACACACATAGGAAACATGGTAAAATCTCACAGGTTTTGATTACGCTGATGTATTGATAACGCTTAAATGTAATAGTTTGCGTCAGTGAATGTTCTAATACACAATTGTGACATGTAAAACGTTACGACTCTATGGTCATACACAAAGTAACTGAAGAAACAAAAACCAACAAATTTTGAAAAGACTCAAAAATTCATGCAAGAACAAATTTACATTTAAAAACTGAAAGTTTAAGTTTTCTTTCTTTTATTGCACATTTTACACACGACGTCTGCCACCACTTGGTATGAAAGGCATTCACATGTATTTACAAAATCGTTTGAAACAGTGGCATCGTGCTTCATTATTTACATATTTTAGAAGTATTTATTTATTTTGTTATTTTTTTTTTAAATTTATATATATATATATATATATATATATATATATATATATATATATATATATATATATATATGTATTACTTCAAACAATGTCATGGAACAAGCAGACCACTCTGACTAGATAAATGGTACTTATTTGTTTACTCGAATGGCTCCATTTTGTTTATCTGTAGATGATGATTACCAGTAAACTTTATCTAACCAATGATTCGTAAATGGCGATGATTAAAAAAGAAGGTAAATATTAGATCTTATTATATTGTAATTGTATTTACAATATAGAAAATAATTCCCGGTTGATAGATTATCCTGCTTGAATAGGTGTGTGATTTATATGACATATATGAATAAATAAATAAATAAATAAATAGTTTTGGTATTAAAAGTTTAATTTATTTTAATCCTGTATTTGCTATTTTTGTACACATACATACATACATACAGCACAAATCACACTCGTCACGTAGGCATTCCACACCGACTATTTCAGTAATGGGTGTATTTTTTTTTTTTTTTTTAAGAATTTGATTCTACATTCTTTTAAGTGGCAAGCTTTCACTTCATTTGGATTCGTATACATGGCCACCATTGTTGAAGTAATTAGCGATAGGTAATTTTCGTCTGGAAGTTTCTTGGTGACATTCAATAATCAGGACTGAATAGACTTTGGTTATATAAAATTAGCTTTAAATTTTAAAAGAACAATTTATTTAAAATGAATTATCGCAAATACATGACCCATGCGACTTGTACACACACACACACACACACACGATTGCTACCTAAAGAATTATAACTATTTGTCTGGTTTCTTAACGTTCTATAAATCAGGTTCCATAACTCTTTTTTGTTTTGATTCGAACGGAGTTGTTATTTTTGTCACAATGGCCGGGTACACAACTATTTTATTAATTTAACAATTTTTAATACCACTTACTTTAATACAGCCCAAGAAAGGAAATTCGGAACTACCTCAGCTTTTTCTGCCAAACAATTACAAAAAAATAAATACATGTAGTACTGAGTATGGTGCAACATATAAACAAGTTCTTGGACGGTAAGACACATAAGGCTTAGTAGTATAAATTTATCTTTATATTGATTAAATTTGTGAGTTATACAGTACTACAGTGGCGAACATTTTAAATTCCGCAAACAAATGTACCCTGTAAGAGTACCGTGTTCCAAAAAAGTAGCTGTCAGCACTGTCACTACTGTAGGGTTAGTCCTACATGTAAGACCTGGATGCTGTGATTTATGTTTTGGGCGTCAGCACTAAAACATAAATAACACGTGATACGTCTTACATGTAGGACTTGGTCCGAGTTTCCTCTGACCCTTGCCACCCCATTTTTGATATTTTGACGTTTATGTTGGGGTGTACTGTAGGGTCAGAGTCAATTCCCCATCGAAAAGTTGGAATTCGCCGACACCATTTGGTGTCGGCATGGGGTAGCCGCTTACTAGCCGGCCTAGCAAACTTTAACGAACTTTCACCGAGACATACATACATGAAATTGATAGGAATATTATTTATTTTCTCAGATATTGCGAGTAGAGCATTTGTTATATCTTTAATCAGCTGACAGACAAGTCTGAACAATAGCGTTGATGAAATTTGAACTGGAACTCGCCGTTTGTATTCCTAGTCACATGACTACACAAATCTAGCAACCTACATGTCATTGACATCAGAGGTCCAATAATCAACGCTGTAGTTACATCTCGTCTTTGAGCAGATTAAAGATATAACGAATGTTATATTCGATATTTTTGAGAAAATAATCCTATTCCTATCAATTTCATGCAGGTATATCTCGATGAACGGTCGTTTTAGCTTGCTAGACCAGCTAGTAAGCGGCTACCCTATGCTGACACCAAATGGTGTTGGTGAATTCCGACTTTTCAATAGGGAATTGATTCTGGCCATACACCCCAACATAAATATCCAAATATCAAAAAAAGGTGTGGCAAGGGTTAGAGGAAACTCAGACTAGTAGGACTAAGCAGCTTTCAGAGGACAAAAAATGAGTGCCAGTAAACACTAACCCAGCAATGCCGCATTGGTATTTTACACTTAGAATCTTGTAGATTGAACTCATGCTGTGCACAGGAGCTTGTATCTTTCCTTACAATTTACCTGTCATACATGTACTATATAATAACTACAAGGGAGGGCACTTCTGTCTTTCTCACATGACCCATTTAAGACTAAACACTGTTATTTCAAGCTACGTGTTGTGTAGCATAATAAATTTGGTACCAATGTTTAGCTCAAGCATTCGACTTTGTATGCATATCCAAAGTTTGGCTTACTATCATACGTTTAAGGAATGCCAGACCATTTTCCCAAGATACTGCTCAACATGGCTGTGATCGTGCCCACTTAATATGCAAGTGAAATCCAGCTGAATGGAATGCTGTCCTCTCATTGGTTAAAAGAAAATGAAGTCCTGCATTTATTTATAACTTATTTTCAGTTGGCCAATGAGAAGGTAGTATTCCATTCAGTGCATTGTTCATGCATATTAAACAGGCATGATCAGGGCCATGTAAAGCAAATTAAATATTCATTATTTTTCTACAGTTTATTACTAATATAGATTAAGCAGAGTCTGTAATTATTGAATGTCCTGCACCTTTAGTGTCATAAAAACCAAACACAAAAGAACCAAGCAAAATATCCAGATGAAAGTTATTGATTGCTATGGACTTTTACAGTGGTTGCCAGGTACTAAACTGGGTCAAGAGAAGAGGCTGTTTGGGTTGTTATAGCAGGTAACAGGGTAGTGTGTTTTCCATTAAACATACAGAATATTCTTTGTGACATCAAAATGTGGGACGTTTGATAAGGTTTGTACAGGATTAGACCTTTAGGTGGATATCATCCATAAATGCCCACATACTTTAATATTGATTTTCGCTGTATCAGAATAGTCAATTCTGAAAGTCTACATGACTTTTGCTGTAGGATCATATATATCAGTGCAAAAAAAAATCAGATAGCCTGAGGCCTGGGGCTCCTCTGATTTTAGATCGGGCCTGTCCTGTATTCTAAGTGAGGTGCCCATCGGGCTTGTAGAAAAAAATTTAATTTGTCTGAGGAAACATTAATCACGCTGATTAAATGTGTAAATGTATTTTCAAGATGTTGACCTACCCATAAAACAGTGCAATGTAAATAAGATCACCACTATGATACATGAAATTGAGATCCAGTTTTAATCAAATTGAAGCATGGCATGTCATGCTAAAAATATGAGTTTGTACTCCCAAACCCCAGTCATGGTCGTGTTTCGAGAAAACACAATTTATAAAAAAAAAGTACCCCCCCCAACCACCACCTTCATTATATGCCCAATACATGTAGCATGTGTAAATGGTAAACAGTTATGATTGGAGCTGATGTAAAACTATCTATTGGGCAGTTTAAATAGCAGCAATTAAAGGCAAAGAGGTCAGGTATCAGAAGTCTTGGAAACGCTTTATCACATGTATTTGGATGCAAATTTGTCATCTGAGATGCTGAAAATCTCTTACGCAGGAGTCCTCTGTATGCATGCAATAGCTGAGCAGCAAATTCAAAGGCTTGCCAGTCTTGCTTCGACTACCTGCAGAGTGGGTAAATGTGATGATCAGGTGGTCATTTTAGGTGTGCTTATATCAACATTGACAAAACTCAGTGGATGAAATACCCTCAGAAGTACATATTGTCGTTATAAGAGTACATCATAAGAACATGACGCAGTAGTTGGGAGGCAGGTTCAAAAACTTTGACTAGCTACTGACTGGTGGGAAAATGTGTTGAATTCAGAGACAAAGACCCAGAGATGTACATGTGGTCATTATAAGAGTACATCAAATGAACAACTTTATTTCTTGTTATTGTGTTCGTTTCTTAGTGTAGCTGAGTAAGTGCACGTGACCTAAAAAAATTAAGACATGATGAGATTTAGGCAAAATGCCATTTGCAAATTTGGATTAGTAGTTTGTGGTTAAATGGCAGATTGACAAAGATTGTAAAGAGACTCAGAAGAGTGATAAAGTTGCTTGAACTGATGGTTAGTTTGGAACAGTAGTTGAGTATAAGAAAGTGTGCAATGCGTGGCATGGAATAAGGCCTTTTATTGGATTGACAAAATTCAGTCTCAGTCTAATGGACAGACAAGAGCTCTATGTTAGTAGTGTACAGAATATGGAAAATTAAACTCGGTGACAACTACTGGTTCTTCTCATCTGGACATTTAGCAACTTCAGGTATGACCAATATGCGTATTAGAGGGGACTGCAACTTTTGCTGGTTGGACTCCTAGTTTTAAAGGCCCAGCGAGACCTCTGGTATAAACCACCATTTGACTTATTACATGTACCTAATTGGCTGACAATAGCTAGTGAGATGTGTTTGAAGGCTACAGTGGGTGAGCCCATTGTACTAGTTTGCATAGGTAGGATCAGGATGTTGAACAACCCATTATAGGTAAATCAAAGAGATGCTAGATATGTGTACATGTAAAAAGGTTATTACATATTATTGCCTTGATTGAGAATGTTTAAGCCATATATATTATATGTTTGACAAGTTTGTGAACAGCAGCAGTGTTTCTTTGAAGTTAGATTTTACTGGATATATAGAATGCAAAGCACGATCATTTCAGTTGTCAGAGTAGTGTTCAGGTGTAATTAATTTTTAAAGTCGATTTAGGAAGCAATTAGCCATTAGCAAAGCCCAACAAAAATAAATATCAGAACTATTGGTTTATGGAGTTTTACTTTGTGAAGCACACCAGCGTAAAAAGACAGAAAGAGAGGTGTGTGTGTGTGTGTGGGCTACTAATTTTTTGCACATAATGCAAACAACATATTGACATATGTCAACTTATTTCTGACCAGGATTCACTCAGAGAATCCAGCAGAGAAGTTTGAACACCATGACCATCCAATCCCTAGTGAGTGTAGGGGTGAACACTAATGACACTCACATTACTTTCAAACCCCTTTGAAGCATGTTGAATTTATATTAGAACTGTAGCTAATGCAATGTTGTGTGACAGTATTTAAAAGGGGACATTTTGGTCATGTGGAAATTGGAGTCTGGGCTTCTGGAATTTCAGTCAGGGCTTGTGGGTTTATTTAAGTCACCAACCCAGGGTCTCACCTCTGTCTGCGTGGGTTCGAGTCCAAGGCTCGGCTAGCGTGGGTACGTGGGAAAGCCTGCCAGTAGCTTCTCGTGGGTCGGTGGTTCTTACCTGGGTTTTCCAGGGTTCTTCCTCCACCATTAATACTGGCTGCCATGTATAGCCTATCTTGTGCTGAAAAATGGCGTTAAACCCTAGAACAACAAGAACAACCAACCCAGGGCTTGTCTCTAAATAAAAATTCATTGAGCACTGCTTATGTTGGGTAAGTTCAGTAAAAAATTGAAATGTGTTAAAATACTTGATTTTGCTAATATAATTTTATGAGATTTTTAATGCCTTTAGATAACTCACTTACCTTCATTTGCATCAAATGCTTCTCACTTGTCAAAGCAAAGATAAATTTAGAAAAATAGAACACATGCATGTTAGAATATGCTGATGTATTTTCAATGTAAAGGAGCAAAAAATGGTAATAAATATTACCAGGGGACTTGACAATAATCTATTTTTCTTAATATGTTTTTAGTTTACCTATGCATCCAAAAATTGTAAGTCTGTTAATGATAAGCCTGAGGTACCTGTTCAAAGGGCAGTAAGAATTATGGTGTGCAGATGAAACTGCATTTTTTTATCCATCCAAGTTGGAATTACTACCCTATAATTGGGTCATTTTGTTCGCTAAAATATTTGTTTTTACTGTTGGAAAAATGAATCAAAAGTTCATATTCCTAAAAAATCTTGATTTGATCTACATAACTCCATGCTCCATTATGGAATTCATTTATCTGATCTTCCATTATGGAATTCATTTATCTCCAGCTTCATTATGGAATTCATGCATCATATCTCCCATTATGAATTCATTATTCTCTTCTCCGATGGAATTAATTTATCTCACCTCCAATTATAGAATTCATTTATCAAATCTTCCTTTATGGAATTCATTTGTTTCACCTGCCATTATGGAATTCATTTATACCAAACACCATTATGAAATTAATTTATGTCATCTTCCATCATGGAATTTGTTTATCTCATCTTCCATTGTGAAATTCATTTATCACATCTTCCATCATGGAATTCAGTTATCTCATCTCCCGTTATAGAATTCATTTATAGCAGATTCCATTATTGAATTCATTTATATCATCATCCTTTTATGGAATTCATTTATCTCATATCCCATTATGAAATTTGTTTATCTCCTCTTCCATTGTGGAATTCATTTATCATGTATTTTATTATAGAATTCATTTATCTCATTTCCCTTTATGGAATTCATTTATCTTAAGTTATCTCCCATTGTGGAATTCACTTATATCCCATTATGGAATTCATTTACATGTATATCATCTCCCACAATGGAATTCATTTATCTCATCTTCCATTATGAAATTCATTTATCTCCAGCTCCATTATGAAATTCATATATCTCATCTCCCATTATGGAATTAATTTATCTCATCTCGCATTATGGAATTCATTTTTCTCATGTCCAGTTATGGAATTCATTTTTCTCACCTCTTTTACAAAAATGATGATAATATTTATAGTGGCTGCTTGAAATTAGTAAAAGTTAGGTGAGTATAGAAAGATGAAGGATGTATATTGAAGTGCTTTCCTTATGGTGGTTATCTTATGTATTGTGCCCCTGTAATTTCAATTGGTGTATTTTGTAATTTTCATCCGTAATTCCAGTTGGTGTATTTTGTATTGTGCCCCTGTAATTCCAGTTGGTGTAAGTATTTTGAAAGATGTTTTGAACTAAAGTATTCAGAGTTGTTGAATTATTTTTCAGAATCCAGATGAACTAAAGATTTACCTTGCTTCACATTCTGGCATGAATCACTCAGTTTTCAGAATTCAGATGAATTATAAATTCACTTTGCTGTTTGTTCTGCCATGAAACTGCAGCAATGGCACGACCAAGAGAGAAAACATCACTGCAGCAGACAAGTGCTGTATTCCAGCATAAGTGCAGTGCAGAG
Source organism: Sinohyriopsis cumingii (assembly GCA_028554795.2). NCBI lineage: Eukaryota > Metazoa > Mollusca > Bivalvia > Unionida > Unionidae > Sinohyriopsis > Sinohyriopsis cumingii. Next base: position 13,629,215 of record CM068840.1, read on the forward strand.
CAAGAAAAACTTAAACAGCTTTTAGCTGTGCAGCTGAGAAAAGATCTTAGCAGGTACATTCACTTACATGCCATCATAATTTTTAGCAGTATTTACTTCCAACAGGCAAATAAATTGCAGATTTTTACTTTACCATTTAGTTTTAGATTTTCCATATGTGTGGTACAGAATTGGAAATCATAGAATTCCTGTTGATCTGGAAGTTTCCAAAATTGTCACAGTTGCACATATAGATTAATGGGATATAATGGGATATATTAATGGGATATAATGGGATATATTAATGGGATATAGATTAATGGCAATTGATTTGCATATGCATGCAGATAAGCTCATCTTAGATAAGCAGCATTCACAATATCAAATTGATTTTGTTATGGTGTGATAATGCTTTAGGCTTTTTGATTGCTGGCGATGTAACTGGACACCATATTTGCTTTTTGATTGCTTGGAAATGTAATTGGACATCATGTTTGCTTTTTTAACTGAAGATTATATAAAATAGTCTCCAAATGAATAATCCTCTACTTTAAAGATTTATATTTGCGTAATCTTTTTTTCTGTTGGGTTAATCTTAACTGAAATAATTTAAAATTTGTGCATCCTTTATTACATCCATGGCAAAGATTTTTCCATTTGGGGATTGGTACTATGGTAGCACCCACTGTCTTATTACATAATTTCTGTAAGACAGTTAATGTAATCTGGGTCATTTCTAACCATTTTCTGTTATTCTTACAGATGAATCATTACAATTCACATATTTTTTCACAAAAATGATTTCAAACCCATTTACAGTTTATCAGCATGTGGAAAGGGGACAATCTTCTACTTGTTACATCAAGAATCGGGTATGACTTCCTTTGCTGTGTTTGACCCTAATTGTATAAAAAATTTGGTCAGATTGTTGAACATTGTGTGTGTGTGTGTGTGTGTGTGTGTGTTTGTATGTGTGTGTGTGTATTATGCATAAGTATGCTTAGCATAGGGGGTCATTATATTGAAGGTTCATTAAATAAACTTATTAAAGCAAGTGTCTTGAACATGCTTTAAAAATAAATGTATCATTTAGTGTCTTCTGTATGCACCTGGCAAATCATCTGTAAATGTACTGGTAAGCAAATTGAAAATTAATCTCTACATTTTTCCTTGTTTATTTCAGATTGTTTGAAGAAGAAATTTACACAGATCTTATGTTCCATATTAAGGGACAGGACATAAAAGCCCATAAGTTTATACTTAAGGCTCGGTAAGATAGGAAAAATAGTATATAATGGCTTATATATATATATATATATATATATATATATATATATATATATATAGGTATATTGTACTGTTTAATAGTTTATTGGTGGTTCTCCATGATTATATGTTATGTCTATCTATTTAATGTGATTGGCCTTGGTCAGTAATTGAGTTAAGGGTCTTCCTGACTAGTGACATTTATTTTGTACACATAGATAATATTTCTTCATGATTATTTATTAAATATTCAGGTCGTTATTAATGGACATAACATGTATACTTGAGTTTGAATGTTGGACATTGGTGTTCCCCTTGGAAATTCCTAGTGTGCCTGCTGTTTTATATGTTCTTTGCTAACTATTTAGTAACAAACCTGACCTTGTTTACAACTTAGAATATTCTGGAGATGAATTTGATGGGAAAATGATGCTAATTCTTCATGTCTTAGGTTTTTATATTAGGTTGATTATATTAGAATTGCTCATTCCTGCCTTAACATCCAAAGTGGAATCAGTCATATTTCTTTGTACAGTTTTCAATTTGTGATGATTTATTTATTTAAATTGTTCACTGGAATCACAAAGTGCTCATTAATAAATCTTGGACTAAATCATATTTTTTGGAATTATTGTGAATTCATTCAAGGACAGTTTGGATTATATCATTGTGATACAGCAAGAGTGTTGGCACATTAGCATATTTTAGGCTATTGGCATATTCTTTATTTGAATTTATTCTGTACACCACTGGAATTCATTCACATTACTGTAAGTACTTTTGAAATGTTCATTTTGTATTCTAGGGAAATAAATTATTTGCAAGACTTGTTGCATTGATAGTTTTTCTGTAATAATACACATCTCGATGGAAGAGGTGGAAAATCGATACAAAACGACACCTACCATATGCAGGTTATTTTAATCTTCAGCAGCCATCATTGATTATTAGTTGTTTGCCTTCTTGTTCTTTAAATTAAAAACTCATCTAAGACAGCTGCTGCAGGCGAAGGGACTTATTTTTGTTAGTAAAAAAAAAAAATACTTGATAACAACACTAACTCACCTTTGAAAACATTTTTAACACAAAGTGTTGTAGATCATGTATTGTATACAGAAGGTTTAATGTATTCTCTATTTCAGGTCTAGACAGATGTATGAAAAGCTTGTCAAATTGTCCTCCTGTCCAAATGACAGTGTTTTAACATTGGATGGACTAGATCCTACTACTGTCCGAGACTTTCTCAGGTGTGTTAATACATGAAAATGTTTATGTAATCTTTGCTATCAAGTGACCTTTTTATTTGCTGCTTTCGATCCTCACATCTGTATTCCTGTCTGTCTTTTTGCATATCCTTTATGACCATTACGGTGGCCTAGTGGTTAGAGTATCTGCCTCTGATGCGGGAGGTCACAGGATCGAACCCCGACCAAGTCATACCAAAGACTTATAAAAATGTTACTCACAGCTGCCTCGCTAGATGCTCAGCATTAGGAGGTTAGTGTTAGAACTGGTCGGCCTGATGTCAGGATAATGTAACTGGGTGGGACATGATGCTCCATGTCTGCGGCATGATGCCCCAGTGCTAGACATCACTATAAACTGCCACACTGCAGACATCGTAGTGATATGACTGAATTGTTAAAGCTACATTAAAAATCCAAATCACACACTCACATATCCTTTAAAATTAGCAACAATTTTTTAACTTGATTGCACAGTTTTTGTTTGTGTCCTCTGTAAATCACAACCAGTTTTAGGGCCAGGCAAATCTTCATGCATTTTCTGCATGTACTTGGACAGCAAATGTAATAAAAAAATTTTTTTGTTTTAAACATTCCACAATATTCCATTCAGTGTTGGAAAGCAAATGAATAGCAGGTTACATGTATGATTTAAATTGTGAAAAATTGGGAATACCGTTTCACTGTTCATTAGCTCATTGACACTAATATAACTAATAGTGTTTGTTTAAAATATATTACTCTCATGCAGATAAAAAACATGGCAATGGTATAAAGTTAAATCTCAGAAGTTTTATTTAAATCTCCATTGTGGATAAGAAGAAAACTTGCACACAGTCACATACAGGCCAATGTGCTGATCCCAGTTTTTGTAGTCAGGTACCAGAACTTTTGTAAGACTAATAGGAAACTAAATAACATTTCAGTACTTAAATGTTGCAGAACATATAAAAAAACAAATAAAGAATCTGTTTTGTGCTGGGTTATATTTTTTTAATACATAATTATGCACTTAAAACTGATCCCCAAGTTGATTCCCAGGGATGTATCTAGGACATGCGATCATGAAAATTTCCCCCTAAAACGAAAGATTTCTTCCCACAAAATTTTCAGTTCTGTGCAGGCAAAGTCATGAAAAAAAGAAAGAATTATGCACATTTTTTCATGAAGAATATGGTATTTGCTTTTTATTCTTTAAATATTAGTGTGAAAATTCTGATTGTCACTCAGCAGATTTGTTCTAGTGTAGTTGTGAAACACGTCACATATTTCCTGTATGTCACATGCTGGTATTTGACAGGTTACTAAAAATATTTATGGACAGCACATGTTTGATGCTGAGACTAGCTTGGCAGGACAATGCATTAAAAGGGAAAACCAATCAAAACTTGTGAACCTTTTTTACTTTAACAATGATACTTCTAATAACAGTAGAGTGCAGATGTTTCCATCAATAGGCACAGTGACGGTGAACAATTAAATTCTCAGTCTAATCACATACCAGATGATGCTAGTGATGCTGTGCCTAAAGACGGCAGTGCTGAAACTAAGGTTCAGTCAAATGTCAGAAAACTAAACAATGCTCGTTCAATTCAGACTAAGAAAAATTAACCATGGTTGGAACGAATGAAAAAATTGAGATAATTTGCAGTTGGTATGTAAAAACTGGCAAAGAAAGTTTATTCACACTTAATTGGACAGACATGTTGAATTAATAGCTCACAAACAGGTGATTTGTGTTTCAAAGTGAAAATTTTAAAATTACTTGCATGACAGCTATGATTTGACGTGCAGGAAATACCCGACACTGTTTTATGAGCTATAAGAACAGACAGAAGGGTGACTCAATTTGCAGCCCATGGTTTGACACTTTAATGGTACATGTGAAGAGAAAATATTATTAGATGACACATGACATGTATTTAGTCTTATAGTGTAATGTACAGAATATGTGACATGTATTTAGTGTTATTTTGATATGTACAGAACATGTGACATGTATTTAGTGTTATAGTGAAAAAATGTACAGAACACTTGACCTGTGTTTAGTTTTATTGTGAAATGTACAGAACACGTGACGTATTTAGTGTTATTGTGGAATGTACAGTACATGATATGTATTTAGTGTTATTGTAAAATCGACAGAACACGACATGTGTTTAGTATTATTGTAAAATAGACAGAACACATGACATGTATTTAGTGTTATTGTAAAATAGACAGAACACATGACATGTATTTAGTGTTATTGTGAAATGTACAGTATACGTGACATGTATTTACTGTTATAGTGAAAGGTACAGTATACGTGACATGTATTTACTGTTATAGTGAAAGAGACAGAATATGTGACATGTATTTAGTGATATAGTGAAATGTACAGTACATGTGACATGTATTTAGAGTTATTGTGAAATAGAACATGTGACATGTATTTAGTGTTTTAGTGAATTAGACAGAACACATGACATGTATTTAGTGTTATTGTGAAATGTACAGTACATGTGACATGTATTTAGTGTTATGGTGACTTAGACAGAACACATGACATTTACTATGTTGACCCCGATTTTAATATTCAATGGTGGCAGATGCCCACATTTACCTAATTCTAGATGCAAAACCCTGGATTCCTATATATGCAACTGGTAAATGTTAATGGTGCCCTTAAGTTTTGAGGAAAGACTTTCACTTTAATGGTTTTATTTTTAATAAAGGGTGGCATAGTCTGCCAATGCTTGTATGATATTTTTTATCGACAGGTGAGTAATATAGTTTATCAGCAGGTAAGTAATAGAGTTTATGAGCAGGTGAGTAATATAGTTTATCAATGGGTGAGTAATATAGTTTATCAACAGGTGAGTAATATAGTTTTAAGTTATCAACAGGTGAGTAATATAGTTTATGAGCAGGTGAGTAATATAGTTTATCAACAGGTGAGTAATATAGTTTGAGCAGGTGATTAATATATTTTATGAGCAGGTGAGTAATATAGTTTATCAACAGGGGAGTAATATAGTTTATCAGCAGTTGAGTAATATAGTTTGAGCAGGTGAGTAATATAGTTTATCAACAGGTGAGTAATATAGTTTATGAGCAGGTGATTAATATATTTTTTGAGCAGATGAGTAATACAGTTTATCAACAGGTGAGTAATATAGTTTATCAACAGGTGAGTAATATAGTTTATTATTATATCAGTGTGAAACTACATCTGTGTCCAAAATACACAAATATAATTCTTTTAAAACAATGTCTTACTCTTGCAATGCATGAAAAATATTTGGCAAAATGCATGCTTCCTGGGATTATATTTAAAGTGATCTTTTGAACTATTTAAAGAAATCCTTTCCAGAAAAGCTGCCGTCAGTGGAATAGGTCAAATATAATAGAAACATTTTCTGTTTAGAGAAAACTTTATCAAGCAGATAATGTAAACCAGTTTCCATTACAGATAAATGTATTCAACCGATTATGTAAACTGTTTCCATTACAGACAGATGTATACAACATATTATGTAAACCTGTTTCCATTACAAATCTGTTTTCATTACAGACAGCTGTATACAAAGATAACATAAACCTGTTTCCATTACAGAGTGCCATATGCAATAGATAATGTAAACCTGTTTCTATTACATATAGCTGTATACAACAGATAACGTAAGCCTGTTTCCATTACAAAGCTGTATGCAACAGATAATGTAAACCTGTTTCCATTACAGACAGCAATATAAAACAGATAATGTAAACCTGTTTCCATTACCAATAGCTTTATACAACAGATAATGTCAACTTGTTTCCATTTACAGAAAGCTGTATACAACAGATAATGCTGCTACTGCTGTGGAGGAATTCGATGAACATTTAAACAGAGTTATGATGCCAGGATTGGAGTCATGTCAGAATAATAGTGGTCTCTTAATGGGTTCTTGCAGTACAAAAATTGAAGAAATTCAAAGGAACCATAAACCTGGACAAGAATCTCATGTGGTTGGAGATGATGGATTTGGTTCTGTGATAGATGAATGTAAATCTCAGGAAAATGCTATTAGTGAGAACAAGTTGTCTCAGGATTTGGGATCAAGTAATAGATATATGGACCAGGCTACAGTCTGTGATAATGATCTCCCATCAAGAGAAGACATTAGTCTCATGAGAAATGTTAATGACAAAGTTAACATTGTGAACATTGTTGAGATAGATACTGATGAAACAAAGAGGGATGTTGCTGGAGATTTGCAAACTGTAACACACCAGAAATCTAGACAGAACTCAGATGGTGAGACAAGTACAGTAGAGTTGATTTTGAAAGGAATGAAAAGTGAATCACCTGATATTCAAAATTTGGAACAGTCACAGAATTGTTTAAAACTATTACATGAAACTGTTGACACTGCTGAAATGCCTGCTGACTCACTAAAAAGACCCGACAATGTCGTTAATGTTTCTTCTGTGACCGATAAGATAAAAATTCCCAAGAAAGAATGGAAAGAAAATTCAGAGGGGAAAAATACCTTACATGCAGAGGAGAACCAGGACATATCAGATGGAGGCAAATCGTCTTTGTCAGAGATAATTAAGCTTTCATACAACATCAAAGTGCCCTATGATGTGTGTAGTCAACTTGGAGAAGATCTGCTCAGAGCATTTCTGCAAGAGGTTGACTGTGATTGTAATGTGTCTGTTATGAGACAAGAATTTCTTACACACAGGTAAGTTGTTATACTCTATTATGAGACAAGAATTTCTTACAGGTAAGTTGTTATACTGTATCTTTTATGAGACAGGAATTTCTTACACACAGGTCAATTATTATACTGTATCTATTATGAGACAAACATTTCTTACAGGTAAATTATTATATTGTATCTTTTATGAGACAAGAATTTCTTACACACAGGTAAGTTATACAGTATCTGTTATAAAACAAGAATTTCTTACACACATGTAAGTGTTATACTGTATTATGACACAAGAATTTCTTACACACAGTTAAGTTGTTATACTGAATCTGTTATGAGACCAGAATGTCTTGCACACAGGTAAGTTGTTATACTGTATCTGTTATGAGACAAGAATTTCTTACAGGTAAATTATTATATTGTATCTGTTATGAGACAAGAATTTCTTACAAGTAAGTTGTTATACTGTATCTATTATGAGACAAAAGTTTCTTGCACACAGGTAAATTATTATACTGTATCTTTTATGAGACAAGCATTTCTTGCACACACATTATTGTAAATTATTGTATTGTATCTGTTACGAGGCAAGAATTCCTTACAGGTAATTTATATTCTATTTGAGTTTGAAGACAATTTAGTAAACAAGCATATTTTCATCAAATTACATCATGCAGTCTGCACTTAGTTCCTTTGTTGACATCCATTGATTCATACAAAATATTTTCAAATGTACCTGTAACCCTTGAAAGTGTGGGGTGTAAAGCGAAATGGCACAGATACTGTAAATTCATTTATTTTTATGGATATTATTGTTTGTGATTTTGTGAAAAATGAAATTTTTGATGGTGCTTACATTTTTGGACTTGGGAAGATCATTGTTTATTGAGCTTTTCTGGACTGGGAAAGATGTCCTATTCTTTCCCAAGTAAGATCATTGTTTATTGGGTCTTTCTGGATTGGGAAAAGTGTCTTGTTCTTTCCCAAGAAAGATCATTGTTATTGGGTGTTTCTGGACTGGGAAAGATACCCTATTCTTTCCCAAGAATGATCATTGTTTTTGACTGTTTCTGGACTGGGAAAGATGTTCTATTCTTTCCCAAGAAAGATCATTGTTTATTCAAATTATTGGGTCTTTAAATTCATGGCTTGTAGAACCCATACAATACACCAGAATTTTTACCCTCCAAAGAAGAGTAAATTCTCAATATTCGGTTATGTTTAGGTGTACTCTGTAAACTCACCATTAATTGGTCTCAGTTTACTTTTTGTTTGCAACTGAACGATGTAAATTCCCAATATTTAGTTATGTTTCTGTGCAGTTCATATTAAAAACTGAACAGAAACAATGTTGGATCACTTCTGTATCTTTCAGATGTATACTGGCTGCTAGATCAACCTACTTTCAGGCCATGCTGGGTGGAGGCTGGATAGAAAGTGATGCTGGTTCAATCACTTTAGAGGGGTAATGATGTAGTAACCAATTGTTCTCAAATTTCCATTGTTTTTGTCTTGAATAAGACATGAAACAAATGTTCAGTTTTATGACCTAACTAATATGTTATGTTCGTAATGTTTAATACAGGAAAACAAAGTTCTCATTAATAAAATACAGGGCCTAGTTGTTTTTGTGTAAGTTTTTCATAATTGTTTTAATGACTTTTCATGATGGAATTATAAAACAAGACTGTAATCAAACATAGGGTCTATGCTAGAACTGAAATTTAGTCTGCAAATTGCCCTATTTATTTGATTACAAGGGAAATTTTCGGAATATGCCAGGAATTTTATTTCTCCTTTGAAATTGATCCCCAGTCATATTACATTAGGAATATTAGCCTGCTACCTCACGAATCCAGCCCTACTAAAAGACGAAAATTGTCTTTAATTGTCTATCTCATATGGACCAAGGGCAATAACTGATGCCCATTACCTCGCCTTGCCACCACCAGGTGTTGCCTGTTTTTAGCTTCGCTGCAATTTTAGTAACATCATACAGTTTATCCTCTGACAAGCCAAGCCATTTTTGTGCTCAAATTGAATTTTCCAACATTACTTTTGGATTTATTGTGTAAATTAATCATTCTGCTGCTTGGTTGTGTACTTTCTTTTATACAATTTCTGCTAATTTGAATGATTTTGTCATTTTTAGGGACTTGGTCCATTTAAGACCATGTCACATTATGCTATTGTTGACCTCTGCAAGGTTGTTAGCATGACTTTGACTTTTTTGCTTGATCTTTTTGTAATGGAGTTGGTGTTTAGCAAGTTTTTTACATGCTGCAATGCTAATTTAGGCTTTCTTTTTCCCTTCTGTGTGTCATTTCAGGATGAAGGTCAAATAAATACTGGCATGCATAAATTCAAAGCATTGTCTATAAGTTTCAAATGTAATTTAAAGTTTGAATGTGGCACTGATTTTTTGGATCACTTCATTAGTAATGGGGAATATATTTATTATAGGGAGTTAGTAACATGATGAATTACTAATTTATGCTTTGCTTTCTCTTTTTGTGTCATTTTAGCAGAAGGTTATCTAAATGCTTTAATGTGTGGAAGTCTACCATAATGGTTGCATTGTATATGCTAAGTGTACATCATCTGTGACATGCAGCATGTGGTCAGTGGAGTCCAGTCTACCATGACTCTTGCTTTGTATATGCTAAGTGTACATCATCTGTGACATGCAGCATGTGGTCAGTGGAAGCCCTGGCTACCATGACTCTTGCTTTGTATATGCTAAGTGTACATCATCTGTGACATGCAACATGTGGTCAGTGGAAGTCCAGTCTACCATGATTCTTGCTTTGTATATGCTAAGTGTACATCATCTGTGACATGCAGCATGTGGTCAGTGGAAGCCCTGGCTACCATGACTCTTGCTTTGTATATGCTAAGTGTACATCATCTGTGACATGCAACATGTGGTCAGTGGAAGTCCAGTCTACCATGATTCTTGCTTTGTATATGCTAAGTGTACATCATCTGTGACATGCAACATGTGGTCAGTGGAAGTCCAGTCTACCATGACTCTTGCTTTGTATATGCTAAGTGTACATCGTCTGTGACATACAGTATGTGGTCAGAGGAAGCCCTGGCTACCATGACTCTTGCTTTGTATATGCTAAGTGTACATTGCCTTTGACATGCAACATGTGGTCAGTGGAAGTCCAGTCTATCATGACTCTTGCTTTGTATATGCTAAGTGTACATTGTCTGTGACATGCAGCATGTGGTCAGTGGAAGTCCAGGCTACCATGACTCTTGCTTTGTATATGCTAAGTGTACATCATATGTGACATGCAACATGTGGTCAGTATAAGTCCTGGCTACCATGACTCTTGCTTTGTATATGCTAAGTGCACATCATCTGTGACATGCAGCATGTGGTCAGTGGAAGCCCTGGCTACCATGACTCGTGCTTTGTATATGCTAAGTGTACATTGTCTGTGACATGCAGCATGTGATCGTTGGAAGTCCAGTCTACCATGATTCTTGCTTTGTATATGCTAAATGTACATCGTCTGTGACATGCAGCATGTGGTCAGTGGAAGCCCTGGCTACCATGACTCGTGCTTTGTATATGCTAAGTGTACACTGTCTGTGACATGCAGCATGTGGTCAGTGGAAGTCCAGCTACCATGACTCTTGCTTTATATATGCTAAGTATACAATGTCTGTGACATGCAGAATGTGGTCAGTGGAAGTCTAGGCTACCATGACTCTTGCTTTCTATATGCTAAGTGTACTTTGTGAGATGCAGCATGTGGTCAGTGGAAGTCCAGGATACAGTATTAGCTAGTTAGTCACATACTAATTTGCTAATCTATGTTTTGTTTTTGCTTCTTGAGTCATTTAAGGAAAATGTCTACTAAATTCATGAAATGCATATTCAAAGCAGTATTCCAGGGGTTGACAACCTACGGCATGCATGCCACAAGGTGGCACATCAAGAGTTTTTGTGTGGCATGTAAAGGGCAGCCAAAAATCTCAATTTTAGCAGTGTTATTCTCATACAGGTGGCACATGATCATTCATTTTATAATTAATCCAGAAAAAGTGGCACACTATGTAAAATAGGTTGCCGTCCCATGCAGTAGTCCATTCTGAATTGAAGGGAAGGACAGATGGAATAAGTCAAGGAAAACAACCTACAATTCATTGTTGGCTGTACCGATTCATTGGGTAATGTTACCCAATTTTAGGCAACCCAGTGGGCGTAAATACCTTCAGGCCTGTAAGTCAGGGTGCATGGTGTTATACAGGATCAATTTGATCCACCTCCTTATACCACTGCACAGCCACTGTTACCAGTTGCCCTGCTGTAACTGACCATCTAACTCAGGAGATCTTTTAAGAAGACAGCCCAGCCATCTAGTTTGTCACTTGCATTTCCAACTCATATGGGGGAGTGTTCTCCAAATTTAGGCAACTCAGTGGGTGTAAATCTTCCCTCATGTCTGAGCAAGGTATGTGGAACTATAGGGAATGTACTGGATCAGTTGAATCCAATATATAATAAAATCGCACTGTTGCCATCCATCCAGTTGTCACCGGCCAGCCATCCATTCCAACACAGGGACCTTTTCATTGAATCAGTCCAGCCAGCAAAGTGTGATGGTGATCCTAGTGAGCTGCATGCACTGTCTGTCAACCCAAACTCTCTTCAACTCAGATTGGATGGTTCCATATGATACAACTGAGAATAGGTTACTGTCCATCAATAACTAAACAGTCATCAATTGCTGGCTCTCTTCCATAGATAGGACAAGAATGGCAGCCATGCTATTCACATTCTAAAGCACTACTTGACACATACAGAGACAAGTAGTGACATGTGCAAATACCTTTTCCTTCTGGTGTAAGCTGGTACACAGGATATCACCCCTCAAGCCCTTGTTTCATGGCTGAAGTGGGTTCGCTTGGTGTACTCTGATGACTCACCAGATGATAGTCGCCTCATGAAGATTACAGCTCAGAAGCTTTGAGTCATCTCTGCGAGCCTCGTGTTTGAATGTAATGTTTTGGTCCGAGATATAATAGAAGCTGTTGGCTGGCATGCAGAGTCAACCTTCTCGAGTTTTTCTCTCAGAGATTTAGCGTCATAGAGGGAAACCTTACATCTGATTGACCCAGTGGTGGCAGCACAATTGGCCACCAGACCCAACTAGATCAATCAACACAGCCTGTTAGCTTTTGCTAAAGTCATCGTGAAATTTTGTAGGTAAGAAGATTTCATTATCCAGCCTCTTAACTGGATGTAAGGGTCACAGGGCAAGTGACCCCAGGATGTGTTGCTTAAAGTAATTAGGAGAATGGTTTATTGTTCACCTGGGGAATCCAGCTTTTCTTCCCCAGGATACTGGATGCTCAGCATCCCCTCCTCCTATTACTTATTCTCATAACATAATGTGATTGGGGAACATATTCAAAGGAGAAAGCAAATTTTTAAGTAAATAATGTGTCTCTGAGAATACTTACCCAATCACACTAGATCAATCAACACAGCCTGTTAGCTTTTGCTAAAGTCATCGTGAAATTTTGTAGGTAAGAAGATTTCATTATTCAGCTTCTTAACTGGATGTAAGGGTCACGGGGCAAGTGACCCCAAGATGTGTTGCTTAAAGTAATTAGGAGAATGGTTTATTGTTCACCTGGGGAATCCAGCTTTTCTTTCCCATGATACTGGATGCTGAGCATCCCCTCCTCCTATTACTTATTCTCGTAACATAATGTGATTGGGGAACATATTCAAAGGAGAAAGCAAATTTTAAAGTAAATAATGTGTCTCTGAGAATACTTACCCAATCACATTACTTAAAAACCATCTCAACCACCCTGTCGTGTGAGCATCTTTGTTAGAATATTGCTCAGCTAAAAACTAGCAACACCTGGTGGTAGCAAGGGGAGGTAATTTGCAAGAGTTAATGCCATTTGTCTATATGAGAGGGACAAGAAAAGGAAATTTTCATCTTTTAGTATGGCTGGATTCGCAAGGTAGGAGGCTAATATTCCTAACATAATGTGATTGGGTAAGTATTCTTGGAGAAACATAATAAGTATTCTCGGAGAAACATAGTTTACTTGAAAATTTAAGTGAAATAATCATAAGGCTTGCAATATAATGCGATTTTCATAATTAAGTTGAATTTTCGGCATGATTTTTTAAAGATTAATGTAAATTCTGCAAGTACACATAATAGAATAAACCTTGAAATGGTTTCAGAATTACCCCTGGTGTCATGGAACAATCCTTACTATACCTATACGGCGGGGTGTCTGAAGTCAGCGAGTCATGCACACTTGGGGAGCTCATCATGATGGCTGACATGTATGGGATGGAGGGACTCAAGGAGATTGTCAGTTTCAACCTCAGAATGGAATACTGTCATTTTTTCCACAGAGTAATTGCATTTTTCTTGTACTAAAAAATTTGAAGACATTTTAAGTTTCTTTATGACTTCCAAACTTTAAAGTAGGAAAATGTTCATGGCAGAAGGGTTTAATGAAGTATTTCAGTGAAAAGAGTGCAGTCTGGATAGTAAAATGGTATTATGCGTTTGCCTTGCGCAGCTTTAGTTCCAGGTATTATCCCAGCGTTGTGGCCTATTGGTTAGAGCATCAGCCTTGGATGCAGGAGGTCATGAGTTTGAATCCTGGCCGAGTCATACAAAAGACTTATAAAAGTGTTACTAGCAGCTGCCTCGTTTGACATTCAGCATTAAGAGGTTAGTGCTAGGATGATAAGGTCAAGTAAGTTTGACATAACCATAGTGTGTTGTGTGTCATCCATCATACTTATAGTAACATTTAATTGTTACCACTTTAAAGTCCCTGTTTTTTGTTTGACTTTGATCGTACTTGGAATATTGGGTTTGATAATGAATGAGATCCACTCATATTAATAAGGTGATCTTGCATCTGATTCTCTGACCTTCAGGAGGTCATATTTCTAATTTTTGATTTGATTTTTGAAATTTTGGAATACAGGTAAAACATGTTAAAACATGATTCTGCTTATAACGTGATGGCAGCATGGCTCCTATTTTTTCATTTAAATTGACCTCACTTTTTAACATCCTAAATACATGCGCTCGGAAAAGCAGATTATTCGTCTTCCTAGCAGTTTATATGATCAAGAGGTTAGATAAAACTGATGACATTGAAATTGCAATGCACATTTTCTACAGGTAAGTTTTTCAAAATATTTGTTAACGCGATCCCACTTATATCGCGATGTTATTCTTTGGACCACAAGCATTGCGTTGTAACAGGTTTTAGCTGTATATGCTTATATCATAAAGATTTGGATGAGTTCAATAATGATTGAGCTACACATGTGATGATGAGGTTATCTTGATGCTGACTGACTGAACCTCTTACCACTCTGGAAGCCATAGTTTCTTACCACTCTGGAAGCCATAGTTTCTTACCAGTCTGGAAGCCATAGTTTCTTACCACTCTGGAAGCCATAGTTGTGTTCTGATGTGAATAAGTGAAATCTTACCACTCTGGAAGCCATAGTTGTGTTCTGATGTGAATAAGTGAAATCTTACCACTCTGGAAGCCATAGTTGTGTTCTGATGTGAATAAGTGAAATCTTACCACTCTGGAAGCCATAGTTGTGTTCTGATCTGAATAAGTGAAATCTTACCACTCTGGAAGCCATAGTTGTGTTCTGATCTGAATAAGTGAAATCTATGCATTATAATGAAATGATCTTGTTCAGGTTGGAAGTGGCATGTGACCACTCTTGAGACTATTTCTGATTTGACTTTAATCCGAGTCCAAATATATGTTTATAACTTCAAGATCTCGGACAGATTTATAAGATCTTGGACAAGTTGGATAAAGAGTAAAAGCCACACATATTAATGAAATGATCTTGCATCAGAGTTGCTGAGCTTTTTATTTTTTATCGTTAAATGTGGGCTTATGTGATCAAGATCAAGAATGAGTTTATAATGAGTGAGATTCGTACACATTAATGAAATGATCTTGCATCTGATCATCTGAATTTGTTACTGCAATGGTGGTCATGTTTTTGACCAGGGCCCTGGGTGGCTGATTACTCTAAGGTACACATATTTACAGATCACTCACACATCACCTGTGTCAGTGTTTTTAGTCTCAGCTTGTGGGTGCATGAGAAATCTTACCAATAACTTCCTGTGGGTTGGTGGTTCTCTCCAGGGTCTTTCTTTATTCTTCCTCTGCCAAATATACTGGTTGCCATACATAGCCTGTGCTGAAAAATGGCCTTAAACACCAAACAATACCCCCAAAAAATCTCTCTCACAGATTAAAGATTGTACTCTAAAGGGTACCAGACTAACACTAGTTGATCATGTGACAAGCTTACTTTGTAAACAGTGGGCATCTCTAGTAAAAACTACAAATTGCCAGAATATGTTCTTGCAAAATGTCAGATATTCTCAGTTTAAATGGAAGTGTGAAAGCAATTTGATGTCCGACAGATTCAAATAAACATGGAAGTGTGAAAGCAATTTGAACAAATGAAAAGAGGGAGAGTCCTTTGATCACTACTTAGGAATTTGATGTCCGACAGATTCAAATAAACATGGAAGTGTGAAAGCAATTTGAACAAATGAAAAGAGGGAGAGTCCTTTGATCACTACTTAGGAATTTGATGTCCGACAGATTCAAATAAACATGGAAGTGTGAAAGCAGTTTGAACAAATGAAAAGAGGGAGAGTCCTTTGATCACTACTTAGGAATTTGATGTCTGACAGATTCAAATAAACATGGTCAATTTACATTCTCCTGCAGTAGTAAAAACAGAATTGATGGACATTTAATGATTGTCACCGAGTGATATTTACAGCGAGATACTTGTACCAGCCAATGTATTGACTATTAATAATCATCTTAAATAACATCAATACAAGTTTTATTTAATTAATTCCATAACATTCCTGTGATTTGTAATGAAAATATTAAAATTTAAAATTATTTACACCTTTCTTACTTTAAATGTTGTTATTATTCACAGAAGAGAAAGGTCACCCTCATTAGATTGCCACTTTTCTGCTGCTGAACAGGTGGTCTTATAAGAGGGGGACCACTGTAATTTGGATTTTCTTGTCCATGTGTCTGTCTATCCATCTATCTATCGTTCATGCTTTTGTTTTTGCTTTACAACAGAACTGTCCAGGATATCTGTATGAAACTTGGCATGTGAGTTGACTAGTGATCCAGGTGTGCCATTTTCTATTCACAATTTTTCAGTTTCATTATTTTTATTCATTTGTCCATCTTTCACTTTTGTTTCCAGATTAAAACTTGTGATGCTTTTCACTTCCCTGTAGTCTTTGTAAATACGAACTTCCTGTATATGGTCTCTGACAAATTTTTATACTTCCAAACTGATATTTTCGCAGGATTGGGTGTCTGAGATATAGATACCTCTGTATTTTTCATTATATTTCAAAATATTGCCAAAAAATGTGTTGTCCCTGTGGAACTAAGTCTCTAATTAAGGACTTTTTTTTTCCACAGCCCTGTACTGGATGTATAGCTGGAGTCCCTGAGGCCTTGACCTTGGCCATGATGTACAATCTAGAGGACCTGAATCAGAAGTGTGTAAAGTGGATCAGTAAACACATGGCTAAAGTTTGGCCTACAAAAAACTTTGCTTACCTGCCACAGGAAGTGCTGGAATATTGCTGCAGTCATGCTATTCTTGAGCTGGTAATTATTGAAATAAAAATCTGGTTTTAGCATCCTTGCACAAAAGTGCAATATAGTTTAATAGTAAGTTTTTGGTCTTTGATACAGCTTATGGTACACTGTCATGTTGTATACAGCTTATGGTCCACCTGTGGTGTTGTAGGCAGTTTATGGTACATGTGTGGTGTATGCAGCTTATGGCATGCCTGTGGTGTTGTGTACAGCTTATGGTACACCTGTGGTGTTGTGTGCAGGTTACGGTACATAATTTGTATGGATGCAGCTTATGGTATGCCTGTGGTGTTGTATGCAGCTTATGGTATGCATGTGGTGTTGTAGGCAGTTTATGGTATGCCTGTTTTGTTGGAGGCAGTTTATGGTATGCCTGTGTTGTTGTAGGCAGCTTACAGATTGCCTGTGGTGTTGTAGGCAGTTTATGGTATACATATGGACTTGTATGCAGCTAATGGTATGCCTGTGGTGTTGTAGGCAGTTTATGGTATGCCTGTGGTGTTGTAGGCAGCTTATGGTATGCATGTGGTGTTGTAGACAGCTTATGGTTTGCCTGTAGTGTTGTAGGCAGTTTATGGTATGCCTGTGGTGTTGTAGCCAATTTATGGTATGCCTGTGGTTTTGTATGCAGCTTATGATATGCCTGTGGTGTTGTATCCAGCTTATGGTATGCCTGTAGTGTTGTAGCCAGTGTATGGTATGCCTGTGGTGTTGTATGCAGCTTATGATATGCATGTGGTGTTGTATGCAGCTTATGGTATGCCTGTGGTGTTGTAGACAGTTTATGGTATGCCTTTGGTGTTGTATGCAGCTTATGGTTTGCCTGTCATGTTGTAGACAGTTTATGGAATGCCTGTGGTGGTGTAGACAGTTTATGGTATGCCTGTGGTGTTGTATGCAGCTTATGGTATGCCTGTTGTGTTGTATGCAGCTTATGGTATGCCTGTAGTGTTGTAGGCAGTTTATGGTATGCCTGTGGTGTTGTATGCAGCTTATGGTATGCCTTTGGTATTGGATGCAGCTTATGGTATGCCTGTGGTTTTGTATGCAGCTTATGGTATGCCTGTGGTGTTGTAGGCAGTTTATGGTATGCCTGTGGTGTTGTATGCAGCTTATGGTATGTCTGTGTTGTTGTATGCAGCTTACGGTACACACACATACAAACACACACACTTGTTTTCTCTACTTATATACTAATACATGGTTGACATGAAACAACACATTTTCATCCCAAGGTCTAGTTACATTTATGACAAAAATGGTGCTGCTAGGATATCCACTATGGCTGCCACAGCAGTCATCATAAAAACTTGTTACCATTACTCCTCCAGGTAAGGTCTAGTTACTTCTGTATAAATGGTGCTGCTAGGATATCCAGTATGGCTGCCACAGCAGTCATCGTGAAAATCTTGTTACCATTACTCCTCCAGGTCATATTTAGATATGGCTTTTACCAAAAGACTTATTATGATATCTGTTGCTGGTATGACATCAAGTATGGCCACCATCATGAAAATTTTATCACACTTCTTCAAACAGAAAGGCATGTCAACATGTTGTTTTCACCAAAACAAATCTTATGTCTAGTTGGTCCTAACTAATAATGTTATCAATCCAAAATCCTTTATGGCTGCTATGGCCACCATCTTGACATGGGTGTTTTCACCAGACATGTTTAGTTGGTTCAGAATGAAATGATGTTAATCTGACATCCGATATCACCAGTGGCAGCCGTCTTGAAATCTTATTGCTTCTCTTCCTGAATAGATTTCCATATTGAAATTGAGTTTCCAAAAATGAGACCTCTTACTTAGACTTAACAGAATGGTACTAATCTTACATGAGGCTTTTTCAATGGCTACTTTAAAAATCCTTGTATCCCTACTCCACCTGAATCAGTGGTCATATTGACATGGAATTTTCACCCAAAGATGTCTTACAGTGTCTAGTTGGTCCTAAATAACAGTGGCACTGTTCTTACATCCAGCACATTAACATTCTTGAAAATCTTGTTTTTGCTCAAGAATGTCAGAGATGGTGTTGGCATTCAACAGTTGCAAAAAATGAGTCTTATCTTGTATCATGGATTCCTGGATTATGTAATGTCCAGTCTTTGGCTAATTACTGGATGTAAATTGTGTGTGGTCTTAAGTGGTTAGGTATGGATCTAATCAAGCAGATCAGGACAGTAACACAAAGATCTGGTTAAAGATTCCATTTGCCAAATCGGATGAATTAGTACTTTTATGCAAAATGTCATGTAGATACATTTTGATCTTAATAAATTAAATGAAAGTTAAAGTAAGAAACAACATGGGTAGAGATTAATAATGTTTGTACTGCAAAATAATATATTTTGTTTTTATTAATGCAGGCAGTGTAGGTAGAATATAGTAACATTTCACAGGCAGTATAGGGAGAATATAGTGACATTTCACAGGCAGTATAGGGAGAATATAGTGACATTTCACAGGCAGAATAGGGAGAATATAGAGACATTTCACAGGCAGTATAGGGAGAATATAGTGATATTTCACAGGCAGTATAGGGAGAATATAGTGACATTTCACAGGCAGAATAGGGAGAATATAGTGACATTTCATAGGCAGTATAGGGAGAATATAGTGACATTTCACAGGCAGTATAGGGAGAATATATTGACATTTCACAGGCAGAATAGGGAGAATATAGTGACATTTCACAGGCAGTATAGGGAGAATATAGTGACATTTCACAGGCAGTATAGGGAGAATATAGTGACATTTCATAGGCAGTATAGGGAGAATATAGTAACATTTCATAGGCAGTATAGGGAGAATATAGTGACATTTCATAGGCAGTATAGGGAGAATATAGTGACATTTCACAGGCAGTATAGGGAGAATATATTGACATTTCACAGGCAGAATAGGGAGAATATAGTGACATTTCACAGGCAGTATAGGGAGAATATAGTGACATTTCACAGGCAGTATAGGGAGAATATAGTGACATTTCACAGGCAGTATAGGGAGAATATAGTGACATTTCATAGGCAGTATAGGGAGAATATAGTGACATTTCACAGGCAGTATAGGGAGAATATAGTGACATTTCACAGGCAGTATAGGGAGAATATAGTAACATTTCATAGGCAGTATAGGGAGAATATAGTGACATTTCATAGGCAGTATAGGGAGAATATAGTGACATTTCATAGGCAGTATAGGGAGAATATAGTGACATTTCACAGGGAGTATAGGGAGAATATAGTGATATTTCACAGGCAGTATAGGGAGAATATAGTGACATTTCACAGGCAGAATAGGGAGAATATAGTGACATTTCATAGGCAGTATAGGGAGAATATAGTGACATTTCACAGGCAGTATAGGGAGAATATAGTGACATTTTCACAGGCAGTATAGGGAGAATATAGTGACATTTCACAGGCAGTATAGGGAGAATATAGTGACATTTCACAGGCAGTATAGGGAGAATATAGTAACATTTCATAGGCATTCACTCATTAATGAATGTCTGGATGAGGATAGTATTAGTATTATCATCGCTTTTAAAAAGCATGGGTATAATTAAGATACATTTCTTTCTTTTCAGTCTGTGGACAATGTAATAGAAGTCATGTTGGACTGTAGAATACTGAATGACAAGACTCCACACCTGAAGTGGACTGAGACAATATTTGACATGATAATAAGATTAATGGATGCCACCATTGAGTTTTCTAGTCAACATTTCTTAGACATCATAACCAGCAAGATGTTTAGAGATATTGACAAGGTACAGCTGATCTTTATATTGTATGTTCTATTATTGCCTTTTCCTGTGGAAACTGTTTGCAAATCATACACTGTGGGAATCTAGATATTGATATATGCATTATCACAAAATCTCACTTTGAGTATAGTGCAAAGTGCAGCTTCAGTTATAATTGCTGTAACAGATTTACATGTGGTTGTGTTTAGTTTATCCATCTTAGCTATTTTGAGTAAGTACTTTTCCCACTTGTATCCTGACCTGAATATTACTCCTTAGTTTGGCTCCATGAATTTACAGTTTTTCATCCACAAGTTACCAATCATTATATATATATATATATATATATATATATATATATATATATATATATATATATATATATATATATATATGTGGCCACAATTGAGCAAAATTTACAGTCCCAGAATTTGATACTATATCTTTGCTTTCCTGCTCTTATTTCAGATCTCGTCACTGGCCAGGATACACGGTGGGGCCCCTCTTATGGAGTTGTGCATTCCCACTTCAGTTTACCCATCACTGGCCAAAACGCTTGGGTGGGGTCACACACCCTTTCCTTGCACATCAAATCCTCCTTCACCAGCCAAAATGCTCAGCGAGGACTATGGGATCACACCCCCCTCCTGCCTTCCTGCCTCGTCTACTTCTATCTCTGACTCACTGCTTTATATTCTAAAAACACATATGTATATGTATGACAGTTTGCTTTCCACGCAGCAGGGGTATCTTGCAGTAACACATGCTTTTCCTTAAAATTGCAACATCAGTATAGCTCAATGAGTATATCTTTTGTTCACCCTTGGTAATATCTTACTCTCAGACTGTTGATCTGACAGGTTATTGTGACAGCATTCTGACATTTTCATTTCTTACCTTGACTTTTCTTGTGATGTGCAGAATTCTTCTTAACCATCTCAGATGTACTGCCTACAATGTCACTGAACAATTTTTTTCCTTTGCTATGTCTCAACCTGGTTCATTTGTCTCACAGTCGGACACACATACCACTAGACTACAAGGTCTGGATCAGTTAGGCAGGTTGGTAAGCTTTATATATCTAGAGTGCTATAATAATAACAGTAATAATAATAACAATAATAAAAATATAAGATCATCATCATCATCGCTACACTCCCAGACCCTCATTCATCCTTAAATGTCATTCAGACTTGTCTATCGGAGCAGTCAAACCCCATTTCCAAAGTGGCCACCATCTACTGAAAACAGTAAGAGACCCCCAAATGTAACAGGAGGGGAGACAAATTCTAGCTATTCTGGTCGGGAATTGAACCCGGTTCATCTGTCTGACAGTACTGTGCACCTGCCACTAGACTAATTGGTCTGGACCAGATAGTGTAGTTAGTAAGTGGCTTCATATACCTAGATCACCACAGCACCATACAGAAACATTGAGAGGACCAGAGCAGGGATTTACAACTTTATAAAAGTATTCTTGACAACGGCATGTTGACTGAAAAATTGAACTTGCGATTGCAAGATTTCTGATTGCCCCAAACATAATATCCCAACATGAGCAAACAAAAAAGATTATATATGGGATATTTTAAGGAAATCGCATTATATGTTTTAACTTTTGTTTTCTTTTTATCTTTGATGGTTCCTTAAAACTATATGCTGATAAGTAAAGTTATAAAATATATACATGTAAATAATACATATTTGTATAATATATATATATATATATATATATATATATATATATATATATATATATATATATATATATAAGAAAGGGTTAGAATGCAGATAAAGCTAGAAGAGCAAATTAAAATAGATATGCACATTTGTGTATAGATGGGCAAATGGATAGGTAAAGAAAGGATTTGGAAATAGTTATATTTTTGAGAGAGAGAGAGAGAGAGAGATATGATAAGTAAAAAGACCTTGAACTGATCTTTTAGCCAGGGAGACCCATTAATATGCCATGATTGGAACTTTCTTGCATAGCATCATGCTGTTATTTTTCTTTAATTCAAGCTAAAGTTTTGCCTTTATAAGACTCATCTCGTGAACTATATCAACAGTAATAAAAACTATACTGTTTGTAATGATTTACTTTTGCTCCCAACTGATGCATTTGTTAACTTTTTTAAAATTTATTTCTTAACAAGTATCTTCTAGTCACCTTTGTTATGTATATTTTTTTAATGGTTATATGTTATGTTTATCTGTATTTTGTACTTGACCTTTGTCCAAAATCAAGTTAATGGTGTACCTGACCAGTGCTATTTATTTTGCAAACAACATAATATATAGCTAATATTTCTCAATGAGTATGGATTACATATTGAGATCATTATTAGCAGTAAACATGTTGACTTCAGTTAAAGATTCAGTCTTGATTCTGATATTAGAAAGTTTGGGAAAAGAAATTTTCCATTAGGTTGAGAGAGCATTTTCCGAAAATGGTAATTGTGACCTTGGTCTGGTGGAGAGGTATATACACTTGTTTACTAAAAAATGACTCTACCTTACCTTAACATCTGAAGCAGAACCAGTCTTTATGTTGTATTCAGTTTTTAATTTGGGTGGAATTATTGATTCAAATTATTATTCACTGGAATTACAAAGTGCTCAGTAATATTCTTGGACTTAAATATTATTTTGGAATTATGGAGAATTCATTCAAGAACATTTTGAATTATATTGTTGTGACACACCATAAGACTCTTAGCACATCACCATTTTCCCGGCTACTGGCACTTTAACAAATTCAAGACTACAGGCACATCAACACATTTGATATTGGAATTTATCTGGAACACAACTGGAAATCAATTGGAAATTCATATTTGTACTTGTAATGGAATTTTTAGGACTATTAGGGATTTTGTTCACAATACTGTAAGTTCTTTTTAGATTTTCACTTTTTCTTCAAGGGAAATATATTATTTGTAGAATTTTAAAAGAAACTTGTTGTTTTTCACTCTTTACTGCTACTTAGTTGAAGACAAGAGTCATCCCGGATCACTGCCATCTCACCTCTGTCTGTGTGGGTTCGAGTCCAAGGCTCGGCTAGCGTGGGTACGTGGGAAAGCCTGCCAGTAGCTTCTCATGGGTCGGTGGTTCTTCCCTGGGTTTTCCAGGGTTCTTCCTCCACCAGTTATACTGGCCGCCATGTATAGCCTATCTTGTGCTGAAAAATGGCGTTAAACCCTAGATCAACAACAACAACAACAAGAGTCATCATACCTTGAAACCAGTGTCATGCTTCCACATATTTTACAAGGCACCTATTGAGAATGAGAACACTTATTTTTATCTATTTAATTGTTTACCAAACAGAAAGTATCATGAATCGGTAACAATCATGTAAAACATAATAGTACTGAACAAATAACTCATGTGCTTGTGGAACAAATGTGAATAAAACAGCAATGAATATCGAGCAGTATGTAATATGGAAGAATGAGATTTGGTAAAAACTGAATGAAGCAAAATCTGCATCTAATATTTTTGGAAAAAAACATGGATGTACTTAATGCTGAGCATGGTTTGCACCGTGTAAGTTCTGTACACTGTTTGTGCAGGTCTCCAAATAAATTACAAAAGGCCCATGAATTATGATGTCTTTATTTACCTTTATTTTGATTTATGTTGGAAAAATAAAAAAAATATGACCATGCAAAATAATAAAATAAAACCAGTCATAGTTTAGAGCAGTTTATTGACATGGTTGTTGCACAAGAGCTGGTCACTTCTGTGTGACATATGGTGATTTTTCTCAAATTTGTCTTTACATTTTTTGTGTTGCTAAGTGTTGGGACACCTACAATATTATATTTTTTATTCATATATATATCTTGGGACATGAAACAATATTTTAAGAACAATTATTTCTATATGCAAATAGAAAAATTTCTATTTTATTATCAAATATCTTTTATGCCTTGTCATATGGAGCAACATTTTGTTGTCAGGATCACTTTAATTTTAAAATTATTTTCCATGATATTTAATGTTTACATTGGAGGTAAAAGTATTCTAGAGGCAATTTCAGTAACCATTGATTACATCTTGGTTATAATTGAGACAGCATTCATTTGAAAAACAAATTTATATTTTGTAATGGATACAAAGGTTAGCAAGGTATTTTAAGGACAGCATAAGAAAAACTTATCACATATATCCAATATTACGGGAGAAACAGTTTCATTGGTAGAGCATTGGACTCTTAATCCAAGGCTCTTGGGTTTGATACCTGCTCAGGTCGGCTGCCCTTATGAAAGGCACTTAGCTCCCATCACCTTGGCATGATGCCGCCAGTGATGTGATAAAAGTGCTGTTAAAACCAAACCAAAGAAATAATAAGCCAACACATGTTTTGGTCATCCAGATTCTCATATGACTCCGAGTTGTCTTTGTGACCTAGAGTCTAGTAAAGGTCAATACATTTAATTGTTGTTGAAAAGTGTAGGTCATATTCTTTTCTTTCTTGTTTCAATTGTTAAAAAAGATGCATCATCTTCAGTTAGCACTATATAAACATAATAATTTACTTTACAAGTGATAAAAAGTAATGATTTAGTGTCACAGTCTGACAGTTTGCACAATTTAAAAGTGTTTGAATGTAATGAGTTAGTGACACAGTCCAAAATTTAAACGCATATTTTCAGTCTGTTGACCAATTAATTAGACTGGCTTCCAGGTCATATTACAAAATAAACAAACTAAACATTCCAAATCCCTTGCCAAAAAAGTACTTTCATAGCAGATATTTTGGAGGTTCCTTAATTTTGTGTTTCCAATATTGCTGAGAGTGATTGTAGCTCAGGTGGTAGAACATCATGCTCATAATCCAAGGAGAGTCAACTACTGCAATGTATCCTTTGAAAAGGCACTTACCTCCCATTTCATCAACATGATATGCTTAAGATATTGTACTGGCGAAGAAGGTTTAAGTTGACACATTATGGTTCATTTAGACTTTGAAGCTGTGGTTTGTAGCAGCCACAGAGTCTGCTAACATTGGAACCCACATATAATAAACCATTCTCTTTCCTTACAGCAAGGCATGGCCTGTAATCTGGGTATCCTAGAGGATATCTTTGGCTCAGTGATAAGGTCCCTGTCTCCAGAAGTCGCCTGCAAGACATATCTGTCTCTACACAGATGGCAGGAAGCCTTCAGAAGTCATGATGGGAATGGGGAGAAACAGCCACAACTTTATAGTGAGGTAGGTACAGTAGCAATATTTTTGTTTCCTTTTGTTAAAATTTATAATTTTATATATTGTAATTCTGCTTTTCCATCTGTCATGCTGAAATTGAGCATTTTTATTTTGTAATTTTGCCCATCCATCTGTCATGCTAAAATTTAGCATTGCGTATATTGTCATTCTGTTCTTCCATCTGTGTGTATATAGTAATTCTGTTCATCTGTCTGTCATGCTAAAATTTAGCATTATGTATATTGTAACTCTGTTCATCTATCTGTCATGCTAAAAGTTAGCATTATGCATATTGTAATTTTGTTCATCCATCTGTCATGCTAAAATTTAGCATCATGTATATTGTAATTCTGTTAATCTGTCATGCTAAAATTTAGCATTGTCGCAATTCTGTTCGTCCATCTGTGTGTATATAGTAATTCTGTTCATCCATCTGTCATGCTAAAATTTAGCATTGTGTGTATTATAATTCTATACATCCATTACTCCACAACATTACTGACTTTTTTATATAAAATGTTTGGGACAGAACATTAAAAATGCAGTACAGTAGGAGAATAAACTTAATGAACTCTTGTTTAGCAGTTCACCAGGAGGGTGAGATATATAATTAAAACTATGTCATTGTGAGCAATGGAATTAACTGAGGTTTAAAGCCCCAATACCTCTTTTTTATAATTAATTTCACCATTCTTTCAATCTAACTAAAGTTTGGAATGAAGGAAATGATTTGTTAAAAAGTGTTCTGACATAAACCTGACCTTTCTTTTAAATAATCAAAAAGTTATCTTTAAACAACACTTAGATATTCAGTTCAGAAGTAAGACATGCAACCCCTTAATTCAGTCACTAAAGTTGATTATAATTCTGTTCTCTTTATGAGAATGCTTCAGTAATGATGTGATACACTTGACAAATTCTGTTGGTGACTAATAGCAACAATGTTCACATGTGACAGACAAATTGATTCAAGAGGGAATGAAGAGCTTGTTTTAATGATAACCTACACTGTCTGAAATAGCATGGTGTTGGCTTCTTATGTTTACAATGGTTACATCATCAAAAATCTTGTGTTCCAGCTTTCAACTGAAATCAGCAGACCCACAGATGTCACTGATCAACATCAGATTAATTCATACACGTGAAAGATAGCTGGGTTTCTTAGTTGGAGGGAGAAACTACATGGCTACAGCAATGTTATTACTTGTTTTTATTGGAAACCAACAATGTTTAGGACAAGTATCTTTCAAGATTCAGTACTATTCAGAAGATTTGGCATACATGACATTTTACACATAATGTTGGCATTATGGCTTTAAAGGATCTTTTAGGGTTACATGTACATAAAAGGAATGCAGTGCATTGGGTACAGTGTTTGCACATGATACAATTACAGAGCATGGACGAAACCCATTAGTGCTCAGAGGGGTGGAAAGTTTGTTGGTTTCAGCTGGTCTGATCTCATATTTGATTCATTGTCTCCAAGTTATGTCAGTTCTTAAGAGTTTAAATCATTCATTTGGAACTTTCAAAAGTGGAAATCTAAATGTTTACTGCAAGTATGTTGGCGTTATTTGGTACCAAATGGGTGAACATCCCCATTTCTGTCATACAGTTATCCTACTTGGTAAGCATGCAGTGGTGTTCTGAGCACTAAATATTCTCAGTCAAGTACCTTCCCACAAAGATAGGTGTAGGCCCTGTAAAAGCCTTGACAAGAATGGTGAACTTTACCATCTATTCTTGAATGAAGTAGATGCAATATTTAAGACCATTACATCTAACTGCACATCATGACTTTGTTAATAGGGGATAGCTCTGGCTTATAGGTGTAGAGTTGTATGGGTTTAACTGAGGAGCTGATCTGTCTACCAGTGCATGGCAGTGTCCATCTGTCCTCTACTAGCTAATTGACACAAGGTTATATTGGTTTAATTGAGCATCAGATCTTTGTACTTTTGTATGACAGTGTCTGTCTGTCTGTCCCTTTATTTTGAATTTAACATTTTTAGAAACAGTGTGTTATGTTTAACCAGCTAGGTACATTAGACGTTTTAATTGTAAGTATAACATGCCAAGTTTGGTTGCATTCTTTTGGTGACTTACTGGGTCTAAATTGAAACTGTTAAAGTTTTAACAGTGTCCTCCAATCCCAACGTAGGAGATAGATACCAGTATGACCCCTCATGATAGTAGGGAGCCATACCTTTTATTGTTTTCTGTTATCTGTAATGTTTTTCTGTCTTTCTGTTATCATTTAGATAAGCTATGGCCCAGATTGCCTCTCCTTATGCAATCATTTAGAAGAATTATAGCCCAGATTGACTGTCCTTCATTTATCATTTAGAGGAGCTATGGCCCAGATTGACTGTCCTTCTGTTATCATTTAGAGGAGCTATGGCCCAGATTGCCTGTCCTTCTGTTATCATTTAGAAGAATTATGGCCCAGATTGCCTGTCCTTATGTTATCATTTAGAAGAATTATGGCCCAGATTGCCTGTCCTTCTGTTATTATTTAGAGGAGCTTTGGCCCAGATTGCCTGTCCTTATGTTATTGTTTAGAAGAATTATAGCCCAGATTGCCTGTCCTTCTGTTATCATTTAGAAGAATTATAGCCCAGATTGACTGTCCTTCTGTTATCATTTAGGAGTTATGGCCCAGATTGCCTGTCCTTCTGTTATCATCTAGAAGAATTATGGCCCAGATTGCCTGTCCTTATGTTATCATTTAGAAGAATTATAGCCCAGATTGACTGTCCTTCTGTTATCATTTAGGAGTTATGGCCCAGATTGCCTGTCCTTCTGTTATCATCTAGAAGAATTATGGCCCAGATTGCCTGTCCTTATGTTATCATTTAGAAGAATTATGGCCCATATTCCCTGTCCTTCTGTTATTATTTAGAGGAGCTATGGCCCAGATTGCCTGTCCTATTGTTATTGTTTAGAAGAATTATAGCCCAGATTGCCTGTCCTTCTGTTATCATTTAGAAGAATTATAGCCCAGATTGACTGTCCTTCTGTTATCATTTAGGAGTTATGGCCCAGATTGCCTGTCCTTCTGTTATCATTTAGGAGTTATGGCCCAGATTGCCTGTCCTTCTGTTATCATCTAGAAGAATTATGGCCCAGATTGCCTGTCCTTATGTTATCATTTAGAAGAATTATAGCCCAGATTGCCTGTCCTTCTGTTATCATTTAGAGGAGTTATGGCCCAGATTGCCTGTCCTTCTGTTATCATTTATAAGAATTCTGGCCCAGATTACCTGTCCTTCTGTTATCATTTAGAGGCACTATGGCCCAGATTGCCTGACCTTCTGTTATCATTTAGAGGAGCTATGGCCCAGATTGCCTGTCCTTATGCTATCATTTAGAGGAGATATGGCCCAGATTGCCTGTCCTTATGCTATCATTTAGAAGAATTATGGCCCAGATTGCCTGTCCTTCTGGTTTTTATTTCTGCAGCTTTACTTTACTATGGATTGTTAAACTTAAAGCAAATCCAACATTCATTGGTGGGACCTTAAATGAGTCAGACTTCCAGCATTCCACATCGTTTTTCCAAGCAGTTATGGCCCCTGAATGCACCGTGTTCTAACTTCATTTTGCACACAGTTCTTCTGAAGCTCCTGCTGAACATATTGTAGCAGACATGACCCTTTGTCCTGCACCTATCACCAGTAGCTTGAGTGTGATATTATATTTATGAAACTCCACACAAAATGTCAATCTTTTTAACACAAATGCATGCAGACATAGAAAAATAGAAACCTTTATTAATGTTGATACAAAATGATCATCTATTTAAATTTTTCTATACCATGAAGGACTTTGAGAAGTTTGTGAGAGCATTATTTGCAAGATGTGAGAGTCACCTGAAGCTGTATATCCACCAGGCAGCCCACACAGCTGAGTGGGACCTATTGACAAAGGATATGCAGACCAGTCTCATGAAAGGTAACTTATTTCATTTAACTTCACTTGATGTAATAATTTAAATTAGCTTTAGCTAGTGTGTGAAGCAATTGCCTTTGATCAACATTTGAAACACACATTTGCATACATTTTAAAAAGAAGGCTTAGCTGTAGTGCATAATTTGATGGTGATATTTTTCAAGATGTGTTCATGTTCGTTTCTGCTGGAGACACTTAACAAATTTCCTGATATCAAAACGTACTACTGTTAAAACATCTGCTGCATTGTCCAATATTGGTTCCCTGTAGGTATATGCAGATTCCAATGACTACCTTCCAGTCCTGCATGCTTTCTGTAGCATTTGCCTAAATTATTATTTTTTTGGTTATAAGTTTTTTATTTCATAAAGGCTCTGTTATTTATTACCAATTGGGAATGAGAATTTCCCAGTTATGATGTAGAGGACAACTAGCACATGATCAATCAATAGAAGCTTACCTCGGATGGGTTATATAAACATCCAGCCAATGCTACACAGAGCCACAAATTTTCATAAACATTTTTTTGAAGATAAATTAAAGGCACACTGTTGGCATAAACAGTGAAATACAATAAACAGTGGAATACACAATATGAAGCCCTTAGAAATGGAACCCTTTTTAACTATTTTTCAGTCTGTTTGAATATATTTTTTATACAGCAGCAGATATAATTTGCAATACCATTTGAAAGTAACTATAAGAAGGCTTTTTAATAATTGGTATGCTTTATACAAAGCAACACTGCGATGGAATATGCTTATGTGTATTCAGATTGCGATGGAATATGCTTATGTGTATTCAAATTGTGATGGAATATGTTATGTGTATTCAAATTGTGATGGAATATGTTATGTGTATTCAGATTGTGATGGAATATGCTTATGTGTATTCAAATTTTGATGGAATATGCTTATGTGTATTCAAATTGTGATTGAATATGCTTATGTGTATTCAAATTGTGATGGAATATACTTATGTGTATTCAAATTGTGATGGAATATGCTTATGTGTATTTAAATTGTGATAGAATATGCTTATGTGTATTTAAATTGTGATAGAATATGCTTATGTGTATTCAAATTGTGATGGAATATGCTTATGTGTATTCAAATTGTGATTGAATATGCTTATGTGTATTCAGATTGTGATGGAATATACTTATGTGTATTCAAATTGTGATAGAATATGCTTATGTGTATTCAGATTGTGATGGAATATACTTATGTGTATTCAAATTGTGATGGAATATGCTTATGTGTATTTAAATTGTGATAGAATATGCTTATGTGTATTCAAATTGTGATGGAATATGCTTATGTGTATTCAGATTGTGATGGAATATACTTATGTGTATTTAAATTGTGATAGAATATGCTTATGTGTATTTAAATTGTGATAGAATATGCTTATGTGTATTTAAATTGTGATAGAATATGCTTATGTGTATTCAAATTGTGATGGAATATGCATATGTGTATTCAAATTGTGATGGAATATGCTTATGTGTATTCAAATTGTGATGGAATATGCTTATGTGTATTCATATTGTAATAAGTTTTAGTGAGCAAGGAACTACCACTGAGCAAAAAAATGAAGCAGCAGTTTCAGCTAAATTTCACATACTATAATGTGATGTATAAGCACACTAGTGTTACCTCAGGGACCATGGTATAGTGAGGAACCACTCAGCTTGGTTATAACAAAGTTCTCCACATGTATGATGTAATCTATATAACTACCAGTGTTACATCAGGGACCATCTTATCTTAAGGCATATGAGAGACCATGGAATTTGATTATAACAAATTTTCACCACATGTATAATGTGATATATACCCATAATTGGTGTTATATCAGGGACCATGTTACACTAAGCATGCTGTATTAAGGGCCAGCCCTGCTTGGTTATAAAAAGTTCTCACCACATGTGTAATATAATTTAATACCATATGCATGTTTTGTCAGGAACCATGTTGTATTGGGGGACTACTGCACTTGGTTACAACCAGATATTCTCACCACACATATAATGTTATCTGTAACCATACCTGTGTTATATCAGGAAACATGTTATATTGAGTCATGTTATATTGAGGGACTACTGCACTTGGTTACAACCAGATATTCTCACCACATAATACCATTCCTATTGAGTTCAAAGTCATTTACTGTAGTAAGGGGCAATTGTAAGATGCAATGTCTATTGGCATGTTTCAGAATTATTATTCTAGTGTTGTTTTGTTATTATAATGAGGGATGATTGTAAGATGCCATGTCTGTTGCTAGGTTTTAGAATTATTATCTGAGTGTTGTTTTGTTTAGTAAGAGATGATTGTAAGATGCCATGTTTATTGCTTGGTTTCAGAATTATTATCGGAGTGTTGTTTTGTTATAGTAAGAGATGATTGTAAGATGCTATGTCTATTGCTAGGTTTCAGAATTATTATCCTAGTATTGTTTTGTTACTATAGTGAGGGATGATTGTAAGGTGCCTTGTCTTTCAGTAGTTTTTTTGGATTGTCTTGTCCTGTCTGTTGCTTCTGGATTCTGTTATGCTAGTTTTGTGATTATATTGAGGGGGGATGAATGTTGTCAGTCATTGGTTTTAAAATTCTGTTATTATTATTATAGTGTTGGGTGATTGTAAAGTGTCATGTCTGTCTATCAGTTTTGATTCCATCGTCCTGCCTGCAGATTACGTTTTCCTTTTGTTGTTATTGTAATGAGAGATGATTCTAAGGTGTCATGTCAGTTAGTGGGTTTTGAATTCTGTTATCCTGTTGGTAGATTTCAGATTATGTTATCATGTTAGTAGGTTTTTAATTGTGTTATCCTCTTGGTAGTTCTTAGATTGTGATATGATGTTGATAGGTTTCAGATTCTGTTACCCTTTTGGTTGGTGTTTAATTCTATTATCCAGTTGGTAGGTTGTGGATTCTGTTATTCTGTTAGTAAATTTCAGATTCTGTTACCCTGCTGAATGGTGTTAAATTCTGTTGTACAGTTGGTAGGTTTTGGATTCTGTTATTTTGTTAGTAAGTTTCGGATTCTGTTATCCTGTTGGTAGGCTTCAGATTTTATTATCCTAGCCTTATTATTATAGTGAGGGATGATTCTGACAATTCATGCTTTTTGGGAGGTTTTACATTTTAACCTATTATTATTATTATAGTGAGGGGCCTGGATGGTCTAAAAACACTCGCCCTTACCAATCAGTGCCATCTCACTTCTGCCCATGTGGGTTTGAGTTCAGGATCACCCAGTGCTTGTATGTAAGAAAGCTGCCAATAGCTTTCTGTGGTCAGTGGTTATTACTGGGGTTTTCCCTGGTTCTTCCTCCAACAAGTTATACTGGCTGCCATATATAGCCTATCTTGCCAGAGAAATGGTGTATAACCCCAAACAATAAGATCAGAATTATTATAGTGAGGGATAATTCTGTGGCGCCATGTCTGTTGGAAGGTTTCACATTTTATCCTAGTGTTGAGATAATCCTAATCATCTTATTGATGTTGATAAAATTAGATTTTGTTTTACATTTTGTTGACAACAGTTACTCTTAATTCCCTTATAATTTAAGTTATTATGAATAAAGATAATGTTTGAATTGGTAAAAACTCATTGATCTGATAACATAATCAGTAAAGAGCAGTTTCATCAGTTCATCATCATCATCATCATCAATCCCTTAACCCAAGAGGTCACTGGGGCACCACAGTTGACTTTACAACCAATTCCCTCCATCTTTCCCGGTTCTCTACTGCCCTATGGGAATCTCCAAATACCATGCCTGTCCACTCGGTAATGTTGTCTTCCCAGCTCTTTTTCTGTCTTCCTCTTCTTCTGCACCCTTGCACTGTGCCTTGCTAGATTGGTTTTGCCAGTCCAGATGATCTTGAGACATGACCATACCACTTCAGTTTATGCTTTTTTACGGTGTCAAGAGGTCTTCATAGGATCCTATGGCTGATTGGATCCTGTTGAGGTCTTCTTCTTTGGTTACTTGGTATATGTATCAGATGCCCAAGATCTTGCTGTAGCATCTCATTTCAAAGGTTTGAATCCTTTGTAGATCTGATGTGAGTGTCCATGTTTCACAAGCATATAGACAGATGGATATGACAATCAAGTGCATCAGCCTTATTTTGGAACCAAAAGCAATGTTGGAATCTTTCCATCATCAGTTCAGTTTGCATTTATTTTAAATGAAATTACATATCTTTTCAGCTGCCAATTATGTGTGCATTGACAATACAAATCGAGGAAGAGTGGCTCCCCCTAAACTCTCCAGCATGCAGAAGGTAAAATAGTATTAACATTGTTTTAGTGCTCTATATCGAATTACTGCAGAATCTTGGTAATAAGCATATACCAATAAATTAGCAAATATAACTTTCATCCAAGTATAACATGCACTCACATGCTATCCGCAATGTATCTATTGTGTGTAGGAAATATCTTAGATTACCCATGGATGTACATAACTGACAGGTTTTTGTAAAGAATAATAAAATGACAAAAATCTGTGTTGGCTTTTTTCATTATAAACACTGTATATAATAATAGGGTATGGTGAATGATCCTTTATGTTTACCATTGAAACCCTAAACTGTCTAAATTTAAATCCATGTGCTCTGCTTTATAAAAGGACATTGTAGCAGAGCTGTTTCAACCTAGCTCAGTCAATTCAGAATTAGTTTCCTCACCTTGAGACATCTCAATATTCCATGATGACATCATGTTTTCTTTGTTAAATTCAGGAAAAAAGCCACGCCTATCCATTAATTCAAAATCAACAAAATAACCACCTATCTGTAAACAGCCAAAAATATTGGGTTTTTTTTGTTGGTGTTATGGCTATATCATGCAGAGGAAATTGGAACTAAATGCATTTCCTAAGGACACAGAGGCAGTCTTCACAGGCTGGCTGTTGTGTTATGACCCTTTGGTCGAAAAACTTGGTTTTTTTTTAATTAAGTGACTTATAAAGTGAAAATGTAAAAGAAACTCACAGTATTGTGAATTAAATCCCTAATAATCCTAAAAGTTCTATCACAAGTCCAAAAGTTTAAAGTGCTCCAAATGAATTCCAATCTTGAACTGCTGATGTACCAATAGCCTTGAATGTGCCAGTGTGCTAAGTCTTGATGTATCAAAATGATATAATCCAGAATGTCTTTGAATGAATTCATTAATTCCAAAATAGTATTTTAGTCAATGAGTACTGTAATTCCAGTGAATAATTTAGATAAATAATTCCTCATACTATTATCTGAACACAACTAACAATAATTTTGCAGACTAA
Source organism: Sinohyriopsis cumingii (assembly GCA_028554795.2). Taxonomy (NCBI): domain Eukaryota; kingdom Metazoa; phylum Mollusca; class Bivalvia; order Unionida; family Unionidae; genus Sinohyriopsis; species Sinohyriopsis cumingii. The sequence continues at coordinate 13,664,321 of CM068840.1, forward strand.
AACTAAACTTGGAATGAATAATCTCGTTGATCTTGACCTTATTTATAACCACACTTGACCTTATTTATAACCACACTTGACCTTATTTATAACCACACTTGACCTTATGTTGCAATAGCATTTTGTGAAAATCTCAATCATCTTAATGCTAAATTACTACATACTGCAAAACAGTTTGTTTCTAGAAACTTCTAAGGTCATAATCAAGGCTGGGTCTTGAACTTAAATCCAAGGAAACATCTTTATAATTTGCAAAAAAGACAAAACCTTAGAGTAGTCAGGTAGGCCTCTTCCCACAATTACAGAAAAAGGTCAAGCACACAGTGCAAACTAAATGTACCTAACCATTGACTCTTTTATTACGAGTCTGATGCTTTAACAACTAAGCTACCATGTCTCCTTAATTAATATGACTCAAAAAATAATAATAAATTTGCATTGCATGTAATTTAGTTAACCTACTGACAGTGTACGTTCATTGTGACACTTCTGCCAACTGTCTTTCTCACCCATTCCCTTTGTACATTGCATTTATTGTTATTAATTCTCATTTGTTTTTTCCAGTACACAAAGTCCTGTGATGTCTTGGTACAAAACTTTGCTTTGTGGGAAAGTAATCCCATGAATAACATTATATTTCATCCTCTGCCAATTTGAAATCCTAATAGTTTTGTCTAGCATGTGAATGAAATCCTAATCACTTTTATATGGCTGGTGAATAGGAAAACATAGTTAACATTTTCTGTTAGGGGTGTTCCATTCAAACATACATGATACCCAAGGAAGGCCATTTTTAAAAAAATCAATATTTGCCAGAATATTCTGAATTTTTAAAGAATTTAGATGATAATGATACAAAATTCTAAATTGAGTCCAAGGGTGAATACTCTGCATTCAGAGTGCCTTTTCTGACTTACATTTATGTTTTACCGGAACATCCCGTAGCAATGGCTGTTTTTTTTCTTTTTTCGAAAGGAACTTACTTTGTGAATTCATTACATTTCATTTTTTTTTAAAATAAACATTTTTATATTTGTGGATTGGGGAAGGGGTTTAATTATTTCCTTGAAAAATTATTGCTATTCAGGTCTTTGAATTTGGATTGGGGAAGGGGTTTTATTGTTTCTACAGTAAAATATTGCTATTCAGGTCTATGAATTTGGATTGGGGAAGGGGTTTTATTGTTTCTACAGTAAAATATTGCTATTCAGGTCTTTGAATTTGGATTGGGGAAGGGGTTTTATTGTTTCCAAAATAAAATGTAGCTTTTTGGGTCTTCATGTGATTTTTTGTAACCATGGAATCCATTAAAATGTTTACCTCACAAACAACTGTGAATCTGCAGTATTAGATACGTTAGTGGATAGAATGGTTAAATATTACTGCCCGAAGTTTATACATTGATCTGCTATGAGTTCCTGCGTCTCCCATATATCCCATAATGCAGTTCACAGGTGTGATACCATGCTTTGATGAATACTTTGTTGTTTTTATAAGTTTTCTTTTGGGATATTAAGGGAAACTATACATGTCTGTCCCATGTGCATGTTCCAGGAAGTCAGACCATTCAGTTTTTTTTATTTTTACCAGGAAAGAAAGCATCAGATTTTACTATTTTGGTTTCCTTAACACCACCTGGGTGGGGGGGATGGAGTAAAAAAAAAGATTCTTAGCAATCTGCATTCCGTGTCTTTTAAACAGTTTAAAACTGCCATCATTAGAGTTTAAAACTGCCATCATTAGAGTTTAGAAATTCATCCATAAAAGATCTTTTTGTCAGACCATCAGTAGTAAAAGTCATGTCTTGAAATCACAAGACAATAAATCTTTTGGAATATTGACATTGTTCTTGTGTAAAATAATAATTCATCTTTCTTTCAGTACTTTATTTTAAACATTTGAAGTGTACTGCTTTCAAGTTTACATGTAGAGTTATTGAAACTTATTTCGTATTTCATTTGTTCTTAAAATATTTTTGTACTGATTATGCAAGTTCTAACTAACAAAGAATAATGTGACAGAGCCTTAAAGTACAGTATTATGAATGAAAAAGTGTACAGTATTCATAGGACTATTCAAAAGCTAATATTTGAGCAGCTGTCATTCTCTATTTTCAGCGAATTTCTGCTACATCCCTGCTGTCTTTGAAGGAATACTTTGATCAACATTTTTTTCGCAAGGATACTTATATTAAGAAGAAATTCAAAGCAGCAATCAATCAAGATGCCAAAACTGAAGAAAAATCATTTGGTTCTCAAGCTTATTCTATTGAGAGAAAACAGAGTTCTCATATCAAGGGAAAGTCAACTCATCCCAAATCTTCTGCAGCAAGACCAAAAACTGCAGAGACTGTTTCACTGGTTCATAAAAAACAAGAATCTGTAGCTTCTTCTGACAAACAGAGACAGCTCGTAAAGTCAGGAAACCAGTCTCAGAACTCACCCACAGCAAGCTTGACTCAAACAAAAGCAAAACAGCAGAGACAAGTAGGGAATGATACCAAAACAGGAAGATTGTCAGCAGAGGGACAAACTAAACAATATTTTAGAGAAACAAAACCAAGAAACACGGGTAAAGGAATAGAGAACCAAACAAGGTTTGCATCTGACTCTGAACTTTCAAAGAAAAATTTGGTAAAATCAAAACAAGATGATTTTCCAAGTAATGAATCAACAGGAAAGATTGGTGATGTTCAAGGTAATGATTTTGAGGATGATGAGAAAAGTCCAATACATCGGAAAAGAAGTTTATCAGTAGATGCAGCCACATTTGTTCAGCCAGTCTCTAGTGAGATAAGAATATCTGGGAGCATGAATAATAACTTTACAAATGGAAACCAGTCTAGTAGTACTTTACCCAAATTGTTACCAATATTTGATATTCAATTTAGTGTTCCCCAAGAACATTGTGAAGATTTCTAAATGTATAAAAGTGCAAGAAACCATCACTGGGGAGACCAGAGTCAGTGGTATTATTTGTAACCAAAGAATGGTAGATTGACTAGAGATACTACTGTTATACCCATAATGCATTTCACAGGAAATTACAAGAAGTTTGTTTGTAAATGAAAAATACTTACAAATTACAAGTACTGCAGACAAATAACAATACAGATGTCCAACTAATATGTATCTAGTTTTTTTTATTGATTGGGAGGTCTGACAATTTTTTTAACTCTGGTGATAGTCTGGTAGGCTGCCAGAAAAAGATAACCTAGAAGCTCACAGAAGTTAATATAGTCAGACTGTTGCACACTGTAAGTCATGGTGGATAATTCCAGCATGTTATGCATTTACACTGTCAGACTAATGCACACTGTATGTCAAGGTGGATAATTCCAGCATGTTATTCATTTATACTGTCAGACTAATGCACACTGTTTGTCAACATGGATAATTCCAGCATGTTATTCATTTATACTGTCAGACTAATGTACACTGTATGTCAACATTGATAATTCCAGCATGTTATTCATTTATACTGTCAGACTAATGCACACTGTATGTCAACATGGATAATTCCAGCATGTTATTCATTTATACTGTCAGACTGTTGCACACTGTACATAAAGTTGGATAATTTCAGCATGCGAGTCATTTGTATTGTCAGTATCTATGTAAAATTGATCAAAGAATATATTACAACTAGAATATTTTAGATGATTTGGTGTCAAGTGTGCAATATTTGCAAACCAATCATTACCCTCACCCTCTCATAAAAGAGGGGTGATATTTTCGTCTTAATCTTTGGCTATATTTAGGCTGTCATACATCACCTCATATCAATTTTGATGTAAAAATTTTTAAGGAATCAATTAGAGAAGGGATATTTTAGATGACACTGTGTAAAATGTGTAATATTAACAAAATATCATTGTGTGTATCCTTTTTCCTTCATCTTCTCCTACTAGTAAAAATATTTGTAAAAATAATTATATGACCGAATTGATGGTTAAGCTTGAACACATGATAAAGACTGCTTTAGTTCAGATCGAAAGTATTAGTAAAGTTCACATTGTGTCATTAAGAAAGAGAATATTAAAGGAATAAATGTGCCATGGTTAGATGAACTAGATCTCTCCATATGATGCCATTTGTTTTGATCATGTGACAGTATGGCTTCAGTGTTTACCTGACTTCTCTATAGTGGAGTGCAATACAGGGACAGTATGAAGTAGGGAACCAGACTAGAATGGATCATATGTGTGCACGAGAAGGGTTGTGTTTAGATGATGCTGCAGTGGATTAAAGAGTTTTCTCTCAAGCACAGTTTTATATTTTTTAAAATAAAATTTCAGTTGGAGTGCATTTTCCTACATGTAATTTTTAAATGATTTATAAGGTGTCCCACAGCTTATGACTTGAAACAAAAGATGTGTCCCAGGACATATAGTGCACAAAAAAATTACTTAAAAAATTAATATATGGTGTCCCAGCAAATATAATATCCCAACATATATGGTAAATACGGTATCCAGCCACATTTCTATTAATTCCTCCTGTCCCAACCCACAATACAAGCATCCTATTTCAGACAGTGCTCAAGTTAAATCTGATGATATCTGGTACATGGAATGCCACCTTGTGGGGTAAGGGTTGTAATCTGTAAGGGTTACTTCCCTTTGTCTATAGAGTGTAAAGTGATTTTAAAAGTCTTCAGGAGGGCTGGATTCTGGTGGTAGCATAATTCTTAACATTAATCTGATTGGGTAAGTGGTTTCGGAGAAGCATAATTTACCTTAAATTTTCTTTTTTGGATATGAACTTATCTAAGAGAGTAAATGTTTAAAAGGATCAAAATGGCCTATTTTTCCTTTTGAACAAATGTCTGGGCTTTACATGGCCTTTAAATGTGAATAAAATTGCCCACAAAATGTTTGTGATTTAAAAAATGGTAGGAGATTGCCCAAAGCATGTAAAGTAAAGAAAATGAAGGAAATTGCCCAAAAGTCTGTAATTTAAAGAAAATGATGGAAATTGCCAACATGGTCTGTAATTTAAATAAAATTAAATTTGGCCAAAGCTTGTGATTTACATAAAATGAAAGAGATTGCCCAAAGTTTGTGATTTAAATAAAATGAAAGAGATTGCCCAAAGCTGTGATTTAAATAAAATGAAAGAGATTGCCCAAAGCTTTTGATTTACATAAAATGAAAGAGATTGCCCAAAATGTGTGATTTAAATAAAATGAAAGAGATTGCCCAAAGCTGTGATTTAAATAAAATGAAAGAGATTGCCCAAAGCTTGTGATTTAATGAAAACTTGTTGACTTTGATTATTACAACAGAAAAGTAACTGCATTGTCAGTCTTACAATGAAATAAAAGCAGAACTGCATGTCTTGTCTGTGTCTTCTGTTGTGGTTGTTTTGGGTTTAACACAATTTCTCAGCATAAGGTTGGCTATACATGGCAGTGTCATGACTTTTATATAGAGGACTAAATCATATCTCCACTAGACGAGAATATATCATTTACTTAGATTTGTATTGTTTGTCTCACATTTAATTTGCCAGTGCCAACAAGAAGAAAATAATTAAATATTCATATGCCATTTATCATACATTTTGTCTTAACACAATATAAAAGGTGTAACAATCAAGGAATTCCCACTTCATAAACATGCCAAATATTTGTATCGTAATTATAAAAAATAACATTTTTCTAAATGATTGTACCCCCTCCCATGTAGCTGAGAACCCAACACACACACACACACACACACACACATATATATATATATATATATATATATATATATATATATATATATATATATATATATATATATATATGTTATTTGTAGATAAATCAAGATAGAGTAAAATGTTGCCTTATGACCACTCACAAAATGAGACTGCTCCCCAACTGAGACCATTTAATTCACAGTCCTTGGTTTGTTATTCCTTTATTTATCATTTAATTCACTCTGTTGCAACCAACACCCAAAATCAAAACTGCAACTGTAGTCTTCAGTCACGATCAGTTTGACCACTCCCGAATTACATAAATTGAGCCATTATATGAAAAGTTTGCAGTAGTTTGGTAATAGGTGTGCAGCTGTTCATTGATATGGAGGTAATCCCTCTGTGTGTGATGATATTTTTAATCAAAGGAAGGCCAATGAAAAGTAATTGAAATAGCATTTGATGTGTCTGGGGATGAGTGCCTGTTAATCAAGATGGATGTATACTCTTTAACCAGTTTATAAAATTCCATATGCCATTCACCTCAGGCCAAAGGTATTAACATTTTAAGGCCTTGGCCTGGATGGAATCACCCATGCATTAAGACCACTTTCCTCAGTCCCAAGGCTGATTTCAGATTTACCTATACTTTAAATAGATGGTTGTTTCTTGAATATCACTGTTGAAGTCACTTTTGTGGATGACCCGTTCTTGTGGATTTCATGGTTGATGTAAGGACAACTCGGTCCAGTTGTGAAAAATAAGCAGATGTAAACCAGGTTTGTCCAACTGCATGTGGCCCTGTAGGCAGTCTTTTTAAATACACACATTTTAATTAATTTGCATAATTAGTGATAAGGAACTATGGCTCATGACCTTAAGTATTTTATCTGTTTTGGCCCCAACCAGAAAGGATGGATACCTCATATATAACCATTAAATTAAAGACTTGATAAACAACAATTCTTCTTTGGAAATAAATTTTGGTACAGGTGAACATGTACCAGTAATTGCTTGTAAAACCATGAAAATAAAATAACAAGTACAGTGTAAATATGATATTCCATCTCCAATACAAGTACAGTGTAAATATTATATACCATCTCCAATACAAGTACAGTGTAAATATGATATGCCATCTCCTATACAAGTACAGTGTAAATATTATATACTGTCTCCTATACAAGTACAGTGTAAATATTATATACCGTCTCCAATACAAGTGCAGTGTAAATATGATATTATATATAGTACAGTATTGTTATGACTCCAAGTCTTACAGTACCAGAAAAGAGCAAAAGCCAAATAGTTAAAAATTCAACAAATAATGTCATCCCCTAGAATAAAAAATGAAAATGTAAAAAGATAGCTTATGTTATTGTGAATTAAATACCAAATAATCATAGAATTTATAACAAGTCCCAATGGTTGATGTTCTGATTACACTTTTGTGGTATTTCAAAATAAATCCAAGGCTGGAAGTGTTGAAGTGCCTGTGATTTTTCTGTGTCATGGCAATGTGCCAACATTCTTTTGTTGGATCCTTATATGAATTTCACTATAAATCAAAGTCTCTATGTCCAATAAAATGATTTTTGAACACTTTGTATTTCCAGAGAACAATAATCAGAATTAAATAAATTCACTCAAATCAAAATACTGCATAAAAATAATACAACTTGATTCTGCTCAGGTGTTATTGCATGAACGATTGATTTTCCAGTAAACAAGATTTTCATATAAAAAATACAAAGACCTAAAAAGAAAAAGTTCATTGTTCTAGAAGAATCTAATTATAATAGAGCATCTGTTACCAAAACATTAACAAAGCATGTGACAGTTGTCATGTAGACCAGGTCTGTTACCAAAACATTAACAAAGCATGTGACAGTCGTCATGTAGACCAGGTCTGTTAGCAAAACATTAACAAAGCATGTGACAGTTGTCATGTAGACCAGGTCTGTTACCAAAACATTAACAAAGCATGTGACAGTCGTCATGTAGACCAGGTCTGTTACCAAAACATTAACAAAGCATGTGAAAGTTGTCATGTAGACCAGGTCTGTTACCAAAACATTAACAAAGCATGTGACAGTCGTTATGTAGACCAGGTCTGTTACCAAAACATTAACAAAACATGTGAAAGTCGTCATGTAGACCAGGTCTGTTACCAAAACATTAACAAAGCATGTGACCGTCATCATGTAGACCAGGTCTGTTACCAAAACATTAACAAAGCATGTGACAATTGTCATGTAGACCAGGTCAAGATATGTACTTGCCTCAATGTAAGATAATAAGCCTAATATTTATCTTTCAGTCAGAAAAAGGTAAACAGTGTTGTGTACAAAACTGTCACTGATTTTGGAGGTCAGTTACTGGATACAATTTTACAGAACCCACAGCATATCATGAAATAAATATTTTTTAAAAAGTTACTAACAAAGAATGTAAATTAAATATACATAACAGTATATTATTATAGACAGTCTTAACCAGTACAATATAAATATGATCCAATGGTACATTGTATGTATGTATATATATATATATATATATATATATATATATATATATATATATATATATATATGGTACATGGTACAATGTAAATATGATACATAGTACAGTGCATGAATGGCTTTTGGGGGTGGCAAGTGGGGTGACCGCCCCAGGCCCCGCTCTTGAGGGGGCCCTGCGCTTTAGGCCTAAGGTCGTCCTTCAACAGAATTTTTTTTAATGAATAATGAAAAAACTAAATTTGTGTGCCAAATCGCAAAAGTTGATCTAGTCTAGATATAATCAGTGTTTGCAGTAGCATACCAATCAAGATACTGATACTCTGGCCCCGCATACTCCTAACGCTGCCTCTGGTACAGTGTATATATGATATATGGTACAATGTGTATATATGATACTTGGTACATTGTAAATATGATCCATGGTACAATGTAAATAGGATGTACAGCCCCCTACACCCATACAGTGTAAATATGATATAAAGTCAAGAGCATAGTGGATTTGTGTTTATTAGATTCAGTTTCCTTTTAATCACATGGAGTACTTGTTTTTCTTGCATATCATTCATTATATTTGGTATGAATTGATGCTCAACCTTCTCTCAGAAACCATTAGTATTTTTTCACTGATTTCCTAAGTCTTTTTTAATGATAACTTGGCTGAAAGTTACTGGTCGAAATGTATATTAATTAAAAAATCGCATTAAAATTAAAATTCAAATAGTTTTGAGACATGGGTCTCATTGAAACAAAATTCTCTTTTTTAAAAATGAAAGAAAAGGAAACATTGAAATAGTGAATTTAAAAAAACTTCCATCATCCTTCATGTTTGTTAGTGTGGAGAAAATTCTTGCATGACCATTTTCTTTTGTATTGTAATAATTGTTCTAGTTTGTGAGTCCCATTATGGAAGACCACACACACACACATTATTGTCTTGGTGTCCCAGTACAGATGACCATATACACATCCACACTGAATATCATCATGTCCCAGTATGGAACAGTACACACATACTGAGTATGGTTTTGGTGTCCCAGTATGGAACTGTTCATATACATACTTGGTATCATCTAGATGTCCCAGTATGGAACTGTACACACATACTGAATATGGTTTTGGTGTCCCAGTATGGAAATGTACATACACATAATGAGTATCATACGTCCCATTATGGAACTGTATATACACATGCTGAGTATTGTCTTGGAGTCACAGTATGGAACTGTACACACACATATTGAGTATCATCTGTATGTCCCAGTATGGAACTGTACACACATGATGAGTAAGGTTTTGGTGTCCCAGTTTGGAACTGCACACACACACACACACACATATTATCTAGATGTCCCAGTATGGAACTATACACACATACTGAGTATTGTCTTGATGTCACAGTATGGAACTGTACACACACATACTGAGTATCATCTAGATGTTCGAGTATGGAACTGTACACACACATGCTGAAAATGGTTTTGGTGCCCCAGTATGGAACATTACAGACATACATGTACTGAGTATCATCTAGATGTCCAAGTATGGAACTGTACACACACATACTGAGTATCATCTATATGTCCCAGTATGGAACTGTGCAACACACATACTGAGTATGGTTTTGGTGTCCTAGTATGGAACTGTACACACACATACTGAGTATCATCTATATGTCCCAGTATGGAACTGTGCAACACACATGCTGAAAATGGTTTTGGTGTCCCAGTATGGAACTGTACACACACATACTGAGTATCATCTATATGTCCCAGTATGGAGCTGTATGCACACATACTGAGTATCATCTATATGTCCCAGTATGGAGCTGTATGCACACATACTAAGTATCATCTAGATGTCCAAGTATGGAGCTGTGCAACACATGTACTGAGTATGGTTTTTGGTGTCATAGTATGGAACTGTACACACACATACTGAGTATCTTCTTAGTATAGTCTAATTTCCCCAGGTATATATTATGGAGATGAAATTTACACAGAAAGAAACAATCATCAATATATCTTTTTCACTATATTCTTATTAGTACTAATATTAGTACCCTTACTTCTACCTCCTACGCTGTGGGAGTCAGAAATTCTGCGCATTAAAAGTAAATACGGTTTATCGGCAACTTTGAAATTCCACCTAGAAGCGATTATTTGCCACTTGATTGATAATAACATAGTGTAGAATATCCAAATATGATCTGGCAAGCCTTCCATAGAAAAGGGGTCAAGGCGAGAGTCTCGCATTATCTGTCATGGAGGACAGGGTGAGGTTAGTGTAACCATGCCAGTTTGTTTTATCGTGTAAGGGCTTAATAAATTCAAAAAAAGCCAAACTTCTTTCACAGCATGATTATACTTATGTAGTAGGTTTCTACATTGTTTGTTTTTCTGACTTTAGTGATGATTTTTTTGCTCCATTACATGATATGGGATCAGTTCGTAGCCTCAACCACAATAAATCAAGTTGAGGCTATGGCATCGTAGCTATATTCTTATCTACCTGGCAGAAATTGTGTGTGAGCTATAATCATATCTACCTGGCAGAGGAATTGTGTGTGTCAGCCATAGTCTACCTGGCCAGAATTGTGTCAGCTATAGTTGTGTCTATCTGGCAGGAATTTTGTGTGTCAGCTATAGTTGTATCTATCTGGCAGAGGAATTCTGTGTGTCAGCTATAGTCTACCTGGCCAGAATTGTGTCAGCTATAGTTGTATCTACCTGGCAGGAATTTTGTGTGTCAGCTATAGTTGTATCTACCTGGCAGGAATTTTGTGTGTCAGCTATAGTTGTATCTACGGGAATTGTGTGTCAACTATTAACACATTAACCCCTGGTGACGAGTTAATGTGGCAGGAGGTAGTAGCCTACTGCCGAGCTCTGAAGCATTAAGGTCATGCATGATACACTAAAGATGGTTGTATTACAGAAAGGTAGACAGATGTAGCTCTACAATGATACCAAATAATCTGGAAGTTCTAGTTGCACTATAAAATACAGAGGGAAAAACCTCATTTTGTTTACCCTATTTTTTTCCACCCAAAATTCACCTGTGGTCGGAATCCAATTTTGTGTCCAGTTTTTAGACTTTTTGGTCTCAGATCTAAGGCAGACCGGTATGAACTGCAAACAGACAGATGAACCTTTGTAAAAAGTAAGATAAGATGGGCATTTGGAATAGAGAGTGGCCTCGATATGAAAAGAATGGGAGGAGAGGGAGAAAATTTTGATGCTAAACGAGTCATAACCAGAATACAATCAGACTTCCACGACATCAGAAATACAGGTATAATTTAATTTTAAATACAGCTGTGTTATTCTGCTCTTATACAATTGGAGGACTTTAGATACAATCATCAATCCAATATCATTTGATGTTGGAAATGTACATTACTCAGACCTACAGATGCCAAAGTTTTTTTGACTGCACAATGTGGTCATAGAGTGATACTTTGTTATTTATCATGACTTGACTCAGTTTTTTTGACATACTAAAATCTGTTATCCGTGGAAAGTCTGTGAAGTTAAAACAATCTTTTGTCCATTTTGAAATGCATTTTCGGTAGTGATTGATAACAGCAAGATCCTTGGGAATAACTCTCCTGAAAAAGAAAGCAAATAAATGTCATATGTTGTGCCAGTTAAAGAAAATTGGATATTTGCTGATGTAATGTTGTTTTTTTCCAGTCCATAATTTTTATGATTTATTGTTCTTATCTATTAAAATAGCTATCTTTATATACACCTGCCATAATGCAGACCATGTTATGTTTCGATATTATCCAATCATTCAATGACTCATCCATCCATCTGTTACCGGTGACTCCAGTTATCCACCATCTACAGTTAAAGAACTTTGTACATGGCTTTAACTTGGGGTAATGCACAACCACACCTTTTTCAAGGTTGAAAGCTTAAACATGGTTACAAGCTTAAACGGGGTCCCGAGTGGCAGAGTGGTCTAATGCACTCACTGTTTTGGATCGCTGCTATCTCACCTCTGTCTATGTGGGTTCAAGTCTTGGGCTTGGCCAATGTGGGTATTTGAGAAAGCTAATGTTATCCAGATATTGCAAACAGTAACATGAATATCATTACGATACCACACGCCATTGAGGCTCCCCGAGTGGCCGAGTGGTCTAAAGCGCTCTCCGTTACGGCTCACTGCCATCTCACCTCTGCCTGCGTGGGTTCTAGCCTCGGATTCGGCAAATGTGGGTATGTGAGAAAGCTTGCCAATAGCTTTTCATGGGTCGGTGGTTCTTTCTAGGGTTTTCCCGGTTTTTTCCGCCACCATTTATACTGGCCACCACGTATAGCCTATCTTGTGCTGAAAAATGGCGTTAACCCTATAACAACAGCAAGAAGAAGAAGAAGAAGCTTAAACATCAAGGTCACAGACTGAAAGAATAAAAATGGTTTCCACACAATAACTCCTGTTCTCCAAAATTTACACATTTGTGGACGGCTTGCACTTGGGTAAGGGACAACCTTATACATTTTACAGGTATCAAACTTTGTGGATGGCTTGCACTTGGGTAAGGAACAACCTTATACATTTTAGTGGAAAGCCTAGTGGTCAAGAGAACTGTGACTGAAAGAAAAGAAATGGTTTCAGCTACAATAACTCTAGTTGTCCACAATTTACAGTTATGACATTGTGTGAATTGCTAGCACTTGAAGTAAGGAAGAACTGTATCAGTTTGGAGTCAAATATTGAAAATGTCAAGTACACTGTAACTGACAGAAGAACTGTATCAATTTTGTAGTCAAATGTTCAGATGTCACGTATAATGTGACTGACAGAAGAACCATGTCAGCTTTGGAGTCAAACATTTAAATGTCAGGTATACTGTGACTGATGGAAGAACCATATCAACTTTGGAGTAAAATGTTCATATGTCAAGTATACTGTGACTGATCGAAGAACCTTATCAGCTTTGGATTCAGATTTTCAAATGTCAAGTACACTATGACTAAATGATGTAAAAATAGTTTCCACATAATAACCTGAGTTCTTCATTATGTCGTCAATATGAATGAAAGAAAAATGGGTTCCACATATAGTAACATATATTGTACAGCATAGACCTGGCTTACGCTGCATAATGATTTTGGGATCGTAGGTCAGGGTCACTGTAACTGAATTGGTTTCTGCACCAACAAAAAGAGATTCATTTATCTGCTTAGAGGAGTATTTAAACAAAAGGCAGTTCAAGGTAGGCTTGTTTCATCTTTTGCTTTCTATTATATTTTCAATGGATATAGACATGCACCATATATGAATGGCCTGTAGGTTGGTGTTTGGTTTGCAGTAAAAGAATTGTGTATATTTAGAAACTCCATACCTAATGATCATGAGGATTGATATTTCACTCCAGAGTTTTCCATGTTATTTCTACAATTAGTTCCCCCATTAAGCTGGTTATTTTTATGTTTTTAATGGTACTTAATTAAAAGTCCCCATTATGTATTAAGAACTAACTTCCCCATTATGTGTTCAACACTAAGTTCCCCATTATGTGTTCAACACTAAGTTCCCCATTATGTGTTCAACACTAAGGTCCCCATTATGTGTTCAACACTAAGGTCCCCATTATGTGTTCAATACTAAGGTCCCCATTATGTGTTCAACACTAAGGTCCCCATTATGTGTTCAATACTAAGGTCCCCATTATGTGTTCAACACTAAGGTCCCCATTATGTGTTCAACACTAAGGTCCCTATTATGTGTTCAACACTAAGTTCCCCATTATGTGTTCAATACTAAGGTCCCCATTATGTGTTCAACACTAAGGTCCCCATTATGTGTTCAACACTAAGGTCCCTATTATGTGTTCACAACTAAAGGTCCCTAGTATGTGTTCACAACTAAAGGTCTTCATTATGCATTCAATACCAAGGTCCCCATTACATGTTCAAAAACTAAAGGTCCCCATTATGTGTTCAAAACTAAGGTCCACATTATATGTTCCGACTGTATGCAGCGAGTTTTGTCTAGCATGCACAAGTATGGTCAGAAAGTATTCACATACTTTCCCATTTGTTTGTGCTGTCTTACTGATCTCGAAAACATACGGCATCTAGGTTATGAAAAATGCACAAACCTTAGTCATTTAATTCGTCAATTTGACTTGTTAGATTTAGTGAGGAGCTCTTGTTTTTCTTGTCTGATTTGGCTTGGAATTCCTGTCTTCTCCTGTTGGATTTGGCTTGCAGTTCCTGTCTTGTCTGATTTAGCTAGGAGTTCCTGTCTTGTCAGATTTAGCTTGGAATTCCTGTGTCTTTGTTCTTGGATTTAGCTAGAAGTTCCTGTCTGTTTTGTCTTCTCTGATTTAGCTTGGAATTATTTTTTGTCTTGTCTGATTTAACTAGGATTTCCTATCTTGTCTAACTGAGCTAGGAGTTGCTGTCTTTCTTGTCTTGTCAGATTAAGCTGAAAGCTTGGTTCATTATTGTGAAAAGTGAATGTTTTCTGTTCACATTTTTGAAAGTTCAAAATCTTCTACATCTTTTGCTGCACTCAGCTGAAACTTTTATATAATATTACAATAGATCTAAAGTTTTTTTTTATATGCTGACTTGCTATGAGTTCCTGTCTTTCCCATCTCACCTGCTTAAGCAGAAAAGCATGTCTCATCACTGTAAACAAATGCCAATGTTTTGAGCTATAATTTTTTTAATTCACATATCTTCAACATCAATTGATGTATTCAAGTGAAATATTAGGATAATACACTGAAATGTTAGGAGTTCCTGTCTTGCCTGTTTTGTTTACTTTGTTGGTAATACTGTAACAAAGTTTTGTGTGAAACTTTATGAACGTCAGGTGCTGGGAATTGGGGCAACTCAAACCAATGACAACTTACCTAAGACAGTTAAGTCCAGGTTTGATATATCGTGGTCCTAAGCCCAGTTGAACATGGTCTTGTGCACTTTGATAAACGATTACTCAGGCCAGTTGTGAAAAATAAGTTGAACGAATTTTTCAGCCGACTCTGACAAAAAAGATAGTGAGACCTAGTTATGAGACAACTCTTTCACGTTTTCAGTATTAGTCTATTCCGTAATGTTATTCGACACATCTCAGATATAACTAAATAAAGGCAAGTACTAACAATGCTAATCAAGCTGACCTTCGGCCAAGAAAAAATACTTTTTGTCCACATGCTGTCATAGCATGAGCATGCCCACTAAATAATAAAAGTTAAGTCCCCTTTTATGATAATAAAAAAACAACTTGTCCAACTTGTCCAACTTGTCCCTAACAATTAGTCTAAGTTGGTCTTTATCAAAGTGAAATGAGCCATGTTGAATTGGGGTTGGGTCCAGGGTCTGGTTTTGTGAGTTGAAAAGCTTAGACCTAATTCTGTAATTAACTGATATTATAAAAGTACTCGCCTTCATCATCTAGATCTCAGTTTGGCCTAATGAATTAAAAAGGACATTAATTCTGGAATCAGCAGGTTTTCAAGTCACTTTATGTAGTTCGATCTCGTTTTGGACCCATGATTTGAAACAGAGCAGGCTCTGTTCTCAGGAATCAACAGGTTTAAGCAAATGCCTTGTGCCAGATATGTTTTGCTTGACGATTTGATGAAAACCATGTTTCTATTTGATCTGGAATTAGCAGAATTTATAAAGGACTAGCTTTATGTAGCAATATCTCAGTCATGGCTCGCTTCTATTCTTTATGGAATCAGCCGGTTTTATCAGGGACTTTCTTTCTGAAGCAATAGTTAGGTTGCACCCCGGGAGCTGGTGCATAGTCCGGTATTATTCTCTCTTGAAGCAGTATTATTTATCAAGGAATCGCCTTCTATACCCATGTCTCGGCTTTTCTCCTTGAGCTGATGCATAGCCCAGTTCTATTCTCTCTGGATCCAGTGGGTTTTACAAAGGACTCACCATCTGTATTAGATTTTGGTTTTGCTTCATGAGTCTATAAATCAATTCTCTATTTTCTGTTTTATCAGTAGATTTTACAAAGTACTCAACCTCTAAAGCCAGAACTCAGTTTGGCTCCAAGGGTCGACATAAATTCCGGCTTTATTCTCCAAGGAATCTGACGATTTTACAAGGGATTTGCCCTGTGTAGTCAGATCTTTTTATTTTTTGCCTCATGAATTGTCACATACCCTGTCTATATTTTCTTTGGAATCAACAGATGACGAATTACTGACCGTCTGAAGTCAGAAATCGGTTTGGCACCATCGGTCGATATAGAATGTGGCTTTATTTCTCTATGGAACCAGAAGATTTTACATCCCCTATCCATATTCTAATCCGGAGCTTTTTGAAACGTACTAACTCTCTGTAGCCATACTGCGGTTTTAATTGATACATATCATGGATGTACGTTCTCTAGAATTGGCATATTCTGCAAAGTAGTCACCCTCTGCAGTCGTATCTCGGCTCGACTGTATACTGAGTTGATACAGATAATTTTTCAGTTCTCTTGGGAAATAGCAGATTTTACAAAGTTTTGGCCCTCATCATAAAATGATATAGATCCCGGTTGTATTCTCTTTGTACTTGGCAGGTTTTACAGAAGATTCACCATGAAATGGAACCTAATTGTATTGTTGTTGGGATTAGCAGGTTTTACAAAGGACGCGCCTTCAGCAACCAGATCATGGTTTGGCCTCATGAGTTGATATAGAGACCGTACTGTTCTATCTGGAGTCGGTAGATTCTATGTAAGACCTTTCATAGTACGCACAACCTTGAAAAATCCTTGAATTTGAGGGACTGCCTTGAAATCTTGATTTTTGAAAAGTTGGTTTAATTGCTGAAAGCCTTGTTAAATTTGTTGAAAAAGTTCTTGATATTTCCCCAAATCCCTTGAATTTTCCTGAGATTATTTTTAAAAAATATATATTATGTTGTATATTCAGAATGGTATTTACATATTTTCCGCAAATAATGTATAAATAACGAAATATTATGGGATACAACTGGGGAACAACAATTAAATGGCACGTAATGCTGGTGGTAACTAGAATGGCCTTCCTTTGCACAATTTTCTTATGTTGATTGTTCTTCTACTTTTGTACCCATTTTTGCAGTGATAAAGAAAGAAAAATTGAGAAATAGTTAAATTTGCATATTATAAAACCATGAAAATTTTTGGAGGTGACAGAATACGGCTTGAACAGTTCTTGTAGAAAACAACTCTCTGGGTTAGTATGAAAGATGCCTTCTGCAGCCAGATCTTTCTTTTGCTCCATGGGTTTTGTTCTCTAAGGAATCAACATATTGTACAAATTATTTATCCCTCTGTAGCCATGCAGGAGTTTTGGTTCCACGTTTTGCTACACATTCTTGCTCTACTCTCCCAAGAATCGGCAGATTTTACAAAGAACTTACACTTTATAGTCAAGTGAGTTGATATAGAATGTGGACTATTCTCTGTGGAATCACGATTTTACCAAGTACTCACCTCTGTAGCCAGAACCCGGTTTTGTTCCTAGAGTTGATGCAGATTCTGACTTTGTTCTTTATAGAATCAGTCGATATTACTAAGTATACATCCTATGTATCCTGGACCGTTCCGGTGGCCTAGTGGTTAGAGCGTCCGCCTCGAATGTGGGAGGTCGTGGGTTCGACCCCCGACCGAGTCAAACCAAAGACTTACAAAAATGGTACTAACAGCTGCCTCACATCCTATGTATCCATGCACTGTTTGGCTCCACGAGATTGATGCTGACACTGGCTATATACTCTCCTGATTCAACAGACTTTACAAAGGATCCGCCTTTCAGAATCAGCTCGGATCCATGGATTGATGCTTTTCCTTACTCTTTTTCTATGTAGAATGAACAGGTTTATCAAAATTACTCGTCCTCTGTAGCCAGGACACGGTTTGGCTGTATGAGAGGATACAAATCCCGGCTCTGTTCGCTCCATTTCGGTATATTCTAGAAAGTACTCAGCCTCCACAGTTAGATATCGGTTTGGCTCCATGTGTCGATAACGATCCTTGCTCTCTTATCTTTCTTAAAAGCAATTTGTAAAAAGAACTCTCCTTCTGTACCTAGGTTTAGTTTTGTCACGTGAGTTGATACGTGGCTTAATTGTATTGTCTCTAGAATCAGTATAATTTTAAAGGACTTAGCTTATGTTGCCAGATCGGGGTCTGGAACGACAAGTTTGATACGGAGTATAGTTATATTTTCTCTGGATTCAGCAACATTGATAAAATAATCACCTTATGTAGTCTTAGCTAGGTTAAAGCCAGGTGTTGAAACAGAATGTGTCTATGTTCTGTGTGGAATTACCACATTTTACAAATTACTCACCCTTTGTAGCCAGAACTCGTTCTAGCCGTGTGGGTTGATACAGCTCCTGGCTCAATTCTCTGTGGAATCAGCATATTTTTCACTCGATCCATCATCGCCTCGGTCCTATTGGAGTACTGAGTTAGAATGAGCTCGCTATTCTCGTTCATTTTACCCCAGCTTGTTATGTAAATCTCGGTCTTAAAGGTGAAAACACCAGCATCCGGATATACCCTGCTCAGGTAAACCTGTGAAAGATTTTCCTGTTGTCAGTATATCTTTAACATGGTGGACACTATGCAAAAGTATTTTCCTGCTCTCTCAGAGATGATACACACCATTTAAAATGATTTACTTGTCGTAAATATATCTTTAAAATGATGGGCACTATACAAAATGAAAAAAATATTGGTTCTATTTCCGTACTAAGAGAATACAGAGTCAGGATAATCACGTGATTTAAATTCTGGCTTAAACATAGTATTATGAATATATTCAGTAGAAACACAAGCGAAAAAACCCATTTAAATGCAGATTAATAAAATTACTAGATTTCTTGTAAAAATGAAATTTAAAGTTCCGGAATAGTTAAATTTTTTATTGGATGTACACAAAACTACATAAATGCTTTGCTCCCAATGGACGGAAAGAACGAGTTTGCTATGGCATAGGGATGCGTAAAGGCTGTTAAGTCGAGATGTATTCATACGCTTTATCCAATGATTATTTCTCTACTCCGATAAAGAGCCACTAATATGGGTTCTATTTACTGCTTGTCCTCTTATGCTTTCCAAATAGTCGTTGCTATGCTGTATGCATAGGATTCAAGTAGACTGGAATTTATAAGTTTGATTTGGTGCAACTAAGAATTTCGAAAGGCGGTCCTAAGTGGAAAACCAAAATAGTTCCAATCTGTGGGAGTAGTAAAGGGGGGCACCCTACGGACAATGGGAATTAGCATTAAAAACACCCCTGGGGCACTCTACGGACAATGGAAATTTAACATGGCGAAAAATCGTGGGTCACTCTACGGACAAGGGGAATTTAACATGGGAATAAATCGTGGGTCACTCTACGGACAAGGGGAATTTAACATGGGAATAAATCGTGGGTCACTCTACGGACAAGGGGAATTTAACATGGCAATAAATCGTGGGTCACTCTACGGACAAGGGGAATTTAACATAGGATTTTTTTTTAAATTTAAAAAAAATTTTTTTTTAAAAAATGGGGTAGGCAATGGAAAGGCTATCTCTTTTCGAGAAATATGGCTGGCCCTGAAAAGGGCCTTTGGGTTTTCTTCTTCTAATTTCTTCTTTTCCTCCACCAAGTTCTTATCTTATCTCCTACACTCTTCTTCTCTTTCTTTTTTTTCTTCTCCTCCTCTTCTTTCTTTTTCTCTTCCTCTTCTTCTTTCTTCTTCTTTTCATTTTCCTCTTCTTTTTCAATTTTTTCGTTCCATGTTCTTATTCTTATCTTTTCCTCTTCATCCTCCTTCTCCTCCTTTATTTCCTTCATCACACCACTAATCTTGTCCTTTGCTTTTCTTAAATTGTTAATTTCCATCTTTACACGATGGGGACTATAGGAATAATGGTCTTCAACGAGTCTTATTAGCATCTGTTCCATTATTCCTAAGTTGTCTAAAACGTCTTGCAAGGTTTGTATTTTGTCCATTTGGTTTGACGCCATCTTCTTTTTATTCTTTGCAGAATGGTTTGAACGACGAATACTGTGGGTTCTTATACGAAAAGCGCGAACGTGAAGGAAAACATCCCCCTAAAACATAAAATGGATCTTACCTAGATCATGACCCAACAACGCGCGGACGTGAAGGAAAACATCCCCCTACTTTTTTCATATAATATAACCCTAACTATACTCTTCACATACGCTAAGAAACCCATAATCTACTATTCACACAAACTTACTTCACCATTTACAAACACAAACACACAAACACACACTCACACACTTCCACTATTAATAAAGAGTTAGTGTTTATATTCACACTACTCTACCTACACACATTGGCAAATTAATAGTTATTTCTTTTCTAGAGTATTGGGTAGCCCTGAAAAGGGCTGTTTTGTTTGGAACTTCATGGACACCTGGTTAATGGTGGCACCTTCCAGGCCTGGCGCCACATACACATCTTATCCCCCAGTTACTTTTTACCTTTTGGGGGGAGAGAGCAGAGGCAGGATATGTCGCTTCAGAATCCCAATTTTCACTCTCTGGGATTCTGAAATTTTTTCTTCTCTCCTTTTCCTCCTCCTCTTCTTTATATCTTCTCTCCTCCTCTTCTTTTTTTCTTCTTTCCTCCTCTCTTATCCTTCCCTCCTCGACAATGGCTTCAGCGGCCAGTTCATTTAATATGCGCCTGGCATATTCCAGATGCACATGAAGTTCCAACAGTTTCTCCAGTCTCGTGTTCATTTTTGGTGTTGATCAATCAACAAGGGTAGCTGGACTGCCGAACGAGTTTCAATTTATACTGAAAGCGCGGACGTGAAGGAAAACATCCCCCTAATAACATAAAATTCATCTTACCTAGATCATGAACTAAACAACAACAACAACGCGCGGACCTAAAAGAAACACTCACTCACTTTTTTATGCTACCCATCACTATTCTAAAATTTTTATAAATCACTTCAATAGACTATCCACATACGCAAAGCAATCCAATCTAACCCCAAAATATATACCTCTAACAGCCAAAAAAACTAACATCATTTTAATCTACTATCCACACCAACCTATTTTTTCACTTACAAACACAATCACACAAACACACAAACACATACCCTCACATTTTTTTGAAAAAGAGTTAGTGTTTATTTTCACACTACTCTACCTACACACATTGGCAAATTGATGGTTATTTCTTTTCTAGAGTATTGGTTAGCCCTGAAAAGGGCTGTTTTTTGTTTTGCTATGGCATTCTTTTTCAGTTTCTAAGAATGCGATGTCCTCTGAGGATAGACTTTCTGGCGATAGGTCTGCTTCTTCGGAAAGAGAAGAAGAATTCTTTGGTGTCGATACGACAATCGACAAAGCCTCTGTCAGCTTCAGGTTGCTGCTGCTGCTGTTGTTGCTGCTGTTGCTGCTGTCTCTGAAGTCTGTACTTCTCTGTCCATTCTTCTTTCTCCCTGTTCATTTCTTCTCTGAAGAGCTCTTCTATCAGGTCTTCAGTGATTTTTAACATTCTCACATTCTCTATTTCTTCTGGTTTCGGTATCAGACTGTGTCTGACCCTATGCAGATTCACGTAGGCTTCGTTGAGCTTAGCTAGTTTGGAGCACATCTTCTTAGGAGGATGAGTCGACAATGGATGGCTAGACTGGGAACAACCCGGTTCTTAAAGTTAAAGCGCGGACGTGAAGGAAAACATCCCCACACGGTTTTCGAGCCGCAACGTTCATGAGAGGGATAGTAAGAAATGAAAGAGCATCAATCCAACATTCTTATAGCTAAACAAAAGACAAAGGCATTTTTTTCTAAACACAACATTTTTTATTCAAAAATCACTTAACACTAAACAACAACATTTTTAACAATAATCCAACACTTTAACATCAAACAATTTTTTTCAAATCACAAACATTTTTTCTCAATGCACAATCTACTTTAAACAAGGCTGACAACGTTGTGAATGAAATTGTGATTTCCACTGTTGGAAATCATTAGGCCATTGATGGACACTACGTTTCCTAGCTTGAGACAAAAGATAAGCATAATGGTCACAAAACCATCGATCTACTTTCACATCGTTTCTAGCAGAAGAACGAGGATCAAAATGAGTCACTAAATGTTCTAAGGAATAGCCCAGGCTGCGATGATGCAGAAAATACACACAGTATTGTCCACACACCAAGGAATCTGTGCCTTGTAATTTCACGTTATTGAATCGGGTGGTTTGAGCATTTCTTCTCATAAAGTCGATGATATCGTCTTCCAAAGGGGGCAATCCGTACGAATCGAAATATTCCACACATCCTTCTTGAGGAAAGTAAACGGCTACCCAGTGGGTTCCTGGGAGATGACTGTCGTCCGTGTTGATCACGTAAGCTTGATGGTCTTTAGGTTTGCGATGAGGGAGTTCATCTTTAGCACAGACGACAGGATTCCAAGAAGACGTATACGAACTGTGGTTCAAAAGGTAATAAAGTTCCCAGGTATCCATTGTTTTGTGTTGTTTTCTTCTTCTTCACAGGTAATAATAAGTCGTCAATTCGATCCTGACTTTTTGCTTGAAAATGTCTGACGAATAAACGGTTATTCGTTCTGTTTCCTCACTCTGATTCAGGAGAGCTTCGATACGATGGATCTCTTGAGTGGTTAATGGTGGACAAGAATGTTCACGCAAGTCTTTATACCACTGGTGCAACACGTCTTTGTTCGAGATGAGACTCCAAGCTTCGTCCAGATACTCGTCCAGTTTTTCTTCTTGACTCAACATCAGGCATTTATCGTGTTGAATTTGACTGGGATGATCGTTTTGACATCCATAGCAATTTTTCTTGATTAATTCCGTCATTTTGTCGACCAAGTGTTTGGCAAAACAGGAGACTAAATGGGCTTCTTGTTCTGGCCATCTCGACTTCATCATGATCACTTCTTCTTCCACAGTCTCCTCACATTTCATGTCCAAAGTTTCTCCACTAGGTAAAGAGGGATAACAGTCTTCCATGGCTTCTAGTAATCTAGGATGACTTCTCTTAAACTGTTGATTTCTATCGTATTATCAAATTCTGCATACAGGATGACGTTCACTGTGTTCCCTGCTTCCAGTGCACTCGCAAACTGAATTTCCACTCGAATCTGGCCAGATTTTATAGGGTGGAAATGTCCCTCGTCGCTGCCTTGGTCTGGAGTGAAATCGAAAGCCCACAAAGCATAGCCTCCGTCATAATCGTCGTACGTAATGCCGTGACTGGTGTTGGTTCCTAACTGACCGGTGGCTTCGTACAGGGACAAGTACGATCTCAAGTAATTCTTCTGGGCAAAGTTAGGCTCGAAAGGTCGGGTACACAAGGTCTTGCCATCGCGACTGACTTCGATCTTGGACACATTGTAATGCTTAAACTCAAAAGGATTTTCGTTGTGGACTCCGTTGAAGGCTGTATTCTTGACGATACCAACAATCAAACGCTTGGGTAACTGTCCTTGGAACAGATGATCTTCGATCATGGATCGCTGTCCAGCAGGAATGGTGAACGTTTTCACTTCTACGCGTCGTATGGGATACTTGGCAGTTGTTCTGCTTAACGTTTGACTGATATCGTTTCCCACTTTAGGTAACACTTCTACGCGACGCACGTAGAGCTTGGCTTCTTGGATAACAGTTTTGTATTCATTGGCATGGGTCATCAAATGGAAAGCGGCACTGCTACGATTCAGTCTCAGGCGGATATCCACACCGTTCAGCAAATACTTTTCTTGTAACCACATGTCCAAATGCAAACGATCCATCAGTTCTAAACTTCGCCCTTGCAGAATTTTAGTTCTACGTGTGTTAAACCCCACATTGTGAAGATTGTCATCTGCTGTCAGGGCTGTATCGCTAAACGTGTTCTCACCTGCCGTGTCAGGTTTCCATACCACGCAAGCATCCAGATGAGTGTTCTTGGCTTCTTTTCCGTACGTCAAGAGATTTTCCAAGTAGGCGCGATACGGGTAAGTATCCATGCTGCTACTGACCAGTTTGTTATTCAAGTACAAGTCCACTTCGCTGAACAAGGAATGCATGAAATTGTTGACGGGCGCTACCCTATCATTGGCTCCAGGATTGGTGTTGTCAGTTTTGATCACTTTGACTTTCAAATACAGGTAACTGCTATTCAGATCGATGTAATCTTCGGGCTGTCCTTTGATTTCAAACTCGATGGGAGCGGAATCGGTCAATGAGGAGACCGGGTGAAATTCCACCCACTGGGATTCTTGCATCGTCATCATGGTGGGGGGCATGGCAAACATATCCAGTTCCGTCTTGGAACAAGCACAAGACTCTCGGTGCATCATTTTTTTGTTCTTCCTCAATAATCGAAAACGTCTAAGTCTCGAACGGTTCTTCTTTTCTTGGCCTTTCTCGCTTGAAGTCTGGTGAAAGGGTGTTTTCTGCGTCGTCTCTTTCTGCCTTGTCCTTGCTGAATGCCTGATTCGGTAGCGTGCAGGGCATTTATAGGTGTGTCTCGTCGGCCTAAAATGTCTTTACCCGTTTGCAGCAAGACATTTTTGCCTGCCCTCATGAAGGCTTCTTTAGGGTTTTGTTTGTCGATGATGACATTTTGGAGAAATTCTTTGCCTTGTGTCAGTGCCGCATCTTTCAAGGCGTGCAATCCTCGTGTCACCATCGGTTTCAAGACTGGAGCGACCGAACGAAAGGCCGATTTTAACATGTCTCCTAAACCGTGTCCTCGCTGTCGAGCAACCCCTCGGTACACTGGATACATGACTTACTTACTTACGAATCGTGAAAGAACCGTTTTCGAAAATGGAGTTTCACCGTGACTTTTCCTTTGGTGAATGGAATATTTTGTCCCAAATCTCCTTTTATAGTAATGTTGACCGTGTCTAAATACGACTTGCTGACCGGCAAATAGTGAGGATGGACAAATTCGCGGTGGACGTGGTAAGTGTTTCCACCTTCCTCGTCAGCGATTGTGGCAGAGTCCACTTTGAAAGGAATGACACGCAGTAACGGTACGGAGGTGTGTCCCACCACGTTGTATTCCACCACATCGGAATACACAAAGATCAAATTCAGTCCTTGGTTCAGTTCTACCGGGAAACGAAAATACCTCGCAAAAATATCGTTGTCGGAAATGACTGGCAATTCGTTTTTCTTCATCATGACCATTCTCATCTCCGTGTCACCGCCCAATATGTCAAACAATTCAGGACAAAATAAGAAAGACATGAATTTTTTGGACCCCTCAGAAAATTTCATCAGAAAGCGACGAGCTATTTTGTGGTATTCCAGGGTGACACTTTTTTGGACATTACTCAAAGCTTTATGGAACACGCCATTAAACCTGGAGGCTATGGCGCTGACCAAATGATGACCACTGAAATAATAGCCTGGGAGAATGAACAAGTTGTAGGTGGTCGTTTTAGTTTTGTCATCATAGGTTTTATTGGTAGATGTGCCAATCTTATCCAACTCCTCTTGCAATTGTTTGTCATGAACTTCCACCTTAAACCAATTTTGCTGGGCAGTGATATTGTGGACTTGGGTCGGGTGAATCATTTCTACTAAAGCCACTTCCCAATGGGCTTCGTGATCTAACTGGATGGCTTGAGGTAATTTGGCCGTGTAACAGCACAACGTGTTGTTGGGAAACACCTCCATGGAACTGTCACTGGGTAAGGTTAAGTAAAATTGGTTTTGGTGACTCATAATTCCAGAGTTCTGTGGCTGTCCGAGGGGATATTACTGGATGTCAGAGGCGTGTCTCCGCCCAAAATGGGGTTCTGGTTGTGGTTGTTGGAGTGGTGACTGGCACTGACACTGGCACTGGACACAACGTTCCCGTTCGAGGAGAATTTCAGGGAGGGATTGGGAAGCAGGTAACCGATGCAACTGCTCAATAAAATGGTCCACAATTGTTTGTCTCCTTGTTGCAAACTCAAATTGGCGATGGCTGCCCCGATGACACAATACACCACGAAGATTTGGCAGAAAAAGACGATTT
The DNA here is from genome assembly GCA_028554795.2 of Sinohyriopsis cumingii. Taxonomy (NCBI): domain Eukaryota; kingdom Metazoa; phylum Mollusca; class Bivalvia; order Unionida; family Unionidae; genus Sinohyriopsis; species Sinohyriopsis cumingii. Next base: position 13,690,512 of record CM068840.1, read on the forward strand.
GCGTTTTAGGCACACGTTCTCCACACCACACCCACAAGGGTTGTTTTTGTAAATCTTGCACAGAAGAACTAGGTGAAGGAGGAGTGGTCGACGTAGCTGCGTCTGCTGTGTGAAAGGGCATGATGGTCACTTCTTCTTTTTATAGTCGATGACTTGCGAAGCGTCGATCCAAGAATCGAAACTGGGTGGATATCCTTTCCAACGTACTTTGACTTCTTTGACACGTCGTTTGCCCACTTTACGGGTTCTGCGTTCGAGAATGCTTTCGATGTCGTACACGTCGTCTTCTTTTTTGGTGACACGTTGTAACTCGGGCAAATAAAACGTTCCTTTGAGTACTTCTCCGTTCATGTCTTCCAATTTATAGACGGCAGGATGACGGCCATGCACTGGTCCAGTGACGCGAAACAATTCGGTCGTCCAGTTAGGTAAGTAACCTTTGTCGAAAGTGCGTTTGGTTTTGCCAATGCGCACCCAATCTCCTACGGTCAACTCTCCACTTTTCTTGGGGACAGCCCTCGTCGGGGACGTACCAAACAGACGCTCAAACACCAGCACTTCGTTGTCGGGAGTCACGTCTTGCGGGGCACGTCCGATGCTTCGATGGTAAGATTGGTTGTACGCTTGCACCAGGTGCGGTAAGATGTCGATGTACTTCAGAGTGTGGTGATGCGTAAAATATTTCCACATGCGTTCTTTCAAAGTGCGTTGAAAACGTTCCACGATGGTGGCTTTGGTTTCGGGATTCTCGGTGGTAAAAAAATGAATGTCACGTTTCTTTAATTCTTTTTGGAAAGCTTGGTTCAGAAATTCGGTGCCTTTGTCCGTTTGCCATCGAAGAGGGCGACGACCGCTTTGTTTCAACACCCGTTGCAGGGCTCGCACTAACTCGCTGCTCGATTTGGAAGTCAAGGGCACGACCCAGGCAAATTTGGAAAAGACGTCGATGACACAAAACAAATATTTGTAACCACGATTGTAGCTGGCCAAATGAGAGACATCGGCTAAATCGGCTTGCCATTGATGATCGATGCCTTCCACTCGGGTGCGACTTCTGGCAAACTTGCGTCGAATGGGTTTGTGCAAAGTGTAGGTAGCTTGTTCTTGTAACCATCGTTGTACTTGAGGTAAACGGAGACTTTTCAGTCGCGTTTTGGCAGCACGATACAATTTTTGAACTCCTGCGTAACCTGCAGGATGGGAGGGATCGTAGTAAATGCTAGCTAAGACTTTTTCCATTTTTTGTGTTGATTGGTGTCTTAATAAGGCACCCACTCTTGGAAGAGGCTACTCTTTTTCTCTTGGGGTATTTTCTTGGATTGCAAGGCTTTGCGTGTGCGGCCAGCAATAGGTGTCGAAGAGGAGGAGGATGTCTGAGCGGGGGATATCGGTTCTTGTTTCACTTCTGTCTTCACTTCTGTCTTCACCTTCTTTTTCTCTTGTGAGGAAGAAGGGGTGGCCATCATCTTTTTAATCCATCCAATTCTGGAGGTAGGTGGTGTTGTTAACTTGCGTACTTTTTCTGGTGGAGTTTGAAACCCTTCTTCTTCTTCTTCTTTTCCTTTTTCTGTCTTGGTCACTGGTACTGGTGGTACTGGTACTGGTACTGGTACTGGTGATGGTGCTGGACTTTTCATCAAGGTCTTAAAATCTTTCAAAGTGGGTAGAGCTGTTTCGTCTAAAGCTTTCTGGTGAAAGAGTTGCAGTCTTTGCAAGAGTTGACCGTACTTTTGCGATTTTTCTGTTTCGGACAAATCTTGGCGATCCAGCGAGGACTGCAATTCGTGTTGTAACTGGGACATCTCGCTCAAATTGGGATTGGGAGGTAAATGCGGGGTGCGTTGTTCTTGCCACCGATGGTATTCCATCCATCGTTTGTAAGGCACTAAAGCTAGTTTTCGTCCTTCCATGGGGTTGTCAGCGGTCGATTCTGAGATCTTGGGACTTCCGAAGGCCTTTTTATCTTGCTCCTATCAGTCCTCCCAACATGGTTCCCAAGACTCCTTTCAGTATGGGGCCTAACAAGAGAGGTAAAATGCCTCCACGTTGGACCAACATCTTCTTTTTTTGACGAATGGGAATTTTCTTTTGAACCATTTTCCGAAGAACGTGACGATGTTTGCCTAAGCATTGTTTCTGGTGTTTGGACAAAGGGATCGTGCCTTTCAGAACGTTCAAACAACATTCGCACACGGTATCGATGACCTCTTTGGAAGCCGTTTGAATGAGTTTTTTTCGTAGGGGTGGAGAAGCTTTGGACAGGACAGATAACAGGTCCCCATGTTTGGCTAAACGTGGTGGTAGTCCTTTCCTTTTCTTTCCTTGGGGTTTTCTGGAGGGTGACATCTTTGAGTCTTTAGGAGCACCTAAAAACACTGATACCCTACTCGGTCACAGGCCTTTTTTATACTGGAACGCGTCGCCACTGATTGTCTTTACGTTTTATCAGTTTGAGGACAGGCATGACACGTCGTACAGGGGTACGTAACGGACTAAATCGAGCCAGTTCTTGCTTGGACAAATCCAGTAAACTTTGTAACATGCCCGATCTTTCATGGACTTTGATTTTGGGAGAAGGTACTTTGTGAGCAGCAGCCACTGCCGCTAAATTGGAAGGTCCTGCCACTGGGGAAGTTCTTTTGGGGGTCATCAACGGAGAAGTTCTTGGTGTGATCAACGTCTCCAAGTACTCTTCAGTTCCTGGTGACATCAACGGAGAAGTGGACAAACGTGAGGCTGCCGGAGACGCTGTGGCAGGTCGTGGCTTGCGAGTGTAAGGTTGCGTCCTGGCCGAAGTGCCTCTCTTGCGACTAGTTTTCTTCTTCTGTGGACTTTTCTTTTTCTGGGGACTTTTTCTCTGTTTCTTTTTCTTGGGGCTTCTTTTCTTTTTCCGGGGTGGTGTCTGGTAAGAGGAGGGTCCCGCCACTGGAGAAGTTATTCTTCTTGGGGACCTGGTCTTTTTCTTTTTCTTCTTGGGGCTTCGTTGAACTTTTGTCTTGGGGATAACTTTGGGGGCATTAGGATCCCATCTTAAGAGTGAGCGAATGATGACCCCTCCTAGAGTACCGCTCCCTCCAGGTTTCAAAATGATTTGTTTTTTGGTTTGAGTGTCGATGCGGGGATCGGCCAGTTGGACCAAAGCGACTTTGTTTCGATCGAAAAAGCGTTGGGTTTGATGAGGAATCTGAATGATTCCTTGGAGTAATTGACGTGCCGTCACCGTGAACCATCGTAAGACTTCTTTGAGACTAGCTTCTAAGACACGGGCTCGTGTTTGTGGATCTTTTTCTCGACTGATGCCATACAAGGCACGAATCAATTTGACGGGAAGATGCGACTGAAGGGACGTCATGTTCACACTGTGTGAGACAGACGAAAAAGGGTCTGAGGTTTTTATAGATTTTTTTCATGGGGAGTGAAATGAAGTCGAGGACGGAGACGTGTACAGGACAGGCCCTCCGTCTTGGCACCAGTGGTGAAACAAGTGGGTACGAAATCGCAAATCCTCGGGGGTCGTAGGTTTCAAATCGACGAGTAAATAGGCGTGTGGCGTTTGAGTGGCATCGTCGTACGCCTGAGTCAGCCAAGGCGTTCCTAACTGTTTGGCTAAGACTTGCACTTGCGATTTATCTCGAGGGCTTTTAAACAAGACCACGTAATGCGCATTGAGACTGATGGTGCGATGGGCTTTACTTTGTTGAAACAAATTTTGGGTGATGTAAACGACACTGGCATTACGGTGATGCCCTTTGCGCGTGAACCACAATTTAATTTCTTCTTCGTCTTCTCCTAACATGTCGTCGAAAATGACCAAATGGGTTAGACGGGAGTCAGAGACGATGCCGTCGTCTTCTTTAGGAATGCCTTCCACAAACACGATGGAATCGCCTTGACTTTCTCGCAAGAGGCTGTACGCCGATTGCCACTCTTTGTAACACCACACGATCCGTTGAGGGGGCCGATCGATCAAATGATGTTTATGTTCGATCAAACGTTTGACGAATTCGGTTTTGCCTGAACCGCTAGGTCCAGCAATGAGCATGTTAAAGGGATGGCGAAGATACAAAGCCTCCCAACTGGCACGATCTAAGTGTTCGTCGATGACTTTGACAGTAGAGGAAGAGGGAGCAGAGACAGCAGAGGTAGCCATGGTGTGAGAAATGTCACTTGTGACACGAAAAACAAACAAGACAAGAGTTTATATACTTTTTTCAGAACACGTTTATTGAATGTTTCAAATATGAACACGAAAGACAAAAATACATACAACCCAAATAGTGATGTACAGGAATATAAAACACAGCAAAGCGATCAAAGTGGAATATAAACAAGTGTCTGTACAACATGTTTTGGGTAACCAAGATGTCCTAGGGACAGTGTGTAATGTTCTTACAGTCTCTACATGAGGTATTGTCACACAAGTGTCCTCCCGGAATGACCTTTCAGGAATGTCCATGACAGTTCTGTCCTGAAGCGAGTGGTTGTTCTCGGTGACGGGTTCTTCTGGCACCGTCACTAACACAGGTTGAAAAGTAACTTTTTTCCTTGAACAACTCTTGTGCATACTGGGCCACTTCTTGGGTCCAAGCCTCAAAACCCCCTTTTTTCCAGTCACGAACATCTGTCCAATGAGGGTGTAAGTCACAAGCTACACACACATCGTCATACACGTCTTGGGTAGCTAAAAGTTGACGAATCTTTTTTTCCTGTTGAGGTCGAGAAGTATCCAGATGAAACCGCAAGGCTTTGAGCAAAAGGAGTTTTTCGTGACCATTTAAGGCCATGGAGGTGGTAAGTACTGATCGTAAAGAGTCCACAAAGAATCGGCTGGTAAACGAAATCCCAGAAAACAAGTCACTAAGACACACACCACTTGTCGTCCCAAATTGAATGGATAAAGTTCTTGTAATAATTGATGGTAATGATCCACGGTTTGAATATGGTCATTGAGTTCCTTCCACGGAATCTGTTGAATGATATGTGACATAATCCGTGGCATGGCAACTTGATTTTATAGTGTCTTTGTTTCGGAAGCAATAAAGGTAATTTCTAACCAAACACGTTCGTTCTCCAGTAGGGAATTTAAATGTTACATACTGTAACTGAAACGTCAGAGTTTGTCTAGATGTTTCGTCTTTTTCTAAGCAGATTCCATGTAACAAATGTTGGTAATCCTTTAACTCGTCTTCCTCAATACGTTGCAGTAAGTGAATCTCCAAGTAACCAAAATTACGAACGTCTAGCCCATCATCATCATTCATATACTGAAAGTATTCAACAAGGTCTGACCAGTGAAAAAATTTCTGACGAATCAGTCCTCTTATACCATTCAGGTACCAGTGGTTAAAGATCTGGTGACGTAACGGATGCAATTGTTCTTTACGTTTGACTTGTATTTTGACTAGCTCTCGGTAAATCCTTTCTCTCAACTCCTCAGGCAAGCCCAAAATGTACTCTTGTAAAGTATCCATAAGTATATACACTGTTTTTGGAATCGCTGGGTGGTAGCCAATAGCCTCGTTTAACTTTGTGCCTAATGTAATATCCACTCATAATCAGTCTTCTTGTACTTTGGAACAGAGCATAATTTAAAAACGGATGAATCACTTTGAGTTTGCGTTTCACTTGTATTTTGATCAGTTCTCGGTAAATGCGTTCTCTCAACTCCACAGGCAAAGCACGAATGTTCTCTAGCAAAGTATCCATGAATAGGTCATACTAAATCCTCTTTGGTCTGACACAAGAAATGTACTCTTTGCACAAACATGGTTTCACTTCAGTGTCGAATTTAAATCGTTGAGTCACTAATCTACACATTACAATTCGTTCAGAAGTTTCCTCTTTCACCAAGTTGACATTGTGTTCAAGATGTTGGTAATTCGTTAACTCTTCCTCTGGAATTCGATGCAGTACGTTTACAATGATGTAACTACAATCGTCCATACCAAACCAATCCTTTTTAAAACTAGAGGATCGTTGATCAATGTCTGTCCGATGGAACACTTTCAATTGAATCAGTCCTTGTATAGCCTTCAGGTACCAGTGGTTCAAACACCGGTGACGTAACGGATGCAATTGTTCTTTACGTTTCACTTGTATTTTGACCAGCTCTCGATAAATGCGTTCTCTCAACTCCACAGGCAAAGCACGAATGTTCTCTTGTAAAGTATCCATGAACAGATTATTATGGTAAGAAGTTACTTCAATGTCTCGGTCCCACTAAGGGTAAGTAATGACAATTCGGTGACCATCGAGCATGTTCTACGTAGGCCGAATCTTGCGGTTCCCAGTGGTGAAGTGACACACTGCAACTGAAGCACTTGACTTTATCTCCTTCGCCCAAGTAGAAAAATCCGGCTCTGGCTAATTCTTCAGGGGTCGGTCCTCCCAGATACTTAGGCCATTTTCCTTTGAACGATTGAAGACGATTTTCAAAGTCGCAGTATTCCGACAAACGCACAGGAAACGAATATTCGTTTTTCACAGGTTCGTTTCGATGAGGGTTGAGTGAAATGGGTAGGGGTTTGCTCAGGGCTGGATGACATCCGTAGGGAGGTAAACGTGAAGGTCGACATTCCCCTTTAAAACGAAACCCAGTAAAATGTCCAAGAGGACGAGCAGCATCGCTTTCGCATCCCACAGGTTTGACACGCACAGCATCACTTTCCATGATAGGGGTAGGGGCACTAAAGTTCCCATGATGCTTTACGGCATCGCTCAGGTCACAAGGTACAGCATCGGTCCCATCGCAAGGCTCACAATCGCACTCGTCTGCAAACTCCGTTACGCAATTACAATGGTAACCACATGGACAATCGCAGTTTCCTTCCGGACATTTTCCGTCGCAATGCCTGGGTCTTATCCATCCAATATTAGTCACACTAGAGGAAGATACAACTTTTTTACAATCCCCAAACTGGAACGATGTCTCTTTCAAAGTATTCATCTTGTTTGCTCGGTCTTGGTAGTCACAATGAACTATCGATCTTGTCTAGGGTTCCTTTTTATATACAAACCAATACCGACGTGACCGTACGGTAAGGTGAAATGATTGGGAAGTCTCACTCGCTTCTGGTACACGATTTGATAGACTTTTTCCAAGGGTCGACTGACGATGTGGTGAGTGGGTAAACGTACAATCTTGTTCGGTTGGTAGGTGGTCACTTTAAAGTTTCCATCCTCTCCCGATTGCAAGGCTTCTTTCAATACCCCAAAGTTGACCACACGACTGGTACGATAATTCAGAGTCAGTCCTTTCACTTTGCACATCGTGTGCACTTCTCCTTGTTTGTCACGGTATTCGTAGCCGTAATTTTTGGGACCGCCACTGACAAAACTTAGAATCTTGTCGTCGGGATGCTCGTCTGTCCAGGCTCCTAAACGGTCTCCTTCGATGTTAGGGTGATGTTGAATCGGGTGATGGATGTAAATGCAACTGTCCGTGTCAAAGTACAGGACGCGTTCTTCTAACAGTTCTAAAGCTTCGTACAATTTTAAGCGAGCATGGGCTGTCACGTAAGCCGCAATGATGACATTTCCAAAAGGGTCGTCTTGTACAAAGTCCAGATCTTCTTCGTAATTGACCAAGATCAAATTCTCTCGAACGACGTCCACGTGTTTCATGTATTTGGTTTTGTCGTGAATCATCTGGAAGTAGCGGGAAGGTTCTGTCAAATATTCCGTCTTGGGTAAACACGGTCGTTGTGCCATTTTACCCCACAAGCAATTTAACATCACTTTGGCAAACGATCGCCTGCCTTCGTTTTTCTCGATGTGGTCTAAAGTGATGCCTTCTTGTTCGTAATATTTCTCTTTGAATTGTATTTGGTCTTCGGGAGTGTGACACCAGGAAGGATAGCCGCTGGCTTCTTGCTTCAGTTTCAAAAAGGCATCCACGTAGTCGGCGAAAATGCCTTTCTGCGTGGGGTCACCCTTGCGGTACTGTTGTGTCTTGGGAAAGTGGCAAATTTCGTACACTTCTAACAGTTGGTATCCCATGTCCAGAGCTTTGAACAATTCTACGCTGACCCAGGTTCCCGTCAAGGCCCGTTCTTCCTGGCTGTGATGACAAGGCTGGTCTTGGTTGCACGTTTCGGCACAAGTACGGCACAAGGGAAACATCAGTTTGCCTTGACAATGGTGAGGTAAGACGGGATGGTATAGGTTCGTGGGAGGCAAAACTTTACACTTGATCAAGCCTTCGTATTGTCGAATGTTTTTCAGGTCGATGTGTTCCGTCAGCAATTGCGGGTGCCCTACAGGAAAGCGACAATATTTACACACGTAGGGATACAGCGAACACACGTCCAAGTATTTGATTTCTTCTCCTTTCTCTTCGTCGGCTTGGTACAGCAAACAGGTGGCATTGGTCCTTCCTCCGTACAAACTATCCCTCGGGTTCAGCGGGTCCATGAACTGGTAACTTTCCACGAGGCGTTTAAACTCGGGATCGGTTTTCATACGGTGATCGTACTCGTGTTCCCACATTTCCACCACTTGGTATCCTTGCTGTTCTAACTTTAGGCGTCGCTGACAAGTGTCCTGGTACAAGTCTTCCATGGTTCGTTGCAAAAACTGATTTTTAGTGTCACGGTCAGGGTAACAGACGGGACATCCGTGAAATAAGCAACCGTTAAACTCGTACACGATCTTGGGGTTTTCTAAGTCCCAACCATCGACCGAATACGTTCCGATGGTCTTTTCGCCTCCTCCGTTGCGGGCATGCTGAATCCACTTGTCTTCTTTGTCGCACAAGTAATGTAACCAACGTAGGGCTTTGACCGAGTATTGACGTTTGACAAAGTGGGTCGTTTGAGAACTGATGACAGCCACGGTGTTTTCAGGCATGAATCGTTGTCGATACACTAAGGAACACGCTTTGGCAATGGTGCAAGCTTCTTTCAAAGGATCGACCCCTCCGTGTTCCATGAACAGTTCTCGAAATTTTCCACAGCAACGCCGTAAAATGTCCACGTCGGAACGACAATACTTTAACATTTCTTCCTGAAAGTCGAAGGGGTCAGAGGCGTGAGCCTGATACCAAGCGTAGAAAGCTTCTCGTTGTTCGGTACGCATGTTGTCGGGGTCGTAATAGTGAGCCTCAGGTAAATGGGGTAGAACGGCGTGTTGATTGGCTTCCGTATTGAAAAAGTGTGGAAAGTACCCTTTAGCCATTTCTGTCATTCCAAACGTTTTAGGCATTCGACTCAAAGGCATGGCCAAATAGCTCATCGAATCTTTAAACTGTACTTGTCCCACTTGCATGAAAATGATTTTGGCTCCGTTCAAAGTCACTTTAGGACACTCGGTGCCTTGTTCCGTATAGTACCTCAAAAGAAACTGTCCATCGTATCCGGAGAAATTGTGAGCCATCACCGTGGCATGACGATGACAATCTCCGTAACGTTCGATGTCCTCTTGGCTCCACGTCTTGTCGACGGGGTCTAAGACCCATTGGGCAAAATCGGCTAACGTGTTTGGTCCCCGAAAGATTTTTTCACGCCCTCCGGGTATCTTGCTGCAGTGAGGGCAATGACTGAAGATAGGTTCTTGAATGCACTTCTCGCACGCTCGATGAGCCACGCAGAAATTAGGAATGTGAATGCCGGTTTCTTGCATGCATTCGAAATCGAAAAAGATGAAATTGCCTTTCTTCTTGTGACCGTCCTCTTTCTCTGGTGGGGGTTGGTATTTTTGCACGTAACATTGGTGTTCCAAGTCCACGATGTGGTGACAAATGTGACATTTTTTCTTTCCTGAACATACGTGTGCCTTGGTATTATTGGTACGTATGACTTGTTCACACGTAGAGCACAATCTCAGCAGTTGACAAGCACATTTCTTCTGTGAACCTTGCGTTTTCAGATGTTGTTGGTAACAAGTAGGGCTGACAAACGTGCGCAGACAAGTTGAACAAGGCACTGGTTCTTCGCTCAGACAGGGTGAAGAGGCCAAACATCCTGTGCATTTCGATCCACAATGCTTGTGTTGCTCTCGATTGTTATAACCATGGTCACATTTCTCACAGTAATAACTGTATTTCAGGAATCCGGTGATACTGGTAATGGTATCGAAATGTTCATCGTGATGATAAAGGTGAATGTATTTTCCGTCCTTAAAGTCTTGGCCTCGAAACAACAGAGGTCCTCGCACTTCTTGAGGGTGCACTTTCAAGGTGTAGCGTGGAGCTAGGGTATCTTGCAATTTTTGCATCTCAGGAATGCCACAGGGTGCGTCTTTGGACAGTCCGGCTTATTGTAACAGGAGTTCTGCTTCGTTTCGTTGTTTGGCTCGGTCGGAACGTTGAATAGTGTCCCAGGTTCTTTTCCATTCTACCGTGTCGTTCTTGTTGGCATAGGTTCGTCCCACCACGATGGCACGGGCTAAACACATCTGGTCATGAAGGTTCTTAATTCGGACGAGACTTGTTTTGGTGTTGCGAAGGTCGTCCACCAATAACATCTTTTTGCGTCCAGTCCCTTGAGGAGGAGAGACGTGGGTCATGTCCAGTGTGGCTTTACCATCGGTGATGTCAAACTGATCATTAGATTGTTGTACGTGTTGAATCTTGTCCATGACTTTGGAAGCAGTTAATTCTGCAGGGGTGCTAAACTCGATCCAAACAGGGGATTTCAAACCGTCGTGTTGTATGGAAAGTCTCAAGCGATCGTCTTCTTTGGGTTGACATTGTCGCTTGAGTGCAGTGAGCAAAGAATCCCACACCTCAGTGATGAACACTTCTGCTTTCTCTAACGGCACTTCAGCCTTGAAATCTTTAAACTTCACCGTGTATTTGTAAGCCGTGGTTCTAAATTTTCTAGAGGAGCGCTTTTCCGTCTCTCGAATGGAATAGTAATTTTCAGGGTTAACTAAGGGTGATGAACTTGGTTTAGAGGGTTCGGATTCTGGTTCACTCATGTCCTCTTCAAAATCACTGGCATGAATTTGTGCCAAGATTTCAGCCCTGGTACGAGGCGATAGATCACGTTTCTGCCTCTTACTTTCTTCTTCTTTCTTCTCGAATGAATGGGATCGTTTCATCTTGAAAGCAAAAAGTCAAATGACTCAAGTTCAAACACCATAAACTACTTTATAGTCATAGCAGACCGGCGTATATAAAAGGGTGTGTGTCTTGTCCTTTCACTATTCATTTCACTCTCAAGCCGAGCACAACGATGGAAGAGACTAACCAGATGGAACGTTTCGTCAGAGCTTTGCGAGGGGTCATTAGAAAATTCTCTTCAGACCAGCCTACGGACTACTCTCCTTCCTTTAGAGATAAAAGTCAAGATACTTGCTATATCTGTCAGAAGAAAGGGCATTGGTCTTCAGAGTGTCCAGACCGTCAAAAAAGAAAAAAAACAGGGGATAAAAAAGACAAAAGTCAAGATACCTGTTATTATTGTAAAGAAAAAGGACATTGGTCTCCAGATTGCCCAAAAAAGAAACAAGAGGAGTCAGAAGAAAAGAGGAATTCTTCAGAAGAAGAGAGGGATTCTTCAGAGGAAGAGAGGGATTCTTCTGAGGAAGAGAGGGATTCTTCTGAGGAAGAAAGAAGACAGGTGAAGAAAAAGAAACAGGAGAAAAAAAGAAGAAGGGAAGAAAGCGAGGAGGAAAAAGAGGAAAAGAGTGTGACGGTGAAGAAATTCAAAAAACAGAGAGACTAAAAAAGGAGAAAAGAAGAAATTAATGAACTTTTTATTAAAGTGTTGTGTTAAAAATTGTGAATTGGATTGTAAAAAATGGAGAAAAGAATAAATGAATGATATAAGGTAAGTGTCTTTGAGTTGTGATTTTAAAATAAGAAGCTACACTCACGCGCTCATACACAGACACGTACTAAAAGGGTAACATGGGTGAGTTTTTTTTTGAGTTATTGGCAAATTGAAATTGTATTTCTTTTCGAGAAATGTGGGTGGCCCTGAAAAGGGCCTTTTTTCTTCATGGTGTAGGGGTGAGTTTAAGCAATCAATTTTAACTGCCTTAAGCCTTTGCCACGGCCAAGGCCTACTTCTGGACTGCGTAATGTTGATGATGATAATGATTGGGTTGAAATCACTAAGGGTGGTACGGTAGGCTTAGTCACAGGGTTGACATGTTTGGCTCGGGAAGGTCGTATTCTCTTCGGTCGTGATAAAGAAGTCTGATACATTTGTTTCAGACTTCTTAACTCCGCTAAAATGTCCAACAGTACCGTGACCGTTTGATTTTCACCCTCTTGTTTCTTTGCTGCTACTTCTTCTTGCTGTTGTTGCTGTTGTTTTTTTCTTACCTCTTCTTCTTGTTGCTGTTGCTGTAGGAGAAAAGCCTGTTCCGCTTCCTTTTGTCGTTGTATAAATTTCTCCAATTCTTCTTTCTGTCTCTGTCTAAAATTCTCCACTTGCGGTAATGAAGAAAGTAACGAAGGTTCCGGAACAAATTCTTGCGAGGAGAGAAAATCCACAAAATCCCAATTCACCTCTTCTGAAAGTAAGTCCGGGTTCCCTTGGGCAGTCTCCCCTGCTGGTGCACCCCACTGGATCGTTTTCTGAGTTTCCGTCATGTTGAATCACTGTCGCATAGATTGACTGCACACAAGCGCTAGCGAATCTATATTGACTACGTGACGTCACAGACTGCTCTCTTCGGATTGGATGCGAGCTGACTGAATTCTGTAACGCGTGTTCGGATTGGTAAATGAACTCAATCCGTTTCAATCCTTCCTCCGCCTATAAATAAGCGCCGTTGAATGCATTGATTCACCTGTTCTCGTCGCTTCAAGATGTGGACTACAGTTGAGTCATCCACCCTTGTGTCTTCCATGATGTTTCGGACAGACTTGCTCATGTATGTCCGATCGAAGTGGACCGTTGTCCACAGGACAAACACCAGCCTGTGGATACGTAGGATCTACGTCGAAAGACAAGGATGCCTGAAAAGAGTGCTGATGTACGGACCAACAGTAAGACGCAGCCTAAGGACAAGAAGAAGACCAATGCGGTGCCATTTATGTTAATGAATACATTAACATAAAACCCAAAGGCCCTTTTCAGGGCCAGCCATATTTCTCGAAAAGAGATAGCCTTTCCATTGCCTACCCCTTTTTTTTAAAAAAAATTTTTTTTAAATTTAAAAAAAAATCCCATGTTAAATTCCCCTTGTCCGTAGAGTGACCCACGATTTATTGCCATGTTAAATTCCCCTTGTCCGTAGAGTGACCCACGATTTATTCCCATGTTAAATTCCCCTTGTCCGTAGAGTGACCCACGATTTATTCCCATGTTAAATTCCCCTTGTTCGTAGAGTGACCCACGATTTTTCGCCATGTTAAATTTCCATTGTCCGTAGAGTGCCCCAGGGGTGTTTTTAATGCTAATTCCCATTGTCCGTAGGGTGCCCCCCTTTACTACTTGTGGGTATTATACTAAGTACAAACTGTAGTACGTTTATATATATATATATATATATATATATATATATATATATATATATATATATATATATATATATATATATATATATATATATATATATATATATATATATATATATATATATATAATATATATACTTATTTGATTATATACAGTAATATAAATACACACTTTCACATGTGATTAATATAGCAAACTCAACATGTAAAGTTATCGAAGGTAACAAACGATCATAAGGAGTATCATACAGCCTAGTGTGTTTAAACGATTTATTTATAAATGATACGCGCCACCAAGCGACTTGTTTCGTATGACAGACTATTTACTGCATAGAGTAATACGTGTAACGTTACCCATGAGATTCCCGAGATAAATCAGCAGTAAATTTTATTCTTAAACGGTTTTCAATTTAATTTCTATATAACACTTTTCTTAATTGTAGATTCGATGCTTGTTTATAGCGTATTGAACATCTTAGATTTTTAACAAAAATGTTTACATTTCCTATATTTAGCCAGGATCTTTTGCAAATGTTTGTGTTTTCCTGTGTCGAATCTGTGTTTGGAGATATGAAACACAAATATTGCCACATGATTAACCAATGACACCTTTCACGCTCAAAGATACATTAAACTTCAAACTGAAAGTATATGCACAGTTAATTACTGTAATAACTTAGCACCTCTTTTTCGATTCTGTTGACAATTGGTTTCTTTCCTTATTTAATGTTCTACATTTTGGACGTAATCATTAGGGCTTGTATAGAGAATTGCAAAGACCGTATACACGTCAAATTACATTTTGGACGTAATCATTAGGGCTTGTATAGAGAATTGCAAAGACCGTGTACACGTCAAATTACATTTTGGACGTAATCATTAGGGCTTGTATAGAGAATTGCAAAGACCGTATACACGTCAAATTACATTTTGGACGTAATCATTAGGGCATATAGAGAATTGCAAAGACCGTGTACACATCAAATTACATTTTGGACGTAATCATTAGGGCTTGTATAGAGAATTGCAAAGACCGTATACACGTCAAATTACATTTTGGACGTAATCATTAGGGCATATAGAGAATTGCAAAGACCGTGTACACGTCAAATTACATTTTGGACGTAATCATTAGGGCATATAGAGAATTGCAAAGACCGTATACACGTCAAATTACATTTTGGACGTAATCATTAGGGCTTGTATAGAGAATTGCAAAGACCGTATACACGTCAAATTACATTTTGGACGTAATCATTAGGGCATATAGAGAATTGCAAAGACCGTATACACGTCAAATTACATTTTGGACGTAATCATTAGGGCATATAGAGAATTGCAAAGACCGTATACACGTCAAATTACATTTTGGACGTAATCATTAGGGCATATAGAGAATTGCAAAGACCGTGTACACATCAAATTACATTTTAGACGTAATCATTAGGGCTTGTATAGAGAATTGCAAAGACCGTGTACACGTCAAATTACATTTTTGAATTTTTCTGACAATTTAAATATGATTCTAATGAGTGACTTGACTGGACTTGATGATTTTCTTTCTTGTGGCAATATTCTGATGGTTAATTTTAGTTTTTATATTTTCTTTGAATAAAAGAAACAATGACACAAAAGCCAAATTTTGTTCGATTTTATTGCCAAATTGTTTAGGAATGTTTTAACCAAAAAAAAACTCCATTGTATTCCAGTTCCTTTCCTTTAATGATTCATGAGAGCTTAAGGCCAATCAAAATTATTTTCTCCAATGAAATCATGTTAGCTAAATGTTTGTTAATAATTTCTTTCTTTGGCAATTTGTGATACTTCCAGAATTATTGTTTTCTTTTACAATTTTCATTTGGACTTAGTGTTTCTTTTTCAAATCGTCAACCATACGAATATCACACTTTTAAAATTTTACTAATTTTAGTCTTAATTTTGCAATTATCTCTGCAAACTGATGCAAATTCAGTGCTAAAATGGAACGAAATTTTTATTTTGTTTTCTTATATTTGCAAAAGGTAGAGGAAATCTTGTCCGTGCATGATTCATTTATTAATATACTGGACGTTTAGTCACATGATGTATGTAATTTGAAGGTTGAAATAGACAAATTAGTTGTCGCTTATAAGTCGAGTCCAGCTGCAACCAACATAAACCGTGATCTGTCATCGCATGATGCACCGGAAGGTCAGGATCTCTGCTGTTTTGTAGCAGCAGGGAGGGTGAACAGACTAGTTTTTGGAGCAAGTCTTCGTTGAAAGTAAAGCTTCATACGAAACAAATACAAATACAAGGTCAATAACGTTAAACTGAAGCCTCTAACCGACCGAGATTTTCTCTAATTGGGTTAGCTCATTTTGTTACTTTATCTTTGTCGATCGTGTTTTCAAATTTGTATGTGTGTTTGTTTAACCGTCTGACACTATTGTTGGTCGTCACCCTCCCTGCTGCTGTTTCTTAACCAAAATATTTATCAACACCTACACGATATCGCGACCGAGGATCATGTAACCCCCACAAGTAAATTAACAACAATAATAACAAATAAATAAAAAGCGTGCCCTTACAAGCAAGTGTGTAAAATGTGGTACAAGCAAATACAGATTTATTTCGTCTCGTACGAAGACAGGTGGTGATATCGCTGCTTTACTTGGAAAATTACCTGGAGCTCCATGGGCTAAGTATCCAGGAGAAACACATATTCCTGGATATAATTATTGTGGTCCTGGAACCCGACTTGATATCCGACTTGACGAGCGAGATCAACCAAGACCTGGAGAGTATCCAATAAATGCTTTTGATCAAGCATGTCACGTTCATGATGTAGCATATAAAAATATGGATTTACAACAACGACATATTGCAGATGTGAAGTTGATTCACTCGTTAAATTTCATAAAAAATAAATCTCTCTGAGAAAACTTGCTGGCTTCCTAGTAAGATCTGCCATGAAAATTAAGCTAGCGCTACGGGCCAGTAATTAATCAACCGATTATTTTTTTTATAATGGAATCGATTTATTATAGCCCAAGGGGATATTGGAGGGGTAGAGCAGCGATTAGTAAACTCGCTGATGCAGCAAATGTCACACGTTATGTTGCTGCAAAATGGTTAGCATAACAGGTAGTATGGCAAATTTTATCTACCACCACCTAAAAAATTTCAATACGCACATTTTGAGGTCAGCACTCTCAATGAAGTTCATCAAGCAGATATTTTGTTTTTATCACATGATACAATTAAAATACGTAGACGTCAATCGCGCACATACAACTACGCGTTGACTGTCGTTGACGTTGCAAGTAGGTATAAAGAAGTAGAGCCACTATAAACTAAAGCAGCAACCGAAGTCGCTTCTGCGTTTGAACGAATTTATCAACTAGGTTCCGGAGTGGTCTAAGATGGCCACAGTTGCTACAGGTTGATCCTGGCAAGGAATTTCTTGGTGCTGTATCATCTCTGATGGAAAAAAAAACATGACATCAAAATCATACGAGGACATACCACAATTCATCGTGATCAGGCAATTGTTGAAGATTTAATCGAAAACTTGCTGAGCGGTTATTTGGATATCAATATGCGAAGGAAATAAGTCAGAAAGATATATCTCGTGAATGGGTTGCAAGACCAACAAGTGTAATAGCTGCGTTGAATAATGAAATTGTTTGTGCAATTTCTATGAAATCTATCAATGCAATCACAAAAAAACATATACCAATACAACGACATGACTCCTTTTCAAAACAACCAATACTAGGTAATGTGACTGTCAGATATTTATATGAACCTGGTGAACTCGAAGGTGGTATAAAAGAGCAACTGATCATTTTTGGAATGTGACGACTCATAATATTTTCAGCGTGGTAAGATCCACGGGTAGACCTGCAATCTTCAGATTAGATTGAACTGCTCCTCAGCGTGGATTTGTACGTGAACAATTACCAGTAATTCCTGAAGACACACAATTACCACCGCATTCACTTTTGTGAACTAGTGCCTCGACGTCGATTACATTCAAAACAGACCAGCATCACATTTTCGCGTGTATGACCACTACTACTATAAATTCTATCGACGGTAAACTGTCTTGGATTATTATTTGAATACTGCCACAGCATTACTGTGTAACAGCTCGCACAATGATTATTCTGTCGTTGTTTCAATGTCATGATAAATTCAGCATCGAGATCAAAGTCGCGCTTATTTTGTTTATCACACTGTTTATAGCAAGCTATTTTTTTACTACATGATCGCGATTGCTAGCAGTTTGATTATTATTTTCTGTGAGGTCTAGGATAACCCTTAGCAGCTGAGATAGTCTTCTGACTTGAGATACTGCGAGATAAACTAAATTTGACCACTCAATACGATCATCAACAATCCAAATATTAGTATCAGAAATAGTTAATCCTTGTGATGAATGAATCGTTATAGCATATCCTAGCGTCTATGAAGTTTTGTCCATCGTTAAAATCTCTCTCAGCAACACACGCAGGAACTAAAACAATATCATTTAACACAAGATTTTGTTTACTACTGCAACCTGAAATTTCAACGTCGATATTTTGCTGTCGAGTATCTGCTGGGCGATAACACAATGGTACAGGTAGATTTGAAAACTTTACTTTTTGTAACAGAAATAATTGTTGTTAAAGTCTATTACGAACCGTCTTTCTACTTGCAACTATATGGTCTCCATATATTCCAAAAATCATTCATAGGAGTTTCTGAAATTACTTCACGCATTATTTCACACTGAATTTTATTTGGTTGTAGTCTGATTAATTTCTTAAGCGCTCTTAATTCTGGATCAATCACTCTATGATCATCAGTTATTTCCTCATAATAATCTACAAACCTTTTTAACCATACATGCTGAGGCAATCAAACAAAAGGAGGCGGTCGACTTTGATCACCACACATTATCACAGCAGTATTTTTTGTCAACAACCATGAAATATATGTAATGTCTTCAGCGACACTGTACATATTTCATCCCAGATAATAATCTTTGGAATATATATTTCACCCATTCGATCAGGGGTCCATATATCTCCCATTCGATCAGGGGTCCATATATCTCCCATTCGATCAGGGGTCCATATATCTCCCATTCTATCAGGGGTCCATATATCTCCCATTCGATCAGGGGTCCATATATCTCCCATTCGATCAGGGGTCCATATATCTCCCATTCGATCAGGGGTCCATATATCTCCCATTCGATCAGGGGTCCATATATCTCCCATTCGATCAGGAGTCCATATATCTCCCTTCCATCGGAAAAAGCTGTGATAAGCATAAGGTTTAACACCTTCGTTCATTTATCAGGCGAGTCTATGTGTACGCGTTAACACAATTATATCAAGTCCTCGAAATAATTCGATCACACGTGTTGTTTTACCAGAACTCCCGGTCCACTGAGATGAACAGTCTTATGTCTGATCACAGGATCATATGCCGATGGTGCAGATGACAATATTGATATTTTATTATTTTTGTAATAAAATATCTTTGATTTCAACGTCGCCAGATTCAGAATAACTAAGTATCTTTTCTTGTTTTATACTCCATTCGCCCCATGATGCATCAGAGCCGATACGTAGTAGTTTCAGCAATCCTGTATTTTTATTGATATAAAATGAATCTGTGGCGAGTCTAACAGCGACATTAGGAAATCTGTTTATCATAAATAATAAATTTATTGAAACGTACGCGAGCTTTGAAGATCTTAAATGAGTAAACTCCGGTGACTCACCATCAGTGTAACTCACTGGTGTATCTAATTTAGTTCCGTCTGATAAGTTAACATTACTTCGATTTATAAATGTATTTCTCTCCGTTGTATCAACAATTAAAAAATCAAGTTCAGCATCATATATAATTAATATTGTACAATGTCGTTTATAATCATATGATTCTCCTTGAGTAAATTTACCAATTATTTTTCTGCCAAGATCTTTTGCGAGATTATTCTCAAAATCATTTATATCAGGATTTTCATCATAGGAATATTTTTGTTGTTGTGGTAACCAAACTTGTTTTTGCGGACAATATGATATAATTGCTTCACTTGCAAATCAACGATATCAATATTTTTACATCAAGCATATATCGTAATAAAACTATTGGAGCCCAACCGCATTCTCTAAAATGTCTTCCAAACCAAACAGCTACAATCGGATGAAGGTTTTTCGTGCAAATTAAAATGACTCGATACAAGCGAATTCAGTCAGGTCAAAATCTGGTAAGGGTCCGTTTATCGCAACTCTGCTCATCTCGTGTGTTAGATGTCCAAATCTCTTAAAGTATTTAGAATACTCTCGCATTCCAAGAAAATGCCCATGGTAACATGCAACCATATCAACCGAGATAACATCCTTATAATCGTATCTGTTATTCCATAATCCACCGTGTCCGTATTAAATACAACTGCGTTGTATTTCTTGAAGAAAATCAAACCGTGTTGGTTTCAATAAATTTTCCTTCTGAGCAAATTGAGCAGAAACTGACGGAACGGTAAAACAATTGGCTACAAGGAATTTTATTCTTAAAAATATCTCCGATTGTCTAGATAATTAATAATCGTCGCCTCTTGTTGGTCATTTATTGTAGCATCGACAACACTTTCGGTGTCGCGCATATTCTAAATGTTGACTACACATGAGCTGCACTATCGTCGCGAAATTCTTTCTTGGCGTCACAAACACTTTTAATCAGTTTCAGTCGGATCAACCAGAGCTCGCCTCCGCAAGTCAGGTTTTTGTCTGTCAAGATCGAATCTAGCTTTAGAAGGTGCGACTGTTGATAATCCCTCAAACTCTTCCATATCATAATTAAGGCAAATATATATTTAAGTTGAAGTATAATTATATAATAATTCAAACATAAAATGACTATTAATGGTTAATGATAGGTTATACAACTCCCTGCAAGAAAGCCTGCGTAAACCAATTTTGTGGACTTCACCTACAAACCGTACGAAGAGGGAATCTAGTAAATAAACCGTGTTTGAAGTGTGATTTTGAGGTTAGAGTAGAAACGCAGTTGTATGTGCAATGTGATGGTAAAAAATTAGGGAGAGCTGAAACGATATTATGAAACAAATTAACGCCGGCAATGACAAAGTTATAAAAAAGATTTTAAAAATAATTATTTAGAGAAATAATATTATATAAATGGAGCAAAATGAATTTGTAAGACATCCCTTCGTGAAGAATTGTGAAGAATTTCGTGATGTTGTCATCAGGAATTTTCGATTAAAAAACCAGTCGGTTTTGTCATCAATACTGTTCATCTCATGTTCAGCGCTGTGGGGAATAAAAATTATTACTCGCATAGGTCTATTTACGAGTGTTTCCACGGACTAATTGAAGACGGTCTTGTGATCGATAATATTGATTAAGACCCGAAAGATAATTCCTGGGTTATATGCGAGCTATTACACATATTCAAAATTGCAAATTTGGTATGACTGGCTGAAATGATAAGAGCGCAAAATTAGTTAACTCTGTGAACGTGGAGACTAGCGAAGAAATAATATTTCAACCAATGAAAGTAGCTGGACCATTTTGATATTCACCGTGCGCCGGTAAGACATATCGCGGATAAAATGTACAAATCAGCATTTTCGAAGAAATATAAACAAAAAATAACATTTCAGTATTACACACAGCAAGAGATCTGAAGGGAGAGAAGTCTGTCAAGCAAATATATCTCCGGTTGAGTAATTAAACAGTTACCCCGCTTGTTACTGCGTAATGATCTCAGCATTATCTTTTTTTATCATCGTAACTATTATACAGAAATAACTACCTATGTGGAAATTAGCTTTCAGTGGAGTGGCGTATTTTGTAATAGTTCAAATTACTAGAAGGATATTTGCTCCTTTTAACTTTGTCATCGTCAAAATCAAGGCAGAAAAACAGTAAATCATACACGCCCCGTTTATGTGTACAATACAGCTAAGTCATTTTTAGATCTCTATACAAAGTACTTGTCTCTTAACTCGTCAGAAATATATGTGCCTTTATATAATACGGTGTGTTTTGGAAAATCGACAAAATCCACGCTGCAGTTTACAATAATTATGATTTACTCAGTATATGATCTGTATGAATCCAACATAGGTAACTTCATAATAATTTATGAAACATATATCATCATGGATGGTCAGTTGTTACAGTGTTAGCATGGTTGATTCTCATATTCGAGGTCTGGCATTCCAATCGCGTGACTGACAAATTGTCGACGGTGGCGTGCAATTTTTCATTAATAAGTGGGAGCTCAATCCCCAAAGAGATTTCACGTACACCTCCTCACTACATCGAACAATGTGGTGAGTGCATTTTGCATGTTCCCCGGGGTTTGATATTGAGCATGAAATTAAAAGGCCTAGACAACCCTCTGAATCTCTAAAATTTCTTTTCGGTTGGGTATTCACTGGGTGTCTATTTGTCTTGTGGAGCCTCCATAAATAAACAGTAGCGTGATGTGAGCTCTAAATCTCACTGAAGGATACACCACACAAGAACATTCAAAAAGAATGTCAACCAAGAAGAACATAAGAAATGTCTCACAAGGACCCTATGTTTATTTGTTGTTATTTTTATAATGAATGTTGAAAATATTAATATTATTTATTTAAAAATTACAACATGACGATATAAAAACATCTGATAAACTTAATCATGACAAATATTTTTTGAAACATTACAACAACGAAAATTTGAACGAAATTAACAGCAGAATACCGATTCATTAAGCTGATTCGGTCAAAGATACAAAGTTGAAAAATTCGTTTCTCTCACGATTGAAAAAATAGGTCAGAATTATCTCACGAATACGAAACAAAAGAGATTCTGAATACACGCGTAAGGCAGGCGAGAAAGATTATGTCAGATCGTGAAACGAGTCATTGTAAAAGTGAAAATGAAACAGCTGTTATTAGAACTTGATAATTGTTACCAGTGAAAGTAGTAAAAATGTCACTAAAGGAGATTGTGAATGTAAAAGTTATGGCAACAGCGAGTGCTTCAGCTTTGTCTGTGGTAACGAAAACATGAAAATGAAAACAATGACACTAGTGATTGTGAGAGTGAAAGTGTTAACAAAAAATAAAACATGTACTATTTATTCTGACTATAATATTTATTCTGATTCAGATTTATTTATTTTTTGATAATAATTATTTTTATTCAGAAATATTTGATTTTAGTGTGTGAAATTGTTATTATCATTATTTAACTTTTTATTTGTTCTGTTTTCAGCTGGATTTTCGTTATTTTGGGTATTATTTACCCCAGCAAATTATGAAATCAGTCCTATAATTATTTTTTAAAGTATCATTTAACTTGACAAATTATGAAATGTGATCGATGATCACAATTTTGAATACCATTTACCCCAGCAAATTCAATAATCAGTGAAGAAGAAGATTTTTTATTAGGATAATACTATTTATCCAGATTATATTTATTCAGATTATGATATTTATTTGATAATAATATGCATTCTGATAATAATAATTATTAAAATTATAATATTTATTGCGATTATAATGTTTATTTGGATAACAATTTTTATTCTGATAGTAATATTTATTCATATTATAATGTTTATTTGGATAACAATTTTTATTCTGATAATAATATTTATTCAGATTCAGATTTATTTTTATTTAGATTATAATATTTATTATTTAATTGTATGTATCAGTATGATTTTCACAATTTTGAGTAACATTTATCTCATCAAATTATAAAATCTGACTACCTTGACTTTGTTAAGGTTGAGCATCATTTAGCCCATCAAATTATAAAATATAACTGCCTTGACTTTACCAACATTGAGAATCATTAACCTGATTAAATTATACAATTGAAATGTCTTGACTTTGTCAACGATGAGTAACACTTACCACATCAAATTGTAAAATCTAACTACCTTTATTTTTTCAAGGTTAAGCACCATTTACCTGAAATCTTAAAGAGAATCAGTAAAAATAAATTCTGTTATAATATATTTATATTTGTTATTTGTGAAATAATTAAGTGAGTATTTATCTTTTCTGTTTTCAATGAGATTTTCATTATTTTGAGTACTATGTTAATTTGATGAAATCGTTTGATGATCTGGTTTAACTGGGTTATTATACCCGTCAAATCTGTGAAATTAACCATTAATCTGAAATAATATTAATAACGATAAAATCTTTCTAAAATCAATGATAAAATCGTTTAATATAAATTTGTAAATGAATTTGACCAATAATCTGATTTAATTTGGGTAATATACCCATCAATTTTATGAAATTGTTTGATAATCTGAACAGTTATGAGAAATATACCCATCGATTTGATTAAATTCGGTTTTTATTCTGAACCAGACTCAATGATTATATCATTGATATTTATTTTGATCCTGCCTTGACTTTGTCAAGGATAATATTTATTCAGATCAGATTATATATTTTTAAGCAAGAATGTGTACAATTCAGAACCTGTTCTCTATCGCACATAATCGAAATAATATGTTATTGCTGCAGCTCATTTAATTGTTCCTCCGTTAACAAAATTTTTTCATCGCCGCATTCACCAATAATCATTAACTTTTTTCTGCTTGACTTTGTCAAGTGTGGATAGTGTCAACATTGTTCTGACGGCGCTTTCAAGTATCTCTTTGTTGTATATAAAAAAAATCTCACGTGTTGCTACATATATGATGCCCCTTTGATTAAATCATGAAATAATTATTTATAAAAGGCAAACTTCGACTCAGAAATAAATTTGACAAAATCCTCTACGAACCTGAAGATCTACGAAAAGATCTTTCTGATCTTACATACAGATTTATATTTAGATCTTCCTATCGCAAATCAAGCAAGTGTCCGCTTTGGTTAGTAAGTCTGAAATGTATTCTTGATAATAGCGGATTATGACATCGCAGATTAACCGGATTAATGGGTTCTTGTACGATCAAACATCCAGGAGGTACTTGAGGTGTAAATGTAAATAAAAGGTTTCCCTGTTGAGCCTGACTGGAGTTTTCAAGATTTACTTGATAGCTGCCATTAACTGCATCACATACAAGATTGACTGAAATCGTTGATGTTAATTCCTGGTGAAATATGACGACCTCCATCGTATGGATCATTGTTTTACTTGAGAATAGTTGCTGGTGGGGCTATTTTTCTCCACGAATCAAGTATTTTTTGAAAATATTCACTGACGAGATCGTCGGCTGACTTTTTTAGCTCGTGGGTGTTAAATATTGGTATTTTATATGCTGGTAATTTTCTTTCGGTTATTTTATAATGATTGAGAAACAACTGTTTAAGGGTCTTTGTACGGGGTTGTGTATATTGATCATGAATTCATCACTTAGGCGAATCATATTTCTAATGATAGCTTTATTGCTATAATTATGGTCTGATCTATAACTTGGTTTAGATGTTGTATTGTTTGAATGATCTGTTGTTTTAGATCATCATTGTAGGGTTTGTTTAACGCTGAAAAGTATATTTCGTCGTTTGCTGATTGATTGTTCAAACTCGGAATTAATGGGGTTGGAAACTGATTAAATACATTTTTCATCGACGGTCGGATTCATTTTATCATCATGGGTATATAACTGTCCCACTATTTCAGGAAGTAATTCACTATCAGAAGCAGTTACACGAGAACTTGTTCTCCACAGATAATTTCCTCGATATTCTGGAAGCTTCAAATATAAATTCTTGTCCGTGGAGAAATCGACACTTTTAGGTTCTGTTCGTCCTTGATAAACAGGTGGTATTTCTAGCCATCCTAATACAGCTGGTATCGATGATGGACGGAGTAATCTTAAGAATTTATTTCTATCGCGGCTGATAATGTTGGTTCGTGAACAGTAATAGCTATTTTAGATTCTTTTTCTGTCATAGATTTAATTCTGCGCTGGATTTCATCTTTTATTGTTCAATGTGATAATCGCGTGTGAGAATATCAACAACTTGCCAATCGAGAGTTCCATATTGGTTTATTTTTATGTGCATATACCTCTGAATTATTTGCTTGCAACCCACCGAATGAATTTGATCTAATATTTGGCCAACTATGATATATTCGTAATTGTGCTAGTGCTATTTCTTTCGCTGAAATTGGCAGTTGGAAAGTTGACGCTGAACTCAGGACTGGTCGAGCTTGATTATATCATCATTGTTTTTGACGGAGTTGTATTAGCGACGATATGTTGCAATAATTCTTGCGACGACGACATTATTTATAACTCCTGATTTTAAATCAAGATTTTAAATCCCGATTTTCTAAATCGGATGTAGATTCTGACACAGTCATTACCTCGTTGTAAGTCTTAATTATTTCTGTGAACTCAGTATCTCATATTGTTCCATCGCTAAAGCCTGATGATATCAACGAAGATAATTTGGAGTGTGCTAGCGTCGCTGCATGCAATTTTATTGTATACTCATGTAGTTCATTTTCGCTAAACTTAGATATTTTTTTTGCGATGATATTAAGAATACCAGCTGAAGCACAAATTGTTACAAGTTCTGGTGATGTCATTTTTATTGTTGATAGCAATACATCGGGTCCACCGATAATAGCGGACGCCGAATACACAATTATGTCAACGACAGCGACACGTCTGAGATATTTGTTAACTTTACTGTATACTCGTCAACGATATTTTCAGTTTGGTTTGCCACTCACATACTTGATTGTATCTATAATGTTGAACATTGATTGAGGAGCTCATTATGTTTTAAGTTTGTGGTAGTTTAGCAACTAATTCAAGGCACCAATAGTACAACACTGGAATGCGTTTTTCTTTAGGTTCCACCACGAATGTTCCCTCGTTGTTTTGATCCAACATAACTAACACAGATCCAGTAAACTCGTTAATTGGATAACTCCGTGGTATTGTGGTGGATATTGGAAGTGTTGTAACGACGAGTACTGAGAATCTGTATAACCCGGTATCCTCAGCGCGATGTTTAATGGATTTATTCAGTGGTGACCATAACGTTGATCCAGATGCTACCGTATATACTACACTGTCGCTAAATAGTTATATGTCAGAGAGCTTAATGTCGATGACTGATGGAGTCCCAAAAAATTCATTAATGGTTCTATTTATGTTTCTACGAAAATTTAAAAACATTTGTACATGACGTATTTCTTCGTTGCAGCGTCATCGCATGATTCTGGTTCTCCAAGACCAGTAATTTTATTATTAGTCATATTGAGAGAAACAGTAATTTTATCACCTGCAGTTAGTAAACGATCACAGATCTTAGTTCTGATCGTGTTGTTGTTGCTGTCTACATATCATTTTGTTACCACAGCATCGTCTGATTTTGGTTCTCTTACATTAATAATTGTATTTTTACTCATGTTGAGATCGCCATACATAATATCTCCAATTCTTCTGATGCGTCCAGCAATTTATCCCATGAGTGTTAAGAATGATTACTCTGATTTTTAAAAAATACCATTTTAGCAACACCACTAAGTTATCTTCTGTTGCATCTGGAACCCGCAGAATAATATCTTGCAACGAGATATTACTCGTCTTTAATCGTCCTTGTTTATTTTGTAAAACGACTTCATTTTGGTCCACATTTGCAAGACTCAAAAGATTAGCGAGTTCATCTTTGACCTCGTCAAGGGTTGCATATTTAGATAAGTTGCCTTGCTGAGTTTCACTCAGGCGAGAAGATCTTCCGTACATATTTACCATTATACTTTAAGAGCTTTTTAAAACGGCGGCAGATGGCTATACCATCCACTTGTATACTCGTGCACGACTTTATGAGGTGGTGTCCCTGACGATGTAAGGAACCTTGACACAGAGTAGAGTACAGCAATTACTTCACGACCTCATATTGGCGGTTCGGTTATTGTCTGGGTTGGTAATGTTGAATACCAGACGGGAGCGTTTTGAAGATGAGTTCTTTGCACTCTGCCGACATATTCTAAAAATTATTTTGGTCACGCCAACCCATGCTTATCAAAATAAACAACTCCACGTGGATCAATCGCGTATGCAACCCAATGAGTATCTGGACCAGAACTTCCATCGAGATTAATGATACCGGTTTCAACACGGTTTCGTTGTTTTGGTAATTCATCACGAATAAAAAATACCTCTGAAGTTTATGATGTTTAAATTTTTAATTTTTAAATCAAAATTGGACATAGGAAGAATCAGCGAAGTGTCCCGGGAAGTCTCAGACCTTTTCCGTACCACGAATAGGGAGTTCTTAGACCCCTTCCTTTCTTGGAAGGCCCTTTTTTTGGATGTCTTTATTCCGTAACCTGTTGCTTTCTTCAGTGCCATCCAGCAGCAGTTCCAACAGCACCAAATGCAGCTGCTTTTGCAACAGCTGGGGCTGCAGCGGCTATTAATGCTGGTATAGCTGCAAGAAGTGGAAATGTACTACCCGTCTTGCTGCGTCGTTAATGGCACTCGCAGAAAGATTAAGTCTAACGTTGGTTTTTTATTCTTTTGCTTTATTAAAGTGTTTGTGTTGACGTTCTGACAATAATAGTTTATTTGGACCACGTGCGATTTGTTCTTTTTTAGTGATATTTTTATTCAATAGTTCTCTTTTGATATTGATTGTAGTTTTTTAAATTGACCAGGAGTCTGACTGACACTAACATGATGACATGATATTATATTATCATGAGCGGTATTAATTACATGTTTTCCACTGGGACATCAATGACTCTCATTCGTCCACCAACACTTTCAAGCAATATTGTTTTGTCTGAGAGTATAACAGCGATTGCTCTGTAATTAGCTATTGCTTCTATTATCACACGAGCTCGAAAATGTATATCAACCACAGTTTGTCTAAATAAATCCAGGTGTTTCAGTGAAAAGTAATAAATCGGATACAGCGTTGTAAAATCTAGTTGTAATATTTGTAGACCAGAATCAATATTTTCATCACGTTCCATGAATGGCATCAAACGATGACATGCACTTGCTACATGATTATTCTCAAAATTCAATAATATATCTTCGGATGGTTCTTGATGTCCATTTATTCTCAGTGAAACTTAAGTAATACTAAGTTTGTCAAATATCATTATACTGTGTGTCTGTGAGTTTACTCGTTCAGCATCTTGGAAAGCAACAAATAGATGTCGCGGTGAAGAAACACCTTGCTGTGATGCTATCTGCCATATGAATACACCATTAGTGTTACTTTGAACACTATCTGTGGTCATCGTCAACCATTATCAATAATGTTGATTCACCAACTGTGTCCATAAAGGAGAGCAACCGTTGTTTTTCAGCGAGTGATGGTATCATTGTTGGCATCCACAACGAAAGTTTTGTCAGCATTACTTTACCATCATCACAGAGAGTGCGCCAGATTGCATCATCGTCAGTAGCCTTTCTTACAAGCACAGCTATATGCTTGGCTCCAAAATTAACTTTTCTAACATTTCTGCAAAATCCAAAGCTGTGGGACAGTGGAATTGCGCATGAAAATCTTCTGCGACCATCTTTCAGCATTAATCGACGCACTGCGAATCCTAAGTTGAATTCTTAATTAGCAACATGAACCACCGGAAACACATCAGCGTCAGCGTCGTCGGCAGCGTTTGCTGGTCGTCTTATATTATGATGTATGTTATTATGGTGGTCAGAAGTGCCTTTGGCAAACATCATTGACGAACCAGCTGATCTTGAAAAATCATTGAAATATCTTGCTAGACCCAATATCGTAGTGGCAACGTCGACGTTGTTCTAGCATATTTCAATGTTTTTTTCCATCAATCATGTATGTAGCACTGTTGAATAACGCAATATTACCATTATTAACAAAACCAACTCTAACATCAGCTCCACATTCAGTATCATCTGTTTTTAAAATTTCGCCTTCTACTTCAATAAACGCTTCAGCGGGTAAGAAATATCTGCCTGTATCCTGAACTTGAAGTTCGATTCGTCTACGCTGATTTGGCTCTCGTGAGTCATAACTATAGTAATGATAATCGCGCACAGATTCATATTTGAGAACTGGTGAATCCATGTCAAATGCAGGATCAGGTACACGTTTGAACATTTTATTAGAAATGTTATCGTCTTACACGAAGACCACTTCCTGCTATCAGACTAGCAGTTATATTTTTTTTTCTGATAGTGGTACGCCAGACACCTCTGCTAGTTTTTTTTTTTTAATTTGCAGCTTGATTGATTATTTTACTAACATTTGCAGGCATAGGTTTAGTGCTGGGTAATTTTACTGGCTGCAGCTTTCGTCGTATTAATCGTGCTAGTCTACCCTTGGTTGCTGAGAATGCTTTACTAGCAACATCACCAATACCTGTATCACGAACAACGTCAATAGCTTTCATTCTTAATTGTTTGAATCGGTATTCGTTTTGGGGCTATCATTCTGAATAGACCCTGAACAACATCGCCGAGTCCATCTCCGTAGGTAACTTTATATGTTGGTAATCGTGAATTTATCACCCTGACCATTACAGGTCCACGTTGAGCATTATGTATGATCATCTTATTTTAGTCATTGTATCTAATTGCATACCCTCAATCACTGCTGTAATCATCAATGATTTTATCGATGAGGGACCGATAAACATTAATGTCCATGATACCGCTTGTAAATAATCGTTGACAAATATCAGCTGCTTCATTAATAATTTCAGGGGAATTATTACCGGCTCGTTTTCCTCCAATGAGGATTTCAAGTCTGTCCACGTCGGCAAGGACGTTATTGGGGCATGGGGTAACAAGACAACTTCCTTGAATGACAATACCACTTCCAGTGGCGCTGGGGCTAGGATCTATGCCTGTTGTTTTTTTTTTCTCAACTTTTTTCTTACTTGTTGCTGAGCGTAATATCCATTTTTGTTTAGTTTCTTTAGGTTGCAACTTCATTTGATCTTATTTCTTGTCTTACTTGTTGAATATATTCATTTACTGTCTGGTTAAAAAGACTAACATTCTTAATATCTTCCTTAGATCTGATCTGCGGAGTATCAGTAACGACGCGGTATACATGCTTGGCCCAATCGGCAGCTTTTAGACTTTTAATATATTCGAGTTTTACATACCTATTTCTATCACGAAATCCAAACGTGGCAATATTAATTAAATGATCTGAGTCAAGGATAGCGGCAATACCTTCCGGCGTAAATTTATCCATACTGTTAGTTCTAACTATTGGAGGAGGTTGAACTTCAGGTTGTAGTTGAAGAGGTTACTGGGGTGGTGGTTGAGCTGCTTGAAGACGGCCAGCAATATGAACAGGCAAAGTTTCATGAGCTTTTTGAGCCGCCTCAGTTGCTGTAACAATATTCTTTGTTGGTTCGACAATTGGTTTAAATACGTGTTCTGTA
Organism: Sinohyriopsis cumingii; assembly: GCA_028554795.2. Lineage (NCBI taxonomy): Eukaryota > Metazoa > Mollusca > Bivalvia > Unionida > Unionidae > Sinohyriopsis > Sinohyriopsis cumingii. The sequence goes on from CM068840.1 coordinate 13,721,307, forward strand.
TCTTCTGCAAATTCCACCTGAGACTCCTGACGCTCTTGTAATTTTTGCTTGACAGAATCACGGACTGGAATATATTTTTTAATTGCATCTAATATCGCTCTCGAGCTAATCTATCCATGCGAGATTCCATTATTGATATAATAATGATTTAATTACTCACACACTACAGCAGCAGGGAGGTTGACGACCAACAATGAGTGTCAGACAGGTAAACAAACACACATACAAATTTGAAAACACGAGCGACAAAGATAAAGTAGCAAAATGAGCTAACCCAGTTAGAGAAAATCTCGGTCGGTTAGACGTTATTGACCTTGTATTTTCATTTTTTTCCAATTTATTTTATTTTCAAATAAACCTTGCTCCAAAACTGGCCTATTCACCCTCCCTGCTGCTTCTGTTGATAATTCCTAAAAAGCTTTATGGACCCAGACCTGCTTGGGCATAATGCGACAACAGAGCTTCATCTGTGCAGTTTGTAGTTGAACTCGACCTCTAGGCGAGTACAGACGGTACTTTAAGAAAAGGGCACTAAGGGGTAAGAGTTTCATATGTGAGGAAAATAAATGGTAATGTTATTGTCAGAAAATGAGATGCTTGGGCACTAGAATGGATACCTACAATGATAAATACAACATTAATGTTCTCAAATATTGAAAACGCAAGACACAAGTCTGTTGACATAAACATTTTCTTCAAATCATATTGTGAATGAATGCGCCTTGCAACAACTTTTCCATTTGATCTAGAATTAATAGATTTTGGTATTTTTGTCAATTCTACGAAATTTCGAAATTTCGTGATTATGGACTGGATTATCAGTGCTAATTCTACATGAAATACATCGGAATCAAGCAGCGAGAGAGAAGCGTGTCAACTACTGCAAGTGCGTTTCTGTTCTTGTTCTGCCATTGAATTGTTGAATGGTTAAAATCATAAGGTGGGAAAAATATGAAGTCTTTCAAATGCAATTATCAAAAAGACGCTATGGAATATGTTTATTTCATTTTGAGTGCAGTAAGGAGGATGTTATTGCACTTGGAATATAGTCAAAATTACGTACAATTTTGAAATGTGTAATCAAGCTTGAGAACCCATGACATGACTAATGTAATTTGGATTTGCAGAACTAAGAAAGTGCATTTGGAGGAAATTCAGGATGTAAAACTGTAAGTATTTTATTTTTTGCCATTCTTATTACCAGCTAAAGAAGACACATTTATGCCTTATCACTTGCATGTTATTGGTAAGGACCCTGTCTGGCGTCTATAGCTAGCCTAAATCCGAAACATTTATCAAAAAAGTTAACGCGGAATGTGCCAAAGCAGCTGGTATGTGGCAGTCCACGAAACATCTGCTTTAGTTCATTCAGAAACAAATTTAATCAATTAAAACGTAAAGCGTCTACTACGATAGTGTACATAATTTGTTTACAAAGTAGTTCCTAATACACTACTGGGCACACTAGAGTTCAATATGAAGTCGAACGTGAGTTCAATATCGTAAAATATTGCATGATTCTGACAATGTTAAGTTAACGGAGGGAAAAAAAGAGCATATAATAAAATTGTCCTTGCCGTTATGTAAGACTTAACGTCTTGACGTTAAAATGACGTCAAAATTATCGACGGTTTACATGTTTAAGTTATTAACTAAGTACTAAAATTGTTGGGCCTGATGTCATGCGGCACCGGATCCCCGAACTTCCGAGCATTCTGCGCCGCATGAACGGGGGCCAAACTGTTTTGAACACTCGGTCAATAATCTTTTTATTATATACTTGAAACAAATATTTTTATTACTGTGTTGACCACTCCGGTGGAATAAGTGGTTGGATCGTCCGCCTTGGATGTAGGAGGTTGCGGATTCTAACCCCAGCCGAGTAATACCAAAGACATAAAAATGGTACTAGCAGCATTAAGAGGTTGGTGTTATGACTGGTTAGCCTGGTGTCAGGTTAATTTGAATGGGTGGGACATGATGTTACATGCAGACAGCATGACGTCCCAGTGATAGACATAAAGTGCAACACTGTAGATATCTTAGCTATATGGCTAAAACTATTAAAGATACGTAAAAAATCTCTCTTTCTGTCTCTCTCTCACCCACCTACCCACCCACCCACTTAATTATGTGTTGTGTTGTGTCATAATAATAATAATAATAATAATAATAAAGCAAAAGGATCGGAATAGTGAATTTTATATTTCATATGTTTCAATACGCATGTCTGTTTGGGAAAGCAAAGAGTATATGAAAAGTATGAGTCATCAATTACCTCATGCAAGTAATAAACAACAAATAAAGATACAAAGAAAAAAGTGAACTGCTTAGAGTCCATTAAATGCTTAGAGTCCATTAAATGCGAAGAGTCCATTTAATGCAGATTGTTAAAACAGTCGAATAATGAAACAATGGAAACAACGGCAAAGAAATATATAAAACGATTAAAGCATGGAAATAAATAAAGAAATGCAAAGTACAAATGCAATGAATAGTATCAAAACAGCGGATCAGTAAAGACTACCACAAATTTAATCACTAACCATTAGTTGTTTTATATCCGCGTGCTTTCTGGGAAATATAAATTCATCGAAATCGGCAACTGCAACGAAAGAATATCCTGCAAGTTGATCCTCACAGTAGTGGATAGCCGCCAGGTTGTCGGAGTATGTTAATGCAATCTTTGATCCAGGTATGCGAGGAATGATATCTGTATTGTTGAATAAAAGAACTTGTCTTATCTTATCTTATCTATCTTATCTTATCTATCTTATCTTATCTTATCTTATCTATCTTATCTTATATATCTTATCTTATCTTATCTATCTTATCTTATCTTATTATCTTATCTTATCTATCTTATCTTATTATCTTATCTTATCTTATCTTATCTTATCTTATCTATCTTATCTTATCTTATCTATCTTATCTTATTATCTTATCTTATCTTATCTATATTAGCTTATCTTGTCTTGTCTTGTCTAGTCCTGTTGTGATTAGTGGTATCGAACAAATTATCCATCGTCTACTAATTTTATTAAATAGATACTAAAGAACCTGTAGGAATTTATTTTGGCCACTGCTTTCTTTAATTTTTCCAGTATTCAAAAGAGTATCTGTTGTGATTATTGGTTTTATTTCTGATGTGAATCACGTAGCGAGAACCTAATTTAATTGTCGACATCAATTTGGTGGTATCGAAAACCTCGATTAATTATCGACCTCGATTTGGTGGTAGCGATAACCTTGTTCAGTTGTCGACCTCAACCTGATTGTAGCGAAAACCTAGTTCAGTTGTCGACCTCAATTTGGTGGTAGCAAGAACCTTCTTTAATTGTCGACCTCAATTTGGTGGCAGCGAGAACTTTAATTGTCGTCCTCGATTTGGTGGTAGCGAGAGACTAGTTTAATTGTCGATCTCATCTTGGTGGAATCTCAACGTATCGATCACTTCTGGATATGTGTCCGTCAGTCCTTACACCTGTATGTCCATCAGTAAGTACACACATCAATTTCCCAGATTAACCTTGATATTAAAGTTCTTATATGTGGCTAGGTTTTAAAGTACAGTTTCGTACATAGTCGTGATATTTGGTATGTAAATACATCTTGATGTGTGCAACACAAATTTAAGATATGCTTCGGAGCAGTCTCGACATGTATGTATGTATGTATGTATGTATGTATGCGTGGGTATATAGGTCGGTTGGTGCTTGTTTTATGCTTTAAACTCTTGGATAATATGCAACATCGCCACGACGACGCCTAAGTGGTTGCATAATTGTGGTGATATCACATCTAAATCTGTGTATTATAGTGTGGCAAGTCTCTGAAAAACAAACTTTCTAAAAACAGTGTCTGAATATTTGTAACCATTAAGTATATATTAGAAAAACAGAATAATGAAAGAATAATTATAAAATAGTTGAACGCCGGTTTGGCTCTATTTCACAATACATTATGCTACGTCCGAGAGCAGCAACGGTTTTGGTAGACCGCTGGCGTATTGGGATCGGGCGTTTAGGCAGGGCTCTGGTAGTCACAGGTGACTAACAACAACACGTTAATTAAAGCACGATGATCATAGTTACTTTCACTAGCTAACAAATCCATGATTATCTCTAAGGAGCGGTATCCTCCTACCAGCACGGCCTGGTGGACAAGCTGAGAGGTCGCTACACAGGATGCACAAAGCAGGAACCCAACCTGCTGAAAAGGAAAGATACATCATTCACTATCGAAACATACGACTCTACACTAGCCTTGGCATCTGCATCACCAAGATTTATAAGGAGCTAGAGTTTGACTGGAGACAGTGGATGGCACCCTGTATTCACAAGAACAAAAACCTGCGTGCTAAGGCCACAAATTGTTTTGTCAAGGATTACTTTTAGCTGTTCAACAATTCCGTCATTTTGGCAAGATCTTGGAAAATCTGCAGAAGCGCATCCACGTCGATCTGGTGAGACGCGAGGTTCAAGGGGACAAGCTGCGACGCCAGATAGCCATCTCAGCCTTTCGGACTAAATATTTGATGCATGACGTTTGTTGCAAATACATAAAGACGCGTTACGGTGTTAAGACCCATCTCGCATACATCGATACCAAGATCCTCTTGCTGAAGACAGGAACGGAAGACATATAGCGACGTGGCAGAGGACGTTATGATACGAGTGATTTTTTTGGGAAGGTCATCCCTTTCATAGCAACGCTAACAAGAAGGTAGTTGAAAAGTTTAAGGATGAATATAATGGAGTTGTTATCGTTGAGTTCATAGGCATATACTCCAAGATGTGCTCTGTTCTGTGAGCATTTAGTGTAGAGTCTCAAATGGTCAAGGATGGTGCGAGGCTGACGGTCAAGGCTGACATCCAGCATAAGTTATAATTCGAATGCTTCGCACAGAGAAGGGAGTTTAGTCACATCCAAGCAGCCATACGTAGCAACCCCCAAAGGGGTATATAACCTGATATAGAGGGGCCTGTCCCCGGTGGACATAAAAAATGGACGCACTTAATGGGATAACTACCCGAGCCAATGATAGGTGGAGGCTGACACAATGTTTGAAGAGTTTATGAACTCTCTACCACAGAATTACGCATCTGCAGATGACATGCCAGAACAATGAGCCGTGACAAAGCCGGTTAGCAGGCGCTGCACTATCGTTGGAGGAAGGTTCATTTCCTTCATCGCCCTGCAAAGGGGAGAACACTAGATCATCATCATGCAGGGTAGTGTCGTTTTACACGTCCAAGCCACATACACCGCAGGGAGCCCCGTATGGTATATAGACCCGATGTCCGCGAACTAATCATTCGACAGGTACACGGAAGACATTGTGTAAAGTTTGAGACCACTAGCTTGACTCAGCGAACTTTTCACTAATTGAGAATACCACTGGACTATTCCTCTACGGCCAGGTGGCATTTGACTTGTTGATTCAGTGATTTCTCATCGGTCGAGTATAACCTACAACGATAATATTGGATCAATAGTTCAGCGGGTACCACCCTCCAGTTCGCCAGGTGTATACCTGTAGTGCACCAGAATTAGCTTATTCATTGGCTTTCCCTGGTGCGCCGTATGTGTCCAAAGCGGGGAGGTGATGACATCAGCTGACCTTGCGCCAAAAAGCCGAATCATCTCTCCAGTCGCCGAACCCATTTCACACTGCTGCATCCACCCCATTTTCACAAAGCAGTAGTTCCTAGGAATACTGGCGCACAAACAGCCGCTCGGCTAGAGTTCCGTTAACTCGATGCACAAAACCCTGGGTCGGTTGGGCGCCAGTGGACACCAGCCTTCTCACGTCGCACGCGAACGGCCTCTACTCCTGCCTAGGGGCTACGACACAGCGCCCCTTTTATTCTGCCTGTGGTCGACCTTCAACATCTTAGGACACTTGAGAGATCCACTCTTGTACAGCACCAGCATTGAGGCAACCTCCGAAGCCTTTTAATTGGAAATGGGCTCGTCCGCCTTTTAGCGGCTGACAACGTCTACCACTGTCAGCATACTTGCATACCCACGGGCCAACCTTGTGATAAAACAGAAACAATACATCGGCCAGGTGCACCTCATTGCGAACTGAAGTTGACAATTTTAGTCGGTGCTGGTCGCTGACTCTACCACACGACCAGATTTTTCAAACACACAGGGACGCTCTGTATTGGGGCCCTTTTCGGCGGATGGTACCCTCTTATCCGTCGCCCCTCCATTCCTTGAGGCTATTATAGACAGACTAACTTCCAAAGCTCCAACCTATTCGAACCATCTTTTGATGTCAGTGCGCCCACCTGCCTTCATTTGCTCGTAACAAGCCTGTGACTAATCTCATCGCTGACTGCAGTCTTTGCAAAACTTCCTAGCGTCATTTACTAGCCTTGACGGCATCCTATGGCCAACCCATTGCAAGGCTTGTCGAACACGGCCAGAGTGGGTGCATCGCTAGATGACGTGCACAAAAATGAATACAGGCTGAAACTACAACAATTTTTAAAAAGGTCATCAGTGTAAGCTGGTACATCCCACTGACTAGGTATTAGCCAGGCGTACACCTGCAACTTGACCAGTGGAGGAATTTGGGCGCAACCAAGAGCGACGCAGCAGGTGCTGAAACTTGATCCTTATCCAGCACCACAAGCTGCTCTGTACCAAATTACCCTGTCACAGCCGCGGCAGTGGCCATACCCACCTAATGATGCAATCAGTTGAAGAAGGTCATATCCTCTATCAATGTGCACTAATCCGAATCAATCTCTACTGATGACTAATACGCAGATGCTAATGTTGAAGCTCTGACGTCAGAGTTTAAGGAGTGGTTCTTAAAATGACTGAAGGGTATCCAGGACACATGAACAGTGCAGGGCAAAAAGGTATCATATTTACAAGGTGAACATAAAACGCGAACTAAGACAAAAGCAGAACAGGAAAACAATAGGACATAGGCCGACCTGGGACTGCAGCGTGGATGCCGACAATGTGTGAGAATTTTCCAGCCGTATAGAATATACTCTAGCTGATCAACTAGGCTAGTGCCATTTTTCAGCGGCTGTTCCAAGCTAACTCCATGAACAGGCCCACGAGCCTGTTGTTATTTGGAGAGACATTTGATGATGTTTATGGTCTTTCTAAAGTGGCGACATGGAGGCACTCGCGCACGCTATCCAGACTCGATTAAAATGTATAAGCCAAGACCGTTCCACGTACCACCCTAATGGTCTATGCGAGATCTGCGCAGATGGCATTTGACCTGGTGTTTGAGGCCCCCCAGGGGGTTGCGACCTAGAGATCGCTATGATATCGAAGTCGGTATGTTACATCTGGTTTACGTCCTGGCTGAGTCGATGGGGGGCGGGGGGGGGGGCCTCTCTGCTAACATCCGACAAATATTTTCTTCCAGCATCATCGCGACCTTGAAGGCTGTCTGGCTGCTGTCGGGTGCCTACGAGATCGATACCATTAAGAGTTCAAGCATCAGATCACGGTTCGGGGAGTGGCGCCAACATCGGCGTTAACTACTGGACCCTGTTCGCAACTATAGAAGTTGCTTTAGTATCTACGGACGTTGCTGAAATGACGCGATGATGTCGATTCCGCGGCCTCTACTATAAGCTTGGGCTGCCACATCATTCCAGGCATCGTGTAGATCACGTCCACCATCTCAGCTTGAATAGCTAGTGACACTGGAAGCGTATCACTCGTGGACTCCAACAAAAGCAAAACTAGTCAGCCAAGCTTACGTGATGTACAGCATCGCACTTGACGTGAGTCTGAGTGAGCTCCTGACCTGCGCCACTGCTGTTCGATATCTGCGCTGCCTCTCGGGTAAAATGATGCAGCTCGAGGGTTCTGTGGAACGAAAAAGGGTAGGTGATGCCCCGCCAGAACACACAAATTATATCTCAAGCATTTGCACACATACACGCGATGACACACGAACGACAAAGTGTGTCCCTCACCAAGGGTCACCTGGATAAGCTCGCTACAACCTCCGGATCCGCCGCAGTGTTATTTTGATGTTGTGTACTGGAGAGGGGCGAAGGCATCATCCTATTATGGTAATGGCTGCCCAGGCCAAGCACCTCGGAGCAGCCCGCAAGACCAATCGGATTATGGACTTAAACCTATTTGTCGGGGCCCTGAAGTGTTGCATAAGTAAGTTGTCATCTTTTCACTGTTAGCCTTCTTTCCTTACCTTGCGACTGCTGACAATGCGATGGCGATCCTAGCCTTCTCGGCCCCTGGCAAAGCGGTTTGTTCTTGGCGTGGTTGCCTCGGATGCCCAAAAACCTTTTGGAGGTGCAGTCGGCCACCAGTCGAAAAAGGTCGAGTCCTCAGATTAGCGCAGTAGCCGTGAGGGCCTTCTCCAGCTTTGACCTCCTTTGGCGGTCCGGGCCACTGAAGCTCTTCACGGGTTTCTAAATGCTAATTTTAATATAAACGTCATTGACCATTCAGAACCCAACTTCGTATTTTATGTCAGACTGCTACAAATCCCAGTAAGATCTTCGTTTCTCGTTATGGTTAAACTGCACCTAAAGGTGATAGCTAAAACGATTTAAGCACGTCTACGCAATAGCAAATCAGGAGGTTTTCCAAGTGTAACACCTAAAAGAGAGTCATCATAACGATCGCCTGAAGAAGATAGTGAAGTCCATCTTAACGCTACGATTGAGCAGGAACACCACTTTGCAAACGTTATGGACGGGCTATCAATATTGTTGACGGTATGCTTCTAGCTTGCTATACAGTTTATAGTCCGATGCCTCCGATGGAAGGCTCAAAAGAAAGATCAGATTCAGATCCTCACGGAAGATAGACTGAACTCCATTGAGGACTTAGTCTCGCGTGCTTTCTGCAATGGTTCCTGGTCCGAGGTTGAGTTTACTTTTATTCTGAACACACTGGACAATTATACGACAATTAAGAATTGCATTCGTGCAGCTGCATGAATGGCACATGCAACATAAGTCATCAGAAAATAACGGCGCTCTTAGTCCAGTGTGGGTCATAGGTCCGCGTCGATCCTATCAAAATTATAGCTGATGTTGTAGCTTATGCTGTGTCATTATATATTCTTTCTCTACCTTGACCGAAATCTCAGAGGTAATTCAGAGTGCTCCTCTGGAATATGTGCCTTAGCTGGCAAGGTCGACGGCTTAGGTGAGCTGGCCCATTTCTTACGGGTCCTCGAGTACATCTACATGCTTCATAAATTCTTCTTTCAGGCAGTCGAAGAGAGTTCGCACAAAATAGCTAGGGAAGGAGGAGGGTTGGAACATCCCTATCGTTCATGGTAATGGCCTTAGGTCCAATTGTATGCAGTGAGGTCATTTATTCCAGGACAAGTCAGTTAAATGTTGACTTCCACTGGAAGCATCGTCTCCAATGTGTTGATTAATGGTATGTAGTCGTCAACCTCCACTTCAGGTTAATTGTCACATCAACGGTATTGCCTTCATAGCTAGAAGACTTTTTTTCTACGCTGTCTTATCGTTTATGCTTCAGGCTGTCCATGGCTACAGATGGTATTCCATAAACTCCTTTGGTATCTGATTTGGTGTCTGTGAAAGTCATCTACTTGCTGAATATGCTATCATGACCATCATATTCTGCCTAGACCCACCCTCCAACGATGCCCGGATTTTCACAAAAACGTTGCTGCACCTCACCTTAACATATTTTGCTTTAAGATGTGCCAGACTACGGTTTTCCAGCATTGCTGCTCCGTGACTTAGCAGATTTTTCGCGGTGGTGCCTAACTGTCCTCATAATCCTTGGTGCTCCTTGAATTAGGAAAACGTTATTGCTCTGCGATATATCAAAATGATGCAAGGTAGGCCAAACTGGCATTTAAGACTACTCAGTAAAGTTTCCGGTATTGATTGAGTTTGGATAAGGTGCAAGTAAAGGCCTGACCTTTAATTTCCAGGGAGGGATAAACATTCTAACTCTGATTTATTGCAAAATGAAGAACATATTAGTTGATGAAAAATTAATCAGATAAAAAAATGGCTGAAAAGAAAATTCAAGTCACCGCCCCTTTCCCGGAAAACTAAATGATCATACTCTAAGGCTAATCTCATTTCCATTTACCAGAAACATGAATTTACTCCATATGTCAAATGTCAAATTATTGTTATTATATATTCATTGTTTTTCTCCGTTAACTTTACATTGTCAGAGTTGTGCAGTTATTTTCCATACTGCACTGCTTCATACTGCACAACCAACACGCGTTAAAACTAGTACCGTGTATTATGAACTACTTTGTAAACAAACAATGTACGCATGTAGTAGACGTTTAGCTTTTGATTTATTTGATCTGTTTGTTGATGAAGTAAACAAGCTGTTTCGTCTATTTGAAAGCAGCGATGATCAAATGAACGATGTGGATGAGTTCACTGAGTCACAAATGAAATTTTCAAACAAACGAATGAATGTGATATCGCAACGTCAACAACAAACGTGAGAGACACATTAATTGAAGATACTATTCCAATCATTTTAAAAAAGTTATTTAGGACAAATATTCGTAACTTTTCTCAAATGCAATGTTTCAGACTATGACAGTGCTCTTTAGGGTCTATAAAGATAGCATACAAAAGCATCTTTCAACAAAGTCAGTGACGTACCATTTTATTAGCCTGTCAAAACACTAAATTCGAGAGAAGAAGTGCAACTGATTGTTTCAAAGGAAACTAAGGGCATTAGAGTCAATAAGCCAAGACGACGAAACAGTCTTATTTCCACTGGTTAAATGGAGAGTTACACAGCAGCTGCTTTGCAATTTTCCCCGTTTAACTATTTTGATATAATGTTAGGCAAGCGATAGAAGCCACTGGTCATAGATGCGGTCTCTCCGACAGCGAGCATGCAACTGGCAGGTCATAAACATGTCATTGATGATAACCATGGTAATAAATATGCTTACATTTATGCATCTTTAATTTCCTCGCAATGTTCTTTCTTGAATATCCTCAGAATGTACTTTCTTGATAATTTCAATTAAAAGAATTCATATTTTAGCCACATTATAATTCCTGATAATCAATGACAGAGCATAAACACAGGTAGCGTTGATTGAACTGCTCATATCTCATGCACATCGTACGGAATTGACGCAATAATTCCAGTCCATCCAAAGCAGTAAAGAAGAATTGAGTTGGGTCAATAGAAAAACAAAAATTCACCCATTCCAGGCCAACTGGAAAATTGTTTCAATGCGCATTCATTCACAGTAAGATTCTTAATTTAAATTATAAGGAAACCAAAACGAGAATTTTTTAAAACTAATGTCGAGTGCGCGACGAAGTTCAAAGATCCCTGAACGGTGATCTGTGCGCATTAATATTGTTCCTGTGTATTAATGAATCCACGGTTGTGTATTTCTTTCGAAATGCAGCATAAAGTCACTTTGTTTCTTGTAGTGTAATTTTTTTACAATCAATCCTTGGGTAGAAAAACAAAATGAACATATAATAAAAAGGTTACTGCATTTTTATGGGAAAATATGAACTCATTATATGATTAATACTACGTTGCCAAGATCGTGCAGTGTTACTCAGAAAAACTCATTTATAGTTTCCCATACAAACGCAGTAACCTATAAATATCCCGTTAAATATTTAGTTTTTTCCGTTTGAGGTAAATTGTGATGCGATAGGATTCCCATCTTGCAATTATATCATTGGTAAAAAAAGAATAAAAATACTTACCACGCATCGGGATATCATACGGTATGATGTCAACAAACCCCCTTTTTTGATAGTACCTCAGAATCTCTGATGTGTTTTGATTTAAATTGCTGGCATCGACAAATGTGATAACCTTGTCAACTCCCATATTTCTGTTGTATTCTAGCCATTCCACGACTAAACCTGGATTGAGATTTCCATATGCCTGCTTGGTACACAGCGCTATCGTGACGTTCCCATGCGGACGTAACGGATACAAAGGTTTGACGTAGGTTGTGATATTAGACGAGCAGACAAATCCAGACACTGCAAGCGTCATTCCGATGGGTTTGGATCCTGGAATCGGGTTGGCACATTGGAATCGAATTACATATATTTTTGGTTTCAAGAACGTAGAATATCTACAAACGGTCATTGTTCGCACAACACCGTCGCTATACAGAAAGCAGCAAGATGCATTGGGGTTTACTCCAGAATGTATCCACGCCGTAACCCCAAACTCGTCCCAAGGTGTTGACATATTTCGTGCAATGGCAGCATAAATGAATAACTTTGTATGTTCCACTTGAGTGTATATACGTGTCTTAAAATGCACCAAGGCATCAACGGTGTCTGTAGTATGAACAACACGCTTTATTCCAATATCAGATTCCTCATCGTTGGAAGGCCTAGCTGCCCTTGCACGTGCCATACTCGCCAGTATACGAATTGAACAAATATTATATCTATATCTATCTATCTATCTATCTATCTATCTATCTATCTATCTATATATATATATATATATATATATATATATATATATATATATATATATATATATATATATATATATATATATATATATATATATATATATATACGAGTCGCTGAAAGGGCTTTATAAAACTAGCTTTTTTGAGCATGTTGCCTTTATATGCAAGCAAATCATATTGTATTTATCAATGAATGGGATATAGTGAACGAGATCGTAATAGATAAATAGCTGCTTCAAAAGACGAAAGCTGGAGCAGGTATGGCTCTTTCCAACTTTCTTTTTATCTGTCTACTCCTATAAGAATAATATTAATAAATCTTTAACTTTTTGATCATCAATGGTTGAAAGGATGACAAATAAAGCTCAAAATAAAGACCACAGACTGAATTAAGTTTTTTCCTTGACTGGAGCTGAAGACAATTGCATAAAATTTCACATGCTACACTGCCTGTGTTAATTCGTCTGTCGACATGTTTTAATAACATCTGACATATATAAAGAACACTACACCCTGAAGACAAGCTTTTTATGTATATGGTTAACGCCGTTTTACTGTTATTTTCCTCCACAAAAGAGTTCATTTTTTAAACCAAATATTACAACTCCCTATTCAGGTTTTCATTTGAAATAAGATGAAATTATAGATTCGGGAATCAATAACCAATCTGGTCACGTGCTGCCTGTCAGTATAAAAAACAAGTTGTCTCCTACTGAACCCCTGTACCTTGTCAATCGTCTTACATGTTTATTGTCAGAGCAATCGTAAAATATTCAGGTTTGATTCAAACAGGCTGGTCTGGGGCGTTATTTGTATACTTTCTTGAATGTTCAAGTCTAGCCACGTTTATCTCATTAAATATTCTTAAGAATTTTGAGTGATTTTGCTTTGGTCAAGTCATGGATAGAAAAGACTGAGTTTTTGGTAAAAGCATGAGTTATTTACTTGGGGGAGGGGTGTGTGTGAGGTGTGGGCCTGACGTCCCGCTCGCCAAAAGAAAGTGAAGCGTCTCTCACAGCCTCTTCTTTCCAGGTGTAGTGATCGCCGCGGGACCATTGTCTGGCTCTGCTGGGCAGGAGTTTACTTGAATATGGCCTCTCCTACACTATTGTGTCCACAGCAGCACCTTCTTGCGGTGCCCCCTGTTTTCACAGATCCTGCTGTGTGGCGCGACCGAGTGCCCGGCAGTATAACTGGGTGGGCAGACTGGGCTTGTTAGCCTTGGTAGTCAGCCAGTCTAACAGTAGAAAACCTCTGACTCCTAACCCGGGCAGATGGAGCTCGTTAGCCTTGTCAGGCAGTTCGTCTAGGAGAAGGAAACTCTGATTACAAACCCACCAAGTCCCAGCCATTGGATGATGAGTCCGCTGACTTCTGGATATTTTCGGGAGAAATAAAGGCTACGGGAGGAAACCCAGACAGAAAATCCGGAGTGGAGCCCATAAGACTGCTGTGTGTCAATTGTGACTTCCTTTCGGCAGCTCCTTCATCCGAACTGGTGCCAATGTCATGCTCAGCAATCCCTTGGACCCCACCAGCAAGGAGGAGAGTGGGATCATGTCGTCTGGCCACTCCAGCCTCGCTCATGAGTGAGGAAACAACACGGAAGCTATGAATCTACGGGATATAAGTCTTACCCGACTGGTGTAGGGAAGGGGCGCCACGGGTCAGCTTCGACGGTGGGAGGGAACATCGGGACTGCCGCCCGCCTCAAGCCGGGCAGCCCTCGGTCAGTAAGGTGTTGACCCGCCATTGTCTGTCTGCTCCAGTGGGTGTCTGGAGCTCAGTGTGTTGCTTAGCATGATCAGCAGACGGAAATTCCACACCAGAAAAAAGAAAAAAGAAACCAACAAAGAAGACTCCAGCTCTTCGTTTCGCAAGCTAGAACGTGCGCACCGTGTGCACAGGCATCTCTGACGACCTCAGGGAGGTGGACGACACCAGGAAGACTGTCATCATCGACAGACAGCTCACCAGACTAAATGTCAGCATAGTTGCCCTTTAGAAAACCAGGCTCGCCTCCAGCGGCTCCCTCAGAGAGGAAAACTACACTTTATTCTGGAAGGGTCGAAAACCTGAGGAACTCCGCCAGCACGGAGTGCGCTTTACCAGCAAGAACACCCTCCTGGCTTCGGGTAAGCCTCCCTCAGGGGGCACTGAGCATATATTGTCCTTCCGCCTTGCCACTGCTTGTCAACATCCTCAGTGTCCACGCATCCACCCTCACGTTTTCAGAAGACAAAGAAGATCAGTTCTATGGGCAGCTGGAGGAACGGATCAAAGGATGCCCCAAAGACGAGCCACTATTCCTCCTCCGTGACTTTAATGTTAGCATAGATGCGGACCACGAGTTATGGCCTACCTGCCTCGGACATAATGGCACTGGAAAGACCAACGAAAATGGTCAGAGACTGCTAAAGATGTGCACCCACCATGACCTGTGCGTTACTAACACCTTCTTCAAGTGCAAACCACAACACATGGTGTCATGGAAACACCCTAGGTCTCATCGATGGCACGAACTCGACTTGGTCATCACCAGGCGCTCTACCAGAACCTGCCAGAGCACGATGTCACAGCCAAGTCGAATGCCATGAAGGGAGTCATCTACAGCACAACCATGTCCACGTTTGGCAAAAAGGAACGGCCCAGCCAGGTCTGGTTTAACGCACACCTTTCAACGATCGAACCAATGATAGAAGACAAACAGAAAGCTTTCATAGCTTAAAAAACAAATGGCCCAATGAACGGATGCTTGCTGCCCTCAGAGGTGCCCTAAGTATCACCCAACGCATCGCTAGAGAGTGCGCGAACAGTACTGTCAGCAACTGTGTGAAGGAATCCAGTGCAGTGCCGAGTCTGAAAACATACAAGGTATGTACAGTGGCATCAAGAAGTCTCTAAGCCCTACAGTGAAAGGGGTTAGCCCCTTGAAATCTCGGATGGGAGAGAAAATCACAGACCGTGAGAAGCAGATGGCCAGATAGGTGGAGCACTACTCAGAGCTGTACTCCCGAGAAACGTCAGTCAGCGATGTGGACCTTAGCCGCATACAGAAACTGCCCACCATGGAGGTGCTCGACAAAGTGCCTACCTTAGAGGAAACCAGCAAAGCAATCGACTTCCTCCCAAACAACAAAGCACCAGGTATCAATAGCATCTCGCCTGAATCTATCAAACGTGGGAAACCAACATTGCTTCAACCGCTGCATGAGTTACTCTGCCTCTGTTAGGAGGAATGAGCAGTCCCCCAAGACATTTGCGACGCCACAAATGGGACCCATTACAAAAACAAGTGCTACCGGAGTGACTGTAACGATTACAGAGGGATCTCGCTCCTGAGCATCGTTAGCAAAGTGTACGTCCGCATCATCCTCAAAAGGCTGCATCTACTGGCGGACCGTGTGTATCCGGAATCCCAGTGCGGCTTCAGAGCAGGCAGGTCGACAACAGGCATGATCTGCTCCCTCCGACAACTCCAAGAGAAGAGCAGAGAGCACGGTCAGCCACTCTAATGATGTTCATCGACCTCATCAAGGCCTTCAATCTTGTCAGCGAGAAGGGCCTATTTGAACTTCTCAGTAGGATCTCTTTCCATGCCGATATTAAGGGAGCAGTCCTGTATAATGGATTGTCCTCCGGCTCCTTCCTTATCATCAGCAGCGCGAAGCAGAGCTGCGTGCTGACCCCGACACTTTTTGGGATCTTCTTCTCCATGCTCCTTCCCTTCTCCTTGGACTTCTGCACTGAAGGCGTATATCTGTACATCAGGTTTGACGGGAGACTGTTCAACCTGGCACGACTGCGCTTGAAGACCAAAGTGAGGTCGGTGCTTATCAGGGAGATGCTATTTGCGGATGACGTGGCTCTTGTGACTAACACCGATGATGCCCTCCAGAGACTGAGAGACCGTTTCGTTGATGTCTGCAAGCAGTTCGGGCTCACCATCAGCATGGAAAAGACAAACGTCAGCATACAATATACCACCATTGCCCCTTCCATGAAAATCGACGGTGTCACCCTGGAAGCAGTCAGCAACTTTACTTACCTTGGGTCGACCAACAGTAACACTCTCTCAATCGATGTGGAGCTCGACAAAAGGCTTGGAAAGGCAAACACCATCATGGCATGACAAAAAAAGAGGGTGTGGGAAAGCAACGCGCTGACAGAACACACCAAGATCCAAGCCTACCAGGTATGCGTTCTCAGCGACCTTCTATATGGAAGTGAGACCTGGAGCACCTACATGAGGCAATAGCGCCGGCTGAACTCCTTCCTTATACGGTGCCTAAAACGCATCCTGAAATCAGCTGGCAAGACCATGTCCCACACAGTGAGATCCTGCAGCGTGCAAGTATCCCCAGCATGTACTACCTGGTGAGTATACGCCGCCTTCGATGGCTGAGACACGTCCGACGCATGAAGGATGTGAGGCTGCCGAAGGACATCCTATATGGACAGCTGGCCACTGGCACCAGCAGAAGAGGACGCCCCTCACTCCGTTTCAAGTATGAGTGCAAGAGGGACATGAAGGCATGCGACATTTCACACGACAGCTAGGAAGTGCAGGCCGAGGACCGAGGCACTTGGAGACTGACGGTCCGGAAGGGCATAGCAGTTGCCGATGTGAGGAGAGGCCAGCAGGGAAACGTGAGAGAAAGAAGAGAGCGGCAGAAGCCTCAGCAACTCAGACTTCCCAGTACGTCTGAACCAACTGCAATAGGACCGCTCCGGTGGCCTAGTGGTTAGAGCGTCCGCCTCGGATGCGGCAGGTCGTGGGTTCGATCCCCGAACGTGTCATACCAGAGACTTACAAAAATGGTACTAACAGCTGCCTCGCTTGGCGTTCAGCATTAAGAGGTTAGTGTTAGGACTGGTCGGCCTGGTGTCAGGATAATGTGACTGGGTGGGACATCATGCTACATGTCTGCGGCATGATGCCCCAGTGCTAGACATCGCTATAAACTGCCACATTGCAGACATCGTAGCGATATGACTGAAGCATTGTCAAAGCTACGTAAAAAATCAACATCACATCACATCACCAACTGCAATAGGGACTGTTACTCGCGCATAGGCCTGCACAGCCACAGCAGACGATGACAACATCCCAGAGACAGACGACACTCCAAGGGCACTATTGGCATGGTCTCTTGATACTGAGCCGCCAAAGATGATTTATTTGAAATAGACAATAGCCCTTGATTATACATATTTATTTATCGAGTTCATATCATTTGATATTAAAAGAGAACTATTTTAATATTATGCTTATCACACAAGACTGTGGCCTTTGTAATACTCCATTATGTTGCTAAGTATTACGTCACAATATAGAGATATTCTTTATTCTTTATAACATGGAAGTATGAGACAGATGAAGACGTTTGCTATGTGATATTGTTATGAATTCCATGACAAATCGCTGCCTGAACTGCTTTGCCGTTTATTGTTATGAATTCCGTGACGAATCGCTGACTGAACTGCGTTACCATTTACTCATTTATCTGTTTGAAATCGATTATTTTCAATCAACAAACATAACATTCAGTACCTAAGTTACAGTATTTTCTTCATTCAAATGGCTACAGTTTAAATATTCACATATGACCTTTCTTACATTGTTGTAAAATAAAGTGACGCATAATTATAGGTCAGCTTACTAATATACAATTACTGATGCAATGAAGTTACGTTCATCCTCATTTTAAATATATGCAAAATATGTGCAAGAAATGGAGTAGAAGCTTGCGCACAATGTATACATATCTATAAATAAATAAACAAATAAATAAATAAATGTAAAAAACATCCTTACTTGTTGGTGACGTATCTGCCTGTGAAGCAGTAGAAATATGAACACCGTGATGCATATGCAGAAATATCCTTTTCTATTATCCATTCTTCTGCTCCATAAGTGAAATATTCTTGTACATCCCATAGTTGGCCTTTTTTTCCTGATATCTGGAAGAGAAATAAAACTGACGATTAATATTCGTTCGTAAATAGTTTGTTTTGTTGAATATAGCAGAGTGACTCAACAAGGCAGAGTGGGATTGGACGGACCACTCTTTTAAAAAAAAGTGGAAATGGTTGTGAAATTAGCTGAAAGTTTTGGACTCCACCATTTCCCAGAGAGGCTTTGACTCCCTATTACAGACATATGCTTTGACTATAAATACCCTTTGTTAGTAAGGCTGGAATTAAGCCCACAAGAAAGAATGTTTACGATTATTCAGCGGGAAGGATTTCTCTATTTATATTATGAGAAGATCTTTCTCATAACCTTCTTCTCATTTCTTGCTTTGAGAAGGAAATACGATCCGCCAATGGCGCAATAATACGAATATATAAACATTCTTTCAACCGCAGGCCTATAGATCAATGATTAATTTCTACTGATTCATTATCATACATGAAATATGAAAATAACGATAAAAAGTAATAATAGTCCCTGTTTTCGAAATAGTATTAAAATGGTACACAATTTCATCGGAATCCTTTCTTTTTTCCATTCCCCTCTGGTGCGTAAATGACAATGAGAGAGAAATACATATTGCGCATGGGCAAGCCTCGTTTCCTTTTAATGAAACATTTATACATCTCGTGGTATATTATTAATACAGCGTACATACTATAAAATTATTATAGCCAAAGAATATGAAATTCAATAGTTGCGATTAATGCAACAATCATTTTGACGAAATGCATTTTACTAAATTTAAAATACAATACTAATTTGGAATAGGCTACTAAAACATTATTCTTTATTACTTAAAGAATATTTCATTTCCAAACTAAATTTTACTAAACATGAAGTTGGTAGCGAATTCGTTTTCTCCAGTAATAAATGCTATAAATCAGAATGAATATAAATTCTTTTAAACAATTAAACATTACTTTACATTATAGTATAAAATAGAAAGAACTCACATAAATGTTGCAAAAATATCGAGTCAAGACTGAACTTTACCATGAAAATCTCAAACATTAAAAAGTCTCTATACTTTTAAGAAGTCTACGAACACAGACGATTCTTACTTTTAAGGAAAGACAGTGTCTTATGATTCTCGATGAATGTATTGATTTTGCGCAAGCTTGCTCTCAGTTTATACGCAGTTTTGGACGTATTGTCAAGGTCAAATATGTACATTAGTCTAGGTACTTTCGTTTCGTGTCATTCATTTCGAATCAGAACGAGGCTCCCATCTTACAGAAACTGTCTGCGTCTGTGTACGTCATGAGACAGACAATTCTGCTGCATAGACTTATTCGTTTTTAAGAAACGTGTGAATCTTCTAGCTTACTCATCCAAAGGGAATTCGTCTGTTCGGAATAACTTACAGCCGAGACTAAAATTTGCTGACTTTTGGATGCAAGAGAATTGTATTTCATAGTATAAAAAGTTTTGCACTTGCTCGTAAAAGCGTAATCTTTATTAAAATTGTATACAGTTGTAGTACAAATATAAATAAAATCAATCTTAATATATTTTATTTGAAAATTACTTTCAACATAATTTGATGAAAAATTACTTTTAATACAATTTAGAGAAATTTCAATCTTAATACTTTTACTCACAAGTTATGTCCTAATACTTATAAAGAAAGTTGTTTATTATTATTATTATTATTATTATTATTATTATTAGTATTCCTCTGTTTTTACAATCTGCCGACTGGTATAGAAGATATTTTTTTAACTTAAAGATGCAAAACAATCCGCAAGTAATCCTGCATTGTTTCGTTTTGTAAATTTCATGTTTATGGATCATCAGGTGTGTATAATTCATATTATATACCTGCATCCCATCTTATTAGTTTAATAAGATAATTACAAATGATGATTACCTCATCTGGAGTAAAGGAATGCTTTTGCTTGAGTGATTTGAGAAATGCTGTCATCTATAACTATCGAAAAACCATATGCATGTTATTCAAAATAGTCCCATTTAGTTCTGGCAATTGTTTCTAATCGTCACAATTATGGCGGATATAAATAAGAACTCTTGCTTCTTCGAGTCATCTCCGGATCCTCTATTTACTGGCGTTTGCTTCTCCGCATAATACAGCACCAATTCCAACTGGAATAATGGCTTTAATTGCATTGTCCAACATTTGCCTCACAAAACATTTCGGATTCTTCTGCCTTACTCACTCTGTTTGCTATTTTATATAATCGGATCAGTTCCAAGTTGATTAATGACTTTTATTTCAAACGATTGATTTGTCAAACATTCGCTTCGCAAGCATCATCAAATTTTCTAGCATCCTAACTCTGTGGGTTATCTTATATAATCGGATCGGTTTCAACAGGATCAAAGAATGCAATTTAGTGATAGCAGCCTGTGCTAAAATCAGGAATTACATACGTGTCGTTTGAACATCACTCAAGACCCAACGAACTTGGATTTGAAACTGATTCAGGAAGACTCGCGATTATACACTCTTTCTTGAAATAAATGCTTCAGATACTCCGAGCTTTATTTCCAGGTTTAAAATCTCGTTTGCCCCTGCACACCTTATATCCTTAAGTACATAATCTCATGTATTATACCGAACACCTTCCGTGGCCAAATGGTCACTTCTCACGTCTAAGCTACAGTCGCTAGATTCTCATTAAAAAAGCCCACTCTTTGTTCCATTACTCTTAAATATTGCGTCATCATTAGTAGCCTTTCTTACAAGTTCAACTGTATGTCTAACTCCAAAGATAACTTTTCTAACATTTCTGCAAAATCCATAAATATGTGACAGTGGAATTGCGCATGAAAATCTTTTACGAACATCTTTCAGCATTGATCGTCGTGATAAAAGTCCTAAGTTGTAATCTTGATTAACACCATGAGACACCGGCCACACAAGAGCATCAGCGTTGTCATCATGGTTTCTTGGTCGTCGTATATTATGCAGTCTGTGGTCAGTACCGTCTTTGGCGAACATCATTGACGGACCAGCTGATCTTGTATAATCATCAGAATATCTTGCTAGACCTATTATCGTTGTGGCAACGTCGACGTCCTTCTGAATCGATAAAATATTTCTTTCGTCGATGATATACGTGGTACTGTCAAACAATGCCATGATACTGTTGTTGACAAAACCAAGTCTAACATCAGCTGCGTATTCAGTATCATCTGCTATAATAATACTGCCAGTAAACAATCTTCGACAAATATCAAATATTTCATTAGTGATTTCAGGCGAATTATTTCCTGCACGATTTCCGCCGATCAGAACTTCTAATCTATCTACATCAGAAAGAACACTGTCAGGACAAGCAATAACACCGCTTCCTTGAGTAGAAAAACCACCTCCAGTAGCGCATGGGCTATATAAGTTACGAAATTCTTCTTCTTCTTGTCTCTTATTTTAGCTCTATATTACGTTTAAAATCCCTAAAATACGGGTCATCATCTTCTGCAGGTCTATTACTATATATGGAATATACAACCTTAATCCAATCATCACCATTATTCCAATGAAGAAGATATTCAGATTTTACATATTTTTCTAGTTGACGATTTCCACGTGCAGCAATATCTACTACTTTTTCACGTAGCAAATTTGTGATAAGGCTAATACCTTTAGACGTAAATTTATTCCTAGCATCAATTAGTTCTGGTAATTGTTGTTGAGGAGGTTGTAGTTTTTGTGGCCGAGGAATTAGTGAAGGAGATTGTCGTTGTTTTTGTCGTTCTATTTGTTGCTGCGGTAGAGGAAGTTGATGGGAAGGTTCTTGCTGGAGAGACTGTGGTTGTTGTTCTTGAAGTTGTGACTCCAAATAAAATTGATTTATGTCGTTAATGTATTTATTATATACTTTATCATTACTTCTAGTCTAGGGTCTTTTATAATTCACACGATATAACCATTTAAAATAACTATCAGTATTTATGTTAGCATACTTAGGTTATAAAAGTTCAGACCTTCGAGAATAACTATCAAATGCAACACGAGAAAAATCTTCCTCTTCAATTTTTTAAGTTCTTCAGTAACACCTTTTTTAAATTTTTTTCATTAATTCAAAATTTTCTTTCCTTACTTCAGGTTTAGGTGCAAGATCTTTTCTTACATCGGCTATTTCAGTACGAACTTCAAGTATTTCTTCCTCCATGGGGGGAGGTTGAGGAGTAGCTATTCCAGCTGGAAGAGCTTTCAAAATATATCTTATTTGTTTAGTTCTTTTTGCTATCTTTGCAGTTTGCTCACCAGTTTTTTTTTCTTCAGAAATCTTTGTAATAGGCTTAAATAATTGTTCTGTATCCTCTGCAAATTCAACTTGTGATTCTTGACGTTCTTCAAGTTTTTGTCTAAGAGAATCACGAACAGGTACAAACCTTTTGATTGCTTCTAATCTTTCTCGAGCTAATCCAGCTGTGTAAGTTTCAGCACCAGGTGCCATTATTGATATTATAATGATCTAATTATAGCAGCAGAGGATGCACGACCTCAGTGAGACGTCATATGGGTAAACGACAACATATATACTTTTAAAAAAACGCTAAAGACAAAAATAAAGTAAAAAAAAATAACCCCCAAGAGAGACTCTTGGAAAGAAACTCTTGGAGAGAAACTCTCGGTAAAGTTAGAGAATTTGGTTTAGCGTCGGTGACCCCCTTTTTTATTTTTTTCGTATGCGGTTTTTAGTTTTCAAAGTTGCGTATCAGCAAAAGGTCTGTTCGCCCTCTCTGCTGCTCCTTCTCATCGGGCAGTTTTCAAGCAATCGCTAAGTATTTATTTCAAAATGGAAGAGCAAATGCTGATGTGCAATTTTTATCATCAGACGAATCTTTGAAAATGAAATGAGACCCATGGACTAATTGATGCTGAAGGGCAGGAAAGTAGCATTTACACAGTATATGATGCTATATCAGTGAACAACATACTACAGTCGTAAGAAGACTGAGCAGGAAAAATTCAACTAGCGAGACTGAATGAACTGAGATATGGACATTTAAGACACACCAAATTATTATGCCGCTATCTTGTATAGTGTCAGTGAAGACATTAATGCCAAGCGACCTGTATTTGCTCCATTTACTTTGATGCCTCAGTCTGATTAAAATCAGATCTCCACTTTTATACACGAAGCTCTGACGGCGATCGCTGAGGGGTCATGTTCTGGTAACCTATGTCATTACCATAATTGCTAATTTTATCAACCAATCCGATGAACTCTTATATTTTCGTGTTTGGAGACTGAGCAGCGTGGATGAAGAGCATGAGTGTCTACCGAACAATTTGATTCACTTTCAGATTTTTGAAAGCTGCATTTCCATTGGCTAATTCAAAGGTCACCAAAACATGACCCTTAAGTGGGCGTCGTCAGATCTTCATGTAGGACAGCGGAGATCTGATTTTAATCAGATTGTTGATGTCTCAAACTATAATAAAAAGATCAGGGGGAACCACTCCAACGTTGTGATGGAACCCAATTTGTGGCATACATTGAATTAATAACGATTAATGGTCATGGTTTAGTCAAATATAAAAACTTTCAGTAGTTAATGAGTGCTCTACAGGTATAAACTTTGAGTGACACTTGTAAAGTGAAGTTGTTTGTGTATCT
Source organism: Sinohyriopsis cumingii (assembly GCA_028554795.2). NCBI lineage: Eukaryota > Metazoa > Mollusca > Bivalvia > Unionida > Unionidae > Sinohyriopsis > Sinohyriopsis cumingii. Next base: position 13,745,335 of record CM068840.1, read on the forward strand.
GCAACATGCACAATGGTGAGATTGCTGGCATACGGCTCCTGTACTTTAATTTACTGTGGCTGAACTTTCTTTGGACTTGTGGAAACTGTACATGAACTAAGCACACAACTAACCAAAATGCCCTCTCCCATGCGCTCGAAAACTCCGTCTGAATTAGTCTAAAGCACACTATCATTAGCAGTTATTACAACAGAGAAAATAAGTTTTGCCAGACTCGACAATACCAGTTTCTGAAAGTGCAATAAGTGAATTACCAAATATATAAATGGAAAACAAAGTTAATGGCTCCGTGTTTTAAGATTGACCCTGAAGTCCAGGAAGTGAAAATGACCAAGAAAAGCTAAATGTCTTTTGATAGATGCACCTCTGAAGTAAGGTCAAGCTGTATACTCTATGATTCATATTGCAGCCATCAAACATGCCTTAAAAGGGAATTAAAAGTTCTTTTAACAATACTTAAGATACAGAAGGTCTTTCTGAAATAGCCAGTATAATCAATGAGAAAAATCGGGGAAATTCGTATTCTTTAGAAATCTAACCCTATCAAAATACAAACTGTATAGCGCCTAATGAAAATAAATATGAAAATTTTGTGCAATTATTTTTCTTATTTTCGTATCATTTTGTATGATGTTCTTAACAAAACGGTACATTAACGTTGATGGTATGCATTCAAATAAGCTAATTATGAGAGTTTTTGTTCTTGCTGTGATAATGTCGGATGATTGGTAAATAGACTGTGACTATGTCGAATGATTGGCAAATAGACAGTGACAATGTCGAACGATTGGCAAATAGACAGTGACAATGTCTAATAAATGGCAAATAGAATGTGACAATGTCGAATGATTGTCAAATAGACTGTGACATTGTTGGATGATTGGCAAATAGACGAACAATGTCGAAGGATTGGCAAATAGGCTGTGACAATGTCTAATGGATTAACTTTCACCCCCCAATATAATCATATGTACATAACTCAAAAGATTTGGTTTATAAACCGAGCGCACAGACAAATACGAAATATCTTGACTTTTGCATAGGCATAAAAAAAATCTTCATTCAACACTCGTCGTCTCAGTGTCATCAGTACTCGTCAAATCTCCTTCTATTAGTGTGCGGAACGGATGACCGAACCTTTCAGATTGTTAATATAGATGTTTCTCATGGTGGGGGAAAAAGGTTCCAAAGAGAAATATACTATGTTTCCAAGGACACGCAGATAGCGGGAAAACTTGTGGATACAGACCCTTACTCCAATGAAAGAACTGGCATGGTTTGTGACTGAAGAGTCTGAGGGCTTCCTTTTCGACGACATACCAACAACAAAAAAACTGACATCAATGTGAATGGTCATGGCGTATTAGTCATTTACTAACTAATATTTACTAACAAATATACAACATATGGTTTCCCTCATTCGACTGGATTGTTTCAGCATTCAAGCCCGCTTACCCATACATCTTAGATGTAAAACTCTGTGATAAATGGAAAGATATTATGACCGGTGACTCTCTAAAGGTCAGTATCAAATATCAGCCCTCTCTATTTATTAGTAGGACTTAGATGCTCGTGACTTTAAATGAGTATTTTTGCAAACCTACCGAGGAGAGAGAGAGAGAGAGAGAGAGAGAGAGAGAGAGAACCTTTATTGGCTAGATGATGTGCCCACTATGACCGGAAGTAGTCCAAGTGCCTTTCGAGGTTAGGACAAAGGAAAGGAGATGCTCCAGCTAATCTAATTTCTTTTCCAGATCGAATTAAATAACATTAAAGATTTTGCTAAAGAACATGGTATCCCTCATTCGACTGGATTGTTTCAAACCCGCTTTCCTATAGGTTGTACATTTGTCATTCCAAAGGCCAAAATGGCGTCGCTTTAGTATCCTTTTCATCAGAGAAAGAATTATATAGATGTACTGGTGTCCCAGGTTGAAGCAGGAAACAAATTTGTGCGTAAAGCTGCTTTCATTTATGACACGCAGCCGAGAGAGGATGATGTGGACACATTCAACACAGACCTATAAATTGGTGGAAATTCTAAAGAAAAAAAAAAAAAGAAACCTTCAACGTAGAAGGCAGCTTATATGCATGGTCGCCAAACTAAGAGTTCATCAACGCTATGAGTTACGATTCAAGTCTCACAATTACAGACGATAAAGATTTATATTTGAATGAATTTGTCCTCAATAATATGCAATTTCCATGAATGAATATTGTGTTTCCAATATTAATTTTATGTCCACTTTATATGAGATCTTTATTACTCATTATTGATCTATTAGTATTAGTAATTTGAGTTATTTATATGGACTATGTACTAACCATATACATATTCGTTGATTACATGATAGATTCAGCTTGAAGTTGGTGACACAAGAGGAACTGCTAACAGTACAGCCGGTGAGCATGTAGAGTGTGTTCCCATAGGCAATACTCGATAATGACGTCACGTCTTACGGCCTTTATTATGCGTACCCCTTCTAGGCGCCATTTTCTTGGCATACGTACTGAATCTGTGGGCGCCGTTTTGAGAGGGGGTATTCATAATAAAGGCTACTTGGAAATATTTCTTTTCTCCAGTACTGTCATTTCATGAGGCTCTTTCGCCAGCCTCATGTGTATCTCTAAGAGAAGTACAAAATATGTGATGTGATGTGATGTGATTTTTGATTTTTAACGTAGCTTTAACAATTTTTCAGTCATATCGCTACGATGTCTGCAATGTGGCAGTTTATAGTGATGTCTAGCGCTGGGGCATCATGCCGCAGACATGTAGCATGATGTCCCACCCAGTCACATTATCCTGACACCAGGCCGGCCAGTCCTAACACTAACCTCATAATGCTGAACGCCAAGCGAGGCAGCTGTTAGTACCATTTTTTAAGCCTCTGGTATGACTCGGCCGGGGATCGAACCCACGACCTCCCGCATCCGAGGCGGACGCTCTAACCACTAGGCCACCGGAGCGGTTAGTACAAAATAAGTGATGCTTATACCAACTATGAAAGATGCAGACTGATGCTATTTATAACGTATCTAGCTTTGTAAAGTATTTTATCACGACATCAACTAGATTAATAATAAATAAAACAAAGGTGTTTCAAAATCAATAATTTCTATTGACATCCAAATTTTAATAGCTGAAAGAAAAATAATGCAGTCAAATCCAGTCCAATTTCAATCAAAGAAAATTAAACACTAACTGGTTCAAAGTCGAACACCTTATTCTCTTCAGTCCACAAGTTTCGACAAATCGTCATTTTCTCTCATTCTGCAGTTTTGTGTTGCTCTTTAAGAAATAGTTACAATCAAATAGCCACTTCTTCAAAAGAATCTAACTTTCAACTTCTTTTGATTTATCAAGTCTGTAGTTTGCTTTGTGAGATCTTCCCTTATGTCTATCTGCGATCCTTCAAAATTTTCCTCTTCCTCAAATGAGTATTCCTTTATGACCATCCGTGATCACTTCAATTGTTTCCTTTCCTTCAAATCATCTGGCCTCTTCATTTTCGAGACGAATGTATACATGACGAGTCTATTGACATTCTTGTCAAATCTGCCAGTTCGATGGACTATATTGATGTAATATCTTTTGAAGTCCATCCCACGTGCACTATTCAGTAGATTATCCACTCTTTGACCACACTGGCCAGTAGCCTACCTTTTGCCTCGGTCATCCACATCATGAAGTTTTACTGAATCATTTTAGGTGCATTGTTTTAACTCATTCAAATTGTCTTTCATCTTCGTGACAAGAGCTTTCTTTTGGCGAGACAAATTCGGATATACTTTTGTCTCGTTGCACTGCGTCTTTAGATCGCAAACTAGGGGCAGAATGTTTTACATTGATTGTTTCGACCTTTGTTTCAGTACCTTCGTTTCGCATATTATTTGTGTCCAGTTTCACATTTAATCACTCGTTTATATTTTTATAGCATATTCCAAACGTTTAAGAGCAAAGAAATTGTCAAATGCGAATTGTTTCTCAAGCTCTAATTGATAAATAGAGTTTTATAAGAATCAAACATTTTCTGATGTTACTTTGTTGTATTCATTTGCTTGGCTTCCACACTGTTTCCTACTTTCAAAATAAGGATGATGCATTGTGCAAGAAATTTCTCACATTTGTTAATCCCGTCAAAATTAAAACAAAAATAACACAGGGTATTCGATCCGATCAGTTTGAGTATCTTCCACACAAAAAAGAAGGAATAAGTACTTTAATTTGCTTTTAACGGCAATTTTAACAAATTATTGATATATCATGCAAATGAAATGGGGACTAAGCAATACAGTAGACATACTGTCGTGGAGTAAAGTGCTGAAACTAAACTTATTATGTTAAGTAGCAATTGATGATAAATAATGGTTTTATGATTAAATTACAGAAAATGTGGTACGTACCTGTCTCGCAGCAGATGAACTGGGTTGACAGAACTCAAAATGGTATAGCACGTTCGTTTTATCCTCTTTTTTTTAAAAAAAAGAATAGCTTAACTGACTCAACAGATGCTGATTGCGCTTGAATCACGTCACATTAAAAGCTTTCTCTGTTTACCAAGACAAGCATTTTCATTTTTATATTGGTACCAACGTGATTCAAATGAAGCAGTTGGTGTGACATCTTGAAATATATACTAATACATTGATTTCAATTTAGTCACGTGGTGTTGATTGTTGTTCGGAATCAGCTTTGATCTTTTTTCATTCGAAGTAGATTTATGATCTCGGATTTTTTCCACAAAGTAACAGCTGGGCACATAGATTGTGGTTAAATTTATCGTAAATGAATAGCAGCTGAGAACTTCATAACTAACCCAAGCTCATGGATTGGCTTGTATGGCATAAAAGAATTATAGCTTTGAAATATATATATATATATATATATATATATATATATATATATATATATATATATATATATATATATATATATATATATGATGTGATTTGGATTTTTAACGTAGCTTTAACAATTTTTCAGTCATATCGCTACGATGTTTGCAATGTGGCAGCTTATAGTGATGTCTAGCACTGGGGCATCATGCCGCAGGCATGTAGCATGATGCCCCACCCAGTCATATTTTCCTGACACCGGGCCAACCAGTCCTAACACTAACCTCTTAATGCTGAGCGCCAAGCGAGGGAGCTGTTAGTATCGTTTTTGTAAGTCTTTGATATGACTCGGCCGGGGATCGAACCCACGACCTCCCTAAGCACTAATCATTTAAAACAAACATTTGGATACGAAACAAACCTATTTACAATTTATTTAGTTATTGGTTCTAGTATACTGCTTTTTAAAATTCAAGGATTAAAGCGTCATTGGCTACCAACCAGTGAGAACACGAGGTCACCTTCTAGAAGCAGACCTCTCCAACTACTCATTGGTATGACCCCTGTTATGTAAATCTGCATTGTGTACTTAACGTTTGCCCATAATTGTATATATTGGTTATGTGTAGCATCTTTACATAGTTAACTTTTGTCTTTGATTGGAATTCAAGATCAGTCTTGTTTACAGTTAGGTTAGGTTTTTCTGTTGGAAAGTTACATTATAGGTAAAGAGAAAATCTGTATAAACAGGCACTTGATAAAAAATATTTCATTCCTACTTTAAGATTAATATACACGAATCCTTTCCAATTGTATTTGTGATTCGAGAATAATTATATATCGAAATTATTCATTGGAATTTATAAGTGCTCATTTACTTTGTATTACACGTTAGTTTGGACTTCTTGTGAATACATTCAAAGATATTCTGCATTGCGTCATTGTGGTACATCAGGACATTCAAGACTACTGGAAGTAATTGGGAGCATTCAATTCTTTTAGACTTGTGATAAAACGTTTAGGATTATTTAGGTTTATTCCACAATACTGTTAGTTTATTTTACAAGTTCGCTTTGTAAATTAAAGAAATACATTTTTTGTTGTTTTACTTAAATTGTTAGTTTAGTTTTCTTTTCATACTTATGTAATACATAGCGTCGTAACACCCCCTATTTAATAAGTATTCTTACACGGGCGATTGGAAGGAAGAGTGTCAAGTTTATCCTTAGTGTTTAGGTCAAGCCTGATTATCGATCAGACGAGCAGATGTGGCACTGTTGGGTGATTACCTCAGTGAGCTCATCCTTAAGACCATATCTAGGACTGAAGTGTGACTGAGAAAGTTTACCAACAAAGACTCGGGTGATACCAATTGCTTCGTGAAAAAGGACATATATCTAAGAGGACCGTCATCAACGCAGAAAATCACTACACGCGATGATTTGAATGGGTCATTCTTTCCGCCCTTGCCCCTGTCGAAAAAAATACCATTCATGTCAGCAATCACGGTAAGTATCTGGGAACACTACGATTTGAAGCTTAAAGTTTCGATGAAGGTCTCTGACACTACCTCAATCTCACCATTGCCGTCAGCGTCTTTGGATAAAGCTTTGAATAAAACTGTCAGCTATCGGACGATGCCAATCAGCGCTACGTATGGATAAAAGAACTTACCCGGTTAGTGTGTGGCAATTACATGCATAAAGATAGAAAGTATGTCTGCTTCCGATGCCTCTATGTTTGACCTTCTGTTTGTCCGATCTGACATTCTCGACAGCCACACCAAATACTGGATAGACGCAAGGCCACATGAGATCTCCTTGCCAGAACACGGAGAGAATAAGCTTTACCTTAAACACCACTTACATCAGATGACAGTATATTATGTTATCTATACTGATCTCGAGGCACTTAGTAATCGTCAGAAACCATTTAACATCACACGTCGATATACCGCATAGAATGTTGCCATTCTGACTGCCAAGGGTGTCAATCGGGAAACATATATGAACGTGTGGGATCATATTGATAAGAATCATCTATCCCCACCCATTGAAACGTTTCGCAGCACCATCAGTTGTACGTGTATATCTTTGGATGACTATCAGCATTCCCAGAAAGTATGGGGTATCTTTGGCTGTAAGACGACGGGATACTATCATAACCTTTACATCAAGACAGACGATCTTGCCGATATCTTTAAGGCATCTCGAGTCACCTCTATGAAGACACTTGTCATCAACCTCCCCACTACTTAAGTACATCAAAGATCAGCTGGGGAGCTCTGCTCAAAACCACAGGCGCAGACCTGGAGCTACTGATATATGTCGACATAAGCCTCTTTGTTGTAGGTCAGCGTTAGCAATCTCAATAGACTTCTTGCAGGATAAGGGATCGGCCGCCTTGCAGCTGCTGCCGACGTCGACCACTTGCATACTTGTATACGCACCTGACAACTTTGTCGTTCACCAGAAGCAAGTCGTGGTGGAGCTTTTCTTTGGGAGTCGTGACCTTAAGGCACGAGATGACGATTCTACGCAGTGCTGGTCAATAGATCAGCGACACAGCCCGTTTACGCAACCACTTACTAGAAGTGAATATCGGGACAATGGCGCCTATCCTTTATAGAGCCTCCGTCGCTCCAACCTACTGTTCTCATGTTCAGATAGCTGCATGCCCAACAGACGTAAGCGGGGCCTTCATTCCATCAGTAATGAATGTACACCTGAGCCGCTTTCCGCATGCATATCCCAGGATGGCTTATCGTTGTGGATCATGTCAAAGTTGACCTTGTTATGGTTGATCATGTTGTTTCTGGGGTAGTAGCACGCTGAGTCCATGCGGCAGATAGGCTCCTTGCCTGGCTTGCGATTGTTGGCGGCACCTAGCCGAATATCTAGAACGGTCCAGGACTCGCAATAATTGTTGTTTTTCGCTGTGATACTTGATCCATGGCAGCCTGGTAGTTTTTCCAAGATGGCAGTAACGTCGCTGGTATTGTTTATGCTGGATACCCCAAGAGTTTGGACATTTTCACACCGCACGCTCTACAGACACCAAGAGTGCTCGAGTACCATACTCCAGCACTAACATAAAGCGGTCATCAATGCTTCCGGTCTTTCCGCGACAGTGTAGGTGCAGTCCTCCACCAGTTATACTGGTCGCAATGTAAATCCTAGAATGTGCTGAAATAAATGGAGTTAATCTGACATCAACAAGAACAAAAACAACCAGATATATAAACTCGCGTTGACCCGGAGAGCTCTCCTCCATGCTAAGCCGCTACTGCAAAGCGAAGAGTGGTGTTGGATTTAATGTTTCTGTCTCAGCTCTGAAGGCCAGGAAAAAGAGGGTGGCTTTCTTTCAGTGCTGGCTCTCCTTCCCTCCCTTGCCAGTGCTGCCAAGGGAGAGCGATCCAAGCCTATGCGAACGATGACAAGGTAGCGGTCCTCTGAGCAGTCGATACTGATGCGTAAAAGGCTATGTGAGCTGCAGTCCATTGCTGGTCAAAAAAGTAAAGATACCTCGTCTAATGGCGGAGGTGATGAGGGACCTCTATAGATTTGACCTTCTGCTGCTCGCCAGGCCCACGAAACACTCAAACATTTACGTACTAGATGAGCTGGAGAGCCTGTCGAAGTGTAGAGGGCATAAGGCCGGCATCGCTAACTTCGAAACGTATCAGATCCGCGGTAGTCATTCGGTGGCGTTACGGGCAAAGCCTAATCGCTTACTCTGCTTCGACTAATATCGTCTCGCGTCGCCGCCAGATCCCGTTGCGTTCCTGCGTCAGGCTAGTATTAGCGACCCACTGACCCTTCTACTCACCTACTAGATCCTTTATGTTAAAAATGGCGACAGTCCAATCAAAGGTCACACATCCATCGAAGTGCTAAAGTCACTTAATCGCGCTGCTAGGTACGGTGCTGTCGCTGAGCCGCTGGTTGGTTTAGACACAAGGCAGATATAGAAATATGTACAATGCCAACAGACCTCTTCCGGTGGTAGTAGAAAGACAAAGCTATACTCGTGGCTCGCGCGATCTTATTTAGTAAGCAACGAAGACCTATCTAGCGGTGGCCTACATAAACTGCGTCAGAGAATCCGATTCTAATGGCCTGGTTTTATTCGCTGAAAACGTTTAAACCTAAAGATATCTGGCTTAGACCTTTCATCGTTGTTGACCCGCACGGCCTGTCTAGGGGTGCCAGGCGACCTCGCCATCGTCTTGGCCGATTGTATCTTGGGCATAGTCCGCGAGGCGTTCCGTTTCGTAATTAGGTTGTCCCCATTTGACCAGAAAATGCTGTCACAAAGCGGTGTTTAGAACCCTATGATAAAGACGAAAAACAGTACACCGATGAAGTCACAGAGGTAAAAAAATATATATATTAGTGAGTATAAGGCGGCTGCGAAAATGTATACTGATGACACAGGTGTGGATCGAATACTAGACCCTCGCGATATGATCGCGTTATGTTGTAAATTAGTTTCAGCAAATTACATTAAGAAGCATGTCGCCTTCCGTGTGGCAAATGCGCGTGTTAACCTAGCGGGACACTTGAAATGAAACTGCATCTATAGCAGCCCTTTCAGCCTCTCAAAACGCTGCGATAAAATATTATGTTAACAATTCCACCAACAATTAGGCAACACTCATTCTTGGCCTTCTGAAAACGAATGCGAATAAAATCTAGCGGTTAGAGACGGAGCAAGCAAAGACTATGCTGATACAAAAGACTGCGAACTGCAGGACTGTAGGTCGAAATTTTAACATTACATTTTTCTTTGTCCCTATAAACTGTCGACCCTTTTTTTTTCATTCACCGTTTCAACATTGCATCTTCTATTGTCCCTATAATCTGTCTACCCATTTCCCCCTCACATTTTAACAATAATTTTTTTCCTTTATCCTTATGTACACTTTTGTCCCTATTATATCTGTAAACATATTGATTAATCTAACATGGTATTTTCATTTGTCCGTTTTATCCCCATCTCCCGTCCGCATACAAGTCCATGGACCAATTTAACATAGGATTTCCATTGTCATTCGCGTGTTAATCTATGGGCTAATGTTCTGATCCGTATGCCCCCAAGTGACCCATACAACTAGTGTTATTACTCAAGCCAGCCAGACTGAGACTGAATGTTTTTTTTTTGTTTCGTTTTGTAAACTAATTACTGCAGTATACTTCACAACTATTTAGTGACTACATTTAATACATTTCCACCCTTTTACTCCAGATTGCCATTGTTATGTCATATTTCACTTATGCCCCAGACTGTTATTACCGCGTTCAATTTGCGTTTGTGTGTAAAGTGACATTCCATTGTTAAATTCTACTTTGGATTAAGAAACGTTTGCACTGTTTAACACGGAAGTCCCTATTGGATGTAGAATGGCTTCCTACACTGCCCTGGTGGGACTGGGGATGCGGTTAGTACGCTCCTCTCTGGCCATGTCCACTCCTGTAATGCTTTGTTTTCCATAGTAACGGGCATGTGGAAGGATAAGATGCTCGTTTTAAAGTATATACTTCACATCAATAACTGTAAATTGTAACTAGTAGTTACTGGCATGTCTTAACATGCGTTTTTTTTTTTAAATGCGCTATTTTTATTAATGATATACCATAAATGATGAAGCACATTTGGTCGTAGTTAGCCGGACAGGAAAGGGCCAGGCCGGGGAATTTAAAGATGTAGGGACAAGGTCTTTCGTCGACCAGGATATAGTAAACATTTTAACTGAATATATATCGTCTCTCGTCATTTCGCACTGTTCGTTTCTCTCTCTCTCTCTCTCTCTCTCTCTCTCTCTCTCTCGATTGATCGATCGATCGATCTTGACAGAGTAACAAAGCGCGACCACGACCATGTCGGCGACACAGCTGACTATCCTGCGACCAACTCTGCGACCTAGTCATCAACCAGGTCGGCGACTCTGAGACCAAGTTTATGACCCAGTCGGAGACTCTGCGACCTATTCAGCGACTCTGCGACCAATTAAGCGACACAGTTGACGACTCTGTGATCCAGTCGGCTACCCAGTTGACGATTCTGCTCCCAAGTCTACGACTCAGTCGGCGATACTACGACCAAGTCTGCGACACGGCCGGCGATCCAGACGACGATCCAGTGGACGACCCAGGGACCGAGTCGACCACCCAGTCGGCGACAACAGGACACCCAATCGACGACAAAGTGACTCGGTCGGCGATATAGTCGGCGACCACAGGACACTCAGTTGACGACTCGGCGACCCAGCAATTCAGTCGGCGATAATAAGCCAGGAATAAGACAGTATCACGCTGGGGTAGAAATCTGTCGCACTCTGGAGCACCAGTCTCCGTATAAATTCAACAGGGTACCACTCCAAATACAAAGACATATCCTAAATAATCTTAGATAGCGAGACTTGGAGTAGAGCAGCCGAAGAAGATACCGCTACAACACGCTCATCCCCTCCCACCAGAGCACCGTGGAACGCCTCTCTTGCCCCTAATCCCCTTCCGCCTTAATCCGGCCTTTAGCCAAATGCAAGTGTTTTCGCTCCGACGGATTTTGTGTGTGTGTACAGAATATGCTTTAGCACACTAAATCTAAATAAATACTGTATGTCTAAATTTAAAAAAAAGAACAAAACAGGAATTTTAAATGCAGTTATAAGCTCCCAAGCTGGCTCTCGATGAAGGCTAACCGAGGTGTTGGCAAAACAACCTTTATGCATCTATTAAGAACATACATTTGAATTTATCAGTGTGTCATTTTGCAATTTAAGTTTCATACATAGTAGGCGAATGACAAAAATATCTTTATACTTTTAAGTTAAAATTTACAAAAGGCCTCAGAAATCACTTGCTATTTTTACTCTCGTCGGTATACCGGGCTAATCTAGTTTACTCAGTACAATCGCGGTATCACGTCGAATCTGTTCTATGCGGTTCACGTCAGGAATAGTTGATTCTTCATCAAGAATGCTGGCTGTTTCGGACTATGGCTGATTGGAACCCAAATTACGGGCTGATTGCCGGTGTAGTGTTAAATTTTGACCCTCGTTGAATTCTGACCCTCCGGGTCTGCTTTTAACGTTGAAAGTTGACCCAGGGTCAGTTCTTAACGTTGAATTTTGATTTTTACAGTCGTTGAAAACTGATCGCATCGTTGAATTTTGATCAGATTTCCGGGTCATTTTTTAACTGATATTGTTTTAAGTTATGCATACATGAGTCTATGAATCGTCAATAAGGAAATGCTTAGTATGCATAAAATCAACAAAAGCAATGTAATGCAGTACATGTAGTAATGAAATTATGAATATAGTTATCTTCCATATTTGAAATGGATATAATGTAGTTTTATTTGTACTTCGCCTGCTGCGTTCCATCAAACAATCAATGATCCTCTTCGAGCCTTAACCAAACAAAATCAACCATGGGAATGGAGTGAAAAACGATAAAGCGTTTGAAAAACTCAAACAGAATTTAATAAAATAACGCAATAATAGCGTAATTCGATCCTAATAAGAAAACGCAATTACTTGTACATGCAATTCCTGTCGGTCTAGGCACATTATTAACTAATAATGGAAAGATTATTGCCTACGTCTGTAGAGTACTTTCAGATGTAGACCAACATTTAAAGAAAGACATCAGAGTAGTATAGTGGGACGATAGGGCGATAATGGGAATTAGCATTACAAACCACCCTGGGACGATATGGCGACAAGAGTTATAGCGACAATGGGAATTACCATTACAAGGTCCCGTGCGACGATATAGCGACAAGTACTTTGAAGTACAACCTGGGCCTGTATAGCATCAAGGGAAAATTAACATAGGAATATATCACTGGCCTGCCTAGCGTCAAGGGGAAATAAACATGGAAATATATCGTGGATTATAAACACTGATACTACATTTAAAAAATAATTTTTTTTTTGGAGGGTTAGGCATCAGAGTCATTTGGTTCTTCTGCTTTTTCTTCTTCTACTTTCTCCATTTCTTTATCCATCTCCTAAATTTTCCCAACATTCCTTTCTTTTTGTGTTCCGACTCAGGAATCCAGTCTGGATGACCTATCGCTCTACATTTCTCCTGGACATTCATCCAGTTTTTGTTCATTCTCTCAAATGCTTCTTTTTCTTTCTGTTCTCTTGTTCTTTCCTATCTTTTGCCCATGTGTCTTTAACGTTCTTGACTTCTTTTTCCAAGACCCTTTTCATAATTTCTTCTGCTTTATGGACTTGGTCCCGTCCCCTTTTGACAAAAGCCCACTCTGTCAAATTGAAGATATCATCCAAAAAACACCTGACTTTGATAACAATTTCAAGAGACTGCTTCAATGTTCCGACTCTTACATATTCAGGCGAGATGAAACCTCTCAACTTCTTTACCTCTTCTTCTATCATCCCTTCAATGTTCTCCCTGGCTATTTTCAGATTGTTTGCAAAGTCCAAGCTGCCTGGGAACTTCCATTCTCTTTCAAGTCTTTCCACTACATACTCCGGATCTATCATCCAATACCAACTCTCCTTCAACTGGTTAAACAAGTCAGATACTGCTACCATCTTCTTTTCGCTTATTCCGTAGAATGGCGCGAATGACGGGCCCTTTTTACATTTATATCTAAAGCACGGACGTGAAGGAAGACATCCCCCACTTTTGTCTTCTCATATTATCTACTTTTCACACAAAGGTAATGGGACAAAAAACTAACCACATTATATACTATCCACACATGCAGAGATGCCAAATCAAACCCCAAAATCTACCATCCACACACGCCAAGAAGCAGAAACAAACACACCATTTACTATCCACACACACACAGATGCCAAATTAAACACAAAATCTACTATCCACACACGCGGAGAAGTCAAATCAAACCCAAACTATACTATCCACACACGGGGAGAAGCCAAATTAAACCTTAACTATACTATTCACACACACCGGGAAGCAAAAACAAAACCCAATTATACTATTAATACAAAAGGAAAGTTAAACAACCACACACTCTACTATCCACACAAACCTACGTGAGCGCTTACAAACCCCAATAATCTACTATCCACACACGGAGAAGCAGAAACATAACCATAATATACTATCCACACACGCTGAGAAGCCAAGCCATAACCACAATCTACTATCCACACACGCCGAAAAGCCAAAACATAACCACAATCTACTATCCACACACGAGAAGAAGGCAAATCAAACCCAAAATTTACTATTCACACACGTCAAGAAGCAGAAACAAACCCACCATTTACTATCCACACACGCAGAGATGCCAAATCAAACCCCAAAATGTACCATCCACACACTGGAGAAACTAACAACATAACCACAATCTACTATCCACACACGCTGAGAAGCAGAAACATAGCCATAATATACTGTCCACACACGCTGAGAAGCCAAACCATAACCACAATCTACTATCCACACAATCTGAAAATATCCCATCCAATTCATTTTACAAAATATAAATTTGTTACCACCACCCCGCCAACTAATATTAAAGGTTAAAATCAGGTTGCATTTTCTTTATAAACATTTCTTGTTTCATCATAATTTGTAATATTTCGTCTACACTGTAATTAAACAGCATTTGTTTTTTTATTATTTCAGGAAACAAGTACATTGTTGTGTACACCGAGTATTTAACCAAGTGGGTAGATGCTGAGGCAATGCCTAACAAAAATGCTGTAACTATAGTTAACAGCTTGGTTAAATTCGTATGCATCCACGGAATTCCGGACACTTTAATAACGGACCAGGGCAGAGAATTCTGTAATTAACTGAACAAGTTATTTTGTGAGAAAATGGGAATAAATCACAAAGTTGCGTCTCCATACCACCCACAAACTGGAGGTCAAACGGAACTTTTCAACCGTACTCTTTCTAACATGCTCGTCAGCTTTGTGAACAAAACCTGCGACGACTGGGACTCGAAGTTGCCATATGTGCTATTTGCATATAGAACAGCAGAGCACAGTACTACGAAAAAAGATCCATTTTTTCTGGTATATGGTAGAAAAGCCAGGTGTCCTGTCGAGTTACAGTTGCCAACAACATCTAGCATGCAAGATGACTTAAACAACCAAGAAAACTTAAACAAAAGAGTAAACATGTTTTTGAAATTAATAGAATGTCGGCAGTATGCAGCAGAAAATATAAAGAAAGAGCAGAAAAAACAGAAAATGTATTATGATTCTACAATCAAACCGTTTCAGTTTAAAGTGGGCGTGCAAGTTTTGCTTCATAACACTCGAAAGCTTACAAGAAAAGGTGGAAAACTAAATCCGTTATGGTGTGGACCTTACACGATTCAAAAAGTGTTAAAATCAGGTTGTTATAGACTGAATGGTCAAAGTGTAGCTGTAAATGGATGCAGACTAAAGGAGTACTAATTTAAAAATGAAACAAATCAAGACACTGACCAGCGCGGTTCTAACATGGCATATAGTGGCGAGAAGAAAATGAAAAGTAACAATTCCACAAAATATGGAAGGAATGATTATATCGACATAAAGCAAATTTATGTCAAGGGCAGTGAACAGAATGTCGTGAGTAATGACAGAAGTACTATAACTGATTCACCTATATTACCAAATGAAACATCATCTCCTAAGAAAGATGAACATCAAAATGATGGGTATTGCAGTGAAAAGGTGAACACAACGCGTAGCGCTGGAAAACGCAAAAGGAAACCTGAAGTAACCATTAAAGACCATCAAGAGTACTCTAAACTAAAGTCGAAAATAAGTGGCCAGAAAAATCCAGACGATGAAACTTTCCTACCTCCAAAGAAAAGGAAAAGATCTAGAGGTGATTGGAATGAATATGAGGCAAATGATGTTAGAATTCTTCACGTTGGGGCTCAAACAAGCATTGTTTTTGACCCACCCAGTAAAAATTGGCAGAAGGAAAAGTCAAGATTTTTTGGTCTTAACGTTAAGAACTATCACAAGCCAGTTCCTACCAGACATGTGAACATCAATGCAAGTCCAGTAAAACATGCGCAGATGAGAGGCGACGGTAATTGCTTGTTCCGCACTTTTATCTACATCATTTTTGGAGTTCAGACCTATTATGCTGAGATCAGACAGAACGTTATAGAATACATGACAACGAACAGCAGAACATATGAACAATACACTAATAAAACTTTAACACAATATTTAAATCAAACACAGATGTGGGAAGACGGAAAATGGGGTACGGATGTGGAAATAAGAGCTGTTGAAAGTATGTTAAACACGAACGTTTACGTGTATTGCACGTACAGTATAGAACATAATTGTTCTTGGAACAAGTATACTCCAATTAATTCTACCTCAGAGAGTAGCATGTACATATTACACCGGAATGACCATTATGAGCCAGTATTAGATGTTGAAGACTGCGAATTCCAAAACCTCTTCAGCAGACCACCTTGCGTTCCTATACGCAAAAATGTTCCGGAGAAATACTGGAAATATGTCTCTGCCGAAACACTCGTAGCTGCTCTTGTCAACAACTATAATGATGAAAAAATACTTCAAGAAATGAGAGAATGCCCGGATACTGTCTATGTACAGAAATATAAGGATGCGCACTACAAAATTCCAGGAACCGAAGATGCCGTGAAGGAATTTGACCCTAACGTTTTTAATCTGCTATGTGACCATGAGAACTTTCTTGACTTACTGTTTTGATTGTCAGCTTTTCAACAGATGTGAAAGGCAGGACACCAAATGCTGAAGTTTTGTCAGAAGTGACCAATAAAATAAAACAATTGCATACAGAATCACATTTATAAATCCTGAGCAATTTGCAACTGTTCAGGCCATTGCCTTGCTCTTTGTAATGACAATAATACTGTTTATTGAAGAAATATTACAGTTGAAGTTATCATTTAAATTTCGAACTTAAACGTCCATTTAGGTCGATAAGTTCAAAACGCTTGCTTTTGAATTGAATTATTTACAGTTTATTTCTTAGTTTTCAGATTCCAACTTGTCTGCCAGTTTTAATACTACTATGGTGTTTTCTGTAGATGAAGCGTTTATCGAACATGTTATTTTTTGTTTGCCTGCTTCCTATGTTGTTTTTTTTTTCATTTGTCACCCAGTCCAACTAACTAGCGTACACGGTGTTTTAAAGCAATATTTCTTAACATGGGGAAAAAGATGACTTTTCTATTGCTGTATTCAAGCATTCATAATATTTTTGTCAAATTATATCTCTCCCAAAGAATGGGGAGACGTAGTGCTTTTTGGTTTAAAATGTTCATCATACCGAGACGATTTGCAGAGCACAAGTTTCAACCACGTAGGTTTAAGGTCAATATAATATTTTGATGATAAATTGAATATAGTTCATGACCGGTCCATATATTCCTTACGTCTCGAGGGATTTGATATTACTTGGCACAAATTTGCACAATACTGAGATTATGCTCAGAGAGCCGATTCCAGTCTTGTCGGTTCATGCTAAATGTGATATTTTGTGATCAAAGGTCCAACAGACTATATATTTGGTTTCCGCTCCATATCACCCTTACATGTTGAGGGATTTTGAACAAATAACACATAATACTAGTTTAAATGTAGCAAAAACTTAAGAGATTTTGCTTGCTTGATTGCTCCCAACTATTCAATTGTTTTCGTCAGAATTTAAAAGATTAATGGAATGTTCGCTATCCAAGCACAATATAATTTAATTCCAAGTGAAGGAAGCCATTTTTGGAAATCTTTTAATACAGGTAAATCGTGCTAAATTAGCGATATTTTACGGCCGCGGGTTTTACGTTTTTCTTGTAATAAAATTAAGAAATGTATTTTTAAAATTTAAATATGTATATTGTTTACATTTGGTCTAAACGTAAACTTTGTCAATTGATCTCTGCTTCTCTTTATTGTCGGCCGATAGTTACATGATAACCGTTATAAACATTGGTGTATTTATAGGGAGATAAGTTATACCCATCTATATTGATAACAGTTGAAATGATTCGCATTAAAATGCATGCCATTGTAAGCTTTTAAAAATCTTGTCTATCAAGAAAGGGTCATTGGTTCTATTCCCAATCGATATGATTTTCAAAAAAAATATATAATGCATAATACATGCCGATGCATATCTGAGATTTTTATTTGATGTAATATCATGACAAAACAGTTAGCATTATCAATTTTAAGAGTATAGGTGTGCAATTTTAAGATCGTATCAAAATGTCTTAAATGCATGTATATATAAACCGCAAGCGAAGGCGCGGTCACTTCAGAAATATACACGGCATATTAGGTCTAACAGGAGTTACATCGCCACGCCTTTTTTGTCGTATCGCTTGAATATTGTTTTGTAATTTAAAATGCAGAATGTTTATGAAAATAAAATAATATGCATTCCCAAAAATAATTTCAAAAATACATTATAAACTAGAAAACGTTAGAACAAATTGCATATCAATACTTCAAAATTCGATTTGAAATAAATTAATAAAAGAGTGCCCTCACTGGGATTCGAACGCTTATACACATACTAAACACACACACACAGATATATATATATATATATATATATATATATATATATATATATATATATATATATATATATATATATATATCGTTTTCTTCAATAATACGCTGAACCGCCTAGGCAATTGATCCATCACAAACTTTAAACTGAACGTTAATTCTTATATATATATATATATATATATATATATATATATATATATATATATATATATATATATACCTGCATTTTCATTTAATAAAATCCTAATTTTACCCGATTTACCTACAGTAACAAATAGACAAAGTCGTTCATTAGTATGCATCTTTAAACCGACTGTAGATGGTTTATTCGTTATTCACGGGTTCTTATTTACTGTTATAATTATCCTCAGGGACGTAGCTAGTATATGATTGATGATTAGGCATGTTGAACGGCGAAGCCTCGAACTGCTAGAGGAGTGGGGTGTGTGTGGGTACGGGGCAACATTGTTACAATCTAGAGGCTCTGAGATAGCATCTCATGCATTTTGTTGAGACTTTCTGAACCTTGGTACTGTTTTAATACTGTAAAAATAAAAAGAAAACATCAAATTCTTATGAACAGACTCAATAAAATCGAGTTTGCTACTATCTTGTTCGTGTTTTTGCTTCTAATGAATACTCTTTTCCGTATGTATTGTATTATATAAATATAGATTTCATATCGGTTTCGTGAGTGAAACTTAAACCATTGAAAAAAATCGTCAAAATTCTGTGTAGGCAGCTGCCTTGTAGGCAGCTACGCTCCTGATCATCGCTAATATACTGTTCAGTTGTTTACCTGCCCTGTTGAACCTTGCGACTTTACCGAAGTGAAACATAGTCATTCATTTATCAGTTTGTCCAATTTGTCCAAAGCAAAGTTCAGCTATTTTGAAAATCTTCCGCGCTTTGGGACATTTTAAAAAAAAAAAAAGTATAACGGAGAGAATTACGATAGTGACAGATTAACAACATTCTATTGCACACAATTGTTTCCTTAAAAGAAAGAAAAAAAAAATTAAGAAAGACACAGCTCAGTGAGTAATAAGTTGATTTCATTTTAGAAGTGGTTCGAAAATCAACGTTGAGTTTTGATAACAGAACATTTTACCCTAAGGTCATAATTTCACCTGAACGGGTCGTTATTTAACAGGACATTAAAAAAGGGTCAGTTTTTCACGTGAAATTTTGATCACGTTGAAAAATTACCTACCGGGTCAGAATTCAATGAGGGTCAAAATGTGATACTACATCTGGGTCGTTATTTAACAGGACATTCAAAAAAGGGTCAGATTTTAACGTGAAATTTTGATCACGGTCGTTGAAAAATGACCCGGCGGGTCAGAATTCAACGAGGGTCAAAATTTAACACTACACCGGCCTAACTCGGAGCATGCGAAACATTAAAAGAAACCTATGGAACACACCTACCTGATTTTTTTAGTAGTTACTACTGTTTTCTCACGCATATTTGCCGAAATAAAAAACAAAACAGATATTAGCTGTTGCACTGAGATTTTTAAAAAAAGCCAAATGTGTGTGTGATTTGGATTTTTAACGTAGCTTTAACATTGTTTCAGTCATATCGCTACAATGTCTGCAGTGTGGCAGTTTATAGTGATTTCTAGCACAGACATGTAGCATGATGTCCCACCCAATCAAATTATCGTGACACCAGGTCGACCAGTCCTAACACTAACCTCTTAATGCTAAGCGCCAAGCGAGGCAGATGTTAGTACCATTTTTATAAGTCTTTGGTATTACTCGGCCGGGGATCGAACCCATGACCTCCCGCATCCGAGGCAGACGCTCTAACCACTAGGCCACCGGAGCGGTTTGAATCAAAATAACTTGACAATGCTTATTTAAAAAAATCTAAAGTTAAGTTTTCATAAATGAGGCCAGAATCAATGATATCAGATAGCAATGTATTTTTTGAGTTTTCGTGCCAATAGTGCTTCTTCGCATTATATTTATCCCCAACATGAGCATAAAGAGTTATTGCAGAGTAAAACGACAGTATAACGTACTTCGTCGTTATCATGAAACAAATATCATCGTTGAATTGTTGTCTTTTGACTAAAAACTTTGAACATTTGAATATATTTAGTTCAAGGCACACATTAAATCCATTAAATATTGATTACCGGATATATATATATATATATATATATATATATATATATATATATATATATATATATATATATATATATATATATATATATATATATATATATATATATATATATATATATTTGTATACATATAATATTATTAATAACAATTCCATATAACCATTGATCGGAAAGTTATTTCAAGTCAGCATTATGTTTGTATTAAAATATAGCATTTCAGTAAATTGTCAAATAACATCAAAAGTGCTTCAATTAAAGCGGAGCTGGTCAAACGGGTTTTGCCAATTCATGGCCAGCTGATCCCACTATCAGTGTTTGCAGTTAACATAATTATGGATGCGGTCATCAAACATACTAATAATCAAAAAGTACTAATTTAAGTTAAGATACTATTCGAATGTAAACTCAGGAGACACCAACGTAAACATACGAGAAGTGCCAGGGACGACTGACTGCACTGTGGAAGTCCTACCCTGATAAATGGACCTACACTAGCTACTTAAGTTACGTGCCAGCAATTTAAAAAAAAATAATATGGCATTATTTTATTTTTGCTGTTGTACGATAACCAATTTCAATAATAATATGCTTACATTTTAAATCCATTTTAAATTCAGCTAAAGAAAATCACGGTGTTCATTGATTTTGTATATAGGGTTTATTTAGTATGAAAAGTATTCTACATAAATCTATTTTACAAAATGCATTACCAAAAAATCTAATTAACCGCACAGCGTTTTTCAGTGTTATTAATTTGCATAACATTAAATGATACATATTGAATTCAGCGACCACATATTAACGTACGGCGCTTTAAACAATGACTATTAAAATATATTTCATCTAAGGAGTTCCACAAAATTGATAGGAAACAAATGTATGATACTGGCGTGTGATATTTCATAGAATTAAATCATACATTTTATAACACATCACTTATTTTTTTTAATAGTATATAAGTTGCATAGCACTGTTAGTATAAAGTACAATACACAGTATATCGATAAATTCTACATGAATATCATAAAGGCATTGACATACTCAAAGTAAAATATGTTTAATCTTTCAATAGAGATAAAACGCTATTTTTGTTCCGTTATCATTTTCTTTATTTTAAATATTACAAGGTCCACAAGATTTGTACAATATAGATTATGATATTGTATTTAATTAAATCTTACATTTGACAGGACTCAAATTCAGTTTTTTTTTAAAAAAGTGTATTGTGTGCTATTAGCAGTAATATTATATAACACAATGCACATGATAATAATACATTCTAAATGACTGTAACAGAAGCATAAACATATTCAGACCAATATGTATAGTAAAAAAATAGTTACTACATGAGCCCCTATTTTTCGATTTTTGTCAGTATTAGTAATTTTATTATTTCTCAATAAAATAGACTATTTATTTGTTGCAGAAAGGTAAAAAAGTTGTTTTAAAAGCATTTCACTTTCAAATTGCCGATGCAAAATAAACAGTCTTATGCTATTTCATTTCATTATATATTATGACACCATTATCTCGCGTACATTCGGAATTTTGTTTCGTTAAATCCATGTTTTAACTGCTCGGCCTCGGAAGTAGCCAGATATGTCATGTTTTAAACAAATGTAAATATCACTTTTAAATCCCAGACGAGATTTAATAATATCTCACATTGTCCGAATCAGTAAAAATTTGGTCCGAATCTGCCCGTAATTTGGGCCTGTTCCTAATCAGGCAATTAGGCTACCCAGCTATGACTTGCCGTTTACCTTCATTAAGGCCATTGATGAAAACGGAGATTATTTTTATTTTGTCTCATATGCGTACAAATTATGCATGTTTTCCTTGTTCTTTTTCATTAACACACAGTTTTGAAATATATTTTGGAAATACTAACTTTAAAATTACCGAAAGTGTTTATTTGGAATATTGACCAATCAGATCGTACATTATATTCATCCCGGTATTGTTTATAATACAATGGCAGTGACAAACATCTGATTTGTTGCAAAATTTGGCGATTTTGCATACCGAACGATTATGCACCAAAATGTAACTGTTACGAATCTTACCGACGAAAGAAAAGCTTGTAGTTTATTTAGTAAAATAACGCACTTGGTAACTTTGCGCCACAAATGATAAGATGGAGAGAAATTCGACTCTCTTCGTGCAATGGCCATAAGGGTATTCGCGATGAGGCGAACTGCCTCATTCATTTTGGCCCTTAATTTGCTTGTAATCCCCACCATAGGGGAGAAATGTGGCAAGAGGATAATTCTGACGGATAACGAGGGATCGATCAGCGATGGTCTGGGCAATTACGACGTGTTTTCACGATGTGAATGGCTGATTGATGGTTTGTATCACATTGTCTAATTTGACATTTATATTTACGTTGACCCTTCAAAACTAACTCACATAATGTCGGTGTCATGTTAGTCGCGAAAGAGAGACATAGCTTTCATATATTTGAGGGTGGCAGTGTCAACAGTTCAGGTTTAGGGAAGTTTTTTTATTTGCATATATTGCCTTAACGGATTTTTGCTTGTACTTCGCTGTTTTGAAATCGACTAACATCGTAACGAAAGTCATATTTTCAGGAATATCTCGCACAACTGGCAACCAATGACGACGCTTTTCTACAAAGTAAAGTCATAATGTTTTAGTCAGACTTTACTTACTTTGATGTCTTTTCTCTAATAAATCCAAATTCTTACAAAAGAAATGAACCGTTTTTCAAGTTTTGTTGGCCTACATTTCAGTTGGCTGGAAAGTGATGAAAGCTGGGAATGCCAAAATCGGGTAAAGTTGAAATATTATTCTTTAACGAAATGAATAAAAATATATTATGACTATTGGCATTGTAAGCATCGTTTCATTTTGTTCAAGAATCATATCAACCAGATGAACATACTTTGGCATACCTTGACTACCGTCACATTTCAACAAATTCAGATGCATGTCAGTGGAACATGAAAATGCGTCCATTTGCTAGTGTCAGATTTTGATTCCACTAGGATAAAAACAACACAGTAAGTATATGAATTGCATATCAATTTGTGGAAGATTGTCAATATGGGCTGCCAAGTGTGTGAGATATTCCTGAAACTTTGACTACGCTATACAAGGCCATTATTTGGGTAGTAAGACATATCACTAAAGCATAATAGCATATGATATGTTTTGCATTGTAGGACTAGTACTTTACATGAATCTATGTTATGAAACTAGACCATTCATTCTGTTACATGCCGTCTTGTTTATTTGAACTTTACTTGAGGTCATGTTTACCATCTTGAGAAATTTCTGTTACAGTTGTAGTTCAAGCTTTTCCATTTGATTATATTTTCCCTTGTACAGCAGTGTATGATGTGCAACCTGACACACATGATGGGGGATGGTCAACCTTGTACTACTTGCACTTAACCAGGTAGCTTGTCTCAGGGTCAAACTAGGGGCCACATTTTAAGTAATATCTCACGCAGTTGTCAGCCCATATTGACACTGTTGCACAGGTTGAAGTTTAATAGGATTTGTTATAATGTACTTTAAATTTAAAGTTGGAGGTGAGTTGCAAAAGTAGGCAGAGGGGTTTGGGGACCTCTCCCAACAGGGATACAGGGATACAAGTTTTTGTTTTAAAGTAGCTGGGTGTAAAGTAAAAGTGGCCAGGTAAATCACCTGGCTCCAGGTTGATAACGAAAGCCCTGTCCTCATATCTGTCCCATACCCTTATTGAAAGCTGTAACCATTGTGTACAAAGCAAAGAAAGTGATTTTTCAATGGGGAATAGATTGCATGAGTTGCTGTAACTACTGCTCACACAGCTTTAATGTTTATGTTATTCTAAGATACAGTTTTGATGTTTATGTTATTCTAAGATACAGTTTTGATGTTTATGTGCCAGAACCAGTCTAGAGGGTACCATAACTATTTCAACAATTGTTGTAACTGGTACAGTGTTGTTTGTCCGTCTAATGTGATTAAGGCTAGCATGTACACCTGACAAGTTGTTAATTGATTACATTGTTGTTGTAATTTGGAGAGTGTAGGCCAAATGCAGGAGGTATTATAAGTAATAAACTGATCAAATATGGTTGCATTGGCTTTTGAACAATTAGGCTTTAATTAAAATTGATTTCTCTTGGCAGAGTTGAGATAAAAAAAGAAAGACCTAAAAATGATTTACATAAAAAAAAACTAGTAAGTATTTTGATTATTTTTAATGGTCTTGTTTAATTGCTATTATGTTGTTCAAGATAATCCAAGTTAAACTGTAGTGAATAATAGTGTAGCTGTCCCTTGCTCAAGATTACACTAGTGAAATGAAACACTGGTTAAAGTTAAACGTATTAAGCAGCACCTGTGAATCAAGACACTCTTCAGATGCTGATCCATTGAGTTAGAAGGACATTATTAGAACAGTTAAATGATTGCTGACCTCAGGATCTAGTGTAGCAATTGCAACGTTATGTGACATATATAACTAAAAAGAGTCAGTTTTGGGCATGTCAATATTGGAGCTTCAGCTTGTGTAATTTGAGTAAGGGATTGCGATGTGTTTTTAGTTACCAGCACTGGGTCTGTTCGTAAAATTTGTTTTCTTTGAAAACTGAATATGTCTGATAACATTTGGCTAGATGTGAATGACCATATTCGTTTTATTGGAAGTATGTTAACCAATTTCCACATTCCATGGGTGCCATTGCTCTTCAGCCAACTGAAGTGGACTTTGAAAGATTCAATCACTTGCTTGGATATACTTTACTTAAAAAAGGGCATTATATTAAGTATGATGCAGTTTAACTGCAAGTTTCGTATAGGCTGCCAATTATCAGAAAAATTCTTGTAAATTTGGCCGCTAGTCACTATATCCCCTAAGTGTGAAAGACAGAGTCAAAATCTCCTTGGTGTCAGAATTGGGGATCAGGCTGAGTAAATAAACTTTGGCATCAGAACTGAGGGTCAGTTTAAAATTGCTGAGGTCAAATAAAAAAAACGGGGGTCCCTGAAGCACAAGTGAGGGTAAATGGAAACACTGCCTGGTTTTGGGACAGGCTGCTAAGGGAAAATTTGTCATGTCGCCACACATTCAAGCAGTAAATTATGTAAGGATTGACACTGTACATTGTAGGACTATAGCACAATGTTGTGTTGTAGTTTATACAGTACTTACTGTTAAAAGAAAATTGCACCTGGTAGTCCAGTTGGTTTCAGAAATCGACAGTTAAGTAGTCTGCAAAATACACTTTGGTAGCCCTGGCCATGCGGACTTCTGGTTTGTCCATCTCTGCAAGCAGTATTAGCATAACTGTGTCAAGATTAGACTTTTTGAGATTATCGTTGATATTTATGATTATTATAGGAATTACTTAATGACTCGACTACATTACATTTTTGATCAGATGTCATCATTTGTTTGATTGTCCATCAGTTGATTTGACTAAACTTTGAAAAATACGGTGGCTCATAGAGTCAGTTTCACGGTTAAGTGGACAAGCTTAATTGTGTTTTATTGGTGATTACTTTGATTTAATTAATGAAACTGTTCAAGCTTTGTGTGTTTTAATTATTGCATGATTCAGTAAGAATTTTCCAGACATTATACACAGTGATTTATTTTGTGTTTGGAATTGAATAACGAGATGGATAAATTTTGTTATATTAGATGTATTTGGGAACTGTTAAATCACATGGTTTCAAAGAAGTATATTTTTTGTTCTGTCTCAGATATGAGCTGCCAGTCGTAAATAATTAGAAAGAGAAACACTTGTAACAAAATCGTTAACCCCAATGTATGTATCATTGTCTGCTTTTCTGTTTGTTATAAAATAATGTACATGTATTTCTCTTTGTTCAGTAGAAATCTTATCATCAGTTTGGGGGCCCTGAGTGGCCAAGTGGTCCAAAGTGCGTTCTGTTACGGATCACTACCATCTCACCACTGTCTGCATGGATTTGAGTCTTGGATTCGGCCAATGTGGTTATGTGAGAAAGCTTGCCAGTAGCTTTTCGTGTGTCAGTGGTTCTTTCTGGGGTTTTCTTGGGTTCTTCCTCCACCATTAATACTGGCTGCCATGTATAGCCTATCATGTGCTGAAAAATGGCATTAAACCCTACAACAACAACAACAACAACAACAAAAATCATCAGTTTGCTCCGTGAATAATGAACTATGGGAGCTCATGACTGTTAATAGCAAAGATTTTTGAGATTTCACTTATCAGTCCTCAGACTTTCAATTTAACACTAGAGATTTTGGGGTCAAGGGACAAATGACGTATTTATTACAGAAATTACATCTATACTTAAGTCTTTCAGTCGCATTGAAAAATCTGAAAATTCTAGTCTGATCATCCTTTTGGAGCCCCTTTCCACGCTGTCTTAGGTTAGCAGAGTGGTCTAAAGCACTCACCTTTAGTGATCACTGCCATTTCACTGCAGTTTGCATGAGTTCAGATTTCTGGCTTAGTGTGGGTATGTGAGAAAGCTTGCGGGTACTTTCCTGTGGGTTGTTGTTTCTTTCCAGGTTCTTCCCCAACCAGTTATACTGGCTGCCATGTATAGCCTATTTTGTGCTGAAAAATGGTATTATGCCCACAATAGGAGCCTTTTATGTTGTTGTGCTCCATGTTTATATTTAGGGTATATCTTCTTTTAGTTTTTTTGAAGTTTAGTTTTACATATTTACAACTATATTATGCTGTTACCATACAGCCATTAATGTGCTTTGTGTTATTAAACCTAATACATACACTTGGGTGTCAGGCAGGTACTTTCAGTGGTACTGAATTGGTTAAAGCAGGCATCTTCTAGATCAGTGGGTTGCAACCATAAAAAAATATTTTTTTCTGAGCCTCAGAACCCGTTCCACATTCTCGTAAGTTTTGCCACTCTAAAAAATTTAATCTAGAACCCTGCAGAATGTCCATATGATCCTGATTTGGTTTGAAAACTGGGGGTGTCAGTGATGTTTAATTAACCATTTTAGATCATTTTGGGTTGCTTCTTTTGAGCAGGTACAGGACTCAACTTGATCACCATGCTGCTTTTTTGCATCACATGACTGTTTTTAAACATCTTTTCTTCAAATCAGAACAAATAATTAAATTTCCTTGTGCAAAGAAAATTTTATTCAGAACAAGTCAACATGCAGAGTCCTTCACACAGATGCAAAACAACTGCCTGGCTACAGACACTCATTTCTGCCAGTGAAAAAGAAATTGTTGGCAACACCTACTCTTAATCATGAAATCAAATACAATTCATGCACTTTGGAATCTGGTCCATGCGTATTACTAATTTTGTTCATATTTTTATTGTGTCACATTTAGTCACTGATTACATATGTCAGTAAATGTAGACATTACAGACTTGTTTCTCTTATACATTTTATATGCTTTACATACCATTTTTTAAATGCATATTCTGGATGTCAGTACTTCAGTGTGTTGTTCAGTGAATCAGTCGGCATTAGTTCATATTGGTGGTGTTATGTATATTTAATTTGTTAGTTTTTTTTCTCCCTGATTTTATGGTATGTATAATTGTATTTTGGACTTGACCTTGTGCGAAATCAATTTCATTGTGTAATTGACCATTAACTTTTATTTTGTAAACAAGTAATACATATTTAGTACTTATCTATGAGTGGGGGTTAAATATTAGGATCATTATCAATAGAGGGAAAGATTTTATTTTGAGTCTGGGTCTAGGATATTGGAATTTACCCGTGAAAAAGCCTGGTGTACCCAATGTTTACCAAATTCTTTATCATAATATTAGTTGCAGATTTTATCTTGTTGACAAATTAGAATTTTCTAGAAATGAACTTATGACCTTCATTCTGTTTCTCCTGTTGTGTCTTAATTTATTTATGTAAAGTGGTGTACTTGAGAAATTACACGTTCTTGCATTTAACATCTGAGACAGAATCAGTCTTTTTGTTGTGTTCAGTATTTCATTTGGGTTGAATTAGTTATTGAAAGTATTATTACTGGAAATACAAAGTGCTCATCTATAATACTCTTGGACTGGAACATTAATTTGGAATTACAGTGATTTCAGAAAAGAATTTTTGGGATTATATTATTGTGATACATCAAAAGACTATTACCTTATCATCACAAAGCAACAGAGAAACTTTTTATAATGTGGTTATTAAATAATTACTTAAACTTATACATGGGAAAATTTTCGGAATTGTTATGAAATGAATCTTTTTAATGAAGTTCTTCCCATTTTTGGTATTACTGTATTGTAATTACTTGATTTTTAATATCCAGTATCTAAAGATTGTTTAAAACATAACTCCAAGTGGTTTCAACACGCACCGTGTTTACCAGCAAAACATTGTGTATTATATCAATTTTCTTGCATGTAAATGCGTATACATTCTAGTTTTATGATAGAGTAAGAATAAAACAAGATTTTTTGACATTTATTTATATAAACAAAATGTTGAAACTCAATTTAATTTTTTTGTTTGTATTAGTAATATATTAATGTTGTGATTTCATTGCAAGTTGCGGTGAAATTTCTGCTCATCCTTGAGCAAAGCTTAGAGGGTCAATTCAGGAATTTAAGTTCACTGTGAACTTTGAAACTGGCTTGACTTTTATTTAACATGCCTACCTGTGGAGCTACATTTTTTAGGAACCTATTACACCATTCACTTTGTTCCTTTGCTATGTTGGTCAGATATATGAATGAGTATGATAAGCCACTGATTAATGTTAGATATTTTAATTATGTTATTACTATATTTAATTTATATATTGGGACATGATAAAATAATTATTTTTGTACATGTGTATCTACCACAATTATTTCCAGCTTGTTGCTGGCATTTTTTATACCACAGATTAGTATAGTAGAGCTATTGTATTATAATTAGCATTATTTGAGATCTGTCATAGAAATTTCATTCAGTGTACATGTATTCTGTTGCCTCGTTAAATATGTACATACATCATGGTTACTAGGGGTTAAATAATTGATCATTTTGAATATATCAGCAGGCAGATATTGAGCTGTTTCCCCCTCTGAATGACAACTAATGATAAATTTTGTGGAAGCAGATGTCTTAGTAGTTACAGATCATTAAGCTATATTAGAATGGCTTGGTACATTGTAAATATACATGTATTTTATATGGCTTGTGTCTCATGTAAAGATTTTTGAACTCGGTAGAGTTAAAATTAAATAATTGAAGATGCATTAATATGTGTTGTCTCCAGTCCCGATGAAAATGCTCAGAATTAGTGCAGAATTCCCAATTTTATCAATTTATACCTGTAAATTTTGTTCCTAATGGTCTGATGTTTTCCAAAATGATTGACCCTGGTCCCATTCCCACTCATTGTAGAAAATCCCTAATTAAAAATTCAAATTGTGTGTAATTTTATTGCTTATGTAGAATAAAAGTTCACTAATTGGTATTTCTTGTGGTGGACAGAATAATAGGTTTAAATGTTTAGATTCTCTGGACATCGTGGACAGCGTTTTATTAATTAACTTGTCGTTTGTAACAGATATTCCAGTGTACGATGGTTAATAATAAGTTAACCGGTGAATTTTAGAGAAAATGATAAACTACATGAAAACTGCCTTGTACAGGCATAAACCAGTGGTTCTCATCCTTTTTGGGCTGCCACTCTAAAATATATTGTTTTGGATCCTCACAACCATGTTTCCACATTTTGATAAGTTTTGGCACCAGAAAAAAAATCATGGTGACCCTCCAGAACATTGTCACAACCCTGATTTGGGTTGCAACCGAGGTTATTGGGAATTAACCATGTACATCTGTTGTGGATTGAAAGATTTGGTTATTGCTAGATTTCTGGAACCTTATAAGGAGCTGGCATATGCCACCAAACGTTAAGGGAAAGACCTTTTTTATTTGTCTGTATGTAATATTATAACATATTTAGTCCTGGACACAAGGCATTCATTCGCTTGAATCATGTGTTGTACTGGAATTTTACCTTATTGAACATGATTTGCAATCTTAACTTGCCTCATATCTGAAGCCGTGACAATGCCATTATGTAATACGCATATTAAAATAACATTGTATCTGGTCAGTATCAGCATTGCATGGAATGAAATCAGATCTGGGTTGGGAAAAGCAATTTTGCAGTAGCCTGGGGGAAAGTTGACAATTAGCTGGGCACATTAATTACCTTAATATAGTTTTAAAACAGTTTTGCATTAGCCTGCAGCAAGATCAAATACTGTGATGACAAACACAAGTCAACTTACCATATGAACATGCACTTACTTAGAAGTTGAGTCAGACTGCACAGACCCAGATGTGCCATTGCATCATGCCCTAGCAAATCTAGATCAGTGCAGTTTGTAATCACTAGAACAAAGATAGACCCTGATCTGCTGGTATATTATTTGATGGCAGGTCAGAGCGTGTGCTGTTTGCAGTTGGACTCAACTTACAAGCAAGCATATTTGGTAGTCCATTTATGATTCTGATCGATGAAGTTGAAAATTTTATTAAGTTTCATTGTGGAAAGGGATTCATAATAACTTTGTTTCTTTACTGTTTCTCATCCCCTATTTAGATAAATCATGAATTTTCCATGAAAGAGGTATGACATTAATACACTATAATAATATTGACAATTTACTGATTTCTTGCTTAATGTACTGTACGTTGTAGTACCATAGCTTCAATTGATTTTTCCTATATGAAATTCATGCCCATGGAATTTATATGATGTATTCACTATAGAACCACATGAATAAATAGCATTTTGTTCATATACTTTCTGGACATGTATACAATTTTCCATTTGTTCTGTACTGTGTTATACAGCATTCTATCAGTTACTGTGAGTACAGTATTTGACCCTCGCTTCTCTCTCTCTGCCTCATCACAAGGAAAGTGCAGTGATATAAAATTGCAGTGGCATACAATTCAAGTACATGTAAAACTTAAGTGCTTGTCACCCACCCCTCCTCTGCAAACGCCCATGTCCCATAGTAGTAAAAATAGACCCAAGGGCCAAATTTTGATTGTACCGGAATATTTGAATTTGCATTTTTGTGCTTGATCAGTGCTGAATAAGTGTTTCTATGCTTGTAAGGTGGAGCTGTTGATAGTTTTCTAGTTATGACCTAAGGGCTAAGTTCTTTGGGACAATGAATGTCAGAAATGTTATCTTTTTATTGCCATTATATGGTTATACATGTAGACTGTGAATCTTGATAGTTTCCAAGTTATGCCCTAGGGGTTAAGTTTTTGGATATTGGGGATGGATAGCAAAGCCATTGTTATTTGCATGTATAAATTTGTCTTTTTGTGACCAGCATCAATTTGTACATGTATAGTAGTTTATAGGGTATGAATCTCAGTAGTTTCTGTATTAAAATCCAAGGTACAGAGGCCCTGGGGGTAGGAATATACCCAGTGATCACAGTTGCATATAAAAAAAATTGTTATTTCATGTCCAATTGTTGTATAAAACATTTCTATTGTGCAGTGATCTCAGTCATTTTCGGAGCCATGATCTAGTGGCACAGTAGGTTATACTTTTCTGTTCACTTGACTGTATTGACTAAACCAGGTCTGTTCTTTAACAGTATTTTGGTGAACAGAACATCAAGGTTGTTAGTTTTATTTTGCATGATAGTATTGACTGACCCAGGTTTGTTCTTAAATGGTTTTTGTTTTGGTGAACAGGACTTGATGGTGATGCTTTTCATTTTGCTACACTATATTGACTGACATAGGTGTATTCTTGAAATGTGTTCTGGCAAACAGGACATGACATTGATGCTTTTCTTTTTGTTTGACTCTATTGACTGACCCAGATCTGTCCTTATAAGGTGTTCTGGCAAACAGGACTTGGCAGTGATGCTCTTCTTTTTGCATTACTATATTGACCTATCCAGGTCTATTCTTAAAAGGTCAGTCTGATTAAAATCAGATCTCCACTGTTAGAGGTCATGTTCTGGTAACCTATGTTATTAGCATAATTGCTGATTTTATCAGCCAATCAGATGAAGTCTTATTATGGCTAAAGAGCATCAGTGTGTGACAAACAATTTGATTCACTTTCAGATTTCTGAAAGCTGCATTTCTGTTGGCTAATTGATAGGTCATCAGAACATGACCCGTAATATCATATCATAATGAGGCACAGTATACACAGTAAAGTGTTATCTCACTATGGTGGCACTCTGCAGTTTCATATTTTGCATAGGGTTAGAATTTTACCCCCCAAAAATTCCCCAGCTTTCCTCACTGGTTATACTGGCTATTTAAAAAAAAGACCGTGTATGTCTTATATATAATTCAAAGAACCTTTAATTCCCTTTATTTTGTTGTATGATTGATGTGTGTAATATGGGTTATAGAGTATAAAGCTTGGCCTTACTCCAGATGTGCACCTTTCAAAAATGTGCTAGCTCCACATGGTCATTTTCACTTCCTGAACTTCAGAGGTAAATTGTATGAAAAAGAGCTGATAACCTTTTGTACATTTTATATATTTGGTAATTAATTCATT
This sequence comes from Sinohyriopsis cumingii, assembly GCA_028554795.2. Lineage (NCBI taxonomy): Eukaryota > Metazoa > Mollusca > Bivalvia > Unionida > Unionidae > Sinohyriopsis > Sinohyriopsis cumingii. The sequence goes on from CM068840.1 coordinate 13,778,376, forward strand.
GCACTTTCAGAAGCTGGCATTGTCTAGTGTGGCAAAATTCATTTTATCTCTTTTAATAGCTGCTATGGATAGTGTACTTTAGACTAATTCAGGCTAATCTTTTTAGCACAAGAGAGCAGTCATTTTAGTTAGCTGTTTGCTTAGATCATGTAGAATTTCCAAAAGTACAATATCCAAAGAAATGTCAGCTACATTACATCAAAGTAGCATAGAAGTATGACATTCTCACCACTGTGCATGTTTTAAATGCAAACAACTTCACCTTACATACATTACTCACTCAGAAGTACATGATAACTGTTGAGCACCCCCAAACCAGTTACAATGAGATTCATGTGGCACCAGTTATAATAAGAGATCCCTTTAGTACATTTGTATGGTTTCCATGAATCATTCATAATGAGATTCATGTGGTACCAGTTATTAATAAGAGATCCCTTTAGTACACTTGTATGGTTCCCATGAATCAGTCATAATGAGAGATCCCTTTAGTACATTTGTATGGTTCCCATGAATCGGTCATAATGAGATTCATGTGGCACCATTTATAATAAGAGATCCCTTTAGTACATTTTTATGGTTCCCATGAATCATTCATAATGAGATTCATGTGGCACCAGTTATTAATAAGAGATCCCTTTAGTACACTTGCATGGTTCCCATGAATCAGTCATAATGAGAGATCCCTTTAGTACATTTGTATGGTTCCCATGAATCGGTCATAATGAGATTCATGTGGCACCATTTATAATAAGAGATCCCTTTAGTACACTTGTATGGTTCCCATGAATCAGTCATAATGAGAGGTTGAGGCAGTACACATGCATGGCTCTCATAAACTAGTGATAATGAGAGATCCCTTTAATACACTTGCATGGTGCCTTAGTAACCAGTCATAATGAGAGGTCCCTGCAGTACAATTTGTACAGCTCCCCTAAGAGATCCCTGTAGCACACTTATATGATTCCAATAAACCAGTTATAAGATTAGATATCTGTAGCATACTTCTGACTCCCAGAACCAATTATAAAATAAGAGATCACATGTAGCACACTTATATGAATCCCATAAACCCAGTATAAAATGAGAAATCACTGTAGCACAGTTATATGACTCCCATAAACCAGTTATTGTTGATTATGAAATTCTGCTGCAAAAGTTAGACATGTTACAGATTCGACAAACCTTCTTTAAACTGGTTTAGATCGCACCTAAACCAAAGGTCTCAACAAGTGTTAGAGTCCAAAACTGGGCACAACAAAATAGGATGGTAATTAATGAAGGTAAAACAAAATGTATGATTTTAGGGACATCACAAAAGCAACACAAGTCAGGGAACCCAGAACTGTCTCTTGCAATTAATAATCATCCTTTAAAAAATGTCAAACATGACAGGCTTGTAGGTGTGTCGGTATTATGGAATGACAATATTAATAAGCTTTGTAAAACACTCATTCAAAATTGCCCTACTCAGCAGAATCAAGAAATATTTACCTATGGAAACTTGCAATCTATACTACAAGTCATATATTCTTCCAACAATGGATTATTGTTCAGATGTATGGGGAAACTGCTAAATCTGAGCTTGACAGGATTTGTAAACTTCAGAAACAAGCAGCATGCATAATTTTAGATGCATCTATTGATCATCCTTCAAAAGCATTATTTACAGAACTCTAATGGTTCACTATATATGACAGGATAAATTTTCACAAGGCAGTTCTTTTATATAAATGTCTACATGGAACTGCACCAGAGTATCTTCAGGACCTATTCAGGCCTTTTTCAACACAATACTAGTTGAGATCAATATCACATGTAAACTTTCTAGCACCAGAACGAAGAACAGAGCAGTTTATAAAGAGCTTCCAATACTCTGGGACAGTTCTGTGGAACAAGCTTCCACTACATGTAAAATATGCTGAAAATATTTGAGTATGTAGGAAGAGATATCATGAGCATGTGTTTTTTTTCTTCTAATAGATAATGGAATTAAGTATTGTAATACTAAACATGTTAAAATAAACTGTAATTATTGCTATCTTCATATAATGAACATTGTTATACTCTCCTTAAGAGGGCCTCAAGGGAGAATAGTCCTTGGCTAATGAGTCACCCTCTATAAAAAAAAGCATTAATGCTATTATCATTGTTATTATTATTATTAATATTATTATTATTATTATTATTATTATTATAAGTAAATTTGAGGCTCTTCATTATGTAGACAATGATAAAAGAAACCAGCTGTCAAATTAAGTAGATCTTTTGGGATTCTGGAATATCATTCATCTTTCATTTTGATCTGTACAAGGAAGATATTTTATAGTGCTCATTGTTTCCCATATTAGTTATGTAGGTCTTCAAAGATAGACTTAAGAAAATAAAAAACAAAATCATAGCATGCACATAATTATAAACTATGATGGTTTGTAGCTTTAATGTCATTTTTCAGCACATGGTAAACCCTACTTGACAGCCAGTATATATGTTGGAGCAAGAGCCTGGCAAATCCCCAGGAAGAACCAGCAACCCAAAGGAAACCACTGGCAAGCTTTCTCATGTGTCCACTTTGGCCAAGTCCAAGACTCAGACCCACATTCACTTTTGGCCATCATCTACCATTGTTTAAAACACTATGGATTTATGTTGCCTGTATCCAAGGTGGCCAGTTATTAGTGCTTGGCAACATGAAATTCAGGTCCTTTTAATTCCGTATCTTGCCTTATACCATTTTGCAGTGGTTCATCTGTCTGTCTGCAACTGAGGCTGGTCTGCATGAGCTCTGTGGACCAAAAGTCGTAACTCCAGACACAAACTTTCATTCCGAAACCAGCAATTTTCAGCCTAATACAATTGTTTTTAAAGATTATGTATTTTTTTTATATGAATAGAGGGTCCACACTATTTGGTAGAATGATTGAGCTACACTGTTTTTGCTTGGTGTATCATAAATAATGCTATAGTGCATATGGTAAAGTAAGGAATATTCAAATTCAGCAATGTCATTGAGGGGGCCCCGAGTGGTCTAAAGCGCTCTCCGTTACGGATCACTGCCATCTCACCTCTGTCTGCATGGGTTCGAGTCTCAGATTCAGCCAATGTGGGTATGTGAGAAAGCTTGCCAGTAGCTTCTCGTGGGTCAGTGGTTCTTTCCAGGGGTTTTCTTGGGTTCTTCCTCCACCATTAATACTGGCCACCATGTATAGCCTATCGTGTGCTGAAAAATGGCTTTAAACCCTACAACAACAACAACAACAACAACAAAGCAATGTCATTGAGTAAACTCATTTTCTTCTGGAGATTTATTTAAAGTTTTGCCTGAAATTTTGGGGTTACCTCTAATTGCACCAAAAACATGTCAGTTTCCAAGAGATTTTCACTTAGCCAGATGCTTAGGTGTAAAGAAGACATTGTTTTTTATTGGCTATTTTTACTGTTAATGTTCAGTAGGTGAAAATTTGACTGCTGTCTCGTTGTTTTTTTTATAGTTTCTATTTGTGTGCAGTTTGGATGAGTCTGCTTTAAACCTAAGACTAACAGTTCTAAAAGGAGAAAAATTGGTTGGTAATAAAATTCCAGGTAGCCACTCCTTCTCAACCTTGACATCACTATAAACTGCTACAGTACAGACATTGTAGCAATATGCCTAAAAAATGTTAAAGTTACATTAAAAATCCAAATCACACACACACACTTTTCCTATATAACAATGGAATGAATTTATGCTCTTCAAGAGAAGCTGAAAGTGTGCCTCTCATTGTGTAAGTTTCTTCAGATTTCTTTAATAAAAGTTGTTGTTGTTTTGGGGTTTTGTGTCATTTCTCAAGATACACTGTATATAGTGCCCGGTATAACTGGTGGAGGAAGAACCTTGGGAATGCTTTAGTTCACTCAGCCACCTGTTGCCTCATAATTAAAGTAAAAATGAAATATTCCTACTAGTGTATCATTTGGTATCCGATTGTAAGTCACTCAGATGCTCGGTATTTCAATGGTTGGTCTTCATGCGTTGGCTGTTCAAATGTCAATCAGTACTCTCTGCCAGCTCCATTCATGGTGGAGTTACATAAAACATGCCTTCAGAGTCACTGTAGTGATTTGTAGATATCTACCTCTTCACCACAGCCTTCAAAGCTGAGAGTGTGGTATGGATTAACTGTCCAACTGTAACTCTTGGAGAAATGAAAAATCATGTGAGCTGTGATGTATTCTATCAGGTTAAGTTTCTAGATGATCCACAATTTTTTAAAGTGATAGTTAACTGTGAGAACAATGACTCCAATAGTCATATAATTGAATGCACACTAAATTAGTCTTGGTCCCAAAGCCGCCTAACAAAGAGGTACGAGTAACATTCTTATTCTGACATGATTGTGTTCCGCAGTGTTCACAAAATATCTCATTGAATTTTTAAACAATGCAGTTAGTTCTAAATCTGGAAGTAAAATAAAACCAGTTGATTAAATGCAGCATGAGGCCTTCATTTATACAGGATGAGGGTTCACTCCATATGGAATCATTTTATTGTAATATTTATTATTTATTAATATTTATTATTCTCATTTCCTAAACTTTTGATAAATGCACTGACTCTTTCTATTTGCAGCTCAAAATCCAAACAAGAGTATCCTTCTGGAGTTCCAAAGTATGGACACGGAATGTTCCTTTGACTACATTTTTGTATTTGATGGGGACTCATACTCTAGCCCTAAGCTTGCAAGTCTCAGTGGAATGAACAATCCAGAGCCCATATTGGCCACCTCGGGAAAGGTAATTGGTAGTAAATTACAGTGCCTATAAATGGGAGTCAAGCCTGAATTATTGTCAGAAGACATGAGCTCCATAGTTCCAACAAGTAAAAATCATTGTCAGTCAAGGATAATGTCATGTAACTGATCCAATCAAAGAAAAAAATATGATTTTAGGACCATTTTCTCTATTTACTCTATTTTCATGCATATACGCTGCCTGCATGTATGACCTGACCACGCATATACCCTGCAGAAATTCACCGTGTAAAAAAAAATATCTGGTATACCCTGCACATGCTTATACACTGCACAAACACTAACGTAATCTCTTTTGAACCAATCACATGATGCGAGCCCAATGTATATGGAAGGGGGCAAATGAATTTTAACTGCTTGAGTAAAATTACACCAGCAACCACTCGCAGTGGATTAATCAAGGCTGGAATACTTCAGCAAAATGATCAAGGTCACTGGCAGATGACTGATGATTATGGTGATGACAATGCAGGAAACGAGGAAATTACTGAGGCATGTCTTGCAACTGTAATAGAGACAATTTCAACGACAACCATATCACTATAAGTGGGCAAATTACTCCATTTTTGGTTGACCAATGACTGCCAAGTCCCTTGTAGGGTTATATAGTAGGTATATGATTTGTAAGTAAATTTTAAGGAACAATACAGGCCTGTACTTGTGCAAACCTACCACATATTTACTTGGTATCATCCCAGGTTTTTGGTTAGAAATATGAAAATCCTGATTTCCTGATCTTTTGTACAAAATCTCAATTTTTATAAAATGCCCCATGAGTGATGCAGAAATTCTGAGGAACACACTACAGTCGTACCGTGAAAATTTATAATTTTTCCATTTTTGTCTTTTCTGCTGATGTGTGTTAATTGAATTACACTAAATATCAACATAAAATATGAAAATGGAAAAATGATAGATATATATGGAATGACTCCAGCATACATTGTTACATTAAGTAAATAGCATAAGATAGTAGAGATGTTAATTCGTTCGTAAATTGTTTGTAAATATAAGGTCGCATACACAAATCCTGATTTTTTTCTCTAAATCCCGATTCTTTTCCTTTGGCATCGTGATTTTCATTCCACTCAAGGTGGCAGGTCTGCTTCTGTTGTCATTCTGATTAACATATACTTTTAAACATCATTAAAACACAATTGTTGAAGATGATATCTGTATAAATTTAGAAATAAGCTGATGACAATGGGATGTGTGACAAAGGACTGCTTACTGAAATCTCCTGTACGAGGGGTGCAGGGTATACAAAATCCTGCATAACCAGTGAGCTATATGCATGAAGATATGGTAATCCTTGCTGGGCATAGTGGGTTAAATTGGAATTGTTGCTTATTGAATGTGACTGTTTTCCTCAGTTAAAGTGCTTTGGTGTGAATACGGCACATCTTGATTTCAGGAACTTTCATCTTCATTTCCTTTGCTTGCTTTGTAAATTTCAATGCCACTGATGTATGTTAAATATAAAATACAGTTTTTGCATTTTGTGATGTTGTGTAACAAAGTGAAATTAGGATAACATGTTGTATAAAATACATAAAGTGGCATTAGAAAAAAAAGCTTGTGTAAAAAATAGAGTGCCATTAGGATGTGATTTGTAGAAAATATTAAGTAGCATTAGGCAAAGATGTGTAAAAAAATAAAGTAGCATTAGGCAAAGATGTGTAAAAATATAAAGTAGCATTTGGCAAAGATGTGTAAAAAAATAAAGTAGCATTAGGCAAAGATGTGTAAAAAAATAAAGTAGCATTAGGCAAAGATGTGTAAAAAAATAACATGGCATCATGAAATAATGTTATGTAAAAAAAAATTGGTATTAAGAAAAGCTTTCATGTACAAATTATATAAAGTGGCATTTGGAAAAGATGTGTAAAAATATAAAGTGGCATTTGGAAAAGATGTGTAAAAATATAAAGTGGCATTTGGAAAAGATGTGTAAAAATATAAAGTGGCATTTGGAAAAGATGTGTAAAAAATATATTGTGACTTTATGAAAAGATGTGTAAATTAGGAACAGATGTGTAGAAATATAAAATCACATTAGGAAAAGATGTGTAAATTAGGAACAGATGTGTAGAAATATAAAATCACATTAGGAAAAGATGTGTAAATTAGGAACAGATGTGTAGAAATATAAAATCACATTAGGAAAAGATCTTTAAAAAAAGTAAAGTGGCATTAGGAAAAGATGTATAAAAATATAAAATAACATTAGGAACAGATGTGTAAAAAAGTAAAGTGGCATTAGCAAATGACATTATGTAAAAAAGAAATTGGCATTAAGAAAAGATCTTGTGTAAAAATATAAAGTGGAAGTAGGAAAAGCTGTTGTGTAAATAATATAAAGTGGCCTTGGAAAAAGGCATGTACAAACATAAATGGGCATTAAGAAAAGCTTTTGTTTAAAAATATAAAGTAGCATTAGTAAAGATGATGTGAACAAATATACAAAGTGGCATTAGTAAAGATGATGTGAACTAATATACAAAGTGACATTAGTAAAGATGATGTGAACTAATATACAAAGTGGCATTAGTAAAGATGATGTGAACTAATATACAAAGTGGCATTAGTAAAGATGATGTGAACTAATATACAAATTGGCATTAGTAAAGATGATGTGAACAAATAATATACAGAGTGGCATTAGTAAAGATGATATACATTGTGACATTAGTAAAGATGATGTGAACTAATATACAAAGTGACATTAGTAAAGATGATGTGAACTAATATACAAATTGGCATTAGTAAAGATGATGTGAACTAATATACAGAGTGGCATTAGTAAAGATGATATACATTGTGGCATTAGTAAAGATGATGTGAACTAATATACAAAGTGACATTAGTAAAGATGATGTGAACTAATATACAAAGGGACATTAGTAAAGATGATATACATTGTGGCATTAGTAAAGATGATGTGAACTAATATACAAAGTGACATTAGTAAAGATGATGTGAACTAATATACAGTGACATTAGTAAAGATGATGTGAACTAATATACAAAGTGACATTAGTAAAGATGATGTGAACTAATATACAAAGTGACATTAGTAAAGATGATGTGAACTAATATACAGAGTGGCATTAGTAAAGATGATATACATTGTGGCATTAGTAAAGATGATGTGAACTAATATACAAAGTGGCATTAGTAAAGATGATGTGAACTAATATACAAAGTGACATTAGTAAAGATGATGTGAACTAATATACAAAGTGACATTAGTAAAGATGATGTGAACTAATATACAAAGTGGCATTAGGAGAAGACATTATGTAAAATATATAAATGCGTTAAGAAAAGCTTTTGTGTAAAAAAATAAATATGCATTAGGAAAAGATATGTGCAAAAATAAAGTGCCATTGTAAAAAGCAGTTGTGTCAAAAACCTAATAAGTGGATTTATAAAAATACAGGAACAAATATAAATTGGCATAAGGCATTGCTTTTGTGTAAAAATATAAATTGGCATAAGGAATTGCTTTTGTGTAAAAATATAAATTGGCATAAGGCATTGCTTTTGTGTAAAAATATAAATTGGCATAAGGCATTGCTTTTGTGTAAAAATATAAATTGGCATTAGGAATTGCTTTTGTGTAAAAATATAAATTGGCATAAGGAATTGCTTTTGTGTAAAAATATAAATTGGCATTAGGAATTGCTTTTGTGTAAAAATATAAATTGGCATAAGGAATTGCTTTTGTGTAAAAATATAAATTGGCATAAGGAATTGCTTTTGTGTAAAAATATAAATTGGCATTAGGAATTGCTTGTGTGTAAAAATATAAATTGGCATAAGGAATTGCTTTTGTGTAAAAATATAAATTGGCATTAGGAATTGCTTTTGTGTAAAAATATAAATTGGCATTAGGAATTGCTTTTGTGTAAAAATATAAATTGGCATTAGGAATTGCTTTTGTGTAAAAATATAAATTGGCATTAGGAATTGCTTTTGTGTAAAAATATAAATTGGCATAAGGAATTGCTTTTGTGTAAAAATATAAATTGGCATTAGGAATTGCTTTTGTGTAAAAATATAAATTGGCATTAGGAAAGATGATGTGAACTAATATATAATGTGGCATTAGGAAAAGACATTATGTAAAAAATATAAATTGGCTTTAAGGAAAGCTTTTGTGTAAAAAAAATATTACATTAGGAAAAGGTATGTAAAAATATAACATGGCATAAAAAGATGTGTCAAAAATATTAAGTGGCATTATGAAAAGTTTTTGTGTAAAAAAATAAGGTGGCATTAGGAAAGATGATGTGAACTAATACATAAATTGGCGTTAAGTAAAGACATGTACAAATTATAAATTAGCATTAAGAAAATACATTATGTACAAACTACAAATTAGCATTAAGAAAAGACATTATGTACAAATTAGAATTTAGAAAATACATTATGTACAAACTATAAATTAGCATTAAAATAAGACATTATGGACAAACTGTAAATTAGCATTAAGAAAAGTCATTGTATACAAACTATAAATTAGCATTAAGAAAAGTCATTATATACAAACTATAAATTAGCATTAAGAAAAGACATGTATGAACTATAAATTAGCATTAAGAAAAGTCATTATGTACAAACTATAAATTAGCATTAAGAAAAGACATTATGTACAAACTATAAATTAGCATTAAGAAAAGACATTATGTACAAACTATAAATTAGCATTAAGAAAATACATTATGTACGAACTATAAATTAGCATTAAGAAAAGTCATTATATACAAACTATAAATTAGCATTAAGAAAAGTCATTATATACAAACTATAAATTAGCATTAAGAAAAGACATGTATAAACTATAAATTAGCATTAAGAAAAGTCATTATGTACAAACTATAAATTAGCATTAAGAAAAGACATTATGTACAAACTATAAATTAGCATTAAGAAAAGTCATTATGTACAAACTATAAATTAGCATTAAGAAAAGTCATTATGTACAAACTATAAATTAGCATTAAGAAAATACATTACGTATGAACTATAAATTAGCATTAAGAAAAGTCATTATGTACAAACTATAAATTAGCATTAAGAAAAGTCATTATGTACAAACTATAAATTAGCATTAAGAAAAGTCATTATGTACAAACTATAAATTAGCATTAAGAAAAGACATTATGTACAAACTATAAATTAGCATTAAGAAAAGACGTACAAAATACAAATTAGCATTAAGAAAAGACATTATGTATAAACTATAAATTAGCATTAAGAAAAGACATTGTGTACAAACTATAAATTAGCATTAAGAAAAGATATTATTGACAAACTAAATTAGCATTAAGAAAATAAATTGTGTACAGACTATAAAATAGCATGAAGAAAGGACATTGTGTAGACGCTACTGGCAAGCTTTCTCACATGCCCACATTGGCCAAACCCAAGACTCAAACCCACACAGACAGGTGAGATGGCAGTGATCTGTTATGGTGAGTGCTTTAGACCATTCGGCCACTCGGGGCCTCAGTTAATGATAAAAAATATAATGTAGGATTAAGACAGATAATGTGAACAAATATATGGAGGATATTTTATTTTATTATGTTATTACTGTACTGGATATATTTCATTGTGTGGTACCAATAACATGATATTTAATGAGTGGCAAGGCCGTGCGTTAAAATACATGGTTTTTGATACCGCAAGATGAAATATATTCTGTATTAATGTACAAAAAGAAAATTGTATTATATACCAACTCACTCTTTGGCACAACATGCTAATCCCCACCCCCTTTTCCTAAATTCACCTCACTTCCATAGCCTGATCCTTTAAATATACATGATACTCAAGAAATCAATAGGATTAGGTTGACCTAATCCGTTGCAGTAAATTACATTCATGTCACTTTTTAAACTTTCTGACCCTGTATGAAAACGATGCATGTCTGATTCAGCAATGCGTCACAATGGGTTTATCATTGTTATCAAGGAAGTAAGGTGAAATAACTTCAGATATACACAAACAATGTCTTGTCAGATTACCTTATCAAAGATTAATTTCCATGTCTGAAATATAAGGCAGTTGCTGTTTATTTGTTCTGGCTCACAAACAACTCATTTTTGTTGTTGCAGGTTCAACTTTTGTAGCACACACAATCAAGCATCAAATGGCATGATGGGAAATCTTATATTTTCACACGTGAAAAAATAAGGTTATGTTTTTCACACATGTTGAAACATAATATATTTATCATATGTGAAAATATAGGAATGATAAAATATGAAAATTATTTCACCAGTAAATCTCTGTATTTCACTCTTAAGTATATAATAAAAAGTGGCATCAGGAAAAGCTGTTGTGTAAATAATATAATGTGGCAATAACAGAAGATGTTTAAAAAACATAAAGTGGCATTTCGGAAAGCTGTTGTAAAAATATCAAATGACATTGACGATTTAAAAGAAAAGGAAAATTTCATTAGGAATGAATGTGTAAAAATTAATTGATGGCATTTGGAAAGTCTATTGTATAAAACCATATCAAGTGGCATTAGCAAAAGATGAATTGGCATTAGGCAATGATATGCAAAAAGTATAAAGTGACATTAGGAGAAAATAGTGTAAAAGTATAAAGTTGCACTATAAAATGATGTTTAAAAATATATTAAAAAATATAATGTAGCATTAGCAAGAAGATGTGTGAAAAATATAAAGTGGGTTAGGAAAGGATGTCACATCAGTAATATTTAACCAGGTATCTTTCAGAGGTAAAAGTTTTTCTAAGTGTTCCATGTTTTTATTTGGCCCACTATCTATTCTTTTGAATGATTGGATAAATGATTTGTTCCCCTGATATTGTTTTGGTCTCAGAACTTAACTAAAGATCAGGTATTTGATTTTTGAATTTAAAATAATTTAATTTAACTGGATTCCATGAGCTTTACTTTTGTATGGTTGGTGGTAAAATTATAACTTGATGCATATTTGAAGGCACCATAAATACCTAAATTATTACACAATCTGATTTTAAAGCATGCTCTACTTTTTCTCCACAAAACGTACATTTTATAACTTAAAGCAACACAAGATTCACAGCTTAGGTATAATATCAGTGAGTTTGGAGAAATGAAGGGGTGGGGGAAACAGGTGCCAGTAAAGTTAAATATACTTTCTTGGAAGGTTGAAATAAACTTTCCTACATGACGATGACCTCTTTGCCTGAATCACCTTCTAGTGTAACCTTGACCTTGGTCACACTTTCCTTTTATTCTTACTGACTTGGTAATAACATCCACTGTATAATGACGAGTTTTCTGTGAGTGATCTCGACTTGTCTGTTTCAGATGCTTATCTACTTGTTTAGTGACAGAAATTACAATCGAGAAGGATTTGTTGCTCTATACAGTATTCAAGATTGTCCATACAACTGTCACAACAGGGGAGCTTGTATTAATCATATCTGTTACTGTGAAAGCAGATTTGCAGGAAGATCCTGTGAAACTGAAATCTGCCCCAACGAGTGTGGTGAGCATGGACACTGTGGGAACAATTCCAAATTATGTGAATGTGATGAGAATTATTCCGGGTATTTGTGCAATATATTCTTAAATGATGACAATGGGAGTAAGGTGTGGTATGATGTAGCCCCAGAAAATTCGGGATTTACGGCTCGTACATCTCATGCTGGGACTTTTGTGTACAGGGATGAATGTTTGTATATATTTGGGGGTTACACACTGAATGAAGTGCTTGGGGATTTAGTAAGGTTTTGCATGCGAGAAAACAGGTGGGAGACTTTACCTGAATCTGAACCTTGGCCAGAAAAACGTCGGGAACATGCAGTATGTGAATATGAAGAAGGTTTCTACCTGTTTGGAGGAATTCTTGACAGTGGAATGTACATGGATGATCTTTGGTACTATAATGTTACTTCTAGTCAGTGGACATTGATGGCTGTCAATAGTACAGTTAAACCACTCAAATTATCAGGTCACAGTTTAACGAGAGTTGATGACTGGATTTACATATTTGGTGGAAAAACTGAGGAAGGTGAATTTTCTTCAGATATGTACAAAATTGATGGGAAATTTGCAGAACAATGGGAAAAAGTTAATGCTTTTGGAGGAAAGCCCTCTCAGAGACGATTAGTTGGTCATTCAGCTGTATACCACAAGGAATCTAGATCATTATTGATATATGGAGGTTACTCACACACTCCAGAACAACCACGATTTGGAACACGCATTAATACACTTCATGCTTTCAATGTAGATGACAGAGTTTGGTCAGTAATTTATTTCTCAAGGAGTAATACTAACAGCGAATCCATTCCAATCCAGCGTGCATACCACACGGCAGCCATATTTGGAAATTACATGGTGGTGTATGGTGGGAATACGCACACTCATCATGAGATAGAAATCTGTTATGACAAAGACATCTACATTTATCATCTGGGATGTCACATCTGGTTGCCAGTGCCACGCCTGTTGGGTAAGTATTAGATATGTTATGACAAAGATATCTACATTTATCACATGGGATGTCACATTTGGCTGTCAGTGCCACACTTGTTGGGTAAGCATTAGATATGTTACGACAAAGATATCTACATTTATCATATGGGATGTCACATCTGGTTGCCAGGGCCATGCCTTTTGGATAAGTATTAGATATGTTATGACAAAGATATCTACATTTATCATATGGGATGTCACATTTGGCTGTCAGTGCCACACCTGTTCGGTAAGTATTAGCTCTGTTTTGACAGACATCTATATTTATCATGTGGGATGTCACATTCGATGGCTGTTGGGTAAGTAATAGATTGTTATGAAGTAGACATCTACATTTATTATCTGGGATGTCACATTTTGCTGTCATTGACATGCCTGTTGGGTATTAGATATGTTTTAACAGACACCTATCATTATTATTTTGACTGTCATTGTTACACCTGTCAGAATTTCTTGAAATAGTCAACAGAACTTAAATGAGGAGCTTATATCATCAACAGCAAAGAAAAAATATGGATATATATTGAATTTGTAGTAATTAATAAATTTAAAATCATTTTCAAGTTTTATCATGTCCACAACGAGGGTGTTACGATAAAATGCCGTCATAGTGCCTAGCCATTCATTACGAGAGTGGTCATCAGCATTGAAGTTACTGAGAAAGCATAACTATATAAATTTGAAATCAGAGATCCACAGAAATTATTACTTAACAAAAATACTCATCACCATGTCTGGATGTAACATACCTAAGTGTTATGTTGCAAAATTTTATAAATATTATGCCAATGTCAAGTTTCTGTTTGTGTTTGATCATTGCAAGGAAAATACTTTCATTGACCTAATTTATGATGCTAGTCATAAAAAGATCACTTCAATAGAATTTTCAGGACAATTTTTAGAATTTTAGAAATCAGTTTGGTGTCGAAATATTACAGCACTTGTTCTTATAAAAATTTGACACAACTGGAAACATAGTTGACAGTATCTACATAAAGCAGAGTTTATTTTGTGATATTCATATGCTGAACTTTTACATAAACCTTAGTTCATACAAAGCAGATCCTTTTTTGTAATTGGCAGACAAAAGGGAAATATGCCTGTAAAGTAAGTTTTGTCTTTTTAAACGACCATTTGTTTTTGGAAAGATGTCACAGTATAAATAGATATAAATTGGTAGAGTGTCCACAGCTGTATAGTTTTTGAGGTCCACTACAACAAGTGGATGTCCATTAAGTCTGGTGGATATCCATTCAGTCATGGATTTTGTTCCAGCTGTAGTGGGTTTTATGGCACCCCTCACTTGACTTTTTGCATTCACCCTGCAAGTTGATGCTTTAAACAGATGGGACACATGCTAACAATTTAGGTTCATTTGTGGCAGGTGGCAGTTTCATACCTTTACATGTACAAACTACACAATATTAGCAGTAGTTGTTGTATTTATCAGTGGTCTAACTAGGCATGTGCACAGATGAGTGAGCATTATGAAGAATAAAAAACGAGACAAGTTTTAAATTTCTTGGGTTTTGCCTTCACCACATGATAGGGCCTAGATCAGACAAATTGCTTTACGACAACATATATCACTGTTTATCAACTACGTGTAAGTGTACATAAAGGCATACACACATGCGAAAGTTATGTACTGTTTTGCATCATGTTTTCCCTTCAGTGTTTTTTCCATATAAATTATGTATAATAGAAGTGCATGTTGTCTGATTATTAATTTGTTATAGTATTCCTTTAATTGTTCAGCTATTTCCAAGAACCACTTTGAACAAATTATTGAAAGTAGTGTACATATAAAAGAAAGAAGATCTCCATCTAATTACAAATATGAAAGATATAAAATATATACTAAGATATTTATTATTTATTACCTTTATCATTTTAGAAACAAGGTTTTAATTTTAATATGTTACCTGTTGATATTGCATAGCCTACTTATCCCAGGATGGAATTACCCATGTCCTTATAGTAAGAATTCATGGCTGAAACTCGTAGAGAATTCTTGAAATATTTCAGAAAGTAATACAGACCCAGTCTGCTGCTTAGGTCACTGGTGCATGCACCATAACCCTTGTCTTTTTTTCTGCAGCCATATGCATTGCATCCTATGCAACATCATTCTGTAGAATTTTCGCCTTTGACTCTTGTTTAAACATGCATTGGACATTTTGATAAAGGTTTCCATCATTGATTTAAACTCTTGTGAATCTTTGATGCATTTATTGTTAATAATTGAATTGCGTGGGGCCCCGAGTGGCCGAGTGGTCTAAAGCGCTCTTCGTTACAGACTGTCTGCGGTGGTTCGAGTCTCGGAATCAGCCAATGTGGATATATGAGAAAGCTTGCCAGTAGCTTCTCGTGGGTCAGTGGTTCTTTCCAGGGTTTTCCCGGGTTCTTTCTCCACCATTAATACTGGCCGTCATGTATAGCCTATCGTGTGTTGAAAAATGGCGTTAAACCCCACAACAACAACAACAACAAAAATTGAATTGGGTAGCTATCTTCTCCTTTTCTTTGCTAGAACCATAGAGACCTTTTGTAAGTCATTCTTTTTCCTTTATGATTTCTATTGAGTTTAGTCTCACATAAGTGGGTTTGCACACCAGCTGAGTCTGGCATGTAGGACAATTCCCAAGCTCTTCATATAGGTTCTGTGATTAAGTTGCCTTTATTAACAGGTCTTCACCTTACTAAAGAGACATATCTCCCTTGCACCAGAGAGTTGTGGGGTTTGAGAGTCCAAACTGTCTGTAGTGGAAGAAAAATGAGGATGTCCTGTTGGTCTTGGTGTTCTCTCAGGAGTTTAACAGTTCAGGCTGAGGTGGCACCTCCTCCTCTTCTGTAGTCCCATGAAAACTTCAACTTGTCGATGGAGTAAGAAGAAAGTGGTGTGGTCATTTTATAAAGCATTAAATGAAGTTTACCATTATATGCCCCTGTATTAGTATCCCAAAATCCTTCGGCTAAGAAGACTCAAAGATTTTTTACAGTTTTGGGGGGATGTTCCTTGGCTAATTCTTGACCAGACCTCACATTTCTACCACACTTGGCAATGTGCACATAGTCAGCTAAGTCTTTTAAAGGTTTACCAAGAGTGAAAGGTTAATTTGGCAGCATGAGGGTGGACATTTCCCCCTCCCCCTTGAGACTTTGGTTTCACCAGCTGTAGCTACAAGATTCACACCCATGGTTCAATGAACCTCCCACCTTGGATGCTGAGGTGTGACCCATGGGTATTTCTTCAGGGACTTGGGCCTGTCTCCTAATTAAGACACAAGAGCTTAAGGCAAGATCATTGGTTATCACATGCCAGCATTTTTACTGCAGCACTCTTTAGTCTGCTTTAGTAGGAATCATTGTGCCCACCTGCACTTAAGTCCTTGCTCAAAGTGGTCACCAGAACATCTTGGAATACTCTGTCAGTATCCATGGCACTATTGGCAGTGTTGCTAGGGAGATTTCTGAAGTCTTGCTTGAGCACAGCAAGAATTTTCTTTGGGCTGCTACTCTGAAGGCAGTATCTTTCATTGGAGGTTTAATCCTTTCATGATTTCCCAGAACCTGTCGGACCAACATCACAGGTCCCCCATATCAGTTCCTGATCAGTCAAAACCAGCTAGGAAGTGTGGTCAGCCTGACCATTTCCTAGGAGCTGACAGCTCTGTTCATAAATAGAGGACACTGGCTTCAGTTCCAGGAGTGCTCTCCTCTGGCAAGGACCCTCCTGCAATTCCATCAGATAAATTGGGTGTAATTAAAGGACAAGATGCATTCCCTTCTGCAGAAGGGCACAGTTGATGAGCAGTCTTCTACTTTCTACTCACAGATCTTCTTGGTTTCCAAAAAGGTTAAAAGCTTGCACTGTAACCAAGTTTCTTATGGAAGAATCTTTCAGGATTGAGACCACGGCCTCATTTAGGCTTTCCAAAAGACCCAGCAAATGGGCAGTCTCTGTCAACCTCCTAGATGCATAGCTTGAGATCCCTATATTTCCTTCTCACAGAAAGTACCTCCAGTTCTGTTTGGATGGGGTAGTCTTCCACTATTACACTTGTCCAATTTTCCTAAATTCTCCACCGAGGGTTCAGTGTGGCATTGGTAAGAGTAGCTGGCTATCTAAGGTTATTGGGGATTCCCGTGATCCAGTATTTTAAAGACTGATTGGTCTATGATGGCTCTCAGACATGAGCTTCCATGCTGCTGTTTCATAGAGACCTGGCTGTGCCAATTATCCAACCTAGAAAAAATTGGAGCTTGTCCCATCTGAGGATTTTATATATATGGGATGAATATCTTCATAATTGGATTATTATTCCGTTCCATGGAAAGAGTGGACATGATTCTGACATATGAAGGCACCAAGTATCATTACCTGGTTATCAGGTTACCCGTATCTCATCAGGGTACCTTGAACTCTGCAGTGGATCTGGTTCCCCTAGGAAGACTGCACTTGCACACCTCCACCTCCAGTTTTATATTTTAGCAAACTAGAACCATACAAAGACCCCATGATGGCTCAGGTTTCTCTAGGACCAGACTTTTAAAAAAATTAGTGTCAGTTTTGGGTTGTAACTCCCATGCATCCATAAGACAAGGAAGTGAGTTTCATGCCCTGTCTATTGAGGAAAGGTTGTCTTAGGTTCAGTGTCAATTTCAAATCGGTGTATGTCCTTTGCCAGCTAAGTGTTTTAGCCATAAACCAGCTACAGCTACGCTTGCTATAGAGATCCCTAGTGATATCCATGCTGGGGACGAAGAAGATTGACTTTTATTTCCATTTTTGGCATTATGATGCTGTTTGGCTGCTTATAAATGAAAAAGAATGGGTTGTATCTTTAATAGCACTACTGACATCTCAGTACCCATTGTTTCTAGGTGGATTGTACAAAAAATGGTCATGATTAGATATCTTTTTCTACTTTCTTTCCTTGGTACACCAAGAGGCATTTATTCTCTAGGGTTCTTAGTCACAGCACAAAAACATGGCCAAAATGGATCCTAACTTAACAGTAATGGACATTCCTACAGTAAAGGCAGACCTACCAACCCTTATGATTTTGCCATGAGTCTTACAGAAATGAACCTGTGGTTTGGATCCAGTTTTCTTGGTTTTTCATGTTAGATTCAGTGGAGTTGGTCAGGTAACCGGATTAACTTAACAGGAGTACCTCAAAAGCTTTAAATTGAATGGATTTTGTGACTCAAAACATTTGTATGATCAAGTTGTTGCTTATTAGAATTTTCTAAAAATGGTGTTAAACATTTTCAGGATGAAATTAATAATAAGCCTCTTAAAGTTTAATAGTCAGGAGGAAAGAACTCAAAGGAATATTCTGCTTTTTTGTGGAGAAAGGAGGAAGTGCAAGTTACATTTATGGGAAATGTGATGATTTGAGTAGGTCTTTTGGCAGGAAAGATGTGTGCCATTGCCATGTGAACTTTTATTTTTAAACAAAAGTTGAAAGAGTGCAAGCAGCCATTGAGCTTTATAGAGTTTGGAACTGCAGTTTATAAAACTGTATTGGATGTAATTAAGGTCGAAATATACTTTGCAAACTTTTTAGTTGAAGACAGTGTTTGTTGTCACTGCATCAGTCTTGAATCACACTTCTGGACTAAAGTTTTAACAGTACATATTTTATTACACCTTGCTGAAAACTGGTGAGACTAATTAGGGGGAAAAATGACTGCCTTCTTAAGGTCTTTTTAGGGTTGGCAGGCCTGTAAGGGTGCGTATTTTCATGTTATAACAGTTCTTGAGATCATCAGCCTCCAACTGCATTGTCAGATTAATCTATGTAACATATTACTGATATTAAATCTAATTAGGAAAGGAGGAGATAATTATATTGACGTGATACTTACCTGTTACTTTTGATAGATTCCCTCTTCCCACCAGTTTTGATGTCCCATCAGTAGACTAGTCCCACAAAAAAAGATGACTACAGCACATATGCAAGTGACTTTGATGTTTTGGATCCTTCCAGAATTCTCTGTGGAGGTTAATCATTTCATGATTTTCACTGATTTAGCTTGTTTGGCACTTTATGTAAAGCTGTCATCAGACAAAAAGTGACATTCCTACTTCAAAGTCATCTGCTGTGCATGTTAGTGTCCTGTCTTGAAGAATCAGCAACGGTCAGTCAGGAAGTACATGTACTCACAGTCCTGCAAATGGTCAATAAGGAAGTCATGTAATCGGTCCTGCAATGGTCAGTCAGGAAGTAATTGTATTCACAATCCTGAAATGGTCAGTCAGGAAGTACATGTGCTCACAATCCAACAATGGTCAATCAGGAAACACATGTACTCACAGTCCTGCAATGGTCAATCAGATGTACATATACTTAGTCTTGCAATGGTCATTCATGAAGTTCATGTACTCACATTCCTGTAATGGGCAATTAGGAAGTACATGTACTCATAGTCCTGCAATAATCAGTCAGGAAGTACATGTACTCAGTCTTGCAATGGTCATTTAGGAATTACATGTACTTGCAGACCAGCAAAGGTAATTTAGAAAGTATATATACTCACAGTCCTGCAGTGGGCAATCAGGAAGTACATGTACTTACAATCCTGCAATGGGCTATCAAGAAGTACATATACTTATATTCCTTGAAAAAAACAAAGATTAACTGCTGATTGAAAATGCTTCATTTTGATACAAAAAAAGATATAAAGCTATTAAGAAAATAGCTTTTTGCAATCAAATATTGATTTGTAATATAGACTGAGAAATACAATGACGTTAAGTTGTGATATTTTTGTGTATAATTAGTTTTGGTGGTACATGTATATAAGGCAAATTATGTTTACCTCGACTGGTCATACACCTTTAAAGCTTTTGGGATGGTATGTTGCCTATTAACATCTGTGTGTCTGACCATATTCACTACAGCTAAAACTACTTGAAGGATTGCCATGAAACTTTGTACCCAGACATTCATCCTCTATCCAGTTGGTTCCAAATGAAAATGGCTCTTTTTTGGACATGGGAAAGAAAAAATCTCTATCCCAACAGAAGACTTAAATCTTATGAAATCTGGTTGGTCCTGATGTTAAAGACTTCCTATGGTGCCTAGTTGGTGATAGACCAGAGGAGCTTATGGCATGGTCTGTTGTCTGTCTGTCTGTTCATCATCCAATGTCCATCCATCAGAACAAGTGTTTTATTGCTGATCCTCCTAAATTACTTGGAGGATCGCCTTGAAACTTTGCACACACATATATCCTTTGGTCTAGCTGGTCATAAATTAAAATGGTTCTGTTTGATCATCCAATATGGCCACCACAGCAACCATTTTTAAAAGTTTGCTACTCTTCCTGCATGGATGGTCATGTCAACATGTGCTTTTCATAAAGACTTTTTATGATATCTAGTCGGTCCTAAATAAAAAAAACAGTACTGATCTGATATCCAGTATGGCCACCATGCCAGCCATCATGAAAATTGTATCTCTACTCTTCATGAATGGATGGGGATAAACATGGGGTTTTGACTTATTGCTTGACCCTTTCATGTGTTCTTTGGCAAAAATGTAATAAGCTTGTATTCATTCTAACTTCTTAAAAAGGATAATCAAGTCAAAATGTAACAAGCTAACAACTAATGTGATAATTAAACAACTAATGTGATAATTAAACAATATTTGCTTGATATTCAGGAACAGTTTTGCAGTACAATATGTATCATGTGGACTGGAAGAATGTACTATACTAAAAATAGTTTTTCTCAAAAATAAGTTTAGTGTACAAGTTTAACTCCTGCCACAAATATTGAAATGATAATTCATTTTCAACAATTTCTCCTTGAATTTAGTAATATTTAACCGCCAGATGACAAAATAAGTAACTATAAAATATTCTTTTGAGCTGTTTGCAAAAGAATACAGCAGCATTTGGTTTTGTGGAAGATGTGTAAACACTTAAAGCATTATGAATTGAATTGAATAGGGGACCCACCCCCTTCTTTCTGTCTTGCCACCTTGGACGAGTACCTCACAAACTTGAACTTGCCCAAGTCAGATTTGAAACGCAAATAAATTTGTCCAGTTCTGCAAAAGTCCATATATGCTAAACCATAATTACATGTTTCAAAGAAATTGTGCGTAATGTGTTCTGAGCTTGGTGACAAAGTTCCATTTTTTGTTTGTTTTAATTTTCCAGAGGAGTTGAGTTTTTTCACAATCTTTTGATTTTGCAGTTTTCGAATATTGATTCAAGCATGTCCTTTTAACTGTTCTTTACAGGCACACTGCTTGAAAATCCATTGCAAGGCAGATTTGGACATGTAGCCACAGTTGCCTATGACAACATGCTCCTGGTGGTGGGTGGATTCTCAGGATATGTACGTGGTGATTTCAAGGCCTTCAAGTTTCCAGCATCCATTGTACCTCCATTGGTGAGGACATTTTTAACATGGTGTTTACGATTTCTCCTTCTGACCGTTGATCTTTTTGTGATGCAGTATTCCTCCATTTACTCAGTGGTTTTGAAATAAATTCATTAAGAATTAAATTGCACCTATCGGGTGTCATTTGTACCAGATAAACTACTGGTTTTGTGAGATTGAGGGGTGGGGGTGGTAAAATCCTCACAGGTTCAGCAAGCCCATCATTTTATCAAACTTGTTTATTAGCAACACTTGGTACCTAATGAGTTTGATTTATGTTCGTGTGCGACATCATTCATATAGATTTTGTCAGTCTAGCTAATAAAATTAAGTGATGAGGGTCTTCTTGATTTTTGATTACTCCTTGTCGATATAATTTTCCCCTGCAGTAGCCATAGCACTTATATTCAAAGTTTTCAATTACGTGTTCAAGTTAGCACATGCTTTCAAGCTTGTAATGGTAACATTTTAAAAATACTGTTGATGTAAAAGTATGTCATTGCATGAGTGTCGAATTACAGGTGTGGGGAGAAGTGTCTGGAATGATTTTAAAAAGAAAATATTTCATTATAGACAGAGAAATTAAACTTCACTTTTTTAACATTTTTGAGCACAATCAAAAAAAACCTGTAACATTATTTAGTATTAAGAAAATTTAATCTGATAACAGTATTTCAGACTAGGCTCAGGACAATTGTCCAGGAGCATATCCTACAGTATACACAGTGTGGATTACAGAAAATCCACATTTCCATGGTAGAAATAAATCTGTCCATGCTGTCTTCCATAGAGGCATCACGATGTTGAATTTCAGATCCTGTGTCCTGCAGATGGCCATATTAGGGGAGGGCCAGGTTCAAAAGTCTAAAAGTCATATGAAACGCAGATATTTATGACAGCTTTGATCATTTGTTTAATTTTATTATTGTTTGTTATTATTGATATGTGTATAAATCAAAGATACAAAAACATGTCTGGATGTGTGGCAGGTTTATTGGGACATGTACAAACATTAACAATCTAACTATATGCGTGTTGGTGTGGTTAATCATATTATTTGTAATAATACTGAAAGTTGATGTGGTTTATTTGACATAAGTTGGTGTCGTATTCTAACTCTGTAGCAGTACTACTTTCACCAGGTACAAATCATTTCAACTCCTCAAACCTGACCATTTTATAGATTACTGTGGATATTCACCTTTATCCCTAAAGGGCCTGCAGCAGATGGAAACTCCATGAGTCGTAAATCAAACTGCAACACCTCACAGCAGAGTGTAGCTTGGGCCTGACTCCACCTGTAATACCAAGGTATAACACGGTGTAGTGAGGTGTAAATCAGTGGCTGCTACATAGTTATGTGCAAGAAATAGTTCACTGTGTGAATACTTTATCTTATTTTAATTCATCACTTGCTTGGAATTCTTAATCTAGAATTGAAATATTTTCTAATGTAGAGTTGTTTGATATCTTTCAGGCTGATGCAGGTAAGGAAGTCCAGCATTGTGCAAACTACAGCCAAGAGTCGTGTCAGGACAATCCAGAATGTATGTGGTGCGATGAATATGGAGCCAACAAGCAGACTAAAATCTGCATACATCGCAGCCAGGCGGTAGAAAAGGTTAACATTGCTTGTCTTTAAATAAAACTTACAAAGGCAGAATAAAAGAATAAGAAAATGAATCACATTTTTTTATATTATTTTGATCATGAGAAGTGTATAAATGCATATCCTAAACTATATTCAACTTGTGCAAAACTACTTTAACCCTCAAAGATAAATTTTGACTTAACCTTACTCTGAGTTAGATATTTTTGTCTTTAGTTTGATAAATGCTAATATTGCACATGTACTTGAACTATGATGCACAGTATAAATTTCTTGAGCTTTAATTTTAGTTTGAAAGTAAAATGGAATGATCTTTATGGCTTCTTTCATCCTTATTGCATGAGTCGGCCAATAGTACTACCAACTTTTTTAAAAATTGCTCTAATGGTTATAGACCAGAGGCACTTATAGGGTGGTCTGTCATCAGTCATTCATCCATCATCTGTCATCCAGTGTCCATCCGTCCATTAGTACAAGTTTGTTATCAGTACTTTTCTTAAACAAACCTGCCATGAAACTTTACACACACATGAATTCCATGGTCTGGTTGAAAATAGATATCTAATGTGGCAAATACTGTGGCTGTCTTAAAAAATCTGAATCAGTGGTCATCTCAGTATGGGCTTTTCACCAAAAGACTTTTGATCTTTGGTTGATCCGAATAAAAATGGTGGATATCTGGTGTCCATTATAACCATCTCAGTGGCCATCTAAAAAATCTTGTTTTCACTACTAACTTCTGAATGAAAAGCAGTATTGCCATGGAGTTGTCACTTGAAGATTTCTTATGATGTCTAGGTTGTTCTAACTGAAAATTGTGCTGATCTGATGTCCAGTATGGCCACTGCAGTGGTCATCTTGAAAATATTATTATCATTAGTCTTAATAGATGGTCATTTAAACATGTTTTTTTTTACTAAACAAGTTTTTATGCTGTCTTTTTGGTTCTAAATGAAAATGGTGCTATTTAGACAATCAAGGAGCCTGCTACAGTGCTATGTAGACAATCAAGGAGCCTGCCACAGTGCTATTTAGACAATCAAGGAGCCTGCCACAGTGCTATTTAGACAATCAAGGAGCCTGCCGCAGTGGCTTTTTTAAACATCTTATCATTACTCCTGAATGAATGATCATTTCAGCAATTTGTTTTCACTGAAAGATTTCTTATGATGTCTAATTTATCAGAAATGGAAATGGCGCTGAAGTGACTTCTTATATGGCTGCCACTAAGTTTGTCTGGAATTTTGTTGTCACTACCACTTCTAGATGACTGGTAATATGATTATTTCACCAAAAGACTTCTCATGATGTGTAGTTGGTTCCAGTCAGATATCCAATATGGCCACCATGACACCCATCTTGGAAATGTTTGTAGCATTGCTCCTCCAAAATGGAAAGTCATAAGTGTTTTCTTATGGTGTCTTCTTGGTCCTTAATGGTGCCAATCTGACATACAATATGTCCACCACAGCAGCTAATTTGTTTGAGATGGTGTCAGCATTTGGCAGTTAAAAGAAGAAAATGGTGTTATCTTGAATTCCTGAAAATTCTTTTTTTAGTCAGCTAAGCATCAGTCCTTTTGGAGAATGTTATCTGAAATGATAAAATGACAGGTGCATATAATATCTCAGAGGATTTATGATTTAAAAGTTAATAAATCAAAGTCATGGACCAGAAGATTATTTATAATGTAAAATAAATTTTAACTGATACTTAATATTAATAAGGGAAAAGAGAAGGGTCAGAAAGAGGTCAAAAATTAAAATAATTACAGTTACCTTATTAAAGATGATATTTGCAAAGGTACTTATGTTAACTTTGATTATGAAAGATGGCAATTTGAATATATTTTTCTTTTCACTACCATCAGCAATGCTACCAGAATCCTTATCAAAGAAATAAATCTCCTTGCCCTGGGATCTGTGCATTCTTGGTGTCCTGCGTAGAATGCCTTAGTCAGGGAAAGATGGTCACTCTTACCAACTCATCATCCAAACTCAGATTTTACAAGCAGCAGTGCAGCTGGTGTGTCAAGGAACAAGAATGCCAAGTGAAGACAGGTTAAATATTTTATTTCGATTTATTTATGTTTACATGTTCACCCTAGCAGTTTTTCTGATTTTACTAATCTCATAGATATATATATATATACACACACACACACATACACACACAGTAGTCCCCCTCTTGACTAGCGGCCACCAACTTTTTATGGCCACATTCCCTTGGCACCAATGAGGTTGTGTTCAAAAGTGCCCCTTAAGGATGGCCACCCCTCTAATGCAATCAGCGGCCAGCATATTAGTACAAAAATGTAAAATGTTCCCCTCACAAGTGGCCACTTTTTATTTCAAATGTATCCAGAACCAATAATTAATTCATATCATGACGTATGGTAAGTAATCAGATTATCATTGATACATGTCTCCCAATGTCAAGTTTCCGTTACTGAAAGAAGCGTTGACTAAAGTACATGTAACACTAAGATTAATATTATATTATTGTCTATAAAAGTCGACGTTTACAGGAAATGCTATGATGGAGTTTTGGGCTTCTGTCGAGTTCTTCTCTAGGATGATTACAACTGGACGTAATTGTCATGATCATAACAGGGTCAGCATAGGCTACGAATAGAATTTGTGCATTAACACACACACACACACAGAAATTGAACAAAACAGGGTACCAGAAAAAGATGGTGACAACACATTTATTGCTTCCAGTTTGAAGAAGGCATTGCGTCCACTCTGTAAAAGTTTTGTCTGTATAATGAAATTGCATACAGTTAGCAACATCCAAATAAATCATTACCAAACATTAATATGTCATCAGGCAAATGGAGGCGTATTATTTTAGAAGTTGGTTATTCTACTCGATGACATCAGTTGAGGTGGGGAGGGGGGACTTGCAGAACAATTTTTTGTAGAAAAGACTAGAATAAAACAATTTTATGTTGCATAAACTCGAATAAACGTCATAACTGATAAGGAGGTTATTCAGCAGCAGTGGGAAATTCGAGCAAATGGAAAGAAAATTAATTATGTACCAAGATTTAAATGATGTTTTTGAATGGTTTTGCAATGTGCATGATAACAATACCTGCTCACATAACACGCTTATTCCAAGAATAAGAATGATTAATGTATATTCAGTTGAAATAAGTCAATTATTATAACAATTACTTTTAAACGAAGATATTAAATGAAAATATTAAATGCTTTGAAGTATGTAGCTAAGTTAAGGTCCCATGATTCATACAAGATTTACTTGATTCTAGCTTAACAAAAATCTTTTTTGTTTGTTTTGTTAAGATCTTACTGATGTTTTTCAGATCCTCAGGGAACATGTCTGAGACCCACTTCAACCAAGTCAGGCAAGGAGGGCTGGTGGGGAGGTTTGAGTGCCAGTCTATTAAATCTTGATCAGTGTCCTTCAGAAGATTATCCATCTGGTCTACACTCTCTCGTCTATCAAGCTCCCATGAATCTCTCTCATCCTGACAAGGTAACAATCTTGATTTGTTATATCAATCCTTGTGACCATTCTTCTCCATGACATTCATTACTCTTCAGTAAGATATTAGAAATTGTATTTAAGTTTGCTGTTGCTAAAGTATGCCAAATAACACATAGAGTTTGGATAATTATCTTAAATCAAGAACTTTTAGTGAATGCAAGTCAATGACATACATCAAAGAACTGTTATTGATAAAAGATACCAGAAAGATCAATTTCCATGACCTCAGAAGATCTTGTCATTTCAGGTTCTGACAGATTTTATTTGCTCCTTAAATCTTCAGAGGTTATAGATAGTTGTATAATCCGCCAAATAGATTAACATAATTTAATATTAGGAATTAACTAATGACACTTCTGGAATCCAACCTTTCTAGAAAAGTGGGAAAAACTGTCTTACCCCTCTATATACTATATGGATTATGCAAATAGCATCTTTGGAGAGTAACTCATGCAAGATACTATTATAATTGAATCCCCTTATCAATAATGGGTGGCTACTCATGTATCAGTTTAAGCATTCACTCATGTATCAGTATATTGGATTTCACAGGACTATCAGTCGTCCTTGTGCATGGCAGTGCTGTTTATATGAATGGGTGGTTGTACATACATTGATTTTTCATAAACAACTTCTTATGATGTTTAGTTGGTTTTTAAATAAAAATGGTGCTGATCTAACATCCAGTATGGCTGCCACATTGGCATTCTTGAAAATCTTATTTTCACCTCTGTTCCAATTATGATCATATCAACTTGCATATTTCACTGAAAGCCTTAATATGATCTGTAGTCTGCCCTAAATGAAAATGATGCTGATCTGACATCCAGTATGGGTGCCACGGTGGTCATCTTGAAAATCTTATTTTTGCTACTTTTCCTGAATGGATGGCCATATATCAACATGGAGTTTTATGGCTCCTATGATACCTGCATGTTCGTAGTTAAAATGGTGCTTATCTGAAATCTTATTATTGTTACTCCTTCTGGATGGATGGTTGTGTCAACATGGAATTTGCACTGAAAGACTTTTTTTGATGTCTGATTAGTCATAAATGAAAATGATGCCCCTCAGACATCCATTTTGGCCTTCATGGCATCCATCTTGAAATCTTGTCACTGCTACTTCTGAATGGATCGACAAACTAGAAAAAGCTGTTACATCTGTTTGGTACTAAATGAAAATGGTGCTGAATTGACCACCAACATGGCTACCAAATCTTGATGTTACCTTTCTCAGAAACAGATGGCCAGAAATCATGTTTATCACATATGGCAATTATCATTAGTAGAAATCATTTTTACCACAATGGCAGTTATCATTAGTAAAAGTCATTTTTATCACAGATGGCAGTTATCATTAGTAGAAATCATTTTTACCACAATGGCAGTTATCATTAGTAGAAATTATTTTTATCACAGATGGCAGTTCTCATGGTCAAAATCATTTTTTTAATCCCAGTAGGCAGTTATCATTAGTAGAAATCTTGTTTATCACAGATTGCAGTCAGTAGAATTTTTAAAATCCCAGATGGCAGTTATCATTAGTAGAAGTCATGTTTATCACATCTGACAGTTATCATTAGTAGAAATCATGATTATTACATATGGCAGTTATCATTAATAGAGGGGGCCCGAGGGGCCAAGTGGTCTAAAGCGCTCTCCATTACGGATCACTGCCATCTCACCTCTGTCTGCACCAGTTCGAGTCTCGGATTCAGCCAGTGTGTATATGTGTGAAAGCTTGCCAGAAGCTTCTCGTGGGTCGGTGGTTCTTTCCGGGGTTTTCCCGGGTTCTTCCTCATCATTAATACTGGCTGCCATGTATAGCCTATCATGTGCTGAAAAATGGCGTTAAACCCCACAACAACAACAACATTATTAATAGAAATTATTTGTATCACAGATGGCAGTTATCGTTAGTAGAAATAAGTTTTATTTCAGATGGCAGTTATCATTAGTAGAAATCATTCTTATCCCACATGGCAGTTATAATTAGTAGAAATCATGTTTATCACATATGACAGCTATCATTAGTAGAAATCATGATTATTACATATGGCAGTTATCATTAATAGAAATGATTTGTATCACAGATAGCAGTTATCATTAGTAGAAATAAGTTTTATTTCAGATGGTAGTTATCATTAGTATAAATCATTTTTATCCCAGATGGCAGTTATGATTAGTAGAAATCATTTTTATCACATGTGGAATGTAATCTATGCTGGCAATGTTTCAGGTTAAGATCATTCACAACAGTTCTGACCAAGCTGTGTTCAGTTCACTGCATCAACATCCTGGTTACTCAGCCAATCGCTGGATGGGATTTATTTACCCACTGGATATGAGGCCCAAAGACAGCAACGTGTTCACCATTAGACTGAAGACCTCCAATGCCACCACAACTTTTAATTTGAGTCGGGACTATACAAGGGAGAGACAGGTGGGTTTGAACAATGCTATTAGTTTATCATATTTTCTTGCCTGTGAAGAGCGAGATAGCGGTATCACTTTTATTGGGAGTGGCCAATGTATTGTCAACAGAAGGACCTGGTATAAAGAATTTTAAAAATGGTGTCTTCTGCATGAATTGCATTGTTCATTGGAGACTTGCTTATATTATTACTATATGCAAAGAGATTTTTTTTAACTCTGTTCCTGTCTTGCCTGCTTAAGTTAGTTGGGTTTTATAAAATCAACACTTACTGTAATGCCTAGCTAGAAATACCGTGATCATTACATCATGATGTGATCAATATGATGCCGATTTTTGCCTACATGTATTGTAGCACTTTGAACTTGGTAATTTCTGTCTCTTATTAAAGAATATAAAAATGATCTTATACAACTTTAATAATTGCAGTAACTGTCATGTAAAAAAAATAAGTGAATAAAAGTATTTGAGAATTTTTGGAAAATTTTACTACTCATGCTTTCTGGTGTATAAAACTGATGTGATGTTGTTAATTGTGTCATACTGAAAGGTTCACTCACCCACACACTTTTCATTGTGAATTTGGTAAGAGACATCTAGGACCTTCAACCTATGCAAATTTGACAAATTTTTAGCCCTCAATCAGCTGATACTTTATGGGCAATAAGTGACAGGGTACTTTATGGACAATAAGTGACAGGGTACTTTATGGGCAATTAAGGACTGGGTACTTTATGGGCAATTAGTGACTGGGTACTTTATGGGCAATAAGTGACAGGGTACTTTATGGGCAGTAAGTGACAGGGTACTTTATGGGCAGTAAGTGACAGGGTACTTTATGGGCAGTAAGTGACAGGGTACTTTGTATGCAGTTAGTGACAGGGTACTTTATGGGCAATAAGTGACAGGGTACTTTATGGGCAATTGGTGACAAGGTACTTTACGGGCAATTAGTGAAAGGGTACTTTTATGGGCGATTAGTGATAGGGTACTTTATGGGCAGTAAGTGACAGGGTAGTTGTTGTGGATTGCTTGGATTCTTATTATGTAAAAGTATCAATCTTTGAAAATGTTAAGTACCTTAACAGTTCCCAAAGTCATCCTTGAGGAGAAAGCTGCACCATAATAATGCTGTTCAATGATGGGACACTGCACATCAATGAACCCTTGTTTCCTATGTTGGTACTAGCCGTTAACACATTTGTCAGGTGGCAGTTGACCTCTCCAGTGGCATAATTGGTTAGAGCATCTGCGTCGGATGTGGAAGGTCATGGGTTCTAACCCTGACCGAGTCATACCAAAGACATAAAATGGTGCTTGCAGCTGTCTCGCTTGGCGCTCAGCATTAAGAGGTTGGGACTGGTCAGCCTGGTGTCAGGAAAATGTGACTGGGTGGGACATGATGCTACATGTCTGTGGCGTGATGCCCTAGCACTAGATATCACTGTAAACTATCACACTGCAGATGTCATCAATATGACTGAGAAATTGTTAAATGTACATTAAAATTTCAAATCACACATGCAGTGACACACACACACACACAGAGGGGTGACAGTTAATTAAGAGTTTAACGTTTTTTCTGAGTTTATCGTTGTATAAACTGTCAGTTGCCGACTCACACAGCAAATAGCGCCCAAAGGGCGTTATGTGAGCTGTGTGAGTTGGCAACTGACAGTTTATACCACGATAAACTCGGAAAAAACAACGTTAAACTCTTATAATTGAAATTTTAATTATTTGTTATGTTATTTTGTTTGCATCATTAAAAAACAGAAATCTTAATTGAGCGTAGTAATACATGTTTAGGGTTTTCTGTTGTGTAGCTATTCATAGCACCTGGGATTGTCCTGCTTTATTGTAATAAGGTCATCATAATACCAGTTCTTCAACCAATGAAAACCAAATTTATTCAATTATTTTTTTAAAAATTGTTAGAATGTTCTTTTTCTTTAATGCTTACTTCGTGTCTGCCTTCACTGGCAGTGCCTATATTATGCTGTACACGTGACTCTATTTATAGAAGTGGGTTTTCTTAGAAAGGTAGTTCTCCTTACAGTTCATACAGAAATAAACGCAATTCATTTTGATCACGTGGTAACATTTTGACCAATGGAAATGTTACTTTCCTTTACCAGCTACTGGCATTGCAATTATTTCCCATTGAGACTTTGTTGTAATGGAGATGGAAAATTAGTTAAAATTCATATGAAGCATTTTATGGTATGATATAATTTCCTTTTTTTGGTTACATAATTTCAATTGGTCCTTGATTGTCTGTAGTTAACTACACACACACACAAACACACTTGCAGCCTTGTAAAAGTATATGCTGAATATATTTTTGAAGAAATATATTTTAGAGATTGTCTGCATACATGAAGAACATAAAACATGTTCTATCTTTTCAGGAGACTGTTGCATCCATTACTGCATCCATATCACTGTCAGTTAAAGCAGAGCGGGTGGATAAGTCGGCCTTGTTTAATTCTTCCAACACAGACCGCAACTACAAATACTACATGGAACTAAATGCCAAACTCCCTGACAAAGTCCATACCCGTCAAGAAACTTTGATGTGTACAAATAGCCTGTTCTGGAATGGTGGTGAGAAGAGGGACCAACTTTTCTATTATGAATTTTTGGAGCCATTCAACCTTGGCATGTGTCACACTCATGATAATTGCATGGCCTGCATGACTGACACAGCTTGTGGATGGTGTGCCAGGCAGTCTCAGTGTGTGCGTAGACCTGCTTATGTGAATGACAACAGCACATGTTTTACTGGTGTTGGCAGAGAGCTCTTAATAACAGATCCGGAATTCTGTCCGGTGTGTTCAGATTATGTGGATTGTGTGGAATGTACGCAGGTGAGTAACAAAGACATCTCTTGATTGTTTTGTAGGAGCCTTTTGTAGCTTGGTTTTTTTTCCTTTTTTGCTTTTATATTTTGCTGCTAATGTACATACTACAGTATAAGTATTGTGCCAGATTATTTTGACCATGCATCTTTGTGCAAATAACTATGTATAGGTACATCTGTACTATTGTTGGAATGGTTTTATTGTTTAGCATGTGAGACATATGTCACTTTTCCCCCACAGTATTTTATGGTAAAGGCTTACTGAAACAATGCTTAAATTAAGGACTTACACTACAATAGCAGAATGTATGAAAATATGATCATTGCCTTCAAACTCTGGCTATTGGCTTAGCCTAGTTTAGTCTGGATCAGGGTTTTCTTGTTGGACTTAGTGGAGTTGGTCAGAGAACCAGTAAGACTGTACAAGGGGTCCCTCAGATGCTTCAACCCTTATAGTGCTGTACAGTTAGTATAAGATCACTTTGTTTTTTGAGAAATGAAATGAAAATTGCTTTTACACTGCATATAATATAATTATTTTTAGAGACACAAGCATTATATGGACATTTTTCGCTGAGGTCTAATCATTACTACAAGCAATAAATCAACCAAGTAACCTTATCAAAATTGCATTTTACAGGTGCAAATACAGGTAAATGAAAAATTATCTTTATATTTTCATCTGTATATTTGTTTTTTTTATTTAATGAATAAATTCAGATGTGTTTGAAAATTTCTCCGCTCTTTAGTGTCTGAATTGTCTCCATGTGTGTCTGTTGTAACCATATAACCATGTTTTGAAAGGTGTTGAATAGGTAACAGTTAATTGACATACACTCTAGGAACACCACAGGTAAGTTTACCTCATAAAATCTGTAATAGATGATCACAAAATTTTGCAGTTCTTTTCATTTGTTCTAGTTTATGTATGTCATCCACTTGTGAACTTAGACAGTCGCGTGTTGAGTTCATTACCAGTTTAGGTGTTAATTGCATAGGATATTAAGAAAATATATCTTGGTATATATTTTAGAATATTAAGAAATATAACTTGGTACATTTTTTATGGATATTAAGAAATATATCTCAGTACATTTTTTAGGATATTAAGAAATATATATCTGTACATTTTTTAGGATATTGAGAAATATATCTCGTTACATTTTTCCCTTCCTGATGTATGAGGATGATATCACATATTCAGTTTTCCAGTAAAAATTGATATTAGATTTATGAGATGACAGCTGTCCAGTAAAATTTGGTATCAGATTTTTGATATCACATATTCAGATTTCCAGTAAAATTTGGTATCAGATTTTTGATGTCACATATTCAGTTTTCCAGTACAATTTGATATTAGATTTATGATATGACATATTAAGTTGTCCAGTAAAATTATGTATTAGATTTATGATATTACATATTACAATGTTATGAAATATTATGAACATTTCTTCTAAATAACTGTTTGAATGATTAGAATGGTATTTTAAATACTGCATCTCTCATGTTTGTTGTAGACATGGTGAATATCACGTTCATTCATTTGTTAGCTTGAACTTTTATTTTGGGACTCAGTAAACTTGTCCACATCATTCACTATATCTTTACATTCAAATAGATTAAACAACTTCTTTAGTTCATCAGCAAAAAAATCTAATAAACTAAAAGCTAAAGCGTTTGCGATAAAAGCATACATTGTTTACAATCAGGATAGTTCCTAATAAACAAAACTATTTTTAGACACACATGTGCAATAAGAAGCCATTAAGAATTAAAAAATAATGCATGATTCTGACAATGCAAAGTTAACGGTGAATAAAATGATCATATAACAATCTCTTTTTTGGTGCTGTTGAGACTGTGGATGTACTCGTGTTGCTACTTCCACCAGTGCCATACCTCTCCTTTGCATGCTGAATAATGCGTGCAGTCAGAAAACAATCCAGAAAACTCAGTCATTGACAGTAGAACACTGGTTATTCACAATACACCCCACTAATATCATTTGAGTCACAGATGTTACTAGTCTATGCTCTTAAAATAAGTAACAAAGGAGAGTGGAAAGCAACAAGCTTTGTAAAATCCAACAAATAATTTATTTCCCTGTGGCTGTATTAATGGCAGCTTAGTGTCATCTGGCTATGTCTTATCATGATAGCACAAATAGCAAAAAGAAATACGAATACAAAACCAGCCTTATTTGCTGAATGATTTTCTGAAGGAAGTATGTGATTTTTTTTGGTTGCAGAATTACCTATGTGAGTGGAATTTGGAATACCCATCCTGTATCAGGAGAGGGAGACTGTTGGATAAATTCATCAGGAAATCAGCTGAATGTCCTGAAGAATGTCACAGGTATGTGTAGGGGTGGGGGACATATAGTGCTACATGTCCAGTTGAATGTCACTGGTATGTGTAGGGGTGGGGGACATAAAGTGATACATGTCCAGTTGAATGTCACAGGTATGTGTAAGGGTGGGGGACATATAGTGCTACATGTCTAGTTGAATGTCACAGGTATGTATAGGGGTGGGGGACATATAAGTGCAACATGTCCATTTGAATGCCACAGGTATGTGTAGGGGTGGGGGACATATAGTGCTACATGTCCAGTTGAATGTCACAGGTATGTGTAAGGGTGGGAGACATATAGTGCTACATGTCTAGTTGAATGTCACAGGTATGTATAGAGGCGGGGGACATATAGTGCAACATGTCCAGTTGAATGCCACAGGTATGTGTAGGGGTGGGGACATATAGTGCTACATGTCTAGTTGAATGTCACAGGTATGTATAGGGGTGGGGGACATATATGCCACATGTCCATTCGAATGCCACAGGTATGTGTAGGGGTGGGGGACACTGCTAACTAAAATGACTACTCCCTTGTGCTTAAAAATCAGCCTGAATTAGTCTGAAGTACACTATCCATAGCAGCTATTAAAATAGGGAAAATGAATTTTGCCAGCTTCTGAAAGTGCAATGAATGAATTACCAATATATAAAATGTAAAAAAAGTTATCAGCTCTTTTTTATACAATTTACCTCTGAAGTTCAGGAAGTGAAAATGACCAAGTAGAGCTAGCACTTTTTGAAAGGTGCACATCTGAAGTAAGGCCAAGCTGTATACTCTATAACCCATCTTACACCCATCAATCATACATGAAAATAAAGGGAATTAAAGGTTCTTTTAATTATACCTAAGATATACAAGGTCTTTCTTAAATAGTCAGTATAACCAGTGAGGAAAGCAGGGGAAATTCTTTTTCTTTAAAATTCTAACCCTATGCAAAATACGAAACTGTAGAACGCCACCTATGTGAGGGGGTGGGGGCATATAGTGTTATATGATGTATGAACTTTGGATGTTGATTGGTAGCACAGTTATTAAATACTTATTTGTGCTGGATCAAGTGGAAATGATCTTCAGTGTAACTGTTACTTATTAGCGATTGGGTCATATTGAGATGACCGTCCATATGACTTACTTGTTAGTCTTGGGGTCACATGGAGATGATCTTCAATGTTACTTTTTTCTTCTTTGGGTCATGTGGAGATGACCTTCAGTGTGACTTACTTGCTAATCTTGGGGTCATGTTTAGATGACCTTCATTGTGACTTGTTAGTCTTGGGGTCATGTGAAAATGACCTTCATTGTGACTGTTACTTATTAATGCTGGGGTCATCTGGAGATGACCTTCAATGTGACTGTTACTTATTAACACTGCAGTCATTGGAGATGACCTTCAGTGTGACTTACTTGCTAGTCTTGGGGTCATATGGAGATGACCTGCATTGTGACTTGCTAGTCTTGGGGTCATGTGGAGATGACCTTCAATGTGACTGTTACTTATTAGTGATGGGTTCATGTTAACATCATAATGATAAAATTGTATTAAGATCTGATTTTAATCAGGTAGAGAGATACTCATGGCCAGCTATGTTAAAATGTTAAATATCAGTATTATTAAAACATGTGCTACAAAATTTAATTTAGTAAGAGTTTATTTCATTAGAAGGCAAATCTTTTTAGTAGAGATAGATTTCCAGGATCCATTTTACATTTTTGTCATGAAAATATTTCCTTAATTACAACTTTATTTCTTTGTGTTTTTAAATCATGCAACCATTTTATTCATATTACTCCAGTTTCTTTCATAATATTGTTATCTTTACAGCCGTAAATCATGCAGTGACTGTATCATGGAGAAGAAATGTGCATGGTGTGAAAATCTTCATACCTGCCTCCCATTTTCTGACTATGTCACACGACATTTATATGGACAGTGTACTGAGTGGATAGATAATGAGGGTAGCCAACTTCCATCTTGTCGGAACTGCTCCATGTATGACACTTGTGACAGGTGCATTAAGCAGTTCAGTTGTGGATGGTGTGCAAATGAGGACAACCCTACATATGGCCGATGTGTGGATGGAGATTTTTCAGGTAATGTATACAAAGACCTTGAAGTGGATAGCTTTACCAGTGATACAAAACAGGTTACAGAGGAAAATGAAGAGCAAATGCAAACAGAATGCAGAATGAACACATTAGGAATGCAAATGAAATGATGAATGCAGAGTGTTGTTGTTGTTGCTGTTGTAGGGTTTAGCGCCATTTTCAAAAGAAGATAAGCTATACATGGTGGACAGTATAACTGGTGGAGGAAGAACCCCTGAAAACCCAGGGAAGAACCACCGACCACAAGAAGCTACTGGCAAGCTTTCTCACATCCCCATGTTAGCCGAGCCTGAGACTCAGACACACGCAGACAGAGGTGAGATGGCAGTGACCCGGAACGGTGTGAGCTTTAGACCACTCAGCCACTCGGGGCCCAGAATGCAAATGAAGGCAAACAAACTGATGAATGCATTTTAGAAATCCTGAAGTCACAAATGCAGAATGATAAACAAAGTGAAATGAATCACAATGTTGAATGGATTGAAAATCAATTATTTTTAAGTTGCCACTATATTTTCCGTCAAAAGCATGTTCACATGGAAATCCTACATCTGATTGACAGGCAGTATTGAATTTCTTACAAACTGATTGACAGGCAGTATTAAACTTCTTACAGACTGATTGACAGGCAGTATTGAACTTCTTACAAACTGATTGACAGGCGGTATTAAACTTCTTACAAACTGATTGACAGGCAGCATTAAACTTCTTACAAACTGATAGGCAGCATTAAACTTCTTACAAACTGATAGGCAGTATTAAACTTATTACAAAGTAATTGACAGGCAGTATTAAACTTCTTACAAACTGATTGACAGGCAGTATTGAACTTCTTACAAACTGATTGACAGGCAGTATTAAACTTCTTACAAACTTATTGATAGGCAGTATTAAACTTCTTACAAACTGATTGACAGGGAACATTAAACTTCTTACAAACTGATTGACAGGCAGAATTTAACTTCTTACAAACATCAACATTACCCTTATCAAGGCAGTTATAAAATACACTAATAATGTGACAACATCTTCACACCGTTGGTTGTATCTGTACAATTTTTATTTGAAGGAAACAAAATAAGAAATTAAAATTGTTAACTTAATATATAGCTTGAATTTTATACCTGTTGCAGTTGGGATTATATATTTGGTTTAAATTCATTGTTGTTTGTATTCTATGCATATTGCAGATTCGTTAATCATACTTTTATTAACACAAAAATATGATGGTGATAGTTTCCTCCCTTTAACATTTCTGAAATTTGAAAACCCAACTGTGGCATGTGATCATGTCATTCCAAATGAGTGAAATGGAAAGAAATGATGAATGGAAGAGATAAGCATAAAATCTTAATGTCTCAGACTACAAACAAAAAATGCAAGTGGTGCATAAATTGAATGAAGATGGTTTGGTAAAATTATCCATTTCAGGGAATACATTTATTGAAATGTATATGAGAGAGAGGATCTATTTAATATATTTAATTGTTTGTAAACTAACATAACATACTTTTGGCATGTTTTTAGACTATAAGCAGCTAAAATAACCAACAAATTGAAGTGAGTTGTGCCATGAATGAATAATACTGTCAGCGATTCTGCAAAGTTTTTGTTGGAACAGCAGTATGCTTGAACTTTGCAGCAGTGACAAAGCAATTTTCAGACATGAAAGTTTTAGAAGTTTCTGTATATCCAGTGAATAGTGATATCTATTGAAATACAGTGTATTTAGCAAACTATTTAAAAGAAATCAATACTGAAAGACATGGTCATTCTATTTCATTTTCATGCACTTTTTAAAATTTGTGCAGAACATTTTTTGATTTTTTTTCTGTTGAATGCATATGTTTCAGTTGTAACTATTTCAATTCTGGATGATTAGCAGATTTGATACATAAAGGGTACAGGGTGCATGATTGCAGAATTCATGCTGACTTCAACCATCTACAGTAGTCCCCCTCTTGAACGGCCCACCTGACCAGCGGCCACCCGCTCCTTACGGCCAGAATCTGTTGGCACCGACGAGTTTGTGTTCAAAAGTACCCCTCGCGAAAGGCCACCCACCTAACGCGAGCAGCGGCCAGCATATTAGTGCAATATTATAAAATTTGCCCCTCACAAGCGGCCGCATTTTATTTGAATATGTATTCAGAACCAGTATTTTATTCATAACGTGTGTTAAGTAATCTGATTTCTGTTTCCCCGATGTCAGGTTTTCGTTACTGAAAGAAGTGTTGAGTAAAGTCCATTTACCACTAAGGTTAATATTATATTATTTACGCCTCACGAGAAGCCAAATTTATTCCATAAAAACCAAGAAAGACTCAAATTTTAATCCATACAAAAGGGTACGTACATGTAATCCAATTAGCCTTACTGCTGTGTTATCATAATATGTCCAATTTAGTCACTGATAATTGTTAAGATTACAATTATTGAACAGTAGTAACAGCTGAGAAGTGGCAGTATCGATGTACAATACCCAAGTCAGCAGGAAAATGGCTTGATAGCCTTTATGGCTTCCCTTAGTAAGACGTTGAGCTTGTTCACTTTGATGATCAGTGGCTATTACTACTGACAATAATTGTCAAAATTACGAATCCTAACGGCTGCGAGGTCAAATCTGCGTGATGTTAATGGCACATATCGAGCCGTTTTGGCTTCTCTTACTTAGTGTAAAGAAACATATAAAAACAATAGGGTACCAGACTGCGACTAATGAATCGCGTGACAAGATCACTTCCTTTAAAAACACATGGCAATTTGTTTAGATACATACAAAATTGTTTTATCAGTATTGTAGTTGGCAACATGAATAACTTAATGCAAAAAGATCAACATGTCATGGAGGAAAAGAAAAATTATCAGTTTAGAAGAGAAAGTGAAAGTAATTCAGCTGACTGGGGGGGGGGTCGTAGAGGATACTTGCAGAAAACTAATGTTGGGAA
The DNA here is from genome assembly GCA_028554795.2 of Sinohyriopsis cumingii. Taxonomy (NCBI): domain Eukaryota; kingdom Metazoa; phylum Mollusca; class Bivalvia; order Unionida; family Unionidae; genus Sinohyriopsis; species Sinohyriopsis cumingii. The sequence goes on from CM068840.1 coordinate 13,817,919, forward strand.
GATTCAGATAAACAATATTGTGAACGATAATGAAACAATTCTGCAGAAGTGGGAAGGTGAAATGGACGGAGAAAGGAAGATTGTTTGAGCCGGGAGACGTTTGTATCCTTATTTGAATGACAAGAAAAAGCAACAATTTTGTCAGTTGAATTGGGATATGACGACTTTACCGCAAGTAACGGATGGTTGCACAGATTTCAAGTGCGACACAATATTAAGTGTTCTGTCCTTAGTGGAGAATCAGCTGATGTTAATAATGAAGTTGTTGAAGATTGGAACAAAAGACTAAACGATATATGTAGGGGATATGACAGCAAGGATATTTTTAATGTGACAAGACTGGTTTGTTTTTTAGACTGTTACCAACAAAGTGACAGATGATGTGATCTGTAACATAATTATAAAGACAGTTTTAAAACTATATCAGTGGTTATTCATAGCATTCTTTTGAAAATGATAACACAGTTTGTTTTACATTTATTTCACATGCATGTGATTTTTTAATGAAAATATTAAATATTTAAAATTAAATGTACTTGTGACTTTCTTCATATGTATTTACTATTCGCATTTGTCATCCCCCTCTAGAAAGGCCACCCGCATTATAAGGCCACTTCCCTGCTGCATTAGGGGTGGCCTTAAAAGAGGGGGACTACTGTACATAAACTTCACATCATATTCTACGAGCCCAATCTTTATTTCAATATTAAATCCTTCATTTCAGAAAATTAACTCTCCCCCTCCTTTCTTATGCTTCACATTTGCAGTAGAAAATTGTTTATCCCTTATAGGACCTGACAGGGGAGGGAACTGCTGTGCATTAATCAGCCAGGTATCCAACATTTCTGCATCGGACCCTGCTTCATGGTCATACCAGATGTGCCCGGATATTGATGAATGTCGTCTCGGCCTTGACAACTGCCATGCCCATGCTACTTGTATCAACACGTACAACAGCTTCTACTGTCAGTGTAACAGAGGCTACATGGGAGTTGGTGGCACAGTTTGTAACAAAACGTATGTTGACATGTTATGTCATAAATTGCAGCGAAAATTATATTTGATTTTTATCACACCACTTACTAAAAGAAAAAGTGTCTTGATTCTAATTGATTAAAAACATGGCAAGTTATTCTTATTAATGTACATGTACCTCATAAATTACTGTTTATTATTTTTCAAAATACCTCATAAATTGCTGTTTATTATTGTTCAAAATACCTCATAAATTACTGTTTATTATTGTTCAAAATACCTCATAAGTTACTGTTTATTATTTTTCAAAATACCTCATAAATTACTGTTTATTATTTTTCAAAATAACTCATAAATTACTGTTTATTATTCAAAATACCTCATAGATTACTGTTTATTATTGTTCAAAATACCTCATAAATTACTGTTTTCATGGTACATGTACCTCATAAATTACTGTTTTCATTGCACATGTACCTCATAAATTACTGTTCATTATTGTTTAAAATACCTCATAAATTACTGTATTATTTTTCAGAATACCTCATAAATTACTGTTATTATTGTTCAAAATACCTCATAAATTACTGTTTATTATTGTTCAAAATACCTCATAAATTACTGTTTATTATTGTTCAAAATACCTCATAAATATTTGAATCTTTGTGAGTCCTCTTTAATAGATCTCTGAACCACTGGTAAATCAAATCAAAGCCATAGAATCAGTTGCTATAATAACTGTTTGTCATTTCTATATTTTGAAAACAAGTCAGACCCTTTATTGTAGAATTTGATGATAAATTTAAAAATCTTGTTCACTTTATATATATATATATATATATATATATATCATCAGTATGGATGTCAATTTTATTTACCTTAGTACAGCATTGTTATTTGCTTCTTTTGGACCTAGTTGTTAGGGGTGAAACAATATATATATATATATATATATATATATGTGTGTGTGTGTGTGTGTGTGTATGTAATTGATACAAGTGGTGAAGAATTGATACAAAATGATACTTATCCTATACATGTGTCTTTAATCTTTGGAAGTTGGGATCAATTATGTTGTTTGCCTTTTTATTCTTTAAACTGACATTTGATCAGAGACGGCCATAGCAGGCACACACATTTATGTCAGTAATAATGAAAAACAGCCACTAGCCTCCTACAAATTAGCAGATGCAAGTTGCATGTTTTGAAATCTGCCCACCCCCCACCAATCCATATCCATGCAGATTAGTTTATGCTGCCTGTATACTCAGCCACTGACAACAGATATCAACTTCAAGAGGACACTCCTTATGCGATGTAATTATTTTACTGATCATTTCACTGTTGCTTGTCTGCTTGTGTCGAATTAGAGGGCTACACTTCCAATGTGTCACACAGTGGAATATGTTACATTCAGTTCTGATTGGTGGTTACTATTTGTTTGTGTTCAGAGTAAAACAATAACTACTAGTCTGAACTAACTACCTCATTGGTTCCCAAACAACTTTTTCAGGCCACCGCCCCCTTGGTTATCCTCATCGACCCCCTACCTTACCCTGTACAAAGCATTTTTCAGCAAGAGCACACACACCCTTGGTAATCCCACCACCCACTTTGGGAACCACTGAACTAGCTTATTCCTTGTGTAACACAGAAGTATTGGCATCCAAACTAAATAGAAAAAGATGCAAAGCAAAAAAACATTAACACAGAATCAGCAAGGGGCAGATTCCAAACTGCACAGGTTATTGCCACCTTGATAATTTGTAGATGGGCAGTGAACGTTTTTAATAATTTTCTTTTCACTCACAGCAGTGTCTGTATCTGTGGCAGGTGTTTTGCATCTGCAGGAGGTACAGTGTGAAGGATTTTGTTGTTAGCTGTCTCTAGGACTTGGTTTGGATAAGATCTTTGCACTAGAAAATTTTTTGGTTTGAAGATGACACTGTAATGCCTGCCAAATTTAAGTGAAAACATGAATTTGATAATAAAATGTTTTAAAAGCTTCCATGCAGTGAAAACAAAGGGCATGTTGTATAAATGATCCATGCACTGGATCAAATGGAGCAGTCTAAAATGTTGGATAAAAATCACTGACACCTAATTGGTGGTCTGTTTGGAAGTTTTTCAAATCTTGTCATGGATGAATAGATAATAAATATACACATACTAGAAATACAGCCAGTATGTCAACACACATTAAAAAGGCACCACCCGAAAGAGAGACTTTCTAAAGCTGAAAAGACCAGCAAGATGATATCTGTCTTGATAGTGTATCATATATCATAGACTGTAAATTGTGAATCAAATCAATATACAGCAAAGCTGTATCATTTCACCTTGATCATTTGTACTCAATTTTTTAAAATAGTTTTATGAATGTGAACATTGTGTGATTTCTGGTCAATGCTGTTATTAATTCCTCAGTGACTTGTGCTGAAGGCTTTGTACCATTTTGTGAATTGCATGGATTTGTAGTTTATCAGATTATAATTCACCATAACAGGCGCACAATGTTAATGTTATAAACAGATCATATATATGTACTTATATGCTCATTTTTGTCTCTTAACTTTACATTGTCAGAATCGTGCAATATTTGACAATATTGCACACCTTCATATTGCACTCGCAGTAGTCTATTAGGAACTACTTTGTAAACAGATCATATACACCCATGTAGTAGATGCTTTATGGTTTGTTTGATTAAATTTGTTTCTGAATGAGCAAAAGCAGATATTTTGTGGACTTCAACATAAAAGCTGCTTTGCAGTATTCCATGTTAACTTTTTTGATACAGTGTTTCGGATTTAGGCTAGTGATAGATGCTAGACATTGATGAGTGCTGACACAATTTTAGAATTCATGTTCAACAAGCTCTCTAACCTGAATAATGACATTAGTACCAAGCTCATGGAAAATTTGAAGTGTCGTGTTGAAGAGCGATTGAACAATGATGTCATGAACCTCCTGCGCAGTCTCAAAGATCCATCTGTCACCCCATCAAAAACTACGCTAAATTTCGCAGGAAATCTAGTGTCTCGTCTATTTGAAGTCAACGATGTAGAAGATGTCGTTGAACAGTCGTCAAATGATGCTGAAAGTGTGAACTTGTCTCTTCAAGATGAATTGAATTTGTTGCTTCAAAAAGATGGATCATCAATTGCAGTCAGAGGGCAAGACAGTTTCAAATGGCTCAAGTCCGAATTCACGCACTTCAGGAACTCTGGCCAGCGCACTGAAAATCTCCAGAAATTGTACAACGCAATTCTATCCATTAAACCGACATCAACGGACGTTGAAAGAGTTTTTTCGGTCTGTACGAATTTCTGTACAAAATTAAGATCACATCTCTAAGACAAGTCGCTTAATGCGCTTGTATTCTTGAAATATTATTATAAGAAGTAAAAATGTATTGATTTAGAACTTATCACGAAAGATATATAATAAAACGGTGTTCATCACAAAAATAAGCTATTGACTGTAAAATTAGTGAAAATATGGAAAAAAACAGTAAAAACAGCTGTTAACAGCTGTTTTTTGAAAATTGAAAACAGTAGACAGCTGTTTTTCAAAAATGACTGTTTTTCAGAAACCCAAATTTGCATGGGAAAATATGAATTCATTTTGTCAGATGGATATACTGCTTGACCTTGGGAGTGCAGTTTATCCATCCCAAAAACTTGCTCATATTTTCCCATACAAATGCAGTAACCTATAAATGCTAGAAGATTTGGCTCCTTTTGTGACCCTTTATTATGGGGGTTCATTATTTCTCACAATAGTGACTCACCCAGGAAATGCATGTATGATCTGTTTCAGAGAGTTTAATTTAGTCTCAAAATTTAGGTCATAATAATACACTAGCAGGTTATGAGAAAATTAGAATGCTGTAGGAGGTTAGCATTTGCTTCCCTCCCATGTGTGGTGTTAGGTTCTGAAATAACTTCACTATTTTAGGAAGGTAAGAGCTGTTTCTCTCTCAAGTGTGGTGAAGGTTTCTGAGATAATTTCACTTTTATAGGAAGTTAGCAGCAGTTTCTCTGTCAAGTGTGGCATTAGGTTGTGAGATAATTTCACTCTTGTAGGAAGTTACCAGCTGTCTCCCTGTTTAAGTGTGGTGTTTGAGATAATTTTGCACTTGTAGGAAGTTAGCAGCTCTCTCTCTCATGTATGGTGATAGTTCTGAGATAATTTCACACTTGTAGGACGTTAGCAGCAGTTTCCCTCTCTTTGTGGTGTTAAGTTAAGTGACAAGTGGAATGTTGCAGGAGGTTAGCATCAGCTTCCCACCCATGTGTGATGATTGGTTCTGAGAAAATTAGGATGCCATTATTTAGTAAATGCTTCCTTCCAATTAAATTGCACTTAAATAGCTGTTTTTTTATGAAGGTTGTGATGAATTAATGTGTGTAGCATATATATATATATATATATATATAATGTCAAATAGGTGTTTTCTTTTTCTTGCTTTTAAGGTCATTTACCTTGTAATATCTATGTTAATTGCCTAATTTGTCTCTTTATTTGCAAAGTACAGTACAGGGTGCCAATATCACAGCCATTAAGCTTTCAGTATGAAGATACTGTGCTGAAATGTATTTTCCACTTAGTTTAGCAAGGGGATATTGTGATACTCTTCACATCTCCATCTGGCCGTAACCACATCTCCAGAACTGTAGGATAGTAAATTACAAAGCTTGGTACATATTTGTGAAAGGGTATACTTTTTTGGAAAGGGGGAAAATTCAGGTGTCACATAAATTGCTATTATATTGACTTTTGTCAAATAATATTGTTACAGAATTTGTACATAATGACAGATGACATAGGAAACAGATCATGGGTTACAATATTTGTGTCATATTAAGTGGTAGGGTAGGTGTGAATGGGAGAACATATAATAATTTGTATGGGTATGTGCCATTTTTAACCATAGATAGAGCTTCAGTTAACTCACATGACCAAGAGGCCAGGTGAGCTTATGATATTTTCTTTTATTCTTGTCTATTATTCATTTGTCTTTGCTCTCAACTTCTCAGTAGAATTTGACTAAATTTGGTAGACTGCATTCTTGCATGAAGTTATTTCAAATTTGTTCGATCATGCAGATTCACTATTGTATATAGCTATTGTTACTTAAAATTGCTAAATGTTTTTAAATGACATAACAGAATCTGCAGAAATCGATCTGATTTGGCAGAAGGCATCTTTGCAGAAAGGTCTTGCAAATTTGATGCAGATCTGCCATCTGAAATAGCTGCAGTTACTTAAAATAGCTACCAATACTTAAAATAGGATTACATTTAAATGACTTTGCAAAAGCCGCAGATCAGAATTGAACCAAAATTATGCCAGTTTGCCATTCAATATGGCCACCAATAATAAAAACAGAAAGACCATTAAATAACCTCTTAATACCCACTTCTTGGAATTCAAGCAAATTTGACATGAAGCATCTTGGCATGAGTGGGTGTTTTAATTTGATACAAATGATGCTCTTTTGAGGCAAATAAAAATGGAAAACACTTTAACTGATGAAAAACTTTATAAAAGAATTTGACCAAATTGGACTTAAATTGTACAAGCTTGATGGCCATTAATGTTTTAGAACCGATGCCAATCCACTTTCAAATATGGTGATGATTACTCAAACCAGATGAAGCATTTACTAAACAGTGTCTGAAAAAAATCACTTTAAAGAATCTGACCAACTGTGAAAGAAAGAACCCAGGCACATTGGCCATTAAATGTTTGGCATATGGTGTTAATATGCCTTAAGATCTGGATGAAGGTATTGAAGTCAAGGAAAGGCCTAGAAACAATTGCTTTTAATAACGTATGCAATCAACAGCATTAAAAGAAAGTTTTAGAGAAAGCATCCTACTGACTGAGATTTCTTTGCCAACTGTTCTTGCATGTAGCTATAGGGCAAATATTAACCAAGTGAATGTTATTGTTTGAATGTTTTTCCAAGTCAGATATATTGTGTGTCCATCTGTACATGATTTGCATGCAAGATGCAGTGTTTTACAGATATATTGTGTGTACATGCTTAGATGATTTACAGGCAAGATGCAGTGTTTTACAGATATATTGTGTGTACATCTTGACATGATTTGCATGCAAGATGCAGTGTTTTACAGATATATTGTGTGTACATCTTGACATGATTTGCAGGCAAGATGCAGTGTTTTACAGATATATTGTGTGTACATTTTGACATGATTTGCAGGCAAGATGCAGTGTTTTACAGATATATTGTGTGTACCTGCTTACATGATTTACAGGTAAAATGCAGTGTTTTACAGAACATTTATTCAACTTTGTTTAATAAATAATTTCAGATGTTTTCATGAGTGTGAACATGGAAGATGTTCAGGCCCTCCTGATTACCAGTGTATATGTGACTTGGGATGGACAGCTGAGAACTGTTCTATCAACTGTGGCTGTAACAATCACAGCACATGTCTAACTGGAGTTGGTATCTGTGATGAATGTCAAAACGGCACCAAAGGAGAGTTCTGTAACTCTTGTCTCTCTGGTTACTATGGTGATCCATCTCTTAAAGAGGGTGAGTTTATATATATTGATTAATTAGTTGATCCATTGGTGGTGTGATTGCTTTAAATGGTAACACAGAAATTAATGAAGTAATTTTATGTGGGCAGTACAGTTACATCAGTCTTTTACACAGGAAGTGGTAATTTTATGTAGGCAGTACAGTTGCATGTCTTTTACACAGGAACTGGTCATTTTATGTAGGCAGTACAGTTACATCAGAGACCATTCTGGTGGCCTAGTGGTTGGAGCATCTGCCTCAAATGCCGGAGGTCGCAGGTTTGAGCCCCGGCCAAGTCATACCAAAGACTTATAAAAATGGTACTAACATCTGCCTTGCTAGGTGCTTAGCATTAAGAGGTTAGTTTTAGAACTGGTTGGCTTGGTGTCAGGATAATGTCACTGGGTGGGACATCATGCTACATATCTGCAGCCTGATGCCCCATTGCTAGACATCACTATAAACTGCCACACTGCAGATATTGTAGCGATATGACAGAATTTTTGTGAACTGAAATTCTGCAATGAGCATGTTCATATATTCAGAGTGCTCATTACGTTACTCTCATATTCTTCTTTTAAAGTTTGTAATGTGGTGTTGATTTGACCCTTTTTTTGATTTGACATGTTTTGAACATTTTCCATCATATAATATATACAATCCCACATCTTAAAGCTTTTAGCTTAACCTCTGGCACCATTTTGTTTACAAGTACAGACTGGTCTGCAACCTAACTAACATATCAATAAAATTAATCTGTTAGGAAAAGTTCATATTTGAAGGAATCCATGTTTTCTTGGAAATGAGTCATATACAGTTGCTATTACTAACAAATAAGGAAAGTACTCAGTTCTTACACAACAGTTAACTTTTTAAGAATATTCTAAAATTTGTTATAGTGGAATTAATTAGATGTTAATAACAATGACTAAACTTTGTATTGCTTTATTTTAATTTTTATTATAGGCTTATATCAGCTGGGTATATAATGGTCATATTACATGCAAGAAATGCTTGTATTAATGAAGTGATAATGCCCATACTACATGCTTGTATTAATGAGGTGATCTTGTATTAATGAGGTGATAATGCCCATACTACATGCTTGTATTAATGAGGTGATCTTGTACGTGATTGGCAGAGCTTCATGGCACTTGAAAGCATTTATTTCTGACCCAATTTTAATAAAACTTGGTAAAACGACTAACACTGTCAAATGGCTAGATGATTTTTATTACAAGTGAGACCTGTGTGTTCTTATTGGGTGATATTGCATCTGATATGGGTGTATTTTTGTCACTCTAGAGGCTGCATTTTGTTAAAAGTTTATTTTTTATTAACTTTCTTGATTACATGTGAAATCTATGCATGCTATTGATGCGTTAGTTGCCTGAGGTTGTCAGCAATCACGTAGTTTTATTTCTGATGAGACTTTGATCAAACTTGTTAAATAGTCTTCTATTATAAAGATGTTGGACAAATTTGATTATGAGCAAGATTAATGGATATTAATGAGATAATCTTGTATCTAATTGGCTTGATATTACTCCATATTAATGAGATAATCTTATATCTAATTGGCTTGATATTACTCCATATTAATGAGATAATCTTGCATCTAATTGGCTTGATATTACTCCATATTAATGAGATAATCTTATATCTAATTGGCTTGATATTACTCCATATTAATGAGATAATCTTATATCTAATTGGCTTGATATTACTCCATATTAATGAGATAATCTTGTATCTAATTGGCTTGATATCACTCCATATTAATGAGATAATCTTGTATCTAATTGGCTTGATATTGCTCCATATTAATGAGATAATCTTGTATCTAATTAGCTTGATATTACTCCATATTAATGAGATAATCTTATATCTAATTGGCTTGATATTACTCCAGGGACTGAATTCCATATGGTATTTGCTTCATGTTAAGCCGAGTTATCATTGTTGATGATGGGTTTTGTAATAATTGTGATCTGAGTGTATATTAATGGCATACTTTACTTCTGATTAGCTCAGCTTGTTAACTTTCTAGATAAGAGACTTTTTTTCTTATCCAGTCTCTATTCAGCTCTGTAAATGGGATGACTTTGATTATGAATGAGAGACTGCATGCAGATTATAGCATTATCTTCAGAAAAATTAACCAGGATATAGTAAAATACATAAAATCCCCATGATATAACATTTTTGGGAGATAGTTGACATATGATGTGTTCCTACAATACTGCATATGCCTTCTTAGTGAAATGGTCAACTGTTAAGTCATATATTCTGGCGAGTGATATCAAGCCCACTTGAGCCTCTTGTATTTACCAAATTTTATGTCTAATTAGGTACCCATTGGATATTTAGTTATTATTATTATTGTTTGGATTGCCATTTTGCATGTTTGAATTTCGTGTTCCTTTAGCCAATGGGAAGTGTTGCTAATACTACATTATTGCATTTGAGGGCACCAGTTCACAACATGAAGGCATTCAATAATGACATAAGGGCATTTGTTAATGACACGAGGGCACAAGCTTATGACATGATGGCACCAATTCATATGCTTCCTGTTCTTCAAGGAGCAAGAAAAATTTGACCACAAATCAGTTTCATAAGTTATGTATGTTATAGAAGTGTATCAGATATATTTAATTTAAAAATGAGTTGGTTCTGAAAATTGTATCATTTCATTTTGACATCAATTACAGGTTGCTATAAGTGTGAGTGTAATGGACATGGGGATCCCCAAAAAGATATTTGTAATAGTGGAAAAGGAGAATGCTTCTGCATTCATAACACCAGCGGTTTCTACTGCCACGTGTGTATGGATGGTTTCTATGGTGACCCAAGGTAAACATGGTCAATTTAATTTTGATTTCAAACTCCTTTCTTTCTTATTATATTTTGTTACATAATTCTTGTTGCATGCTTTGAAATAATTTCAATTTTTGTTTGGGGGGGGGAGAGAACATTTTGTGGCTTAAAAAATAATTTTTTTCCAATACTCTACAGTTTGTATATATATCTCAGACTGTATTTCTTTTGGCAGATAATTTGGTTTCTCCTTCAAATATGTTTCCCAATCACATTTTGTTAGGATATTAGCCTGCTACTATGTGAATCCAGCCCTGCTAAAAGACAAAAGTCGTCTTTTTCTATCTCGTAAAGACAAAGGACAATAACTCTTGCCCATTACCTCCCCTTGCCACCATTTGGTGTCAGTAGTTTTTGTCTAGCTCTGCTGCTATACTGATAACATTATTCATTTTGCTTCTGACAGTCGATGCCATCTTAGAGTTAAAATCAGACCATCCAAGTTTATTTTGGGATTTATTGTTTTGGACAATCATTCTTCTATAGGTTTTATACATTATCTTCAAAGTTTCTGCCAATCTGCGTGGGTTCGAGTCTCGGATTCAGCCAATGTGGGTATGTGAGAAAGCTTGCCAGTAGCTTCTCGTGGGTCGATGGTTCTTTCTGGGGTTTTCCCGGGTTCTTCCTCCACCATTAATACTGGCCGCCATGTATAGCCTATCATGTGCTGAAAAATGGCATTAAACCCTACAACAACAAAAACATTATCTTCAAGATTTCTGCCAATTTGAGTGACTTTGTCACCTCATTGGACTTAGTCTATTTAAGACCACATTACACCATGCTATCATTGACCTCATTTTGTCATTTATCTTTGTGTGACACTATTTTCACTCGTTAATGGAGATGGTATTTGCGAGTTAGTAACATGCTGAATCGCTAATTTATGCTTTGTTTTCTCTTTTCTTGTGTCTTTTTAATAGAATGTCAACTGAATGCATGAATAGAATAAGCATATTCTAGAAGGCATCAAAATGCGACACTGACTATTTTTGCTAACTCCATTTGTAATGGGTATGGTATTAGTGAGTTCATAACATGCAGCATGTGCAATATATGGACAGAGGAAGTCTGGGTTACAGTATTAGCAACTTAGTAACATGCTGAATTGCTAATTTATGCTTTGTTTTCTCCTCTTGTGTCGCTTTAGTAGAAATATCAACTAAATGCATGAAATGCAAGCTCAATGCAACAATCTAAAAGGCATCAAAAGGGATGGAAAGATGGAGCAAGTTGAGGAAAGATAATGTTGACATTCTCAGGATTCATTTAAAGCCAACCTCCATAGTGAGTCTTGTGGGTGAAGCCGGATCCACCCCATAACCTAAGTTCATCACTTGCAATCCTGTCTTATTGGGGGAGTTTCCCCCCAATTTTAGGCAACCCACTGGGTGTAAGTCTCCCCACATGTCTGAGCATGGCCTTCTGACCTTTGATGTATAGGGTTTATATTCGATCCATTGGATCAGTTTCATAATACACCCCCGACCATCCAGCCATCCAGCATTGCGGAATTGTTTTTTGATAAGTGGTCAGCCAACTAAGATTTACAGGGATGTAAGTGTCAGATCCATCCTTTTAGCTCTACCATTGGTGACATAACCTTAAAATGATGGAGATTTCAATGAGAAATTTGCCTGTCTATACAGGCCCTTGGAGTGGCCAGTACAGAGGTTAGCCATCCAACCATCCTAGCTTGGGTACTTTTTGATCAAATGGTCCAGCCAACTAGGATTTATGGGGATGTTAGTAACAGATCCATCTGTTTAGCTGTACACTCGGCAACGTAACCTTACAAAGATGAAAATTTCAGTGAAAAATCTATCTGTCCTGCACAGCCCTTGGAGCTGCTCGTCCATGTGATAGCCAAAACAACTATATTGCCAGCATTCAGGCTGATCATATGCCAGGCAAACCAGCTGGCTGTTCCATCAGTGCTAGACTTCTTTATGTCCACTGCTTATTCAGAAAGGAGAATTAGTGAAATTTTCAAAGAGGATGGATTTGAGTTATCAGTGCCAACTGGTATGGCTTATCCAGAGCTGCATTTGGAGCCAGGTAAGGACTCAACACAAAGTCAGTGTGACAACATTCCTACAAATCAATCATACTCAGATCCAAATATGGAACAAGCTGAATTTATCTTCAAGTTCACAGTTGAGGAAATATGTTGGGTGTTGGCAACTTTAGAATGCCCTCCACCCCCTACCACTTCTCAAGACTATAAACAGGGTTAGCAGTGGAGCTCAAAAACCTCAATAAACCTAAAATTTCATTTTGAACTTAAAAATGGAATGAGACCTTAGTAAAAAATATAAAACTTTAAAAAATTGAAAACGTGATGAATGTGTCTACCTGACCTCACAAAAATGCATTTTTGCACACATTTTTTGTGTTATGCAGTTGTGAAAGCATGCATATTATTCAAGTTAAAGACTTTCAGTAATTATATTCAATCATTCATTTGATAGACTCATCATGGCACATTCTTGTCAGCATTTTTTGCAAAATGCAAGTTGAGACCAATCTCTGACCTGAGCCATCTGAACCAATTCATTTCATAACCAAAATTCAAGATGGAGATCGCGAGATCAATCCATCTCTGCATCTGACGGGTCAAAGATGCTGTCAGACATATTTTCACTGTCCACTCCGCTTCACAAAATTCTGATTTGCTTACGATGACACAATTTGTCAGTTTAGAGTTCTACCCTTTGGCCTCAATATCAGCCATTGGGTTTTTATTGAGGTTATGGATTGCTTGATCACCCTGTTCTGATCAACTTCATCTACAACAGTGGCGGTTGACCTGGATGGCATCCTTCAAAAACAAATGGTAAGTTCTATTCTACTCCAGGGCACGAATGATCTTTCACTTTTGGGTCATTTAGTCTTTCCAGTGAACTGGAAAAGTCCAACCTCCATCCATCCCACTGTTTTGTCCATCTGGGTTTATTGCCAACCTGGACAATTTTAAATGCCTCAGTCTTCTGAGTCTACATGAGAAAACATGGGTACTAATTGCCAATAAAGGCTAATGCTCCGTGATATCTGACAGAATCAGGCATTATGGGAGAAGAGATATTGATTGTGATAAACACCTATTAGACCTACTAGCCAATTTTCATTTGAATAGGCCAAATTCCCTCATCCTGTTTCCAAACTGGAATCTGTTCTGGATCTTATCGTGGCTCAGTTCAGAAAAATTCGAGCAATTAGCCTAGACCTCGTTGAAGCTGTTACCATACTAACCTGTTTATTGATAGCTTTAGGTTCGGTATGCAGTGTGAGCCACTTGCATGCCTTTCCAGTTGACTCAAACTATCTTGAGTTCTGATTGGATGGTTCGGTGTTCAGTGCTTTGTTTCTTTAAGTGGGAGAGTGAGTTATCATTCATGTAAGGAATCCAATCTTTCTTCCCTTGAAGGATACCTGAGGTTGTTGTTGTTGTTGTTGTTGTTGTAGGGTTTAACACCATTTTTCAGCACATGATAGGCTATACATGGTGGCCAGTATTAATGGTGGAGGAAGAACCCGGGAAAACCCTGGAAAGAACCACCGACCAATGAGAAGCTACTGGCAAGCTTTCTCACATACCCGCATTGGCTGAATTCGAGACTCGAACCCACGCAGACAGAGGTGAGATGGCAGTGATCCGTAATGGAGAGCACTTTAGACCACTCGGCTACTCCAGGCCCCGATACCTGAGGTATAGATAGGATGCACAGCATTCCTTCCGCCTATTACCCATTCTCCTAACGTTAATGTGATCAGGAACATATTTGATGGAGGAAGCAAATTTTAAATAAATTACGTTTCTCTGAGAATACTTGCCCTATCACATTACTTAAAAACACTCCCAACCACCCCAGCATGTGAGCTTCCTTGTTGGTATATCACTCAGCATAAAAACTAGTGATACCTAGCGAGGAGGTGTAGTGGGCAAGAGTTATTGACCTTTGTATGAGGTAGAAAGGATGAATTTTTGTTTTTTTCATTTAGTACAAGTAGATTTAGGAGGTAGCAGGCTTATGTCACAAATAATAATGTGACGAGAGAAGTATTCTCTGAGAAATATAATTTACTTCACTTTAGCTTTCATCTAACTTGAACATATACAGTAAACAGTAATATCAATAACTATTTTTAACTTTGTACACCTGCTTCCCACCATTTTCACCAACTTTCATCCTATTGTGGCGTAAAGAAAGTAATTTCACCTGAATATTAAAATCCAGTGTAGATCCTGACTAATCAGTGCCAAGCTGAATTGAATGAGGTTAACATTTTGCCAAGCAAGATTTACTAATATTTGACTGGGATATTTCGAAATAAAAGTTCTGTGGGTGCCAGATGGCCGCAATTAATATAACAGAAACATGCCTTTATTTAAAACTCTACCGACTACTGGGACAATTTTCAGTACAGAATCTCGTGCTCTGGGTGTTTTTGACAAAACTGCATTTTATATGCAGTCTGAAGTCAGATTGTGTTGAAAGCAAATGCTAAGGCACAACTGGAGATAAATGGAATTTTAAAAATGCAAGTCAGTCTCATTTTTATTACAAGGTATATCATTTTTAATGAGTTTTTATCAGTGCATAAGGAGAACCCCCATATTTTCAGATATTTTATATATGTTCCAGTCTCATGCCTGAAAAGGAAATGGTTTATCCAAGAAGGTAACTCTAACATCATTTCACCTATCATAATATTTCCCCATGATTGCTTTGAAAAGAATGTTGTATGTCAGTGTCACTTGACTCTAATTTCACTTTCAGGAATGGAGGCAAATGTTACCGTAATTGTGATGATAGAGTTGTGCTGAATGATGTTTCTAATGGTGCTCTTGGGACCTTCAAAGGCTCTGGAGTGAAGAGCTGGCGATCTCATTGCTTGTGGATTCTGACAGTATTTAAAGACATCACTCTGGAATCTTCATTAGATGTAAACAATAAACATATCTCCTTGGAGATGGAGTCAATTATGACTGAATGTGGACGGGTAAGCAATAATAGCTAATAACAAAGACATGAAATGTTTTTCTCATCCAAGTCCATTTATCAGGCGGGTTGAGTATTGCTGAAGATGGGGTGCCAAATCAACTGTAACAAACTTCGTATTTAAAAATCTATTTGAGACAGACTGTCAGAATAATAGAAACAAGTTTCTTGCATGTTGTGTTAAGACTTTAGCAGACCTAATACAGCCTTTTATTTAGAAAGTATTTTATGTTTTTGTCATTGTGCTTGTTCTTTTTCATTTCTCAGGGTTGAGGTAAAAATTCTATCTACAGTCTTTTAGGATTTTGTATTGAAATAGCTGTTGTGTCGATTTCATGCATTGCATACAGTTTTAGAAATGACATGAAATATTATCAGAACCTTACAGTGTTTTTTCTGGAATATGTGTAGTTATGTCAGTGTTCATATTTTTTCTAGAGTGAGTTTTCGTATATTTCATGATTGTGTTTATAGGTGTTTATATGTATCAAGATTATGTTATTTCAGGATTATATATATGTGTATGATGGAATCCCAGAATTCATCAGTGGCTATGATGATGCCGATGAGAAAGGAACACTGCTTGGGGCATTCTGTGGCAGCAGGAAAGAGAACATTCCTGTTGTCACAGCCATCACAGGAAAAATGACCGTCTACTTCTCAGCTGATATTAGCGGAAATGGTAATTTTATAGTTAAAAGCTATGGAGAAAAAATATTTTCTTAAAGTCTTGCACAAATCAGGAAGTAACATAGATTATAATGTTTTGTCCACAAAAATATATATCTTTTGTTTCTTAATGTAACAGTTTGGAAACAATGCATGTACAATTTCTTTGCATCAGCTTTGATACCATTATATTCAATATATTTTACCCCTAATGGGTTCCAATAAAGTTCAATGGAAAACTGTCTGTAGAAACCAGCTTTGGGACCCAGCAAAATTTGTCCGTAAAGAATACAATTCTTGGTGCATCTAACTTAGAAATGTAAAATCAAAATATGAGATCTCTTATCATGAGTGTACATTATGTGCTGTTTACATTTGCAGTCTACCTTTGTTGTTTTCTTGCTGTTGCTATGTACATTGATTAATTTGAAACAGCTCTCACAAGTTTTATAATTCACTTTTAATATTCCCATTTTTTTACACTCTAGTCAGTTATAACTTTTAATATTCCCATCTTTACACACTCTAGTCAGTTATAACTTTTACTACTCCCATCTTTACACACTCTAGTCAGTTATAACTTTTAATATTCCTGTCTTTACATACTCTAGTCATTTATAACTTTCTGCATTTCAAGTATCTGTGACAAAAGGTTTCAATGCTACGTACCATGTGGATGTATGTGACATGGACTCTGTCAGGTGTGCGTGCATGGACGGATATGAGCTGCCGGACTGCATCCAGAAAAGTTGTCCTCAAAACTGTACTTATCAACAGGTAAGAGAGTTAGTCAACAAAACTGTACTTGTCAGCATGTAAGAGAGTTAGTCCACAAAACTGTACTTGTCAGTAGGAAAGAAAGCTAGTCAACAAAACTGTAATTGTCAACAGGTAAGAGAGTTAGTCAACAAAACTGTACTTGTCAACAAGTAAGAGAGTTAGTCCACAAAACTGTACTTGTCAACAGGTAAGAGAGATAGTCAGCAAAACTACTGGTCAACAGGTAAGAGAGTTAGTCAACAAAACTACTTTTCAACAGGTAAGAGAGCTAGTCAACTAAACTACTGTTCAACAGGTGAGTTAGTCAACAAAACTATACTTTTAAAAAGGTAAGAGAGTTAGTCAACAAAACTGTACTTGTCAACAGGTAAGGGGGCTAGTCAATAAAACTACTTATCACCAGGTAAGAGAGCTAGTCAACAAAACTACTTGTCAACAGGTAAGAGAGTTAGTCAACAAAACTGTACTTGTCAACAGGTAATAGAGTTAGTCAACAAAACTGTACTTGTCAACAGGTAAGAGAGCTAGTCAACAAATCTGTACTTGTCAGTAGGTAAGAAAGCTAGTCAACAAAACTGTAATTGTCAACAGGTAAGAGAGTTAGTCAACAAAACTGTACTTGTCAACAGGTAAGAGAGTAATTCATTAAAACTACTTGTCAACAGGTAAGAGAGTAAGTCATTAAAACTACTTCTCAACAGAACAGGTAAGAGAGTTAGTCAACAAAACTATACTTGTCAAGAGTTAAGAGAGTAAGTCATTAAACTGTACTTGTCAACAGGTAAGAGAGCTAGTTGAGAAAAATACTTTCAGCAGGTAAGAGAGCTAGTCAAAAAAACTTACTTGTCAATAGGTCAGAGAGTAAGTCATTAAAACTATTTGTCAACAGGTAAGATAGTAAGTCATTAAAACTACTTGTCAACAGGTAAGAGAGCTTGTCAACAAAACTGTACTTGTCAGCAGGTAAGAGATTTAGTCAACACAACTGTATTTGTCAATGGGTAAGAGAGTTAGTCAACAAGACTGTACTTATCATCATGTAAGAGAGCTAATTAACACTTATGTATTTAAGGATTAGGCTTCTGTCCCGTTGTGAAAGACATTGGAATGGGATTGAATATTTTGCCCATTTATTTGTGTGTTTTGCTTGTTCATTTGACCCTGTTTTGCTTGACTCTCATGAAAATTGGTATGTTATTGCTTTCTGGGTGAGTAACTCAGTGATACCAAATTTAGGTCTCTGTCATGAGATGGTTTTCTTTTTGTATTTTCAACTGTTCATTCAATTTACATTCAATATCTTCGACCCTATTTCACCTACATTTATTAAATTGTAGCCAAAAGATGGATATGGCTGGCTATACTCAAAACACTCAACTCATTAATCAAACAAAGCATATGGCTTGCTTTGCAAGCAGCTCTGCCTTCAACAACTGCACATTTCACTTCACATTAGAAAACTGACAGGTCCTTGGTTTGTGTTAATGCTGTTGCACATGGCATAAAATAAAAGTTGTTGCTGTGTAAAATTTATTACATTGTTACCTTTATATGATAAGGGATTACTTCCTCTTGTTTGAGTTTCTTCTTAAAATATGATCACATTACAATTAGGCGACATTAACATGCTACCACCCGAATTCAGCCCTCCAAATAGATGACCAATGTCTTTTTCATCTATATCCATTATGGACATGGGCAATAACCTTTAACCATTACCTCCCTTTCACTTTGCAGCGTCCTAAGTTTTAAGCTGTTCCATTTGTTCAGCCACCATTGTTTAGAGACCTAAACCAAAATCCATTCAATATTTTCCTGAATTTCAACCATCAGTTATCAAATTTGGATAACTTATATATAGTACCCTATCTACCAAAGGAATGTTTTCATTTTTTACCAGTTTTATTTGAATTTGTCATATTTACAAATTTTACCATTTTTGGACTGTGTACTTCAACCGAGTGTCATTGTTGCTTATTCTGCTCCACATTAGTCATGCTCTCTACATGTTCTAGTGTACTCTTTTGGTAACAGGTGTGTTTTGGTAATGTACACACAAATTTGGGAATGTCCTGACATGACAGTTATAACTTAGACTATTATGATGACACAGGTGTACTTAAGATAATATGTGTATTTTTAGACTTTCTGCCACTAATAGTAAAAGAAGTCAGTGGCTTATTTCATTGCCAGGATTTTAGCTGAATCAGTCACATTAACCTACATTGTTGTTTTTTTAAAATTTGTTTTTGTTTTACATAAGATACATATTGTGATAAAACAGAACAATCAGTCTACAGGATCAAAGATGAGTTACTTTAACCTACATGTATGCAAATATTTTATTGTATGCTTATGTTCTTTTCTCAAACTGTTGTTTATTCTTTCTCCATTATGCATATTGAGGTTTAGATTTCAAATACAAGATATTTTAGAATTATGATGAAATCATTCATGCAGATATTGTAATTTTACTATTTTTCATGAAGTACGAAGTGTTATGGGTTTGCTGGATGCTTTAAACCATGAATATAAATGCATGATGAACAAAGATCCTTGTGTGGAAACTATGATCCTTGTGTGGAAACAATGATCCTTGTTGTGGAAATGATAATCCTTGTGTGGAAACAATGATCCTTGTGTTGAAATGATAATCTTTGTGTGGAAACAAT
This sequence comes from Sinohyriopsis cumingii, assembly GCA_028554795.2. NCBI lineage: Eukaryota > Metazoa > Mollusca > Bivalvia > Unionida > Unionidae > Sinohyriopsis > Sinohyriopsis cumingii. The sequence continues at coordinate 13,837,460 of CM068840.1, forward strand.
GATCCCTGTGTGGAAAGAATGAAACCTACTTTGCAATCAGTGAATGTTAAGTAATGACAGTATGTAATTTGTCTCCATAATTACAAAAATTCTCACCATTAATACTGGCCGCCATGTATAGCCTATCATGCTGAAAAATGGCGTTAAACCCCACAACAACAACAACAACAAAAATTCATATCCCTGAAAAAGTGGCAATGAATCATGACCTTAGTACGTGACTATTTCCTAAACTTATTACAAAGATGTTAATATTAGTTTTATTCACATGTATCTTGCTGACATTTATTTTCAATAATGATTCTATTTTGTTTCTCCTTAACTGGCTGATTACCATCTTTGTGTATTTGACATGTACTTCGTTAATTTGATCAGAAAGCAGTAAAAATAAAAGGGGAAATATATTTTGGCATGAGCATTATTTTACAGACAAAGGATTTATATGCAGTAGTACTTTCTTAACTTGAAAATGATCCTTCTTTTGCAGGCATTCGACTCTTGTAAGTGCAAGACAGACTTTGGTGGAGAACCCTTGCATGTAAATGTCTTTCCCTGGAACTTAAACCATGGATCCTCCCGCTGGGAGGGGCATAGGAACCAGCCGATAGGCAGATATGGTCATACCCTAACAAGTTGTGGTGATTCTTTATACTTGTTTGGAGGATACTCGTTTGAATTGGGTCTCATGGATGACATTTGGCGGTTTGACCCGCAGCAGATGCAATGGCATGAAATGATTCCAATAGGAGAAGACTTGCCTGTGGCAAGGTAGGAGGAAATAACCATTTTTGCTGTGGCTGAAAATTAAAATTAAAATGTATCAAGGCAGCAAAATTGTGGTATTATAATGTTAACGCTCTACTTCAGGCATGTGCAACTTTCTCCTGGGCGCATAAGCCATTTTAAAATTCACACTTTATGATATAAATTAGCCATTTTAAAATTCACACTTTATGATATAAATTAGCCATTTTAAAATTCACACTTTATGATATAAATTAGCCATTTTAAAATTCACACTTTATGATATAAATAAGCCATTTTAAAATTCACACTTTATGATATAAATAAGCAAGTAAAATGAGGTCATGGACACACCAGCTCTTGGTTGTACATATCTGTTATAAAACATAATTCATAATGTTATGACTCTAGGTCTTAAGCTGTGTAACAAAAAGAAGCAAAACTCATCAAGTTTAATCAGATCAACAGTAATTTATTTATCTAAGTTACAAAAATGAAAATTAAGAGACACTTAAAGTATCGTGAATTAAATCCCAAATAATTGTAAATGTCCTATCACAAGTCCAAATGTATACAAATGTTCCAAATGAATTCCAATAATCATGAGTGTCCTGATGTACCAACAGGCTTGAATGCCCAGATGTACTAAATGTCTTGAATGTCTTGATGTACCACAATGATACAATCCAGAATGTCTTTGAATATTTTCAATAATTCCAAAGTAGTATTTTAGTACATAGAGACAATTAGCAGTTTGTTAATTCCAATGAATAGTTTAAATAAATAATTCCTCTCAGATCGAATGTTAACACGACAACAAACTCTGATTACAGATTCCCAAGGACTGGTAATGTAACGGGACTGAATAATTTGTTTGTCAACTCCTGTGTATACATAAATTTACTTGACCTATGTCACAATATAGTATTCTGGAATAACCATTCATCATAATGGAAAATTATTGGGACTAGTCGTATTGCCAACAAGACTCACCTGAACTTCTAATCCTATCATTAATGTTTTTTATCTTATAGGTGTTGTCTAATGTTGTAAAGCGCTTATAGCTTCTAAAGATTAGGCGCTATACAAAGTCCTCATTATTATTTTTATTATTAATAAGTAAACATCTTGTTTAGTTAAAAGCATGACAGAAATCAGGTAGGCATTAGCTCCATTCACAGTCATGATCAAAGTCAGGTACACAGTATAAATTTAATATATATAACAATAACTTATGCATGGAAATATAATATGAATTAATTAACACAGAGAAGAAATTAGTATTATCCCCTCACAGTTAAAGTTGGGAGTGGGCATAGTGTGTTGCCTATTCATGTGAAGTTCGGAAGGGATATAAAATTTTACCTATCCATGTGTTAATTTGTTTGTACAATATCCTGTCATTATTTGAATACCTCAAAATATTTCAGACACTATGACGATATGCCATAAATTAACTGCACAGGCTCTCTGTTACAGAAAATGGATGTCATCTCAGTAAATGTGTCATGCTGAAAACATTCACTCACTGACATACCTTTTTCTCTGGGGATCTGATAAGAGGTGTCTATGATCTTCAGCCTGTGCAAATTTGAGGAATTTTAAAATTTTCATAGTCTTTACATACATGCCAACCAATACACTTTTGGCATAATTATTATGCATTTTTTTCACCGAATTACGTCTTATGCTTCGGGTTTCCCACGCTACCGGGAAATTGGAAAAAAGTTGGGAGAAATGATAATTTTTTCCTGACCATGAAAAGTCCTTAAATTTCGCAAATATTGATGAAAGTTGGGAAAAACCTGGGAATTTACTGCCAGCACTGGATGCCCGAAACAATCACATAATTGAATTGTAACTAAACTGATCCTGAGTTAATTTTATCGAGTTCTAACCAGAATATTCAGAGGGTGCAGTATGGATCATTTGGGTACTTGCAATAAACATATATGCTGACTAAATCCAAACACTCAGTGGATTAGATTCATCTAGTAGACTTTTATTTTCAAAGTCAACTCAATGTCCATATCTTTCCTTACATGGAAGGCATGAAAACCAGTCTAGTATCACAAGAGGCCAACATGGTGGTGGCAAAGCGTAGCCGCTTACGTTGTTAGATGGAGTGATACATGCATGAAATCGATATGAAAATTACCTATTTCTCAGAAATTGTGACTATTATAATCATTATGTCTTTAATCAGCTGAAAGACAAGATAAAACTACGGTGTTGATTAAATGTGACCTGGTACTCGCAATTTGCATTGCTAGTAACATGAGTACACAGATCTAACAACCCACATTTTCAGATGTTGTAGAGAAAAATAAAATAAAAAATATCAAATGAAAGTCATATGCTAGTTATAATAAAAATACAAAAATGAAAGAACACAAAATTTATTCCCAGAAGAACTGGAGTTTTGTTGTATCACCTGACTACCAAGTTGACATGTGCTCTCTGCTTGATAAATCAGACTGGCCAGATTGCTGGTTTTTACAAAAAGTATCAGACTTTCATTTAATATGATTAAATTTCATTCATAATTGACTTTCATTTAATATAATTGAATTTCTGTACAACAACATTAAAAAGGAGTTTGTTGTTGATATCATGTGACTATTGGACTTCCGATGTCATCATTTGAGATTTGTGAAATCATGTGACTAGTAATGCAAATGGCAAGTACAGGATCAGGTTTCATCTATGCCATAGTTTTGTCTTTCAGCGGATTAAAGACATAACAATTATAATACTTGCCATTTCTGAGAAAATAAATCATTTTCCTATCAATTTCATACAGGTATAAGTCGATATAACATACATTTAAATTTTCTAGGCCTGCTGGAAAGTGACTACCATATGTCACTACCGCACGGTGGCAGCAAATTCCAAATTTTCGATATGCAATTGCAATGACCCCACACCCAAATGTCCAAATATGAAAAATGGGGTGGGAATATTTGGAGGAAACCCAGATTAGAAAGCGGACTGCGATTCGTTTTAAGCCAAATTTGCCCAATTGTTGAATCTCGGCTGAAATCGTCCCATGTATTATATATTTTAAAACAAGATGATCCTCTGTATCAGTACAGGTTTGGGGACTGGTTTAACGAATTACAAGAAGACAAGTTGATTTTACTGAAAATTCAGTCCTTGTTTATACAACAGTATATAATTTTGAAGGTCTTTTGTCAAAATTTAAATCAACCCTTTTGAAAATGTTTTTTAAGTGATGGATTTTTGACCAGATCATCTTAAGGAGATTAGGTTGTTTGAAAAATCTTGTTTGGGATTTTATTGACGCAGATAAATTCAGTGTTAAACTATTTTGGTTACAAGACAAGATTCTAATTATTTGCGTTTATTGTTTTTTTATATATACTATAATAGGAAATGTTTACTTTGTATAAGATGCATTTTTATATTGCTATCGAATTCTTTAGAATTAAAGGTTTGAAAGGAAACAAAACTAATTTATGTTCATTATGTTATTCCCACTTAACAACATAACACAGCAAAATAAAGATAGAATTTGTATTCTATACATTGAAATTACTTTACATGCCAATTTATAGGAATATAATCAAACTTGTTCCGTGTGATACATTTTGTGGCGTACATAATCATCTTTTCTGACTTAGATGTTTTGGAGAGTCTTGAAAGAGAAACATCTTTAGATTTAGAAAATGCATGTTTTGTAATCTAAAATGTTCTTTAATTCCAATCTGTAATGGTCATATTTGAACCTTGAAAAAATTAATTTTATCCTGGAAAAACCCTGGAAATGACCTGGAAATTTATCTTTAGAAAAAGATTACTGTGGTTAGTTGTCTCCATACTTTTATTTTATTGACAATTACTTTGGTTACTTGTCTCCATACTTTTGTTTTATTGACAATTACTGTGGTTACTTGTCTCCATACTTTTATTTTATTGACAATTACTGGGGTTATTTGTCTCCATACTTTTATTGACAATTACTGGGGTTACTTGTCTCCATACTTTTATTTTATTGACAATTACTGGGGTTACTTGTCTCCATACTTTTGTTTTATTGACAATTACTGTGGTTACTTGTCTCCATACTTTTATTTTATTGACAATTACTGGGGTTATTTGTCTCCATACTTTTATTGACAATTACTGGGGTTACTTGTCTCCATACTTTTCCATCTGATGACCCATACTGAGGGGATATTCAGCTGATAGCACCATCAAAAACCTATACAAATTTTTAATAATTTTATATCTCATGGACCCTTACAATAATGGACACCAACCCATACATGTTTTTAATGATATTAGGTCACAGGAACCCTTACAAAAATGGACACCAACCCATACATGTTTTTAATGATTTTAGGTCACAGGGGGCCTTACAAAAATGGACACCAACCCATACATGTTTTTAATGATTTAGGTCACAGGGGCCCTTACAAAAATGGACACCAACCAATACATGTTTTTAATGATTTTAGGTCACAAGGACCCTTACAAAACTGGACACCAGCACATAAATGAGAGCATTTATGAGCCCAGTTGTTAATGGTGTGATCATGCTCAATCTTGGTATTAGATAATACTCATTTATTAATAGTGTGATCATGCTCAATCTTGGTATTAGACAGTACTCATTCATTAATGGTGTGATCATGCTCAATCTTGGTATTGGATAATACTCATTTATTAATGGTGTGATCATGCTCAATCTTGGTATTAGACAGTACTCATTTATTAATGTTGTGATCATGCTCAATCTCGGTATTAGATAATACTCATTTATTAATGGTGTGAGCATGCTGAATCTCGGTATTGGATAGTACTCAGTTCTTAATGGTGTGATCATGCTAAATCTTGGTATTAGATAGTACGTCAGTTCATAATAGTGTGATCATTCTCAGTCACTGTTTTAAATGATACTCAGTTTTTAATAGTGTGATCATACTCAATCTCCCTACTAGATAGTTCTCAGTTCTTAATGGTGTGATCATACCCAAGCTCTATTAAATGGTACCCGGTTCTTAATGGTGTGATCATACTCCGTCACTGTTTAAATGGAACCCAGTTCTTAATGGTGTGATCATACTCAATCTCTCTACTAAATGGTACCCAGTTCTTAATGGTGTGATCATACTCATTCTTTCTATTAAATGGTACCCAGTTCTTAATGGTGTGATCATACTCAATCTCTCTACTAGATAGTACTCAGTTCTTAATGGTGTGATCATACCCAATCTCTTTATTAAATGGTACCCAGTTCTTAATGGTGTGATCATACTCAATCTGTTACATAGTACCCAGTTCTTAATGGTGTGATCATACTCAATCTCTCTATTAATTGGTACCCAGTTCTTAATGGTGTGACCATACTCAATCTCTCAACTAAATGGTACCCAGTTCTTAATGGCGTGATCATACCCAATCTCTTTATTAGACAGTACCCAGTTCTTAATGATGTGATCATACTCAGTCTCTCTACTAAATGGTACCCAGTTCTTAATGGTGTGATCATACTCAATATGTTAAATGGTACTTGTCCACAAAGAACAACATTTCTTGAATGTTCTTCATAAAACAAATTTCTCTGCACACAGGAAAAGATTTATATTTTTTGTTTTTAATTTTATAATGTGTAATTTATTTTAGGTATTACCACGCAGCAGCATGTGTTCCCATCCTCAAGACACTCTACATTTTTGGAGGATTTGTAAGTGCAGAGGGTGATGGTCAGTTCAAATACAGGGCAACAAATGAGCTGTGGAAGTTTGCTGTGGATGCCAGGAAGTGGACAAAAATCAATGTATGTTTTAGTAGGTTATTCATTTTAGGGGAGTTTAATTTAAATTTAGCTTTCAGTGCTTGGATATTTATGGTATTCAATGGAAACAAAGTTTAGTAAAGCCCCAGGAAAAAAAATGAAACTAAATTTCATTCTGAAAGGGTAAGGTTGGTATATCCCTATATAAAATAGAAACTAAATTTCTTTTTATATGGGTAAAGTTGATACATTATTCCATTAAAATGAAATTGAATTTCATTATAAATGGGGATTGTTTATAAATTGTTACGTTGAAATGAAACTTATTTTCATTATAATAGGGGATTCTTGTTTCACTGTTACATTAAAATGAAACTAAATTTCATTATTATAGTTTTTGTTTGTTACACTGTTAAATTAAAATGAGACTAAATTTCGTTATAATGGGGGAAGTTGATTCATTGTTACATTATAATGAAACTAATTTTCATTAAAATGGGGGAAGGTGACACGTTATTTTAAAATGAAACTAAATTTCATTATAATGGGGGAAGGTGACACGTTATTTTAAAATGAAACTAAATTTCATTATAATGGCGGAAGGTGACATGTTATTTTAAAATGAAACTAAATTTCATTATAATGGGGGAAGTTGATACTTTGTTACATTAAAATGAAACTACATTTCATTATAATGGGGGAAGTCAAAGCATTGTTACATTAAAATTAAAACTAAATTTCATTATAATGGGAGAAGTTGATAAATTGTTAGTCAAATGAAACTAAATTTAATTATATTAGGGGATAGGTGATACATTGTTGTATAAAAATGTGGACCAAGATTAATACTTTCCATGTCTGAAAAGTTCACCTCATTATCTGTGTTTTGTCTCACCTGCATGAGTATGATGAGACATAGGTAGCACTTTCATGGCAAGTAGGTTCCAGTGTTGTTGTTTTTTTAAAGTTTGTATAAGCGATTAATAGATACAGAAATTGAGAAGAATGAGAAAGAATTGTACCTAGTGATCTTGTGCCTGTACTCTCACCCTCTGACACACTCAGAGGTGCCAACCATTCTGGATTTTGTAGAATTATTACCAGTTTTAAAACAGGTTCTCCATTCTGAATTAAATTGATAGAATTCTGAAAATTGAAAATATTGGATTCAAAATGTTGAACAGGAGTTTTCTATTTGAGTCCTGATAGGGAGAATAAGTACTTCAGAACTAATAGCAGATTGGTATGTAGAAAGTAATTTCTTAATGTAAATGCCACCCACCCCCAATCTAAACAACAAGAAACCAGTTTTTAAGCTGTAAAAATATATATAGTTGCAGCAGAGATGGAGAGAATGAAAACTGCAAATAATTTGTGAGGAAGTTAATGCATAATGTTTTGGCAAAAGATGTTGAAGGATTTAAGTTTTTTTTAGTTGAGCCATTTATTCTTTTATTCTATTGAATAGAAAATTTTAATGAACATGTTGCCCATTCTGGATGGGCTGCTTAGATTCCCCAAAACTAGTGGTACGATTTCTGAAAAGCACGCTCTTGGATTGATATCTTCGGTTTGTCTGATCCATCATGATACATGTTTCATCACATAGTTGGTACACTTTGCTCACAGTGTGTACAGTTTCATATTTTTGATATTATACATGAGAACATATCACTTTATGTGATTCTGATTGGTCCAAATAAGCCCATGAAATTATTGTGAGGTATTCTCTTTGCTGATTAGCTGGGATTGTGGGAAAACTTTTTTAATCCCGCTTTCTGGAAGTTTTTGTTTTCATTGATCATTTTTGGCCACTAGTTTTTGAATTGACTCGCGAAAGGGAATTGGGAAATAATGGTCTCATCTGTTTCAATATTGCCAATTTACCCCCACAGGGGTTTGTTATGTCATGTATAACATATTATAAAATGAAAAATGGCAAAACCCCCCCAAGACAAGAACAATAACCACAAGTAAAACTACCGTTATTGCTTAGATGATAACGAGGGTGGGGGTGGGGAGGAATGGGTGGTTTATCTGTAGCATGGAATCCATCTTATTTACAAGCTTGGTTTAAATGTGAACTCACTGAAGTAAATAAACTCACCTTTGTTCACAGAAGAATGTAGACATAAACCGGTCTCCCCAACTGACAGAACTTATCCAACCACAGCATATTTTCGCCGTAAATATGTGATGCAAGTCCGACTCATAAAGAGATTTGTTTACATCGTCTGTAATCTAATGTTCCGAATCTAATACTGCAAATATCTGGTCAGAAATACATTACAGTAAATATGTGCATTTCTGCATCCAGTAATCTTCTTTTCACAAAAATATTGCAACAGTGTAATGCTTAGTTGTGGAAAATTTCAACGTAAGCACACTGTTTTTTTTTAGGCCAACTCAAAAGGGTACTGTGCACCGTATCAAACAATGTGACATTACACGCATTCTACATTTTGTGTTGACAAATGCTTTGTCTTTTTTAAAATGTTCTGTTTATTTGGATGGATGCTTATTCTTTGATGTATAATTATCAAAAATGTGTAATATACTTTTACTATTTCAACTTTATTTGGGACTGTTTTTTTATGCACAACAAATGAAAGGTACAACATCTGTCAGAATGAACAAAATTATTTATTCTTCTTTCTATCTCTGTTTATAAGGGCATTGCTTGATGAAGTCTGCCAAGGTTTATAGTAATCAGATTTCTGAAGCTTATCCAAAATTTTGGCAATAAACTCTATATTAATGAGTTTCTGCAGTACAGCTGTACCCGAGTATGTTGGTCTCAGCCAGATGTGGTGTGCTATTTTTGATTCCTTACATTTCACAACATTTTGTATGTGAATATTTCTCCATGTCTGCTCATTGTCTGGACTTTGGTTTCTGCAGTATAATTTTTCCCAGGTTTGGGATTTCAGTGAGCTGTTCTATACTGAGGAGACATTTAATGGGTTTGATTTTCACCATTACACATCATCATTTACAGGAGTTAAGCCCCCTCTAGAGTTTGGTTTCCACAGCGTAACTTAACCAAGGTTGCGTGGATTTGGTATACAGCTTTATGTTGATGTTGTCTCAAATGAGTTCACTTTTCAGCATTCCACCACATCATATTCAGGAGTTATGCCTCCTGATTAACGATCTTCATGAATTTGATTTCTGTGGTGTAACTTTACCAAGGATTTTTGTGTTTCAGACAAATGTTGTAGGCACTTTTGTAGTGATTAGACCTTGAATGAGTTTAATTTCCAGTTTTCCACATTGTCAGTTAGAAAAATTATGGTATTTTATTGCCATTTCCTTTTTAAGTTTATGCTAGGCAATTAATCACTAGTGGGGCCCTTTGCAAATAGTTATAGTTGATGATTATCTATAAATTTACATACGTAAACAACCACTTCAGTGGCCTAACTGATTAGAGCATCTGCCTCTGATGCAGGAGGTTGTGGGTTTGAACCCCAGCAGAACCATACCATAGACTGTAAAAAATGGTACACCTTGCTTGACACTCAGCATTAAGAAACTCCTATTGTTAAAACTATGTTAAAAATAGAAAAATACAAACACAGACAAAACAAAATAAGATGTTAGTATACACATCCGTTTCGCTCTGGACCACTGCATAATGGTACAAAATACCAGTGTGTGATATTCTGCACATTTCCTTTTCACCTCAGACCGTCACAGAATGGTTAAAAAAGTCCTGATATATGATGTCAGTCTGCACATTTTCCTATAATGCCTGAACACAGAATGGTACCAAAAAGCAATACACACACTGGTCCCATTTACTCCTGACTGCTAAAAAATAACAGAGTACCAATGTATGATATCATTCTGCACATTTCTCTTTCACCCCAGAGGACCACAAAATGGTGCAAAGTAGCAGTGTTGGATGTTAATCAGTACAGGTCCATTCTTAACTCCTGACCACCATGAAATGGTACAAAGTACCAATACATGATATTTGTCTGCAAAAGTCCTTTTACCAATGGCAACTTCAAAATGGTACAAAGTAACACTATATATTGTGTGTCTGTACAAGTCCCTTTTACTCCAGGCCTCCAAAAAAATGGCAAAAAGTACCAATATATGATATTTGTCTGCAAAAGTCCTTTTACCAATGGCAACTTCAAAATGGTACAAAGTAACACTATATAATATGTGTCTGTACAAGTCCCTTTTACGCCAGGCCTCCAAAAAAATGGCAAAAAGTACCAATATATGATATTTGTCTGCCAAAGTCCTTTTACCAATGGCAACTTCAAAATGGTACAAAGTAACACTATATAATATGTGTCTGTACTAGTCCCTTTCACTCCAGGCCTCCAAAAAAATGGCAAAAAGTACCAATGTATGATATTTGTCTGCAAAAGTCCTTTTACCAATGGCAACTTCAAAATGGTACAAAGTAACACTATATAATGTGTGTCTGTACAAGTCCCTTTCACTCCAGGCCTCCAAAAAATGTCAAAAAGTACCAATATATGATATTTGTCTGCAAAAGTCCTTTTACCAATGGCAACCTCAAAATGGTTCAAAAGTACCACTATATAATGTGTGTCTGTAAAAGTCTTTTTCACTCCAGGACACCACAAAATGGTACAAAGTACCAGTGTCTGATTTTTCATGTTCAAATGCCTGGTGTATTAATAATTATGATGCTAAAATTAAAAGTAGTACTAATTCTTTTGATGTTTTAATAATTATCATATGGAAATCAAAAGTAGTACTAATTGTTTTGGTATAATTTGGTAATTATCATATTGAAATTAAAAGTAGTACTAATTGTTTTGGTGTATTGGTAATTATCATATGGAAATTAAAAGTAGTACTAATTGTTTTGGTGTATTAGTAACAATTATCATGTGGAAATCAAAAGTAGTACTAATTGTTTTGGTGTATTGGTAATTATCATATTGAAATTAAAAGCAGTACTAATTTAATTGTTTTGGTGAGTTAATAAAAGTCATATATAAATTGATGGGAGTATTAAATGTTCGGTGTGTTAATAGTTATCATGGAAATAATGATAGAATAATATGCTTTTTTCTGCTGAAGGTACCAACATTAGTGATGGGATTAGCGGGTCACTCCTTAACGCTGGTCGAAAATACGAACCTTGTTGTGATAGGAGGATTCTCAACAGAGCATTACTTCAGCGATCATGTCTATGAGTACAACACCACTTCGTTTTACATCAATAGCTGGCAGCAGCTCAGTCGGGCAAATATGCAGGGGGCCATACCTCTAGGTAACATTTCTTTTTGCTTTATCTCGTGAAATTATTCAGGATGTTGTATAATGACATGTTATATCAAATTGTGAGCTGTACTTGCATTACAATTTTTGACCTCATAAAACAAGTACTTGCACAAATCTCAAAGATAGGTAAGGCTAGAACAAGCATTAAAATATGATTTTAACAAACAATATAATTTATGTAATCTGATTATTCTAATTTTGAGCCAGCTCTAAATCCACCAGCCGTTAAAATTAGGATTTGGTAATGCGTATCTTGTGTATGTGCTCTGAAAATTGAAGATCGCAGGAATTGATTCTGAAAATATTGAATTTACAGTTTTGAATAAAATTGGTTTTAAACAAAGTTTTACACATCTTTTGCATCCATAAAATTGAAATTAATTTATTATTTAGAGTTCTTCCAATGTAAAACGAGGTAATATATCAAAAGTAGGTCATGTTAAGATGAAAATGAACACAGATTCCCTAACAGCAAACAACAGTAAATGAATGCCTTCATCCCAGTCTTTTCCAGTATCAAAACAAAATGACTAAATAATATTTTTCAAAATTTGATGAAATCATTCTAAAGCTCCTTGGCTGTAAGGGTGATATGCAGAAGGCTGTAAGAGCGATACGCAGAAGGCTGTAAGAGCGATACGCAGAAGGCTGTAAGGGTGATACACAGAAGGCTGTAAGGGTGATATGCAGAAGGCTGTAAGGGTGATATGCAGAAGACTTGAATTGCTGGATGCCTAATTCATACATAACTTGGTGGAAAATTCCAGACATAAAATTTGAGCCTTGATCAGATTGGACAGATTTGGGAAGGCCAAATTGAGTATAAAGAAACTTTATCAAACTTTTACTATTGTTTTAGATTTAATATTCCTGACTTGGTCTTTGGTAAGGGACTAACATTCTACCATAACTCTACTAAATGGTTCATCAAACGCAGGAATAGGTTGCAGATGAGCCTTTGATTGGGTTTTCCTACCATTTGACAAGTGTGACAAGATCTGCAGTATTTACAAACATAACTTTTAATTTTCGGCCAGTAAAACTGATTAAAGATCTGGTGATAAGTCTTATTGATTGCTAAATAATCTTTGGACTGGTTGGCCTGGTGTCAGGATAATGTGACTGGGTGGGACATCATGCTACATGTCTGCAGCATGATGCCCCATTGCTAGTCATCACTATAAACTGCCACATTGCAGACATCGTGGCAATATGACTGATTTTGTTTTAAAGCTACGTTAAAAATTCCAAATCACACACATTCATACATCAGTCAGACTGTCAGTGTCTCTCTTACACACACACAAATAAACAGGGAACCAAACTGGTCAGCAATAAAAAAAAAAAATTCAGTAACATAACACAAATGTTTTTGCATACAAGTAAAGCTTTGTAAAACCAGTTGGAATACTTTTAATGATCTTTCAGATGTTGAGCATCTAGAAAATAAATATAATTTATACAGAATAACTAACATCTTCATTAGAAAAAGCACACTTATGACAGTTATTCTCAAAACGATTATAAAATGAGTACTCAATACTTAATCTACCCTGTTACCCCTCCCTTGTGGTTTTCTTGATATTTAGCTGGGACTGCCATCATTCTTATGTTGTTTTTTTTAGGTCCCTAGGTAACTAATACCCATATTTATTGTGTGGTCTATGTTTTGAGACCTCATTGTGCATGAGTTATCGAGGAAGAGATGTAATGGATCGAGAAACATCAAGCTTTGTAAGATGAAACAAATAATTTATTTCCCTAGAATACAAAGTGAAAGTATTTTAAAAAAGAAACTTACCGCATTGCTAATTAAATCCCAAATAATCTTAGAATTACAGACACAAGTCTTAATAATTAAAGGTCTGAATAAACTTATGTGGAAATCCATATTAAATCCAACACAGAAAGTGTGCTTGTAATGACCTGTGTTTTGGTGATGTACCAACAGTCTCTTGTTGGATCAAAATAATACAATCCAATAATTAAATATTCATTTGAAATTTGAGCATAAATTCAAGTCTGTTTCCATGAGTGATATTTTTGAAGAGCACTTTGTATTTCCAGAGAAGAATCACTTGAATTAAATAATTTGAATAAATAAAATTCCAGCCCAAATGAAATACTGGACACAGCAGTAATATAATTGATTGTGTTAAGATCTTAAAGCATGAGTAATTTTTCCAGTAACAAGATTATATAGTCCTCTACTTGACCTAAGGTCAAAATTTACATTTTCTAAAAAGGGAGCCCAGAATGGCCAAGTGGTCTAAAGCGCTCACCGTTTTTAACTGTGATGATTTATAAATGATGATTTAAAATAACAATATAAGTTTTGTGACATTGTTTGCATGAGATTTTTTAAAATATTTACTTTCTTACTTTACATACAGATATTAATTACATCATATTTATTATTAGAATCATAATTTTTCAACCAACATCTGTTATTATTTTCATTTCCCCAATGATAATCTCATTTCCCAACTGACAAGCTCACTAACTTTTGGGCATCTGGCACTCAGATGCAGCCCTCAACTAGAATTACCGTGAAAGTAAAATTCACCAACAAATCAGCTGATAACTTTGCTTCCAAGAAACCAGGCATATTTAATAAGCATGTGAAAATTCTGCTGTGGATTTTAATACATTGTGATGTTGAGTTTCCTAATGAAAACAGTAATAAATTGTTTTCTAAGAAGTGTTAAATGACAATGAAATATAACCTGTTACTGAAATCTCTGGGGCCCCGTGTCTGCGTGGGTTCGAGTCTCAGGTTCAGCCAATGTGGGTATGTGAGAAAGCTTGCCAGTAGCTTTTCATGGGTCGGTGGTTCTTTCTGGGGTTTTCCCGGGTTCTTCCTCCACCATTAATACTGGCCGCCATGTATAGCCTATTGTGTGCAAAAAAATGACATTAAACCCAACAACAACAACTGAAATCTCTGTCTCGCTGTCTCTCTGTCACTCTCTTGTATTGTGACAGTGATAGCCTCAATTTGTACATAATTACATTTACTCCTCTAAATTGAAATTCACCTAGCTGTCTGTGGGAAGACCATATATGTGCCACTCCCAGAATGAGTGTAAGATCTATAAGAAAAAATTGCATTTACAGTGACATTTAAAAAAATGTTTCTTGGCAGGTGAAACTTTGTATATGTATTTATAGGAGGAGGACACGATATTACATGCAATAGATTTTTGGTTAACACTTGTCCCATCTATAAAGAGGGGAGGGGGAGATAGCAGGCCATGGCAGAAGCTGTATTATTTTATGCAGGTAGAGCTGATTATGTCATACATCAGGTAGGAGGTATTTTGAATTTCATCAAAATTCATGTATTTATATATTATGTATTGTCATATTTTTGTACATTTTTCTTGGTATTTTTGTTTGTTGTAAAAATATTTGAGAGAAAATTCTGAAAGCTGGCTTAAATTATATAATGATTTCTTCATATGTACACAAAGATTTTATGTGATTATTCACATTAATTCATTCCAAAATTACAGGAATGTATGGACATTCTGCAGTGTATGATGAACCATCCAGAACTATTTACATCTATGGTGGGATGGTGTACAGGTCCAGTGGCTTCAAGTTTTCAAGCAGTTTGTATACCTATGATACTAGCATCAAAAGGTGGAGCACTATTCCAGAAGAAATTGGAAGAAAGGTATTATTAATCAGTCATCTTGTCTTTTTCTTCACATGGATTCACTATTTTCATGAGGTACTAATCTTCTTAGATTTCATGATTCTAAAAAACATTTAAGAACCAAGCCAACTGTCATAATTCTCTGGAAACAGCATGAGTCCCTAACAGTCTATCAGTTTAAATATGGATGAAATGTCATTTTTCAGTAAGTTACAAAAATGTATACTGTAAGTGAAAATAAATGAATTCACAGAATTAGTTTGTTGAAATGAGCCACGTCAGCTCAGTGGATAGTGTACAGGACTTGCAGGCATACGGTTGCAAGCTTGAATCCAAACATTGCATCAGTTTGGGCCACCTGATGTAGTGTTTCTTCAGGGAAGGCACTTTATCATAATAGTCTTGACACTAAATAACCCCAGATGTATTGTCATGCCCTAAAACACTATACCAAACCATCCAAAGTCTATGTTCATTGAAGTTGATCATGCATTTGCACTTTAATTGTTTCAGTTTTATGTTAATGATGCATACAGAGTTTGCCAGTGTATTCAGGACAAACCCATGAACAATTACAAGTTTGGCATAATCATTATGATTGTATATGTTAATATTGTTCTTATTTTTAGTCGTCATGATCAAAGGATAATTTATAATGGGCTCTTGTACATCATCCATTCAATGAAAATCAGGTTATTGTTACTTCAGTCTCCAAAGTGGATGGTCCTATCAACATGAGGTTTTCAGTGAAAGCTTTTTTACGATGTTTAGTTGAAAATAGTCCCAGTATGGTCACTATGGTAGTCATCTTGAAAATGTCATTATTACTACTGCTCCTGATGATGTCTAATTGGTTCCAAATGATTGTTATGCCCATCGGACGTTCACATGAACATGGAAGACGGCCACCAAGGAGAACATATTGAAACGCATGCCCATTGGACATTCCCATGAACATGCAAGACGGCCACCAAGGAGAACATTTTGAAACGCATGACAATACTTATCATGAATATATGGTTGTTACCAGAATGAGATTTTCACAGTTTGCTGCAAGGGTTTGAGTCTCACCTTGACCAACGTTGGTGTATGGTAAAGCTTGCCAGAAGTTCATTCTGGGTTCTTATCTACCAGCCGGTACTTCCTCCACAAAATATACTGGCTGCCATGTGTAGCCTATCATGTGCTTAAAATAGGCGTTAACTCTCACAAGACACTAAAAGACTTAATATCATGTGTAGTTGGTTCTGATCTGACACCATGGCCACTATCTTGTTACTGGTACTCCTTCTGAATGGATGTTTGGTTGTACAGGGTTTTCATTAAGGTTCATCTTATTATGTCTAGTTTGTCCTTATACACTTGTTATTAAATGAAAATTGTGCAGATCAGACCTTCAAGATGCTACAAAAAATTTTTTCTCAATACTTTTCCAAAATTGATGGTCATAGCTACATGAGCTTCTTACATCTGGTTGGTACTAAATGAAAATGATGTCAGTTTGGCTGGCATGATGGGCACCTTTAACAACTTGGTATAGATAGTCAGCTCTGACATGGTGGCCATGGCAACCATATTGAAAATCTTGTTATAACTGTGGTCTTTAGGGGGCGCTCACCAGATAATATGTACTTTTGAGAGAGTGACGTATGTAAGGTGAAGTAGTTCGCATTTAAAACATGCACAGTGGAGAGAATGTTGGCATACCTCTATGCTACATTAATGTAATGTGGATGATATTTCTTTTGGATATTGTACTTTTGGAAATTTTACATGATTTAAGCACACTGCTAACTAAAATGACTGCTCCCTTGTGTTAAAAAATCAGCCTGAATTAGTCTAAAGTACACTATACATAGCAGCTATTAAAATAGGGAAAATGAATTTTGCCAGACTAGTCAGTGCCAGCTTCTGAAAGTGCAATGAATGAATTACCAAATATATAAAATGTAAAAAAAGTTATCAGCTCTTTTTTATACAGTTTACCTCTGAAGTTCAGGAAGTGAAAATGACCAAGTAGAGCTAGTACTTTTTTGAAAGGTGCACATCTGAAGTAAGGCCAAGCTGTATACTCTATAACCCATAGTACACCCATCAATCATACACCAAAATAAAGGGAATTAAAGGTTCTTTGCATTATACCTAAGATATACAAGTTTTTTTTTAAATAGCCAGTATAACCAGTGAGGAAAGCTGGGGAAATTCTTTTTCTTTAAAATCTTAACCCTATGCAAAATATGAAACTGTATAGCGCCACCTTATTGGATGGTCATGCTGACACTCAAATGCCTTTCACTATAATTATGTAGTTTGTCTTAAATACAAAAGATGATGATATGACTGCAGAAATGTGACAAATCCTGTAAAAATTACTTCATCATAATGGATGGTCTTTATAACATTTTTTATTATTATCTAATCCTCTCTTGCACTGTATTAAATGGTCCGGATTTATTATCAACGGACTGTTAATCTGAAGTCTCATTTCACAGGGTTGAGATGTAATAAAATACCGTATTCACATTATGTAAAATAAAATAATGTATTAAATGATGCAGATTTATTATCAACAGACTTAATCTGAAGTCTCATTTCACGGGTTTGAGAAAATACTCAAGTATGTAACATAAGTATGATCGCAGAATGGAATCAATAAAATATCACAGGCTTGTAAAAAGAAGTATGTAATTATTTGGGGTGGAGGGGGCTAAAAAGAATGTTCAGCTTTTGTGTTCAAAATAGCAAGGGGATGATTAAATAGGATAGGCAGAACATGTCATGTTAATATGCCATTGTATGTGAAACTATAAATGTAAATCACTGGCCCTCTTGCCTGAATGGTGGTAGTATCATGGGGTTTTCATTCAAACACTTATTGCAATATTTAATTGGTTGGAAATTGTGGCAGTGTCATGGGGTTTTCATTTAAACACTTCTTGCAATATTTAATTGGTTGGAAATGGTGGCAGTGTCATGGGAATTTCATTCAAACAATTCTTGCAATATTTAAATGGTTGGAAATGGTGGCAGTGTCATGGGGTTTTCATTTTAACACTTCTTGCAATATTATATTGGTTGGAAATGGTGGCAGTGTCATGGGGATTTCATTCAAACAATTCTTGCAATATTTAATTGGTTGGAAATGGTGGCAGTGTCATGGGGTTTCATTTAAACACTTCTTGCAATATTATATTGGTTGGAAATGGTAGCAGTGTCATGGGGATTTCATTCAAACAATTCTTGCAATATTTAATTGGTTGGAAATGGTGGCAGTGTCATGGGGTTTTCATTTTAACACTTCTTGCAATATTATATTGGTTGGAAATGGTGGCAGCGTCATGGGAATTTCATTCAAACAATTCTTGCAATATTTATTTGGTTGGAAATGGTGGCAGTGTCATGGGGTTTTCATTTTAACACTTCTTGCAATATTTAATTGGTTGGAAATGGTGGCAGTGTCATGGGGATTTCATTCAAACAATTCTTGCAATATTTAATTGGTTGGAAATGGTGGCAGTGTCATGGGGTTTTCATTTAAACACTTCTTGCAATATTTAATTGGTTGGAAATGGTGGCAGTGTCATGGGGATTTCATTCAAACAATTCTTGAAATATTTAATTTATTGGAAATGGTGCATATCTGATCGCCAGCATATCCATACCTTAATGAAGGAGTTTTGAAGACCATATCTAATTGACCTTGGGGTCATGTCCAAGGCCATTGCTTGCATTTTTGTACTTCGTTAAGCATATGAACATAGTGACTAATTGTACATGTACAAGTAAATTTTGACTAGACTTTGTGTTTAGTGGCATTCCAGTGAACAAGTTGATACCATTCAGACGTTGACTGTAACAGCAATGGACTTGAGTTTTTAGCTCTGCTGGCATGTAAGGATGATAAAACACATTAGTATAAATATAATTTTTATCATTGAACCCAGTTTGTGGATAGATCTGAAGAATATTGGTATCACTTTAATAACTTTCAATGATCTTTACTATTTGATATCAGCTTCAAGGTCAAACGTCATGATGCACATTCTTTTTCTTACTGGTATCTTTTTTGAATGTGTTAACTCAAGCATATGATTTTACCAATTTTGATATATATGGTTGTCAAGAATATCAGAAAGGGTTTCAGTACAGGGCAGTTAAAGAGATATGGTCTTATAATCGAGTATAGGAAATTCATTTTGATTAGTAGAGCATAAGTCCCCTCAAGAGACCCATGTTTAACCCGTATAAACATTAGAAAATGCTATACAAGAGGGTATCCCTTATAGTGCTTCCACTGACGAAAGAATGCATATATCATGCATGTACTTTCACTGACACTGTTGTATTGTCAACTATTTATAGCAGTTGTATATGATGAATTGCCTAGAAAAGAGACTGGTTTATTAATTTTAGAAAATATTTCTCATATTAATTATATTTATGAATAGAATTGTTCATAAAACCACTTTCTGTTTTGAATAATAGTACTGTTCCTTAACTTTGTCCACAGCTAGAGCCAAGTTGTTTCCACACAGCAGTCAGCTTGGGTAACTACATGGTTGTCATTGGAGGGAAGAATAATAAAGGAAACCTCTCCAACAACATTCTTATCTACAAGTATACATGTAACATTTGGCAAGTTCTTTCCATGTCAGGTAAGTTTTTTTTAAAATATCAATTTCAGAAAGCATGTAAGTAATGATAATCAAGTACTGTACAATGAGAAATATTTATTGGGGTACCATGTCCTTGTTTAGCAGTAATCTAACAGTTACCTGGGATGTAATCACATGGGGTCATAATTAACTTAAACACCATAGCAGTAATCTAACAGTTACATGGGAATGCAATCACATGGGGTCATAATTAACTTAAACACCATAGCTTAGCATAAACTATTCGTGCAGGATTTAATTTTGTTGATTTTTGTTATTCATGAAAATGACAAATTTACCACAAATAATCTAATTTTACAATACGTATGTATTCATTTAAGGATGGGTGTTTGTAGTACACCAGTTTATACTTTTACAATACATATGCTCGCATGTGGGAGGTTGCAGGTTTGAAATGCAGGCGAGTTGTACCAATGACTTATAAAAATGGTACCAACAGCTGCCTTGCTAGGTGCTCAGCATTAAGAGGTTAGAGTTAGGACTGGTTGGTCTGGTGTTATGATAATGTGACCGGGTGGGACACCATGGTATATTTGCGGCATGATGCCCCAGTGCTAGACATCACTATAAATTGCCACACTGGAGACATCATAGTGATATGACTGAAAAATTGTTAAAAATCGGAATCACACACATACACACACACACACACACACACACACACACACATACTGTACAATCTAAAATTGCTAGTTAGTAGTGACCTTGATCATCATTACAATGTGGGGAACTGAAGGTCATGAGAAAGATTAACATAAGCTTTTTTCCTTGATCTCGTGATTTTTTTGTTGTGTAATGGTAGATGAACATTTACTACCCCTGGATGAAGGTTACAGTAAGGAAAAATGTATGCTAATGAGATTTTAACCATTGATTTATCATGACCAATCAGTGTGACATACTATAGCCATGGTCCCTGCTCAAGGTCATGTCAAAGGTTAAATTAATTCAGTGACCTTTGTCCTTTTAACCAACAGATATTTTCATGAAACGTTAGCCTTATATAGCTTGACTCAACAGGGTATCTCAAGGTCAAGAGTCATACCACCCCTATCCCAAGGTCAACATTGCAACAAGGAATAATGCACTAGTAAGCTTGTTTCCTTATGTCTGTCATTTCTTAATCCCTACAGTTTTTTCCATGAAATTTTGCCTACTTCCAAATGTTATTGGATGATACGCAATACACAATTCTATACCTTTATGGTTCAGGTTACCAGTATCCTGCATGCTGAATCATGATATGTCACTTGAAAAACATGATTTATAAAATCACAGTTATAACGTAAAAGTGGTCAGAGAAAAACATCAGCTATTTCAGGGATTATTTAATTGACTGACAATAGCTAAGGTGATTTAGTGTTTGATATTCCTTTGAGCACTGCTGTGGGAGAGTCCAAGTACACAAAACGGAACAACCCAGATCATTTGAAGTTATTGCCCTTTGTTGCCTGAAGTTAGATGTAGAAAGAGCATTGTCAGTGTTCAAAAAAATTAAAACGGACTTAGGGGAATGCACACTACCACCACCCACCCACTCAAACATCGTGTTACATTGCTGCATAAACTAAGGAGCCATAGGGTGGCCTTGGGGTCTGACCTTATCTAATCAGTGCCATCTCACATGTCTCCATGTGGTTAAAGTTTCATTCTCAGCAATTGTGTATATGTGAGAAAACTTGCCAGTAGCTTCCCACGAGTTGGTGGTTCTTACCAGTGTTTTCTTCCAGCAGCTGTACTGGCCATCTTGCAGGCCCCAAGTGGCCGAGTCGTCTAAAGTGCTCTTCATTACAGATCAATGCCATCTCACCTCTGACTGAGTGGGTTCGAGTCTCGGGTTTGGCTAATGTGGGTATGTGAGAAAGCTTTCCATAGCTTCTTGTGGGTCATTGGTTCTTTCCAGGGTTCTTCCTTCACCCTATTGGCTGCCATGTATAGCCTGCCTTGTGCTAAAAGAGGCATTAAACCTTACAACAACAACAACAACAACAACTGGCCATCTTGTATATCCTATCATGTTTTGACAGATGGTGTTAAACCCAAAGCAACAACAACATAAACTAAATATACAAAATAAGAATGCAGCTACATTAGTGAAAAGTTATAGTGTTAGAATTTATGGCAACACTTCAGCGTTCTAGACACAGAAAAGAAGAGTTAATGGTGTTATTTAAGACAGAGATATGAATAATCTGTGAACATTTACGAAATTCTTGAATTTGAATGAGCATCTATCAGATTTGTGTTATTTAACCTGTAATTTATTTCTGATGGGAAATCACGCATCATTCGTTTGATACACTGCAGCATTTTTGTCATTACCCATTGTTGCAAACCACCTGTACAGTCTGCTTGACTACTTTGTCATCCATAGCTACCTCTTCTGAGATTTTCTCTTTCTTCATGAAACCTGATCAGCAAATCACTGTGAACATGGGTAAAATGCTTTGAATGAGTCAGTCGAAGTTTCTCATCCAAGCACAGTTACTTATTAATCAATAAAATCTGCGCTTTCATGGATGTGATGGGGTTCGTTGCCTTGTGATGTTAAAGATTTATGCAATATACTTGTGAAAGATGAGAAAATCTCAGTTTGAAGGGTCTTGGTTGATAAAGGAACATAGCAGATTGTCATCTTTGGCATGCAATAATGCTTTTGCCAAATATATAACAATCTTCTCTATTTTTAATTTGCGAAGAATTTACATCATTGTTTGGAAATCAGTTGCATTGCCTTTGTCATTCAGATAATCCTGCAGGCCAGGCCATGAGTAGATCCTATGCATCTAGCGCAACCGTTTTCAACAACAGTATCTATGTTTTTGGTGGATTGAATGATGCGACAAGTGCAAACATGTTCCAGTTGTCTCTTCCCCTCGATATTTGTGAGATCAGTGGTGATGTAGATACATGTGTTTCACAAATCGGTTGCACTGCATGTGTTGTAACAGTAGATGATGGTATTTCCACTCAGAATGTGACATCAAATTCAACAGAGAGCACCAGTTACAGAAATAAGACTATATGCAGCTCCAATGCAAATGGTGCACCACCCAGGTAAATAACCTTCCTTGTTAACTCATTAACTCATGGAGATTATTTTTATTTTGTTTGAAATGAGGGTGGGAAATGCATTTTTGGGTTTACTTCAAAATTCATCCAAATATTTCTGCTTCTGAACAATTTGCTTTAAGACAGATGCCAGGCTGTATAAAAGATGTTTTCGATTCGCTATTTCACTATGCTAGTGCAGCATAGTAATAATTGAATTCCTTTTATTTTTTAATATTGGTTCAAGACAGAATTTAAACCTTGGGATATGATTGACATTGGCCTGTAATTGCTCACAATGGTTTTATAATTTTTCATAAATAATAGGTTCAGGGTTGTTGAATGGGTGTGGATAGGGGTAGGGGTGTGGTCTGCATGGAGAGGGTGGAGTAAATGGTCTGTGTATGGCTGGAGGCTGGGATGGGTGGATGTGGTCGGGCACAAAATATTTCCTTAGTTGTTAGCCTTATTAGTGTAAGAATTTGTATGCTTGCAGATATGCCAGTTCTGTATTTTGTGAGATTATGATGAAATTTTATTGAAAATACTGCATTTTAAATTTAGCTAATGAAATTCTAGAAAATCATCATTTTATGGGATTTAGTTTGGATTAGGAAGTTTCTTTAAAGACACAGGTATCAAAAGTAATGCAGCATCAAGACCTACACAGAAAATATCTCTGTCCGTTTCCTTAAAACTTGTCTATACGATAGACTGGTACACAGATTTTAATGTATCAACATGAAAAGCATAATGCACTTTACAATGAACCAGATTAATATGAGGTTTGCAGGCAAAAAAAGCATCAACATTAAAGAACTGACAATAGGGAATATTTTTTAAATATAACTCCAATTTGTTTAGTGGTTATTTTGGCTTAGTGGTAGTTATTCATGTTTTCGGGTTTGGAGGAATAGACGCAGTATAATTTACTCATGAGACCTAGTAACAAGTATGCATGGACTTCTTACAGAATTGAAAAGGGATGAAAGTATGGCCCATTGATGGATTTAGTGACCATTCTACAATATGTGTTCAGAGTTTGGAATTTTTTGCCTGGATGCCAGATAAGCATACTTATTGGGTTGGCATTTCTGTATTTGAGAGTTTACCCAAGTTTGAATACATTCCAGATAAGGTTTTGAATGAGGTCATAGAGAGCTGTGGTTGTTTATTTACAATTTGGTATTGGTTAAGTTATGATGAGATCCCCACTTTACAGCCGTCCTTTGAGACTGAGCCTTAGTGGGACAAATTGGAGGGGAGCGGGAATGCAATAGGTCAGTTACTTGAGCATTGAACTCATAATCCAAGAGTAATGATTCACTACCTGACCAGGCCAGCCAGGATTGACTGCCTGTGCATGTCCTTTAGAAAGGCACTTGGCTCCCATTTCCTTTGCATGATATAGCAAATAATGTGTTAACAGTGCTGTTAAAACCAAGAAAAATAACAGTTGAAGGGGTGGGACTGATCAGGAGCATGTTAATGAAGGTTTTACAAACACTCGCTAGCGTTTAGTCTTTGTAGTTATTGTATCTTTGTTTTTCTCCATGAATGGGTTATGGTAGCAATGATGGTGTTTTTACACCAGGCAAGCATAAGAAATATAAGTGTTTTATGCTCCTTGGCATTACAGAGGGACTTGAGAAGTTCTAAGAATCAAATAGAACTTACAATATAACATCTTAGGCATGTTTTCAAACTACTTTGTGTTTATAATATCTCAAGCATGTTTGCTGACTGTACTGTGTGTTTTTAACATCTCAAGCATGTTTGCTGATTTTACTATGTATTTATAACATCTCAAGAATGTTTGCTGACTGTACTATGTGTATTTATAACATCTCAAGCATGTTTGCTGATTTTACTGTGTGTGTTTAACATCTCAAGCATGTTTGCTGACTGCTGTATGTTTATAACATCTCAAGCATGTTTGCTGACTGTACTGTGTATGACATTTCAAGCATGTTTGCTGACTGTACTGTGTATTTATAATATCTCAAGCATGTTTGCTGATTTTACTGTGCATATTTATAACATTGCAAGCATGTTTGCTGACTGTACTGTGTGTTTATAACATCTCAAGCATGTTTGCTGACTGTACTGTGTATGACATTTCAAGCATGTTTGCTGACTGTACTGTGTGTTTATAACATTTCAAGCATGTTCGCTGACTGTACTGTGTATGACATTTCAAGCATGTTTGCTGGCTGTACTGTGTGTTCATAACATCTCAAGCATGTTTGCTGACTACTGTGTATGATATTTCAAGCATGTTTGCTGACTGTACTGTGTGTTTATAACATTTCAAGCATGTTTGCTGACTGCACTGTGTATGACATTTCAAGCATGTTTGCTGGCTGTACTATGTATTTATAACATCTCAAGCATGTTTGCTGATTTTACTGTGTGTATTTATGTGTGAAGCATCTTTCATAGCCTCCCTTCCCAGGTGTAGTGATCGCCGCAGGACCACTGTCTCGCTCTGCAGGGCAGGAGGTTACTTGCATATGGCCTCTCCTACACTATTGTGTCCACAGCAGCACCTTCATGCGGTGCCCCCTGTTTTAACAGAGCCTGCAGTGTGGCGCGACCGAGTACCCGGCGGTATAACTGGGTGGGCAGACTGGGCTCATTAGCCTTGGCAGACAACCAGTCTAAGAGAAGGGAAACTCTGACCCCAAACCCGGGCAGATGAAGCTCGTTAGCCTTGTCAGGCAGTTCATCTAGGAGAAGGAAACTCTGATTCAAAACCAACCAAGTCCCATCCATTGGATTATGGCTCCACTGCCTTGTGGATATCTTCGGGAGAAGGAAAGGCTACGGGAGTAAACCCAGACAGAAAATCAGGAGTGGAGCCCCTAAGGCAGCTGGGGGTCAACTACGACCTCCTTCCGGCAGCTCCTGCATCCAGACTGGTGCCAAATGTCATGCTCAGCATTCCTTTGGACCCCACCAGCAAGGACGAGAGGGGGATCCTGACGTCTGGGCAGCCCAGGATCTCCATACTCCACGCCCAGGCTTGTGCCCTGGAGAGGACACTCCAGTCTCGCTACTGAGTGAGGAAACAACACGGAAGCTGACAGTTTACGGGTTATAAGTCCCACCCGATTGGTGTAGGGAAGGGGCGCCACGGGTCAGCTTTGATGGTGGGAGGGATCGTGTCCCACTGGCCAACTATCGCCCGCCTCAAGCCGGGCAGCCCCCGGTCAATAAGGTGTTGACCCGCCATCGTCTGCCTGCTTCAGTGGGTGTCTGGAACTCAGTGTGTTGTTCAGCATGACAAGCAAACGGTAATTCCACACCAGACAAAAGAAACAAGAAACCAATAAAGAAGACTCCAGCTCTTCGATTTGCAAGCTGGAATGTGCGCACCATGTGTACAGGCATCTCCGACGACCTCAAAGAAGTGGACGACACCAGAAAGATGGCCATCATCGATAGAGAACTCACCAGACTAAATATCAGCATAGCTGCCCTCCAGGAAACCAGGTTCGCCTCTAGTGGCTCCCTCAGAGAGGAAAACTACACCTTTTTCTGGAAGGGTCGAGAACCTGAGGAGCCCCGTCAGCACGGAGTGGGCTTTGCCATCAAAAACAATCTCCTGGCCCTGGTTGAACCTCCCACAGGGGGCACTGAGCGTCTCTTGTCCATCTGCCTCACCACTGCTTCAGGTCCTGTCAACATTATCAGTGTCTACGCCCCAACCCTCACGTCATCAGAAGACACGAAGGATCAGTTCTATGGGCAGTTGGACGAACAGATCAAAGGATGCCCCAAAAATGAACCACTATTCCTCCTCGGCGACTTTAATGCCAGAGTAGGGGTGGACCACGAGTCATGGCCTGCCTGCCTCGGATATCATGGCACTGGAAAGACCAACGAAAACGGCCAGAGACTGCTGGAGCTATGCACCTACCATGGCCTGTGCATCACAAACACCTTGTTCAAGTGTAAGCCACAACACAAAGTGTCATGGAAACACCCCAGATCTCATCACTGTCACCAACTCAACTTGGTCATCACCAGGCGCTCTGCCCTTAACAGCGTCCTCTGCACCAGAACCTACCACAGTGCAGACTGTGACTCCAACCATGCCCTTGTGAGCAGCAGAGTGCAACTACAGACACACATGCAGCAGCAGAGAGGGTGAACAGACCACTTAGGGGAATGGTCACCCTTGTGTTTTACCAAAAAAAATAGTGACCACTCATAGAGGTCAATTACCACGTCTACGATTATTGTTTGTCCCAAACAGAACCGTAGACGCCCCTCTCTGCTGCTATCAATATTGGGAATCATTATCTGAATCATGGAAATCTTCATCTGTTTCATCTTCATCTGAATCTTCGGAATTTATTCTATGTTTCAAGTAATATTCAAGTTCTGATGGTGGTTTTTCTATTTTTGGATTTATGTTCTTTCTGTGTTTATAATATATCATCAAACTTCTGTATTCCTCCTTTGCTGATATTAATTAAATTATCATGTTATAATAAAATGATACATCCAGAATCTCATACTGCAAGAACAGCACGAGAACGATTAGAAACAATTAAAAAATTTCTTCCTGTCAGAGACTCATTTAGAAAAAATCTGCAAGCGCAGCAAGAAGCAAAAGTTGAGTATGAAGAGGACACTAAAAAACTGTTTAAGCCCGTCACTGCAGCTACTGAACAAGTTACAACTGTCATCAAAGAAGATCTTCTTCCGGTATCAAAAAAAATAGCAAGAAGAACTAAACAGACAAGGGAGATTTTACGAGACCTTCCAACTGGCATAGCTGCGGCTCAGCCTCCACCTGTTGGTGAGGAAATACTTGAACGTATTGGAGAACTTCGTACTGAAGTCGCCGATGTGAGAAAAAAACTTGCATCTGAACCCAAAACAGCAGAAGAGAGCTTAAGATTAATTGCAAGATTTAACGAAGGAGTTGTTGAGGAAATTAGAAACACTGAAAGAGAGAGATTACCTGAGTTGATATCAAAAAATATATCTAATAAATCTAATTTTTTAAAACCCTTTTATGGAAAAACAACTGATGATGATTTCATTAAATGGATATATCGCGTATATTACAATAAAAAACAAGCTAGAGGTCAAGAATTTAAAAGACTTAAAGAAGAAGTAGAAAGATTTAGAGGGGGGCGGGAACAACCAAAACAAGGAGAGTCCTCCCAGTATCAGCTTCCTCCACCTCTGCAACAAATAGAACAACAACAACAATCTTCTTCGCCACAGCAAAGGTTGTTGTCGAAAATTAAAAAGGCTAAAGAGTCACTTAAATCACCCTTCTCGAAGAAAATTTCTGCACCGAAAATGACATTTACACCGACAGGTTCACCACATGGATTTCGAGAAGGTGACTCACCCCCGGCCACCACTGAAGTACTTGCTCCGGTAATGCAACCACCACCCCAAGATGAACCTAAAACAGGATCTGGTTTATGTCCTGATAATATCATCAATGACGTATCACGGTTAGAAGTTCTCATAGGAGGAAAACGAGCTGGAAATAATTCACCAGAAATAACCAATGAAGCAGCTGATATTTGTCGGCGACTATTTCAAGGTGGTATCATGGATATTGGCGTTTACCGAGAACTTATTGATGAGCTCGTTGATGACTA
This sequence comes from Sinohyriopsis cumingii, assembly GCA_028554795.2. Classification (NCBI taxonomy): domain Eukaryota; kingdom Metazoa; phylum Mollusca; class Bivalvia; order Unionida; family Unionidae; genus Sinohyriopsis; species Sinohyriopsis cumingii. The sequence goes on from CM068840.1 coordinate 13,866,263, forward strand.
GTTGTTAGATAAATGGTAAATAAAATAAGATGATTGTGCATGATAATCATCGTAAACCCACACAGGTTAGAGCGGTAAACTCACGATTACCAATCTATGAAGCAATTTACGGAGATGGACTTGGTGATGTCATTCGGGGATTATTCACGAGGATAGCTCCAAAAGTAGCACCTGTTGCAAAACAATTATCGATGAAGGCTATTGATATTGTTCGTGATAAAGCTCCTGGTGCAATTGTCAATGTTGCTGGTAAGGCGTTCTCGGCGATCAAAGAAAGATTATCACGATTATTGCGACGAAAACAACAACCACCGGTGAAACTGGCAAGTACTGAGGTGATGCCTGCAGATGTCAGTAAAATAATAAATCAGGCTGCAAATCAAAAACTAGCGGCGATATCTGAAGAAGCAGAAAAAAATATAACAGCAAATTTAATAGCAGGAAGTGGTCTTCGTCGACGATGATCATCATTTGGAAAAATGGTAACTATAATAAAATGTTCAGGCGTGAATCAGACCCAGCATTTGATATGGAGGCACCTGTAGGTACTGCATCTGATCCACAACCGGTTGCTGATGGTCCTGAATACGCAGCCAGACCAGGTGCTGCTTTTGATATTGTAGGAAGCGTTAATGCGACTTACAACTTAGGGTTTGCAACACGCCGATCAGCGCTGTCGGGAAATAATAGAAATTTTTCGTGTGCAATTCCATTATCTCACATCTTTGGATTTTGCAGAAATGTTAGAAAGGTCATCTTTGGAGCTAAACACACAATTGTGCTCGTAAGAAAAGGTGATGATAATGATGCAATCTGGCGAGGTGATGGTGTTGCTGATGCTGGTAAAGTAAATATAACAAAACTTTCATTGTGGATGCCAGTAATGACTCCATCTATTACTGAGGAACAAAAATTACTATCTTTTATGGATCAAGGCGGTAAATCATTGCTATCATGGTTAACAGTAACCACAGATGCTGCTCAAAGCAATATTAATGGTTTATTTACATGAAATATAGCATCACAACAGGGTGTTTCTGCACCACGACATATTTTTATTGCACTACAAGATAATGCTCGGACGAATAATCAACAACGTTCACATATGATATTTGACAACCTTGGAGTTAATGAAGTTTTCTTGCGAATAAATGGACATCAAGAACCAACAGAAAATATACAACTAAATTTTGATCAAAATCACGTAGCGCGTGCATATCATCGTTTAATGTCATTCATGGGACGTGATCAAAATATAGATACTGGTTTGCAAATATCACAACTAGATTTTACAGGTCTATATCCGATTTATTATTTTTCACTAGAACATCTTGATTTATCCAAACAATCTGTTGTTGATATACACTTTCGAGCTCGTGTTACTAACCCTCCTCCTGATATAGCTGGTCCACCAATTGTTCGCGGCGCCTACAAAGCGATCGCGGTCATACTTAGCGACAAGGCCATGTTACTTGAAGGTGGCAGTGGTCGAATGAGGGTCGTTGATGCACCGGTGGAAAATCTTTAATCGTGCTATTTAGAAAAATATATTTTATATAAAAATGTCGTATAGTCATGTTAATGTTACTCTGACCCCGGGTCAGGTAAAAAAGCTTCAATCAAAAACCGCCAACAAATGCGGAACTAAAATATCACTAAAACGAGATCATATTAGTGGTGGTCCAAACAAATTATCGTTGACAAATAATCAGATTAAACATTTCAATAAAGCCCTAGAATCAAAAACTGGAGTTCAATTCCATCTCTCCCCGAGCGCCATCAAAGACATGGTTAAAACGGGTGGTATATTTCCACTACTTGCGGCCATTCCGGCATTAATAGCTGCAGCTGCTCCAGCCATAGCAAAAGCGGCCGCGTTAGGTGCTGTTGGAACAGCCGCTGGAATGGCACTAAAGAAAGCAACAGGGCAGGGGTACAAAAAAAAGGGACGCGGTCTAAGATTACCGGGATCTCGTTGGGGGAGAGGCCTAAGGCTTCCAGGATCATTTCGTTAAACGTTCCATCATCAAATTTTGATTTACTTGATGCTGCTAAAAAATTAAAAATATCTGCCTTTAGAGGTGTTTTTATGCGAGATCAATTACCGAAACAACCAAACAAACTAGAAACAGGTATTATTAATCTTGACAAAGGTTCCGGACCTGGTACTCATTGGGTATCATACGCGGTTGATCCACGTGGAATTGTTTATTTTGATTCGTACGGGTTAGCTCCACCTGTTGAATTTATCAAGTATGTCGCACCACTCCACGCAACAACTAGCGGTTCCAAAGTTTGGTATTCAACGCTACCCACACAAACAATGACAGATCCGCCAATATGCGGCCGTGAAGTAATTAATGTACTCGACGCTATATCAAAATCATCCAAGCCGCCACATAAAGTCGTGCACGATTATACAAGCAACCGATTTGTTGCGCGTAAAGCATTTTAAACAACGGATCTTATTATAATGGTTGATATTTACGGAAGATCTTCTACTAGTAAGAAAATAAAATCCGACGTTGATCTGTCAAAGTATGCGACTAAAGATGACCTCGCTGATATTATGAACCTTGCTGGAGTTGACCCAGATGAAGTTGTTATTTTTCAAGATCGATATGGTAAACTAAAAACCAGCAATATCAAATGGAATGATATAGTCCGGCGAGTACTTGGTGCAGTTACAGATAATATTCCCGTGTTTACTGATAGCGGCAAAATCAGAGATTCAAGTATGTCACTTAAAACCATCAGAGATGAAATTGCAAGAAGTGTTGCTAATCGCGTGAGAAACACCGGTGACACAATGACAGGTGAACTTAGCATGAACGGGAACAAAATAGTAGTTTTAAAAGATCCAACATCTGACGAAGACGCAGCAACAAAAAATACGTCGATGTCAACTATGGCACCGTAGATGGTAAATTATCCACGTTACGGGCTGAGTATGACGTTCACGCAGGAGCTTTTGGAAGATTTCGAAGAAATTTTCAAAAAATCGATGATACCATAGATAAATTCTTCGGTACTCCACGCGCCATTGACATGAAACTCGTTGATATCAAAACTGACCTAGACACGATCAAACGAACACAACTAGACATCGTAGCGGGAATTCCTGAGATTATCAGTAAAACCAATTTGATTAAAATTCCAGCTGCAATAACTCCCGGGCATATTACAAACATCGTATGCACGGTATCATCGGGATTTGCAACATGGTCGCAGCAAAATAATACTATCAAATATACCGCAACAGTCACTGGCGTGTACAGGCTATCTGTGTTTAGTGCTGCAAAATTTAAAATATTTACAATGTTTCCATGGCGTCATTCCACCGACAGGTTTTCCGGGGTTGTATCTGTTGTATTAAATAGCGGAACCGAAGAAATATTTATCCTGGATGCAGATGATAAGACATTAACCGCAACATCTTACTGGTGGTGTTTGGAATTTGTAGCTGAAACACCTCAATTGGTTACTGCATAAAAATATATATGGACGGTGCACAATACAGATACAATCAAGCGCGTGAATGGCAGGCGACGCTAAAAGATCAAGTCGATCAATATACAGTAAAAGTAAAAAAATATCGACGACGATTGGTTATCGTTGATGTAATTGTTTATTCAGTATCCGCTGTTGTTGCTGGAACCGGTGTAATATTATCAGCGTTGACAACGATGGCACCAGTAGCTGTAACTATCTGTATTTCAGCAGCAACAACTATTGCAGGTGTGCTTAATATCATCACAAAAAAAATATGTACTTGTACGAACGAAAAGTTATCCGATTACAAAATAAAATTACATACAGCGACGGTAGCATACTCGAAATTATCCTCGTTGTTATCAGCGAGTCTCAGTGATGGAATTATATCTGATTTCGAATTTTCAATGATGACCAAAATATACGATGAAGGTATTAAAGATACAAGTATCAATAATGACAGAATTACTCCAGCAGATCGTGACCAACACAACTCCGCCAAAGATAACGATGATCTCGGTAAGTTCAACTAATCCTGAATTTAGTGTTAATTTTCCTACTGCAATTCCAGTAAAAGAAATAGCACTAGCACAATTACGGGTATATTACAGCTGGCCAAATATCAGATCAAAATCATTTAATGGTACACCAGCAAATAATTCGCTCGTATTTACTAACAACAACAAACCCGATGGAACACCTGACTGGGTTGTTGTTGGAATACCAACCGGCAGTTACCAGATTGAAGAGATCGGTGAGGAATTTGCGCGTAGAATAAAATCAATAACGGGAAAGGAATCAAAAATATCAATAAACGTTCACGAGCCGACGTTGTCCTCGACGGTTGAAATAAACTCGCCTGATTATGCCGTTGATATTTATCAATCTTCAATCAGATCTGTGCTAGGATGGCCTGAAATATCACCACCGATAACACCGATACCACCAGAACCGAAAAAGTCTGATTATGTCACGGATAGACAATTTTATCATCAAATTTATCCATCATACGAGGTGTTACTAAGTATTTTAAAAAGTAAATCGATGCTTGGCGAGTTTTACTTTCGCGAAGATATTGAGACATGGTCTTTTACAAATCCGGAGGAAGGGGGATATGTGAGGTTTGATCGGGGTGATATTATTGCATATTTTCAGGAAATCAATCAAGAGTGTAAAAAACAACTAGATCAACTAAATCAATATTTTAACGAACATATTTTTGACATATCAGCGTCATCGCGTGAAAAAATCATCACGCGTGTGGAAAGATTAAATCGGCTTATATCAGACATGGAATATTTTAATAACCGAATAGTTCAGGCGATGGTTAGTCTTTTAAAATCACATAAAAATTCTGATGCAAAGGCATGGTTAGAAAAATATAAAATAACAGAAGCCGATGTACCAAATTATAAATTTCCCGGGTATAGTGTAACCGAGTTAAGAAAATCTATCAATGATGTCATTGATGAGTTTTTTCCTAAAATACTCGATGCGTGGAAAAAACTAGCACCACCTCCAACTGTTCTTAGACATGATAATGATCCACATGGCGGCGGAAGACACGTATCCCCGCGGATCGTTAATATAACACCGACGGTCGCGGTCAATCTGGTTTGTGACGTAATCGATGGCAGCTATCAAATAGATCTCGGAAGATCAAATCAAGCTCAACAAGGATACATCCTGTACACGTTCACACCACAAGTTCCCCCTGGAAATTTAATCGTGCAAGAACCAACTAATCCCGTGTATTTGCGGTGTCACAATAATATGTTAACACGAATCAATTTTAAACTCACAGACCACCTTAATCGCTTGATTGACATACGTGAAGAAGAGCTTGTAATAAATCTGTATGTGAAATCTTAAGGACTTTTGTCGTAAAGACTTCCGTCTTAAGGATTTCTGTCCTAAGACTTCCGTCGTAAGGATTTCTGTCTAAGGACTTTTGTCATAGATCTTCAGAATCAAATTCGATCAACTTAAAAAAATATTTTATTATTACTGGCACAAATTTGTGTTTGGTACAAATTAATCGGCCCAGGCAACTAAAAAAGCTAGTCGATGAAAGTAAAATTAAAATTTCTATCACAAAAAAAAATAATATTTATTAATTTTCCTGATTTTTACTGAAATTGTACAAATTACTTGATTTTGACTACCAACTACCCCCTCAGAAACATAAAAATGCACGAACTACTTGATTTTGACTACCAACTACCCCGTCAGAAACATAAAAATGCACGAACTACTTGATTTTGACTACCAACTACCCCGTCAAAATCAAGAAAGTTCTAACCTTGTCAAATTGTTCCTAACAAATTTTATTTATTATAAATTAATTTTATTTATTAATAATATTATTTTTACTGAGATTTTTATTTTTTTTTTTACTAAAATACAACGAAATTGCTCAATTTTCCTGATTTTGACTACCAACTACCCCGTCAGAAATCAAGTAATTTGTGCATTTTTCTTTGATTTTGACTACCAACTACCCCGTGAGAATCAAGTAATTTGGGCATTTTTCTTGATTTTAGTAAAAAAAAATAAATCCTCAGTAAAAATAAAATTTATAATAAATAAAATTTATAATAAATAAAATTTATTAGGAACAATTTGACAAGGTTAGAACTTTCTTGATTTTGACTACCAATACACGTGGTCAGCGTTGACTTGGACCCCAGTTACCAAAACTTTCATTTTCATTATCATCAGTAACGAGGTTACCTTGGATCGTTTCACCAGTAACGAGGTTACCTTGGATCGTTTCACTCTCTGACATTATTTTTCTTAATAGTCTTATGCGAGTACTAATCGTTTTCTTTGCCTCATACTCGTGGGATAATAACGACTTAATTCTTTCTACGGCGGTAGAAAGAGGAACGAACTCCTTCACATGATCATCTTCTACGGTAGCTAGCGACTGAAACATTGCCGATTGAATCCGTTTCATGAGCCTGTATTCAGATGATAGTGTGTGTGTCCCCATGGTTTTACGTTCTTGTAAAATCTCAAAGTCAGAAACTATTTTTTCAGGATTAAGTTCATCAGATATATTAATTCCATCTTTTTTTAATTTTTTAATAGCGACAATTACATCATTGATATTTTCATGGTTCATTATATAATATATAAATCTTTAAAATAAAAAAAATATCCCTAGAACACCTATCGAGTGTATTAGCGAGTTCGTCGGGATGTTTCAGGGACAGCACAGCCAAGAACTCGTAGCTTGCCACCGCAATCTACCAAGTTCATTAGGCAAATATTCCCTCTACGAGAGCCCCTAACCCGCCAAACAACGGTCTAGAGGCCCAAGAGGGAGGACAGCACAACCCTCATAAACTCGTAGCTTGCCACCGCAATCTACCAAGCTTAGAGGATATACATATAACATATATACAATGAATGAAGAGCCCCTATCGAGTGTATTAGCGAGCTCAGATTATGAATGAAACGGCACTAACTAAGGACAGCACAAGGACAGCACAGTCCTCATTAAACTCGTAGCTTGCCACCGCAATCTACCAAGTTTAGAGGATATACATATAACATATATACAATGAAATGGTTATATACAATGAAATGGTTATATACAATGAATGAAGAGCCCCTATCGAGTGTATTAGCGAGCTCAGATTATGAATGAAGTACAAACATATAACTTAACTAAGGACAGTACAAACATATACGCTCAGCAAAATCACACCAACAATAATTAATCCAGTGGGTGATACGAAAATATGTATCAACCACAAGTCAGTATTGTGGTTTGTGAATTTGCTGAGCGGAGGGGTTCTTGCGGTTCCCCCCACTATTATAAAAATCGCAATTATGCGCACCACCGACAAATTGTCAGCCATGGGGATTCGATCCTGGACCGCGAGCGTCACAGTCCAATACCATACTGATCGAGCTATCAAACATTGTTACAAACATATGTTTCGGAAGTTAATATATAGCTAAGGAACCAATATTTACACTAAACAGCGGTTTCTGAATAATAACGGTTTCTGTATTTAACAGTTTCTGTATTTGTAGCGGTTTCTGTATTTATAACAGTTTCTGAATAATAACAGTTTCTGAATAATAGTTTCTGTATTTATAACAGTTTCTGAATAATAGTTTCTGTATTTGTAGCTAGTTTCCTAAGCAGACCGAAAATCAATAATAACAGTAGCATTAATGCACCAGTCAAAGAACTTTCCAGAGTGTAAGTTCAGTGAACACACAACTGCAGGTCAATTACAATGAGTAACGGTTTCTGTTTACACACAGCTTCCTACGGATCAATAATATTATCATGTGTTGTATGATGGGGAAATATTTAAAAAACATAAATAATACTTATGAGTCTAATGAGTTAGGTTCGTCGGCACTATACGATGTAATTAGTTAAACTGACTAATTACGATCATAAAAAACCAACCATCTACGAAGAAAACTATATATTACAAAGTAATCTCCCCTTAAATCAAAAATTCAGTAGTGTATGGAGGACCTCTGTGACATAAATTAAAAAAATTAATTCAATGTGGTGATGATAGTTAATAATGTGGTGATGATAGTTATTGATACTGAAAGATGATTTTCTGCTTATATTTTTTCGAGAGAGCAGATCTGGTTATATTATCTGCTACATTTTGTACTGAACGCGAGTTAATATCAAAATATGTCGCAGCCGCGTTCATAGACTGAAACATAATTACTTTACCAGTTTCTATGTTTGTAGAAATTACCCCCCTCTTTCCGATTGTCTTACATCTTCCTGTATTACCACATGCAGAGTTCATGCTTCGAGTTGTCACTCGAAGGTTGGATAAATTATTGTTTTGAGGATTTCCATCAATATGATCAATAACAAGACCGTCATTGATCAAACCCTTGTGACACTCGTATGTAAATCTATGACATAGATATCTTCTCTTTCCAACTGTAAATCTAAGATAGCCAGTATTAGAAACATTACCAACTTGTCTCTTCAACTTGCGGTGTCTGATGATACCATTAATATTTGATTCATAGTTTGTTATGACAGGATGTGGGACAAATATATTTTGCTCCATTATAATAATATTATATGTTTAAATCATTGTTTGTCTGAAATCTTGATATATAATCCCTCACGGATTTTATAGCGTTTTCACCGCTATTATTTTTTTTGTCATAATATCTTTTAAGCTCTCTGAACCGTTTCCCGCCACACTTTCCACATAATTCTGTCTTTCCTCGCACTCCAATACCACACCGTAGACATGGTATTGGTCCTAGACTTCCTCGTCGTATGTTTTGTGAGTGCATCCAACAAAATTCCTTTCTACAGGATTTGTTGCATCGATTTACTGAGCCGATCATCAACCATCTACATTGGGACATTGTATATATAATTTTCTTTATTTAAATATTTGTTTTAATTATATGAACGAGTTTGAGAGATTATCCCAAACTAGGCCTGTTAAGTATAAATTCAACCTTGACAGATTATCTTCTGACTTGCCAGTACGAGATCTGGTTGATCCGAAAAATAAAAGTTTGATCTCGAAAATTCATGACGCTAAGAAAGAATTTTACACGGATGGTGCATCTCATACATGGTCAACGTTCAAGATTATACGCCCTGACTCCGTCAAGGACGCTGTCACGGACGCTACAATGAATGACAAGCGAGCGGCAACTATCATTAACTACATCGCTGAATACGAGGGCAATCAAAAATATTTCTTCAGAGTAAAATTTATTGTATTAACAGAAACAGATAGTTGGATTATCCGTGACAAATATGATCCTGTCCTTGGTAATAATAAAACTATCATATTAAGTAAAAATTCCAGACCGGGTCTACTGACAGGTATTGATAAACCGTATTATGAACGAGCGTATCCTGTAACGGCGGTTATTTATGGAATTTATGAGATAAATAAAAAACCCAACGTTGATAAACTAGCGCCGATGAAATTTTCAAGGTTAAATTGTGTAGCTGAACGAGTAATAGAACACTTTACAAACGCGATGCGTGGAAATGGATTAACTGATTTAAGGCGTGAAAAAATAAACTCGTGGGCTGATTCAGTTAAGGATACTGGTGCTACAATAAAAGATGTTGCTGAGTTAGGAAAAATATTAAAATTTCCAATAACTGTGGCGACAATAACAGGAGAAGTACTGTACCAGTCGAAATATAAATCGAAGGGAGCTCCAATAAATATTATCGATCATAACGCGCACGCATGGACTAACGCAGTAACAATATTTCCACGTGATCGAACTGTTAGATTTTACTCCCCAGATAATTCTGGGGCAGATAATTCTGTGGCAGATAGTATGTTTGATTTTATCAACGAAATAAGTAAAACCGATCCTGTATCGGTATGGTTATTTAAAAGTAATGAGGAGGGTGAATTTGATCAGTTTGTCAAACCGAACGGTGAAATATATCGCACAGAATTCCTCCATGACGAGATGAAAAATCTTGCGACGTTTTTACAGTGCAAGCACGTGGAAAATACTGACAAATTACTAACTAATTGTTTTACCGTTCCATCTGTTGCGGCTCATTTCGCCAGAGAACGAAATTCATGGAAACCAACATGATTTGATTTACTCGAGGATGTGCGCGCAAGCTGCGTCGAATATGGACATGGCGGATTATGGAATACCAAATACAATTACAATGATGTTATTTCGGTTGATATGGTTGCATGTTATCCAGGAAGTTTTCTGGGATACGGAGATTGTTCTACGTACTTTGAAAGATTTGGTCACCCTACAAACGAGATGACGCGAGTGGCAATTAATGGACCATTACCTGATTTTGATCTGACTGGATTCGCCTGTATTGAGTCGTTCGAGTTTAACGAAAATCTTCACAAGATTTGTTATGTTTGGTTTGGCAGACATTTTTGTGAAAAACGTTGGGCACCTATAGTTCTGTTGCGATATATGCTAGATTGTATGATACTGACATCGTTGGTGGTCAGTGAGGCAATTATATCATATCATGCACAGACCAAAGTTTGGTTGCCCATGTCAGATTCTGAAGTTATTAGCGAGTTTAAGGATGATATTCCTAATAAACTCAAAACCGCAAAAGATCTCGGTAGAAAAATTATAGGTAAATTTACTCAAGGTGGTGCATATGATTATAAAAGACATCACGCACGATTAATTTTAGATGATGCCGAGTACGATTTTATAATCGCTGATACAACGGCGAAAAATACATTTGTAAATCGAGAGAGTGTTTATTTATCCGACGGAACAAAATTAGGTACGATCGTTAGTTACATAAATGACGTATCCCCGCAATATACTCATCTAAGATCTTCCATGTTGGCTTATGTTTCTATAAATTTATTATCGATGATTAATAGATTTCCTGAGGCCGCAGTCAGAGTCGCAACGGACTCGTTTTATATTTCAAGTAAATATTTAGAATCTGTTATGAAATTTACAAGTAATGATGAACGATGGGGTTCGTGGAGAATAAAAAAGGAACTATTACACAATTACACAGAATCAGCAGATGTTCCAATGAGAGATGTTTATCGTGAGGGTAATAAAATATCAGAAATGTCGAAAGCACCATCGTTGAGTGATCCAATAACGAGATATAAGACAGTATATCTCAATGGACCTGGTGGATGCGGCAAAACAACTCGAACGATTAATGTTTTTAGAAATTCAGATATAATCGTGCTGACACCCACACATAGACTTGCACGTGAGATGAAACAGCGGCAAGTACAATCGTGTATGTATCATAGTTTCTTCCGATGGCGCGGGGATACATGGACTCCTGAACGGATGGGAGAAAAATATATACCTAAAATAATTATTTGGGATGAGATATGCACGGTCTCATTGGATACATTGAAAACGTTTCTTGATTGGTTGTTGACGAAAAATACCGCCATAATAATGTGTGGCGATCATGGTCAACCTCCGCCCTTTGTTGGACCATCTCCACATGATTGGTTAAAAAATTTCGTTGATTATTACGAAGAAATAGATGATGATCATAGAGCTCTTGATGCAAATTTGAAGGAGTTTAAAAAATTAATCAGATTACAATCAAACAAAATTCAGTGTGAAATAATACGTGGAGTGATCTCAGAGACATCAATGAGTGATTTTTTGAACTCATGGAGACCCAACGATTTAATCGTAGCAAGTAGAAAAATAATCAGAGACGCTTTACAGCAGCAGTTATTTCAGCTACATAAAGAACAATATTCAGAACTACCCGTACCGTTGTGTTATAGACCATCAGATACACGAAAACAGAATATTAATGTTGATATTCCAGGACCCTTGACAGAGTCAAGGAAACAGATTCTCGTATTAAATGATATTGTCGCCGTTGATATCAGTGTGGTCGAAGATGCATTACGCGCTGACAAATCTCCATGGGTGTTGGGATACGCTATGACGATCCACTCGTCACAGGGATTAACTATTTCTGATACACGAGTCTGGATTATAGACGATCGCATCGAGTGGTCAAATTTAGTTTATTTAGCGGTATCGAGGGTCAGAAATATATCTCAATTACGTAGAATCATAATTCCTGAAATCGTTGATAAATTTAACATCATCGATGATGATATAATAAGAAAAAAATTAATCGGATACAAACAATCTGATAAAAAAAATAAACGTGACTTTGATCTTGATGTTGAATTTATTATTGAGTTAAAACAGCAGCAGAACAATCATTGCACAAGTTGTAATTGTATAATGTTATGGCGGTATTCGAGTAATGATTCAAGACAATTTACCGTAGATAGAAAAGATAATAGTCGCGGTCATACACGAGAAAATACCATGTTAACCTGTCTTGAGTGTAATCGACGTAGAGGCGCTAGTGCTAGTTAAGTGATCGAAATCACCGAAGTGATCGCGGTGGTAGTTGTGTATCCGCGGGAATTATTTGTAGTTGTTCACGTGTAAATCCACGTTGAGGAGCAGCAGAATCTAATCTGTAGATTGCAGGTCTGGAAACGCCTACATTTCTTCCAGTGGATCTTGTCACGGTAGATATTTTGTGTGTGGTAACACTCCAAATAGGATCAGTTGCTCTCGCGCTACCACCTTCAAGTTCACCAGGCTCATATAAATATCTGACTGTGACATCACCTAATATTTTTTGTTTTCCAGCATCTTTCCGTTGTGTTGGTATATTTTTTTTTGTGACCGCGCTAATGGGTTTCATGTTGGTTGTTCGTGTGATCTCATTATTTAATGCAGCTATCACGTTTGGTAATCTTGCAACCCATTCACGAGATCTTTTATCCTGAATAAATTCCCTCGCGTATTGATATCCAAATAACCGTTCAGCAAGTGTTCGATTAAATCGCTCAACAATTGCTTGATCACGGTGAATTGCAGTATGACCTCGTCGTATTTTGGTATTATGTTGTTTCATCAGCGATGATACTGGACCAAGAAATTCCTTACCAGGATCAACCTGTAGCAGCTGTGGCCATCGCAGACCACCTCGTTGATAAATTCGTTCAAACGCATCGGCTACTTCAGATGATGTTTTCGCTGATAGCGGCTCTGCTTCTTTATATCTACTTGCAACATCAACTACGGTTAGCGCGTACTTGTACGTTTTTCCACGTACAGTATCATGCGGTAAAAACAGAATATCAGCTTGATGAACTTCATTAGGAACACTGACATCGAAATACGAGTACTGAATTTGTTTAGGACGTGGTAGATAAATTTGCTATATTGCTTGTTTAGATAACCACGTTTTAGCAGTAGAATGTTTAACCGATGCTGCATCAGCGAGTTTACCAATTGCTGCTTTGCCTCTCCAGTATCCTCTCGGTGAATAATAAATTGATTCCATTATTAATTACCAGCCCCAATCGCTAATTTACCTTTCATCGAGGATCTTACTAACCAATTAGCTAATGATTCTCTAATATTTTTATTTTTTATAGAATTTAATGAATGAATTAATTTTACATCTGCAATATGCCTATCTTGTAGATTTTTACTTTTATAAGCTACATCATGAGCATGACAAGCTCGATCAATAGCATTTATTGGTTCCTCGCCTGGTTTTGGTTGATCTTGATTATCGAGCCTGATATCGAGTCGAGTACCAGGACCGCAATAATTAAATCCCGGTAGATGTTTTTCTCCGCTGTATTTAGCCCATGGAGCACCTGGAAACTTTGACATCAAATTAGCAATATCACCACCGCGCTTATTAGGTAAAAACGAAAATTTCTTTCTACCGCATATAGAACATTTTCCACCATACGCTATTTTTTTGTTTTTTGTTATAACTGTAGCTAAATCAGTAGTTGGAGTTTTAACTCTACAACGTAAACAATATAAATTCATGTTATAACATATATGGATATAATTGATTTCTCAGCAACTCGGCAGCGAGAGCCAGTTAAGCATCATCCTGCGCTACCGAACTCCATCAGAATGATTATCATAGGACCATCTGGATCGGGTAAGACGCAATTATTACTTAATCTGATAATGAGATGGTTGAAATGGGATAAATTATATTTAGTAGCACCATCCGTTGATGATCAACGATGTTATGATGTACTTAAAGATTTCAATGAAAACGCACGATTACTGGATGAAGATACTGATGTTATAGAGTTTATAACCGATATTGATGAAGCACCATCCGTAGATTCTATAGATGGATTTATTAATAATTTAGTTGTATACGACGATGTGATGCTAGATAAACAATCAAATCCAGCCAGAATATTTTCCCGAGGTAGACATAAAAATACAGACGTGATCTATGTTACTCAATGATATACACAAATTCCGAAGGTGATCAGAGACAACTGCAACATTTTAGTTGTGTTTAATGGCATAGACACACACACATTGCGAAATATTCATCAAACTTGGTGTGGTGGTGACATGGATATAATTAAATTCAGAAATTTCTTCTCACGAGCGCAAGCTACCCCACATGGATTTATAACAATAAATTTACATGATCCAAGAACAAGATATCGTGTGGGTATTGATAAAATATTTGGGTAACAGGGGTGATGATAAAATTAAGTTGAATTAAACAGATACCATTAATATAATGAACAACTGTGCGTGGCTGCGTCAAGGAACAACAGATAAATGCAACAAAAGGTGCCGTGGAGAATATTGCAAGAAACATAATTATCTTATAAAGAAAAACCCTCATGCTGGTCCATGAAGATGTGTTGGATGTAACAACGGCGTTAGAGGATTATATCAGATTTGCAAAAATTGCGGTGGAGATCGATACAGAAGTTTGATGATATATTATAAACACAGAAAGAACATAAATCCAAAAATAGAAAAACCACCATCAGAACTTGAATATTACTTGAAACATAGAACAAATTCCGAAGATTCAGATGAAGATGAAACAGATGAAGATTTCCATGATTCAGATAATGATTCCCAATATTGATAGCAGCAGAGAGGGGCGTCTACGGTTCTGTTTGGGACAAACAATAATCGTAGACGTGGTAATTGACCTCTATGAGTGGTCACTATTTTTTTTGGTAAAACACAAGGGTGACCATTCCCCTAAGTGGTCTGTTCACCCTCTCTGCTGCTCATGCTACACCGCTCAAAACCAGAAGGACGTCCTCGCATAAACACTGCGCAGATGTCAGTCCCTGCCAAGGTGGAGGAGTATGTGTCTGCCCTGAACAAGACTCTCCAGGACCTGCCTGACTACGACGCTACAGCCAAGTGGAACGCCATGAAGGGTGCCATCTACAGTACAGCTATATCAATGTTTGGCAAGAAGGAACGACCCAGCCAGGACTGGTTCAATGCACACATATCAAGGATGGAACCACAAATCGAGGAGAAACGAAAAGCCTTCATAGCTTACAAAAAATGCCCTAATGAACGGACGCTTGCTGCTCTCAGAAGTGCCTGAAGTAACACCCAACGCATCGCTAGACAGTGTGCAAACGAATACTGGCAACAACTGTGTGAAGGGATCCAGCGCAGTGCCGAGTCCGGACACATCCAAAGTATGTGCAGTGGCATCAAGAAGGCTCTAGGCCCTACAGTGAAAGGGGTCATACCCCTGAAATCCCTGACGGGAGAGAAGATCACAGACCATGGGCAACAGATGGCCAGATGGGTGGAGCACTACTCAGAACTATACTCCCGAGAAACGTCAGTCACCGATGCAGCCCTCAGCAGCATAAAGAATCTGCCCACCATGGAAGAGCTCAACAAAGTGCCAACCTTAGAGGAGCTCAGCAAAGCAATCGACTGCCTTCCAAACGACAAAGCACCAGGTAGTGACAGCATCCCGCCCGAAGCTATCAAACGTGGAAAACCAGCATTGATTAAACCACTGCACGAGCTACTTTGCCGCTGCTGGGAGGAAGGAGTAGTCCCCCAAGACATGCGTGATGCCACAATTGTGACCCTTTACAAAAACAAGGGCGACCGCAGTGACTGTAATAATTACAGAGGGATCTCGCTCTTGAGTATTGTTGGTAAAGTGTACGCCCGCATCATACTCAACAGGCTGCAGTTGCTGGCAAACCGTGTGTACCCGGAATCACAGTGCGGCTTCAGAGCAGGCAGGTCGACGACAGACATGATCTTCTCCCTATGACAACTCCAAGAGAAGAGCAGAGAGCAAGGTCAACCACTCTACATGATGTTCATCGACCTCACCAAGGCCTTTGACTTGGTCAGCAGGAAGGGCCTTTTTGAACTTATGAGTAAGATCGGTTGCCCCCCAAAACTCCTCAGCATGATAATCTCTTTCCATGCAGATATGAAGGGAATAGTCCAGTATGATGGATCCTCCTCAACCTCCTTCCCAGTTAACAGTGGTGTGAAGCAGGGCTGCGTGCTGGCACCAACACTTTTTGGGATCTTCTTCTCCCTGCTCCTGCCTTCGACACATCCATGGATGGCATATATCTACACACCAGGTCCGACGGGAGGCTGTTCAACCTGGCACAACTACGCTCAAAGACCAAAGTGAGAGCTGTGCTCATCAGGGAGATGCTTTTTGCAGATGACGCAGCTCTTGTGGCCCACACCGAGGAAGCCCTCCAGAGACTGGGAGACCGTTTTGCTGTTGCCTGCAGTTTGGTCTCACCATCAGCTTGGAAAAAACAAATGTTAGCGTGCAAGATACCACCATTGCCCATTCAATCAAAATCAACGGTGTCACCCTGGAAGCAGTCAACAACTTTACCTACCTAGGGTCAACCATCAGCAACACTCTCTCGATTGATATGGAGCTGGACAGAAGGCTTGGAAAGGCAAACAGCATCATGGCTCGATTAACGAAGAGGGTGTGGGAAAACAACGCGCTGACAGAGCACACCAAGGTCTGAGTCTACCAGGCCTGCGTTCTCAGCACCCTTCTATATGGAAGTGAGACCTGGAGTACCTACATGAGGCAAGAATGCCGGCTCAACTCCTTCCATATACAGTGCCTAAAACACATCCTGAAAATCAGCTGGCAAGACCGTGTTCCACACAGCGAGATCCTGCAGCCGCCTTCGATGGCTGGGTCACATCTGACGCATGGAGGATGGAAGGCTGCCAAAGGACATCCTATATGGACAGCTGGCCACTGGCATGAGAAGAGTCGGACGCCCCTCACTCCATTTCAAAGATGTGTGCAAGAGGGACATGAAGGCATGCAACATTTCACCCAATGGCTGGGAAGAGCTGGCCGAGGACTGAGGCACCTGGAGACTGATGGTAAACAATGGCATATCAATCGCTGATGCGAGGAGAGGCCAGTTCGCGGCAGAGAAACGTAAGAGAAAGAAGAACGCAGCAGCAACCACAGTAACGCAGACTTCCCAGTATGTCTGCACCAACTGCAATAGGGACTGTCACTCACATATACGCCTGCACAGCCATAGCAGACGATGCCAACAGAGACAGACAACACCCCAAGGGCGCTATTCGCATGGTCTTTTGAGACCGAGTCGCCAATGATTTATAACATCTCAAGCATGTTTGCTGACTGTACTGTGTATTTATAACATCTCAAGCATGTTTGCTGATTTTACTGTGTGTTTATAACATCTCAAGCATGTTTGCTGACTGTTCTGTGTATTTGTAACATCTCAAGTATGTTTGCTGACTGTACTGTGTGTGTTTATAACATCTCAAGCATGTTTGCTGATTTTACTGTGTGTTTATAACATCTCAAGCCTGTTTGCTGACTGTACTGTGTGTTTATAACATCTCAAGCATGTTTGCTGACTACTGTGTGTGTTTTATAACATCTCAAGCATGTTTGCTGATTTTACTGTGTATGTTTATAACATCTCAAGCATGTTTGCTGATTTTACTGTGTGTTTATAACATCTCAAGAATGTTTGCAGACTGTACTTTGTCTCGGCAGATTGTGGGAGGGAGGGAGATATGTGCATACGTGTGTACAAGTAGGTATGTTACAAAAATAAGACACTAAAGAGAGAAGTGATAATTTCTGTCCCAAACTTGAGCTATTTATTTTATTCTTACAGTAAATCACATAGATATTTGTCTAAATCAATGGATTAACTTTTTAGTATAACAGACTTAGGCTTATTTAAATAATGATGAGAAGTATTTAATTGAAATTGTATATTATCCATATTCTACATATGTAACATCTAGAGCTGTTATCCACTTTTGAATGCTGTTTATGAAGGCTGGCATGTTACATGCATTGGAAACATTAACGCAGCCATTGGAACACAAAAATGATTACTGCTCCTGTGGCCTAGTGGTTAGAGCATCTGCCCTGGATGCAGGAGGTTGTGGGTTTGATCCCCAGCCAAGTCATACCAAAGACTTACAAAAATGGTACTAACAGCTGCCTCACTTGGCACCCAGCATTAAGAGGTTAGTGTTAGGACTGGTCAGCCTGGTGTCAGGATAATGTGACTGGGTTGGGCATCATGCTACATGTCTGCAGCATCATGCCCCAGTGCTAGACGTCACTATAAACTGTCACACTGTAGACATCGTAGCAATATGACTGAAAAATTGTTAAAGCTACATTAAAAATCCAAATCACACACACACACACACACACACACAAATGAGTGTTTTAACTTAATAAACCCACTGTGCCAGATGTGAGGTGTGTTACTTAAATATATTGATATGAAAAGTCTTCTCAAGTCTAGAAATAAATATTTTCTTGTAGAAGTTAGATTACTAAATAGTTAAAGGAAGATTTTGTAAATGTGTATAGAACATGAAAAGGTCTGATTTCAATGTGTCAACATAACATCCTCACTGTATATGTATCATCTAGAGCTGTAATACACATATTTTACATACTGTATATGCATAATTTTGAGGTCTGTTATTCATATTCTATGTATATAGATGCATCACCTAGAGCTCTGTTATCTGTATTGTACAGACTTTATTATCTAGAGCTCTGTTATCCATATTGTAAAGACTGTTATCTAGAGCTCTGTTATCCATATTGTATGTATGATCTAGAGCTGTTATCCATATATTGTACTTATAGTATTTATCATCTAGAGCTGTTATCCATATTCTACATGCTGTTTATCATCTAGAGCTCTGTTATCCATGTTCTATGTATAGTAGATGCATTATCTAGAGCTTTGTTATCCATATTCTTCATACTGTAGATGCATCATTTAGAACTCTGTTATCCATCTTCTACATACTGTATATGCAGAGATACTGCCAGTGCATGCAAGTGCCCAAAAAAATACAAACATTTTACAAATTTGTACACATGGAAAACAGTGATGCCTGAGAGCTTCCACTAATTAGTACAAAGTTTTGCATCTAAAAATGCACTCAGCTACTAAGGTTAATTTAGTAAAGGATCTAAAAAGAAATGTTTAAAAAATAGTGATATTTATTTGATCAAAATACCTTTCTCCGTTCCAAAGTATGCAGATGAAGGTTGATTAAAGGATGCTTGGAAATCTTGCTAATTATTTATAACAGAAAAGCATCTGGACTCGAGGGTTCTGCAATGAATGCTCCTTCCTTTCATTTACGCATGTGTTCGTTTTGGTCATTTTCAGAAGGTGAGTTTATAGTCAAGCATGACTGGTAGAAAATGAGAGATTTTATTCAGCTTGAATTCAGTAATGGCATGAATGAGGCGAGTGAATGGTAGAATGAAGAAATTTAAAGGTGAAGTGGAATTTCTCACCAAATGGAGAATGGTTATTCTAAAACGGTGTCAGATGTCAGGTTTGATGAACTGCTAAAGAAGAAACCCTAATTTGTAGCAAATTTTCAGAAATCTTGGTTTTAAAATACAAATGGTTTCAACACAGAATCAAAGCAAGAGGTAAGCTGGGTCATATTTGTAAACATTATGGGAAGAATAACCCTTTTACATGAGAAATTGGCTGTTTGAATTAGGATATCGACTCTTACACAACATCTGGAGTAAGTTCATGTGCATTTTGGAAGAGTTATCCATGAGAAATTACGTGTGAGTTGTGGAAAATTCAACAAATCAATTTTAAAATAGTCTCTAGTGTATATGCCCTTTCTAATGACAGACAGTTGAAGGGGCTTCTCACAGAACACTATTCACATATAAATAACTAACAGATTAAACTCAAACACAATCAGTAGATTAATGCTTATACAACTGAAGGGGGCATCATAAGAGGAATCTGATTTCAGTATAGCACTAACAGATTAAGAGAGATACATATTTAAGTACTCAGTACATAATGAATTGCAATGATTTCCTCCTCACTCCTCTTTTCCTACTTCCCCTTCTCTTTTTTGGATGACGGGGTAGTACTCGCCTTCAGAGAAAATCTGGTAGAATCTCCATATATGTTTTCAAGAACTGCGTAGTGTTCATGCTCAAAAATATTTTACGCATACAATTTGAAGTGTTTTAACTGTCTTATCAGGTGTGTCAATCCTGTATCGGTGGAAGCTGGAAGACAGTGTAATATCTCATGGTTCATGGATATGAATTGTACACGTTTCCGCACCTGTAGTGAATGCGTTGCAGTCTACCCGCAGTTCAAGTCGGCTGAATCAGTAAGTATTTCCACACATTTGTAAGATAAATTTTGCTTAAAGAAGCATTTGTTAGTTACAAAAGATGGGGCGAAAAACAAAATATTTACACTGACTTAAATTTGTATAAAACAATTTGTCATTGGATTTAGCAGTTCTCTTTTCAGATGTGTTATATAAAATGTACTTGTATTTTGCCAGTATAAGATGAAGGTGAACCTTTTGAGGTATATTTTAATTTATATGACTAAGAAATTAAATCAGTAGATATTTATTTAGCTATGAGAAAAAAAAGATCCAATAAAATGTTTGAAGCAACAACATTTCTTGCAGTTACAATAAAAGACCTTCACAATCTCTATGAACATGCCTAGTGTCTTTCAGGAGACAATAAAGACTATGAGAACTTGAGCGAGGTAACACGTGAGGGGGGCTGACCTATAACACTTATTCAAGGTTTTTTGAGACATTATTATTAAGAAGCAATCACACTTATCAGCATCTTCAGTCTTTATTGTGTACATTGTACTTATTATTCCTGTAAGAAATTGAAAATAGTAGGAAGGGACCAATGATAGAGACAGTAGCTTTTAGTAAATTGTGTTACCTCAATAAGTATATGATGATTATGATGAAGATGAGTATGATGATGATGATAATGATGATGATGTGTATGATGATGATTATTATTATTGTTGTTGTTGTTGTTGTTATTATTGTTATTAATATTATTATTATTATTATTATTATTGTTGTCTGGAGTCCTTGTTATTATTGTTGTTATTATTATTATTATTATTGTTTAGAGTCTTCATTTGGTGAGAAATTAGTGGCTAGTGAGCCATTTTGAAACTTGATTATGTGCATGTTAATGCAACATGATTTTTTTGTATGATCAGTGCTGTTTTAAATAGTCACATTGCTTGGTCAATGATCTCTGCAGGGTCAGAAGATAGTTTTATTGTATGGTTAGTGCTGTTTTAAATAGTCATATTGCTTGGTCAGTGGTCAATGCTGGTTCAGAAGATAGCTTTATTGTTTGGACAAATAAGAATACTACAACCTCTGTTGAAAAGGAACATCTGTTATTGTTTTATTTTACTCCCACTGTATTTTAGTTCCTGACATCATGCAAGTTAAATGTATTTATGTAGTACTAAATAAATAAATAGATAATTGATCGTTGCAGCAAAACATCTTGTTCATTAGTCAGTTTTGTTTTATTTACTTTGTGCTTTCATATACTGCATTTGGTAATTATCTAATTCATCTTGTTTTGGTTGTACATTTCATTCATTATTTCATCCTTTCTTTCTTTTATGGTCATTGTTCTTGGAATAAATATATGGAGAATTGAATATGCTGTAGTTATTTTGTTTGAACATGTGACTATTGCCTAATATTTTCAAATTTTTTATACAACAGAATTGGAAAGGGGTTCATTATTGATATCATGTACATTTGTAGGTTGCATAATTTTTTTTAGTCAAATGACAAGTATTGCAAATGGCGAATAGCAGGCATTACTTCATCAACACTTGTTTCATCTCATCAGTTGGTAGATTAAAGACACAATAATATTATAATTGCAATTTTGAGAAAATAAATTGGGTTCCTGTCTGTTTCATGCAAGCATGGCTCTATATAAGGTTGTTTAAGTTTGCTATAAACATTAGTAAGCAGCTACCCTATTCTGCCACCATGCCGTGGCAGCAGCTGCTAACTTTTCAGTAGGCAGTTAGTTTCGACCCCACTTCCCAACATAGATGTAAAAATATCTAAAATAGGGAGGGAAGGGTCTAGGGAAACTTGGACCAGGGATTACACTACTCTAGTGGTGTTGATTTGCAATGTTTTGTATGAACACAGCTCTCGTGAAGGTCAGAATCACATTCACTTCATTTTCTATTTATAAAGTATTTTTTACATTGTTGCTACTTTGTGCAGTTGACAATTAAATTAGTCCTTGTACCGACTTTTTCTGTCCTTGCTGGTACAAAGTGCTGGTAGCTGTGCAGCCCTAGCAGAATCTCTTTCAGACCATTTAGTGGGGGTAATAGCGGAATCTCTGACAGACCATTTAGTGGGGGTAATAGCAGAATCTCTGACAGACCATTTAGTGGGGGTAATAGCGGAATCTCTGACAGACCATTTAGTGGGGGTAATAGCGGAATCTCTGACAGACCATTTAGTGGGAGTAATAGCAGAATCTCTGACAGACCATTTAGTGGGGGTAATAGTGGAATCTCTGACAGACCATTTAGTGGGAGTAATAGCAGAATTTCTGACAGACCATTTAGTGGGGGTAATAGCAGAATCTTTGACAGACCATTTAGTGGGGGTAATAGTGGAACCTCTGACAGACCATTTAGTAGGAGTAATAGCAGAATCTCTGACAGACCATTTGGTGGGGGTAATAGTGGAATCTCTGACAGACCATTTAGTGGGGTAATAGCGGAATCTCTGACAGACCATTTAGTGGGGGTAATAGTGGAATCTCTGACAGACCATTTAGTGGGGGTAATAGTGGAATCTCTGACAGACCATTTAGTGGGGGTAATAGCAGAATCTCTGACAGACCATTTAGTGGGGGTAATAGTGGAATCTCTTTCAGACCATTTAGTTGGGGTAATAGTGGAATCTCTGACAGACCATTTAGTTGGGGTAATAGCGGAATCTCTGACAGACCATTTAGTGGGAGTAATAGCAGAATCTCTGACAGACCATTTAGTGGGGGTAATAGTGGAACCTCTGACAGACCATTTAGTGGGAGTAATAGCAGAATCTCTGACAGACCATTTAGTGGGGGTAATAGTGGAATCTCTGACAGACCATTTAGTGGGGGTAATAGCGGAATCTCTGACAGACCATTTAGTGGGGATAATAGTGGAATCTTTGACAGACCATTTAGTGGGGGTAATAGTGGAATCTCTTTCAGACCATTTAGTGGGGGTAATAGTGGAATCTCTGACAGACCATGTAGTGGGGGTAATAGTGGAATCTCTGACAGACCATTTAGTGGGGGTAATAGCAGAATCTCTGACAGACCATTTAGTGGGGGTAATAGTGGAATCTCTTTCAGACCATTTAGTTGGGGTAATAGTGGAATCTCTGACAGACCATTTAGGGGGGGTAATAGCGGAATCTCTGACAGACCATTTAGAGGGGGAAATAGCAGAATTGCTGACAGACCGTTTAGTGGGGTGATATTTGCA
The DNA here is from genome assembly GCA_028554795.2 of Sinohyriopsis cumingii. Taxonomy (NCBI): domain Eukaryota; kingdom Metazoa; phylum Mollusca; class Bivalvia; order Unionida; family Unionidae; genus Sinohyriopsis; species Sinohyriopsis cumingii. Next base: position 13,889,989 of record CM068840.1, read on the forward strand.
GGGGAGGATCGGACATTTTATCTCAATATCCAATAAACAGTAACATTTTCTAAAGTGGATTAAATGTCATGGATGTTCATTACCCATGAAAAATGTCAAAATTAAGTATACTCCAAATATTTCTGATTTTGCCGTACATGTGTATCATTGTGCAAGAAGGATGAGACATACTGGGTATTTACGGATGATGATCATGTTTATTTAAGCTTTTAAATTTTGTATGTGCAATTACCAGGTTTGCAAATGGTGCAGCAACTGTCCAGGAGGCCATTGTGTTGCTAAAGATGACAACTGTGAGAAATATCTCCAGTGCAAGACTCCTTCTGGAAAGACAATCCCACAGAGGGAGATAACTAATGCCTCTGAATGCATTGACCAGACGTGTGCAGCCACAACATGTAATGCATGTGTAGGACTCAAATGCATGTGGACCAGAAATTTCAATAGAAAAAGTGAGTAAAGTAACTGCACTATACCTGTCTCCAAGTTGTTTTCCAGTACTAAATACTTACAAGTTCAGATAGTGAGTATTGTGTCCATTAATTCAGTGTTGTCTAGCTGTTTAGTAATCCTTGTATAGGACAGTATTGGACTGGACCATTTTGGACATTTAAATGCCCCAGCGAGTGACAATGGTAGAGTATTTGGTGTTTTTTTTTGTCCCTTTACATCATTCGATGTTAATGGTCACCATCATAGAATTGGTCGGTGAAAATTGTAAACTGTTTGCCCTTTATGAGTTTATAAATTTTAATGTATTGAGTAAAAAATTAGCATAAATGCTTAATAATTACATAAATGCTTGATAATTACATAAATGATTAATGATTACAAATGAAATGGTACTTGCATATACAATTTAATTTGCACCATAATCAATTTTTACATGTGAGTAGTCTGTTTCACAGCTGATATAATAGTTGTACAACCTTGAAACAATTTAGTTTTTGAAGGGCTACTGGTACCCTGAAAATTCCTTGAATTTTAAAAAGTTGGTTACATCTTTGTGTGTGTGTGTGTGTGTTGTGTGTGTGTGTGTGTGATTTGGATTTTTAGTCCTATCTCCATGATATCTGCCGTTTTGTGTTTATATTGATATCTACCACTGGGCATCATGCCACAGACAGGTGGCATCATGTCACACCCAGTCACATTATCCTGATACCAGGCCAACTGGTTCCTTCACTAACCTTTTAATGCTGAGCACTAAACAGGGGGCCCCGAGTGGCCGAGTGGTCTAAAGCGCTCACCGTTACGGATCACTGCCATCTCACCTCTGTCTGCGTGGGTTCGAGCCTCGGATTCGGCCAATGTGGTTATGTGAGAAAGCTTGCCAGTAGCTTCTCGAGGGTCGGTGGTTCTTTCTGGGGATTTCCCGGGTTCTTCCTCCACCATTAACACTGGCCGCCAGAATTCAGACTATATGATATAGTCTTAAATGACAGAATTCAGACTGTATGATACAGTCTTAAATGGCAGAATTCAAACCAGATGATACAGTCTTAAATGGCAGAATTCAGACAATATGATACAGTCTTAAATGGCAGAATTCAAACCAGATGATACAGTCATAAATGGCAGAATTCTGACTATATGATACAGTCTTCAATGACAGAATTCAAACCAGATGATACAGTCTTAAATGGCAGAATTCAAATGATATGATACTGTCTAAAATGGCAGAATTCAGACAATATGAAATGATCTTAAATGGCAGAATTCAGACTATATGATACAGTCTTCAGCGACAGTATTCAAACCAGATGATACAGTCTTAAATGGCAGAATTCAAACGATATGATACTGTCTAAAATGGCAGAATTCAGACAATATGAAATGGTCTTATATGGCAGAATTCAGACTATATGACAGTCTTCAAGGACAGAATTCAAACTAGATGATACAGTCTTAAATGGCAGAATTTAAATGATATGATACTGTCAAAAATGGCAGAATTCAGACAATATGAAATGGTCTTAAATGGCAGAATTCAGACTATATGATACAGTCTTATATGGCAGAATTCAGACTATATGATACAGTCTTAAATGGCAGAATTCAAACCAGATGATACAGTCATAAATGGCAGAATTCTGACTATATGATACAGTCTTCAATGACAGAATTCAAACCAGATGATAGTCTTAAATGGCAGAATTCAAATGATATGATACTGTCTAAAATGGCAGAATTCAGACAATATGAAATGATCTTAAATGGCACAATTCAGACTATATGATACAGTCTTCAGCGACAGTATTCAAACCAGATGATACAGTCTTAAATGGCAGAATTCAAATGATATGATACTGTCTAAAATGGCAGAATTCAGACAATATGATACAGTCTTAAATGGCAGAATTCTGACTATATGATACAGTCTTCAGTGACAGAATTCAAACCAGATGATACAGTCTTAAATGGCAGAATTCAAACGATATGATACTGTCTAAAATGGCAGAATTCAGACAATATGAAATGATCTTAAATGGCAGAATTCAGACTATATGATACAGTCTTCAGTAACAGTATTCAAACCAGATGATACAGTCTTAAATGGCAGAATTTAAATGATATGATACTGTCAAAAATGGCAGAATTCAGACAATATGAAATGGTCGTAAATGGCAGAATTCAGACTATATGATACAGTCTTAAATGGCAGAATTAAGACTATATGATACAGTCTTAAATGGCAGAATTCAAACCAGATGATACAGTCATAAATGGCAGAATTCTGACTATATGATACAGTCTTCAATGACAGAATTCAAACCAGATGATACAGTCTTAAATGGCAGAATTCAAATGATATGATACTGTCTAAAATGGCAGAATTCAGACAATATGAAATGATCTTAAATGGCAGAATTCAGACTATATGATACAGTCTTCAGCAACAGCATTCAAACCAGATGATACAGTCTTAAATGGCAGAATTCAAACGATATGATACTGTCTAAAATGGCAGAATTCAGACAATATGAAATGGTCTTATATGGCAGAATTCAGACTATATGACAGTCTTCAATGACAGAATTCAAACCAGATGATACAGTCTTAAATGGCAGAATTTAAATGATATGATACTGTCAAAAATGGCAGATTTCAGACAATATGAAATGGTCTTAAATGGCAGAATTCAGACTATATGATACATTCTTAAATGGCAGAATTCTGACTATATGATACAGTCTTCAATGACAGAATTCAAACCAGATGATACAGTCTTAAATGGCAGAATTCAAACGATATGATACTGTCTAAAATGGCAGAATTCAGACAATATGAAATGATCTTAAATGGCAGAATTCAGACTATATGATATAGTCTTCAGTAACAGTATTCAAACCAGATGATACAGTCTTAAATGGCAGAATTTAAATGATGTGATACTGTCAAAAATGGCAGAATTCAGACAATATGAAATGGTCTTAAATGGCAGAATTCAGACTATATGATACAGTCTTAAATGGCAGAATTCCAACTATATGATACTGTCTTGAGTGGCAGAATTCAGACTATATGAAATGGTCTTAAATGGCGGAATTCAGACTGTATGATACAGTCTTAAATGGCTGAATTCAGACTATCTGATAGTATTAAATGGCAGAATTCAGACTATATGATACTGTCTTAAATATCAGAATTCAGACTATATGAAATGGTCTTAAATGGCAGAATTCAGACTATATGATACAGTCTTAAATGGCAGAATTCAAACCAGATGATACAGTCTTAAATGGTAGAATTCCGACTATATGATAAGTCTTCAATGACAGAATTCAAACCAGATGATACAGTCTTAAATGGCAGAATTCAGACTATGTGATACAGTCTTAAATGGCAGAATTCTGACTATATGATACAGTCTTCAATGACAGAATTCAAACCAGATGATACAGTCTTAAATGGCAGAATTCAGACTATATGATGCAGTCTTAACTGGCAGAATTCCGACTATATGATACAGTCTTCAATGACAGAATTCAAACCAGATGATAGTCTTAAATGGCAGAATTCAGACTATATGAAATGGTCTTAAATGGCAGAATTCAGACTATAATATACAGTCTTCAATGACAGAATTCAAACCAGATGATAGTCTTAAATGGCAGAATTCAGACTATCTGATACAGTCTTAAATGGCAGAATTCAGACTATATGATACAGTCTTAAATGGCAGAATTCAGACTATATGATAGTCTTAAATGGCAGAATTCAGACTATATAATACAGTCTTAACTGGCAGAATTCTGACTATATGATACAGTCTTAAATGGCAGAATTCAAACCAGATGATACAGTCATAAATGGCAGAATTCTGACTATATGATACAGTCTTCAATGACAGAATTCAAACCAGATGATAGTCTTAAATGGCAGAATTCAAACGATATGATACTGTCTAAAATGGCAGAATTCAGACAAGATGAAATGATCTTAAATGGCAGAATTCAGACTATATGATATAGTCTTCAGTAACAGTATTCAAACCAGATGATACAGTCTTAAATGGCAGAATTTAAATGATGTGATACTGTCAAAAATGGCAGAATTCAGACAATATGAAATGGTCTTAAATGGCAGAATTCAGACTATATGATACAATCTTAAATGGCAGAATTCCGACTATATGATACTGTCTTGAATGGCAGAATTCAGACTATATGAAATGGTCTTAAATGGCAGAATTCAGACTGTATGATACAGTCTTAAATGGCTGAATTCAGACTATCTGATAGTATTAAATGGCAGAATTCAGACTATATGATACTGTCTTAAATATCAGAATTCAGACTATATGAAATGGTCTTAAATGGCAGAATTCAGACTATATGATACAGTCTTAAATGGCAGAATTCAAACCAGATGATACAGTCTTAAATGGTAGAATTCCGACTACATGATACAGTCTTCAATGACAGAATTCAAACCAGATGATACAGTCTTAAATGGCAGAATTCAGACTATCTGATACAGTCTTAAATGGCAGAATTCAGACTATATGATAGTCTTAAATGGCAGAATTCAGACTATATGATACAGTCTTCAATGACAGAATTCAAACCAGATGATACAGTCTTAAATGGTAGAATTCAAACAATATGATACTGTCTAAAATGGCAGAATTCAGACTATATGATACAGTCTTAAATGGCAGAATTCAGACTATATGATACAGTCTTAAATGGCAGAATTCAGACTATATGATACTGTCTTAAATGGCAGAATTCAGACTATATGATAGTCTTAAATGGCAGAATTCAGACTATATGATACTGTCTTAAATGGCAGAATTCAGGCTATATGATACTGTCTTAAATGGCAGAATTCAGACTATATGATAAGTCTTCAATGACAGAATTCAAACCAGATGATACAAAATCTTAAATGTGTGAAATATCAATTTCTAATTCATCAGGAAAATTAGTCAGTACCTCAGAAAATCAGTCAAACAGAATTGTTTTCCACATATTAAACAATTATACCTTTCACATTTATAGCGGAGAGTCTGAGTGAGAGAGAAGCTTACCCAGTGGCTGACTGGAACTGCTTTAGTGAAGGGCATCGTCCACTTGTGGGAATGGAGCCTGCCGGAAAGTTTGTAGCTTGTCCACCTGATCCCTGCCCTGATCCATGCTACAAACACACAACATGCTCCACATGTCTTGAGTCACATGGAGCAGAGGGCAATTCAAGGGAATGTGTGTGGAGTGTGCTACTACAGGAGGTAGGTCTGTTGATCCTGGGACTGTTGCGCAGTTATCATTTTTCTTAGTGGTAAAAATTATTGTATAACACAGAGGTTCAGGTTTGTGTCAGTAATTACCTACCAAAGTAAAATCATGCAGGAAGTTATGACACATTATATTTGATACTCATTATGACATGGATATTTTATTATCCACATGCTTTAAAAAAACCAAAAAAAAACATAAGGAATATTTTCAGAACATTTGTATGTTTGTTACCATATCTCTTAAATCAAGTGTGAAAATTATCTAAGCACTGTAGTTTTCTTGTCCCTGTGTAAACACAAAACTTTACGGTTTTGTTGCCCCTATGTTCACTATATGTGAGAAGGGTGTAAATGTTGTCTTCTTGGCATGGGGTCTATTTTGAGGGGGTCAAAGGTCAGATGTACAGACATTGAAATTACAGTGACAGTAAAGGTATTTCTAAGCAATCATTTCATATGCAGCTATTGCTGGCAGACATAATGTGTGTGATAGAGTTTGCATTTGTAGGTCATTGTTTTGGTGGGTTGGGGAGGGTTTAGAGTATGAAATGAAAAGTATGAGGATTTGCTAGGGTGAGCCATTGCTGCTGTTCCTAATTAAAATGTCATGCCTTTATTAAAGAAGCCCTCACAGTTGCTATTATAGTAATTTCCTGCACTTAATGGTTTACCTTGGTATTATACTGAGTCACATGACTTCCAATTTACACATGGCATTTTCAGATTTTTCACAGTTAGTGATTAGCAAAAAAAGGGACTGCAACAGATTAAGTTATAGAATTAAGTGGGAATAGGTTTATGGTAATTTTGCCAGGACTTCAAGCAGGCCTCAGTGAAATTTATGCATCTGTTGACCCCTGTTAAGGTAATATGCCTACAGGCCTTAATGAAATTAATACAGCTATTGACCCTTACTGAGGTAATATGACCACAGGCCTCAGTGAAATTTACACAGCTATTGATCTTTGTTGTGCTGATATGAATGCAGGCCTCAATGAATTTTACACAGCTATTGACCTTTGTTGTGCTAATATGAATGCAGGCCTCAATGAATTTTACACAGCTATTGACCTCAGTTGAAGTAATATGACTACAGGCCTCAATGACATTTACACAGCTATTGACCTTTGTTGTGGTAATATGAATGCAGGCCTCACTGAATTTTACACAGCTATTGACCTCAGTTGAAGTAATATGACTACAGGCCTCAATGACATTTACACAGCTATTGACCTTTGTTGTGCTGATATGACTACAGACCTCAATGACATTTACACAGCTATTGACCTTTGTTGTGCTAATATGACTACAGGCCTCAATGACATTTACACAGCTATTGACCTTTGTTGTGCTAATATGACTACAGGCCTCAGTGACATTTACAGTTATCTACACTTGTTCTAATATGACTACAGGCCTCAATGCAGTTTATACAGCTGTTGACTCTAGTTGAGGTAATATGACTACAGGCTTCGAAATTTACACAGCTATTGACTCTTGTTGAGGTAATAAGACTGCAGGCCTCAATGAATTTTGCATAGCAGTAGACCCTATTAAAGAATAATGGACTACATGCTTCACCAAAGTTTGCTCAGCTATAGATATGATTCTTGTTGAGGTCATATGGCTACATGCGTGATTTTTATTCAGTTATAGAACCATGTTGAGGTCATATGGCTACATGCATGGTTTTTACTCAGCTGTAGAACCGTGTTGAGGTCATATGGCTACATGCATGATTTTTACTCCATTATAGAACTGTGGTGCGGTCATGGCTTTGTGCATGAATTTTACTCAGCTATAGAAGCGTGATGAGGTCATATGGCTACGTGCATGATTTGTACTCAGCTATAGAACTGTGGTGAGGTCATATGGCTACGTGCATGATTTTTACTCAGCTATTGAACTGGTGAGATCATATGGATTCTTGCATGATTTTTACTCAGCTATAGAACTGTGTTGAGGTGATATGGCTACATGCATGATTTTTACTCAGCTATAGAACTGTGTTGAGGTGATATGGCTACATGCATGATTTTTACTCAGTATAGAACCGTGTTGAGGTCATATGGCTACATGCATGATGTTTACTCCGCTATAGAACTGTGGTGCGGTCATATGGCTATGTGCATGGTTTTTACTCAGCTATAGAACTGTGATGAGGTCATATGGCTACATGCATGATTTTTACTCCACTATAGAACTGGTGAGGTGATATGGCTATATACATGATTTTTACTCAGCTATAAAACTGTGTTGAGGTCATATGGCTATGTGCATGATTTTTACTCAGCTATAGAACCGTGTTGAGGTCATATGGCTACATGCATGATTTTTACTCCGCAATAGAACTGGTGAGGTCATATGGCTATGTGCATGATTTTTACTCAGCTATAGAACCGTGATGAGGTCATATGGCTACATGCATGATTTTTACACAGATATAAAACCGTGTTGAGGTCATATGGCTACATGCATGATTTTTACTCAGCTATAAAACCACGTTGAGGTCATATGGCTACATGCGTGATTTTTACTTGCGTATAGAACCATGTATAGGTCATATGGCTATGTGCATGATTTTTACTCTGCTATAGAACTGTGATGAGGTCATATGGGTACGTTCATGATTTATACTCAGTTATAGAACCGTGATGAGGTCATATGGCTACGTGCATGATTTTTACTCAGCTATTGAACCGTGTTGAGGTCATATGGCTACATATATGATTTTTACTCAGCTATAGAACCATGTTGAGGTCATATGGCTACATATATGATTTTTACTCAGCTATAGAACCATGTTGAGGTCATATGGCTACATATATGATTTTTACTCAGCTATAGAACCATGTTGAGGTTATATGGCTACATATATGATTTTTACTCAGCTATAGAACCATGTTGAGGTCATATGGCTACATGCATGAATTTTACTCAGCTATAGAACCATGTTGAGGTCATATGGCTACATATATGATTTTTACTCAGCTATAGAACCATGTTGAGGTCATATGGCTACATATATGATTTTTACTCAGCTATTGAACCGTGTTGAGGTCATATGGCTACATGCATGAATTTTACTCAGCTATAAAACTGTGTTGAGGTCATATGGGTACATGTATGATTTTTACTCAGCTATAGAACTGTATTGAGCTAATATGAAAATTCATGAACCAGTTCAGTGTGGTACATTAGGTTCACCAGCACATAAGTTATAAATTTGATATGATTTAGAGTAAAACTTGTTTCAGAATAGTAAATATGCCTTTTTATCCAAAGAATGCATCATGAAGTTTCATAAAAGTTAATTATGTTAGGCTGTACACTATGATGAATCATTACTACAAACATGGTGTTATCCTGTGAAGAAGCATCTTTTATAAAAAAATACATGTAATCATGTCAGATAGTATACTAAAGAATGTAATAATGTCAGATAGTATACTAAAGAATGTAATAATGTCAGATAGTGTACTAAAGAATGTAATAATGTCATATAATGTACAAAAGAATGTAATAATGTCATATTGTACTAAAGAATGTAATAATGTCAGTGTACTGGAGCATGTAATAATATCAGATATTGTACTAAAGAATGTAATAATATCAGATGGTGTAATAAAGACTAATAATATCAGATATTGTAATAAAGAATGTAATAATGTCATATATTGTACTAAAGAATGTAATAATGTCTTATATTGTACTAAATAATGTAATAATATGAGATATTGAACTAAAGAATGTAATAATATCAGATGGTTTAATAAAGACTAATAATGTCAGATATTGTACTAAAGAATGTAATAATGTCAGTGTACTGGACCATGTAATAATATCAGATATTGTACTAAAGAATGTAATAATGTCATATAGTGTACTGAAGCATGTAATATTGTCGATAGTGTAAATAAATGAAAATTTCTGCATTTGCCAATCAGAGCAGTTCATTGATTACTGATTAGTCCACATGCTATTCCACAAGGATATTTCCATGTAGTGTACCATAATACCAGGAAGAGCAACATTTGCCATATTTCCATGACAGAAAATATCCAAATATATCATGGATTTTAAATCTCTTCACAGTCATTACTCACTTTGTTAGGCTAAACTGTGTACTTTACCACAGCATTGCCTACCATAGAACTTTTTCCAAATTTGAACTGATAAAAGTTAAAGTTATCTGTTATTAATTTCCTATTGCTATTTTCACATGACATCCATCAACTAAATGTGATAATATGGGAACAACATTAAATGATGTTATGTTCTATTTTGTAATGCCTAGAACTTGTGTGCTTAGATTCGACTGGGCACCCCATTGCCCTCATTAACATAATGCATAGAACTTGTGTGCTTAGATTCGACTGGGCACCCCATTGCCCTCATTAACATAATGCATAAAACTTGTGTGCTTAGATTCGACTGGGCACCCCATTGTCTTCATTAACATAATCCTAATAATGAGTGTTTACATAATAAACGCATGTGGCTCAAGACGTACATGATGCAATACTTGCAACATGTAACAATTTATAAGTTTTTTTCTTGATTATTTGTTTCTTTTGTTAGAGCGGAATATATAGCTTGATTCTATGTAGATAATTATTCAGATTTTCATATAAGAGTACAAAACCTGATGACCTTTATATACAGTGTGAGGCAATAATAGTACCTGATGAAAATTGTGTTTTGAATCTGCTAACTATATTGCAAAAATGCAGGGTTATTTTAATTTGAAAAAAATTTGGTTGAGAAAAATATGTGTGGGTGAGACGAGAAAATCACAGTCGTATGGTTACATTATTTGTCTCCCCCCTTGGCAAAGCCTTGTGGGGAAACAATTTAACCCCTTGACTGGGATTTCCTTGTCTTGGTCCAAACCCCAATACAGATTCTATTAATAATGTCATAGTATACAGACGCATGTCATGATGTCAGATTGCATACAGACACATGTCATAATGTCCGATAGTGTATAGACACGTCATAATGTCAGATTGCATGCAGACACATGTCATAATATCCGATAGTGTACAGACACATGTCATAATGTCAGATAGTATATAGACACATGTCATTATGTCAGATAGTATGCAGACACATGTCATAATGTCAGATAGCATACAGACACATGTCATAATGTCAGATAGTATGCAGACACATGTCATAATGTCAGATAGCATATAGACACGTCATAATGTCAGATAGTATATAGACACATGTCATAATGTCAGATAGTATGCAGACACATGTCATAATGTCAGATAGTATATAGACACATGTCATAATGTCAGATAGTATATAGACATGTCATAATGTCAGATTGCATACAGACACATGTCATAATATCCGATAGTATATAGACACATGTCAGATTCCATACAGACACATCATAATGTCCGATAGTATACAGACACATGTCATAATGTCAGATAGTATGCAGACACATGCCATGATGTCAGAAAGTATACAGAAGCATGAAATAATGTCAGCATACAAAAGCATGAAATTATGTCAGCATGCAGAAAAGTGTAATATTGCCAGCATACAGAAGCATATAATAATGTCAGCATACAGAAGCATGAAATTATGTCAGCATACAGAAGCATGAAATTATGTCAGCATTGCAGAAAAATGTAATATTGTCAGCATACAGAAGTGTGTAATAATGTCAGCATACAGAAGCATGTAATAATGTCAGCATACAGAAGTGTGTAATAATGTCAGTGTACAGAAGCATGTAATAATGTCAGTGTACAGAAGCATGTAATAATGCCAGTGTACAGAAGCATGTAATAATGTCAGCATACGGAAGTGTGTATTAATGTTAGCATACAGAAGCATGTAATAATGTCAGCATACAGAAGTGTGTAATAATGTCAGCATACAGAAGTGTGTAATAATGTCAGCATACACAAGTGTGTAATAATGTCAGGATACAGAAGCATGCAATAGTGTCAGCATACAGAAGTGTGTAATAATGTCAGCATACAGAAGCATGTAATAATGTCAGCATACAGAAGTGTGTAATAATGTCAGCATACAGAAGCATGTAATAATGTCAGCATACAGAAGTGTGTAATAATGTCAGCATACAGAAGCATGTAATAATTGTCAGCATACAGAAGCATGTAATAATGTCAGCATACAGAAGTGTGTAATAATGTCAACATACAGAAGCATGTAATATTGTCAGCGTACAGAAGCATGTAATATTGTCAGCATACAGAAGCAAGATAAAATGTCAGCATACAGAAGCATGTAATTATGTCAGCATACAGAAGCATGTAATAATGTCAGCATACAGAAGCATGTAATAATTGTCAGCATACAGAAGCATGTAATTATGTCAGCATATAGAAGTAAAGTGTACTGAAGATCCTGAGTGATTACTGAAAATCTGATGTATTTTATTGCTAAATTGTTATGCTGATCAAAAGGCAATTTTTTTCACAAACATGACTATAATTTGTATTGTCTTTTTTCAGTGTATGGCACTGGCTTATCTCACCTTGCATTGTTCTGGTGGTGAGTGTGGCACAGTACTTCAGGGGGATAATTCTACCTGTCCCAGAGACTGCTCAGGGAATACAAAATGTGCAGATTGTATGAAGACACCTGGCTGTGGATGGTGTGCCTTTGGAGAGCAGAATGGGATTGGGATCTGTATGCCAGGAGGTCTTGTAGGGCCTTCTACTGGTCAGTGTAACCTGGACAATGTAACATATGGAAATAAGCCTATGTCTGGTAAGTTGTGTTCATTTTGTTAAATCCTTTCTTTCTTATAATGGTGGTTCTTAGGTTTTAAAAATATCATGTTTATAACCATGTCTTTTTCTGATGTTACATAGAAACAATCACTGACTTGTAATGCTTATATAGTAAGTAATATATTAGAATTCCTTAATTGAATATAGTGTGATTAGAAAAAGGTCACATGTAATAATTGAGGAGATCACAAAGACAAATTAATAGTCCTTATAATTTTTCAGTTTTTCATTGACATTGATTAGTCCAATTTATTTGTCAGGGAAAACACTCTTGATCCTTTTTTTTTGGGTTGAATATGATGTTCTCAGACAATTCAGCAGGGATATTTTTTGTATTGGCAAAGAGATATCTTACATATTCCCAGAGTGGCTGGGGGTTCAAAAACGCTCACCGTTATGGATGATTGCCATCTCACCTCTGCATACGTGGGTTTGAGTCTTGGGTTCGGCCAATGTGATTATGTGAGAAAGCTTGTCAGTAGCTTCTCGTGGGTTGGTGGTTCTTTCCGTGATTTTTCTGGGTTCTTCTTCCACCATTTATACTGGCTGCGATGTAGAGCCTATCGTGTGCTGAAAAATGGCGTTAACCCCTACAACAACAACAACAACAACATATCTTAAAACTTACAGTTCATATCTGAACAAAAACAATTTAAGAAAAAGTATATGCATATTATTGGATTTGAACTTGGTTCATCCATTTGGGAGGTAACTGTACTTACCACTCTATTATGTAATCATCTAAAAATAATTCAGATTTCTTGGTCATGATATTATTGATGCAGCAGTGAAAATATGTAATGTATTTTACTCCAGGGAATTTCATTTATTTCACATGGGACCAGTAATTCATGGCCGGGCATAAAATAATACTGTATTCTTTCTTACAGTGGTTGATCAAACGTTTTATGAACGTACCAAGTCTTCACCCCCAACCTGGAGTTTTTCTACATGTCCACTGGAAAATGAGTGTGAAAATAACCACCATAACTGTGACATAAATTATACCCAAGACTGTGTTAACAATGATTCTGGTTATTACTGTGAATGCAAGAAAGGATATTTGTACCTTGAAGAGTAAGTATTCATGGTTTGTAGCAATTCTAAAAGCTTGCAGTAAAGCTGGAAATTTTAGCATGGCAAAAGTTTGGTGAGTTTAATTTAAAATTTTCCTAATGTAGACATTATTATGTTATAAATGTCCCATTTATATGGTATTTGTCTTATACCAGTTTATTTCTGCACAGTAACTTGACTTTCCGATAATCTGCTGTTGGCAAACTTTGTGGACGGCTTGCACCAGGAGCATGGAAAAACACTTCTTATTTTGAGGTTAAAAACTTAAATGGTCAGGGTGAGTGGGACTGAAATGATCTTCAGTACAATACATGACAGTATTACATGCTTCTGTACATTGAGGTGAGCATGACTGAAATGAGATAAGATCCTTTGAATACATTTCCCAGATCTACTAACCATTTTTATTGGAATGGACCAAAATCCTTCACCCTGTTCCCAAAATGGAACCTGTCCAGAGTCATAACATTGCTAAATTCAGATAAATTGTGCCATTTAGCCTAACCTCACTGAAGCTGTTGTCATTCCAAATCTTTTTCCTGATAACTCTGGCTTCAGGTGAGTGAGCTACATGCCCTTGCAGTTGACAGAAACTACTTTTGGAGTTCAGATCATGATTTCTTGAGCCTCATAACACAACCTGGCTTTATAGCCGAGAATCGGTTGCTGTCAATCAGAGAGTTATCATGTACTTAGCAGGAGCGGGATTATAAGCTTCCAAGCCCGATCTTCGGGGCTAAAGTGGGTTGTATGATGGTTGGCATGATCTGATGTCTCAAAAGATCCGAGTCTCCTCATGAGGATTTCAGCTCATGAAATTAGAGTAATCATGGTGAGCCTTGTGTTGGAAAGTAACATTCTGACTCGAGATGTCAAAGATGCTGTTGACTGCCATGAAGAGTCAACCTTCTCCAGTTTGATCTCAGGGATTTAACTCTGCAGAGAATAAAGCTTTGAATATGTTGGGTCATGTGGCTTCAATGCTTAGCTTCACAGGATTTTCCAGTGAATTATGATGATTTCAATAATCATCATCTTAACCCAGTTGAGTGCTCACAGTTCACATGACCTTAGGCTGTGTTGCTTTAAGCAGGAGAGCAGTTTTATCATTGACATAGGAATAAAATATTTTTCCCTAGAAGGATACCTGAGGTATAGATAGGATGCTCAGCATTCCTTCATCCTGTTACCTATTAAATGTTAATGTGATCATCAGTGTTGCATCTAGTACATGTGATCATGATAATCACCCCAAAATTTAAGATTTCCTGCATAATCTTCAGTTCCATGCAGGAAAAGTCATGCAAAAATGTAAGAATGCACATGTTTTTAATTAATTTTTTATATGTAAGAATCCCAGTTAGGGCTGTTCCAGTAAAACATATACCCCCCGAGGGGAAGGCACTTTCAAATTCAACCAACCCACAACAGAAGCAATTTAAAAAAATTATGATCCACCCTCAGATGTGTTTTAATCGAGAAACACTACCCCCTACAGAAGTATAATTTTTAAACATAATTTCTGGCTATGGGTAGAAGCGATTTTAATATTGGGTTGGGGACAGAAGCGATTTAAATGACAGCTGGCTGGAGGTAATCTACTGAATTCTTATAGATCATATAATCTGCTGCATATTTTTATTTGTATTCATTCATTATAATCAGTCTTTTGTCCTTTTGTTTGTTTGTCTGTCAGCCAAGTATGTCTCTGATACTGTGAAATCACAAATTTTCATGGTGGCTTATTATTTGTAGATGTCATTGATCATTCCCTTAATACCTACTAATTTAACATCCTTGAATACAGATTTTATAATAGATATTTCTATTCTAATACAGAAATCATGAATTTGTATCCTTACTAAACTCTGTTTCCTACAGTGATCACTATGTCTTGGTATTTTTCTTTGTTCTCAGGCATGCTGCTTTTGATTAGAATAAAAGTTAAATTTTGTATTGTTTTAAATGTGTGGTCAGATTCTATGATTCATTGTTATTATTTTTTCCAATAAATGTTTTGGTAAACGTATATGATTTGTCAGAACAAAAACCAATGATGCCTGTGGAAGTGATGTTGCATCATTTGTCTACTTTTACACTATATCATTTCTTGTAAGAACATCTTTTTCAGTTACCGATGTCTTATTTTTACGCCTTGTTGCAAGACTAATATAAAGTTATTAAAAAAATATAGCAAGTCAAACATTTTTATATCATAAGTTAGATTTTAAAAAACGGATAAAAGTCAAAGAATCATTTTCCCCAGAACACTCATAAAATCAATGTCATTGAAGTTAACTGTATTGTCAACAGCATCATCATCATCACTGATGGCCTAAAGTAACATTCTGCACTTTCAATCCAGTTGTCACAGGTTGTATCTCCCACTTCTAGTCTTTCATATGAGACTTATACCTATGGCCTGAGGGGCTTCCATGGCAGTGGTACAAGATGCTTGTCATGTGATTACTTGCCTCCAATGTGCTAATGAGAATGTTGCCAGTTACTTGTGGAAGGTCAGTAGTTCTACATAAGTGGTGTTTGGTGTCTCAGAAGGACTTGGATTTTCTTCAACAGTAAAACTGGCTGCCATATATATATTCTCTTCATCTGAAAATGGTGTAAAGGCCATAATGATCTACTGAAACCCCGAGATCTCATGTCTAAATGACTTCAGCTGTTGGAGATAAACATCAAATCAGCAGAAGCTCCATGTGCCCAAGTGTACTAAGGTGCTTGCTTTTACATCACTTAAACATCTCACAGATTGAGTGTGTCACAGATCAACCAATTTAGGTTGGTGTCTTTCGAGGTTCTTCCTCCATCTAATATATTGTTAAAAAATCACCAAAAAACCCAAAATCAAACCACACTGAATCAACCAACTAATCAACTGGGCAACAGCAGCAAAGGTACTAGTCAATCATTTTTGCCACAGCTGTACGAGTTTATAACTTTTGACTCAAATAATTTTTGTAGACCTTAGAATATCGTCAATTATGCCTTTCTGACAGTTACCTAAAAGTCATCATCAGTTGGTGCAAATGGATTTTTCATGGTGAGCATATTAGATGGAAAAGTCTTGAGCAATCCTGCATCACACACTGCCGAAAAGTTTACATTTTAGCTCACTTAAATTTTCTCTTAACAGTGTTCATTGTTCCAACTAGAACTGTTATAACTTATTCAAGCTATATTCACCAATATCACTGGTCAACAGTGAAATCATTACTGACTTGAAAAGGCCCTAATCTGTAGTATTTTGGTGTGCCGAACACGAATATAACCGTGAAAAATTTGTATTGGCTCTCGTTTTGAAGATATTCATATACCTCATTTTCTATGTTTCACTGTGTAAATTTCTCCAGTAGGACTGCAGCAACATCCGGAATAATGATGTAACATTGCATAATACCATCATGCTCACATCATCTACAGTTGATTGCATCATTTTCTGATGCAATGCAATACTAATGCCATGCGGCTGCTGAAGTAAGTTGACGTCAGCAGTGTACTATACATGTGTAGGCCTATTATACTAATGCCAGGCGGCTGCTGAAGCTGACGTAAGCAGTGTACTATATAAAGCCCAATCAGATAGGTTCAGCATTTAAAATATTTTAGACGTTGTGCGAGACAGTTCAAGCTACTGTTACATAAAACTTATTATTTTATCCATTTACGTACAATAAAGAACAGCAATGCCTCGAAAGTGTGTTAATACCGCGGACAATTTTTGCTATATTTGTGGGGAAGTGACATTTGCCAACCAGAAGAAAAGTATCAATTCTCAAGTGAAGAAGGCATATCATCTTTACTTCGGATGCAAGGTTGGTGACCAAGACAAGCCTTGGGCTCCGCATATATGCTGTGCTACATGTACAACACAGCTTTCACAGTGGTTGAATTGCAAAAGGTCATCAATGCCGTTTGCAGTCCCAGTGGTGTGGAGAGAGCCAAGCAACCACCTAAATGACTGTTACTTCTGCTTGGTTCCTCCTCTTTCCGGCGGAATAACGAAGCGAAAGAAGTCGAGAATAGTCTACCCAAACATTCCGTCTGCATTGAGACCAGTTCCACATGGTGAGGGACTTCCTATTCCAGAACCTCCAGCAGAATATTCTCTTGATTCATCTGACGAAGACAAAGGTGAGTCGACCTGTTCTTCTCCTGGTCCATCAGCATGCAGTGATCCAGATTTTCACTGTGGTGCATCATCAACCCCACACAGAATAACACAGGAAGAACTAAATGACCTGATTCGTGATTTGGACTTATCAAAGAACAAGGCAGAATTGCTAGGATCAAGACTCCAACAATGGAATCTTCTAGAAGAAGATGTCACAATTACTGCATATCGAAAGCGCCACCAGCAATTGGAGCCTTTCTTCAGAAAGGAAAGTAATCTGATATTCTGTTCCGATATTGAGGGCCTCATGAATGCTTTAAAAATCACTCATGACCCACAAGAATGGAGACTATTTGTGGACTCTTCGAAACTGAGTCTCAAGGCTGTGCTTTTGCACAATGGAAACATTCTTCCATCTATTCCAGTAGCGTATGCTGTCCACATGAAAGAGACATACGATAACTTAAGGCAGCTACTGAATTCCATTGAGTATAACAAGTACAGCTGGCACCTCTGTGGTGATTTGAAGGTAGTTGCCCTTTTAATGGGACTGCAGCAAGGATATACAAAATACATGTGTTTCTTATGCGAGTGGGATAGCCGAGCAAGGGAAATGCACTACATGAGGAAGGAATGGACTCACAGGCAGAATGTAGCCATTGGAGAGAAGAATATCCAACACCCAGCTCTGGTTGAGGCTCAGAAAATCTTGCTACCACCCCTTCACATGAAACTAGGTTTGATGAAGAACTTCGTGAAAGCCATTGACCGGACTTTGCCAGCATTCCGATACCTGCATGAAAAATTCCCTCGACTCAGCGAAGCAAAGATTAAAGAGGGAGTTTTTGTGGGTCCTCAGATTCGAGAGCTTTTCAAAGATGACCGGTTCAACAACTTGCTGGAAGGTGACGCGAAACAAGCATGGAATGCTTTTCGCCTAGTTTCTACAAACTTCCTCGGAAATGTTAGGGCAGAAAACTATAAGGAACTAGTAGAAGACATGTTGATGAAGTATAAGAAACTTGGCTGCAATATGTCTCTAAAGATTCACTTCCTTCATTCCCATTTGGATTTCTTTCCTAGCAACTGTGGTATTGTTAGTGATGAACACGGCGAACGTTTTCATCAAGATATCGCAACAATGGAACAAAGATACCAGGGAAAATGGTCCACTACAATGCTGGCTGACTACTGCTGGACACTCCTCAGAGATGCTCCCGAACAGCTGTACAAGAGACAGGCGAAGAAATCTAAGATGTAGTCAATGACTTGATTTTTTATAGGTAGGCTATTACAGTTGACCTTTTACTATTGGAATGCATTTCGTTATGTAAACATTAATTTCTTGCAGATTACAAAAAAACTAGAGCCAATTTTGCAATTTGACTCATATTCGTGTTCAGCACATAAAAATTGATAAGAATTGACTAATTTTATTTCAGTAACATGACTTTTGTAAAAATTTGTTGTCCAGTGTATCTGGAGATATGCATCTGTAATAAATATTTGTAACAAAGTATGAGAATGCATCAGTGTTTTTCAATGATGCATTTGAATTGAGCAACAACCACAATCAACAAACCAAGAAATAAAATTATTCGTATCTCTCAGGCAGAAGTAAGGTATAATCATAATCTGCCAAAAGATTTTTAAATTTTTAAATTTGCCAAATATTTTTTCCAACCATACTGATTCAGTGGACATATCACCAGAATGGACAGAAACGGACCAGAAGGTTAAAATTGATTTGATACAGCTTTTAAGTAGCTAAATTCATATTGGTTTAGTTAACTGTACACCCTTTATTGTCTTCCTATTGATGAAATTTCTAACTGAAGCTGAGAAAATAATGTTGCACACATAAAAAAGAGGCACACTTCTACTCATTATTGTTTTTATTATACTTCTCCATTCCAGCCTGTTCTTATGATCTTCTTCCCCCCCACATACTGTTTGTCTTGCTTATGAGATGTATCTAAATTTCTTGCTTACTTTCCTTGTCTCTATGTTGACTCCCCTTTCTTCAGATTCAGTGGGGGCAAGTGCCCACACTTATGAAATTCTAGATGCAGCTCTTGGATGGGCAACAATTTCAAAGGGGAAAGCAAATGTTTTCTTCTTAATTTTGTTTCTCTGAGAATATTTGCCTAATTACGATACTTAAAGACCCTCCCATCCACTCTGGTATGCAGATGTCTTTGTTGGTAGCTCACTCAGCTTAAATAATGGTGACACCTAGTTTTGTTAAGGGGAGGTAATGGTCAAGAGTTTTTGCCCTTTGACTATGACAACAAATTTTCATCTTTTTGTGGGAGGTAGCAGGCTTATATCCAGGTCAGCCATTTCTAAATAACATGCATTGAATATAAAAAGACTTCTGAAATTATTTTTTATTGTTCAGGTGTATGATTGAAAGAAAGATGACTGATTTCTCAAATTTCATTGGAGTGTAAATCACTCTTGACATCTCAGTCATTCCATGTGTAGTCATCATGCATTGGGTGTTCAAATGTCAATCAGTATTGTTGAGTAGACCTTCCACTGTGGAGTTGGCATAAGCATGCCTCGCAAGGTACAGTGGTGATTTGTGGATATTTATGCCTCCACTGCAAAGTGTTATCATGACGTGAAAGTGGAGGGGATTAAGTCCACTACTGTAGAGCATGATGAAATTAAAAAAATCATTAGAACTGTACTATATTAGAAATGTTTGGGGAACATGGCTGGGATGAACTGAGAATTTGGAGACTTCAGGTTTAATTAGTTAACCCTTTACATCATATAAGCACCTTTGGATGCCTCTACCCGATTCACATACATGCACCTTTTGACACCTGCTGTAAGCATCAGCCATTTTAAGCGGGTTTTCGTAGCGCCACCTTTGGGGAAACCCCCTATTAGATACTACATTCATTGATTAGTTAAGGCTTTTAAAATTTGTAGTTGTACATTTTTTCTTTCTTTTGTTCTGCATGTAATGTAATGCATTTTACTCTTTTTGTACCCCCCAGAGGGAACCAATGTAAGCCTGTATGCCACCAGGGGTGTGTCCATGGAACATGCATTAGTCCAGATAAATGTCAGTGTCACTTTGGTTACGTCAAGGATGACTGCTCCGTCAAGTGTAGATGCAATGAAAACAGCAACTGTAAAAGTGAAAAGGAGACTGATGATTGCTTACAGTGTATGAACAACACCCAGGTATGATGTCAAAATTTAATATTCTGCATGTAGCAATATTCCAGGAAGGAATTTTTATTGAGAGGTAGGAAAAGTGGAACTTTTGATTATGACATACTTTTTAGGTAAAAAGAGAAAAAAGCATAGTTATGTACTTGCCTTTAAGTTGAATCCAACTGCAAAGGACATAGAACCTGATTTGCCATTTCATAATGCATTGGCAGATCAGGGTCTGTATATTTTGTTTACTCATTGTTCCTGACAAACTGCATTGACCCAGATCTGCCAGTGCATTAAGCAACAGCAGAATGATATTACATGCATTTGTTTTTCTTCTCTCAGGGTTTATACTGTCAGGAATGCAAGCCTCTGTTTGTTGGAAATCCGTCCCTCAGCACCCCCATTCCCTGCAAATCCTGTACTGAGTACTGTAACAACCACACAGACTTCTGTTTTGCATGGAGCAGTGATAAATGGTCTCTTATTCAACTTTTACTAGAAAAATACAACTACACCAGGACAAAAGAATTTTTGGCTGAGGTGAGTTAAGCTATATATATATATATATATATATATATATATATATATATATATAAGACATGCACTGTTACCAGTGTTTGTCCATCCTCTTGTATCATGTCAAGTTATGTCCCTTCCATACATGTTTATTATATGTTTTCACTGCCATAAATATGGAGAGGGCATATACTGTTACCCATGTAATATCTTACCCATCATGTCAGTTTTATCACATGTTATCACTGGCATATATAGGGAGGGGGCATTATTGTTACTAGATGTCTTGTCTATCCCGGTATGTCATGTCCCTTCTGTCAATTTTATCACATGTTATCACTGCCATATATAGGGAGAGAGCATTACTGTTACTAGCCATCTGTCTATCCTGTCATGTCATGTCATGCCTATTCAGTCAGTGTTATCACATGTTATCACTGCCTTATGTAGGGAGAGAACATTACTGTTGCTAGCCATCTATCTATTCTGTCATGTCATGTCATGCCTATTCAGTCAGTGTTATCACATGTTATCACTGCCATATGTAGGGAGAGAACATTACTGTTAGCCATCTGTCTATTCTGTCATTTCATGTCATGCCTATTCAGTCAGTTTTATTACAAGTTATCACTGCCTTATGTAGGGAGGTGGCATATAGTGTTACTAGATGTCTGTCTATCCTGTCATGTCATGTCTATTCAGTCAGTGTTATCACATGTTATCACTGCCATATGTAGGGAGGTGGCATATAGTCTTACTAGTTGTCTGTCTATCCTGTCATGCCTTGTAATGTCACTTCTGTAACAGTTTTATCAAATGTTGTCACTGCCATATCCATGGAGAGTACCCATGTCTGTCCATCCTGTCTTGTCAAGATATGTAAATTCTGTCTCAGTTTTATAACACGTTATCTGTTTCTATCTTAGGAGAGGGCATAGCATGTTATCAGCACCTATCCATTCTGTCACGTCATGCCAAGTTTTGTCATATCTGTTGTGGATTTCATTCCCACTCAGTCATTTTTGAAGGTCTTAATGGAATGAAACCAAATGTTGTTTGAGTCTTTAAATCAAGAAAACCTAGGTTGTTTGATTGCCACAGTTTCCATATTTTTACTAAGTTGTGGTCTCTGATTGACTTAAACTCTATCATTAAATTGCATCCTGCTGGTGAGGTGTCTGTTTTGGCATCTTTTCTAGTTTTGCATGGGTGATATACTCTCAACTTATAGTTTTAGATCTATCTATTTTAGTAATCAAGACAGTTCAGCAGTAGCACTATTTCCATATTTGTAGTAAATCTTACATATAAAAACCCACATTTAAGTTTTTTTTGTATTTTAATGTTCAAATTTTCTTTTAAACTTCATCCCCAGTGTTTTTAAAGTACTTTTTTTTTTATTGACCTCATAGGTCAGGCAGTTAACTTAGTAGTGTTTTAAGTAGCACGAGAATAGTGTCGGGGCCCCGAGTGGCCGAGTGGTCTAAAGCGCTGTCCGTTACAGATCACTGCCATCTCACCTCTGTCTGCGTGGGTTCAAGTCTCGGATTCCGCCTATGTGGGTATGTGAGAAAGCTTGCCAGTAGCTTCTCGTGGGTCGGTGGTTCTTTCCGGGGTTTTCCCGGGTTCTTCCTCCACCATTAATACTGGCCGCCATGTATAGCCTATCGTGTGCTGAAAAATGGCGTTAAACCCTAAAACAACAACAACAACGAGAATAGTGTCTATTACAATAAATTCTTTCAGTGAAGCATTTAAGGTACAGTGCAACCCCACTATAACGCGCCCGCTATAACACGAATTCAGATATTGATAAGATCCATGAAAACTTAATAGCTCCACCCACCAGCAATATGACCAGCCCCTACATGCTCTGTAATTTGAATGAATTGTAATTGTTGATCATGTACATTTCAGTTAAGTCTTTTTGAGCCTAGAGGCCCTGAAGAGAACAATGCCATGTGTTTCAACTGTCAGCATCATACCAAGGGCAAACAGTGCCAAGAGTGTGAACCTGGATATTTCCGCCTCACCAAGACCACAGATCCCTGTGTTAAGTAAGCATTAGGTAGAATTTCAGTCAGGCACAGGTCCTTTACATAACAGTCTTATAACTTTTATGGCAGGCATGGTAGGTAAAGTAAGTCCCAACTGTTGGGTAAGTAGTGCATATTTTTAAACTTCATTGTATGGCCATCCTTCTAATAAAATGTCAGCTTTCTGTGAGCTTTATGATTTAGACTTAAGTATATGCATTTCTGAGTGTGCAGGTGTCCTCTGTACCGAACATATAGCAGTGATATGGTGATCCATTTTTATTTGAGCTGTCTTGCCACAGGCTTTTTCTAACTTTAAGGTGTATATAAAAATTTAGCATGCCAAGCATAAAGTCATGACAGTTTTATGATGTAAAGAACTAGATCATGCTGTAAAACACTAGGATAGGATTAGTTTTCTTCTGTTGAGAAGTAGTTAAAAAGAAAGAAAGTAATTTAAACAGAAGGTCAATCTGCAGCAGTAAAAACAGCTGAAGGGCAGCACGTGTGATCTAGCAGTTCATTAAACAAAGCACGCTATGAGCTTGTTAAAGGTATCGATAACACAACCTCTCATCTGGAGACGGTTGGTAGAATTAATGAATCACTTTTTGATAATGGTAGGGTGAGTGGTCATCAGCGTTACGTCAAGTTGACTTGAGATTGCTGGCAATTCACAACTTCAAGGTCCGAAATATGGATGATATCACAAATGTACATTCATATTTCGACTATAAATGTTTATGAAACAATGATTACCAGAGGTAAAACTAATTTTAGATTGCCTTAAGAATCAGTCATTTTATGGCAGGTGTTAGATTGCCTTGAGAAGGTCATAATATGGCAGTTGTTAGATTGCCATGAGAATCAGTCATAATTGTATAGCAGGTGTTAGATTGCCTTAAGAATCAGTCATTATATATCAGGTGTTAGATTGCTTAAGAATCAGTCACAATTGTATGTGTTAGATTGCCTTGAGAATTGATCATAATTATATGGCAGGTATAGATTGCCTTGAGAGTTTCTCATAATGTTATAGCAGGTGTTATACTTTGCCTTGCAAATCAGTAATATGTGTTTGGCAGGTGTTCGATTGCCTAAGAATTAGTCATAATTTTGTGGCAGGTATTAGATCACTCTGAGCATCAATAATAATTGCTTCCTAATCCTGGCTTTGAGCTTCCAGCAATTAAGCAGATTAAGGTATGCTCTACCGTGCCAAAGTGATTTCATTAGTTACTGCCACTCAAACTGTCAAACATCAAGCAGAATTACCACTTTACATTGTTGTTATTGTTGTTTACATTGCGACTTTGCTTCAAATAAAAGTAATGACACATAGAACAGTAGGAAAGTTAAAGTCATTCGAGCAAACAGAATACCTTTCCATGATTGTTTGATCGCAGTATCAACAACCAATCAAATAAGTCTATTCGGTTAAATCCCATTGAGTACTAAATAATTAATACAATAGTAGGAAAGACACAGCACAATCATTTTCCCTGGTGTATCACAGATTTTAAATAGAAGTCATTGACCATTATTAATAAGAGAAAAAGTTAACCAGGATGAAAATTTTAATCGGACAATGGCAGGAAGCTTTACTTGGAAAAACTTGGACTAGTTTAAAAAGTACTTTAAAATAATACAGAATGTAATTTTGAGCAATTTGTTTTATCCTAAACTACTTTTGGTATCATTTGCCAGAAGTTCAACATCCCAGGGAGAAAACAGTTCACACAAGTGCAGTGATCTCAGCTTTTATTATTAATATTATTATTATTATTATTATTCCAGTATTGTTTTATTTTCATTATGGATTGACATTATTGTAAGTAAATATGACAAAACAGTTGGTGGAAACTTAAATATGGTCACATTATCAGCCCCTATCACCTCACTCCTTTGATGTCAAAAATCAAGTACCCAAAGTGATATCAAATATTTTTTCAAACCTATGTTGTCAGCATATTCTGAAATTGACATTCTACTTTCATTTTAGGTGCATGTGTAATGGACATAGTGATACATGTGATATTGATGGAGTTAACTGCCACTGTCAAAACAACACAGAAAGCAGATGTGGAAAGAGGGAAAACAAGGAAGAAATACCTTGTTACCGACTACAGGTAAATCAGATATTGATTATTGAAAATAAATCATGTTTACTCATGTTTCTATTTAAAGAATAATTTACCCTTATGAAAATTATTTATTTTCAGAAATGTATACATTATTTCCAACGTAGATATACTAGAGTACCTGTTACTTTTAAAACAGTATACATATCAGTAATTACATATCAAACAAGAAATACCATAATTAATACTATAATTAAATGTCATGAACATACAAGAAGTTTTGAAACTAGGTATGACTGAAATCAAGAAATATGATTGAACATTGGAAATATAATTAAAACTGTAATTTAAATGCAAACTTACTGTTTACTTACTGGAGTTTTGTAGAACACTTTCCTTTTCATTTGACAATTGACACTTTAAGGAGGATACTTTTACATTTTCATCTGCTTACTTTAATAGGAACACTTTCCTTTTCATCTATTTAATTCAGTAAGGACACTGTCCTTTTTCATCTGCCTAATTCAGTAAGAACACTTTCCTTTTCATCTACTTAATTCAGTAAGGACACTTTCCTTTTCATCTGCTTAGCTCAGTAAGGACACTTTCCTTTTCATCATCTTAATTCAGTAAGGACACTTTCCTTTTCATCTACTTAGCTCAGTAAGGACACTTTCCTTTTCATCTACTTAAGTAAGGACACTTTCCTTTTCATCTCCTTAGCTCAGTAAGGACACTTTCCTTTTCATCTACTTAAGTAAGGACACTTTCCTTTTCATCTGCTTAGCTCAGTAAGGACACTTTCCTTTCATCATCTTAACTCAGTAAGGACACTGTCCTTTTTCATCTACTTAGTTCAGTAAGGACACTTTCCTTTTCATCTACTTAATTAAGTAAGGACACTTTCCTTTTCATCTGCTTAGCTCAGTAAGGACACTTTCCTTTCATCGTCTTAATTCATTAAGGACACTGTCCTTTTTCATCTACTTAATTCAGTAAGGACACTTTCCTTTTCATCTGCTTAGTTCAATATGGACACTTTCCTTTTCGTCGACCACTCTCATAGACTAGTGGTTAGAGTGTCCTCCTTGGATGCGGGAGGTCGTGGGTTCAATCGCCAGCCAAGTCATACCAAAGACTTACAAAAATGGTACTAACAGCTGCCTTGCTGGGTGTTCAGCATTAAGGGCTAGTATTAGGACTGTTTGGCGTGGTGTCAGGATGATGTGACTGGGTGAGATGTCTGCTGCATGATGCCCCAGTGTGAGACATCACCATAAACTGTCACATTGCAGACATCGTAGCAATATGACTGAAAAATTGTTAAACCTACATTAAAAATCCAAATCACATCCTTTTCATCTAATTAATTCAGTAAGGACACTTTACCCTTTCATCTACTTAATTCAGTAAGGACACTTTCCTTTTCATCTACTTAGTTCAATAAGGAAACTTTTCTTTTCATCTCCTTAGCTCAGTAAGGACACTTTCCTTTTCATCTACTTAAGTCAGTACGGACACTGTCTTTATCATCTGCTTAGTTCAATAAGGAAAGTTTTGTTTTCATCTGCTTAGCTCAGTAAGGACACTTTTCTTTTCATGTACTTAATTCATTAAGGACACTTTTCTTTTCATCTACTTAATTCAGTAAGGACACTTTCCTTTTCATCTACTTAATTCAGTAAGAACACTTTTCTTTTTATCTACTTAGTTCAGTAAGGAAACTTTTGTTTTCATCTGCTTAGTTCAATAAGGACACTTTCCATTTCATCTACTTAATTCAGTAAGGACACTTTCCCTATTCATCTACTTAACTCAGTAAGGATACTTTCCTTTTCATCTGCTTGGTTCAGTAAGGACACTTTCCTTTTCATCTACATAATTCAGTAAGGACACTTTCCTTTTCATCTACTTAATTCAGGAAGAACACTTTCCTTTTCATTTACTTAGATCAGTAAGGACACTTTCCTTTTCATCTACTATGTTCAGTAGGGACACTTTCCTTTCCATTTGCTTAGTTCATTAAGAACACTTTCCTTTTCATCTACTTAATTCCTTAAGAATACTTTTCGTCTACTTAATTCAGTAAGGACACTTTCCTTTTCATGTCCTTAGTTCAACCAGGACACTCTCCTTTTCGTCTACTTAATTCAGTAAGGACACTTTCCTTTCCATCTGCTTAGTTCAGTAAGGACACTTTCCTTTTCATGTACTTAATTCAGTAAGGACAGTTTCCTTTTCTTCTGCTTACTTCAGGAATAACACTTTCCTTTTCATTTACTTAATTCAGTAAGGACACTTTCCTTTTCTTCTGCTTAGTTCATGGACACTTTCCTTTTCATCTACTTAATTCAGTACGGACACTTTCCTTTTCATCTCCTTAACTCTGTAAGGACACTTTCCTTTTCATCTGCTTTGCTCACTAAGGACACTTTCCTTTTCATGTACTTAATTCAGTAAGGACACTTTCCTTTTCATCTGCTTAGCTCAATAAGGACTCTTTCCTTTTCATCTACTTAGTTCAGTAAGGAAACTTTCCTTTTCATCTGCATATTTCAATAAAGGACACTTTCCTTTTCATCTACTTAATTCAG
Source organism: Sinohyriopsis cumingii (assembly GCA_028554795.2). Taxonomy (NCBI): domain Eukaryota; kingdom Metazoa; phylum Mollusca; class Bivalvia; order Unionida; family Unionidae; genus Sinohyriopsis; species Sinohyriopsis cumingii. The sequence goes on from CM068840.1 coordinate 13,918,127, forward strand.
TAAGGACACTTTCCGTTTCATCTACTTAGTTCCGTAAGGATACTTTCCTTTTCATCTACTTAATTCATTAAGATGCTTTTCTTTTCAACTACATAATTTAGTAAGGACACTTTCCATTTCATCTACTTAATTCAGTAAGGACACTTTCCTTTTCATCTACTTAGTTCCATAAGGACACTTTCCTTTTCACCTACTGAATTCAATAAGATACTTTTCTTTTCATCTACTTAATTCAGTAAGGACACTTTCCTTTTCATATACTTAATTCAGTAAGGACACTTTCCTTTTCTTCTGCTTAGATCAATAAGGACACTTTCCATTTTTTCTGCTTAGATGAATAAGGACACTTTCCTTTTCTTGTGCGTAGTTCGGTAAGGAGACTTTCCTTTTCATCTACTTAATTCAGTAAGGACACTTTTTATATACCTAGTTCAGTAAGGACACTTTCCTTTTCATCTGCTTAGTTCAGTAAGGACACTTTCCTTTTCTTCTACTTAATTCAGTAAGGACACTTTCCTTTTCATCTACTTTATTTAGTACGGACACTTTCCTTTTTCATCTGCTTAGTTCAGTAAGGACAATTACCTTTTCCTCTACGTAATTCAATAAGGACACTTTCCTTTTTCATCTACTTATTTCCGTAAGGACACTTTTCTTTTCATCTGCTTAGTTCACTAAGGACACTTTTTATCTGCTTAATTCAGTAAGGACACTTTCCTTTACATCTGCTTAATTCAGTAAGGACACTTTCCTTTTCATCTGCTTAGTTCAGTAAGGACACTTTCCTTTTCTTCTCCTTAATTCAGTAAGGACACTTTCCTTTTCATCTGCTTTATTTAGTAAGGACACTTTCCTTTTTCATTTGCTTAGTTCAGTAATGACATTTTCCTTTACTTCTACTTAATTCAGTAAGGACACTTTCCTTTTTCATCTATTTAGTTCCGTAAGGACACTTTCCTTTTCATCTGCTTAGTTCAGTAAGGACACTTTCCTTTTCATCTGCATAGTTCAATAAAGGACACTTTCCTTTTCATCTACTTAATTCAGTAAGGACACTTTCCTTTTTATCTACTTAATTCAGTAAGTACACTTTTAATATACTTAGCTAGGTAAGGACACTTTCCTTTTCATCTGATTAGTTCAGTAGGGACACTTTCCTTTTCATCTATATAATTCAGTAAGGACACTTTCCTTTTCATCTACTTAGCTCAGTAAGGACACTTTCCTTTTCATCTACTTAAGTAAGGACACTTTCCTTTTCATCTCCTTAGCTCAGTAAGGACACTTTCCTTTTCATCTACTTAAGTAAGGACACTTTCCTTTTCATCTGCTTAGCTCAGTAAGGACACTTTCCTTTCATCATCTTAACTCAGTAAGGACACTGTCCTTTTTCATCTACTTAGTTCAGTAAGGACACTTTCCTTTTCATCTACTTAATTAAGTAAGGACACTTTCCTTTTCATCTGCTTAGCTCAGTAAGGACACTTTCCTTTCATCGTCTTAATTCAGTAAGGACACTGTCCTTTTTCATCTACTTGATTCAGTAAGGACACTTTCCTTTTCATCTGCTTAGTTCAATATGGACACTTTCCTTTTCGTCTACCACTCTCATAGACTAGTGGTTAGAGTGTCCTCCTTGGATGCGGGAGGTCGTGGGTTCAATCGCCAGCCAAGTCATACCAAAGACTTACAAAAATGGTACTAACAGCTGCCTTGCTGGGTGTTCAGCATTAAGGGCTAGTATTAGGACTGTTTGGCGTGGTGTCAGGATGATGTGACTGGGTGAGACGTCTGCTGCATGATGCCCCAGTGTGAGACATCACCATAAACTGCCACATTGCAGACATCGTAGCAATATGACTGAAAAATTGTTAAACCTACATTAAAAATCCAAATCACTTCCTTTTCATCTAATTAATTCAGTAAGGACACTTTACCCTTTCATCTACTTAATTCAGTAAGGACACTTTCCTTTTCATCTACTTAGTTCAATAAGGAAACTTTTCTTTTCATCTCCTTAGCTCAGTAAGGACACTTTCCTTTTCATCTACTTAAGTCAGTACGGACACTGTCTTTATCATCTGCTTAGTTCAATAAGGAAAGTTTTGTTTTCATCTGCTTAGCTCAGTAAGGACACTTTTCTTTTCATGTACTTAATTCATTAAGGACACTTTTCTTTTCATCTACTTAATTCAGTAAGGACACTTTCCTTTTCATCTACTTAATTCAGTAAGAACACTTTTCTTTTTATCTACTTAGTTCAGTAAGGAAACTTTTGTTTTCATCTGCTTAGTTCAATAAGGACACTTTCCATTTCATCTACTTAATTCAGTAAGGACACTTTCCCTATTCATCTACTTAATTCAGTAAGGATACTTTCCTTTTCATCTGCTTGGTTCAGTAAGGACACTTTCCTTTTCATCTACTTAATTCAGTAAGGACACTTTCCTTTTCATCTACTTAATTCAGGAAGAACACTTTCCTTTTCATTTACTTAGATCAGTAAGGACACTTTCCTTTTCATCTACTATGTTCAGTAGGGACACTTTCCTTTCCATCTGTTTAGTTCATTAAGAACACTTTCCTTTTCATCTACTTAATTCCTTAAGAATACTTTTCATCTACTTAACTCAGTAAGGACACTTTCCTTTTCGTCTACTTAATTCAGTAAGGACACTTTCCTTTTCATGTCCTTAGTTCAACCAGGACACTCTCCTTTTCGTCTACTTAATTCAGTAAGGACACTTTCCTTTCCATCTGCTTAGTTCAGTAAGGACACTTTCCTTTTCATGTACTTAATTCAGTAAGGACAGTTTCCTTTTCTTCTGCTTACTTCAGGAATAACACTTTCCTTTTCATTTACTTAATTCAGTAAGGACACTTTCCTTTTCTTCTGCTTAGTTCATGGACACTTTCCTTTTCATCTACTTAATTCAGTACGGACACTTTCCTTTTCATCTCCTTAACTCTGTAAGGACACTTTCCTTTTCATCTGCTTTGCTCACTAAGGACACTTTCCTTTTCATGTACTTAATTCAGTAAGGACACTTTTCTTTTCATCTACTTAGCTCAATAAGGACTCTTTCCTTTTCATCTACTTAGTTCAGTAAGGAAACTTTCCTTTTCATCTGCATATTTCAATAAAGGACACTTTCCTTTTCATCTACTTAATTCAGTAAGGACACTTTCCGTTTCATCTACTTAGTTCCGTAAGGATACTTTCCTTTTCATCTACTTAATTCATTAAGATGCTTTTCTTTTCAACTACATAATTTAGTAAGGACACTTTCCATTTCATCTACTTAATTCAGTAAGGACACTTTCCTTTTCATCTACTTAGTTCCATAAGGACACTTTCCTTTTCACCTACTGAATTCAATAAGATACTTTTCTTTTCATCTACTTGATTCAGTAAGGACACTTTCCTTTTCATATACTTAATTCAGTAAGGACACTTTCCTTTTCTTCTGCTTAGATCAATAAGGACACTTTCCATTTTTTCTGCTTAGATGAATAAGGACACTTTCCTTTTCTTGTGCGTAGTTCGGTAAGGAGACTTTCCTTTTCATCTACTTAATTCAGTAAGGACACTTTTTATATACCTAGTTCAGTAAGGACACTTTCCTTTTCATCTGCTTAGTTCAGTAAGGACACTTTCCTTTTCTTCTACTTAATTCAGTAAGGACACTTTCCTTTTCATCTACTTTATTTAGTACGGACACTTTCCTTTTTCATCTGCTTAGTTCAGTAAGGACAATTACCTTTTCCTCTACGTAATTCAATAAGGACACTTTCCTTTTTCATCTACTTATTTCCGTAAGGACACTTTTCTTTTCATCTGCTTAGTTCACTAAGGACACTTTTTATCTGCTTAATTCAGTAAGGACACTTTCCTTTACATCTGCTTAATTCAGTAAGGACACTTTCCTTTTCATCTGCTTAGTTCAGTAAGGACACTTTCCTTTTCTTCTCCTTAATTCAGTAAGGACACTTTCCTTTTCATCTGCTTTATTTAGTAAGGACACTTTCCTTTTTCATTTGCTTAGTTCAGTAATGACATTTTCCTTTACTTCTACTTAATTCAGTAAGGACACTTTCCTTTTCTTCTGCTTAGATCAATAAGGACACTTTCCATTTTTTCTGCTTAGATGAATAAGGACACTTTCCTTTTCTTGTGCGTAGTTCGGTAAGGAGACTTTCCTTTTCATCTACTTAATTCAGTAAGGACACTTTTTATATACCTAGTTCAGTAAGGACACTTTCCTTTTCATCTGCTTAGTTCAGTAAGGACACTTTCCTTTTCTTCTACTTAATTCAGTAAGGACACTTTCCTTTTCATCTACTTTATTTAGTACGGACACTTTCCTTTTTCATCTGCTTAGTTCAGTAAGGACAAGTACCTTTTCCTCTACGTAATTCAATAAGGACACTTTCCTTTTTCATCTACTTATTTCCGTAAGGACACTTTTCTTTTCATCTGCTTAGTTCACTAAGGACACTTTTTATCTGCTTAATTCAGTAAGGACACTTTCCTTTACATCAGCTTAATTCAGTAAGGACACTTTCCTTTTCATCTGCTTAGTTCAGTAAGGACACTTTCCTTTTCTTCTCCTTAATTCAGTAAGGACACTTTCCTTTTCATCTGCTTTATTTAGTAAGGACACTTTCCTTTTTCATTTGCTTAGTTCAGTAATGACATTTTCCTTTACTTCTACTTAATTCAGTAAGGACACTTTCCTTTTTCATCTATTTAGTTCCGTAAGGACACTTTCCTTTTCATCTGCTTAGTTCAGTAAGGACACTTTCCTTTTCATCTGCATAGTTCAATAAAGGACACTTTCCTTTTCATCTACTTAATTCAGTAAGGACACTTTCCTTTTTATCTACTTAATTCAGTAAGTACACTTTTAATATACTTAGCTAGGTAAGGACACTTTCCTTTTCATCTGATTAGTTCAGTAGGGACACTTTCCTTTTCATCTATATAATTCAGTAAGGACACTTTTTATATGCTTAGTTCAGTGAGGACACTTTCCTTTCCATCTGCTTATTTCAGTAGGGACACTTTCCTTTCCATCTGCTTAGTTCAGTAGGGACACTTTCCTTTTCATCTACTTGATTCCGTAAGGACACTTTTCTGTTCACCTGCTTAATTCAGTAAGGACACTTTCCTTTTCATCTACTTAATTCAGTACGGACACTTTCCTTTTCATCTGCTTAGTTGAATAAGGAGACTTTCCTTTTCATCTACTTAATTCAGTAAGGACACTTTCATTTTCATCTACTTAATTAAGTAAGGCCACTTTTCTTTTCATCTGCTTTGTTCAGTAAGGACACTTTTTATCTGCTTAATTCAGTAAGGACACTTTCCTTTCCATCTGCTTAGTTCAGTAAGGACACTTACCTTTTCTTCTACGTAATTCAGTAAGGACACTTTCCTTTTTCATCTACTTAGTTCCGTAAGGACACTTTTCTTTTCATCTGCTTAGTTCAGTAAGGACACTTTTTATCTGCTTAATGTAGTAAGGACACTTTCCTTTCCATCTGCTTAGTTCAGTAAGGACACTTTCCTTTTCATCTGCTTAGTTCAGTAAGGACACTTTCCTTTTCTTCTCCTTAATTCAGTAAGGACACTTTCCTTTTCATCTGCTTTATTTAGTAAGGACACTTTCCTTTTTCATTTCCTTAGTTCAGTAAGGACACTTTCCTTTTCTTCTTCTTAATTCAGTAAGGACACTTTCCTTTTTCATCTACTTAGTTCTGTAAGGACACTTTCCTTTTCATCTGCTTAGTTCAGTAAGGACAATTTTCTTTTCATCTGCATAGATCAATAAAGGACACTTTCCTTTTCATGTGCTTAATTCAGTAAGGACACTTTCCTTTCCATATGCTTGGTTCAGTAAGGACACTTTCCTTTTCATCTACTTAGCTGAATAAGGACACTTTCCTTTTCATATCCTTAGTTCAATAAGGACACTTTCCTTTTCATCTACTTAATTGAGTAAGAACACTTTCCTTTTCATCTGCTTAGTTCAATAAGCACACTTTCCTTTTCGTCTACTTAATTCATTAAGGACACTTTCCTTTTCTTCTACTTAATTCAGTAAGGACACTTTCATTTTCAGCTACTTAATTCAGTAAGGACACTTTCCTTTTCATCTACTTAGGTCAGCCAGGACACTCTCCTTTTGATCTACTTAATTCAGTAAGGACACTTTCCTTTCCATCTGCTTAGTTCAATAGGAACACCTTCCTTTCCATCTGCTCAGTTCAGTAGGGATACTTTCCTTTTCATCTGCTTAATTCAGTAAGGACACTTTTCTTTTCATCTACTTAATTCAGTAAGGACACTTTTCTTTTCATCTACTTAATTAAGTAAGGACACTTTCGATTTCATCTGCTTTGTTCAATAAGGACACTTTCCTTTTCAGCTACTTAATTCAGTAAGGACACTTTCCTTTTCATCTGCTTAGTTCAATAAGGACACTTTCCTTTTCATCTGCTTAGTTCAATAAGGACACTTTTCTTTTCATCTGCTTAATTAAGTAAGGACACTTTCGTTTTGCTCTGCTTTGTTCAATAAGGACGCTTTCCTTTTCATCTAATTAATTCAGTAAGAACACTTTCCTTTTCATCTACTTAATTCAGTAAGGACAGTTTTTATATGCTTAGTTCAGTAAGGACACTTTCCTTTTCTTCTACTTAATTCAGTAAGGACACTTTCCTTTTCATCTACTTTATTTAGTAAGAACACTTTCTTTTTTCATCTGCTTAGTTCAGTAAGGACACTTTCCTTTTCTTCTACTTAATTCAGTAAGGACACTTTCCTTTTTCATCTACTTAGTTCCGTAAGGAGACCTTTCTTTTGATCTGCTTAGTTCAGTAAGGACAGTTTTTACCTGCTTAATTCATTAAGGACACTTTCCTTTCCATCTGTTTAGTTTGGTAAGGAAACTTTTCTTTTCATCTGCTTAGTTCAGTAAGGACACTTTCCTTTTCTTCTCCTTAATTCAGTAAGGACACTTTCCTTTTCATCTATTTTATTTAGTAAGGACACTTTCCTTTTTCATTAGCTTAGTTCAGTAAGGACACTTTCCTTTTCTTCTACTTAATTCAGTAAGGACACTTTCCTTTTTCATCTACTTAGTTCCGTAAGGACACCTTCCTTTTCATCCACATAGTTCAATAAAGGACACTTTCCTTTTCATCTACTTAATTCAGTAAGGACAGTTTCCTTTTCTTCTGCTTAGTTCAGTAAGAACACTTTCCTTTTCATCTACTTAATTCAGTAAGGACACCTTACTTTTCTTCTGCTTCGTTCAGTAAAGACACTTTCCTTTTCATCTGCTTAACTCAGTAAGGACACTTTTCTTTTCGTCTGCTTAGTTCAGTAAGAACACTTTCCTTTTCATGTACTTAATTCAGTTAGGACACTTTCCTTTTCATCTGCTTAGCTCAGTAAGGACTCTTTCCTTTTCATCTACTTAGTTCAGTAAGGAAACTTTCCTATTCATCTGCGTACTTCAATAAAGGACACGTTCCTTTTCATCTAGTTAATTCAGTAACGACACTTTCCTTTTCATCTACTTAGTTCCGTAAGGACACTTTCCTTTTCATCTACTTAATTCAATAAGATACTTTTCTTTTCATCTGCATAATTTAGTAAGGACACGTTCCTTTTCATCTACTTAATTCAGTAAGGACACTTTTTATATACTTCGTTCAGTAAGGACACTTTCCTTTTCATCTGCTTAGTTGAGTAAGGACACTTTCCTTTTCTTCTACTTTATTCGGTAGGGACAGTTTTATTTTCATTTACATAATTCAGGAAGGACACTTTCCTTTTGATCTGCTTAGTTCAATAAGGACACTTTCCTTTTAATCTACTTGATTCAGTAAGGACACTTTTCTTTTTGTCTACTTAATTCAGTAAGTACACTTTTAATATACTTAGTTCGGTAAGGACACTTTCCTTTTCATCTGATTAGTTCAGTAGGGAGTCTTTCCTTTTCATCTATTTAATTCAGTAAGGACACTTTTTATATGCTTAGTTCAGTAAGGACACTTTCCTTTCCGTCTGCTTAGTTCAGTAGGGACACTTTCCTTTTCATCTACTTAATTCAGTAAGGACACTTTTTATCTGCCTAATTCAGTAAGGACAATTTCCTTTCCATCTGCTTAGTTCAATAGGGACACTTTCCTTTTCATCTTCTTAGCTCAGTAAGGACACTTTCCTTTTGATCTGCTTAGCTCAGTAAGCACACTTTCCTTTTCATCTTGTTAATTTAGTAAGGACACTTTTTATATGTTTAGTTCAGTAAGGACACTTTCCTTTCCATCTGCTTAGTTCAGTAAGGACACTTACCTTTTCTTCTACGTAATTCAGTAAGGACACTTTCCTTTTTCATCTACTTAGTTCCGTAAGGACACTTTTCTTTTCATCTGCTTAGTTCACTAAGGACACTTTTTATCTGCTTAATTCAGTAAGGACACTTTCCTTTGCATCTGCTTAGTTCATTAAGGACACTTTCCTTTTCATCTGCTTAGTTCAGTAAGGACACTTTCCATTTCTTCTCCTTAATTCAGTAAGGACACTTTCCTTTTCATCTGCCTTATTTAGTAAGGACACTTTCCTTTTTCATTTGCTTAGTTCAGTAAGGACACTTTCCTTTTCATCTACTTAATTCAGTAAGGACACTTTTTATCTGCCTAATTCAGTAAGGACAATTTCCTTTCCATCTGCTTAGTTCAATAGGGACACTTTCCTTTTCATCTGCTTAGCTCAGTAAGGACACTTTCCTTTTCATCTGCTTAGCTCAGTAAGCACACTTTCCTTTTCATCTAGTTAATTTAGTAAGGACACTTTTTATATGTTTAGTTCAGTAAGGACACTTTCCTTTCCATCTGCTTAGTTCAGTAGGGACACTTTCCTTTTCATCTAGTTAATTCAGTAAGGACACTTTTTATATGCTCAGTTCAGTAAGGACACTTTCGTTTCCATCTGCTTAGTTCAGTAGGGACACTTTCCTTTTGATCTACTTGATGCAGTAAGGACACTTTTCTTTTCATCTGCTTCATTCAGTAAGGACAATTTCCTTTTCTTCTGCTTAATTCAGTACGGAGACTTTTCTTTTCCTCTGCTTAGTTCAGTAAGGGCACTTTTTCTCTGCTTAATTCAGTAAGGACATTTTCCTTTCCATCTGCTTAGTTCAGTGGGGACACTTTCCTTTTCGTCTGCTTAGCTCGGTAAGGACTCTTTCCTTTTCATGTACTTAATTCAGTAAGGTCACTTTTTATCTGTTTAGTTCAGTAAGGACACTTTCTTTTCCATCTGCTTAGTTCAGTAGGGACACTTTCCTTTCCATCTGCTTAGTTCAGTAGGGACACTTTCCTTTTTATCTACCTAAGTCAGTGAGGACACTTTTTATATGCTTAATTCAGTGAGGAAACTTTACTTTTCATCCACTTAATTCAGTATGGACACTTTCCTTTTCATCTGCTTAGTTCAATAAGGACACTTCCCTTTTCATCTACTTAATTCAGTAAGGACACTTTTTATATACTGAGTTCAGTAAGGACACTTTCTTTTCCATCTGCGTAGTTCAGTAGGGACAGTTTCCTTTCCATCTGCTTAGTTCAGTAGGGACACTTTCCTTTCCATCTGCTGAGTTCAGTAGGGGCACTTTCCTTTTCATCTGCTTAATTCAGTAAGGACACTTTTGTTTTCATCTACTTAATTCAGGAAGGACACTTTCCTTTTGATCTGCTCAGTTCAATAAGGACACTTTCCTTTTCATCTACTTAATTCAGTAAGGACTCTTTCCTTTTCATCTGCTTAGTTGTGTAAGGACACTTTCCTTTTCTTCTACTTAATTCTGTAAGGACACTTTCCTTTTTCATCTGCTTAGTTCAGTAAGGACACTTTCCTTTTCATCTGCTTGGTTCAGTAAGGACACTTCCCTTTTCTTCTGCTTAATTCAGTAAGGACACTTTCCTTTTCATCTACTTAATTTAGTAAGGACACTTTCCTTTTTCATCTGCTTAGTTCAGAAAAGAACACTTTCTTTTTCATCTACTTAATTCAGTAAGGACATTTCCTTTTTCATCTGCTTAGTTCAGTACGGACACTTTCCTTTTCATCTGCTTAGTTCAATAAGGACACTTTTTATAAGCTTAGTTCAGTAAGAACACTGTCCTTTTCATCTTCTTAGTTCAGTAAGGACACTTTCCTTTTCATCTACTTAATTCAGTAAGGACACTTTCCTTTTTCATCTGCTTAGTTCAGTTAGGACACTTTCCTTTTCTTCTACATACTTCAGTAAGGACACTTTCCTTTTTCATCTGCTTAGTTCTGTAAGGACACTTTCCTTTTTCATCTGCTTGGTTAAGTAAGGTAACTTTCCTTTTCTTCTGCTTTATTCAATAAGGACACTTTCCTTTTCATCTGCTTAGTTCAGTAAGGACGCTTTTTATCCGCTTAATTCAGTAACTATACTTTCCTTTTTCATCTCCTTAGTTCAGTAAGGACACTTTCCTTTTTCATCTTCTTGGTTCAGTAAGGACACTTTCCTTTTCATGTGTTTAGTTCAATAAGGACACTTTCCTTTTCATCTACTTATTTCAGTAAGGACACTTTCCTTTTCTTCTGCCTTATTGAATAATGACACTTTCCTTTTCTTCTTCTTAGTTCAGTAAGGACACTTTTTATCTGCTTAATTCAGTAAGGACACTTTCGTTTTCATCTAATTTGTTTAATAAGGACACTTTCCTTTTCATCTACTTAATTAAGTAGGGACACTTTCCTTTTCATCTGCTTAGTTCAGAAAGGAGACTGTCCTTTTTCTTGTACTTAATTGAGTAAGGACACTTTCCATTTTGATCTGCTTAGTTCAATAAGGACACTTTCCTTTTCATGTGCTTAGTTCAGTAAGGACACTTTCCTTTTCTTCTACTTAATTCAATAACGACTCTTTCCTTTTTCATCTGCTTAGTTCAGTAAGGACACTTTCCTTTTTATCTGCTTAGTTCAATAAGGACACTTTCATTTTCATCTACTTAATGCAGTAGGGATACTTTCCTTTGCATCTGCTTCTTTCAGTAAGGACACTTTCCTTTTCATCTGCTTAGTTCAGAAAGGAGACTGTCCTTTTTCTTGTGCTTAATTGAGTAAGGACACTTTCCTTTTTGATCTGCTTAGTTTAGTAAGGACACTTTCCTTTTCATCTGCTTAGTTCAGTAAGGACACTTTCCTTTTCTTCTACTTAATTCAATAACGACACTTTCCTTTTTCATCTGCTTAGTTCAGTAAGGACACTTTCCTTTTCTTCTACTTAATTCAGTAAGGACACTTTCCTTTTTCATCTATTTATTTCCGTAAGGACACCTTTCTTTTGATCTGCCTAGTTCAGTAACGACAGTTTTTACCTGCTTAATTCAGTAAGGACACTTTCCTTTCCATCTGCTTAGTTCATTAAGGACACTTTCCTTTTCGTCTGCTTAGTTCAGTAAGGACACTTTTCTTTTCATGTACTTAATTCAGTAAGGACTCTTTCCTTTTCATCTACTTAGTTCAGTAAGGAAACTTTCCTATTCATCTGCATAGTTCAATAAAGGACACGTTCCTTTTCATCTACTTAATTCAGTAAGGACACTTTCCTTTTCATCTACTTAGTTCCGTGAGGACACTTTCCTTTTCATCTACTTAATTCAGTAAGGACAGTTTCCTTTTCATCTACTTAGTTCCGTAAGGACACTTTCCTTTTCATCTACTTAATTCAATAAGATACTTTTCTTTTCATCTACTTAATTTAGTAAGGACACTTTCCTTTTCATCTACTTAATTCAATAAGGAGACTTTCCTTTTCATCTACTTAAGTCAGTAAGGACACTTTCCTTTTCATCTACTTAATTCAGTAAGGAGACTTTCCTTTTCATCTACTTTATTCAGTAAGGACACTTTTTATATACTTCGTTCAGTAAGGACACTTTCCTTTTCATTTTCTTAGTTCAGTAAGGACACTTTCCTTTTCTTCTACTTAATTCGGTAGGGACACTTTTCTTTTCATCTACTTAATTCAGGAAGGACACTTTCCTTTTCATCTGCTTAGTTCAATAAGGACACTTTCCTTTTCATCTACTTAATTCACTAAGGACAGTTTCCTTTTTATAAGGGTGGGTTCACTTTTAATATACTTAGCTCAGTAAGAACACTTTCCTTTCATCTTATGAGTTCAGTAGGGACACTTTCCTTTTCATCTATTTAATTCAGTAAGGACAATTTTTATATGCTTAGTTCAGTAAGAACTCTTTCCTTTCCATCTGCTTAGTTCAGTAGGGACACTTTCCTTTCCATCTGCTTAGTTCAGTAGAGACACTTTCCTTTTCATCTACTTAAATTCCGTAACGACACTTTTCTATTCACCTGCTTAATTCAGTAAGGACACTTTACTTTTCATCTACTTAATTCAGTAAGGACACTTTCATTTTCATCTACTTAATTCAGTAAGGCCACTTTTCTTTTCATCTTTTGTTCAGTAAGGACACTTTTTATCTGCTTAATGCAGTAAGGACACTTTCCTTTCCATCTGCTTAGTTCCGTAAAGGACACTTTTCTTTTTCATCTGCTTAGTTCACTTAAGAACACTTTTTATCTGGTGAAATTTAGTAAGGACACTTTTCTTTCCATCTGCTTAGTTCAGTAAGGACACTTTCCTTTTCATCTGCTTAGTTCAGTAAGGACACTTTCCTTTTCTTCTCCTTAATTCAGTAAGGACACTTTCCTTTTCATCTGCTTTATTTAGTAAGGACACTTTCCTTTTTCATTTGCTTAGTTCAGTAAGGACACTTTCCTTTTCTTCTACTTAATTTCAGTAAGGGACACTTTCCTTTTTCATCTATTTAGTTCCGTAAGGACACATTCCTTTTCATCTTCTTAGTTCAGTAAGGACACTTTCCTTTCCATCTGCATAGTTAAGTAGGGACACTTTCCTTTCCATCTGCTTAGTTCAATAGGGACACTTTCCTTTTTATCTACTTTAAGTCAGTAAGGACACTTTTGTATGCCTTAGTTCAGTAAGGACACTTTTCTTTTCATATTCTTAATTCAGGATGGACACTTTCCTTTTCATCTGCTTAGTTCAATAAAGACACTTTCCTTTTCATCTACGTAATTCAGTGAGGACACTTTTTATATACTGAGTTCAGTAAGGACACTTTCTTTTCCATCTGCTTAGTTCAGTAGGGACACTTTCCCTTTTCATCTCCTTGATGCATTAAGGACACTTTCTTTTCAAATGCTTAATTCAGTAAGGACACTTTCCTTTTCTTCTGCTTAGTTCAGTAAGGCGAACTTTTTATCTGCTTAATTCAGTAAGGACACTTTCCTTTCCGTCTGCTTAGTTCAGTGGGGACACTTTCCTTTTCGTCTGCTTAGCTCAGTAAGGGACAATTTTCCTTTTCATGTACTTAATTCAGTAAGGACACTTTTTATCTGTTTAGTTCAGTAAGGACACTTTCCTTTCCATCTGCTTAGTTCAATAGGAGCACTTTCCTTTCCATCTCCTTTGTTAGTAGGGACACTTTCCTTTTATCTACTTAAGTCAGTAAGGACACTTTTTGTATGCTTAGTTCAATAAGGACACTTTTCTTTTCATATTCTTAATTCAGTAGGGACACTTTCTTTTTCATCTTCTTAATTCAGTTTGGACACTTTCCTTTTCATCTGCTTAATTCAGTAAGGACACTTTTCCTTTTCATCTTCTTAATTCAGTAAGACACTTTCTTTTTCATCTACTTAATTCAGTACGGACACTTTTTATATGCTTAATCCAGTAAGGACACTTTTCTTTTCATCTGCTTAGTTCATAAGGACACTTTTTTATCTGTGTAATTCAGTAAGGACACTTTCCTTTCATCTGCTTAGTTCAGTAAGGACACTTTCCTTTTCTTCTGCTTCGTTTTATAAAACACTTTCCTTTTCATCTACTTAGTTTAGTAAGGACACTTTTTATATGCTTAATTCAGTAAAGACACTTTCCTTTTCTTCTGCCTGAATTGAGTAAGGACACATTCCTTTTTCATCTGCTTACTTCAGTAAGGTCACTTTCTTTTCATCTACTTAATTCAGTTAGGACACTTTCCTTTTCTTCTACTTAATTCAGTAAGGACACTTTCCTTTTTCATCTGCTTAATTCAGTAAGGACACTTTCCTTTTCATCTGCTTGTTCAGTAAGGACACTTTCCTTTTCGATGTGTTAGTTCAATAAGGACACTTTCCTTTTTCATCTGCTTAGTTCAGTAAGGACACTTTCCTTTTTTCATCTGCTTAGTTCAATATGGACACTTTCCTTTCATCTGCTTAGTTCAATAAGGACACTTTTCTTTTTCATCTGCTTAGTTCAGTAAGGACACTTTCCTTTTCATCTACTTAATTCAGTAGGGACACTTTCCTTTTCGTTTGTTTAGTTGAATAAGGACACTTTCCTTTTCATCTACTTCATTCAGTGCAATCACTTTCCTTTTCTTCTGCTTAGTTCAGGAAGGACACTTTCCTTTTGATCTACTTAATTCACTAAGGACACTTTCCTTTTCACCTGCTTAGTTCAATAAGGACACTTTCCTTTTCATCTGCTTTGTTCAGGAAGGACACTTTTCTTTTCATCTACTTAATTAAGTAAGGACACTTAAGTTTTCTGCTGCTTTGTTCAATAAGGACACTTTCCTTTTCATGTAATTAATTCAGTAAGAACACTATCCTTTTCATCTACTTAATTCAGTAAGGACACTTTTGATATACTTAGTTCATTAAGGACACTTTCCTTTTCATCTGCTTAGTTCAGTAAGGACACTTTCCTTTTCTTCTACTTAATTCAGTAAGGACACTTTCCTTTTTCATCTACTTAGTTCCGTAAGGACACTTTTCTTTTCATCTGCTTAGTTCAATAAGGACACTTTTTACCTGCTTAATGCAGTAAGGACACTTTCCTTTCCATCTGCTTAGTTGAGTAAGGACACTTTCATTTTCAACTGCTTAGTTCAGTAAGGACACTTTCCTTTTCTTCTCCTTAATTCAGTAAGGACACTTTCCTTTTCATCTACTTTATTTAGTAAGGACACTTTCCTTTTTCATTTGCTTAGTTCAGTAAGGACACTTTCCTTTTCTTCTACTTAATTCAGTAAGGACACTTTCCTTTTTCATCTACTTAGTTCCGTAAGGATACTTTCCTTTTCATCTGCATAGTTCAATAAAGGACACTTTCCTTTTCATCTACTTAATTCAGTAAGGATACTTTTCTTTCCATCTACTTAGTTCAGTAAGGACACTTTCCGTTTCATCTGCTTAACTCAGTAAGGACACTTTCCTTTTCATCTACTTAATTCAGTAAGGACACTTTTCTTTTAATCTACTTAATTCAGTAAGGACACTTTCCTTTTCATCTGCTTAGTTCAATAAGTACACTTTCCTTTTCATCTACTTAATTCAGTAAGGACACTTTCCTTTTCATCTACTTAATTCAGTGAGGACACTTTCCTTTTCATCTGCTTAATTCAGTAAGGACTCTTTCCATTTTCATCTGCTTGGTTCAGTAAGGACACTTTCCTTTTCTTCTACTTAATTCAGTAAGGGCACTTTCCTTTTTCTTCTGCTTAGTTCAGAAAAGAACTCTTTCCTTTTCATCTACTGAATTCAGTAAGGACATTTCCTTTTTTCATCTGCTTAGTTCAGGACGGACACTTTTCTTTTCATCTGCTTAGTTCAATAAGACACTTTTTATATGCTTAATTCAGTAAGGACACTTTTCTTTTCATCTACTTAATTCAGTAAGGACACTTTTCTTTTAATCTACTTAATTCAGTAAGGACACTTTCCTTTTGATCTGCTTAGTTCAATAAGGACACTTTCCTTTTCATCTGCTTAGTTCAATAAGGACACTTTCCTTTTCATCTACTTAATTCAGTAAGGACACTTTCCTTTTCATCTACTTAATTCAGTAAGGACACTTTCCTTTTCATCTACTTAATTCAGTAAGGACACTTTCCTTTTCATCTACTTAATTGAGTAAGGACACTTTTTATATTCTTATTTTGGTAAGGACACTTTCCTTTTCATCTGCTTAGTTTAGTAAGGACACTTTCCTTTTCTTCTACTTAATTCAGTAAGGACACTTTCCTTTTTCATCTACTTAGTTCAGGAAGGACACTTTCCTTTTCATCTGCTTTGTTCAGTAAGGACACTTTCCTTTTCATCTGCATAGTTCAATAAAGGACACTTTCCTTTTCATCTACTTAATTCAGTAAGGACACTTTCCTTTCCATCTACTTATCTCAGTAAGGACACTTTCCATTTCATCTGCTTAGTTGAATAAGTACACTTTGCTTTTCATCTACTTAATTCAGTAAGGACACTTTCCTTTTCTTCTGCTTAGTTCAATAAGAACGCTTTCCTTTTCTTCTTCTTAGTTCAGTAAGGACACTTTTTATCTGCTTAATTCAGTAAGGACACTTTCGTTTTCATCTAATTTGTTTAATAAGGACACTTTCCTTTTCATCTACTTAATTCAGTAGGGACACTTTCCTTTTCATCTGCTTAGTTCAGAAAGGAGACTGTCCTTTTTCTTGTACTTAATTGAGTAAGGACACTTTCCATTTTGATCTGCTTAGTTCAATAAGGACACTTTCCTTTTCATGTGCTTAGTTCAGTAAGGACACTTTCCTTTTCTTCTACTTAATTCAATAATGACTCTTTCCTTTTTCATCTGCTTAGTTCAGTAAGGACACTTTCCTTTTTATCTGCTTAGTTCAATAAGGACACATTCATTTTCATCTACTTAATGCAGTAGGGATACTTTCCTTTGCATCTGCTTCTTTCAGTAAGGACACTTTCCTTTTCATCTGCTTAGTTCAGAAAGGAGACTGTCCTTTTTCTTGTGCTTAATTGAGTAAGGACACTTTCCTTTTTGATCTGCTTAGTTCAGTAAGGACACTTTCCTTTTCATCTGCTTAGTTCAGTAAGGACACTTTCCTTTTCTTCTACTTAATTCAATAACGACACTTTCCTTTTTCATCTGCTTAGTTCAGTAAGGACACTTTCCTTTTCTTCTACTTAATTCAGTAAGGACACTTTCCTTTTTCATCTATTTATTTCCGTAAGGACACCTTTCTTTTGATCTGCCTAGTTCAGTAAGGACAGTTTTTACCTGCTTAATTCAGTAAGGACACTTTCCTTTCCATCTGCTTAGTTCATTAAGGACACTTTCCTTTTCGTCTGCTTAGTTCAGTAAGGACACTTTTCTTTTCATGTACTTAATTCAGTAAGGACTCTTTCCTTTTCATCTACTTAGTTCAGTAAGGAAACTTTCCTATTCATCTGCATAGTTCAATAAAGGACACGTTCCTTTTCATCTACTTAATTCAGTAAGGACACTTTCCTTTTCATCTACTTAGTTCCGTGAGGACACTTTCCTTTTCATCTACTTAATTCAGTAAGGACAGTTTCCTTTTCATCTACTTAGTTCCGTAAGGACACTTTCCTTTTCATCTACTTAATTCAATAAGATACTTTTCTTTTCATCTACTTAATTTAGTAAGGACACTTTCCTTTTCATCTACTTAATTCAATAAGGAGACTTTCCTTTTCATCTACTTAAGTCAGTAAGGACACTTTCCTTTTCATCTACTTAATTCAGTAAGGAGACTTTCCTTTTCATCTACTTTATTCAGTAAGGACACTTTTTATATACTTCGTTCAGTAAGGACACTTTCCTTTTCATCTTCTTAGTTCAGTAAGGACACTTTCCTTTTCTTCTACTTAATTCGGTAGGGACACTTTTCTTTTCATCTACTTAATTCAGGAAGGACACTTTCCTTTTCATCTGCTTAGTTCAATAAGGACACTTTCCTTTTCATCTACTTAATTCACTAAGGACAGTTTCCTTTTTATCTACTTAATTCAGTAAGTTCACTTTTAATATACTTAGCTCAGTAAGAACACTTTCCTTTTCATCTTATGAGTTCAGTAGGGACACTTTCCTTTTCATCTATTTAATTCAGTAAGGACAATTTTTATATGCTTAGTTCAGTAAGAACTCTTTCCTTTCCATCTGCTTAGTTCAGTAGGGACACTTTCCTTTCCATCTGCTTAGTTCAGTAGAGACACTTTCCTTTTCATCTACTTAATTCCGTAACGACACTTTTCTATTCACCTGCTTAATTCAGTAAGGACACTTTACTTTTCATCTACTTAATTCAGTAAGGACACTTTCATTTTCATCTACTTAATTCAGTATGGCCACTTTTCTTTTCATCTTTTGTTCAGTAAGGACACTTTTTATCTGCTTAATGCAGTAAGGACACTTTCATTTCCATCTGCTTAGTTCCGTAAGGACACTTTTCTTTTCATCTGCTTAGTTCACTAAGAACACTTTTTATCTGCTGAATTTAGTAAGGACACTTTTCTTTCCATCTGCTTAGTTCAGTAAGGACACTTTCCTTTTCATCTGCTTAGTTCAGTAAGGACACTTTCCTTTTCTTCTCCTTAATTCAGTAAGGACACTTTCCTTTTCATCTGCTTTATTTAGTAAGGACACTTTCCTTTTTCATTTGCTTAGTTCAGTAAGGACACTTTCCTTTTCTTCTACTTAATTCAGTAAGGACACTTTCCTTTTTCATCTATTTATTTCCGTAAGGACACCTTTCTTTTGATCTGCCTAGTTCAGTAAGGACAGTTTTTACCTGCTTAATTCAGTAAGGACACTTTCCTTTCCATCTGCTTAGTTCATTAAGGACACTTTCCTTTTCGTCTGCTTAGTTCAGTAAGGACACTTTTCTTTTCATGTACTTAATTCAGTAAGGACTCTTTCCTTTTCATCTACTTAGTTCAGTAAGGAAACTTTCCTATTCATCTGCATAGTTCAATAAAGGACACGTTCCTTTTCATCTACTTAATTCAGTAAGGACACTTTCCTTTTCATCTACTTAGTTCCGTGAGGACACTTTCCTTTTCATCTACTTAATTCAGTAAGGACAGTTTCCTTTTCATCTACTTAGTTCCGTAAGGACACTTTCCTTTTCATCTACTTAATTCAATAAGATACTTTTCTTTTCATCTACTTAATTTAGTAAGGACACTTTCCTTTTCATCTACTTAATTCAATAAGGAGACTTTCCTTTTCATCTACTTAAGTCAGTAAGGACACTTTCCTTTTCATCTACTTAATTCAGTAAGGAGACTTTCCTTTTCATCTACTTTATTCAGTAAGGACACTTTTTATATACTTCGTTCAGTAAGGACACTTTCCTTTTCATCTTCTTAGTTCAGTAAGGACACTTTCCTTTTCTTCTACTTAATTCGGTAGGGACACTTTTCTTTTCATCTACTTAATTCAGGAAGGACACTTTCCTTTTCATCTGCTTAGTTCAATAAGGACACTTTCCTTTTCATCTACTTAATTCACTAAGGACAGTTTCCTTTTTATCTACTTTATTCAGTAAGTTCACTTTTAATATACTTAGCTCAGTAAGAACACTTTCCTTTTCATCTTATGAGTTCAGTAGGGACACTTTCCTTTTCATCTATTTAATTCAGTAAGGACAATTTTTATATGCTTAGTTCAGTAAGAACTCTTTCCTTTCCATCTGCTTAGTTCAGTAGGGACACTTTCCTTTCCATCTGCTTAGTTCAGTAGAGACACTTTCCTTTTCATCTACTTAATTCCGTAACGACACTTTTCTATTCACCTGCTTAATTCAGTAAGGACACTTTACTTTTCATCTACTTAATTCAGTAAGGACACTTTCATTTTCATCTACTTAATTCAGTAAGGCCACTTTTCTTTTCATCTTTTGTTCAGTAAGGACACTTTTTATCTGCTTAATGCAGTAAGGACACTTTCCTTTCCATCTGCTTAGTTCCGTAAGGACACTTTTCTTTTCATCTGCTTAGTTCACTAAGAACACTTTTTATCTGCTGAATTTAGTAAGGACACTTTTCTTTCCATCTGCTTAGTTCAGTAAGGACACTTTCCTTTTCATCTGCTTAGTTCAGTAAGGACACTTTCCTTTTCTTCTCCTTAATTCAGTAAGGACACTTTCCTTTTCATCTGCTTTATTTAGTAAGGACACTTTCCTTTTTCATTTGCTTAGTTCAGTAAGGACACTTTCCTTTTCTTCTACTTAATTCAGTAAGGACACTTTCCTTTTTCATCTATTTAGTTCCGTAAGGACACATTCCTTTTCATCTTCTTAGTTCAGTAAGGACACTTTCCTTTCCATCTGCATAGTTAAGTAGGGACACTTTCCTTTCCATCTGCTTAGTTCAATAGGGACACTTTCCTTTTTATCTACTTAAGTCAGTAAGGACACTTTTTGTATGCTTAGTTCAGTAAGGACACTTTTCTTTTCATATTCTTAATTCAGGATGGACACTTTCCTTTTCATCTGCTTAGTTCAATAAAGACACTTTCCTTTTCATCTACGTAATTCAGTGAGGACACTTTTTATATACTGAGTTCAGTAAGGACACTTTCTTTTCCATCTGCTTAGTTCAGTAGGGACACTTTCCTTTTCATCTACTTGATGCATTAAGGACACTTTTCTTTTCAAATGCTTAATTCAGTAAGGACACTTTCCTTTTCTTCTGCTTAGTTCAGTAAGGCGACTTTTTATCTGCTTAATTCAGTAAGGACACTTTCCTTTCCGTCTGCTTAGTTCAGTGGGGACACTTTCCTTTTCGTCTGCTTAGCTCAGTAAGGACAATTTCCTTTTCATGTACTTAATTCAGTAAGGACACTTTTTATCTGTTTAGTTCAGTAAGGACACTTTCCTTTCCATCTGCTTAGTTCAGTAGGAGCACTTTCCTTTCCATCTCCTTTGTTTAGTAGGGACACTTTCCTTTTTATCTGCTTAAGTCAGTAAGGACACTTTTTGTATGCTTAGTTCAATAAGGACACTTTTCTTTTCATATTCTTAATTCAGTAGGGACACTTTCTTTTTCATCTTCTTAATTCAGTTTGGACACTTTCCTTTTCATCTGCTTAATTCAGTAAGGACACTTTCCTTTTCATCTTCTTAATTCAGTAAGGACACTTTCTTTTTCATCTACTTAATTCAGTACGGACACTTTTTATATGCTTAATCCAGTAAGGACACTTTTCTTTTCATCTGCTTAGTTCATAAGGACACTTTTTATCTGTTTAATTCAGTAAGGACACTTTCCTTTCCATCTGCTTAGTTCAGTAAGGACACTTTCCTTTTCTTCTGCTTCGTTTTATAAGAACACTTTCCTTTTCATCTACTTAGTTTAGTAAGGACACTTTTTATATGCTTAATTCAGTAAAGACACTTTCCTTTTCTTCTGCTGAATTGAGTAAGGACACATTCCTTTTTCATCTGCTTACTTCAGTAAGGTCACTTTCTTTTCATCTACTTAATTCAGTTAGGACACTTTCCTTTTCTTCTACTTAATTCAGTAAGGACACTTTCCTTTTTCATCTGCTTAATTCAGTAAGGACACTTTCCTTTTTCATCTGCTTGGTTCAGTAAGGACACTTTCCTTTTCATGTGTTTAGTTCAATAAGGACACTTTCCTTTTTCATCTGCTTAGTTCAGTAAGGACACTTTCCTTTTTCATCTGCTTAGTTCAATATGGACACTTTCCTTTTCATCTGCTTAGTTCAATAAGGACACTTTCTTTTTCATCTGCTTAGTTCAGTAAGGACACTTTCCTTTTCATCTACTTAATTCAGTAGGGACACTTTCCTTTTCGTTTGTTTAGTTGAATAAGGACACTTTCCTTTTCATCTACTTCATTCAGTGCAATCACTTTCCTTTTCTTCTGCTTAGTTCAGGAAGGACACTTTCCTTTTGATCTACTTAATTCACTAAGGACACTTTCCTTTTCACCTGCTTAGTTCAATAAGGACACTTTCCTTTTCATCTGCTTTGTTCAGGAAGGACACTTTTCTTTTCATCTACTTAATTAAGTAAGGACACTTAAGTTTTCTGCTGCTTTGTTCAATAAGGACACTTTCCTTTTCATGTAATTAATTCAGTAAGAACACTATCCTTTTCATCTACTTAATTCAGTAAGGACACTTTTGATATACTTAGTTCATTAAGGACACTTTCCTTTTCATCTGCTTAGTTCAGTAAGGACACTTTCCTTTTCTTCTACTTAATTCAGTAAGGACACTTTCCTTTTTCATCTACTTAGTTCCGTAAGGACACTTTTCTTTTCATCTGCTTAGTTCAATAAGGACACTTTTTACCTGCTTAATGCAGTAAGGACACTTTCCTTTCCATCTGCTTAGTTGAGTAAGGACACTTTCATTTTCAACTGCTTAGTTCAGTAAGGACACTTTCCTTTTCTTCTCCTTAATTCAGTAAGGACACTTTCCTTTTCATCTACTTTATTTAGTAAGGACACTTTCCTTTTTCATTTGCTTAGTTCAGTAAGGACACTTTCCTTTTCTTCTACTTAATTCAGTAAGGACACTTTCCTTTTTCATCTACTTAGTTCCGTAAGGATACTTTCCTTTTCATCTGCATAGTTCAATAAAGGACACTTTCCTTTTCATCTACTTAATTCAGTAAGGATACTTTTCTTTCCATCTACTTAGTTCAGTAAGGACACTTTCCGTTTCATCTGCTTAACTCAGTAAGGACACTTTCCTTTTCATCTACTTAATTCAGTAAGGACACTTTTCTTTTAATCTACTTAATTCAGTAAGGACACTTTCCTTTTCATCTGCTTAGTTCAATAAGTACACTTTCCTTTTCATCTACTTAATTCAGTAAGGACACTTTCCTTTTCATCTACTTAATTCAGTGAGGACACTTTCCTTTTCATCTGCTTAATTCAGTAAGGACTCTTTCCATTTTCATCTGCTTGGTTCAGTAAGGACACTTTCCTTTTCTTCTACTTAATTCAGTAAGGGCACTTTCCTTTTTCTTCTGCTTAGTTCAGAAAAGAACTCTTTCCTTTTCATCTACTGAATTCAGTAAGGACATTTCCTTTTTCATCTGCTTAGTTCAGGACGGACACTTTTCTTTTCATCTGCTTAGTTCAATAAGACACTTTTTATATGCTTAATTCAGTAAGGACACTTTTCTTTTCATCTACTTAATTCAGTAAGGACACTTTTCTTTTAATCTACTTAATTCAGTAAGGACACTTTCCTTTTGATCTGCTTAGTTCAATAAGGACACTTTCCTTTTCATCTGCTTAGTTCAATAAGGACACTTTCCTTTTCATCTACTTAATTCAGTAAGGACACTTTCCTTTTCATCTACTTAATTCAGTAAGGACACTTTCCTTTTCATCTACTTAATTCAGTAAGGACACTTTCCTTTTCATCTACTTAATTGAGTAAGGACACTTTTTATATTCTTATTTTGGTAAGGACACTTTCCTTTTCATCTGCTTAGTTTAGTAAGGACACTTTCCTTTTCTTCTACTTAATTCAGTAAGGACACTTTCCTTTTTCATCTACTTAGTTCAGGAAGGACACTTTCCTTTTCATCTGCTTTGTTCAGTAAGGACACTTTCCTTTTCATCTGCATAGTTCAATAAAGGACACTTTCCTTTTCATCTACTTAATTCAGTAAGGACACTTTCCTTTCCATCTACTTATCTCAGTAAGGACACTTTCCATTTCATCTGCTTAGTTGAATAAGTACACTTTGCTTTTCATCTACTTAATTCAGTAAGGACACTTTCCTTTTCTTCTGCTTAGTTCAATAAGAACGCTTTCCTTTTCTTCTTCTTAGTTCAGTAAGGACACTTTTTATCTGCTTAATTCAGTAAGGACACTTTCGTTTTCATCTAATTTGTTTAATAAGGACACTTTCCTTTTCATCTACTTAATTCAGTAGGGACACTTTCCTTTTCATCTGCTTAGTTCAGAAAGGAGACTGTCCTTTTTCTTGTACTTAATTGAGTAAGGACACTTTCCATTTTGATCTGCTTAGTTCAATAAGGACACTTTCCTTTTCATGTGCTTAGTTCAGTAAGGACACTTTCCTTTTCTTCTACTTAATTCAATAATGACTCTTTCCTTTTTCATCTGCTTAGTTCAGTAAGGACACTTTCCTTTTTATCTGCTTAGTTCAATAAGGACACATTCATTTTCATCTACTTAATGCAGTAGGGATACTTTCCTTTGCATCTGCTTCTTTCAGTAAGGACACTTTCCTTTTCATCTGCTTAGTTCAGAAAGGAGACTGTCCTTTTTCTTGTGCTTAATTGAGTAAGGACACTTTCCTTTTTGATCTGCTTAGTTCAGTAAGGACACTTTCCTTTTCATCTGCTTAGTTCAGTAAGGACACTTTCCTTTTCTTCTACTTAATTCAATAACGACACTTTCCTTTTTCATCTGCTTAGTTCAGTAAGGACACTTTCCTTTTCTTCTACTTAATTCAGTAAGGACACTTTCCTTTTTCATCTATTTATTTCCGTAAGGACACCTTTCTTTTGATCTGCCTAGTTCAGTAAGGACAGTTTTTACCTGCTTAATTCAGTAAGGACACTTTCCTTTCCATCTGCTTAGTTCATTAAGGACACTTTCCTTTTCGTCTGCTTAGTTCAGTAAGGACACTTTTCTTTTCATGTACTTAATTCAGTAAGGACTCTTTCCTTTTCATCTACTTAGTTCAGTAAGGAAACTTTCCTATTCATCTGCATAGTTCAATAAAGGACACGTTCCTTTTCATCTACTTAATTCAGTAAGGACACTTTCCTTTTCATCTACTTAGTTCCGTGAGGACACTTTCCTTTTCATCTACTTAATTCAGTAAGGACAGTTTCCTTTTCATCTACTTAGTTCCGTAAGGACACTTTCCTTTTCATCTACTTAATTCAATAAGATACTTTTCTTTTCATCTACTTAATTTAGTAAGGACACTTTCCTTTTCATCTACTTAATTCAATAAGGAGACTTTCCTTTTCATCTACTTAAGTCAGTAAGGACACTTTCCTTTTCATCTACTTAATTCAGTAAGGAGACTTTCCTTTTCATCTACTTTATTCAGTAAGGACACTTTTTATATACTTCGTTCAGTAAGGACACTTTCCTTTTCATCTTCTTAGTTCAGTAAGGACACTTTCCTTTTCTTCTACTTAATTCGGTAGGGACACTTTTCTTTTCATCTACTTAATTCAGGAAGGACACTTTCCTTTTCATCTGCTTAGTTCAATAAGGACACTTTCCTTTTCATCTACTTAATTCACTAAGGACAGTTTCCTTTTTATCTACTTAATTCAGTAAGTTCACTTTTAATATACTTAGCTCAGTAAGAACACTTTCCTTTTCATCTTATGAGTTCAGTAGGGACACTTTCCTTTTCATCTATTTAATTCAGTAAGGACAATTTTTATATGCTTAGTTCAGTAAGAACTCTTTCCTTTCCATCTGCTTAGTTCAGTAGGGACACTTTCCTTTCCATCTGCTTAGTTCAGTAGAGACACTTTCCTTTTCATCTACTTAATTCCGTAACGACACTTTTCTATTCACCTGCTTAATTCAGTAAGGACACTTTACTTTTCATCTACTTAATTCAGTAAGGACACTTTCATTTTCATCTACTTAATTCAGTATGGCCACTTTTCTTTTCATCTTTTGTTCAGTAAGGACACTTTTTATCTGCTTAATGCAGTAAGGACACTTTCCTTTCCATCTGCTTAGTTCCGTAAGGACACTTTTCTTTTCATCTGCTTAGTTCACTAAGAACACTTTTTATCTGCTGAATTTAGTAAGGACACTTTTCTTTCCGTCTGCTTAGTTCAGTAAGGACACTTTCCTTTTCATCTGCTTAGTTCAGTAAGGACACTTTCCTTTTCTTCTCCTTAATTCAGTAAGGACACTTTCCTTTTCATCTGCTTTATTTAGTAAGGACACTTTCCTTTTTCATTTGCTTAGTTCAGTAAGGACACTTTCCTTTTCTTCTACTTAATTCAGTAAGGACACTTTCCTTTTTCATCTATTTATTTCCGTAAGGACACCTTTCTTTTGATCTGCCTAGTTCAGTAAGGACAGTTTTTACCTGCTTAATTCAGTAAGGACACTTTCCTTTCCATCTGCTTAGTTCATTAAGGACACTTTCCTTTTCGTCTGCTTAGTTCAGTAAGGACACTTTTCTTTTCATGTACTTAATTCAGTAAGGACTCTTTCCTTTTCATCTACTTAGTTCAGTAAGGAAACTTTCCTATTCATCTGCATAGTTCAATAAAGGACACGTTCCTTTTCATCTACTTAATTCAGTAAGGACACTTTCCTTTTCATCTACTTAGTTCCGTGAGGACACTTTCCTTTTCATCTACTTAATTCAGTAAGGACAGTTTCCTTTTCATCTACTTAGTTCCGTAAGGACACTTTCCTTTTCATCTACTTAATTCAATAAGATACTTTTCTTTTCATCTACTTAATTTAGTAAGGACACTTTCCTTTTCATCTACTTAATTCAATAAGGAGACTTTCCTTTTCATCTACTTAAGTCAGTAAGGACACTTTCCTTTTCATCTACTTAATTCAGTAAGGAGACTTTCCTTTTCATCTACTTTATTCAGTAAGGACACTTTTTATATACTTCGTTCAGTAAGGACACTTTCCTTTTCATCTTCTTAGTTCAGTAAGGACACTTTCCTTTTCTTCTACTTAATTCGGTAGGGACACTTTTCTTTTCATCTACTTAATTCAGGAAGGACACTTTCCTTTTCATCTGCTTAGTTCAATAAGGACACTTTCCTTTTCATCTACTTAATTCACTAAGGACAGTTTCCTTTTTATCTACTTTATTCAGTAAGTTCACTTTTAATATACTTAGCTCAGTAAGAACACTTTCCTTTTCATCTTATGAGTTCAGTAGGGACACTTTCCTTTTCATCTATTTAATTCAGTAAGGACAATTTTTATATGCTTAGTTCAGTAAGAACTCTTTCCTTTCCATCTGCTTAGTTCAGTAGGGACACTTTCCTTTCCATCTGCTTAGTTCAGTAGAGACACTTTCCTTTTCATCTACTTAATTCCGTAACGACACTTTTCTATTCACCTGCTTAATTCAGTAAGGACACTTTACTTTTCATCTACTTAATTCAGTAAGGACACTTTCATTTTCATCTACTTAATTCAGTAAGGCCACTTTTCTTTTCATCTTTTGTTCAGTAAGGACACTTTTTATCTGCTTAATGCAGTAAGGACACTTTCCTTTCCATCTGCTTAGTTCCGTAAGGACACTTTTCTTTTCATCTGCTTATTTCACTAAGAACACTTTTTATCTGCTGAATTTAGTAAGGACACTTTTCTTTCCATCTGCTTAGTTCAGTAAGGACACTTTCCTTTTCATCTGCTTAGTTCAGTAAGGACACTTTCCTTTTCTTCTCCTTAATTCAGTAAGGACACTTTCCTTTTCATCTGCTTTATTTAGTAAGGACACTTTCCTTTTTCATTTGCTTAGTTCAGTAAGGACACTTTCCTTTTCTTCTACTTAATTCAGTAAGGACACTTTCCTTTTTCATCTATTTAGTTCCGTAAGGACACATTCCTTTTCATCTTCTTAGTTCAGTAAGGACACTTTCCTTTCCATCTGCATAGTTAAGTAGGGACACTTTCCTTTCCATCTGCTTAGTTCAATAGGGACACTTTCCTTTTTATCTACTTAAGTCAGTAAGGACACTTTTTGTATGCTTAGTTCAGTAAGGACACTTTTCTTTTCATATTCTTAATTCAGGATGGACACTTTCCTTTTCATCTGCTTAGTTCAATAAAGACACTTTCCTTTTCATCTACGTAATTCAGTGAGGACACTTTTTATATACTGAGTTCAGTAAGGACACTTTCTTTTCCATCTGCTTAGTTCAGTAGGGACACTTTCCTTTTCATCTACTTGATGCATTAAGGACACTTTTCTTTTCAAATGCTTAATTCAGTAAGGACACTTTCCTTTTCTTCTGCTTAGTTCAGTAAGGCGACTTTTTATCTGCTTAATTCAGTAAGGACACTTTCCTTTCCGTCTGCTTAGTTCAGTGGGGACACTTTCCTTTTCGTCTGCTTAGCTCAGTAAGGACAGTTTCCTTTTCATGTACTTAATTCAGTAAGGACACTTTTTATCTGTTTAGTTCAGTAAGGACACTTTCCTTTCCATCTGCTTAGTTCAGTAGGAGCACTTTCCTTTCCATCTCCTTTGTTTAGTAGGGACACTTTCCTTTTTATCTACTTAAGTCAGTAAGGACACTTTTTGTATGCTTAGTTCAATAAGGACACTTTTCTTTTCATATTCTTAATTCAGTAGGGACACTTTCTTTTTCATCTTCTTAATTCAGTTTGGACACTTTCCTTTTCATCTGCTTAATTCAGTAAGGACACTTTCCTTTTCATCTTCTTAATTCAGTAAGGACACTTTCTTTTTCATCTACTTAATTCAGTACGGACACTTTTTATATGCTTAATCCAGTAAGGACACTTTTCTTTTCATCTGCTTAGTTCATAAGGACACTTTTTATCTGTTTAATTCAGTAAGGACACTTTCCTTTCCATCTGCTTAGTTCAGTAAGGACACTTTCCTTTTCTTCTGCTTCGTTTTATAAGAACACTTTCCTTTTCATCTACTTAGTTTAGTAAGGACACTTTTTATATGCTTAATTCAGTAAAGACACTTTCCTTTTCTTCTGCTGAATTGAGTAAGGACACATTCCTTTTTCATCTGCTTACTTCAGTAAGGTCACTTTCTTTTCATCTACTTAATTCAGTTAGGACACTTTCCTTTTCTTCTACTTAATTCAGTAAGGACACTTTCCTTTTTCATCTGCTTAATTCAGTAAGGACACTTTCCTTTTTCATCTGCTTGGTTCAGTAAGGACACTTTCCTTTTCATGTGTTTAGTTCAATAAGGACACTTTCCTTTTTCATCTGCTTAGTTCAGTAAGGACACTTTCCTTTTTCATCTGCTTAGTTCAATATGGACACTTTCCTTTTCATCTGCTTAGTTCAATAAGGACACTTTCTTTTTCATCTGCTTAGTTCAGTAAGGACACTTTCCTTTTCATCTACTTAATTCAGTAGGGACACTTTCCTTTTCGTTTGTTTAGTTGAATAAGGACACTTTCCTTTTCATCTACTTCATTCAGTGCAATCACTTTCCTTTTCTTCTGCTTAGTTCAGGAAGGACACTTTCCTTTTGATCTACTTAATTCACTAAGGACACTTTCCTTTTCACCTGCTTAGTTCAATAAGGACACTTTCCTTTTCATCTGCTTTGTTCAGGAAGGACACTTTTCTTTTCATCTACTTAATTAAGTAAGGACACTTAAGTTTTCTGCTGCTTTGTTCAATAAGGACACTTTCCTTTTCATGTAATTAATTCAGTAAGAACACTATCCTTTTCATCTACTTAATTCAGTAAGGACACTTTTGATATACTTAGTTCATTAAGGACACTTTCCTTTTCATCTGCTTAGTTCAGTAAGGACACTTTCCTTTTCTTCTACTTAATTCAGTAAGGACACTTTCCTTTTTCATCTACTTAGTTCCGTAAGGACACTTTTCTTTTCATCTGCTTAGTTCAATAAGGACACTTTTTACCTGCTTAATGCAGTAAGGACACTTTCCTTTCCATCTGCTTAGTTGAGTAAGGACACTTTCATTTTCAACTGCTTAGTTCAGTAAGGACACTTTCCTTTTCTTCTCCTTAATTCAGTAAGGACACTTTCCTTTTCATCTACTTTATTTAGTAAGGACACTTTCCTTTTTCATTTGCTTAGTTCAGTAAGGACACTTTCCTTTTCTTCTACTTAATTCAGTAAGGACACTTTCCTTTTTCATCTACTTAGTTCCGTAAGGATACTTTCCTTTTCATCTGCATAGTTCAATAAAGGACACTTTCCTTTTCATCTACTTAATTCAGTAAGGATACTTTTCTTTCTATCTACTTAGTTCAGTAAGGACACTTTCCGTTTCATCTGCTTAACTCAGTAAGGACACTTTCCTTTTCATCTACTTAATTCAGTAAGGACACTTTTCTTTTAATCTACTTAATTCAGTAAGGACACTTTCCTTTTCATCTGCTTAGTTCAATAAGTACACTTTCCTTTTCATCTACTTAATTCAGTAAGGACACTTTCCTTTTCATCTACTTAATTCAGTGAGGACACTTTCCTTTTCATCTGCTTAATTCAGTAAGGACTCTTTCCATTTTCATCTGCTTGGTTCAGTAAGGACACTTTCCTTTTCTTCTACTTAATTCAGTAAGGGCACTTTCCTTTTTCTTCTGCTTAGTTCAGAAAAGAACTCTTTCCTTTTCATCTACTGAATTCAGTAAGGACATTTCCTTTTTCATCTGCTTAGTTCAGGACGGACACTTTTCTTTTCATCTGCTTAGTTCAATAAGACACTTTTTATATGCTTAATTCAGTAAGGACACTTTTCTTTTCATCTACTTAATTCAGTAAGGACACTTTTCTTTTAATCTGCTTAATTCAGTAAGGACACTTTCCTTTTGATCTGCTTAGTTCAATAAGGACACTTTCCTTTTCATCTGCTTAGTTCAATAAGGACACTTTCCTTTTCATCTACTTAATTCAGTAAGGACACTTTCCTTTTCATCTACTTAATTCAGTAAGGACACTTTCCTTTTCATCTACTTAATTCAGTAAGGACACTTTCCTTTTCATCTACTTAATTGAGTAAGGACACTTTTTATATTCTTATTTTGGTAAGGACACTTTCCTTTTCATCTGCTTAGTTTAGTAAGGACACTTTCCTTTTCTTCTACTTAATTCAGTAAGGACACTTTCCTTTTTCATCTACTTAGTTCAGGAAGGACACTTTCCTTTTCATCTGCTTTGTTCAGTAAGGACACTTTCCTTTTCATCTGCATAGTTCAATAAAGGACACTTTCCTTTTCATCTACTTAATTCAGTAAGGACACTTTCCTTTCCATCTACTTATCTCAGTAAGGACACTTTCCATTTCATCTGCTTAGTTGAATAAGTACACTTTGCTTTTCATCTACTTAATTCAGTAAGGACACTTTCCTTTTCTTCTGCTTAGTTCAATAAGAACGCTTTCCTTTTCTTCTTCTTAGTTCAGTAAGGACACTTTTTATCTGCTTAATTCAGTAAGGACACTTTCGTTTTCATCTAATTTGTTTAATAAGGACACTTTCCTTTTCATCTACTTAATTCAGTAGGGACACTTTCCTTTTCATCTGCTTAGTTCAGAAAGGAGACTGTCCTTTTTCTTGTACTTAATTGAGTAAGGACACTTTCCATTTTGATCTGCTTAGTTCAATAAGGACACTTTCCTTTTCATGTGCTTAGTTCAGTAAGGACACTTTCCTTTTCTTCTACTTAATTCAATAATGACTCTTTCCTTTTTCATCTGCTTAGTTCAGTAAGGACACTTTCCTTTTTATCTGCTTAGTTCAATAAGGACACATTCATTTTCATCTACTTAATGCAGTAGGGATACTTTCCTTTGCATCTGCTTCTTTCAGTAAGGACACTTTCCTTTTCATCTGCTTAGTTCAGAAAGGAGACTGTCCTTTTTCTTGTGCTTAATTGAGTAAGGACACTTTCCTTTTTGATCTGCTTAGTTCAGTAAGGACACTTTCCTTTTCATCTGCTTAGTTCAGTAAGGACACTTTCCTTTTCTTCTACTTAATTCAATAACGACACTTTCCTTTTTCATCTGCTTAGTTCAGTAAGGACACTTTCCTTTTCTTCTACTTAATTCAGTAAGGACACTTTCCTTTTTCATCTATTTATTTCCGTAAGGACACCTTTCTTTTGATCTGCCTAGTTCAGTAAGGACAGTTTTTACCTGCTTAATTCAGTAAGGACACTTTCCTTTCCATCTGCTTAGTTCATTAAGGACACTTTCCTTTTCGTCTGCTTAGTTCAGTAAGGACACTTTTCTTTTCATGTACTTAATTCAGTAAGGACTCTTTCCTTTTCATCTACTTAGTTCAGTAAGGAAACTTTCCTATTCATCTGCATAGTTCAATAAAGGACACGTTCCTTTTCATCTACTTAATTCAGTAAGGACACTTTCCTTTTCATCTACTTAGTTCCGTGAGGACACTTTCCTTTTCATCTACTTAATTCAGTAAGGACAGTTTCCTTTTCATCTACTTAGTTCCGTAAGGACACTTTCCTTTTCATCTACTTAATTCAATAAGATACTTTTCTTTTCATCTACTTAATTTAGTAAGGACACTTTCCTTTTCATCTACTTAATTCAATAAGGAGACTTTCCTTTTCATCTACTTAAGTCAGTAAGGACACTTTCCTTTTCATCTACTTAATTCAGTAAGGAGACTTTCCTTTTCATCTACTTTATTCAGTAAGGACACTTTTTATATACTTCGTTCAGTAAGGACACTTTCCTTTTCATCTTCTTAGTTCAGTAAGGACACTTTCCTTTTCTTCTACTTAATTCGGTAGGGACACTTTTCTTTTCATCTACTTAATTCAGGAAGGACACTTTCCTTTTCATCTGCTTAGTTCAATAAGGACACTTTCCTTTTCATCTACTTAATTCACTAAGGACAGTTTCCTTTTTATCTACTTAATTCAGTAAGTTCACTTTTAATATACTTAGCTCAGTAAGAACACTTTCCTTTTCATCTTATGAGTTCAGTAGGGACACTTTCCTTTTCATCTATTTAATTCAGTAAGGACAATTTTTATATGCTTAGTTCAGTAAGAACTCTTTCCTTTCCATCTGCTTAGTTCAGTAGGGACACTTTCCTTTCCATCTGCTTAGTTCAGTAGAGACACTTTCCTTTTCATCTACTTAATTCCGTAACGACACTTTTCTATTCACCTGCTTAATTCAGTAAGGACACTTTACTTTTCATCTACTTAATTCAGTAAGGACACTTTCATTTTCATCTACTTAATTCAGTATGGCCACTTTTCTTTTCATCTTTTGTTCAGTAAGGACACTTTTTATCTGCTTAATGCAGTAAGGACACTTTCCTTTCCATCTGCTTAGTTCCGTAAGGACACTTTTCTTTTCATCTGCTTAGTTCACTAAGAACACTTTTTATCTGCTGAATTTAGTAAGGACACTTTTCTTTCCATCTGCTTAGTTCAGTAAGGACACTTTCCTTTTCATCTGCTTAGTTCAGTAAGGACACTTTCCTTTTCTTCTCCTTAATTCAGTAAGGACACTTTCCTTTTCATCTGCTTTATTTAGTAAGGACACTTTCCTTTTTCATTTGCTTAGTTCAGTAAGGACACTTTCCTTTTCTTCTACTTAATTCAGTAAGGACACTTTCCTTTTTCATCTATTTAGTTCCGTAAGGACACATTCCTTTTCATCTTCTTAGTTCAGTAAGGACACTTTCCTTTCCATCTGCATAGTTAAGTAGGGACACTTTCCTTTCCATCTGCTTAGTTCAATAGGGACACTTTCCTTTTTATCTACTTAAGTCAGTAAGGACACTTTTTGTATGCTTAGTTCAGTAAGGACACTTTTCTTTTCATATTCTTAATTCAGGATGGACACTTTCCTTTTCATCTGCTTAGTTCAATAAAGACACTTTCCTTTTCATCTACGTAATTCAGTGAGGACACTTTTTATATACTGAGTTCAGTAAGGACACTTTCTTTTCCATCTGCTTAGTTCAGTAGGGACACTTTCCTTTTCATCTCCTTGATGCATTAAGGACACTTTTCTTTTCAAATGCTTAATTCAGTAAGGACACTTTCCTTTTCTTCTGCTTAGTTCAGTAAGGCGACTTTTTATCTGCTTAATTCAGTAAGGACACTTTCCTTTCCGTCTGCTTAGTTCAGTGGGGACACTTTCCTTTTCTTCTCCTTAATTCAGTAAGGACACTTTCCTTTTCATCTGCTTTATTTAGTAAGGACACTTTCCTTTTTCATTTCCTTAGTTCAGTAAGGACACTTTCCTTTTCTTCTTCTTAATTCAGTAAGGACACTTTCCTTTTTCATCTACTTAGTTCTGTAAGGACACTTTCCTTTTCATCTGCTTAGTTCAGTAAGGACAATTTTCTTTTCATCTGCATAGATCAATAAAGGACACTTTCCTTTTCATGTGCTTAATTCAGTAAGGACACTTTCCTTTCCATATGCTTGGTTCAGTAAGGACACTTTCCTTTTCATCTACTTAGCTGAATAAGGACACTTTCCTTTTCATATCCTTAGTTCAATAAGGACACTTTCCTTTTCATCTACTTAATTGAGTAAGAACACTTTCCTTTTCATCTGCTTAGTTCAATAAGCACACTTTCCTTTTCGTCTACTTAATTCATTAAGGACACTTTCCTTTTCTTCTACTTAATTCAGTAAGGACACTTTCATTTTCAGCTACTTAATTCAGTAAGGACACTTTCCTTTTCATCTACTTAGGTCAGCCAGGACACTCTCCTTTTGATCTACTTAATTCAGTAAGGACACTTTCCTTTCCATCTGCTTAGTTCAATAGGAACACCTTCCTTTCCATCTGCTCAGTTCAGTAGGGATACTTTCCTTTTCATCTGCTTAATTCAGTAAGGACACTTTTCTTTTCATCTACTTAATTCAGTAAGGACACTTTTCTTTTCATCTACTTAATTAAGTAAGGACACTTTCGATTTCATCTGCTTTGTTCAATAAGGACACTTTCCTTTTCAGCTACTTAATTCAGTAAGGACACTTTCCTTTTCATCTGCTTAGTTCAATAAGGACACTTTCCTTTTCATCTGCTTAGTTCAATAAGGACACTTTTCTTTTCATCTGCTTAATTAAGTAAGGACACTTTCGTTTTGCTCTGCTTTGTTCAATAAGGACGCTTTCCTTTTCATCTAATTAATTCAGTAAGAACACTTTCCTTTTCATCTACTTAATTCAGTAAAGACAGTTTTTATATGCTTAGTTCAGTAAGGACACTTTCCTTTTCTTCTACTTAATTCAGTAAGGACACTTTCCTTTTCATCTACTTTATTTAGTAAGAACACTTTCTTTTTTCATCTGCTTAGTTCAGTAAGGACACTTTCCTTTTCTTCTACTTAATTCAGTAAGGACACTTTCCTTTTTCATCTACTTAGTTCCGTAAGGAGACCTTTCTTTTGATCTGCTTAGTTCAGTAAGGACAGTTTTTACCTGCTTAATTCATTAAGGACACTTTCCTTTCCATCTGTTTAGTTTGGTAAGGAAACTTTTCTTTTCATCTGCTTAGTTCAGTAAGGACACTTTCCTTTTCTTCTCCTTAATTCAGTAAGGACACTTTCCTTTTCATCTATTTTATTTAGTAAGGACACTTTCCTTTTTCATTAGCTTAGTTCAGTAAGGACACTTTCCTTTTCTTCTACTTAATTCAGTAAGGACACTTTCCTTTTTCATCTACTTAGTTCCGTAAGGACACCTTCCTTTTCATCCACATAGTTCAATAAAGGACACTTTCCTTTTCATCTACTTAATTCAGTAAGGACAGTTTCCTTTTCTTCTGCTTAGTTCAGTAAGAACACTTTCCTTTTCATCTACTTAATTCAGTAAGGACACCTTACTTTTCTTCTGCTTCGTTCAGTAAAGACACTTTCCTTTTCATCTGCTTAACTCAGTAAGGACACTTTTCTTTTCGTCTGCTTAGTTCAGTAAGAACACTTTCCTTTTCATGTACTTAATTCAGTTAGGACACTTTCCTTTTCATCTGCTTAGCTCAGTAAGGACTCTTTCCTTTTCATCTACTTAGTTCAGTAAGGAAACTTTCCTATTCATCTGCGTACTTCAATAAAGGACACGTTCCTTTTCATCTAGTTAATTCAGTAACGACACTTTCCTTTTCATCTACTTAGTTCCGTAAGGACACTTTCCTTTTCATCTACTTAATTCAATAAGATACTTTTCTTTTCATCTGCATAATTTAGTAAGGACACGTTCCTTTTCATCTACTTAATTCAGTAAGGACACTTTTTATATACTTCGTTCAGTAAGGACACTTTCCTTTTCATCTGCTTAGTTGAGTAAGGACACTTTCCTTTTCTTCTACTTTATTCGGTAGGGACAGTTTTATTTTCATTTACATAATTCAGGAAGGACACTTTCCTTTTGATCTGCTTAGTTCAATAAGGACACTTTCCTTTTAATCTACTTGATTCAGTAAGGACACTTTTCTTTTTGTCTACTTAATTCAGTAAGTACACTTTTAATATACTTAGTTCGGTAAGGACACTTTCCTTTTCATCTGATTAGTTCAGTAGGGAGTCTTTCCTTTTCATCTATTTAATTCAGTAAGGACACTTTTTATATGCTTAGTTCAGTAAGGACACTTTCCTTTCCGTCTGCTTAGTTCAGTAGGGACACTTTCCTTTTCATCTACTTAATTCAGTAAGGACACTTTTTATCTGCCTAATTCAGTAAGGACAATTTCCTTTCCATCTGCTTAGTTCAATAGGGACACTTTCCTTTTCATCTTCTTAGCTCAGTAAGGACACTTTCCTTTTGATCTGCTTAGCTCAGTAAGCACACTTTCCTTTTCATCTTGTTAATTTAGTAAGGACACTTTTTATATGTTTAGTTCAGTAAGGACACTTTCCTTTCCATCTGCTTAGTTCAGTAAGGACACTTACCTTTTCTTCTACGTAATTCAGTAAGGACACTTTCCTTTTTCATCTACTTAGTTCCGTAAGGACACTTTTCTTTTCATCTGCTTAGTTCACTAAGGACACTTTTTATCTGCTTAATTCAGTAAGGACACTTTCCTTTGCATCTGCTTAGTTCATTAAGGACACTTTCCTTTTCATCTGCTTAGTTCAGTAAGGACACTTTCCATTTCTTCTCCTTAATTCAGTAAGGACACTTTCCTTTTCATCTGCCTTATTTAGTAAGGACACTTTCCTTTTTCATTTGCTTAGTTCAGTAAGGACACTTTCCTTTTCATCTACTTAATTCAGTAAGGACACTTTTTATCTGCCTAATTCAGTAAGGACAATTTCCTTTCCATCTGCTTAGTTCAATAGGGACACTTTCCTTTTCATCTGCTTAGCTCAGTAAGGACACTTTCCTTTTCATCTGCTTAGCTCAGTAAGCACACTTTCCTTTTCATCTAGTTAATTTAGTAAGGACACTTTTTATATGTTTAGTTCAGTAAGGACACTTTCCTTTCCATCTGCTTAGTTCAGTAGGGACACTTTCCTTTTCATCTAGTTAATTCAGTAAGGACACTTTTTATATGCTCAGTTCAGTAAGGACACTTTCGTTTCCATCTGCTTAGTTCAGTAGGGACACTTTCCTTTTGATGTACTTGATGCAGTAAGGACACTTTTCTTTTCATCTGCTTCATTCAGTAAGGACAATTTCCTTTTCTTCTGCTTAATTCAGTACGGAGACTTTTCTTTTCCTCTGCTTAGTTCAGTAAGGGCACTTTTTCTCTGCTTAATTCAGTAAGGACATTTTCCTTTCCATCTGCTTAGTTCAGTGGGGACACTTTCCTTTTCGTCTGCTTAGCTCGGTAAGGACTCTTTCCTTTTCATGTACTTAATTCAGTAAGGTCACTTTTTATCTGTTTAGTTCAGTAAGGACACTTTCTTTTCCATCTGCTTAGTTCAGTAGGGACACTTTCCTTTCCATCTGCTTAGTTCAGTAGGGACACTTTCCTTTTTATCTACCTAAGTCAGTGAGGACACTTTTTATATGCTTAATTCAGTGAGGAAACTTTACTTTTCATCCACTTAATTCAGTATGGACACTTTCCTTTTCATCTGCTTAGTTCAATAAGGACACTTCCCTTTTCATCTACTTAATTCAGTAAGGACACTTTTTATATACTGAGTTCAGTAAGGACACTTTCTTTTCCATCTGCGTAGTTCAGTAGGGACAGTTTCCTTTCCATCTGCTTAGTTCAGTAGGGACACTTTCCTTTCCATCTGCTGAGTTCAGTAGGGGCACTTTCCTTTTCATCTGCTTAATTCAGTAAGGACACTTTTGTTTTCATCTACTTAATTCAGGAAGGACACTTTCCTTTTGATCTGCTCAGTTCAATAAGGACACTTTCCTTTTCATCTACTTAATTCAGTAAGGACTCTTTCCTTTTCATCTGCTTAGTTGTGTAAGGACACTTTCCTTTTCTTCTACTTAATTCTGTAAGGACACTTTCCTTTTTCATCTGCTTAGTTCAGTAAGGACACTTTCCTTTTCATCTGCTTGGTTCAGTAAGGACACTTCCCTTTTCTTCTGCTTAATTCAGTAAGGACACTTTCCTTTTCATCTACTTAATTTAGTAAGGACACTTTCCTTTTTCATCTGCTTAGTTCAGAAAAGAACACTTTCTTTTTCATCTACTTAATTCAGTAAGGACATTTCCTTTTTCATCTGCTTAGTTCAGTACGGACACTTTCCTTTTCATCTGCTTAGTTCAATAAGGACACTTTTTATAAGCTTAGTTCAGTAAGAACACTGTCCTTTTCATCTTCTTAGTTCAGTAAGGACACTTTCCTTTTCATCTACTTAATTCAGTAAGGACACTTTCCTTTTTCATCTGCTTAGTTCAGTTAGGACACTTTCCTTTTCTTCTACATACTTCAGTAAGGACACTTTCCTTTTTCATCTGCTTAGTTCTGTAAGGACACTTTCCTTTTTCATCTGCTTGGTTAAGTAAGGTAACTTTCCTTTTCTTCTGCTTTATTCAATAAGGACACTTTCCTTTTCATCTGCTTAATTCAGTAAGGACGCTTTTTATCCGCTTAATTCAGTAACTATACTTTCCTTTTTCATCTCCTTAGTTCAGTAAGGACACTTTCCTTTTTCATCTTCTTGGTTCAGTAAGGACACTTTCCTTTTCATGTGTTTAGTTCAATAAGGACACTTTCCTTTTCATCTACTTATTTCAGTAAGGACACTTTCCTTTTCTTCTGCCTTATTGAATAATGACACTTTCCTTTTCTTCTTCTTAGTTCAGTAAGGACACTTTTTATCTGCTTAATTCAGTAAGGACACTTTCGTTTTCATCTAATTTGTTTAATAAGGACACTTTCCTTTTCATCTACTTAATTAAGTAGGGACACTTTCCTTTTCATCTGCTTAGTTCAGAAAGGAGACTGTCCTTTTTCTTGTACTTAATTGAGTAAGGACACTTTCCATTTTGATCTGCTTAGTTCAATAAGGACACTTTCCTTTTCATGTGCTTAGTTCAGTAAGGACACTTTCCTTTTCTTCTACTTAATTCAATAACGACTCTTTCCTTTTTCATCTGCTTAGTTCAGTAAGGACACTTTCCTTTTTATCTGCTTAGTTCAATAAGGACACTTTCATTTTCATCTACTTAATGCAGTAGGGATACTTTCCTTTGCATCTGCTTCTTTCAGTAAGGACACTTTCCTTTTCATCTGCTTAGTTCAGAAAGGAGACTGTCCTTTTTCTTGTGCTTAATTGAGTAAGGACACTTTCCTTTTTGATCTGCTTAGTTTAGTAAGGACACTTTCCTTTTCATCTGCTTAGTTCAGTAAGGACACTTTCCTTTTCTTCTACTTAATTCAATAACGACACTTTCCTTTTTCATCTGCTTAGTTCAGTAAGGACACTTTCCTTTTCTTCTACTTAATTCAGTAAGGACACTTTCCTTTTTCATCTATTTATTTCCGTAAGGACACCTTTCTTTTGATCTGCCTAGTTCAGTAACGACAGTTTTTACCTGCTTAATTCAGTAAGGACACTTTCCTTTCCATCTGCTTAGTTCATTAAGGACACTTTCCTTTTCGTCTGCTTAGTTCAGTAAGGACACTTTTCTTTTCATGTACTTAATTCAGTAAGGACTCTTTCCTTTTCATCTACTTAGTTCAGTAAGGAAACTTTCCTATTCATCTGCATAGTTCAATAAAGGACACGTTCCTTTTCATCTACTTAATTCAGTAAGGACACTTTCCTTTTCATCTACTTAGTTCCGTGAGGACACTTTCCTTTTCATCTACTTAATTCAGTAAGGACAGTTTCCTTTTCATCTACTTAGTTCCGTAAGGACACTTTCCTTTTCATCTACTTAATTCAATAAGATACTTTTCTTTTCATCTACTTAATTTAGTAAGGACACTTTCCTTTTCATCTACTTAATTCAATAAGGAGACTTTCCTTTTCATCTACTTAAGTCAGTAAGGACACTTTCCTTTTCATCTACTTAATTCAGTAAGGAGACTTTCCTTTTCATCTACTTTATTCAGTAAGGACACTTTTTATATACTTCGTTCAGTAAGGACACTTTCCTTTTCATTTTCTTAGTTCAGTAAGGACACTTTCCTTTTCTTCTACTTAATTCGGTAGGGACACTTTTCTTTTCATCTACTTAATTCAGGAAGGACACTTTCCTTTTCATCTGCTTAGTTCAATAAGGACACTTTCCTTTTCATCTACTTAATTCACTAAGGACAGTTTCCTTTTTATCTACTTTATTCAGTAAGTTCACTTTTAATATACTTAGCTCAGTAAGAACACTTTCCTTTTCATCTTATGAGTTCAGTAGGGACACTTTCCTTTTCATCTATTTAATTCAGTAAGGACAATTTTTATATGCTTAGTTCAGTAAGAACTCTTTCCTTTCCATCTGCTTAGTTCAGTAGGGACACTTTCCTTTCCATCTGCTTAGTTCAGTAGAGACACTTTCCTTTTCATCTACTTAATTCCGTAACGACACTTTTCTATTCACCTGCTTAATTCAGTAAG
Organism: Sinohyriopsis cumingii; assembly: GCA_028554795.2. Classification (NCBI taxonomy): domain Eukaryota; kingdom Metazoa; phylum Mollusca; class Bivalvia; order Unionida; family Unionidae; genus Sinohyriopsis; species Sinohyriopsis cumingii. Next base: position 13,958,766 of record CM068840.1, read on the forward strand.
GACACTTTACTTTTCATCTACTTAATTCAGTAAGGACACTTTCATTTTCATCTACTTAATTCAGTAAGGCCACTTTTCTTTTCATCTTTTGTTCAGTAAGGACACTTTTTATCTGCTTAATGCAGTAAGGACACTTTCCTTTCCATCTGCTTAGTTCCGTAAGGACACTTTTCTTTTCATCTGCTTAGTTCACTAAGAACACTTTTTATCTGCTGAATTTAGTAAGGACCCTTTTCTTTCCATCTGCTTAGTTCAGTAAGGACACTTTCCTTTTCATCTGCTTAGTTCAGTAAGGACACTTTCCTTTTCTTCTCCTTAATTCAGTAAGGACACTTTCCTTTTCATCTGCTTTATTTAGTAAGGACACTTTCCTTTTTCATTTGCTTAGTTCAGTAAGGACACTTTCCTTTTCTTCTACTTAATTCAGTAAGGACACTTTCCTTTTTCATCTATTTAGTTCCGTAAGGACACATTCCTTTTCATCTTCTTAGTTCAGTAAGGACACTTTCCTTTCCATCTGCATAGTTAAGTAGGGACACTTTCCTTTCCATCTGCTTAGTTCAATAGGGACACTTTCCTTTTTATCTACTTAAGTCAGTAAGGACACTTTTTGTATGCTTAGTTCAGTAAGGACACTTTTCTTTTCATATTCTTAATTCAGGATGGACACTTTCCTTTTCATCTGCTTAGTTCAATAAAGACACTTTCCTTTTCATCTACGTAATTCAGTGAGGACACTTTTTATATACTGAGTTCAGTAAGGACACTTTCTTTTCCATCTGCTTAGTTCAGTAGGGACACTTTCCTTTTCATCTACTTGATGCATTAAGGACACTTTTCTTTTCAAATGCTTAATTCAGTAAGGACACTTTCCTTTTCTTCTGCTTAGTTCAGTAAGGCGACTTTTTATCTGCTTAATTCAGTAAGGACACTTTCCTTTCCGTCTGCTTAGTTCAGTGGGGACACTTTCCTTTTCGTCTGCTTAGCTCAGTAAGGACAATTTCCTTTTCATGTACTTAATTCAGTAAGGACACTTTTTATCTGTTTAGTTCAGTAAGGACACTTTCCTTTCCATCTGCTTAGTTCAGTAGGAGCACTTTCCTTTCCATCTCCTTTGTTTAGTAGGGACACTTTCCTTTTTATCTACTTAAGTCAGTAAGGACACTTTTTGTATGCTTAGTTCAATAAGGACACTTTTCTTTTCATATTCTTAATTCAGTAGGGACACTTTCTTTTTCATCTTCTTAATTCAGTTTGGACACTTTCCTTTTCATCTGCTTAATTCAGTAAGGACACTTTCCTTTTCATCTGCTTAATTCAGTAAGGACACTTTCCTTTTCATCTTCTTAATTCAGTAAGGACACTTTCTTTTTCATCTACTTAATTCAGTACGGACACTTTTTATATGCTTAATCCAGTAAGGACACTTTTCTTTTCATCTGCTTAGTTCATAAGGACACTTTTTATCTGTTTAATTCAGTAAGGACACTTTCCTTTCCATCTGCTTAGTTCAGTAAGGACACTTTCCTTTTCTTCTGCTTCGTTTTATAAGAACACTTTCCTTTTCATCTACTTAGTTTAGTAAGGACACTTTTTATATGCTTAATTCAGTAAAGACACTTTCCTTTTCTTCTGCTGAATTGAGTAAGGACACATTCCTTTTTCATCTGCTTACTTCAGTAAGGTCACTTTCTTTTCATCTACTTAATTCAGTTAGGACACTTTCCTTTTCTTCTACTTAATTCAGTAAGGACACTTTCCTTTTTCATCTGCTTAATTCAGTAAGGACACTTTCCTTTTTCATCTGCTTGGTTCAGTAAGGACACTTTCCTTTTCATGTGTTTAGTTCAATAAGGACACTTTCCTTTTTCATCTGCTTAGTTCAGTAAGGACACTTTCCTTTTTCATCTGCTTAGTTCAATATGGACACTTTCCTTTTCATCTGCTTAGTTCAATAAGGACACTTTCTTTTTCATCTGCTTAGTTCAGTAAGGACACTTTCCTTTTCATCTACTTAATTCAGTAGGGACACTTTCCTTTTCGTTTGTTTAGTTGAATAAGGACACTTTCCTTTTCATCTACTTCATTCAGTGCAATCACTTTCCTTTTCTTCTGCTTAGTTCAGGAAGGACACTTTCCTTTTGATCTACTTAATTCACTAAGGACACTTTCCTTTTCACCTGCTTAGTTCAATAAGGACACTTTCCTTTTCATCTGCTTTGTTCAGGAAGGACACTTTTCTTTTCATCTACTTAATTAAGTAAGGACACTTAAGTTTTCTGCTGCTTTGTTCAATAAGGACACTTTCCTTTTCATGTAATTAATTCAGTAAGAACACTATCCTTTTCATCTACTTAATTCAGTAAGGACACTTTTGATATACTTAGTTCATTAAGGACACTTTCCTTTTCATCTGCTTAGTTCAGTAAGGACACTTTCCTTTTCTTCTACTTAATTCAGTAAGGACACTTTCCTTTTTCATCTACTTAGTTCCGTAAGGACACTTTTCTTTTCATCTGCTTAGTTCAATAAGGACACTTTTTACCTGCTTAATGCAGTAAGGACACTTTCCTTTCCATCTGCTTAGTTGAGTAAGGACACTTTCATTTTCAACTGCTTAGTTCAGTAAGGACACTTTCCTTTTCTTCTCCTTAATTCAGTAAGGACACTTTCCTTTTCATCTACTTTATTTAGTAAGGACACTTTCCTTTTTCATTTGCTTAGTTCAGTAAGGACACTTTCCTTTTCTTCTACTTAATTCAGTAAGGACACTTTCCTTTTTCATCTACTTAGTTCCGTAAGGATACTTTCCTTTTCATCTGCATAGTTCAATAAAGGACACTTTCCTTTTCATCTACTTAATTCAGTAAGGATACTTTTCTTTCCATCTACTTAGTTCAGTAAGGACACTTTCCGTTTCATCTGCTTAACTCAGTAAGGACACTTTCCTTTTCATCTACTTAATTCAGTAAGGACACTTTTCTTTTAATCTACTTAATTCAGTAAGGACACTTTCCTTTTCATCTGCTTAGTTCAATAAGTACACTTTCCTTTTCATCTACTTAATTCAGTAAGGACACTTTCCTTTTCATCTACTTAATTCAGTGAGGACACTTTCCTTTTCATCTGCTTAATTCAGTAAGGACTCTTTCCATTTTCATCTGCTTGGTTCAGTAAGGACACTTTCCTTTTCTTCTACTTAATTCAGTAAGGGCACTTTCCTTTTTCTTCTGCTTAGTTCAGAAAAGAACTCTTTCCTTTTCATCTACTGAATTCAGTAAGGACATTTCCTTTTTCATCTGCTTAGTTCAGGACGGACACTTTTCTTTTCATCTGCTTAGTTCAATAAGACACTTTTTATATGCTTAATTCAGTAAGGACACTTTTCTTTTCATCTACTTAATTCAGTAAGGACACTTTTCTTTTAATCTACTTAATTCAGTAAGGACACTTTCCTTTTGATCTGCTTAGTTCAATAAGGACACTTTCCTTTTCATCTGCTTAGTTCAATAAGGACACTTTCCTTTTCATCTACTTAATTCAGTAAGGACACTTTCCTTTTCATCTACTTAATTCAGTAAGGACACTTTCCTTTTCATCTACTTAATTCAGTAAGGACACTTTCCTTTTCATCTACTTAATTGAGTAAGGACACTTTTTATATTCTTATTTTGGTAAGGACACTTTCCTTTTCATCTGCTTAGTTTAGTAAGGACACTTTCCTTTTCTTCTACTTAATTCAGTAAGGACACTTTCCTTTTTCATCTACTTAGTTCAGGAAGGACACTTTCCTTTTCATCTGCTTTGTTCAGTAAGGACACTTTCCTTTTCATCTGCATAGTTCAATAAAGGACACTTTCCTTTTCATCTACTTAATTCAGTAAGGACACTTTCCTTTCCATCTACTTATCTCAGTAAGGACACTTTCCATTTCATCTGCTTAGTTGAATAAGTACACTTTGCTTTTCATCTACTTAATTCAGTAAGGACACTTTCCTTTTCTTCTGCTTAGTTCAATAAGAACGCTTTCCTTTTCTTCTTCTTAGTTCAGTAAGGACACTTTTTATCTGCTTAATTCAGTAAGGACACTTTCGTTTTCATCTAATTTGTTTAATAAGGACACTTTCCTTTTCATCTACTTAATTCAGTAGGGACACTTTCCTTTTCATCTGCTTAGTTCAGAAAGGAGACTGTCCTTTTTCTTGTACTTAATTGAGTAAGGACACTTTCCATTTTGATCTGCTTAGTTCAATAAGGACACTTTCCTTTTCATGTGCTTAGTTCAGTAAGGACACTTTCCTTTTCTTCTACTTAATTCAATAATGACTCTTTCCTTTTTCATCTGCTTAGTTCAGTAAGGACACTTTCCTTTTTATCTGCTTAGTTCAATAAGGACACATTCATTTTCATCTACTTAATGCAGTAGGGATACTTTCCTTTGCATCTGCTTCTTTCAGTAAGGACACTTTCCTTTTCATCTGCTTAGTTCAGAAAGGAGACTGTCCTTTTTCTTGTGCTTAATTGAGTAAGGACACTTTCCTTTTTGATCTGCTTAGTTCAGTAAGGACACTTTCCTTTTCATCTGCTTAGTTCAGTAAGGACACTTTCCTTTTCTTCTACTTAATTCAATAACGACACTTTCCTTTTTCATCTGCTTAGTTCAGTAAGGACACTTTCCTTTTCTTCTACTTAATTCAGTAAGGACACTTTCCTTTTTCATCTATTTATTTCCGTAAGGACACCTTTCTTTTGATCTGCCTAGTTCAGTAAGGACAGTTTTTACCTGCTTAATTCAGTAAGGACACTTTCCTTTCCATCTGCTTAGTTCATTAAGGACACTTTCCTTTTCGTCTGCTTAGTTCAGTAAGGACACTTTTCTTTTCATGTACTTAATTCAGTAAGGACTCTTTCCTTTTCATCTACTTAGTTCAGTAAGGAAACTTTCCTATTCATCTGCATAGTTCAATAAAGGACACGTTCCTTTTCATCTACTTAATTCAGTAAGGACACTTTCCTTTTCATCTACTTAGTTCCGTGAGGACACTTTCCTTTTCATCTACTTAATTCAGTAAGGACAGTTTCCTTTTCATCTACTTAGTTCCGTAAGGACACTTTCCTTTTCATCTACTTAATTCAATAAGATACTTTTCTTTTCATCTACTTAATTTAGTAAGGACACTTTCCTTTTCATCTACTTAATTCAATAAGGAGACTTTCCTTTTCATCTACTTAAGTCAGTAAGGACACTTTCCTTTTCATCTACTTAATTCAGTAAGGAGACTTTCCTTTTCATCTACTTTATTCAGTAAGGACACTTTTTATATACTTCGTTCAGTAAGGACACTTTCCTTTTCATCTTCTTAGTTCAGTAAGGACACTTTCCTTTTCTTCTACTTAATTCGGTAGGGACACTTTTCTTTTCATCTACTTAATTCAGGAAGGACACTTTCCTTTTCATCTGCTTAGTTCAATAAGGACACTTTCCTTTTCATCTACTTAATTCACTAAGGACAGTTTCCTTTTTATCTACTTAATTCAGTAAGTTCACTTTTAATATACTTAGCTCAGTAAGAACACTTTCCTTTTCATCTTATGAGTTCAGTAGGGACACTTTCCTTTTCATCTATTTAATTCAGTAAGGACAATTTTTATATGCTTAGTTCAGTAAGAACTCTTTCCTTTCCATCTGCTTAGTTCAGTAGGGACACTTTCCTTTCCATCTGCTTAGTTCAGTAGAGACACTTTCCTTTTCATCTACTTAATTCCGTAACGACACTTTTCTATTCACCTGCTTAATTCAGTAAGGACACTTTACTTTTCATCTACTTAATTCAGTAAGGACACTTTCATTTTCATCTACTTAATTCAGTATGGCCACTTTTCTTTTCATCTTTTGTTCAGTAAGGACACTTTTTATCTGCTTAATGCAGTAAGGACACTTTCCTTTCCATCTGCTTAGTTCCGTAAGGACACTTTTCTTTTCATCTGCTTAGTTCACTAAGAACACTTTTTATCTGCTGAATTTAGTAAGGACACTTTTCTTTCCATCTGCTTAGTTCAGTAAGGACACTTTCCTTTTCATCTGCTTAGTTCAGTAAGGACACTTTCCTTTTCTTCTCCTTAATTCAGTAAGGACACTTTCCTTTTCATCTGCTTTATTTAGTAAGGACACTTTCCTTTTTCATTTGCTTAGTTCAGTAAGGACACTTTCCTTTTCTTCTACTTAATTCAGTAAGGACACTTTCCTTTTTCATCTATTTATTTCCGTAAGGACACCTTTCTTTTGATCTGCCTAGTTCAGTAAGGACAGTTTTTACCTGCTTAATTCAGTAAGGACACTTTCCTTTCCATCTGCTTAGTTCATTAAGGACACTTTCCTTTTCGTCTGCTTAGTTCAGTAAGGACACTTTTCTTTTCATGTACTTAATTCAGTAAGGACTCTTTCCTTTTCATCTACTTAGTTCAGTAAGGAAACTTTCCTATTCATCTGCATAGTTCAATAAAGGACACGTTCCTTTTCATCTACTTAATTCAGTAAGGACACTTTCCTTTTCATCTACTTAGTTCCGTGAGGACACTTTCCTTTTCATCTACTTAATTCAGTAAGGACAGTTTCCTTTTCATCTACTTAGTTCCGTAAGGACACTTTCCTTTTCATCTACTTAATTCAATAAGATACTTTTCTTTTCATCTACTTAATTTAGTAAGGACACTTTCCTTTTCATCTACTTAATTCAATAAGGAGACTTTCCTTTTCATCTACTTAAGTCAGTAAGGACACTTTCCTTTTCATCTACTTAATTCAGTAAGGAGACTTTCCTTTTCATCTACTTTATTCAGTAAGGACACTTTTTATATACTTCGTTCAGTAAGGACACTTTCCTTTTCATCTTCTTAGTTCAGTAAGGACACTTTCCTTTTCTTCTACTTAATTCGGTAGGGACACTTTTCTTTTCATCTACTTAATTCAGGAAGGACACTTTCCTTTTCATCTGCTTAGTTCAATAAGGACACTTTCCTTTTCATCTACTTAATTCACTAAGGACAGTTTCCTTTTTATCTACTTTATTCAGTAAGTTCACTTTTAATATACTTAGCTCAGTAAGAACACTTTCCTTTTCATCTTATGAGTTCAGTAGGGACACTTTCCTTTTCATCTATTTAATTCAGTAAGGACAATTTTTATATGCTTAGTTCAGTAAGAACTCTTTCCTTTCCATCTGCTTAGTTCAGTAGGGACACTTTCCTTTCCATCTGCTTAGTTCAGTAGAGACACTTTCCTTTTCATCTACTTAATTCCGTAACGACACTTTTCTATTCACCTGCTTAATTCAGTAAGGACACTTTACTTTTCATCTACTTAATTCAGTAAGGACACTTTCATTTTCATCTACTTAATTCAGTAAGGCCACTTTTCTTTTCATCTTTTGTTCAGTAAGGACACTTTTTATCTGCTTAATGCAGTAAGGACACTTTCCTTTCCATCTGCTTAGTTCCGTAAGGACACTTTTCTTTTCATCTGCTTAGTTCACTAAGAACACTTTTTATCTGCTGAATTTAGTAAGGACACTTTTCTTTCCATCTGCTTAGTTCAGTAAGGACACTTTCCTTTTCATCTGCTTAGTTCAGTAAGGACACTTTCCTTTTCTTCTCCTTAATTCAGTAAGGACACTTTCCTTTTCATCTGCTTTATTTAGTAAGGACACTTTCCTTTTTCATTTGCTTAGTTCAGTAAGGACACTTTCCTTTTCTTCTACTTAATTCAGTAAGGACACTTTCCTTTTTCATCTATTTAGTTCCGTAAGGACACATTCCTTTTCATCTTCTTAGTTCAGTAAGGACACTTTCCTTTCCATCTGCATAGTTAAGTAGGGACACTTTCCTTTCCATCTGCTTAGTTCAATAGGGACACTTTCCTTTTTATCTACTTAAGTCAGTAAGGACACTTTTTGTATGCTTAGTTCAGTAAGGACACTTTTCTTTTCATATTCTTAATTCAGGATGGACACTTTCCTTTTCATCTGCTTAGTTCAATAAAGACACTTTCCTTTTCATCTACGTAATTCAGTGAGGACACTTTTTATATACTGAGTTCAGTAAGGACACTTTCTTTTCCATCTGCTTAGTTCAGTAGGGACACTTTCCTTTTCATCTACTTGATGCATTAAGGACACTTTTCTTTTCAAATGCTTAATTCAGTAAGGACACTTTCCTTTTCTTCTGCTTAGTTCAGTAAGGCGACTTTTTATCTGCTTAATTCAGTAAGGACACTTTCCTTTCCGTCTGCTTAGTTCAGTGGGGACACTTTCCTTTTCGTCTGCTTAGCTCAGTAAGGACAATTTCCTTTTCATGTACTTAATTCAGTAAGGACACTTTTTATCTGTTTAGTTCAGTAAGGACACTTTCCTTTCCATCTGCTTAGTTCAGTAGGAGCACTTTCCTTTCCATCTCCTTTGTTTAGTAGGGACACTTTCCTTTTTATCTACTTAAGTCAGTAAGGACACTTTTTGTATGCTTAGTTCAATAAGGACACTTTTCTTTTCATATTCTTAATTCAGTAGGGACACTTTCTTTTTCATCTTCTTAATTCAGTTTGGACACTTTCCTTTTCATCTGCTTAATTCAGTAAGGACACTTTCCTTTTCATCTTCTTAATTCAGTAAGGACACTTTCTTTTTCATCTACTTAATTCAGTACGGACACTTTTTATATGCTTAATCCAGTAAGGACACTTTTCTTTTCATCTGCTTAGTTCATAAGGACACTTTTTATCTGTTTAATTCAGTAAGGACACTTTCCTTTCCATCTGCTTAGTTCAGTAAGGACACTTTCCTTTTCTTCTGCTTCGTTTTATAAGAACACTTTCCTTTTCATCTACTTAGTTTAGTAAGGACACTTTTTATATGCTTAATTCAGTAAAGACACTTTCCTTTTCTTCTGCTGAATTGAGTAAGGACACATTCCTTTTTCATCTGCTTACTTCAGTAAGGTCACTTTCTTTTCATCTACTTAATTCAGTTAGGACACTTTCCTTTTCTTCTACTTAATTCAGTAAGGACACTTTCCTTTTTCATCTGCTTAATTCAGTAAGGACACTTTCCTTTTTCATCTGCTTGGTTCAGTAAGGACACTTTCCTTTTCATGTGTTTAGTTCAATAAGGACACTTTCCTTTTTCATCTGCTTAGTTCAGTAAGGACACTTTCCTTTTTCATCTGCTTAGTTCAATATGGACACTTTCCTTTTCATCTGCTTAGTTCAATAAGGACACTTTCTTTTTCATCTGCTTAGTTCAGTAAGGACACTTTCCTTTTCATCTACTTAATTCAGTAGGGACACTTTCCTTTTCGTTTGTTTAGTTGAATAAGGACACTTTCCTTTTCATCTACTTCATTCAGTGCAATCACTTTCCTTTTCTTCTGCTTAGTTCAGGAAGGACACTTTCCTTTTGATCTACTTAATTCACTAAGGACACTTTCCTTTTCACCTGCTTAGTTCAATAAGGACACTTTCCTTTTCATCTGCTTTGTTCAGGAAGGACACTTTTCTTTTCATCTACTTAATTAAGTAAGGACACTTAAGTTTTCTGCTGCTTTGTTCAATAAGGACACTTTCCTTTTCATGTAATTAATTCAGTAAGAACACTATCCTTTTCATCTGCTTAATTCAGTAAGGACACTTTTGATATACTTAGTTCATTAAGGACACTTTCCTTTTCATCTGCTTAGTTCAGTAAGGACACTTTCCTTTTCTTCTACTTAATTCAGTAAGGACACTTTCCTTTTTCATCTACTTAGTTCCGTAAGGACACTTTTCTTTTCATCTGCTTAGTTCAATAAGGACACTTTTTACCTGCTTAATGCAGTAAGGACACTTTCCTTTCCATCTGCTTAGTTGAGTAAGGACACTTTCATTTTCAACTGCTTAGTTCAGTAAGGACACTTTCCTTTTCTTCTCCTTAATTCAGTAAGGACACTTTCCTTTTCATCTACTTTATTTAGTAAGGACACTTTCCTTTTTCATTTGCTTAGTTCAGTAAGGACACTTTCCTTTTCTTCTACTTAATTCAGTAAGGACACTTTCCTTTTTCATCTACTTAGTTCCGTAAGGATACTTTCCTTTTCATCTGCATAGTTCAATAAAGGACACTTTCCTTTTCATCTACTTAATTCAGTAAGGATACTTTTCTTTCCATCTACTTAGTTCAGTAAGGACACTTTCCGTTTCATCTGCTTAACTCAGTAAGGACACTTTCCTTTTCATCTACTTAATTCAGTAAGGACACTTTTCTTTTAATCTACTTAATTCAGTAAGGACACTTTCCTTTTCATCTGCTTAGTTCAATAAGTACACTTTCCTTTTCATCTACTTAATTCAGTAAGGACACTTTCCTTTTCATCTACTTAATTCAGTGAGGACACTTTCCTTTTCATCTGCTTAATTCAGTAAGGACTCTTTCCATTTTCATCTGCTTGGTTCAGTAAGGACACTTTCCTTTTCTTCTACTTAATTCAGTAAGGGCACTTTCCTTTTTCTTCTGCTTAGTTCAGAAAAGAACTCTTTCCTTTTCATCTACTGAATTCAGTAAGGACATTTCCTTTTTCATCTGCTTAGTTCAGGACGGACACTTTTCTTTTCATCTGCTTAGTTCAATAAGACACTTTTTATATGCTTAATTCAGTAAGGACACTTTTCTTTTCATCTACTTAATTCAGTAAGGACACTTTTCTTTTAATCTACTTAATTCAGTAAGGACACTTTCCTTTTGATCTGCTTAGTTCAATAAGGACACTTTCCTTTTCATCTGCTTAGTTCAATAAGGACACTTTCCTTTTCATCTACTTAATTCAGTAAGGACACTTTCCTTTTCATCTACTTAATTCAGTAAGGACACTTTCCTTTTCATCTACTTAATTCAGTAAGGACACTTTCCTTTTCATCTACTTAATTGAGTAAGGACACTTTTTATATTCTTATTTTGGTAAGGACACTTTCCTTTTCATCTGCTTAGTTTAGTAAGGACACTTTCCTTTTCTTCTACTTAATTCAGTAAGGACACTTTCCTTTTTCATCTACTTAGTTCAGGAAGGACACTTTCCTTTTCATCTGCTTTGTTCAGTAAGGACACTTTCCTTTTCATCTGCATAGTTCAATAAAGGACACTTTCCTTTTCATCTACTTAATTCAGTAAGGACACTTTCCTTTCCATCTACTTATCTCAGTAAGGACACTTTCCATTTCATCTGCTTAGTTGAATAAGTACACTTTGCTTTTCATCTACTTAATTCAGTAAGGACACTTTCCTTTTCTTCTGCTTAGTTCAATAAGAACGCTTTCCTTTTCTTCTTCTTAGTTCAGTAAGGACACTTTTTATCTGCTTAATTCAGTAAGGACACTTTCGTTTTCATCTAATTTGTTTAATAAGGACACTTTCCTTTTCATCTACTTAATTCAGTAGGGACACTTTCCTTTTCATCTGCTTAGTTCAGAAAGGAGACTGTCCTTTTTCTTGTACTTAATTGAGTAAGGACACTTTCCATTTTGATCTGCTTAGTTCAATAAGGACACTTTCCTTTTCATGTGCTTAGTTCAGTAAGGACACTTTCCTTTTCTTCTACTTAATTCAATAATGACTCTTTCCTTTTTCATCTGCTTAGTTCAGTAAGGACACTTTCCTTTTTATCTGCTTAGTTCAATAAGGACACATTCATTTTCATCTACTTAATGCAGTAGGGATACTTTCCTTTGCATCTGCTTCTTTCAGTAAGGACACTTTCCTTTTCATCTGCTTAGTTCAGAAAGGAGACTGTCCTTTTTCTTGTGCTTAATTGAGTAAGGACACTTTCCTTTTTGATCTGCTTAGTTCAGTAAGGACACTTTCCTTTTCATCTGCTTAGTTCAGTAAGGACACTTTCCTTTTCTTCTACTTAATTCAATAACGACACTTTCCTTTTTCATCTGCTTAGTTCAGTAAGGACACTTTCCTTTTCTTCTACTTAATTCAGTAAGGACACTTTCCTTTTTCATCTATTTATTTCCGTAAGGACACCTTTCTTTTGATCTGCCTAGTTCAGTAAGGACAGTTTTTACCTGCTTAATTCAGTAAGGACACTTTCCTTTCCATCTGCTTAGTTCATTAAGGACACTTTCCTTTTCGTCTGCTTAGTTCAGTAAGGACACTTTTCTTTTCATGTACTTAATTCAGTAAGGACTCTTTCCTTTTCATCTACTTAGTTCAGTAAGGAAACTTTCCTATTCATCTGCATAGTTCAATAAAGGACACGTTCCTTTTCATCTACTTAATTCAGTAAGGACACTTTCCTTTTCATCTACTTAGTTCCGTGAGGACACTTTCCTTTTCATCTACTTAATTCAGTAAGGACAGTTTCCTTTTCATCTACTTAGTTCCGTAAGGACACTTTCCTTTTCATCTACTTAATTCAATAAGATACTTTTCTTTTCATCTACTTAATTTAGTAAGGACACTTTCCTTTTCATCTACTTAATTCAATAAGGAGACTTTCCTTTTCATCTACTTAAGTCAGTAAGGACACTTTCCTTTTCATCTACTTAATTCAGTAAGGAGACTTTCCTTTTCATCTACTTTATTCAGTAAGGACACTTTTTATATACTTCGTTCAGTAAGGACACTTTCCTTTTCATCTTCTTAGTTCAGTAAGGACACTTTCCTTTTCTTCTACTTAATTCGGTAGGGACACTTTTCTTTTCATCTACTTAATTCAGGAAGGACACTTTCCTTTTCATCTGCTTAGTTCAATAAGGACACTTTCCTTTTCATCTACTTAATTCACTAAGGACAGTTTCCTTTTTATCTACTTAATTCAGTAAGTTCACTTTTAATATACTTAGCTCAGTAAGAACACTTTCCTTTTCATCTTATGAGTTCAGTAGGGACACTTTCCTTTTCATCTATTTAATTCAGTAAGGACAATTTTTATATGCTTAGTTCAGTAAGAACTCTTTCCTTTCCATCTGCTTAGTTCAGTAGGGACACTTTCCTTTCCATCTGCTTAGTTCAGTAGAGACACTTTCCTTTTCATCTACTTAATTCCGTAACGACACTTTTCTATTCACCTGCTTAATTCAGTAAGGACACTTTACTTTTCATCTACTTAATTCAGTAAGGACACTTTCATTTTCATCTACTTAATTCAGTATGGCCACTTTTCTTTTCATCTTTTGTTCAGTAAGGACACTTTTTATCTGCTTAATGCAGTAAGGACACTTTCCTTTCCATCTGCTTAGTTCCGTAAGGACACTTTTCTTTTCATCTGCTTAGTTCACTAAGAACACTTTTTATCTGCTGAATTTAGTAAGGACACTTTTCTTTCCATCTGCTTAGTTCAGTAAGGACACTTTCCTTTTCATCTGCTTAGTTCAGTAAGGACACTTTCCTTTTCTTCTCCTTAATTCAGTAAGGACACTTTCCTTTTCATCTGCTTTATTTAGTAAGGACACTTTCCTTTTTCATTTGCTTAGTTCAGTAAGGACACTTTCCTTTTCTTCTACTTAATTCAGTAAGGACACTTTCCTTTTTCATCTATTTAGTTCCGTAAGGACACATTCCTTTTCATCTTCTTAGTTCAGTAAGGACACTTTCCTTTCCATCTGCATAGTTAAGTAGGGACACTTTCCTTTCCATCTGCTTAGTTCAATAGGGACACTTTCCTTTTTATCTACTTAAGTCAGTAAGGACACTTTTTGTATGCTTAGTTCAGTAAGGACACTTTTCTTTTCATATTCTTAATTCAGGATGGACACTTTCCTTTTCATCTGCTTAGTTCAATAAAGACACTTTCCTTTTCATCTACGTAATTCAGTGAGGACACTTTTTATATACTGAGTTCAGTAAGGACACTTTCTTTTCCATCTGCTTAGTTCAGTAGGGACACTTTCCTTTTCATCTCCTTGATGCATTAAGGACACTTTTCTTTTCAAATGCTTAATTCAGTAAGGACACTTTCCTTTTCTTCTGCTTAGTTCAGTAAGGCGACTTTTTATCTGCTTAATTCAGTAAGGACACTTTCTTTTCCGTCTGCTTAGTTCAGTGGGGACACTTTCCTTTTCGTCTGCTTAGCTCAGTAAGGACAATTTCCTTTTCATGTACTTAATTCAGTAAGGACACTTTTTATCTGTTTAGTTCAGTAAGGACACTTTCCTTTCCATCTGCTTAGTTCAGTAGGAGCACTTTCCTTTCCATCTCCTTTGTTTAGTAGGGACACTTTCCTTTTTATCTACTTAAGTCAGTAAGGACACTTTTTGTATGCTTAGTTCAATAAGGACACTTTTCTTTTCATATTCTTAATTCAGTAGGGACACTTTCCTTTTCATCTTCTTAATTCAGTTTGGACACTTTCCTTTTCATCTGCTTAATTCAGTAAGGACACTTTCCTTTTCATCTTCTTAATTCAGTAAGGACACTTTCTTTTTCATCTACTTAATTCAGTACGGACACTTTTTATATGCTTAATCCAGTAAGGACACTTTTCTTTTCATCTGCTTAGTTCAGTAAGGACACTTTTTATCTGTTTAATTCAGTAAGGACACTTTCCTTTCCATCTGCTTAGTTCAGTAAGGACACTTTCCTTTTCTTCTGCTTCGTTTTATAAGAACACTTTCCTTTTCATCTACTTAGTTTAGTAAGGACACTTTTTATATGCTTAATTCAGTAAAGACACTTTCCTTTTCTTCTGCTGAATTGAGTAAGGACACATTCCTTTTTCATCTGCTTACTTCAGTAAGGTCACTTTCTTTTCATCTACTTAATTCAGTTAGGACACTTTCCTTTTCTTCTACTTAATTCAGTAAGGACACTTTCCTTTTTCATCTGCTTAATTCAGTAAGGACACTTTCCTTTTTCATCTGCTTGGTTCAGTAAGGACACTTTCCTTTTCATGTGTTTAGTTCAATAAGGACACTTTCCTTTTTCATCTGCTTAGTTCAGTAAGGACACTTTCCTTTTTCATCTGCTTAGTTCAATATGGACACTTTCCTTTTCATCTGCTTAGTTCAATAAGGACACTTTCTTTTTCATCTGCTTAGTTCAGTAAGGACACTTTCCTTTTCATCTACTTAATTCAGTAGGGACACTTTCCTTTTCGTTTGTTTAGTTGAATAAGGACACTTTCCTTTTCATCTACTTCATTCAGTGCAATCACTTTCCTTTTCTTCTGCTTAGTTCAGGAAGGACACTTTCCTTTTGATCTACTTAATTCACTAAGGACACTTTCCTTTTCACCTGCTTAGTTCAATAAGGACACTTTCCTTTTCATCTGCTTTGTTCAGGAAGGACACTTTTCTTTTCATCTACTTAATTAAGTAAGGACACTTAAGTTTTCTGCTGCTTTGTTCAATAAGGACACTTTCCTTTTCATGTAATTAATTCAGTAAGAACACTATCCTTTTCATCTACTTAATTCAGTAAGGACACTTTTGATATACTTAGTTCATTAAGGACACTTTCCTTTTCATCTGCTTAGTTCAGTAAGGACACTTTCCTTTTCTTCTACTTAATTCAGTAAGGACACTTTCCTTTTTCATCTACTTAGTTCCGTAAGGACACTTTTCTTTTCATCTGCTTAGTTCAATAAGGACACTTTTTACCTGCTTAATGCAGTAAGGACACTTTCCCTTCCATCTGCTTAGTTGAGTAAGGACACTTTCATTTTCAACTGCTTAGTTCAGTAAGGACACTTTCCTTTTCTTCTCCTTAATTCAGTAAGGACACTTTCCTTTTCATCTACTTTATTTAGTAAGGACACTTTCCTTTTTCATTTGCCTAGTTCAGTAAGGACACTTTCCTTTTCTTCTACTTAATTCAGTAAGGACACTTTCCTTTTTCATCTACTTAGTTCCGTAAGGATACTTTCCTTTTCATCTGCATAGTTCAATAAAGGACACTTTCCTTTTCATCTACTTAATTCAGTAAGGATACTTTTCTTTCCATCTACTTAGTTCAGTAAGGACACTTTCCGTTTCATCTGCTTAACTCAGTAAGGACACTTTCCTTTTCATCTACTTAATTCAGTAAGGACACTTTTCTTTTAATCTACTTAATTCAGTAAGGACACTTTCCTTTTCATCTGCTTAGTTCAATAAGTACACTTTCCTTTTCATCTACTTAATTCAGTAAGGACACTTTCCTTTTCATCTACTTAATTCAGTGAGGACACTTTCCTTTTCATCTGCTTAATTCAGTAAGGACTCTTTCCATTTTCATCTGCTTGGTTCAGTAAGGACACTTTCCTTTTCTTCTACTTAATTCAGTAAGGGCACTTTCCTTTTTCTTCTGCTTAGTTCAGAAAAGAACTCTTTCCTTTTCATCTACTGAATTCAGTAAGGACATTTCCTTTTTCATCTGCTTAGTTCAGGACGGACACTTTTCTTTTCATCTGCTTAGTTCAATAAGACACTTTTTATATGCTTAATTCAGTAAGGACACTTTTCTTTTCATCTACTTAATTCAGTAAGGACACTTTTCTTTTAATCTACTTAATTCAGTAAGGACACTTTCCTTTTGATCTGCTTAGTTCAATAAGGACACTTTCCTTTTCATCTGCTTAGTTCAATAAGGACACTTTCCTTTTCATCTACTTAATTCAGTAAGGACACTTTCCTTTTCATCTACTTAATTCAGTAAGGACACTTTCCTTTTCATCTACTTAATTCAGTAAGGACACTTTCCTTTTCATCTACTTAATTGAGTAAGGACACTTTTTATATTCTTATTTTGGTAAGGACACTTTCCTTTTCATCTGCTTAGTTTAGTAAGGACACTTTCCTTTTCTTCTACTTAATTCAGTAAGGACACTTTCCTTTTTCATCTACTTAGTTCAGGAAGGACACTTTCCTTTTCATCTGCTTTGTTCAGTAAGGACACTTTCCTTTTCATCTGCATAGTTCAATAAAGGACACTTTCCTTTTCATCTACTTAATTCAGTAAGGAC
The DNA here is from genome assembly GCA_028554795.2 of Sinohyriopsis cumingii. Lineage (NCBI taxonomy): Eukaryota > Metazoa > Mollusca > Bivalvia > Unionida > Unionidae > Sinohyriopsis > Sinohyriopsis cumingii. The sequence goes on from CM068840.1 coordinate 13,975,731, forward strand.
ACTTTCCTTTCCATCTACTTATCTCAGTAAGGACACTTTCCATTTCATCTGCTTAGTTGAATAAGTACACTTTGCTTTTCATCTACTTAATTCAGTAAGGACACTTTCCTTTTCTTCTGCTTAGTTCAATAAGAACGCTTTCCTTTTCATCTGCTTAATTCAGTAAGGACACTTTCGTTTTCTTCTGCTTAGTTCAATAAGGACACTTTCCTTTTTATCTGCTTAGTTCAATAAGGACACGTTTTATCTGCTTAATTCAGTAAGGACACTTTCCTTTCTATCTGCTTAGTTAAGTAGGGACACTTTCCTTTTCATCTGCTTTCTTAAGTAAGGACACTTTTCTTTTCATTGCTTAGTTTAGTAAGGAGGCTCCTTTTTTCACCTACTTAATTCAGTAAGGACACTCTCCTTTTTCATTTGCTTAGTTCAGTAAGGACACTTTTCTTTTTTATCTGCGTAGTTCAATAAAAACGCTTTCCTTTTTCATCTGCTTTGTTCAATAAAAACGCTTTCCTATTTCATCTGCTTAGTTCAATAAGGATGCTTTCCTTTTTATCTTCTTAATTCATTAAGGACACTTTCCTTTTCATCTGCTTAGTTTAATAGGGACACTTTTTCATCTGCTTACTTTAATAAGGATGCTTTCTTTTTCAGCTGCTTTCTTTAATAAGGACACTTTTTCATTTGCTATAAGTTTAATGAAGACTCAAAAACCCTTGTTTTTATAAGTGTATGTATAATTGAATTGTATGTCTACATGTATGTGTGTACATATGTGTGTATGAGTGTATGTATTTATGTCTGTATGTAGGTGTGTATGTATGTTTGTGTACATATGAGTGTATGTATGTATGTGTGTATGTATGAATGTGTGTACATGGGTATGCATAAAAGAGAGAGGTGGATGAAAGAATGGCACAGTATAATTGCATAAGATTGTGTGTATTCAGAACAGTATTATTTTGTAGCACTTATGGTGTTGGCAGGAAAGAGGTTACACCGCCGTTGTAATCTTTGTTCTGCTACATCACGGTTGTGATCTTCATGTACGAGTATCCACAGTGTTTATTTGGTGCTATAGTCATAAACTGTGTTATTTGGAGCTATTGTCATCCATTGTAATTAGGTGTTATTGCAATCGACATTGATGTTTGTTTATATTTTCATTGACATTGATGTTTGTTTATATTTTCATCGATGGTGTTATTTGTTGCTATAGTTAGAAAGTTTTTTGCGTTGATGTTTTTGTGTTAAGATTCTTGCAGGTATACATCAACACAAAAACGCTGGTGACGCTCCAGGTCCACAATTACGTTTTATTTATTTATTATAGTGCTCGGCCTGCAAAGAATATTTCCTGGGCAATCCAACAAAAGGACATCAGTGTTACCGTCAGATGAGTGTTAATCGAGAATATTGTTTTGATCCGACCACACAGGCAGAGTGCTCCCAGAACCCAGGTCCACTTCAACAGGGGCGGACTGTCTTTTTTGCTGTTCAACCAAAATATGTTAATGTGGACATTAGAATCACTATTGATGTCACAAAAGGAGGTAAACTATTTGAAGATATTGAATTCACATTGATTTTAGTAATTTTCCTACCATTAATATGGACAGAATCTTTTCATGAAAATGATAAAGATTCTTGTTGATGAAATTTGTTTGGTACAGAGTGAAATTATTTATGAAGTACGACATTGTTGAACTGACATGCACCGTAGTTATTCATACCAAATCTTCCACCAAATGCAGATAGTCACCTCACAACGGTTTCTTTCATATGTCATAATATGATTCATATTTATTGTACATGTTACTCATGTCAATATCATGTCACCGCTCTGGTGGCCTAGTGGTTAGAATGTCTGCCCCAGACACAGGAGGTCGTGGGTTTGATCCCTGGCTGAGTCATACCAAAGACTTACAAAAATGGTACTAACAGGTTCCTCATGTGGCGCTCAGCATTAAGAGGTTAGTGTTAGGACTGGTTGTCCTGGTGTCAGGATAATGTGACTGGGTGGGACATCATGCTGCATGCCAACGGCATGATGCCCCAGTGCTAGACCACTATAAACTGCCACACTGCAGACATCTTAGTGATATTACTGAAAAATTGTTAAAGTTACGTTAAAAATCCAAATCACACACACACAATATCATGTCCATTGTACATGTTACTCATGTCAATATTAGCAATGAGGGCACTTTTGCTTACTTTAATAAGGACACTTTCTTTTTCATCTGCATACTTTAATAAGGACACTTTTTCATCTGCTTATTTTATCATGTCCATTGTACATGATACTCATGTCAGTATAAATTACATTGTACGTGTTACTTATGTCAGTGTCGTTTCCATTGTACATGTTACTCATGTCAGTATCATGTCCATTGTACATGATACTCATGTGAGTATAAATTACATTGTACATATTACTCTTGTCAGTATCATGTCCATTGTACATGATACTCATGTCAGTATAAATTACATTGTACATGTTACTTATGTCAATGTCATTTCCATTGTACATGTTACTTATGTCAATATCGTGTCCATTGTACATTACTCATGTCAGTATAAATTACATTGTACATGTTACTCTTGTCAGTATCATGTCCATTGTACATGATACTCATGTCAGTATAAATTACATTGTACCAGTTACTTATGTCAATGTCGTTTTCATTGTACATGTTACTTATGTCAATATTGTGACCATTGTACATTATTTATATCAGTATAAATTACATTGTACATGTTACTCTTGTCAGTATCATGTCCATCTTTTGTCTTGCAGGGATGGATGTTTACTTTTCTCCAAGTGAGATGACATTTATGGTGGACATTGATAAAAGGACTGGTGTTCACTACGTAAGATTTGACAGCAGCATTTACAGTGAGGACTTATTGGATGTGAAAAAACGAAAGCGTCGGAGCATAGAGCATGAAATTCACAAGCGGGATGCAAATGCATCTTCAGGCCTGTATTATTATTTGAATGAAATTCAAGCCAAAGATATGAACACTTTCATCACTGTCTCTGTTCCTGGAACAATCCTCATCATACGGGATGTGCAGTATCGTTTGGTCATCACTTTGCCCAATGAGAAGCTTGATTTACGAACATCACGATTTTACATCGTGTTTGTGAGCAGGGGAGCAGATGATCAGAATGAAACTTATGGAAGTTTGTACTTTCGCCAGGACCAACCTCATATAGATCTGTTTGTTTTCTTTTCTGTATTCTTTTCATGCTTTTTTCTTTTCCTTGCAATGTGTGTATTGCTCTGGAAAACAAAGCAAGTCTTTGACTCGAGGAGAAGTCGACAACAGAGAGCAAGAGAAATGCAGCATATGGCTTCAAGACCGTTTGCAAAAGTTCTAGTACTAATTGAACACTCCTCTTTGACCTCAGTGACCCCACCAACACAACCACATAATAAGACTCACATGGGGTCACTAAGAACCCACCTCTTGCCAAGTATACCAGACAATGTTTACCAATCAGTACAGAAAGCAAATAGTGTGCCATACCACTCAGTACAGAAATCAAGCTCTGTAGAAACAATTCCCATTGCTATCGAACCTTTGGATGATGGCATAGCTGCCGTCGGAACTGTGATGTTTCAGCTACCAGGGGGTGCACTGGCTCCATCCAAGTTGTGTCTCGGTTCAACACTTACAATGAGGGTTCAGATGGGTGCACCTACATCTAAAAATTTTAATCGGTGTCGCACTAGCCCATCAGTATATTGATGTAGTCTGTGAATATAGAAGCCAATTTCATTTTGTTATTGATATTCATTATTTCATAGATGGAATCCAGGTCAGTCTTGTTATGTATTGTTGCTTGTTTCTTCAGCTAATATCATTTTCCATAAACATTTGGAAGCCAGGTTTCAAAGACTATGTACATACCAGGTTGTATTTCTTTTGTTTACAAATGTTGTGTAATTTGATTCAGTAAGAAGTCATATGAATTTTCGGTTACCTTGCATTTGTATGGATAAAAGCTACATGCAAGATTAGAGATTGTAAAGAACAGTCCACAAACTTGTACATCTCACTATTGTACCAAAACTTTTGTTGTCCATTATCCGTCCAGTTTTGTTTAGACAGGTTTCTGTTTCAAAATTGATACTTACTAGTAGATTCTTGCTTGTTTGGGGTCCTTGGCTTGACTGGTTATACTTGTTCAGTGTCCATCTCTTAGCATGAATTTATTATCCCTATTTCTGTTACCATACTTTGATGATTGCCATGAAACTTTTCATGTGATCATCCCTACATCTTGAATTTCTTATTACAGTTCCTCTTGCATGAAAGATGGATTGTTTTGCTAAAAGTCTTTTTATGATGTCTAGTTGGTCCAAAATTAAATTAGTGCCGATCTGGTATCCAAAAGGGTTTGCCATCTTGAAAATCTTGTTCCTGCTGGACAGAAAGATTTATCAATAAAAGGTTTCCTCCAGAAGACTTATGATATATAGCTGGTCCTTAATGAAAATGGCACCAACCTGTCCTAGTATGGCTGCCATGGCAACCATATTTTATCGCTGTTACTCCTGAAGGGTTGACCATATCAGTATGGGGTTTTCAACCAGAATGGGTGATTATATCAACATGGGATTTTCAACAAAAGACGTAAGATGTCTTGTTGGTCCTAAATGAAAATGGTGCTGATCTGATATCCATTATGGCCACTACAATGGTCACTACAATGACCACTACAATGGCCATGCTGAAAGTCTTGCTATTACGGCTCATCTCGAGCAGCATTACCTTTTCAGTATGTTGATGCTGGTTCATAGTTTTCTTTTATTGTAGATGAAGTCTTATGAAATAGATTGAATAAATTACTCATTTCATAAAGAGTTAATGTACAAGTAAACCAATCGAGGAAAAGCAATGCCTTTATTCCTGTATATGTGTAGTACAGATTACCCATGTGATAAAGGTATGTGGGATGCACCTATCCCAAATGAGTGAACTCGATGCTGCAGATGATGCCATTTTGCTTATAGTGTCATGATCGTTTGGAGTGTTTCTTTGCATTTTTAGTTTTGAAAGACACATTTGATGGCATGTAAACAGTAATCCTTGTTTTTGACAACAAATTTCTTTATTATGAACTAAACATTTTATGATTCTAATGGATGAGACAAAATTATTTTTAGAAAATATGGAATTTCCAAAGCCATATCCGTACAAATGATGCTGAATTTTCTTCCTTAATCACTATTTATTTGAGAGATGAAAAACCACATATGCATCATATTTGCTGATGTGCAATAAAGAAATCCTACTCTTGGGATCAGAATTTGTGAAAAAAGGAAATCCCACCTTTAGGATGAGAATTTGTTAAAAAAAAGAAATTCCACCTTTGAGATCAGAATTTGTGGTGAAGAGAAATTCCATATTTAGGACCATAATTTGTGGAAAAGTGTAATCCCACCTTTAGGATCAGAATTTGTGGTAATGGGAAATCCCACTTTTAGGATAAAAATTTGTGGTAAAGGGAAATCCCACCTTTAGGATCAGAATTTGTGATAATGGGAAATCCCACCTTTAGGATAAAAATTTGTGGTAAAGGGAAATCCCACCTTTGGATCAGAATTTGTGGTAAAGGGAAATCACACCTTTAGGATGAGAATTTGTGGAAAAAAGAAATTCCACCTTTGGGATCAGAATTTGTGGCAAAGAGAAATCCCATATTTAGGACCATAATTTGTGGAAAAGTGTAATCCCACCTTTAGAATCAGAATTTGTGGTAATGGGAAATCCCACCTTTAGGATCAGAATTTGTGGTAAAGGGAAATCCCACCTTTGGGATCAGAATTTGTGGTAAAGGGAAATCCCGCCTTTGGATCAGAATTTGTGGCCAGGAACTTGACTAAATCCTGCACAAGAACTGTACTCATTCCTACCCTTACATTCCTACCCACAGATGAGAGTGCTCTTTTTCATACCATTTTATGTGATGGATTCTGTTAATCCCATCATAAGTTGTTGAAAAGCATTATTAATCCATTTATGTGCACAGAGAAGAGATGGAATGAATCTGCATGGTTTAAATTCCATGTATCATCGATTTTTTAACTGTAGAGTCATGGTGTCTCAGTGGTTACCAATAAAAGACTAGTGACAGAAGGGGTGTAGGTTCAAATCCTACCATCAGATTAGCCCTTGTTGGGTAATGTAATAGGCACTTGGACAAAGCACTTGACTCCACTTACCTTGCACCAAATATACTACTTGCTGTAAAGTATCAAACCAACCGTCATTACATGATTCCACAAGAGTACATTAAATCTGAGTAATAAACTCTGCTGCACTGTTCTACAAGAGTACATGACATTGCAGTAACAAACTTGGCTACACTGCTCAACAAGAGTATATTACATTGCAGTAACAAACTTGGCTACACTGCTCAACAAGAGTATATTACATCGCATTAACAAACTTGGCTTCACTGTTCCACAAGAGTACAATACATTGCATTAACAAACTTGGCTGCACTGCTCAACAAGAGTATATTACATTGCATTAACAAACTTGGCTACACTGCTCAACAAGAGTATATTACAATCCAGCAAGAAACTTGGCTACACTTTAACACAAGAATACATTACATTGCAGTAACAAACGTGGCTACACTGTTCCACAGGAGTACATTACATTGCGGTAACAAACTTTGCTACACTGTTCTGCAAGAGTACATTATGTCAAAATAATAAACTTGGCTACACTGTTCCACAAGAGTACATTACATTGGAGTAACAAACTCTGCTACGTGTGACTTATGACTTTTCATTTATTTATTATTTATTTCTTCTTTTGATAAAATAGTTGTATGCAACTCTCTGTGAAATAGGAACTAAAAAAATGCTCAGATGATTTGATAGTTGCAGCATTTATGATGATCTCTCTATTTGTATTTGTTCTGATGGGTGGACCCTAATAAATCTGTACATTGTCAGAATAATTCAATCTATCTGCTGTATACTATAGTAAAAATTTGGGGAAACAGAGATACATGTAAAAAATCTACAGTTGTAAACTAATCATAGTTCGTAAACAGTCAACTTTATCTTTGTTGCAATTCATTATCCAATATAAAGTTTGTATTTGATTTACCTGTGGCTTTATCTTAAGATAGATTGATTACATAAATATAACAGCTTTTTGAAAATGTCACAAATTTTGATGTTTGAAATATAATTGCACGCGTATGTTTTAAAACCTACATACTCATTATGTATGTATGTGTGTGTGTGTGTGCATATGTGCGTGCATATGTGTGTGTGTATGTATGTATGTATGTATGTATGTATGTATGTATGTATAAAGAGTTAGGAAGTCTACAGATTTTTTCTTTCTTGTAGGTTTTTAGCTCACCTGGCCAAAAAGCCCCAGAGAGTTTATAGTATGGTCCAGCAGCCAGAGTCTCTCCATCAGTACTTATACAGAGACATTCTAGAGGCTTTATTATGTTTGAGGCTTGATCACACTTGGCATGTATTTGCAAAGAGACATTCTAGTGCAGGGTGGGCAAACAGCCTAGTTTTATATGTTAATTTGTATCATATGATATGGTTTTTAATATGACTTATATGACCCTTGCCCTGGAGGATGTTGCCCATGCCTGTTCTTGAGGCTTCATTATGTATGAGGTTTTGATCACACTTGGCATGTAGGCTCATATCAAGATTTAAGACAGGTTGGATTATAGGTGACTGCCATGCATTAATGAGGTGGTTTTGAATCTGATTGGCTGAGCTTGTTACCACTCTGCATATTAATAAGGTGGTCTTGCATCTGATTGGCTGAGCTTGTTACCACTCTGCATATTAATGAGGTGGTCTTGCATCTGATTGGCTGATAATGTTTGTATCATCCTGATCTCTGAAAAGTTTGATTATGAGCAAGATTCCCACATAATGAAATCACCTTGCTGTGATTTTTGAATGTGTGAACACCTGAGAAGCTTATTTTCTGATCAGATGTTAACCATGGTTGGTATGCAGGCTTATATCATTAAGGTCATGGATAAGTTTGATTATAAGCAACAAACATGCATATTAATGAAGTGATCATGCAATTTTGATATGATTTTGATCAAACATGGTATGTAAACTAATTTCCTTGGGATCATAGACAAGTTTGACAATTTCCTTGGGATATTGGACAAGTTTGATAATTTCTTTGGGATCTTAAGACAAGTTTGATAATTTCATTGGGGTATTGGACAAGTTTGATAATTTCTTGGGGATCTAGGATAAGTTTGATAATAAGCAGACTTTATACATTTTGATAAGATGATTTTTGTAACCACTTAAGAGGCTTTATTTTTTTCAGAAGGAATTACATCATATGTTGTATAATTGTTGATTAATTGAGACAAGTGTATTGATGGGAACCATCCATGCGTAATAATTAAGTGAACTTCAATACGATGTTTCCACTCAGGAGGAAAGGTTTACATCAGATTTTAATCATACTTGTTTTATAATCTGATATCACTAAGCTTCTGGACAAGTTTGACAATGAGCAAGTTCATCACGCTTGCGGACAGGTTTGTCACTGAGCGAGGTCATAAAGTTTGCATACAGGTTTTGTCAATGAGCAAGTTCATCAAGCTTGCAGACAGGTTTTGTCAATGAGCGAGATCATAAAGCTTGCAGACAGGTTTTTCATTAAGCGAGATCATAAAGCTTGCAGACAGATTTGTCAGTGAGCGAGATCATAAAGCTTGCAGACAGGTTTTTCATTAAGCGAGATCATAAAGTTTGCAGACAAGTTTGTCAATGAGCGAGATCATAAAGCTTGCATACAGGTTTTGTCAGTGAGTGAGATCATAAAGCTTGTAGACAGGTTTGTCATTGAGCAAAATTGAGACATATTAATGATGTGGTTTTGCATTTAGTATACTGACTTGTTTCGCTAGATTTGGCTTGACCAAGTGTGGGCATGTGAGAAAGTTTGCCAGTAACTTTTCATGGGTAGGTGGTTCTTCCCAGGTTCTGCCTCCACCCGATATACTTGCTGCCATTGATAAAATGGCATTAAACCCCACAAAACTAAAACTCTGTTTTGATTATTTGTTTGAATTCTGCATGATTTGGAGAATGCTAAAATTTGTGCTTGTAACTAATCTTGAGGTATATTTCTGATCCGATTTTAATTCGACTTTGTTCTAAGCTTGTATTGTCTTCAGGATTTGGAACGAGATTGATCATGAACAGCATCTGCACATATTAATCATTTCTTGTTTGAACCAGGTGAGTGATATTGGGCCAGTTTAGGCCTCTTGTTGTAGTATATTGTCATGATTGACTAAAAAAAATCAAAAGTTGCAAATCTAGCTCTCTTAAGAACTGGATAGCTTGAATAATGGAAACTGCATTTTTTTCAGGATAATTTTCTAGTCTTGCTGAAGCCACACCAACTCTTTCTCACAAGTTTTGAAATATTGCATGTTTTTCATTGGACACAAATATGTGATATGTGTTTTATACAAATATATTTGGCTATTATTGTATTGATATTTATGTATATACAGACACATGTATTGAATCATGATAAATTTTCATCCATCTATTATGTATTATCAAAATATAGATACATGTATATTAGCAGGTATATTATCCTTAATAATTAATATGTAAACAGATTTTCATATCATTTTTATATCATTTTCATATCATTTTCATATCATTTTTATATCATTGCAATCCTTGTACCAATGCACAAGATGCTTTGTACTTTTTGTGTATGTTTCATTGTACAGAAATGTATTATTCTTGATAATTAATTTGGAAAGAAAGATAATTAGTGGGTGTCAAATGTGCCAGTTAGTTCTGGGTGTATTGTTTTTCAGAATATATGGTATAAAATTATTAACTCTTTAATGACGTTAGTTTTTCTTACATTTTTGCTAAAATAGGAGCAGAAGTCAATGGCTGCTTAATGGTTTAGAATGGAACATTTTCTGCTTGCTGTAAGCAACCTAAATTGGCCTATCAAACTTAACCATGCAAGTATAGTATCTAAGTTTGAAGTAGAAATGGAAATATTGATATTAGAAGAAAAGAAGAAAAATCATATGTTGGTCTTCGACTTTTGTTTATTATTATTTTTCTCAGTTCATCTGCATACAGGGTAAAGACTACACTACAGTATTTTTAAGATGGGCTTTCAAAACTTTTATTGGTATGGAGCAATATTTGGTTGGATTGCATGGCAAGCATTGTTTAGAGATGGAAGATAGCTGCTTCTCTGGAATAAATACTGCACTGAAGTTTGAGTCTCTGTTAGGGTCATTTTCTCAGACAGACAGTATCACTTGTAGAGTCACGTGACTTTGTTTGTGACTGTCATGGAGAGTGCTACAGTCATCAGCCAATGTTAGGTCATTCTGTTTCATGGTTTGCGCTTTGGCCATACCATAACTCTGCTTTTAATGCCAATAGGAAATGCATGCCACCCTCGATATTATTTGACAACGTCTGTGTATATTCATTTCGGTAGAAAATGTTAATACTGCTAATTGCTTAAATATTTTCTTTGTAATTTTTTTGTTCTAATCATTTCTTTTTCAGCAGAGAAGAAAAGATTTAAATATCCACATTTCAGATCATTTTCTTTTAGCGGAACATTTATTTCTCCTAAAGGTCATTAAAGGAGCACGATTATCAAATAATTATCAATTTATGTTTCCATGGATTTCGTTAACCTTTCAGATCGTCAGTATTCTTAATAATTGGAAATAATTTCATGGTGTTTGTATGATGTTTATTATAGTGCTAGCAGTGTCATTGTATCATGTTTATTATAGTGCTAGCAGCGATTTTGTATCATGTTTTGTAGTAGTGCTAGCAGTGTATTTGTATCACGTTCATTGTAGTGCTAGCAGTGTCATTGTATCATGTTTATTATAGTGCTAGCAGTGATTTTGTATCATGTTTTGTAGTAGTACTAGCAGTGTATTTGTATCATGTTCATTGTAGTGCTAGCAGTGATTTTGTATCGTGTTCATTGTAGTGCTTACAGTGATTTTGTATCATGTTTTGTAGTACTAGCAGTGTATTTATATCATGTTCATTGTAGTGCTAGCAGTGTTTTTGTATCATGTTCATTGTAGTGCTAGCAGTGATTTTGTATCATGTTCATTGTATTGCTAGCAGTGATTTTGTATCATGTTCATTGTAGTGCTAGCAGTGATTTTGTATCATGTTCATTGTAGTGCTAGCAGTGATTTTGTATCATGTTCATTGTAGTGCTAGCAGTGTTTTTGTATCATGTTTATTGTAGTGCTTACAGTTTATTTGTATCGTGTTCATTGTAGTGCTAGCAGTGATTTTGTATCGTGTTCATTGTAGTGCTTACAGTGATTTTGTATCATGTTTTGTAGTAGTGCTAGCAGTGTATTTATATCATGTTCATTGTAGTATGAGCAGTGTTTTTGTATCATGTTCATTGTAGTGCTAGCAGTGTATTTGTATCATGTTCATTGTAGTACCAGCAGTGTTTTTGTATCATGTTCATTGTAGAGCCAACAGTAATCATGTGTTCATTGTAGTGCTATCAGAATATTGAATGGTTGCTCATAGCAAACAAACATTTGACTGTTTTTTTTTCTTCTTCACATCAAAATGATCTGTATTTCAGATTTAATCATGATGCTGTAGATACTACACCTGGGTTTCATCTGGTCACTTCATATACAATATGTATCATAATACGCAAGATTTCGATGTATCATTCACGATACTTTTAATGATATTCAAACATGTTTAATTGTTGTTATGCCTATCTTTAACCCTATTACAATGAAATGTTCCTTTTTTCTGTTAATTGGGAGTACACTAGTTGGGCTGTGCATACAGATACAGAAATAATATTTACACACATAGTTCTACATTCTCAGTTTCATTTGTATTCTGAATAACTGATGCAAGCATAAAAACAGTTTCTTTGACTTATTCTGTTTATTGAGAAATACATGTGCTATTTGTTGGCAAGTCAACTGTTTATTAAAATTTTACAATTTCTTAATGAACCAATTCAAGTATGAAAGATTGTTGGTTATTATCATATTCACATGTACAGGCATTAGACTGGAGCTATTTAAAAGACCTGATGATTGGAATGGCGGTGTGGGCATACTCGTCCCTATTTTACATGGGATCTAGTACCCCCTCCCCTCTTACTAACTGAAAATGATTCTCAGGAACTCAGTAAATAGAAATCATTTAGACTGGCTCCTATGGAACCTCTTTGTTATTTAACTATTCATATTTGTACCAATATATAATACTTTGTTCTTTTCTTCCATCATTGCCTGCCATATCCCAAGTCCAACTGTTTAAAAATCAAGTTTTACTAGGGTATTCACCCCTTCTAAAGGCACAGCACATTGTCCTTCCCTCCAAAAAAAAATACATTGGGAAATTGGAGGCAAGAGTGAATGGGGATATTCCATTTAATCCCACTATAAACAATAGTGAGAATTAAAAATACTTCATTACAATAACAGCAAATAAAAAATACATCAATTTGACGTTCATACTCACCAGATTATCTAAATTATGTTTTCCAGACTGTTTTAATCATGAATATTCATTCCAGCATTTCTCTGTAAAACTCATGAATATTCATTCTAACATAGATCTTCAAAGTTCATGAATATTCGTTCCCAGATTGTTCTTTAAAGATATTGAATATTCGATTCAGCTGAGCTCCTTAAAACTCATGAATATTCAGTCAAGTAGAGCTCTTTAAGGCCCATGAATATTCATTTCCACAGTGCTCTTTAAAGTTCATGAATATCCATTCTGACAGCTCTTTAAAGCCTTCATTAAAGCATAATTCATGTCCTTTTCACACAAGGTGCACTACATCTTTATAAGAGCATTGACTTTTCAGAAAAACTATAACAATATTTGACCGTTAATTTCTTTCTCCATCCATTCCCTTTTCCATAAAAGTTCAATATCTCAGTCGATATTTCTGACATTACGTCATTCAACCAGAGTGGCTTGTTAAAAATGTAATGAAACTATCAGTAAATGGACATAGAGATTGCAGAATCTAAGATGGTAACACTATTGTATCTGTCTTTTGATTCTTGAATCCCATTAGCCATACAGATGGTCTTAATCTACATGGTTTATCACCTTACTGATGCTGTTCATTAGGCTGTACTCACCTGTAAGACAGGGCCAATTGTACTCACTTGTAAGACAGGGCCAGCTGTACTTGCATGTAAGTCAGGGCCTGCTGTACTCACCTCTAAGACAGGGCCTGTTGTACTCGCCTGTAAGTCAGGGCCAGCTGTACTCACCTATAAATCAGGGCCTGCTGTACTCACTTGTAAGACAGAGCCAGCTGTACTCACCTGTAAGACAGGGCCAACTGTACTCACTTGTAAGACAGGGCCAGCTGTACTCACCTGTAAGTCAGGGCCTGCTGTACTCACCTGTAAGTCAGAGTCTGCTGTACTCACCTCTAAGACAAGGCCTGCTGTACTCACCTCTAAGACAGGGCCAGCTGTACTCACCTGTAAGTCAGGGCCAACTGTACTCACCTATAAATCAGGGCCTGCTGTATTCGTAAGACAGGACCAGCTGTACTCACCTGTAAGTCAGGGTCTGCTGTACTCACCTCTAAGACAGGGCCTGTTGTACTCACCTGTAAGACAGGTCCAGCTGTACTCTCCTTTAAGTCAGGGTCAGCAGTACTTGTCTGTAAGTCAGGGGCAGCTGTACTCGCCTGTAAGTCGGGATCAGCTGTACTCACCTGTAAGTCAGGCCAGCTGTACTTGCCTGTAAGTCAGGGCCTGCTGTACTTACCTGTAAGTCAGGGCCTGCTGTACTCACCTCAAAGACAGGGCCAGCTGTACTCACCTCTAAGCCCGGATCAGCTGTACTTGCCTGTAAGCCAGGACTAGCTGTACTCACCTCTAAGACAGGACCAGCTGTACTCACCTGTAAGTCAGGGCCAGCTGTACTCACCTCTAAGACAGGACCAGCTGTACTCACCAATACGTCAGTACCAGCTGTACTCGCCTGTAAGTTAGGGCCAGCTGTACTCGCCTGTAAGTCAGGGCCTGCTATACTCACCTCTAAGACAGGGCCTGCTGTACTTGTCTGTAAGACTGGGTCAGCTGTACTTACTTGTAAGTCAGGGCCTGCTGTACTCACATGTAAGTCAGTGCCAGCTGTACTTGCCTTTAATTACGGGCCAGCAGTACTCACCTGTAAGTCAGGGCCAGTTGTACTCACCTGTAAGTCAGGGACAGCTGTACTCACCTGTAAGACAGAGCCTGCTGTACTCACCTGTAAATCAGGGCCAGCGGTACTTGCCTTTAATTACGGGCCAGCAGCACTCACCTGTAAGACAGGGACAGCTGTACTAGCCCGTAAGTCAGGGACAGCTGTACTTGCCTGTAAGACATTACCAGCTGTACTTGCCTGTAAGTCAAGGACAGCTGCAAAAAACTTAAACCCAGATTTGTCATCTCATAATGCGCCAGCAGATCAGGTCTTTGTTGTTTCTTCTACTGATTATTCTTAACAAAGTAAATAGACCCAGATCAGCCTACATATTGTGCAAATGCAGATTGTGTCTATGCAGTTTGCAGTTGGATCCAAGTGACTATACCTGTTAATATGTTCAAAATATAAGTGAGCAAGGATGGAATAATTTTTCTTCTTCAGAATTAACAAGGAAAACCTGGGGAAAAAAACAGTATGTTAACAGATCAGGTTCTTGATTATTCAAACTTGGTAGGCTCAGACATTCTGATCATTTGAAATGGAATTGCTGACCCAGCATCAGTTCTTGTAAATTAAGGAACAGTGTCAGGTTATTCAACACCACTTTTGATACTGATTTAAGACTTTTGACACACATGAAAGAGGGAGTCATTAATTTGAGGTATGACATTTCAATTAATGATCTTTCACTTTATGTCTAGCTTTTGATTTCATGTGGTTCCAAAATTTTAACAAGTGAGATTGCTTGATTGGCTTTGGTGCAGGACTTGCATTTTTAGAATGGTTTTGAGATATGTTTGTAACTGACATAACAGATGTATGCACTCTTAGAGTTCCCAGACCAAAAGGACTGTTAAATTTACACGCGGAGAACCTAATTGTACAAATATAATGTGTTTAATTGGTGAATTCTTGTCCCAAATTAATGGGTTTTTTTACAATGTGCCATGATGGATATCATTCATATTGCAAGGGAATATGACTTTTGAATTCTCCTTTTGTTGGTCTTAAATTTAATAGCTCTTGTGATCTTGGTATTAAGCTTTTATTTACCTAGTCAATCATGATTTTGTAAATATATAGAAGAAAGCACTAAATCCTGTTAAAATTAATGTATAATTCATAATTTCATAGGTGTTGTATAGTCTGAGAATGAAGAATGTATGGTTTAAGATAAATATATCTGTAAATAAGTGTATCTAATTATACAATCCTTGTTTATCTATGTTACATTCAATGCTTCTTGTATACCGACCTTTCTCATTATCAAGTACCATAGTGACAGTGTCTTCTACTGCATTGCCAGTTTATCATAATATTACAACATTCTCACTGGGTAAAAAACACGATCTTGTTGAAAAAACATTTTTATTTTGTGTAAATTACATCTCGACCGCATGTGTAATTCTATTAAGAAAGTTAGCATGAATATTCTAACTTGTACGTGTCCATTTCAGACAGCATTAGATAAACATGAGAACAGGGACTGCTGTTGACATAGCACTGCTTCTCCTTCATTCCTTGAATCATAACATCTTCATGATGTCTGTTCACATCTTCTTAGTGTCTGTTCACGTCTTCGTAATGTCTGTTCACGTCTTCGTAGTGTCTGTTCACATCTTCGTAATGTCTGTTCACGTCATTGTAGTGTCCGTTCACGTCTTCGTAATGTCTGTTCACGTCTTCGTAGTGTCTGTTCACATCTTCGTAGTGTCCGTTCACGTCTTCGTAATGTCTGTTCACGTCTTCGTAGTGTCTGTTCACATCTTCGTAATGTCTGTTCACGTCTTTGTAGTGCCTGTTCACGTCTTTATAATGTCTGTTCACGTCTTTATAATGTCTGTTCATAGTGCTATGCTGATACCAATGGTTCATGCTCAATTCTTGCCTTTTGCTTGGAAACTTTGGTTTATTATTTTCAGAATTATTCATTGTATGATGGAAGCAGACTATCATGAAACTTTTTGGGACAGATGCCAAATTTATACTAGCTTATTCACGACCTTTGTTACAGAAGCTTTGAAATAAATGTTTGACAAGAGAAATTTCTGACATTTTTTAAAACTAGAGAATTGTCTTAGAATACCGGAATAGGCAGTTTTGTAAATATGGATCTTTAAAGTTCCATGTTTTCTTTTTGACTCTGTTGCCTTTATTCCAAGTAAATTATTTGCTTTCTGTTCTTTTCAATCACTTGTCTTTAATCCGAGTACATTAGCTGATTCTGTTCTTTTCAGTCACTTGTCTTTAATCCGAATACATTAGCTGATTCTGTTCTTTTCAATCACTTGTCTTTAATCCAACTATGATATCTGACCTTTTGGCTCGTAGCTCGTACTTGAGATTGATTCTCAGATTGTTGTAGAACACTTGACCAGGTCCAGATGGGATTTTAGTAATCTCACAGTAACATGCAGAACACAGGACCAGATCCAAATGGGGTTCTTTGGTCTCACAGCAGCATCTTAACTATTGCTGCAATTGATTCAAGCTGCAGACTTTAATTATTTTTAACAACAGACCCCTCCCCATGCCCCCATTATTGTTTTAGGAGTAAGTACAGAATAACTTCACGGCAATAGATTTATTACGAATTACAGTATATAGGTTTCTTTACAGTTTTGTCAAAACACAATAGACATAGAACTGTTTTTGTTAAGGCAAACATGATACCAATATTTGTTTTAAGATGTTGTTTACAGTTCATTTTATTCAGATCGGATGTCTCTTTGTAGAGCAAAGTCAAATCTCTCTGCACTTGCTGACACCTTAGTCTTTTGCCCTGTGTCACTTACATTGAAATATTTTATGAAGCTTTTTGTTTTCCATTTGCTTCTTGTTTGATGAGCTCAGCATGACTTGCTTATTATATTTTTTCTTTCTGATTATAAAGCAGTGCCTTGTGGGCCTGTAATTTCATTATGGAACACATTTACATAAAGCAGTGAATTGTGGGATGCATACTTTTATATAAAATCAGTGTGAAAATTGCTTTGATTTAAATTAGATGTACAGCAGTGCTTTGAATGCAAGCTTGAAACGAAGGTCAAAGGTCATGGCCTATTTGTTTTGGCTGTATTTTGAAACTCTGTTTTTGTCATATTGTATAATATTTAATCTCTCTCTGTAGTCATTGTTAACTTCGTTGCATTTAATGTACATATTTCAGTATTTGGAAAAGCAAGGGCAATATTTGTGTACAGCCAACTTGATAAAGTCATATGAGTTACATATTGTATTGGACCTACTTTTTGACTCCTTATTTCTTCATGTATAGCACATGCCGTACACGGAGCATTGTTGACCAAGGTCTGCCATCACATAATATACTGACACATCAGGTCCATGTTTCTTCTATGCGTCATTTAAGGCAAGCATTGTAGACCAAGGTCTGCATTAAATAATGTACAGACAGATCAGGGTTCACACTGTTTATTTTGTATATACTTTGAAGCAAGCATTGGAGATAAAGTTCTGCCAGTACATATTTTTTGGGCAGAGCTTGGTGTGTGCTGTTGGGCACACACTATGCCTATTGAATGTTCAGTATAATACATACACATTATGCCTAGGTAATTTACAGTACCATTTATACACATTATGCCTTGGTAAAATAGATACAGTTGGAATACATTATGCCTAGGTAAATTACAGTACCATGGGCACACATTATGCCTAGGTAAAGAACAATATCATGGGCACACATTATGTTTTGGTAAATTACAATACCATAGGCACACATTATGCCTAGGTAAAGTACAGTACCATGAACACACATTATGCCTTGGTAAAATAGATACAGTTGGAATACATTATGCCTAGGTAAAGAACAATATCATAGGCACACATTATGTCTAGGCAAATTACAGTACCATAGGCACACATTATGCCTAGGTAAAGTACAGTACCATGAACACACATTATGCCTTGGTAAAATAGATACAGTTGGAATACATTATGCCTAGGTAAAGAACAATATCATGGGCACACATTATGCCTAGGTAAAGAACAATATCATGGGCACACATTATGTCTAGGTAAATTACAGTACCATTTATACACATTATGCCTAAGTAAAATACATACAGTTGGAACACATTATGCCCAGGTAAAGTACAATTCCTTAACTTTGTACCCTTGGTTTTAAAAAAAATTCTTGCCATCCTAAGCACATGTATCGTAAACAATGAAAAGTTGAAAACTTTGAAGAAAACCTAAATCTAATCTGTATTTCAGTTTAGAATTATGGGGTTGAAGTAATATTATGACCTCTGATGCTTTTGTTTTGTTGATTTTGTCTCTGACTGGTATAACAATGCAGTTTGTGGTTGATGTGCTTTTGTCCCATGATTAAAGTTATTTTCACAGTATATATGAATGTATCATATTTAGTACAGTTATCGTCATTGGCCAGTTCTGTATATTTGTTATGTGCAGATTTCTATATCATGTATTAAATAGGTGGTGAGTCGTGTCCATCAACATACTGAATAAAATGACATAAATAAAACGATTGTCCTATTTTGTTACTATCCCAGTTTATTTCCGCTGTGATCTTATAAAAGAAGTAATTGAAAGTAATTCTGTTAGCGCTGTAGTCTGCTGCTTTAATATCAATAATACATGTTGCAGTTGCGTAGTTTATCTTTCCAGGACAGAATTACCCACGAACTTACGACAAAAAAAAATTCGGTCCTCCCATGAAATGGAAAGCTCTAGAAAGTCGGAACTAAAAGAACGCAGACCCAGTTCCCCACGTTACAGGCCCATTTGCTGCAGTAATCGTCCCTTTCCTGATGACGTTTGTGTGTATGTGATCTGGATTGTTAACGTAGCTTTAACAATTTTCAATCATATCGCAATAATGTCTGCAGTTTGACAGTTTACAGTGATGTCTAGCACTGGGGCATCATGCCACAGCCATGTAGCATCATGTCCCACCCAGTTACATCATGCTGACACCAGGGGCCCCGAGTGGCCGAGTGGTCTAAAGCGCTCTTCGTTACGGATCACTGCCATCTCACCTCTTTCTGCGGCGGTTCGAGTCTAGGATTCAGCCAATGTGGGTATGTGAGAAAGCTTGCCAGTAGCTTCTCGTGGGTCGGTGGTTCTTTCCGTGTTTTCCCGGGTTCTTCCTCCACCATTAATACTGGCCACCATGTATAGCCTATCGTGTGCTGAAAAATGGCGTTAAACCCCACAACAACAACAACAACATGCTGACACCAGGCTGACCAGTCCTAACACTAACATCATAATGCTGAGTGCCTAGCTGCTAGTACCATTTTGATAAGTCCTTGGTATGACTCGGTCTGGGTTGGACCTCCCGCATCCGATAAGCTGCATAACTTTAAAAAGTTTGTGTAGTGTCCGCTAAAATTCAAACGCTGACTGAACCCAGTCGAACAGGTTACGTATTAGACAAATTATTATCGAAGTTTCACCTGCCCCCTTTCCTATGCGTACGTACATTGTCAGTAGACCCTCCATACGCAAGCGTATGCATTTGGGTTACTCCCCCTCCCCCTCCATGCGTATGTACTAAATGGACGGCCCCTAATCATTTTTTGTTATTGTTCCTTGTTTTCAAAGATTTCTTTGGCAGCAATATGTTGCAGAGCTTGGACATAATGTGGGGGCACCCATTTCAGTGACGTATCCTTCCCATTTACACGCATGCTGCCATGGACGTCAGAGGCTTGGTCTTATAGCAGGGTTGATTTTGCATACCGCACCTCAACAAAACGTAGAGACAAAAATAAGGAGGAAGGCTGGTCCCGCACCAAAGATGCTTAAGGAAGGACAAAAGGCATTCTCATTCCCCTGCTGTGTTTGCCACAAGGGACAATTTTATCGCTCCATGTTGAAGAGTTAATGGGATGAGGTCCCTCTATCTCCCATGTTTCCCTTGCATCAGAGAGGCACCGGTCACCAAGTGCTGCCTCCCAGGAGCGAGAGCAGGACGAAGATGCACTACTAGGCATAATGGACTCAAATGAGTTACAAGTAAAATAGGCTGAGACAGCGTCTTCTTCCATTAATTCCCTTTCCCTCTCACACCCATTGACTCAGAAGAGCATGAAGAGATCTGCTCATTTGATAAGGCATTTTACAGCTTTATAGCATGGGATTTGTGTGCATAGCACTCGGGGCCTGGAGGACAAGAAAACTGCACCATGTAGTTTCTCTCCAGTGGCTTCTACCTCACACCTATGTCTTCTGTTTCCAAATTTGGATATGGTCAGGAAACTTTCTCATAGGTTTTGTAATGTCGAAAGGTTTGCTAGGCAGCTAAAGAGATGGTCAGTGTGTGCACCCTCCCCCATCCAACATTGTGACCTCAAGTTTCTGAATCTAGCTACAGGGTACACTCCCCTGCCTGACCTCCTTAAGCCTCCCCTTTTCGACTGACCATATGCAAATTATGAAGAAGATGTGGGCATAAGATAGCCCTGTAGAGTCTCTTACATACTTACAATCCAATACTCATCTTTAGACAATACTGTTTAAGGTGTAAGGTTTATGAAATGGTACGATACAAAAAACACTAAAAATTTTTTAACAAAAATACACACCGATAAATGAAAAACTAACTGAAGGGGAAGGGGCTTTGATATAATACGATATCATATGTAGAGAAAGTTCTCAAATGGGCAACGCTTTAATGTTGAATCCATGAAATGATCCAAATAGTTTCCAGATTTTGCAATGCAATACCAATTCATTATTCATTTAAGATCCCGTTTATCACATAGCTTTTACTTTAGTGGAAAGAGGCAGGCTCGAAAGAATATATGATCCTTGGCAATTCATTACCTTCCGGCTGATGAACTGCAGTTTTCAATTTATGAGCATGACAAAATAGCCCCAGATGCGACTCCAATCAATAATGCACAATTCGATAGCTAGTAATATTCAAAGGTTGTTGTATTATTTTCACAAATTATTATTCAAAGAACAATTGTCTTTCATAATCGATAAACAATTTGATTCAACATCTTTTTTATGAACACTGTTGTGAAGTGTCAAATTTTTAATTGTTTTGAACCTTAAAGTTGAATGCATTGAGCATTAAAATTGTATCACATTTAAACCATAAAGTCTTTGTGAAGTGTCACTTCGACCTTCCTCCCCCCACCCCCGCCGTGTCGGTGTTTAAAACTTGAAATGCTAACAAATATGACTCAGTGAGATTGACCAGGGCATTGCAATAATGTCCTCACTGATTTCTAAATAAAGGTCGGGAACTAGGTCAGCTTTAGGTGTTTAGACTGAAGAGTCAAGGTCAAACTTTTTCTGAAAAAATATCGAGTTCCTAGCAAACAAAACTAAATTATTTTGACATGTAATGAAATTAAAAATAAAAAGATTTTTGAACTTACAAACAATTAAATTAAATCGAATATAAATTAAATCAGATATATGTAACACTTGTAAGAAAGGACAGGTTTTAGTGCTAGGACGCACAATATTTGAAAGAGAACAGCTTCAAAGTACGCAATTTAAATATGTCACGTAATTTTCTATTTTGGATTGTTTGTTTTGTGCAAATGTGTTTGATATGACCAGGATCCATATTATGTATCGTTTATTCAATATCATGGAAATCTGTTGATGCTCTAGTTGTCATGTAATTTATCTCTTTAATTTTTCAGTTATTAGTTCATTGATAGAATTGACGATTGCATGCTATCCAAGTTTTTATATGTGTAGGATTTTATAGGGTTATATGAAATACATGTTTTGGTCTGTTGGGACGATATTGATTATCGTGAGTTAACGATAATTGCATATTTATATCTGATTTTGTTATGTTTAAATAACCTTTCAAGTTACGGATTGCTAGAATTTCGTGAATTTTACGCAATGGTAATCGAGCATGTGGTAGCGTAGGAAAAGAGATACGGTAACGTTAGATATACCGCTAACGTGTTAATTTATGGCCGGTCACTGTGTGGCGAGGATGATGTTCTATCGGATTAGTTCAGAATGTATGCAGTGTGGATAAATAAGGGAATTTATGTACGTGTAGAAAGTGGTACACATAGAGATTTCGGGGTAATTTTTTCCTTTAACGAACATCTTTCTAAGGAGAGACGGGCAAGTCCGAGAACGGAAATCCGAGAAAAGAAGTGCCGAGTTCAGAACAATGGACTAGGAAGTCCAGAAAGGGATGATGCATACGGAAATAGGAAGGCTCGAGGAAATAGGAAGACGTTGATATACGGTCAAAAGAGGAATGTGATGGACATTGCGCCCCTTTCACCATTCGTTAATGTGATGAAATATTCCAAATTAGACACTGCTATTAAATTCTGTTGACATAACTTAGATTGAATTGGATTTGTCTCAGTTAATTGTTATTGAGTAAATTTTGCTTGTTTTTATCTTGTCTAACAGGGCTCGTATTGCATTATTTTTTCCCAATAGTCTTACTCAGTTCTCTGTTGATATTCTATCTTTCTACTCCCACCGGGTTATACCATCCAGGTAGTCCTTTCCCTCGATAACGCCAGCCATTTCAAATTAACCACCCCTCTTACTATGAGGGAGATGGTACAACTGTATCTCCAATGGCAATTCCCGTGTGACGTCAATGGTGTTATTTAAGGAACGAGCATTTGTTTTTAAGAGTGTTTGCTGTTATAATAACGTGGCATACATCCATACCTCATTTACTTTCGATTTTACGGACTGATGTTGGTCTGAAGGGTATTCATCAAACCATACCACACATTCATACGCACCAGGCCGTGATTTGTTGGTCTGTAAGTATGCGTATGTATGCATGTTGGTCAAATTAAATTAATTAAATTAGTTTGACGTATGTTGGTCTGTAAGTATGCGTCTGTTAGTTATCATACCCTATCATAGCCAGTATCATATCTGTTATCAGTGTGCCTGTAAATGTGTGTGTTAGTTATTATATGATAACACA
The DNA here is from genome assembly GCA_028554795.2 of Sinohyriopsis cumingii. Lineage (NCBI taxonomy): Eukaryota > Metazoa > Mollusca > Bivalvia > Unionida > Unionidae > Sinohyriopsis > Sinohyriopsis cumingii. Next base: position 13,998,951 of record CM068840.1, read on the forward strand.
CCAGCATAACATCTCTCCTGTCCACAGGCATTAATTTATAGGTATTTACGTGTGAGTTGGATTTGAAGAATAAGTGTCGGTGTGTACAAACTAGTTTTAGTCAACATACCTAGCCCTTCTCTCCACTATTTATTGGTTTGTACGAGTGGGTATTGGACTGTTTTGATGGGATCGTGTCTGAAATGGACAAGTCATTGTCTGTAAGAGTAAATATTGTTTTCATAAGATAATACACACATTTACCCCTGCAATTTGGAATGCAAAGACGTGTATTGATTTGTGAAGGAACGTGTTGGTCATTACACCATATCATACACCAATAACTAGTAGGCGTTTGCTTGAAAGAATATATGTTGGTTTTAAATATGAGGTTGTCTTAGTCATCTTATCATAGCATTATCCGTTCCATGTGTGTGTGTGTGTGTGTGTGTGTGTAGTTTTAAGTTTGGGTACTGGATGGAAAGAAATAGTGTTAGTGTTTCCACACCCTTTTTTCCTTATTATTGTGTTCGTTCGTAAGATCATGTATTGGACTGTAATCATATGCGTTAGTCATCATACAATATCGTATAATTTTCCCCCTAAACATTGGTAGATAAATATGGGTGTTTGCCTGTAAGAACACGTGTTAGTCATTATACAATATCACGCCCCTCCTTCTCGTCCTTAAACATGGGTTTTAGTGGAGGGTGATAGTGTGCAGTTAAGGATATGTGTTGGTATGCATGAATACGTGTTAGTTATCCAATCATAACATACCACTTATCCCCAGTCACTGTATATGTGGGTGAAGGATTGTAAATATGTGAGTTGGCTGTCATTGAATACTCCCTTTCTTTTGTGATTGTGCGTGTATACAACAATATATACCTTACATAAACTCTCTGTGTGTGTGTGTGTGTGTGTGAATTCGATTTTTAATGTAGTTTTAGTTTTTTTTAGTCATATCGCCACGATGTCTGCAGTGTGACAGTTTAAGTACTGGAGCATCATGCCGCAGACATGTAGCATGATGTCCCACCTAGTCACATTATCCTGAAACCAGGCCGACCAGTCCAAACACTAACCTCTTAATGCTGAGCGCCAAGCGAGGCAAGTGTAGGTACCATTTTATAAGTCTATGGTATGATACGGCCGACTTTGTATTTGAGATTATATGTATGTGTGTGTATGAGCATACAAAATAGCCATACCTTTGTATGTGTGATTCTTTCTTGTTTAAGCAAAATATATATTCTACCCCTTCCCTTTGGAACCCAAGTGTTCAAACTTTATCAGATGCCTTATCGAAGGTGTGGAGCCCAAGAGTTCAAACTTTATCAGATGCCTTATCGAAGGTGTGGAGCCCAAGAGTTCAAACTTTATCAGATGCCTTATCGAAGGTGTGGAGCCCAAGAGTTCAAAAACCATGCATGATCGTTGTTCTAGATTAGAGTATCAGTAACCGTGTTCATAAATTATGTACTGTATTAACATAGTCGAGAAAGGAGTGTTTGAAAAAAATGGAAAGACTTGATTCAAACACCAAGCGCAATTTCGACGTTTGAGTACGTACCACGTCACATAAACTATCGAGTCATATAAGAAATCTCTTCTTTTAACATCTCACGTAAGCAAGGTTCTCTGGTTTGCAGAGGCGGATTGGGTGTGGCGGATGGGACAGTTAAGATATAGATCTTCCAATACAGTGAATACACCATGAATTCTGTCTCAAACTGCATAATTATTCTTATAACTATATTAGGCTAAGCATTAGACGTATTAGATCCATATACAGTTTATTTAAGCACATGTAATTTTTATCCACTGCAACTAGGTGGAGGAGGCATGACCTGGGGGCGGGGGAGAGAGGCACAGTTGACGTGCCCCGCTGCGCCACCACCTTAACCCGGCACTGGTTGGTTGGATTATATCGGCATTTTCAATACGTTGTTTGTAGGGAATTTGTGCTTAGTGTCTTTGCAAAGATCATTGCTAATTAGCTAACCCGGACTGACCAGGGCAGGTATCACGCTCACAACCCTTGAATTACGAGTTCAATGCTCTACCAATTTAACTTTGACAATTTTCTAAAACGAACCACCCTAACTGATTATGACCACACTGTAACCGTACATCAACGTAAGAAGCATCCCAAGCGAATACTTACTGGTGAAAAGGACTATGCTTTTAATGCGTAAGAGAAATAATTCGTATCAAATATGCTTAGCGAATAAGGAAAAATCTTTAAATCTATCGTTGAAAAAAAAACACAATGCTTGTCCAATATTTAGAACTTAAATCATATGATTATCGAGACATGTAATGTCAACAAAAGGCTCCAGATTTACAAATAATTAACGGGCTTGGGGAAAAACAAACTTGTGCATTAAATAACAATTTAGAACTATAACATGGACAAGGACGGTGTACGTATGAAAAAAGAATATGTAGGAAAAACTGGAATCTTGTACAGAAGGGAAACCAGTTTAAACCAAATCAGTCATCCTACGACTGAAGCAGTAGTGATCTGTTCTGTTTTAACCTGTATCCCACCTTCTTTCGAATTACAATTTGTTCAAATATTTTTGTTTTGCAAGATTAGAGTGAGCAATATGCTCCATTGGGCTAATTCTGTAATTCAGTCATTATATGCATATTAAACTGGTTCAAAATGAGAGATCTTTTGAGATTGATATATGCAAAATTGATATAAGTAAATAATTAAAATATATAATCAAGCCAGTTGATTTTGAGCAAGAAAGTCTCCGGAGAAGGAAAGGAAGAAGAAAGTCAGATACTGAAATACGACCAAACCAAGGTCAACGAGTTTTAAAATCTTCCGTGTAACCTGATTGGCTTGCCCTGTCCCAGACATTAGATAACCTAAACGTCCTGGATATGTCAGATATAAGAGCCCGGATCTTAAACCATCTCCAACTCCAGACTGGGCTGTTGCACAACGAATAGTTCCAAGGTAAGTTGTGATTAGATGTAATCGCTAAAAAAAATAAGGGGATTTTTGTAAATTAAAAATCACAGAATAATAGAACACAAATGCCTCACATTTGTGCTTGTAAACTGGTCGAAACGCAAAACAACCCAACGCACGAACAGACAAACACATTATGCCTCTATTAAATTTGTGATTGGACACAAAAACAAAATGATAACGGTCTGTTCCTTACGGATACTGAAGACCTGAGCAATGCACTTGAATGTTTAGTGGACTGACGTGCGCTTAATGGAGTTAATTTTTTTATTTTTACGGGCCCTGTTCTGTTATTCATACAGGGATTATTTACAGCTTGATGTGTGCGAAAGTTAATCGGAGGCATTTAGAAAAGATTTGGAGCCCAAGGGTTCAAAAGGTTATTAGTTGCATTTGCTAGCATTAAAACAATTTCGTCACAACAAATGCTAGTAGTAGTAGTAGTAGTAGTAGTAGTAGCAGTAGTAGTTATATTAGTGGATTTTATTATTATTATTATTATTATTATAGTTACAATACTCTACTCTAGGCAAGCTATTGTGTATTTTCCAACATAAGCAGTCAATAATAGAAATGTAAATTTTGAGTTTAGACTACTTAACACGTATCTAGCGACTGTAGAACAATTCAAATTCGGAAGAAGGATATTTATTGCTAATAGACAAGAATGCCCATGAACATATGGAAAAGTATATTATGGAATACTTTCTTAGAAGTCTGTAGCATACCAGTAGTTTATGTAAATAGTTATATATACTATGGAATACTTTATTAGAAGTCTGTAGCGTACCAGTAGTTTATGTAAATAGTTACATATACTATGGAATACTTTCTTAGAAGTCTGTAGTGTACCAGTCGTGTATAGAAATGGTTTCAGAAACTGCTGGGTATGACAGGAAATATCGCAAAAGTCTTAAATTCGAAATGCGTCTCATACAATTTCTATAATCAAATGTTTGACAATGTGATACACGCAAAACTGGTAACCAATTATAGTTCAAGGTCACGTGAGATGGATGATTAAGATAAGAGGGAGAAGATCACAAATATTGGATGACTTAGGAATAATTAGTATACCTGCTATATTAGTTCTAATGAAAAACAAAAATATCTCTCTGTAAAACAATGGTATCTCTTTATAAAATAGTAGCATCTCTTGTAAAATAATGGTCCTTTGTAAAACGATGGTATCCCTTTGTAAAATAGTAGTGTCCCTTGTAAAACAATGGTCCCTTGTTAAACAATGGTATCCCTTTGCAAAATAATACTATCACTCTGTAAAATAAAAGTATCCCTGTGTGGAATAACAGTATACTTCTGTAAAACAACAGTATCCCTCTGTAAAATAGTAGTATCCCTCTGTAAAATAAAAGTATCCCTGTGTGGAATAACAGTATACTTCTGTAAAACAACAGTATCCCTCTGTAAAATAGTAGTATCCCTCTGTAAAATAAAAGTATCCCTGTGTGGTATAACAGTATGCTTCTGTAAAACAACAGTATCCCTCTGTAAAATAGTAGTATTCCTCTGTAAAATTACAATATCCCTCTGCAAAATAACAGTATCCCTATGTGGAATAACAGTATCCGTCTGTACAACAATGATATCCCCTCTGTAACATAGTAGTATCTCTTGTAAAGCAATGGTATCCCTTTGAAAAATAACACTGTCCCTCTGTACAATAATAGTATCCCGCTAAAATAATAATATTCATATGTAAAACGATGATATCATTCTGTAAAACAACATTATCTCTCTATTCAAAGATAGCGTTATCAACAAAGATAAGAAGCTTCTCACAAACATCGGTATTTTAAATATTTAAAAACTTTATAGAGAAGAAAACAATATATATTTCAGGATCTATTTGGAATGTCAATTCTTTGCACATTTCCATGCACGGAACAAATATGTCCAAAACGAAATTCACTTACACATTTAGCACAATGTCTAATCTCTGCCATGTGATTTTGAAGGCATCGTCCTTGGGCCAGTTCCTATTTATAGACGACGTCACGACGTCATGACATCCGGAGTCTAATTAAAGCTGTTCTAAATAAAGGCAAGTCACTAATAGGTCCGGTATTCAGAATCCGCAATTCATTATATATTGAAGGCCCATATGGCTTTCATAATCTTGAATTCAAAATTTATTTGAGGTTATCGGTTAAACCTTCTGATAATAATAATAATAATAATAATAATAACAACAATAATAATAATAATAATAATAATAATAATAATAATAATAATAATAATAATATAATTACAGGTCAAAGAAAGAAAGATGCTCAAGCTCTTGGCGCTAAGTTGCATTGTGCTTTTTGTGGCAGGGTAACTTTGTCTGTCTGTCTGTCTGTCTGACTTTCTGTCTCATTTTAATTTTTTCGCACGATGATCATGATAACAGTACAACTTATTGACGTTACAAGTCATGCGTACATGTGCATGAATGTCTAATATATTTGCAATATAAGAATAGAAAATAAAAAAGGGATGATGAAGACTCTTCCAAGAGAAAACGGTACTCAGTACAGCAGTTCATTTTTTTGTCTAGCACATCGAAGTTAAAGTGTGTGTGTGTATGTATGTATGTATGTATGTATGTATGTATGTATGTGTGTGTGTGTGTGTGTGTGTGTGCGCGCAGATATCAGGTGAAATAATCTAAACTCGTTGTGATCCACAATTCCTGAATGTAAATATGCATTCATCCATCTATCCGTATGTATGTATGTATGTATGTATATATGTATGTATGTACGTGTGTGTGCGTGCGTGCGTTCGTTCGTGCGTATGCATGCATGTATCTATGTATGCATGCATGCATGTATGTATGTCTGTCTGTATGTATATGTATGTATGTATGTATGTATGTATGCATGCATGCATGCATGTATGTATGTATATATGCGTGCATGCATGCATCTATGTAATATATGTATGTATGTATGTATGTATGTATGTATGTATGCATTCGTGCATGTAATGTATGTATGTATGTATGTATGTATGTATGTATGTATGTGGGTGGGTGGATGGATGAATGGATGGTTTGATGAGTATGATCTATTTGTTAATTTGACTGTTCCCATTTCTGTCCATACAATATCACTCTCTGTATATGTTGTTTATAGGGTTATGGTAAATGCTTAGATTATATACATAATTTTTTTCTTTGTGCAGAAAAGTAAGTAGTAAATAGCATACTTTTAAGAGGTTTTTTGACAACTGAACTAGGTTAAGAAAATGAAATGAAAACAAAAGTAATATAACGTTTTCTTTAATTTTTAATTTAAATTTTTATATTTTCTTATCTTTTTTCTGCAGGCCGACATGTGTAGTGGGATATGACGCCAGGATAGCAGCTGTTTGGAATGCGATGAACAAACATCCAACGGACGGATTTGGCGACGCAGTTGAGGTGCAGATGTATTTCGCCGCAATGAAAACTAGTAAGTTGATGATAACGATGATTATGTTATGTCATAACGATGACAATGTGATGTCACAATGATGATTATATTATGTGATAGCAATGATTATGTTATGTTACAACGATGATTATGTTATGTCATAACGATGACAATGTGATGTCACAATGATGATTATATTATGTGATAGCAATGATTATGTTATGTTACAACGATGATTATGTTATGTCATAACGATGACAATGTGATGTCACAATGATGATTATATTATGTGATAGCAATGATTATGTTATGTTACAACGATGATTATGTTATGTCATAACGATGACAATGTGATGTCACGAAAGAGAAATAGAAGAATTCCGGCAAGCATTGAGGACTGCGAAATTGCACTAAAGCTAAATGTGACCACCATATATTGATTTCACCATCAAAAGTTTGAAAATAGATACATGATGATTTTTCTGTAATATCTTCCTAAAATACGTTGGATGAATAAGGACGATCAGTCCTAAACAGGTGTTTAATATAATATATTCATTTATGAATATTGACAAACTTTCAAAATTATCATCTACATCCAAACAATACGCTCATTTATACATGGAAAATCAAACACGGCATTTACAACGCATCTTTATCACATCAAATTTCCAGTACGGCAATGTATAAAATGCAAAACAGAAGATTATCCTTCAAATGATGCAATTGTAAAGTGTTACACTGAGTATATTACGACATATATTGCATCGGACATGTAACTGTAAAATATATTACATCGGCATGCATTTGTAAAGTATATTAAATTGGCATACACTTGTTAAGCATATTAGATCGGCATACAATTGTACATTATATTACACTGGCATGCATTTGTAAAGTATATTACATCGACATGCATTTATAAAATATATTACATCGGCATGCAGTTGTAAAGTATATAACATAGACATGCGTTTGTGAAGTATATTACATGGGCATGCAATTGTTAAGTATATTACATCGGCATGCATTTATAAAGTACATTACATCGGCATGCAGTTGTTAAGTATATTACATCGACATGCAGTTGTGAAGTATATTACATCGGCATGCATTTATAAAGTACATTACATCGGCATGCAGTTGTTAAGTATATTACATCGACATGCAGTTGTGAAGCATATTACATCGGCATGCAGTTCTGAAGTATATTACATCGACATGCAGTTGTTAAGTATATTACATCGACATGCAGTTGTTAAGCATATTACATCGACATGCAGTTGTTAAGTATATTACATCGACATGCAGTTGTGAAGTATATTACATCGACATGCAGTTGTGAAGTATATTACATCGACATGCAGTTCTGAAGTATATTACATCGACATGCAGTTGTTAAGTATATTACATCGACATGCTGTTGTTAAGTATATTACATCGGCATGCATTTATAAAGTACATTACATCGACATGCAGTTGTGAAGCATATTACATCGACATTCAGTTCTGAAGTATATTACATCGACATGCAGTTGTTAAGTATATTACATCGGCATGCATTTATAAAGTACATTACATCGACATGCAGTTCTGAAGTATATTACATCGACATGCAGTTCTGAAGTATATTACATCGACATGCAGTTGTTAAGTATATTACATCGACATGCAGTTGTTAAGTACATTACATCGGCATGCATTTATAAAGTACATTACATCGTCATGCAGTTGTGAAGCATATTACGTCGGCATGCAGTTCTGAAGTATATTACATCGACATGCAGTTGTTAAGTATATTACATCGACATGCAGTTGTTAAGTATATTACATCGACATGCAGTTGTTAAGTATATTACATCGACATGCAGTTGTGAAGTATATTACATCGACATGCAGTTGTGAAGTATATTACATCGGCATGCAGTTGTGAAGCATATTACATCGACATGCAGTTCTGAAGTATATTACATCGGCATGCAGTTGTGAAGCATATTACATTGGCATACAGTTGTTAAGTATATTACAATGGCATGCAGTTCTGAAGTATATTACATCGGCATGCAGTTGTTAAGTATATTACATCGGCATGCAGTTGTGAAGCATATTACATCGACATGCAGTTGTAAAGTATATTACATCGGCATGCAGTTGTGAAGTATATTACATCGGCATGCAGTTGTGAAGTATATTACATTGGGGAAGAATGTTGTTGTATAGTACGTCGCACTGGGCATACAGCAATAAAGCATATTAATTGCGCATGCAATATTTTACACAGAATGACTGAATAAAATGTCAACATAGAAGGTACATGTTTTTTTAAAACATTAAATCATTGATCTGATTGCAAGATCATATGAAAATTCTAACAAATACACACATGTAGGTAGACATGATGGTCTGTAAACTATCCGCACACATATGCAGGTAGACATATTATGGTCTGTAAAATCTCCATACACATATGCAGGTAGACATATTATGGTCTGTAAAATCTCCATACACATATGCAGGTAGGCATAGTATGGTCTGTAAAATCTCCATACACATATGCAGGTAGGCATAGTATGGTGTGTCAGACCTCCATACACTAATGCAGGTAGACATATTATGGTCTGTAAAATCTCCATACACATATGCTAAATAGACGCCATCACATGTACAAAGAGTCTTATAACGTTTGCGAAGAAAGGTGAGATGTACTCCGTGGCGCCAGTAATTATTGTCGTATTTTTAAATGGGTTTTGATGTGTGTTTGTAGTGAAAAAGATGTATTAACGAATAAAGATACATCTCTCTCTCTCTCTCTCTCTCTCTCTCTCTCTCTCTCCGAGTGGTCTAAAGCGCTCTCCGTTACGGATCATTGCCATCTCACCTCTGTCTGCGTGGGTTCGAGTCTCGGATTCAGCCAATGTGGGTATGTGAGAAAGCTTGCCAGTAGCTTCTCGTGGGTCGGTGGTTCTTTCCGGGGTTTTCCCTGGTTCTTCCTCCATCATTAATACTGGCCGCCATGTATAGCCTTTCGCGTGCTGAAAAATGGCGTTAAACCCTACAATAACAACAACAAAAACTCTCTCTCTCTGTAAACATGTCATTTTGAGTTCTTCACTAAAAACGTGGTGCAAATGCATTCTGACTGAGCAACAGGGTAAAATACCCGGAATCCGTGCTTCTCGTAAAGATAAACTTGGTACTCTGGCATGCTTTGGCATAAAATAGACTAAAATCACTCACACTGTGCTACAATATTACACGCGGGAGATCAATATTGCAGTGCTGGATCCCAGAGCGTTGATGTAAACCGTGTTTATGTCTTTATATTGTAAGTTGAAAATCATTCTACCCCTAAAATATATAACGGAACAAACCCCTGGAATAATAATCTATACATATATACATCTATAAAGATTTATTAGGCTCCAGTTCTACTCTCCGTAACATTACGAGTATGAACAACAAGAGGGAAGCTGGAAATTGTTTGTGCATAACTTAGTTCAACTTTGGTAAGATTTAAAATTTTGTTCTGTTCTTTTGATACAATTATCTATGCTATGAGCAATCAATAATGATTTAAGGCATTGCTACTTCAATTTTCTGGGAAACGTTTTCAGCATACCCAAAGACACCAAAAACCATTATTATTATTATTTCTACTTTTCCCCTACTTCCTCCTTACAACACCTGCAAGTGTAAACTTTGTCCATCTTTTTTCAGTCTTTGGAACACAATGAGGATTTATTAAACGCTTCGTATTAGAAATTAAAGACTATATTGTACATCAGTATTAAGGTTCATGCTGACAGTTATTCCAAGACAGCAGCAGTCTTCCATTCCGAAAACCATAATACTGAACCAACATATTGGAATATAATGGAATTTACTATGAAAAGAATGAATTGCATGGTCAACAATGTGTCCCTTTCATTTTAATGATTCAGAACTAATCTATTCAAAGCTTTAAACAAGCAAACTTGCTTCGATTAGCAAACTGCTAGAAATCAATAAGTGGCTAATGTGATGCCAATACATAACATGTGGTGCAAATACACAGACCCTTATCCCTTCTAAGTAATAGTAGCAACATTTGGCGAAAGATTGGTTTTTAAATATATGTACAATTTATTTTTTATAAAAATGATTTTCTTTACAAATATCAGTCTGGTTTTATACCTGATAGTTCAACAACATATCAGCTCAATAGCTCTCACATATATGTTATAACATCTGCAATGTAATTGACCGAAGCAAATTTCGTGCATTATATTCTGTGATATTTCTTAAGACTTTACCAGAGAAGTGGCTGGGGGAGTCATAGTTATATTGAAAAGCCACGTCATTAATGAAACTCTAAAAGCATGGACTACTTGGCATGGGTAGATGATTACTTGGCTCGAAGTAGACGATTACTTGGCATGGATAGATGATTACCTGGCTCGAAGTAGACGATTACTTGGCATGGATTGATGATTACCTGGCTCGAAGTAGACGATTACTTGGCATGGGTAGATGATTACTTGGCTCGAAGTAGACGATTACTTGGCATGGATAGATGATTACCTGGCTCGAAGCAGACGATTACTTGACATGGATAGATGATTACTTGGCTCGAAGTAGACGATTACTTGGCATGGATAGATGATTACCTGGCTCGAAGTAGACGATTACTTGACATGGATAGATGATTACCTGGCTCGAAGTAGACGATTACTTGACATGGATAGATGATTACCTGGCTCGAAGTAGACGATTACTTGGCATGGATAGATGATTACCTGGCTCGAAGTAGACGATTACCTGACATGGAGAGATGATTACCTGGCTCGAATAAGATGATTGCTTAGCAAACAGGACTCTTGGATAGAAATAAATTCTCAAACCTTGGACTGCAAGAATACTTCAGTGTTCATCATTTGGTCACTTTTATTTTCTTGTTTGCATTATTGACATAATCCAGAGTTCAAAATCACTGACTAGATTGTGTGCAGAGGATTCCTCGTATAATTCATACTGCCCGATACACTTTTATTCAAAGAGTATGAAGCGACGATATTCACAAATTAACGGATTTGGCAAATACTTGGCTTCTTAATTTAAATCCATCTAATCCAGAGTGCATATATTTCACAAACAGGGAGCTGGAATACACACCAGGCCTTGAATGTTTGAGGTAGAGAGGTTCCTTTTGTTACATCACATCGACATTAAGCCACCATCCAACGACTTTTGGAGAAGTCATATTCAATCTGCAATTAATTCTATACCTACGCGTACTGTATGTTTAAAAATGTATTATCAAACATACACTGAATACAGTTGACTTCACCCACATTTGCCCAGTTATGGAATATGCATCAGAAATTGTATCTTCCTGTATTAACTAAGATTTAAAGAAAAAAACTTGAAAAAGTACAGCTTGGAGCAGCCAGAATAGATCATGGACTGCCGAAATGTGCAAGCATAACACTCTACTTTGAAACCAGATGGCATAATCTCAAAGAAAGGCAAAACATAATAATCTCTGAAGTTTTTAAATTTTGTTTTACAACAACCAGACACCAGATCATTTAGCTGATTAGCTTCCACTTTATTTGTGAGACATAGTTCCTTATAATCTGAGAAACTCGAACAGTATCATTTAATATCAATGTAGAACCTCTTTGGTAAAAGACTCCTATATACCAACATTTATTGACGGAAGGTTCTGCCACAATCCGCCAAAAAATATTCATCTAACATAACCTTTTGAAAAAGAATTTAACGAGCGCAAAATTTCTGCACCAGGTTATTTAGCGTTGATAATAGGTAAGCTTCGGTGCTTTTAAACCGGTTAAGACACAAATAAAACTCGATCAATTATAATTTATTCATGCATAATCTTAGCGTCGATCCATCTTGTTCTTGTCGATTTCCAATAAAAACCGACAATCGTTTTGTTTTTGAACGCAGACTGTTTAATAACGAGAGAAACGAGCTTTATCGCAGAATATCAGTTATGAGTATTAATATTGCTTCTTATATAGTTTTATTTGACAACGAATTTCACACAGCAAATACAAAATACATAAAAAATGAAAGAAAAAAAAACAACGCACAAAGCAAAAGTAGAACATTTTGCTACAAAGGGAAATGCGGATTTTGTTTTTATTAACACAGTCTAATTCGCAAACATAGAATTACTATTGTTCAATTATAACTCAAATTAAATGTTTTACATACCAGACCACACCAAACACTATCTCTACGCTCGTTGCCGTCCTTCATCCATCTCATTTCATTATATGTATGCACGTCACCTTCTTGGCTTTTTCCATCATCGGGACTTCCCTACCAATAAGGCTGAACTGGACGATCTTATTGGCTATTTTGTGGTAAGACAATCACTAGCAATAAACCAATCAGATACCGATATGAGGTTTATTCGACGGGGTGACTGACTTACATTTTATCCACTTAGGCATTGACTGCCATGGTTGTTTTAAGATTGCATGTTGACATTTATTCCCAAGATTTTCCAAGATTAATTCTGAGAAAGTCTGTAATAACAGAACTGGTGAATTTGCAGTCAAGATGAACTGAGATACTCGAGTGAACCCAATGTACTCACCTACTAGAAACATGAAGTCAGGCCCAGACTGGACCGTGTGTTTAAAATTAGGGATGGTTTTACACGGGTGTTAGCATCAGAGAATATGCTAGTCACACCATAATAGTTTAATAATGTTGTTTTGTTTTTCGGAGTGAATGGAGATTTAACATACAAATTCTGTAAGACTTTCTATAGTGTTTTCGTCAGCGTCAAGTAAATATTATCTTCAACAGTTATCAGCTATTCTTTCATCTGGCTATGATGGATACATTTATATTATACATTATTCTTTACAAGAAACGCTAGTACTGATGGATGAATTTATGTGCATATTATTGTTTATAATATAAACTAGTAATGTTGGATGAATATATATGCATATTATTGTTTACAAGATAATAATAATAATAATAATAATGAGGATTTTGTATAGCGCCTAATCTTTAGAAGCTCTAAGTGCTTTACGACATTAGACAACACCTATAAGATAAAAAAACATATAATGATATGATTATAAAAACAAACACCATGAAATTAGAAAACATTAAAAAACATGCTGAGAATATTTAAGGTAGGAAACATTATTAGGTCTTTAAGTTTGTTCTTGCAGTTGAAATAAGTGAGTTTTGAGAGCCCTCTTGAATGTGATCACTGTGTCTTTGTGTCTAAGTTCAGTGGGCAATTCATTCCACGTTGCTGGGCCCTGGTATGCAAAAGAACGCTGTCCATATGACTTTGTTTTCATAGTGGGAATAATGATTATACGATTGTCAGAAGAGGAGCATAAGTATCTTGCTGGTGTGTACACATGCTTGAGGTCGGATAGGTATGTCGGACTAGAGTCCGACAGTGAAACGTAGCACAGAGAACAAATTTTGTGTTTGATTCTGGATCGAATGGACAGCCAGTGAAGGGTACAGAGCAGCGGGGAGGTGTGCTCTGATCGTGGTACTCTAAGTATGATCCGAGCAGCTGTGTTTTGAACTTTTTGAAGTTTCTGGAGTAGATATTGAGATGAACCAGACAGAACTGAGTTACAATAGTCTAGTGTTGAAAGTACTAATGAACACACAAGTGTTTTAGTGGCATCAACTGAAAGATATTTGCGAATTGAGCTGATGCGTCTCAGCTCAAGATATGCAGCCTTGCAATATGTTCATGACATGTTGGTGCAATGTGAGAGTACTGTCCAGAGTAACACCTAGGTTTCTTTCTGATTGTGTGAATTTAATGCTGGTGTTGCTGATATTTATTGTTTGAGGTAAAGGATGTGAATGAGAAAGTCTTTGTGTTGTGATCAGAATGGTCTCAGTTTTATCATCATTCATCTGCAGCTTGTTACATGTCATCCATGGTTTCACATCAGAAATGCACCTCTCTACACCTTGGATGGTATCATCAACTTCAGTTGGGTGGCTAGATTTGTATATTTGGGTGTCATCAGCGTACAATTGGTTTGACACTGGATGATGATCTATGACACTTCAGAGCGGGTGAGTGTATAGAATGAAGAGAACAGGTCCAAGAATAGATCCCTGTGGAACACCACAACATAGATCAACTGGGCTGGAGTGTATTCCATTTGCAGACACAATTTGTGTCCTGTTGACCAAGTAGGACTTGAACCACAGTAAAATACACTAGTAATGATGGATGAAATTTTGTGTATATTATTGTTTATAATATAAACTAGTAATGATGGATGAATTTTTATTTATATTATTCTTTACAAGATACACTAGTACTGATGAATGAATTTATATGTATCTTATTGTTTACAAGATACACTAGTACTGTTGAATGGATTTATATGTATCTTATTGTTAGCACTGTTTAATATTCTTGTCTGCACGGAAACCATACATTTTTATTGCGATAAATTGTTAAAGGTAAACAAGTAAACATGTTATTAGCAACCACTTGAGTAAAATTGTTCTGTGCATGTCAGTCTAATAACTAATATAATTAACACGTTAATTTCAGTCTAATAACTAATGTAATTAAAACGTCAATTTTAGTCTAATAACTAATGTCATTCTAATAACTAATGTAATTAACACGTCAATTTTAGTCTAATAACTAACGTAATTAACACGTCAATTTTGGTCTAATAACTAATGTAATTAACACGTCAATATTAGTCAAATAACTAATGTAATTAACACGTCAGTTGTAGTCTACTAACTAATGTCAGTCTAATAACTAAGATAACTAACACGTCAATGTCAGCCTGATAATCAATGCAAACTACGTGTGTTTTTATTATGACATCAGTGTAAAGCTAATAATCAATGCTTCTGATGTCATAATAAAAACGAAGCTTAAAGCTATTTAGACTACCAGTACCATCATAACATCAATGTAAGGCTTATAACCAACGTAAACTAACATTATTATAACATCAATGTAAGGCTTATAACCAAAGTAAACTAACATTATTATAACATCAATGTAAGGCTTATAACCAACGTAAACCATCATTATTATAACATCAATGTAAGGCTTGTAACCAACGTAAACCAGTATTATTATAACATCACTGTAAGGCTTATAACCAAGGTAAATCAGCATTATTATAACATCAATGTAAGGCTTATAACCAACGTAAACCAGCATTATTATAACATCATTGTAAGGCTTATAACCAACGTAAACCATCATTATTATAACATCAATGTAAGGCTTGTGACCAACGTAAACCAGTATTATTATAACATCACTGTAAGGCTTATAACCAACGTAAACCAACATTATTATAACATCAATGTAAGGCTTATAACCAACGTAAACCAGCATTATTATAACATTAATGTAAGGCTTATAACCAACGTAAACCATCATTATTATAACATCAATGTAAGGAGTAGTATAGGGATGGGGGTTTCTGGCTCACCCCGCTCTAGAAACGTTATCTTATGATTTTGAGGCTTTTATCGACACAAAAATTTTTTGTAAAAATAATATAACAATAACACTATCGGTTAGTGCATTTGAGTTAAAAACAGGTAGTTACTATGTTCCGTTACCAAATAAAATTCAGAAAACCAAATCATGCATCAACGTACAAAATACAGATAACAAATGCTGCTTATGGGCACTATTATCAGCGTTATATCCAGCAGACGATAATGCCAATCGAGTGAGCAAATATCAGGGATATGAGAATCGAATAAACATGATGAACATCAAATATCCAGTGGCTGTGAAAGACATTGAGAAAATCGAACGACTAAATCCAACTTTGTTTCCATGCGGAATAAACGTGTTTTCGCTCGATGACTCGAACAAACAAACCGTTCCCGATGCGAATTTCCCCACTTGCTAAGCATGACACCGATAACAGGGTTGTAAATTTACTGTATTACAAGAACCATTACGCGTGGATCAAGGACTTTTCCAGGTTCATCAAATCAACAATTACCGCACACAAAACCAGGACCTACTTCTGCTATAGCTGCTTGAATGGATTCCAATCTCGTGAAAAGCTTATCGATCATAACAGGTACTGCTTTGAGACTAAAACAATAACAGCACCGGCTGAGGGGAAAAATCTGTTATACTTCAAAAAGTTTGAGAGAACCAGGAAATTGCCATTTGTAATTTATGGTGATTTCGAAAGTTTTATTGTACCAGTCAATGATGGAAAATGTGTCTGTAGTCAAGAAAAATGTCAATGTGACGTGAAAACAATCAAAGTCAACAAACACGTGCCAGCATCATACAGATTAATGACAACTTGTATCATTGAAAAATTATCAAGACTGTCCCCGATATATCGCGGATCAGATCCACCACCCGAAGTTCACATGCTCAAATATCTACTCGCTGAATCATCAAGGATTGCTAAACTTGCTGAGCTAGGTGATCAATTTAAGGAATTAAGATCCTTCAAAGAGAGCAAACGTTGCTGTATTTGTCGCGGTGAATTATCCAACGACAGATTACCATATTACGATTTCATCAAAGATAGATACCTCGGTGCTGCTCATACACGATGTAGAGTTGTTCAGCCATATATTCCAGTTGTATTTCACAATCTTCGAGGTTATGCTGGACACTTCATCGTGCGAGCATTAGGTCATCCCGATATTGTTTCATACATGAAAGAGCACAATCTTGGTATAAGTTGCATTCCAAACAATAGCGAGCGACTAATGTCGATCACCGTTGGTAACCTCCGTTTCATCGATAGCATACAATTTATGAGCACTTCATTGGATAACCTGTCGAAAAATTGTTCAAGTTTTCCTATCATGAGTAGATACTTCAATGAATCACAAGTAAAATATCTAACGAAGAAAGGAATATTCCCCTATGAGTATTTCGATGGCCCAGAAAGGTTCAACGAACTAACATTACCTGATAAGGACAAATTTTACTCATCAATGACAGAAAAAAATATTACCGACGCCGAGTACGCTCATGCCAAGGAAGTTTGGGAAGTATTTGGTTGTAAAAATTTCGGGGACTATCATGACTTATATTTAACTGATGACGTGTTACTTCTCGCTGATATATTCGAAAAATTCCGTGAAACAGCAATGAGTCAATACGGGCTGGATCCAGCTCATTATTACTCCGCGCCAGGATTATCATGGGATGCATTACTAAAATTAACTAAAATCAAGATGGAATTGTTAACTGACCCTGACATGTACTTGTTTATCGAACGAGGAATACGAGGCGGCATTAGCGTAATTACGAAAAAATACGCTGCAGCGAATAATAAATATCTACATGATTATAATCCTAATCTTCCTGTTAATTACATTACCTATCTGGACGCGAACAACCTGTAAGGATGCGCTATGTCGCAGCCAATGCCACACGGTGGATTCAAGTGGATCAGCGAACAGGAATTTCTTACACAAACATTCAAGGATGGAAAATTTCTAGAAATGAGTCCAACAACGAGCTACTACATTGAAGCTGATTTTGTCTATCCTGAAAGTCTTCATGATGCGCATAACGATTATCCGTTTCTTCCTGAGTCGCTAATCATCACTGACGATATGTTATCGAAAGAACAATTATCACTAAAAACGACAAAACCAGTAAAAATTCACAAGCTCGTGCCGAATCTGAGACCGAAGACGCGTTACGTTTGTCATTATGCCATACTGAAGCAGGCCATTGATGCGGGATTGATTTTGACCAGGATTCATAAAGTATTACAATTCAACCATTCAACGTGGATGAAGGAATATATTAATGGTAATACTACCAGACGGGCTGCTGCAACGAATGAGTTTGAAAAGAACTTTTATAAAATAATGAATAATGCTGTCTTTGGCAAGACCATGGAGAATATCCGCAAACGAGTCGACATTCGAATCGTTAATGATAAAGATCTGAGAAATAAATTACTAAAATCAAACTGCTTCCTGGACAAAATTTTTATTAACAGTAATCTGATGCTAATCAAGATGATCCAGCCAACGCTGCATCTCAATAAACCAATCTACGTTGGTGCTGCTGTACTGGATCTGTCAAAACATATCATGTTTAACTTTCATTACGGATTTGCCAAGCTGAGATGGCCCAACGTCAGATTATTATTCACCGACACTGACTCGCTTGTTTACGAAATTCCTGGTACTGATTGCAATGACGACTTATTTCAAGATATCTACGATAACAGGGAATTATTTGACCTATCTGATGTTAAGGGGAAATTTAATGATAACACGAACAAGAAAGTCATTGGAAAGTTCAAGGACGAATTTGGATTTGATCCGATACGTGAATTTGTTGGATTAAGATCGAAAATGTACTCATTGATATCTGAATCATCCAAGGAGACGAAGAAAGCTAAAGGTGTCAGCAACAGCTTCGTGAAGAACAAATTAAAATTCAATGATTATTTCGAGGCGCTGCATCGAAGTTCAAGCGAAAAAATATCATCAGTATCATTTACATTCCGATCGTATCATCATGAAATAACAACGAATCGGATTAACAAGGCATCATTAAATAAGTTTGATGATAAACGGTATACCGTTGATGGAATAAACACACTGGCTATCGGACATTATAAAATAAAATCTGACTGATTATTTCTAGATGAAGATTATTCTGACTGATGATTATCCTGATTATTCTGGATAAAGATTATTCTGGCTGATGATTATTCTGACGATTGTTTGACTGATTATTCTGACTGACGATTCCAGATGAAAATTTCGGATAAAGATTTTTCTGACTGGCGATTTCAGATTAATATTATTCTGACTGGCGATTCCAGATGAAGATTATTCTGTTTGACAATTATTTTGTCTGATTATTCCAGATGAAGATTATTCTGTCTGATTATTCTGACTGACGATTCCAGATGAATATTTCGGATAAAGATTTTTCTGACTGGCGATTTCAGATTAATATTATTCTGACTGGCGATTCCAGATGAATATTATTCTGTCTGATTATTCCAGATGAATATTATTTTGTCTGATTATTCTGACTGACGATTATTCTGTCTGATTATTCCAGATGAATATTATTCTGACTGACGATTATTCTGTCTGATTATTCCAGATGAATATTATTCTGACTGATGATTCCAGATGAAGATTATTTTGGCTGATTATTCCAGATGAAGATTATCCTCGAGGAAGTCCAGGAACAATTAATTTAGGTTTGACATAATCGAATTTAGACAGCACTGATCTGATTGTGACGTCATTAGCAATTTTCTTCAACGATGGTGTTTTTGCAATCTTTTTAAGATTAGATTGCTTGGCATGATATTTATTCCAGGCCTCATCTAGATACTGTTGTTTTGTATCAAGATCGATCATCTGACTGATAATTTCCTCGCTCCGGTATTGCAGAAATTTCTTGTCACGATTATTCATCTGATCAATCGTTTTCTTCAGATCCTCAACTTCAGCAATATAATTTTTTATCTTAATTTCATCTAGCTCTGATTTGTTATGCCCCATGTTTATTTCAACTTTAACCTCATCAATTCGATTTTTAGCACTAATTAATTTATTTTTTAATTTTCTATTTTGATTCAGCAGCTCAACGATTTCTGATTTACTAATGATGATTTTATCAGAGGCATCTGCGGCAGATTTTTTAATGTGGGCATTTGTACTCGAATTAACTCTTACTGGTGCAACTGCAGCATATTTTTTATCAGAGTAAACTGCAGCGGATTTTATGTCAGATGAAACTGCAGCAGATGAAACTGGAGAAGATGAAACTGTAGCAGATTTTTCAGCAACATTATTCGATGCAGATTTTTCAGCATCATTATTTGATGCAAATTTTTTATCAGAGGAAACTGTAGCAGATACAACTGCATAGGATTTTTCAGAAGCATTATTCGATGCAGATTTTTCAACAACATTACTTGATGCTAATTTATCAACTGCGGCAGATGCAACTGCAGGAGGTTTTTCAAAATTATTCGATGTAGATTTTTCAGCAACATTATTCGGTGTAGATTTTTCAGCAACATTATTCAATGCAGATTTTTTATCATAGACAACTGCATGAGATTTTTCAAGATTATTCGATGCAGATTTTTCAGTAGCATTATTCGATACAGATTTTTTATCAGAGATAACTACATGAGATTTTTCAGAAGCATTATTCGATGCAGATTTTTCAGCAACAGCGGGATTTTTACCAGCATTATTCGATGTGAACTTATCAGCGACAGCAGCTTTTTCATTAATATTATTCGATGCTGATTTTTCATAAACAGATTTTCCAATGATATTACTTGATTCAGGTTTCTCAACATTAGTTGATGTTTCTTCAACCTTAATCGGAATAGCAGAAGCTGGAATTAATTTTTTATCATCATTATTTTGTTTTTGATTTTCAGCTGGTGCATGATTATTACTGTTCCAGATCTTATATATTGTTGTGTTGCTGATCTTGTATTTCTTTGATAATTTTCTTACTGGTATTTTGCCCTTAGATAATCTTATCTTTTTAACTTCATCATCAGTCAATGAAATTGATTTTGTCATGTTACTATATCACAGTAACATAAAATAACATAAGATAACGCGGAAAAAAATAAAGGTCCGATCGACAATTTTTGCAAGATAATTTTTTGTAAAGTAATAATATATCAACACTTTTTTCGTTGATCGTGGAATTACCCAGGTTAGTAATTAAGTTCATTGCAATTCGATCTACAGAACTACAGATGCCTAATGGCGTACTATAAAAACCGAAAAAATAAAAACTATCATTTTAATGATGAACCGCCAAGTATCGAAGATTATCTCGCTAAACAAATGGCTCGGAATAATAAATCCAGATCTGTTTAAGATTTTTCTTTCTTATGAGTGCCCATTATTGATTTGCACTGCTCCATATTGATTCTGAGGAAAGATGTTATAAGATAACGATCATTTCCCAGCATTTTATCGTGAAATAAAAAAAATTGTGTTGATAAAAGCCTCAAAATCATAAGATAACGTTTCTAGAGCGGGGTGGTCCAGAAACCCCCATCCCTATACTACTTAAGGCTTATAACCAACGTAAACCAGCATTATTATAACATCAATGTAAGGCTTATAACCAACGTAAACCAGTATTATTATAACATCACTGTAAGGCTTGTAACCAACGTAAACCAGCATTATTATAACATGAATGTAAGGCTTATAACCAACATAAACCAACATTATCATAACATCAATGTAAGGCTTATAGCCAACGTAAACTAGCATTATTATAACATCACTGTAAGGCTTATAACCAACGTAAGCCAGTATTATTATAACATCAATGTAAGGCTTATAACCAACGTAAACCAGTATTATTATACCATCAATGTAAGGCTTATAACCAACGTAAACCAGTATTATTATACCATCAATGTAAGGCTTTTAACCAAAGTAAGGCAGTATTATTATACCATCAATGTAAGACTTTTAACCAACGTAAGCCAACATTATCATAACATCAATGTAAGGCTTTTAACCAAAGTAAACCAGTATTATTATAACATCAATGTAAGGCTTATAACCAACGTAAACTAGTATTGTTATAACATCAATGTCAGCCTAATAACCAATGTAAACTTCATGTGTTTTTATTATAACATCAGTGTAAAGCTAATAACCAATGCTGTTGTTGTTATTGCTATTATTAGTTTTATTATTATTATTATTATTGTTATTATTATTATTGTATCAACCAGCATAAACTACTAGTAATATTATTACATCAATTTAAGACCAATAACTAATATAAACTTGTAGTACTATTATTACATCAATTTAAGACCAATAACTAATATAAACTTGTAGTACTATTATTACATCAGCTAAGACCAATAACAATACTAACTACTGGTACTATTATTACATCAATGTAAGACCTATAACCAGTATTAACTACACTAATATTATTACATCAATGTAAGACCAATAGCCAGCGTAAACTACAAGTACTATTATTACATCAATGTAAGACCTATAACCAGTATTAACTACAGTAATATTATTACATCAATGTAAGACCAATAGCCAGCGTAAACTACCAGTACTATTATAAAATCAATATAAGGTTCATAAACAACGTAAACTACTTTATTATAAAATCAATTTAAGGGCACTAAACAACGTAAACTAGTACTGTTATTACAACAAACAACTTCTCTCTTTCTGTACATCAATTAAAGTACAACGGCAGTGCTACACATGTATACCATTTTTACAAGAATAGGTGGGAAACGATAAATGCCTGACAGTTTTATTTCAGACCCTGCTGATACGGGCGTTAATGTAGACGACTTCACTCGAGGATGGAAAGTTGACACAGCCGATACTACCGCAACGTGTTACTTTTTCTTCACCCAATGGGATGCAAATGGAAACTTCATTTTGGATCAGGATGATCTGACTTCTTTGTTTCATGCGATTGATAAAGACAGTAAGAAATTATTTGTCTAATAGTACAGATTAACACGTAAATCTTTAAAGACAATGCACGTCGTAAACATAAGCAGCAATTTAAAGAAGCAACAGGAGAGGGTCAACTGACCAGGGGGCCGCCAGACATGGGTGAAAAAAATGACGCAAAAAATATGCGGAAACTTTGGAATGACCAACTAACAGCAAAATAAACTATATGTGACACATCATGATGTTTTTATGTGCTATAAAATGTGAATATTTTAATCTGATATGATCAACATTGGGGGTGAGGGTAATCGACCTAAGGGGCATCAGACGAGTCTTCACTAACTTGTTCAACAGATTTGCCACTAATTATTTGATCAGTTTTATTGTTTTTAATATAACGGTAAATGTAATCTTGATGATTTTGAATTTTTAAATTATCTGAAGCATTTGTTATCTCGAAGTATCTTTTCAACGCACGATATTTTCTCTCACCACATAATTGTGTTTTTCCTTTAACGCCAACTCCACGAACCAGACAAGGTTTGGGGCTGGTACTTAAACGTCCAACACTCTGTAAATGAAGCGCACAATAATCACTGCGACAATTTTTTTTCTCACAAGGTGTGGACGACCCCATCATCAGCCACTTGCAACTGTTATATGATTGGTTGTTCATTATACTAGTAGTAAAAGTCTAATTAGATGCAAGTCTAATTAGAGAAATTCTATTATGCATATTAAAGAAAAGTAATCATATAGCATAGGAGGATGGGACGAAGCTAGAAATATCAAGAACTCACCGGGAACAAAATCATATTATCAGAATCAAAAACATTTAAATCTCATCAAAAATTACATCAGATCACTAGAAGCAACACAAGATTAATTTACAAGGTTATCTGTGATTGAGTCAGAGCACATCGCCAAATCAGATTTTGACAGATTACCAGGTGACAGAAAACAAATACCATTGGAGTTACAACTGTATGATTTTATCAAACAAACAAAGAACGAATTTATCAACGAAGGTGCGTCCCATGTTTTTTCAACATTTAAGATTGATGGCGATGGAACATTTATTGATTCCACAATGGATGACAAACGTGCATCTGCTATCCTTTAATAATCTTGTTGATGACAGCTATTACATATTCAGAATAATGTTTTTTGCTGAACATGTTAGTGAAGATGGTCCAACTTGGATTATTCGTGATAAACTCGACCCTGTTAAGGAATCACGGCGACATAACAATGTCGTCATAGTAGATAACAATTCTGAAGCATGTATTTTCACCGGAATTGACAAACCATACTAGAATAACGCATATCCAGTTCCCGCAGTTGTTTATGCGCTTTATCGCTTGAATGAACCAGACATAGCTGCTCTTCCTCCAATGAAAACAGGCTCGCTAAATTGCAGGGCTCAACGTGTGACAGAACATTTTGCAAACTCGAGACGAGGAAACGAACTTACAGAATCAAAAATACAAAAATAAATAACTGGGAAAACTCTCTTACTAACGGAGCTAAAATAAATGACATTGTTATTTTAGAAAAAAACATTAGAGATTCCAATAATTGTGAAAACAATAACCAATGAGATTTTGTACAATTCTGGTAAATACTGTAGTAAGGGTACTTCAGTAATTTTATATGATCATAATTCACATGCATGGATCAACACATAATTAACTGTGACCTCTGCGATAACTTCTTGCAAACAACAGAAACAAGTTTGGTTACCACAAGACGACAAAGATATCTGCAGAAAAATTATCGCTAAGTTTACGCAGGGTTCATCATCTGATAATGCACGTCGTTGCACAAGATTAACCATGGATCCAGCCGAATTAGATTTTGTTGTCAATGACACAGCGGCGCGAGGTGTGTTGGTGTAACTGATAAATGCAATCATGCAAGATGGACAAAAACGTAGGTACAATAGTTATCTACTACGACGGCAATTCTCCTCAGTTTACTCATTTGGCATACTAATCAACAAACCTATTATCGATGATCAACAGATTTCCCAATGACGCTTTTAGAGTCGCCACAGGTTCTTTTTATATTAGTCGTTGTAAAATAGATCTTGTGAAACCACGTATTGAAGAAAACATCAGCGGTGTAACCTGGGGTTTATGGCGAATACAACACGAACAAATACGTAAATATTCAGAGTTGGCTGACGTTAAAACACCAGATATTTATTATCGAAACGATAATTTATCGCAGATTTCATCATCATCGTCGGTAAATGATCCAATCACGAGATGTAGTACGGTCTGTCTGAATGGTTCAGATCGTTCTGGTAAAACAACACGTGAAATATAATTGTTTAATAACTCCGACATGATTGTGTTGACGCCAACTCACCGGCTTGCCAGAGAGATGAGAAAACGTGGTGTCAGCGCATGCACGTATCATAGTTTATTTAGATGGTGAGGTGATGCATTGACGCCTGAACGAATGGGTGAGAAATATATCCCGAGAATAATTATTTGGGATGAGATTTGTACAGTATCCAAAGAAATATACAGATATTTCTTGATTGGTTATCAACAAAATCTACTGCAATTATCATGTATAGCTATCATGGACAACCTGTGCCGTTTACAGGTGAATCACCACACGAATGGTTGGTCAACTATATTGGCCACTATGAAAAACTTTTGTACGACCATCGATCGCAGGATGAACAACTACGACAACTGAAATCTTTAATCAGATTACAACCTGACGAAATTCAGTGCGAAATACTATTAGCGTAATTTCGGAGACTCCAATGTCAGATTTCTGGAAATTATGGCGCCCTCATGATCTAATAGATGTATCCAGGAAAAACGTTCGCGATTCACTTCAGCGTAAATTATTTGAGCTTCACAAGGAAAAATTTCATGATCAACCAGTTCCATTATGTTATCGACCAAAATATACACGCCGACAAAATATACTTGTTGATATTCACCGCTCCGGTGGCCTAGTGGTTAGAGCGTCCGCATCGGATGCGGAAGGTCGTGGGTATGATCCCCGGCCGAGTCATGTCAAAGACTTGTTAAAATGGTACTAACAGCTGCCTCGCTTGACGTTCAGCATTAAGATGTTAGTGTTAGGACTGGTCGGCCTGGTGTCAGGATAATGTGACTGGGTGGGACATCATGCTACATGTCTGCACCATGATGCCCTAGTGCTAGACATCACTATAAACTGCCACATTGCAGACATCGTAGGGATATGACTCAAACATTGTTAAAGCTACGTTAAATATCCATATCACAATACATCAATTGTTGATATTCCGGCATTAGACACCGGAGGTGTCCGCCAAAAACAGAAAAACGTTCTTAATGATATCGTCGAGGTTCCAGTAGAGGCTGTACAATAGGCGTTCTGATTTTTGTCGTGGTATGTGTTTTTTCGTGATTGCATCGACAGGTTTCATGTTAATTCCACTCGTGAACTTGTTGTTTAACGCGGCCACCACACGAGGTAGTCTCAAAACCCATTGACGAGATCTGTCTTGAACATGCAGCAATTCTTGGGCATATTGATGTCCAAAGAGTCGTTGTGCAAGTGTGTGATTAAATCGTTCAATGATTGCCTGATCACGATGTATCGCGGTGTGCCAACGTCTAATCATGACGTGTTGTTACTGCATCAGCGTCGTTACTGCACCGAGTAATTCTTTGCCAGGATCGACCTGTAGCAATTTTGGCCATCGCAATGGTCCACGTTGATAAATTCGTTCAAACGCTTTCAGGTCTACGCTGGGCATTGTGTATAATCATGTTATTTTGTCATCACAGATCTAATTGATCACTCACTGTGGTAGTCGTCGATAATTTCATCGATCAGCGCCCAATTACACGCCAATGTCTATGATGCCACCGGAAAATAAACGCTGACAAATAGCAGCTGCTTCATTGATGACTTCGTGCGAATTGTTGCCGACTCGTCTTCCACCAATCAGAATTTCTAGTCGATCATCATAGCTGATGTTATTGGGACAATGTTTGTCCTGAATCACCTGCTATTCAGGGATCATATTACCACCTTGTTTCCGTTGACGTCGATCGCGAGTGGTAAGGCCACTTCCGGTTGCTCCTTCAAGTAGTTCTTCTTCCTCAATACTAGGCAGTCCAAACTGTGATCTTTTGGGAGATAATATATCTCCAAGTAATGGATTTTCGGCAGCTTCCTTCGGTCCTTTCACAAATTCTTCAAATAAAGGCATATATTTTTTAGTGATTTTAGTTATATCATAGTATTCTCGAAACATAAAAGGTACTTTGATTCAGGCATATCTGCGGTCTCTGAGTCTAATAGTTCACGGCGAATTTGATATCCTGCTGAAGCAACCACTATAGTTTTATTTTTAAGTTTTATAAAACCTTCTTTGGTAAATCGGGAATGTTGTTTTTTTAAAACAGATCCTGGTTCAACAAGAAGATCCCTGACATCACCGATCTCACCACGGGCTTGATCGATGCTCTCTATTGATTGTTGTATTTCTTCCTGTAAGTTTGGTTGATAAGCAGCTATCCCAGCTGGAAGATCTTTGAGAATCGTTTTAATTTATTTAGTTCTTTTTGCTATTTGTTCGGTTGATTTAACGATTTGTTAAGTTGATTTAGCTGTTTGTTCCAACGAAGGAAGAAGAGCTTTAGTGATTTTTGTGACAAGTTTAAATAACTGTTCTGTAACCTCTGTAAATTCCACATGAGCATTCTGACGTTGTTGAAGCTGTTGTTTTGCAGAATCACGGACTGGAATATACTTCTTAATCGCATCTAGTCGTTGTCGAGCTAATTTTTCTGTAGGAGATTCGATAGTAAGCGCAGAACCACTCATCATTATTATTACAACAACGATTTAATATCAGATTACCAAGTCAGCAGATATACAAGGTTTTACTGTATATCCAGTAACGTAAAGTAATTTTTCCAAATGCAGTAAATTACCGGGATCTGGATTATACTGACAGTTTAGACATTGCCGTAGTCACGTGACTGCGCTAAAAATACCTACTCGATTCCCAATTGAGGTCATATGGGTTGAATACTCTATTAATAACTCGCTCGAATTAACAGGTAAAAAATCGATAATTGTATATTTCACAAAAAAACACTCCAAAGAGATCAGTATTTTTGTTTTACATTAAACATAAAATTAAAATACTAGAATACTCGATAAATAATTATACGATCTAAATACGTGTGAATGTTTAATGTCTCTCTGTTTGATATAGTTACATATTTAATTTCAGCTGTACATTTGTAAGAGTCCGATGGCCAAAGTGGTAAAGCGTACAGACAAACTTTCGATCGACAAGTGAAAACAATTTCATGGGTTTGTGTCCACAAAACGAAAAACGCAATATAGGCATATTGTCAAAGTCTGCGATAGATGCTATTATGGAGGGGGGCTCCAGCAAAGCCTTGAAAGTTAACCGGAGATTCACTGATAATGAATGGTTCGCATGAACCCCAAAGCAAACATGCTAATAAAGAGGGTTCCCCCTCCCGCTATGTTGATTATATCAAATAAAAATATTCCCATTTTATAGCATATAAAAACGATCCTGATGTGTCAAATATAGTTTATGTTGCTATTTGTTGGTCATTCCAACGGTTCCATGTATTTTGTTTTGCGTCATTTTTTTTCACCCATGTCTTGCCGCCCCCTAGTCTGTTGACCCCTTCCTGCTGCTAAAGAAGGAGTCAAATTATGTAACTGAATTTTTGTTTTCTCATGCCCATTTTGCACTCCTGTTAGTTGCAGTATTACAGCCACACCATTATCAACACCAAACCAAGAACTCAACGAGAAGTATGTTGACAAAATCTGCAAACACCACCACCACAACCAATAATAATAATAATAATAATAATGTTGACAAAGACGATGACCGCAATAGAGGAAAGACGGGTTAAAATAAAAACAGTACTAGCTGAAATTGCATGTATTAAAATACAAGTATCCTACCACATGGACCTAGATGTACAAATAAAACTGCATCACTGTGTAAGCAACTATACACGAGAATCGGACCTAAAAGCAACGCTTGCTCGAAGTCGTTAAGAAATTAAATATAGGCCAACGTGACATTATATCGATGATTGGTTGTAATTTACAAACAAGTAGTACGACTTTCTGACCAAAATGTTCGAGAAACTGACCAAAATATACAATTAAAAAGAAACTACTGAGATATGCAAAATAAATCAACGTGACCTAATTTAGGCTGGAATTTTCTGTATCCGCACTGACTCACCTACATACAACACTTCATGTCTCTGAAGCCAAGTATGCTTCAGTAACCGACCTGATAGAAAAATTTTACCGGCCATTTATGAGTGTAATTTAAGTCAAGGTGACATACTTTTTTTAATCAAGCACGTGTTGTACTCAACAAACTTAGTTCACATACAAAGTTGCATGACCATGTAACTAACGCTGCATGAGTGAAATATTGCAGATCCACTAGGCAGCTCGTCAACCATTGAAAAAATAATTCGTGCATACTAAGATTTATCAGTAGTAGATTGCTCGAGTTACGCGAACAAAACATACGGGTATAGCAAGGGTGAGTACAGACAGTAGTAATATTCGAATGGTAAGACTTTAAACTTATATATATATATATATATATATATATATATATATATATATATATATATATATATATATATATATATATATATATATATATCTTTTTTAGAGGACAACAGATGGGATTACCTGACTGAATTCTATCCGTACATGCTTGGTGTAAGTAGACACAACACACAACTAAGCTTTGTTCAAATCACATTACAAATTCTATTTCCAACGTAATCTGTTTGATTCTTAAAAATTGTTATGAAGATCTTTAGAAAAAATTTGTTTTGGATGACTTTCCCAACTTAGCAAGAATGATTTCATCATGAAAGAGATTTAAAGCCTGATTTTCAAGGGAAGAAATCGATGGTATGTTTGATATTTCAGTGTAACAAATCACTGGGGTATTTCGATTTTCATTGTAACACATCACTGGGATATTTTGACTTTCAAGGCAACAAATCAATGGGATGTTTTATATTTCAATGTAACAAATCATTGGGATATTTTGACATTCAAGTTGAAATATCACTGGGATATTTTCACTCTCAATGTAACAAATCACTGGGATATTTTGACTTTCATTGTAACAAATCACTGGGATATTTTCTTTCAATGTAATAAATCACTGAGATATTTTGACTTTCAAGGTGACAAATCACTGGGATATTTTGACTTTCTAGGCAACAAATTAATGGGATATTTTCTTTCAATGTAACAAAGCACTGTGATATTTTGACTTTCAAGGTAACAAATCTCAGGGATATTTTGACTTTTAAAGTAACACATCAATGAAATATTTTCTTTCAATGTAATAAATCACTGTGATATTTTAACTTTCAAGGTAACAAATCAATGGGATATGTTGACTTTCAAGGGAACAAACCACTATGATATTTTGACTTTCAAGGCAAAATATCACTGGGATATTTTGACAGTTTCGTCTGGAAACATTTCCCAAACCGGTACTATTTTTAAATGAAGTAATATATATTACCCCAGGATCGCAGCCATAGCTATGGGTCTCATTTAGCTTGTTTTAATTCTCCACCACGGATATGGAAAAAACACGTTAGCTTACCTTTAAAACGCCTATCCACGCGTCCGTTAGAACGACCGTCATACCTTGCCTAAGTTTTGAATTCAGTTTACTTAATTATTTTGACATTTTGAAGATTTCTCGAAAAAAGTCAGTTCTACCATCATATCCAGACCGATGTCGTTTGGAATCAATTGATATGAAATAACAGTTTCTGTTTATCAACATCATCCGCGGTCAACATGCATACGAAAACATTACAACTGAAAAGGTGTGCATAGCACACGGACGCTACACACGTTTGCTTTGTTTTGGAGGATTAGTGTTTTGGCGGATTATTGTATTATTTTCCAAGGCTTATGCACAGAGCTGCATTACTCTACAGCTATGACGTCTGAACAACTGACCTGCAGCCATACAATTGAATAGGAGTCACAGAGACGTCAAAAATAGACTCCGGTGACCCACTTCCGTAAGATGGCGTTGCACTTACGAAAGTGAATTCAAGATTACATGACTGTGCAACCAATGATTCCGTACTTTATTGTACATTCTCTCTTTGGTGAGAAGTTGGTGGTAGTAGTTCCGAACAAGCTTTCTAACTGACAAATGACCCTTATATTGGCAATACAAATTATTGCAAATTAAACGTTATCTCCAAAAATGAACCCAAGAGTGAATTGATATTGCTTAGCAACTCGATAATTATCGTCGCTTTTTCTGAAGAAAATATAGACTCTTTAATTCTGACTTCCTTTTTGTGCAGCATTCATGCATGTAAGCGTACATGATGCCGAGCTCTCACCCCCACCTCCCAGGATATTATGGACTTTGACAATGACAACGAAATGTGACATAGGCGTGAGGATAATGCTTGATTACATTGTTGTTTGTATTGTATATTTATTTGTTTTTCTCCTATCCCTACCACTACCCCATGAGGAACAGCTGTCTCCTTTTACACTACACCTGCAAAACAGCTGTCCCCTTTTACACTCCCCCTGTCCCCTTTTATTTAAAGTACAATTAATTTTCATGCAGTTTCTCTTTTTATGCCATCTGTGAAAGGTGACATAGGTAAATATGCATAAAACCCGAAAAAGCCAAAAAAGAAAACAATATAATTTAAGTGTAATTCAAAGCATATAGTTCACGTATCATCGTTCTGTTCAGGTCTTCCATAGTATCTTTAAAGGATCTAAACAACGAGTTTCTTTCCGTAACCATTCTACAAGACTAATAAGCAACCCATGGCTGTAAAATGCATGAATCTTCTCTGTGACACAATACATAAGACAACGACCAAAACTACTTTTCCCGATATCAAAGCCTATGTTAATTGGTCATATTAAAATATATCAACGTTTATGCCAACTGACATATAACAAATATTTCAACTTGATACTAATTAGCATGTCAGCAAGATATCAACGTCAATGCTTATTGGCACGTCAAACTGACATCGATGTCTATGATAATTGGCATGCAAAAATGCTGTCAAAGTCTATGCTGAGTGGCACATCAAAAAACGATGTCAGCGTCTATGCTAATTGGCAGTCAATAAAATGTCAACATTAATTATTATTGGCATATCAAAGTTTACATCTATATTAACTGGCACGTTAATACGATGTCAGCATCTATGATAATCGTCACATACAAATGATATCAACGTCAATGCGAATTGTTAAATCCTAAATTGCTTTAAAATTGATAGAAAAGAGTTAAAAATGACAATTGAAGTGTATGTCAACAATAACTTAAAACTGGAAATGCCTATAATTTAATAATGGAAAAGCCACAAGACAATTTCTGAAAATATCTAACATCAAAATTGGTTTTACGCACCATGATTAAAATATATCTTCCCGATGATACGATAATGCTATTCTAAAGAGTCTATAGTTTGGCCATTATGAACGTATAAAGTACTGACAACCGTATCCATCATGCCCTTATCCTGTCTGAACTTGAATTAAGGTATGAAACAACAAAAGACGTATGGAAACAATTTATTTAAGGAAAAGAAAAAAGCCCTTGAGAACAAAACGAAAGATACATTTTTTTTATTAATTATTGCAGATAAATTAAAAACATTTCCATGAAAGAAAACAAGGCAGAAAGGTGGACAGATTCCTAAAACAAATACTGAAAAATTTGGACGTTAGTGTCGGTATTGTATGCGCAGTGGTATGGGACTTATTTCTGCTTTAGGTAAGGAGGGAAAGGCTGCCCCTCCCCAAATCATCAGCACAGTTGCATGGTATTAGCAAGACTGAATTTCATTCACGTACTACCTAAAGTCATGCCTTGTCATGATTTACCTTCTTGAAATAGTATTTGATTATAACCTGTTCACTTTATCTCATTTAATATTATTGGATTATATCTTGCCCGGTGTCGATTTATCGTCTTGCTGCAGTATCTGATTACGGCATGTCCGCTGTAGGGTTACCGTTTTGGTAACAATATTTGATTATTGCATGTCTGCTGTAGATAATGCTGATTAGGGTTTGTATAGTAACGAAACAGGTTTAGTCAGTGGTGATGTGTAAACAAGTTGCAACTTCATTCTTGTTACTCTAGTGTTAGATAGTTCTTGCACTCATACCTGCTTGTAGCCTAGTGTTGGATATTACCTTGCGCTCATATTTGCTTGTTGCCTTGTGTTATATATATATGTATATATATAAGATAAGATAAGAATTCTTTATTTCAGACTACATAGTCCATACATCTAAATTAAAATATAAATATAAAGTAAAGACATTGTAAACATAAAAGAACATATATATCATACGTACAAGTATACAGATACATCTACACAATTAACTGCGCACTGCATTGTTAAGAACGAAATTAAAAGGCACATTGAAAGAGTAATTTGTTCCATCTGCTAATAATATGAGAATTTATATGAATGTCATAGTTCCAAAGAGATTTCAATATACAGTTCTTATTATTAGACATTCTTGTCATCATTGAGAATACATATTTTCTCATTACTTCATCAAAACTGAATACATTATAATTTACAAACATGTTGGAGGCACTGTTCCATCTAGGAAGACCTAATAGAATATATATATATATATATATATATATATATATATATATATATATATATATATATATATATATATATATATATATATATATATGGTAACTCCTGGTACCATTTTTTCTAATCTTGGTTTATTGTTATTCATGACGGTAAATTGTAGTGATTATCTATAGCTGGATTTCGCACGTGCATAGGATATTCGAGAACGTAAATTTGCAAATGACCAATAGATAGATGCTTACGTATATGTTGACAGTTACTACTAATAAAATTATTGGAAAATATGTTTACAAGATTCGGCCTTTTTCCCACTGGACAGATCGGTCAGGTGCTTTCTTAGAATAATTAAATTATTTCCTATTTGATGATTGAGGTTATATGAATAGGTATTTAGACATATTATTTTGAGTAGTAAAGCCTGTCACTTGGGGTCTATTGCGATATTTAGTCGTAATAGACTCTTTAATGTGTATATAAGGAGACAACCGAGGAATCAGATTCATTCCTGCTTTAACGTTATTCTTATTTTTTGTGTTCCTGTTGTAACATCAAGTCTGCAGACGTGTTTTGTTTTACTTAGATATTATTTGTGAGGAAAAACATTTGTTTTGGAGTGTTCAGTGGGAATATAAAGCGCAAGTTGTTGGACTATATTGTTAGTTTGAAACTATTGAGAATTATTCAAAGGAGTTTGGGACAATACCATTTTGACAACGTCACCATTCTTGGCGGACCAGTACATTTCCGGTTCTGAAATTTATACGGAACTTTTAATCTTTTTGGACTTTAATATAACTTTTTCGGGATTATTTCTGATTCATTTCATAGTACTATAAGTTCCTCTCACATTTTCATTTATAACATTGATAATTAAATTATTTGTTAAGTTTTACAAAACTTGTTGGTTTTTGTTCTTTCTGTTATTTATTTTATGATCATAGAGTCGTTAACACTCTAGTGTGCGATATTACCCTGCACTCACGTCTGCTTGTTACCTAGCGTTGTATATTACCTTGCACTCACACATGCCTGTTAGCCTTGTGTTATGAATTTTCCTGCTCTTATACCTGTTGTTACCCATGTGCTAGATATTTCCTTGCAAGCACATCTGCTTGTTATCGTAGTGTTAGATATTTACTTGCACGCACACTTGCTTGTTATCGTAGTATTAGACATTTCCGATCATTCATACCTGCTTGTTATCCTATTGTTAGATATTTCCTTGCACGCACATCTGCTTGTTATCATAATGTTATATAGTTCCTATCACTCGTACCTGCTTGTTATCCTAGTGTTAGATAATCCTATCTGTCATACATGCCGGTTACCAAAGTGTTATATAATACCTTAAAACAGTAAATGTCATTCACCATAGTGTTAGATATTTCCTTGCACTCATACCTACTTGTTAAGCAAGCATTAGATATTACTTTGTATTCATGCTGTTTATGACCCTATTGTTAAATATTTCTTGGTCCTTATACCTGCTTGCTACCCTTGTGTTAGGTATTTCAATACACTCGTACCTGCTTGCTACCCTTGTGTTAGGTATTTCAATACACTCGTACCTGCTTGCTACCCTTGTGTTAGGTATTTCAACACACTCGTACCTGCTTGCTACCCTTGTGTTAGGTATTTCAATACACTCGTACCTGCTTGCTACCCTTGTGTTAGGTATTTCAACACACTCGTACCTGAATTTAAAAATTTATTGTTAGCACATGCTGTTGATTATTCTGTTATAATTTTAGATTTGTAGAGGGCTTTTAGATTAGAAAACGTTATCTTCAAATACGTTCTTCTTCTTCTTCTTCTTTCATTTGGTTTTTATATTCTAATTCATTGCATTTTAATTACAGTTGTACAACAGGGCACCAAAGTCTGCGTTTGGATTGTTGCTATAGAGACTGGGCAGCATGTGGATCCTATTCTAACTGGAGGGAAGAATAGCATCTGTTGTGGTTTCCAAATAAAACTTTAAACGTTATTCCTGTTATCTATTGTTCCTTGTTTTGCTGCTATTATTTCAACATAATCTTTGTTATAAAATGTACAGACTAGTGAGAGAAAAATGCCTAATTGTTAGATAGAATGAATTTTTTACGTTAATTTCAATGTTCAAATTCAATGAAACTGAATATCTAACCATCAACCGTATCATTTGAATCTGAAACCGGTATATGAACTCATTTTCGACTGCGGCCTTGACGCAAAAAGAGATATAAAGTAAAAAATGTTTACACACACACACACACACACACACACACACACACATTGAATGTCCTAACAGTCTTTTGTTGGATCACATTAACACAATCAAAGAATATATTGTTACGAGTCTATTCTCTTAAAAGTAAGTAACAGAAAAGAGGGAAACGCAACAAGCTTTGTAAAATTCAACAAATAATTTATTTCCCTGGAATAAAAGGTGAAAAATGAGGAAAAAGAACTTATGGTACTGCGAATTAAATCCCAAAATAATCATAGAATTACAGACACATGTCCCAATAATTTACAGTCCTGAATAAAATTCAGCAGAAGTCCAAATTAAATCCAAAACTGAAGGAGATGATGTGTCTGTTGTAGCTTGTATAGTGTTGATGATGTGTATGTTGTAGCTCATAGAGTGTTGATGTGCCAAGAGACTTTTCTTCAATAACAGTAAAATGATTCCAGGTTTTAATTCACTTTACATTCCAGTGAATGACTCTATCCAATACTTTTATTACAGCACTTTTGTATTTCCAGAGAAGATAATTATTTTTAACTTGATAATGTTGAAGAAAATAGATTCCAGCCCGAAACAATAATGGATACAATATATAATAGAACTTGATTCTGCTAGAACTTAAAGCACGAATGAATTTTCCCTTCAGTGACAAGATTATGTAGTCTTCTACTCGACCTAAGGTCACAGCTAACATTTTCTAAAAAAAATTATTAGCAATGGAAAATAACACTCTAGAATGATTCTGATGTTTACAAACTAAAAATGTTAGTTATTGTTAGAAACCAGAGCCTGGACTATGTTAAATACACTAAGGAAATTTAAAAACCTAGACCCAGACCAAAAGAAACACATTTGCTTCTATTAATGATACCTCTGATTTAAACCCAATACACGTAAGAATAATTTAGCTATGTACATAAATATGAGGTTGTGTTAGTCATCATGTCATAGCATTATCCCTTCCATATCCCACCTGTGTGTGTGTGTGTGTGTGTGTGTGTGTGTGTGTGTGTGTGTTAATTATCATATCACAACACGCTCCCCACTATGCATTTGTTTTTAAGGTTGGGTATTGGATTGAAAGAACTAGTGTTAGGTTTTCAACGCCCATTCCTTTTCTTCTCAGCGTGTTCGTAAGAGTGTGAATTGGACTGCAAACATGTGTGTTAGTCATCATACTCTATCATACAATTTTGCCCCTGCAAATTGGTAGGTAAGTATGGGTGTTTGCCTGTAAGAGCGCGTGTTAGTCATTATACAATATCAAGCCCCTCCTTCTCGTTCTTAATCATGGGTTTGGAGGAGGGTGAGTGTTTTTAGTTAAGGATATCTGTTGGTATGCATGAATACGTGTTAGTCATCACATACCACTTATCCGTTCTGCTTGTAGATGTGGGTGTTGGATTGTAACTATGTGAGTTGGTCATCATGGAATACTAACTTTCTTTTGCGATTGTGCATGTATACAACAATACATACCTTACATTCACTTTGTATGTGAGATTCTATGTGTGTGTAAGGGAATACAAAATACCCATACCTTTGTATGTATGATTCTTTCTTGTTTGAACAAAGTATAGATCCTACCCATTCCCTTTGCATGTGTGCGTGTGCGCGCTTTTGTTACGTAACGCCTCTCCACTTAGTGTGATTATGGGTGTGCGTGTTTGTTATGCCGGTCACTTTATGTGTGATATTGTTTTGCAAGAAGAAAAAAATATTTTGAAAAATATGTTTGCATTTCTTCCTTTTGCATGTGTGATGGTATATTGAATAGTAAGTATAAGTATATATGTTTGTAAATGTGTGTTAGTTAATATACAATGACACACCAGCGTAACACGTCCCTTTCCCTATACAATAGTTTGAATGTGTGTGTGGGGTGGATTTTAAGAACAAGTGTCATTGGGTAAAAATGAGTGTGTGTCAGTCTAAACAAATTGTTCGTTTCTATTGACCTTGAGATCATAATTATAGTTTGCGAGATTTGACCAGGCATTAGGAAAGGATCTGGAACGGTTCAAGGTTTATCGAAGGTGTGGAGCCAAAGAGTTCAAAAACCATGCATGATCGTTGCTCTAAATTAAAGTATCAGTAACCGTGTTCATAAATTATGTACTATATTAACATAGTCGAGAAAGGAGTGTTTGAAAAAATGGAAAGACTTGATTCAAACACCAAGCGCAATTTCAACGTTTGAGTGCGTACCACGTCACATAAATTGTCCAATCATATAAGAATCTTGAGTGCGTACCACGTCACATACACTGTCCAGTCATATAAGAATCTTGAGTGCGTACCACATCACATAAACTGTCCAATCATGTAAGAATCTTGAATGCGTACCAGGTTACATAAACTGTCCAGTTATATAAGAATCTTGAGTGCGTACTACGTCACATAAACTGTCCAGTCATGTAAGAATCTTGAGTGCGTACCACGTCACATAAACTGTCCAGTTATATATGAATCTTGAGTGCGTACCACGTCACATAAACTGTCCAATCATGTAAGAATCTTGAGTGCGTACCACGTCACATAAACTGTCCAATCATGCAAGAATCTTGAGTGCGTACCACGTCACATAAACTGTCCAATCATGTAAGAATCTCTTCTTTTAACATCTCACTAAAGCAGTGTTCTCTGGCTTGCAGAGGCGGTTTAGGGGTTGGGGCTGGGACAGCTAAGATATAGATCTACCAATACACCGTGAACGCTGTCTTAAACTGCATAATTATTATTATTATATCTATATTAGGCTAAGTATTAGACGTTTTAGACCCATATACAGTTTATTTAAACACATGTAATTTTTATTCACTGCAACTGGGTGGAGGAGGCATGACCTTGGGGAAGAGGAGAGAAGCACAGTTCACGTTCCCCACCTTAATTCAGCACTGGTTCGTTGGTTTAATACGTTGGTAGGGAAATTGTGCTAAGTGTCTTTACAAAGATCATTGCTCATCAGCTAACCTGGACTGATCGGGGCAGATATGACGCTCACGACCCTTGAATTATGAGTTCAACGGTCTACCAATTTAACTATGACAGTTTTCTAAAACGAACCACCCTAACTCATTATAACCGCACTGTAACCGTACATCAACGTAAGAAGCATCCCAAGCAATACATACTGGTAAAACAATACAATGTTTTTAATGCGTAAGAGAAATAATTCATCTAAAAACTCCCATGGATTCGACCTTATCTTCTGCGAATAAGGAAAACTCTTTAAATCTATCTTTGAAATAAGAATGCTTGTCCAATATTCAGAACTTAAATCATGTTGTTATAGAGACGTGTAATGTCAACAAAAGGCTCGAGATTTGCAAATAATGGACATGCTTTCAAAAAACAAACTCGAGCATTGAATAACAATTTAGAACTATAACACAGACAAAGAAGATGTACGGATGAAAAGAGAAAATGAAGGGAAGACTGGAATCTGGGAAACCAATTTAAACCAAATCAGGCATCCTTCGACTAAAGCGGTAGTGATCTGCTCTGTTTTAACCCGTTGAAAGTTATGAAAGAAAAACAAAATAATAATAATGATAACAAATAATAATAATAATATCAAAATAATAATAATAATAATAGTAATAAATAATAATAATAATAATAATAATAATAAGTAATAATAATAATAATAATAATAATAATAATAACAACAAATACTACTACTACTACTACTACTACTACTACTACTACTAATAATAATAAAAATTTGGACACCCAGTCTTAAGAATGATACTAGAGAAAAGTCTACACATTAATTATATGATCTGCGTTCTGACTCACCTTATTTCGAATTACAACTAATGTAATTAACACGTCAATTTCAGTCTAATAACTAATGTCAGTCTAATAATTAATGTAATTAACACGTCAATTTCAGCCTAATAACTAGTGCAAACTACGTGTGTTTTTATTTTGACACCAGTGTAAAGCTAATAATCAATGTTTCTGATGTCATAATAAAAACACAGCTTAAAGCTGTTTGGACTACCAGTACCATCATAACATCGATGTAAGGCTTATAACCAACGTAAACTAACATTATTATAACATCAATGTAAGGCTTATAACCAACGTAAACTAACATTATTATAACATCAATGTAAGGCTTGTAACCAACGTAAACCAGTATTATTATAACATCAATGTAAGGCTTGTAACCAACGTAAACCATCATTATTATAACATCAATGTAAGGCTTGTAACCAACGTAAACCAGTATTATTATAACATCAATGTAAGGCTTGTAACCAACGTAAACCAACATTATTATAACATCAATGTAAGGCTTATAACCAACGTAAACTAACACTATTATAACATCAATGTAAGGCTTATAACCAACGTAAACTAACATTATTATAACATCAATGTAAGGCTTATAACCAACGTAAACTAACATTATTATAACATCAATATAAGGCTTATAACCAACGTAAACTAACATTATTATAACATCACTGTAAGGCTTATAACCAACGTAAACTAACATTATTATAACATCACTGTAAGGCTTATAACCAACGTAAACCAACATTATTATAACATCAATGTAAGGCTTATAACCAACGTAAACTAGTATTATTATAACATCAATATAAGGCTTATAACCAACGTAAACTAACATTATTATAACATCACTGTAAGGCTTATAACCAACGTAAACTAACATTATTATAACATCAATGTAAGGCTTATAACCAACGTAAACTAACATTATTATAACATCAATATAAGGCTTATAACCAACGTAAACCATCATTATTATAACATCAATGTAAGGCTTATAACCAACGTAAACCATCATTATTATAACATCAATGTAAGGCTTATAACCAACGTAAACCAGTATTGTTATAACATCAATGTAAGGCTTATAACCAACGTAAACCATCATTATTATAACATCAATGTAAGGCTTATAACCAACGTAAACTAACATTATTATAACATCAATGTAAGGCTTAACCAACGTAAACCATCATTATTATAACATCAATGTAAGGCTTATAACCAACGTAAACCATCATTATTATAACATCAATGTAAGGCTTATAACCAACGTAAACCAGTATTATTATAACATCAATGTAAGGCTTGTAACCAACGTAAACCATCATTATTATAACATCAATGTAAGGCTTATAACCAACGTAAACTAACATTATTATAACATCAATGTAAGGCTTATAACCAACGTAAACCAACATTATTATAACATCAATGTAAGGCTTGTAACCAACGTAAACTAACATTATTATAACATCAATGTAAGGCTTGTAACCAGCGTAAACTAACATTATTATAACATCAATGTAAGGCTTATAACCAACGTAAACCAACATTATTATAACATCAATGTAAGGCTTGTAACCAACGTAAACTAACATTATTATAACATCAATGTAAGGCTTATAACCAACGTAAACCAACATTATTATAACATCAATGTAAGGCTTGTAACCAACGTAAACCAACATTATTATAACATCAATGTAAGGCTTATAACCAACGTAAACTAACATTATTATAACATCAATGTAAGGCTTATAACCAACGTAAACTAACATTATTATAACATCAATGTAAGGCTTATAACCAACGTAAACCATCATTATTATAACATCACTATAAGGCTTATAACCAACGTAAACCATCATTATTATAACATCACTATAAGGCTTATAACCAACGTAAACCAGTATTATTATAACATCAATATAAGGCTTATAACCAACGTAAACCATCATTATTATAACATCAATGTAAGGCTTATAACCAACGTAAACCATCATTATTATAACATCAATGTAAGGCTTATAACCAACGTAAACCATCATTATTATAACATCACTATAAGGCTTATAACCAATGTAAACCATCATTATTATAACATCACTATAAGGCTTATAACCAACGTAAACCATCATTATTGTAAGGCTTATAACCAACGTAAACCATCATTATTATAACATCAATGTAAGGCTTATAACCAACGTAAACCAACATTATTATAACATCAATGTAAGGCTTATAACCAACGTAAACCAACATTATTATAACATCAATGTAAGGCTTATAACCAACGTAAACCAACATTATTATAACATCAATGTAAGGCTTATAACCAACGTAAACCAACATTATTATAACATCAATGTAAGGCTTATAACCAACGTAAACCAACATTATTATAACATCAATGTAAGGCTTATAACCAACGTAAACCAACATTATTATAACATCAATGTAAGGCTTATAACCAACGTAAATCAACATTATTATAACATCAATGTAAGGCTTATAACCAACGTAAACCAACATTATTATAACATCAATGTAAGGCTTATAACCAACGTAAACCAACATTATTATAACATCAATGTAAGGCTTATAACCAACGTAAACTAACATTATTATAACATCAATGTAAGGCTTATAACCAACGTAAACTAACATTATTATAACATCAATATAAGGCTTATAACCAACGTAAACTAACATTATTATAACATCACTGTAAGGCTTATAACCAACGTAAACTAACATTATTATAACATCACTGTAAGGCTTATAACCAACGTAAACCAACATTATTATAACATCAATGTAAGGCTTATAACCAACGTAAACTAGTATTATTATAACATCAATATAAGGCTTATAACCAACGTAAACTAACATTATTATAACATCACTGTAAGGCTTATAACCAACGTAAACTAACATTATTATAACATCAATGTAAGGCTTATAACCAACGTAAACTAACATTATTATAACATCAATATAAGGCTTATAACCAACGTAAACCATCATTATTATAACATCAATGTAAGGCTTATAACCAACGTAAACCATCATTATTATAACATCAATGTAAGGCTTATAACCAACGTAAACCAGTATTGTTATAACATCAATGTAAGGCTTATAACCAACGTAAACCATCATTATTATAACATCAATGTAAGGCTTATAACCAACGTAAACTAACATTATTATAACATCAATGTAAGGCTTAACCAACGTAAACCATCATTATTATAACATCAATGTAAGGCTTATAACCAACGTAAACCATCATTATTATAACATCAATGTAAGGCTTATAACCAACGTAAACCAGTATTATTATAACATCAATGTAAGGCTTGTAACCAACGTAAACCATCATTATTATAACATCAATGTAAGGCTTATAACCAACGTAAACTAACATTATTATAACATCAATGTAAGGCTTATAACCAACGTAAACCAACATTAT
This sequence comes from Sinohyriopsis cumingii, assembly GCA_028554795.2. Taxonomy (NCBI): domain Eukaryota; kingdom Metazoa; phylum Mollusca; class Bivalvia; order Unionida; family Unionidae; genus Sinohyriopsis; species Sinohyriopsis cumingii. The sequence continues at coordinate 14,042,020 of CM068840.1, forward strand.
TATAACATCAATGTAAGGCTTGTAACCAACGTAAACTAACATTATTATAACATCAATGTAAGGCTTGTAACCAGCGTAAACTAACATTATTATAACATCAATGTAAGGCTTATAACCAACGTAAACCAACATTATTATAACATCAATGTAAGGCTTGTAACCAACGTAAACTAACATTATTATAACATCAATGTAAGGCTTATAACCAACGTAAACCAACATTATTATAACATCAATGTAAGGCTTGTAACCAACGTAAACCAACATTATTATAACATCAATGTAAGGCTTATAACCAACGTAAACTAACATTATTATAACATCAATGTAAGGCTTATAACCAACGTAAACTAACATTATTATAACATCAATGTAAGGCTTATAACCAACGTAAACCATCATTATTATAACATCACTATAAGGCTTATAACCAACGTAAACCATCATTATTATAACATCACTATAAGGCTTATAACCAACGTAAACCAGTATTATTATAACATCAATATAAGGCTTATAACCAACGTAAACCATCATTATTATAACATCAATGTAAGGCTTATAACCAACGTAAACCATCATTATTATAACATCAATGTAAGGCTTATAACCAACGTAAACCATCATTATTATAACATCACTATAAGGCTTATAACCAATGTAAACCATCATTATTATAACATCACTATAAGGCTTATAACCAACGTAAACCATCATTATTGTAAGGCTTATAACCAACGTAAACCATCATTATTATAACATCAGTGTAAGGCTTATAACCAACGTAAACCAACATTATTATAACATCAATGTAAGGCTTATAACCAACGTAAACCAACATTATTATAACATCAATGTAAGGCTTATAACCAACGTAAACCAACATTATTATAACATCAATGTAAGGCTTATAACCAACGTAAACCAACATTATTATAACATCAATGTAAGGCTTATAACCAACGTAAACCAACATTATTATAACATCAATGTAAGGCTTATAACCAACGTAAACCAACATTATTATAACATCAATGTAAGGCTTATAACCAACGTAAACCATCATTATTATAACATCAATGTAAGGCTTATAACCAACGTAAACCAGTACTATTATAAAACCAGTGTAAGGCGCATATATATATGCTTTCTTTCTGGGCATTTATTAAATTGCAACGACAGTGCTACACGTGTATACCATAATTAAAATAATAGGTTGGAAACGGTAAATGCCCTCCATTATCAACATCAAACCAAGAACTCAGTGAGGAGAAGTATGTTGACAAAATCTGCAAACACTACCACCACAACCAATAATAATAATGATAATAATGATAATGATAATAACAATGTCGACAAAGACGATGACCGCACTAGAGCAAAGACAGATTAAAACAAAAACAGTAACGTCAGTATTAGCTGAAAATGCAGGCATTAAATAAGAGTTTCCAACCACACGGACCTAGTTGTATAAATAGAACTGCAGCACTGTGTAAGCAACAATACATCAGAATCGGACCTAAAACCAACGCTTACTTGAAGGCATTAAGAAACGATATATAAGCCAATGTGACATTATATCGATGATTGGTTGAAATTTACAAACAAGCAGTAGATCTTTCCAACCAAAATATTCGAAAAACTGACCAAAATATACAATTGAAAAGAAACAACTGAGATACGAAAAATAAATAAACGTGACCTAATTTAGGCCGGAAGTTGTTGAATCCGCACTGACTCACCTATACTCAACAGTCCATGTCTCCGAAGCCAAGTATGCTTCAGCAACCAATCTGGTAGAAAAACCTCACTGGCCATTGATGAGTGTAATGTAAGCCAGGGTGACCTACTTTTTTAATCAGGCACGTGAGGTACTCAGCAAATTTAATCCACATACAAAGTTGCATGACCATGTAACTAACGTTGCATGAGTTGAATATTGCAGATCCACACGGCAACTCGTCAACCATTGAAAAAATAATTCGTGCATATTAAGATTTATCAGTAGTACACTGCACTAGTTAAGCGAACAAGAAATACGGGCATAGCAAGGGTGAGTATAGACAGTAGCAATATTTGCCTGGTAAGACTTTAAACTTTATATATATATATATATATATATATATATATATATATATATATATATATATATATATATATATGGATGGGTTTACTTGAGTGAATTCTATCTGTTCATGCTTGATGTAAGTAGACATAACTCATAGCAAAGTTGTGTTCAAATCACATTACAAATTCTTTTTCCAACGTAATCTGATTCTTAAAAATTACTGAGAAATATCTCTATAAACAAAGGTTATACAGTAACTTGAAATGCAACACAGATTCTAGGATGAGGGTCAACTCTCCCAAATTTTCGAGAAGTACTTACGTCTAAAAGCAAGTAGTCTCAGTGTGACCTTGACACAAGCCAATTATTTTACTCTAAGAATAGGATAAAAATAAAAAGTTGTTTACTTCTCTCACTGATTTCTAAATCAAGGTCGGGAACTAGGTCAGCTTTAGGTGTTTACAACTGAAGAGTCAAGGTCAGACTATTTTCTGAAAAAAAATATCGAGTTCCTAGCAAACAAAACTACATTATTTTGACATGTAATGAAATTAAAAATAAAAAGATTTTAAAACTTACAAACAAATTAAATCGAATATCAATTAAATCAGATATTCTTAACACTTGTAAGAAAGGACAGGTTTTAGTGCTGGATGCACAATATTTGAAAGAGAACAGCATCAAGGTACGCAATTTTAATTTGCTACGTCATTTTTTATTTTTGATTGTTTGTTTTGTGCAAATGTGTTTGATATGACCAGGATCAATATTATGTATCGTTTATTCAATATCATGGAAATCTGTTGATGCTAGAGTTGTTATGCAATTTATCTCTTTAATTTTACATTTACTAGTTCATTGATAGAACTGACGATTGCATGCTATACAAGTTTTTATATGTGTAGGATTTTATAGGGTTATATGAAATACTTTTCTTGAACTGTTGGGACGATATTGATTATCGTGAGTTATCGATAATCGCATATTTATATCTGATTTTGTTATGTTTAAATAACCTTTTAAGTTACGGATTGCTAGAATTTCGTAAATTTTACGCAATGGTAATCGAGCATGTGGTAGCGTAGGTAAAGAGATATGGTAACGTTAGCTATACCGCTAACGTGCTAATTTATTGCCGGTTGCTGTGAGGCGAGGGTGATGTTCTATCGGATTAGTTCAGAATGTATGCAGTGTGGATAAATAAGGGTATTTATGTACGTGTAGAAAGTGGTACACATAGAGATTATGGGGCAATTTTTTCTTTTAAGGAACAGCTTTCTGAGGAGAGACGGGAAAGTCCGAAGACGGAAATCCGAGAAAAGAAGTGCCGAGTTCATAACAAAGGCCTAGGAAGTCCAGAAAGGGATGATGCATACGGAAATAGGAAGGCTCAAGGAAATAGGAAGACTTTGATATACAGGCATTAGTTTATAGGTATATACGTGCGGGTTGGATTTGAAGAATAAGTATCGGTATGTAAAAGCTAGTTTTAGTCAGCATACCTACCCCTTCTCTTCACTATTTATTGGTTTGTACGAGTGGGTATTGGATTGTCTTGATGGGATAGTGTCTGAAATGGACAAGTCATTGTCTGTAAGAGTAAATATTTTTTTCATAAGATAATACACACATTTACCCCTGCAATTTGGAATGCAAAGACGTGTCTTGATTTGTAAAGGAACGTGTTGGTCATTACACTAGATCACACACCAATAACTAGTAGGCGTTTGCTTGTAAGAATGTATGTTGGTTTTAAATATGAGGTTGTTTTAGTTATCCTGTTATAGCATTATCCCTTCTATGTCCTACATGAGTGCGCGCGCGCGAGTGTGCGTGTGTGTGTGTGTATGTAGTTTTAAGTTTGGGTACTGGATGGAAAGAAATAGTGTTAGTTTTTCCACACCCCTTTTTTCCTTATTATTGTGTTCGTAAGAACTTGTATTGGACTGTAATCATGTGCGTTAGTCATCATACAATATCTTACAATTTTCCCCCTAAACATTGGCAGATAAATATGGGTGTCTGCCTGTAAGAACGCGTGTAAGTCATTATACAATATCACGCCCCTCCTTCTCGTCCTTAAACATGGCTTTTGGTGGAGGGTGATTGCGTACAGTTAAGGAAATGTGTTGGTATGCATGAATACGTGTGTGTGATGTTTGAGTGACTTGGATTTTTTACGTTGCTTTAATAATTTTTCAGTCATATCGCTACGATGTCTGCAGCGTGGCAGTTTATAATGATGCCTAGCACTGGGGCACCATGCCGCAGACATGTAGCATGATGTCCCACCCAGTCATATTATCCTGACACCAGGCCGACCAGTCCTAACACTAACCTCTTAATGCTGAGCGCCAAGCGAGGCAACTGTTAGCACCATTTTTATAAGTCTTTGTTATTACTCGGCCGGCTTTGTATTTGAGAATATATGTGTGTGGGTGAGAATACAAAATAGGAATACCTTTGTACGTGTGATTCTGTCTTGTTTAAACAAAATATAGATCATACCCCCTCCCTTTGACCGGCTGTGTGTGTGTGCTTTTGTATGTAGCGTCTCTCCACTTAGTGTGATTTGGGTGTGTTTGTATTATGCCCCCCCCCCCCATTTTATGTGTGCTAGTGTTTTGCAAGAAAAAAACATATTTTGAAAAATATGCTTTGCATTCCTTCCTTTTGTGTGATGGTATGTTGAATAGTAAAGTATAAATATATATGTTTGTAAATGTGTGTTTGTTAATATATAATAACACCCCCGAATAACACATCCCCTGTCCCTACGCAATAGATTGTATGTGTGTGGGTGGATTTTAAGAACAAGTGCTATTGGGTAAAACGAGTGTTCTCCAGTCTAAACAACCATTTCTCGATTATATTTATGTTGAGATTATACAAGGTTTAGAGTTTGCGAGATATGACCAGGCATTAGGAAAGAATTTAGAACAGTTCAAGGTTTATCGGATGCATTGCAAATGGTTGTGAACCCAGATATTCAAACTTTATCAGATGCCTTATCAAAGGTGCGGAGCCCAGGTGTTCAAAAACCATCCATGATCGTTGCTCTAGATTATAGACTCAGTTAACATGTTTATAAATCATGTACTATATTAACACAGTCGAGAAAAGAATGTTTGAAAAAATGGAAAGATTTGATTCAAACACCAAGCGCAATTTCGACGTTTGAGTGCGTACGTCACATAAACTGTCCAGTCATATAAGAAATCTCTTCTTTTAACATCTCACGAAAGCAATGTTCTCTGGTTTGAAGAGGCGGATTGGGGGTGGGGGATGGGACAGTTAAGATATAGTTCTACCAATGCAGTGAATACACCCTGAACGCTTTCTTAAACTGCATAATTATTGTTATAGCTATATTAGGCTAAGTATTAGACGTTTTAGACCCAATTTCAGTTTATTTAAACGCATGCAATTTTTATCTACTGCAACTGGGTGGAGGAGGCATGACTTGGGGACGGGGGAGGGAGGTACATTTGACGTTCCCCGCTGCGACACCACCTTAATCCGGTTGGTTGGATTATATTGGCATTTTCAATACGTTGTTTGTAGGGAAATTGTACTAAGTGTCTTTGCAAAGATCGTTTTTAATTAGCTTTACCGGGATGACCGGGGAAGGTATCATGCTCACGACCCTTGAATTACGAGTTCTACGCTCTACCAATTTAACTTGACAGTTTTCTAAAGCGAACCACTTAAACTCATTGTGACCACATTGAAACCATACATCAACGTATGAAGCCTCTCAAGCAAAAAGGGCTATTAAAAAAGACTGTTTTTCATGCGTAAGAGAAATAATTCGTCTCAAATGTGCTTAGATTCGACCTTACCTTCTGTGAAGAATGACAAATCTTTAAATCTGTCTATAAAAAGCTTAATGCTTGTCCAATTTGTTTGAACTTAAATCATATGATTATAGAGACATGCAATGTCAACAAAAGGCTCAAGATTTACAAATAATGAACGGGCTTGTCAAGGACAGACTTGAGCATTGAATAATAATTTAGAACTATAACATACACAATGATGGTGTACGTATGAAAAAAGATCATGTAGGAAAAACTGGAATCTGATACAGAAGGAAAACAAATTTAAACCAAATCAGTCATCTTACGACTGAAACAGCAGTGATCTATCCTTTTTTAACCCGTTGAAAGTTGTGAATGAAAAACAAAATAATAATAATTATAACATAATAATAGTAGTAATAATAATAATAATAATAACCAAATAGGGACACTCGGTGTTAAGAATGACACTCGAGAAAATTCCACGCATTCATTATATGATCTGCGTTCTGACTCTCACCTTATTTCGAATTATTATTTGTTCAAACATTTTTGTTTTACAAGACTTGAGTGAGCAATATGGTCCCTTGGGCTTCTTCCGTAATTCAGTCATTATGTGCATATCAACCTCGTTCAAAATGAGAGATCTTTTGAGATTGATGTATGCAAACTGGATATAAGTAAATAATTAAAATATATAGTCAAGCCTTATTGTTATGAGCAAGAACGTTTCCGAAGAAAGAAACGAAGAATAAAGTAAGATATTGAAACACGCCCAAACCAAGGTCAGCGAGTTTTGAAATCTTCCGTGTAACATGATTGGTTTGTCAAGTTCCAGACGTTTGATAACCTGTACGTCTTGGATATGGTTTAAGATCCGGGATCGTATATAAGAGCCCGGATCTTAAACCATCTCCAACTCCAGACAGGGTTATTGCACAAAGAATAGTTCCAAGGTAAGTTGTGATTAGGTGTAATCGCTAAGAAAAAGCGAAGAATTTTTTTTAAATCACAGAAATAATAGAACACGAATGCCTCACATTTGTGCTTGTAAGCTAGTCGAAACGCAAAACAACCCAACGCACGAACGGACAAGATTAACACATAATGCCCTAGGCCGATAAATCAGCCCCTTCACCCGTGATGATACTGATTTTCGGGTGAGGGGCTGATATCACCCATTCATTAAAAGCTGCAATTATCTGCATTCAAATTTGACGGCACACATCGGTGTACATGTTATACACTTACCGGTATTTCTCGTGGCTGTACAGCTACCGTTGGCTGAAGGGTTCTTTTGGTGACATGTAGATTTATATTTCCTGAGCAAATCATATGTTTGGTGACTTGTAAATCCACTGGAATAGCACAACCATGTCTCCTGTGGCCGTTTTGAATTTCGCGCTTGATATGGCTGTTATCAATTACCGGTATGTGTCTAAAGTGTACGTGGGTTTGTCACGGAATCATTTGCATGCAGCAAAGTTGCTAATTTTCATGAACAAGTGACATCATACCCACAACAACGTCCATCAGTATCAACATAGATTTGTGGGGTTGATTTATCGGACTGATAATGCCTCTATTATATCTGTGACGGGACACAAAAATAAAATGATAAACGGTCGGTGCCTTACGGATACTGAAAACCTGAGCAATGTTTGGTGAACGTTTAGTGGACTGACGTGCCCTTAGGGTAGGTAATTGTTTTACTGGCCCTGTTCTGTTATTCTTACAGGGATCATATACTGTTTGATGTGTGCGAAATTTAATCGGAGGCATTTAGAAAAGATTCGGAGCCCAGAGTTCAAAGGTTATCAGAAGCATTTGCTGGCATTAAAACAATTTCGTCATAACAAGCACTAGTGGTTGTTATTGTAGGGTTTAACGCCATTTTTCAGCACAAGATAGGCTATACATAGCGGCCAGTACAAATGGTGGAGGAAGAACACTGGAAAACCCTGGAAAGAACCACCGACCCATGATACTCTACCGGCAAGCTTTCGCACACAAATACTAGTGTTAGTAGTAGTAGTAGCAGTAATGGATTTATTATTATTATTATTATTATTATTATTATTATTATTAATTTTATTTTTTATTATTATTAAAGTTGAAATACTCTACTCCAGGCAAGCTATGGTGTATTTTCCAACATAAGCAGTCAATAATAGCAATGCAATGTTTGAGTTTAGACTGCTTAGCAAATATCTAGCGACTCTAGAACAATTCAAATTCATCAAAAGAATATTTATTGCTAATAGACAAGAATGCCCATGAGTATATGGAAACATATATTATAAAAAGATATACTATGGAATGCTTTATTAGAAGTCTGTAGTGTACCAGTAGTTTATGTAAATAGTTATATATACTATGGAATGCTTTATTAGAAGTCTGTAGCGTACCAGTAGTTTATGTAAATAGATATATATACTATGGAATGCTTTATTAGAAGTCTGTAGTGTACCAGTAGTTTAGGTAAATAGTTTCAGAAATTGCTGGGTATGACAGGAAATATCGCAAAAATCTTAAATTCTAAATGTGTTTTATACAATTTGTATAATCAAATGCTTGAAAATGTGATATGTTCAAAACTGGTAACCAATTTGAGGAAAAGGTCCGCGAGAAGGATGATTAAAATAAGAGGGAGAAGCTGACAAATATTGAATTGCTTAGGACTAATTATTATACATACAAATATTGGATGACTAGAATAATTAGTATGCATACAAATATTGGATAACTTAGGAATAATTAGTATGCATACAAATATTGGATGGCTTATGAATAATTAGTATGCATACCAATATTGGATGACTAGAATAATTAGTATGCATACAAATATTGGATGACTTAGTAATAATTAATATACTTACTATATTAGTTCTGATGGAAAACAAAAAGATGCCTCTGTAAAACAATGGTATCCCTTGTAGGATAATGGTCCCTTGTAAGACAATGGTATACCTTGTAAGATACTGGTCCCTTTTAAAACAATGGTATACCTTGTAAGATAATGGTCCCTTGTAAAACAATGGCATACCTTTGTAAAATAGTTGTATCCCTCTGTAAAATAACAGTAATAATAATAATAATAATAATTATTATTATTATTATTATGATTATTACAATTATTATTATTATTATTATTATTATTATTATTAATTTTTTATATTATTATTATTATTATTATTATTAATTTTTTATATTATTATTATTATTATTATTACAGGTCAAAGAAAGAAAGATGCTCAGGCTCTTAGCGCTAAGTTGCATTGTGATTTTTATGGCAGGGTAACTTTGTCTCTGTATGTCTGTCTGTTTCTCATTTTATTTTAATTTTTAAAAACGATCATGAGTATAGTACGAGATAAGAACGGAAATGGTACGCGTATTCATTCTGTGTGAGAATATTGAAGCTTAGTATGGCTGGAAACTAGAATGTATATAGTATTATTGACGTTACAAGTCTTGCGTCGTGTGCATGACTGGAAACTAGAATGTATCTAGTATTATTGACGTTACAAGGTTTGCGTACGTGTGCATGACTGGAACTATAATGTATCTAGTATTATTGACGTTACAAGTTTTGCGTACGTGTGCATGACTGGAACTAGAATGTATCTAGTATTATTGACGTTACAAGTCTTGCGTACGTGTGCATGAATATCTAATATGTTTGCAATATAAGAATAGAAAATTAAAAACGGATGATGAAAAATCTTCAAAGAGAAAATGGTATTCAGTACAGCATCATATCTTTTTGTCTAGCACATCGAAACAAAACTGTATATGTGTGCGCAGACATCAGGTGAAAAAATCTGAACTCATTGTGATCTCCCCATTCCTGAATGGAAATATGCATTCATCTATCTATCCGTTTATCTATCTGTGTATGTATGTATGTATGTATGTATGTATGTATGTATGTATGTATGTATGTATGTATGCATGCATGCATGCATGTATGTATGTATGTATGTATGTATGTATGTGTATGTATGTATGTATGTATGTATGTATGTATGTATGTGGATGGGTGGGCGGCTTGATGTACGGATCGATGGATGGACTTGTTTCATCTATATGTTAATTTGACTGTTCCCGTTTCTGTCCATACAATATCGGTACATGAAGTTAATTTTTAATTTTTAATTTTATAATTCTAATCTTGTATCTGCAGGCCGACATGTGTGGCGGCCTATGAAGCCAGGATAGGAGCAGTTTGGGGTAAGATGAACAAACACCCAACGGACGGATTTGTTGACGCAGTTGAGGTGCAGATCCATTTAAACGCAATGAAAACTAGTAAGTTGATGATAACGATGATTATATTATGTAACAAGGATGATTATGTTATGTCATAACGATGATGATGCTATGTCATAACGATGATTATGTTATGTCACAATGATGAGTATTCTATGTCATAACGATAATTATGTAATGTCACAATCATGATTATGTTATATCACAATGATGATTATATTGTCATAACGATGACTATGTTGTGTTACAATGATGATTATGTTGTGTCACAATGATGATTATGCTATGTCATAACGATGATTATATTGTCATAACGATGACAATGTTGTGTCAAAATGATGATTCTGTTGTGCCATAACGATGATTATGTTATTTCACAATGATGATTATGTTATGTCACAATGATGATTATGCTATGCCATAACGATGATTATGTTATATCACTGATGATTATGCTATATCATAACGATGAATATGTTGTCACAATGATGATTATGCTATATCATAATGATAATTATGTTACGTCACAGTGATGATTATGCTATATCATAACGATGATTATGTTATGTCACAATGATGATTATTCTATGTTATAGCGATAATTATGTTATATCACAAAAAGAGAAATTAAGAATTTGGACAAGCGTTGAAGAACGCGAAATTGCACTAAAGCTAATTGTGACCATAATTTATTGATTTCATCATCAAAAATTTGAAAATAGATACATGATGATTTTCTGTAATATGTTCCTAAACTATGTTGGATGAATAAGGACGATCTGTCCTCAACAAGCATAAAATACAATGTATTCATTAATGAATATTGACAAACATTCAATTAAAACATTCAAATTCAAACAATACGCTCATTTATATACGGAAAACCAAACAAGGCATTTGCAATGCATCTTTATCACATCAAATTTCCAGTACGGCAATGTATAAAATGCAAAACAAGATTATCCTTCAAATTATGCAACTGTAAAGTGTTACAACAGTGTATATTATGACGTATATTGCATCGGACATGTAATTGTAAAGTATATTACATGGACATGCATTTGTGAAGTATATTACACTGGCATGCATTTGTAAAGTATATTACATTGGCATGCATTTGTAAAGTATATTACATTGGCATGCATTTGTAAAGTATATTACATTGGCATGCAGTTGTGAAGTATATTACATCGGCATACAATAGTAAAGTATATTATATGGACATGCATTTGTAAAGTATATTACATCATCATGCATTTGTAAAGTATATTACATTGGCATGCATTTGTAAAGTATATTACATTGGCATGCATTTGTAAAGTATATTACACCGGCATGCAGTTGTGAAGTATATTACATAGGCATACAATAGTAAAGTATATTATATGGACATGCATTTGTAAAGTATATTACATCATCATGCATTTGTAAAGTATATTACATTGGCATACAATTGTAAAGAATCTTACATCGGCATGCATTTGTAAAGTACATTACATCAGCATGCATTTGTAAAATATATTACATTGGCATACAATTGTAAAGAATATTACATCGGCATATAATTGTAAAGAATATTACATTGGCATGGATTTGTAAAGTATAGTACATTGGCATACAATTGTAAAGTATGTTACAATGGCATATAATTGTAAAGAATAGTGCATCGGCACGCAATTGTAAAAAATATTACATTGGCATACAATTGTAAAGAATGTTACATTGACATACACTTGTAAAGAATGTTACATCGGTATGCAGTTTTGAAGGATATTGCATCGGCATACATTTGTAAAGTATATTATATTGGCATGCATTTGTAAAGTATATTACACCGGCATGCAGTTGTGAACAACATTACATCGGCATACAATAGTAAAGTATATTATATGGACATGCATTTGTAAAGTATATTACATCAGCATGCAACTGTAGAGTATATTACATTGGCATGCAACTGTAAAGAATATTACATTGGCATGTAATTGTAAAGAATATTACATCGGCATGCAACTGTAAAGTATATTACATTGTCATGCATTTGTAAAGTATATTACATTGGCATGCAACTGCAAAGAATATTACATCGGCATGTAATTGCAAAGTATATTACATCAGCATGCAGCTGTAAAGTATATTACATTCGCATGTAATTGTAAAGTATATTACATCAGCATGCATTTGTAAAGTATATTACACCGGCATGCAGTTGTGAAGAATATTACATCGGCATACAATAGTAAAGTATATTATATGGACATGCATTTGTAAGGTATATTACATCAGCATGCAACTGTAAAGTATATTACATTGGCATGCAACTGTAAAGAATATTACATTGGCATGAATTTGTGAAGTATATTACATCGGGCAAGAATGTTATTGTAAAGTACTTCTCACTGGGCATAGAGTTATAAAGTATATTAATTGCATCTGCAATATTTCACACAGAATGACTGAATAAAATGTCAACATGGAATGTACATTAAAAAATGTACCTGGTTGCAAAATCATATGAAAATTCTAATAAATACACACACGCATGTAGACATATGATGATGTAAAAAATTTTCATACACAAACGCAAGTCTATATATGTGGGTTTGTACGATGTACATAAACACATATAATTATGCATATGATGGTGTGTAAAATATCCGTACATATATGCAGGTAGGCATAGTATGGTGTGTCAGAGCAACATACACTAATGCAGGTAGACATATCATGGTCTGTAAAATCTCCATACACATATGCTAAATAGACGCCGAAGGTGTGTACATCACATGTACAAAAAGTCTTATAATGTTTGCGGAGAAAGGTGAGATTTACAGCAATGGTAACAACCTATGCCATAAATTATTGTCTCATTTTAAAATGGGTGGTTTTGATGTGTGTTTGTAGTGAAAAGGGTGTATTATCGAATAAAGACACCCCCCCCCCCCCCAAGTAAACATGTCATTTTATTTTCTTCATTAAAAACTCAGAGCAAATTCGTGTTAAATGAGAAACAGGGAAAAATGCCCTGAATCCATTTAAATCCATATAATCTTGGTACTTTGGCATACATTGGCATTAAATAGACGAAAATCACCCATACCAGGCTGCGGTATTACACACGGAAGATCAATGTTTGCAGTCCTAAGGAATTATAAATTAAGGACTAAATTGTACATCAGTATCAAAGTTCATGCTGACAATTATTTAAAGATAACAGTTAAAACAGTCTTCCATTCCAAAAACCATAATACTGAACCAAATTATTACTGGAATATAATGAAATTTATTAAGAATCAATTATATGGTCAAAAAATTCATTCCCTCCATATTAAATATTCAGAACTAGTCTAATAAAAGTTTTAAAACAGCACATTTACTTCAATTAGCAAACTTCTACAAATCAATGAAAATTTATTCATATGGTGCCATTACACGTGGTGTCAATATAATACTCGTGGTGTCAATATAATACTCTTGGTGTCAATATACAGACCCAGATCCCTTCTAAGTATTAGTAGCAACATTGGCGAAAGACTGGGTTTTAAATTTATGTATATTGTTTTAAAAAAAAATGAGAATGATTATCTTTACAAATACCAGTCTAGTTTTATCCCAGATAAATCAACAACATATCAGCTCAACAGCTCACCGATAGATATTATAACATCGACAATGTAACTGATGGAGGAAAATGTCCTCCATTATATTCTGTGACATTTCTAAAGACTTTACCAGAGTGTGTCTGGGGGAGTCATAGTTATATTGAAAACCCATGTCATTAATGAAAATCTACAGGCATGAAAGGAGGATTACCTGGCAGGAAGTAGACGATTACTTTGCATGGATATATGATTACCTTTTCACAAATAGGAGCCTGAAATACACACCAGAATTTGAGTTTTTGAGGTGGAAAGATTTATTATGTTACATCACATAGACATTAAGTCATCGTCAAGCGACATTTGGATAAGCCAGGTTGAATCTATAATTAATTTTGTATCTATGCATACAATGCATTATCAAACATACGCTGAATTAAATTTACTTCACCCACATATGTCCAATTATGGAATATGCATCAGAAATTTTATCTTCCTGTACTAACTCAGATTCCATAAAACGTGAAAAAGTAGAGCTTGGAGCAGCCAGAATAGATTCTGGACTACCAAAATCTACCAGCAGAACATTTTTGTTTTGAAACGAGTTTGCCTAATCTAGAAGAAAGGCGAAACGTAAAAAAAAAATCTCTAAAGCTTAAATAAAAACATAAACAACCAGATTATTTAGCTGATTTACTTCCACATTTTTGCGAGACATTGTTCCATATAATCTGAGAAATTCGAACATTATCGTTTAAATTCACTGTAGAACCTCTTGGGTAAAATACTCATATATACCAACATTATCATTCATCAACCCTAACCTTCATAATGAAATTACTGAGCGCAAAATTGCTGCTCCAATTTATTTAGCGTTTGATAATAAGCTAACTTCTTTGCTTTTAAACTGGTTAAGACACAAATGCAGCTCGATCAATTATAATTATTAGCGTCGATTCATCCCATTCCTGTCAATTTCCAATAAAAACCGACCATCGTTCTGTTTTTGAATGCCGACTGTTTAATAACGAGAACAATGCGTTTTATCGCAGAATATCAGTTCTGAATATCAATATTGCTTCTGATACACTCCTATTGGGCGACGAAATTCGCACAGCAAGAAAACATAAATAACTAAAATATTAAAACAAAACAAAACACACGAAGCACAATTAGAACAGTTTGCTGCAAAGAAAATGCAGATCTTTTTATTAACACAGAGTAATTCTCAAACATAGAATTACTTTTTGTTCCATCATGACTCAAGTTGAACGTTTTGCACACCAGACCACACCAAACACTGTCCCTAACCCTGTACTGTCCATCCTTCATCCATCGCATTTCATTATATGTATCCACGCCACCTGTTCTGGATTTTTTCCACAACTCTTGACGGCATGCTCGTTAATTATTTATGTTCATAATGAAGACGAATTTGTAAGCTGAAAAACCTTTTCCCAATCATTTTGCCTTTGATATTAGTGTATACAAAATACACTAGTAATGACGGATGAATTTATATTTATAGATTGTATACAATATACACTATCAATGAAGGATGAATTTATATTTATAGTACTGTATACAAAATACACTAGCAATGATGGATGAATTTATATTTATAGTACTGTATACAATATACACTACTAATGTATACAAAATACATTAGTAATAATGGATGAATTTATATTTATAGTACTGTATAAAAATGCAGTAGTAATGATGAATGAATTTATATTTATAGTACTGTATACAATATACACTAGTAATGTATACAAAATACACTAGTAATAATGGATGAATTTATATTTATAGTACTGTATAAAAATGCAGTAGTAATGATGAATGAATTTATATTTATAGTACTGTATACAATATACACTAGTAATGTATACAAAATACGCTAGCAATGATGGATAAAGTTATATTTATAGTACTGTATACAAAATACTCTAGCAATGATGGATGAAGTTTGATTTATTATACTGTATACAAAATACACTAGCAATGATGGATGAATTAATATTTATAGTACTGTATACAAAATACACTAGCAATGATTGATGAATTTATATTTATAGTACTGTATACAAAATACACTAGCAATGATGGATGAATTTATATTTATAGTACTGTATACACAATACACTAGTAATGATGGATGAAGTTATATTTATAGTACTGTATACAATATACACTAGTAATGTATACAAAATACACTAGTAATGATGGATGAAGTTATATTTATTATACTGAATACAAAATACACTAGTAATGATGAATGAAGTTATATTTATAGTACTGTATACAATATACATTAGTAATGTATACAAAATACACTAGTAATGATGGATGAAGTTATATTTATTATACTGAATACAAAATACACTGGTAATGATGAATGAATTTATGTTTATAGTATTGAATACACAATACACTAGTAATTATGGATAATTTATATTTATAGTACTGTGTACAAAATACACTTGTAATGATGGATGAATTTATATTTATAGTACTGTACACAAATGTATACAAAATACGCTAGCAATGATGGATGAATTTATATTTATAGTATTGTACACAAATGTATACAAAATACACTAGCAATGATGAATGAATTTATATTTATAGTACTGTATACAAAATACACTAGCAAGGATGAATGAATTTATATTTATAGTACTGTATACAAAATACACTAGCAATGATGGATGAATTTATATTTATAGTATTATGGACAGGATACATTATTATACCACTGAATTTATATTTATAGTATTATGTACAAGATACATTATTGTACCATTAGCCCTATTTAATATTCATATTTACACGGAAACCACATAAGTTTTATTGCGATAAATTTTTAAACGTAAACATATTTTTATTAGCAAACACTTGAGTAAAATTGGTCTATATATGTCAGTCTAATAATTAATGTAATTAACACGTCAATGTCAGTCTAATAACTGTCAGTCTAATAATTAACGTCAGTCTAATAACTGATGTAATTAACACGTCGATGTCAGTCAAATAACTGTGTCTAATAATTAACGTCAGTCTAATAACTAATGTAATTAACACGTCAATGTCAGTCTAATAACTGACAGTCTAATAATTAACGTCAGTCTAATAACTAATGTAATTAACACGTCAATGTCAGTCAAATAACTGTCAGTCTAATAATTAACGTCAGTCTAATAAGTAATGTAATTAACACGTCAATGTGAGTCAAATAGCTGTCAGTCTAATAATTAACGTCAGTCTAATAACTAATGTAATTAACACGTCAATGTCAGTCTAATAAGTAATGTGATTAACACGTCAATGTCAGTCTAATAACTAATGTAATTAATACTTCAATGTGAGTCTAATAATTAATGTCAGTCTCATAATCAACGTCAGTCTAATAATTAATGTAATTAACACGTCAATGTAAGTCTAACAAATAATGTCAGTCTAATAACTAATGTAATTAACACGTCAATGTCAGTCTAATAACTAATGTAATTAACACGTCAATGTAAGTCTAATAACTAATGTCAGTCTAATAACTAATGTAATTAACACGTCAATGTCAGTCTAATAACTAATGTCAGTCTAATAATTAATGTCAGTCTAAGCATTAATGTAATTAACACGTCAATATCAGTCTAATAACTAATGTAAGTCTAATAACTAATGTAATTAACACGTCAATGTAAGTCTAATAACTAATGTCAGTCTAATAACTAATGTAATTAACACGTCAATGTCAGTCTAATAACTAATGTCAGTCTAATAATTAATGTCAGTCTATAATTAAAGTAATCAACACGTCAAAATCAGTCTAAAAAATAAGGTAATTAACACGTCGATGTCAGCCTAATAATCGATGCAAACTACATGTGTTTTCATTATGACCTGAGTGTAAAGCTAATAACTAATGTTATTATTATTATTATTATTATTATTATTTCAATGTCAGGCTAATAGTCAACATAGACTACAAGTACTATTATAAATTCAATGTATGGCTTGTAACCAATGCAAACTACTAATATTATACTATAAATTGGAGGGCAATAAACAACGTAAACTACTACTGTTATTACAACAAAACAACTGCTTTCTTTCTGTGCGTCTGTTATAATACAAGGACATTGCTACACGTGTATACCATAATGAAAATAATAGGTTGGAAACGATAAATGCCTGAAAGTTTTATTTCAGACCCTGCTGATCCGGGCCTTAATGTAGAAGACTTCACTCGCGGATGGAAAGTTGACACAGCCGATACTACCACAACGTGTTACTATTTCTTCAACCATTGGGACAGTAATCAAAATTTACTTTTGGATTATGATGATCTGACCCGTTTGTTTCATGAGATTGATACTGACCGTAAGATAATATTTGTCTAACGATATAGATATTTACACGTAAGTCTATAAAGACAATGCACATGGTGAAAATAAGTAGCAATTTAAAGGAGTCAAATTATGTAATTGATTTTGTTTTCTCATCCTCAATTTACACCCCTGTTAGTTGCACTATTACAGCCTCACCATTATCAACACCAAACCAAGAACTCAACGAGAAGTATGTTGACAAAATCTGCAACACCACCACCACTACCAGTAATAATAATAATAATAATAATAATGATAACAATGTCGACAAAGATGATGACCGCAATAGACAAAAGACAGGTTAACATACAAACAGTAAGGTCAGCATTAGCTGAAAATGCATGCATTAAATACGAGTATCCTTCCACATGGACCTAGTTGTATAAATAAAACTGTTTAACTGTGTAAGCAACAGTACTCAAGGATCGGACCTAAAAGCAACGCTTACTGGAAGGCATTAAGAAATGAAATATAGGCCCATGTGACCGTATATCGATTATTGATTATAATTTACAAACAAGCAGTATGATTTTCCGACCAAAATGTTCTAGAAATCGACCAAATGTACAATTGAAAAGAAACAAGTGAGATAAGCAAAATAAATCAACGGGATCTAATTTAGGCGTGAAGTTGTTGTATCCGCACTGACTGACCTACACACAACACTACGTGACTGAAGCCAAGTATGTTTCAGAAACAGACCATTGATGAGTGTAATGTAAGTCAGGGTGACATTCATTTTTATCAAACAAGTGTTCTACTCACCAAAATTAACCCAAACACAAAGTTGTATGACCATGTAATTAACGTTGAATGACCATGTAATTAACGTTGAATCATGTAGTTAACGTTGAATGACCATATAATAACTAACATTGCATAAGTTAAATATTGCAGATCCACTACGCAACTCACCATTTATTGTAAAAAATAATTCGTGCATACGAAAACTTATCAGTAGTAGATTGCACGAGTTAAGCGATTCCAGACAATGAAAACAATAAATATGGGTAGAGCAAGGGAGAGTACAGACAGTAATATTCGTCAGGTATGACTTTAAACTTATACTTAGTATCTAAGTAGCCTGAGCGCTTTCAACTCTTTAATGAGTCTTTTTCAATGACACATTATAGAGTTAAAAGATTGTAAGGCTGTAGAAACAGCCATGTAAAGTTTCGCAAACATAACCGTTTTCTGTTTTATTTGTTTGTCTTGTCTATGTTTTGTATTTGTCTTTGAAAGAGACTCATTAAAGAGTCGAAAGCGCCCAGGCTAGCTAGATGCTAGTCTCGCACTGTTCGCTGTCAGTTTATTGCATTTATCTTAATCAATCCTTGACACACGTGATTCCAGTGCACTTGAAAGGATTGTTATTCGCCATATGATTTGTATTCTTGATATATATATAATTTCAGACGACAACAGGTGGGATTACCTGACTGAATTCTATCCGTATATGCTTGCTGTAAGTAAACGCAACTCATAATTAAGCTTTGTTCAAATCATTTTTCAAATTCTTTTTCAACGTAATATATTTTATTCTTTAAAATTCTCAGAAAGATCTCATTAATAAAATTTGTTTTGGATGATTTCCTAAATTAGCAAGAATGATTTCATCATGAAAGAGATTAAAAGCTTGACTTTCAATGTTACAAATCAATATGATATTTTGACTTTCAATTTAATAAATAACTGGAATATTTGGACTTTCAATGTAATAAATCACTGGGATATTTGGACTTTCAATGTAATAAATCAATGGGATATTTTATCTCAATGTAACAAATCAATGGAATATTTTCTTTCAATGTAATAATATCAATGGAATATTTTCTTTCAATGCAATAAATCACTGGGATATTTTAACTTTCAAGGAACAAATAAACATATTTGGGCTTTCAAGCCAACAAATGACTGAGATATTTTGGCAGTTTCGTCTGAAAACAATTTAAAAACCGGCACTATTATTTTAATCCTCCACCACGAATATGAAAGGAACACATAACCTTACCTTTAAACCGCCATCCATGGCTCCGTTAGAACGTCTGTAATACCCTGCCTAAGTTTTGTGTTCAGTTTACTTAATTATTTTGACATTTGTAAACATCTATCGAAAAAAAATCATAGTTATACATCATACCCACGCCGATGTCGTTTGGAATCAAATGATATGAAATACCAGTTTCTATTTATCAACATCATTCTCGGTCAACATGCATACGAGAGCATCACCACTGAAAAGGTGTGCATAGCACACGGACGCTATGCACATTTACTTTGTTTTGGTGTATTAGTGTTTTGGCAGATTATTGTATTTTTTCCAAGGCTCATCCACAGAGCTGCATTACTCTACAGCTATGACGTCCGAACAACTGACCTGTAGCCATACATTTGAATAGGAGTCACTGAGACTTCAAAAATAGACTCCGGTGACCCACTTCCGTAAGATGGCGTTGCACTTACGAAGGTGAATTCAAGATTACATGAATGTGCAACTAATGATTCCGTACTTTATTGTACATTCTCTCTTTGGTGAGAAGTTGGCGGTAGTAGTTCCGAACAAGCTTTCTAACTGACACATGACCGTCATATTGGCAATACGAATTATTGCAAATTAAACGTTATCTCCAAAAATGAACCCAAGAGTGAACTGGATATTGCTTAGCAACCCAATAAGTGTCATCACTTTTTCTGAAGAAAATAAAAACTGTAATTCTACCTTTCCGTTTGTGCATTCATGCGTGTAAGCATACTCAACCCACCACCCATAAATCGTTTAAGAAATACATTTGAAACGTTTGGATAACGGAGGGTGGTAGGAAATTATTCGAGGAAATTTGTTGGAAGAGCTATATCCAAAATTTGGGGGGATATTGTGGGTTTTGATAATGACAATGCAATGTGACACAGGCACGAGGATGATTCTTGATTACATAGTTATTCTTACTGTATATTGTTTTTTGTTCTCCTATCCCTACGACTACCCAATGCGGAACAGCTGTCCCCTTTTACAATACCCCTGCGGAACAGTGGTTCCCTTTTACTTAAAGTACAACTACTTTTTTCATGCAGCTCCTCTTTTTGTGCTATATGTGAAAGGTGATATAGACACCTGTGCACGAAACCCGAAAATGGCAAGAAAGAGAACAATATAATTGGTACATGAAAAATATACCAACGTCTTTGTTAACTGACAAATCGGAATAATACCAACGTCTTTGTTAATTGGCACATCAAAACGATATCAATCGGCATGATATACAGAATATCGAAAAGATATTTAAGTCTTTGCTAACTGGCAGGTCAAAAAGATCTCAACGTGTATGTTCCTTGGTACATCAAAATTATATATAAGTATCTTTTACATAAAAAAAGATATAAACGGCTATGTTCATTGGCATATCAAAATGATATCTCAGTCTGTCTTATATCAAAAAGATGTCAACGTCTATGCTGCTGTGAATATCAATAAGATACAAACATCTATCATTGGCTCAGTGGCACGTCAAAAGATATCAGCGCCTATGTTAATTGGTACATTATCAAAAATCTATCATCGCTTTTGCTAATTGGCACATAAGTAATATTTCAACGTTATATTAATTTGCAAGTCAACAAGATATCAACGTCTATGATTATTGGCACGTCAAACTGATATCAATGTCTATGATAATTTGCATGCGAAAATGATATCAAAATCTATGCTGATACGATGTCTACATCTTTGCTAATTGGCACATCAATATGATGTCAACGCTGATGATAATTAAGAAATAAAAAATGATGATGATAATTAGCAAATACAAATCATATCAACGTCTATGCGAATTGACAAATCAGAAATTATTTTCAGACTGATAGAAAAGAAATCAATATGGGGTTTGGGGATAGAACTTTTAATAATGCAATCGAGACCTTTTGATGTGTTTGTTAACAATAGCTTAAAGCTGGAGAAGCACATACTTTAAAAATGGAAAACCAGCAAGACAATTTCTGAAAATATCCGTCATTAAAACTGATTTTACGCACGAGGATTAAAATGTATATTCCCAATGATATGATAATACTATTCTACGTAGTCTGCAGTTTGTCTATCATGAATTATTTCTATACAAAATACCGAAAACCTCACCCGTCATGCCCCTCATCCATCACGTCCCTAACCCATCATGCCCCTCATCCATCACGTCCCTAACCTATCATGCCCCTCATCCATCACGTCCCTAACCCATCATGCCCCTCATCCATCATGTCCCTAACCTGTCATGCCCATCATCCAACTCAGTCTGAATTTTACTAAAGGTATGACACAGCCAAAAATGCATGTAACAATTTCTTTAAGGAAAAGAAAAAAGTCATTGCGAACAAAACCAAAGATAAGTTATTGAATTATTGCAGATAAATCATAAACATTTCCATGACGGTAAACAAGGCAGGGTAGTGGAAAGGTTCCTAAACCAAATGTCGATAAATTCGGACGCTCGAGTCCGTATTTTATGCGCAATGATATGGGACCTATTTCCGCCTTATGTAAGGATGAAAAGCCGAACACAATACCCTCTCCCCCAATTATTTGCACAGTTGTATTGTTTTATCAAGATTGAAGGTCATTCACGTACTGCCTAAAGTCATGCCCTGTCATGATTTAACGTCTTGTGATAATATGCCCGCTGTAGACATACCATCTTGAAATAGTACTTTGATTATAACATGTCCGCTGTAGATTTACTGTTTGGTAATATTATTTGATTATAGCACGTCCGCTGTAGAGTTACTTTCTTGCAACAACGTGGCCATAGCATGTCCGCTGTAAATAATGTTGGTTTGGGTTAGGGCTTGTAATGTAACAAATCATGTTTAGTCAGTGGTGATGTGTAAACTCTGTGTGTGTGTGTGTGTGTGTGTGTGTGTGTGTGTGTGTGTGTGAATGTGCGTGATTTTGGATTTTTAACATATCTTAACAATTATTTCGTCATATCGATAAGATGTCCGCAATGTGGCAGTTTATAGTGATGTCTAGCACTGGGGCATCATGCCCTAGACATGCAGCATCATGTCCCACCCAGTCATTTTATCCTGAAACCATTTTTTTAAGTCTTTGGTATGACTCGGCCAGGGTTCATGTGAACTAGTTTCAATTTCATTCTTGCTGCTCTGGTGTTAGATATTTCTTGCACCCATACTTACTTGTTGCCTAGTGTTAAATATTACCTTGTACTCGTATCTAGTTATTTTCATAGTGTTGGATATAACCTTGTACTCATATTTAGTTGTTACCCTAGTGTTGGATATTACCTTGTACTCATATTTAGTTGTTACCCTAGTGTTGGATATTACCTTGTACTCATATCTAGTTGTTATCCTAGTGTTGGATATTACCTTGCACTCGTAATTGATTGTTATCTAGTGTTGATTATTACCTTGCACACGTACTTGCTTGCTTCCTTGTATTGGATATTACTTGTACTCATATCTAGTTGTTACCCTAGTGTTGGATATAACCTTGTACTCATATTTAGTTGTTACCCTAGTGTTGGATATTACCTTGTACTCATATCTAGTTGGTATCCTAGTGTTGGATATTACCTTGCACTCGTAATTGATTGTTATCTAGTGTTGATTATTACCTTGCTCTCGTACTTGCTTGTTTCCTTGTATTGGATATTACTTGTACTTATATCTAGTTGTTACCCTAGTATTGGATATAACCTTGTACTCATATTTAGTTGTTACCCTAGTGCTGGATATTACATTGCACTCGTACTTGCTTGTTGCTTCGTCTTGGATAATATCTTGCAATCATATCTAGCTGTTACCCTAGTGTTGAATATTACCATGCACTCGTACTTGCTTGTTGCCTATTGTTGGATATTTTCTTGCACTCGTACTTGCTTGTTGGCTAATGTTGGATATTGCTTTGCACTCATACCGGCTTGTTGCCTTGTAATGCACATCTGTATTTTGCTGCAACTCCGGGTTCATGATTTACCTAATTTTTGTGATCGTTATTCATGACTGTAAATTGTAGTGCTTATCTATAGATGGATTTAGTACGTGTATAGGGTCTATTTTAAGATGTTAGAGAATGTAAAATTGCAAAGGATCAATAAATAGATGCCTACGTGTGTTGACAGTTACTACTAATAAAGTTATTAGAAAATACGTACATATCGTTCAGGTGGTATCTTAGAAGAATTAAATTAGTTCTTATTGGATGAGTTAGGTCACATGAATAGGTATTTTGAAATATTATCTTGAGTAGTAAGATCTGTCTAGTGGGGTATATTGCGAATCTATATAAGACAAACACAGATCAGTCAGATTAATTCTAACTTTGGAGTAATTCTTATTTCTTGTGTTCTGTTGTAATATCATGTCTGCAGACGTGCTTTATGTTGTTATTAAATATTATTTGAGAGAAACATTTGTTTTGGACTGTTCAGTAGAAATAAAAAGTGCTAATATTTTGGACTATGATATAATTTTGGAACTATTGACTATTAATCAGAGGAGTTTTGGACAATGTCATTTTGATGTCACGATTCTTGGTTGACCAGTGCATTTCCGGTTCTGAAATAAATACGGAACTTTCATTCCTTTGGATTTTAATAGAACTTTTTCAGGATTATTTTGAATTCACTTCACGATACTTTATGTTCCTCTGACATTGTTATTTATAACGTCGATAATTAACTTATTTGTTAAGCTTTACAAAACTTGTTGGTTTTGGTTCTATCTATTATTTAGTTTATGACCATAGAGTCGTTATACACTAGTGTTAGATTTTACCCTGCTCTCATATCTGCGGTTACCCAGGTGTTAGATATTATTGTGCACTCAAACTGGACGTTTTTCTAGTGTTATATATTTCTTGTCACTCATACTTACTTGTTACTTTAGTGTTGGGTATTTCAATGCATTTATGTTTGATTTTAAAATTTTGTTATTGTTTGCACGTGCTGTGGATTGTCATGTTCAAATAAGTATTATTATTATTATTTTGGTTTTATATTCTAATTCACTGAATTTTAATTACAGTTGTACAACAAGGTACCGAAGGCTTCGTTTGAATTGTTGCTATAGAGACGGGACAGCCTGTGGATCTTAGGCTAATTGGAGGGAAGAATAACATCTGTTGTGGTTTCCAAATAAAACTGTAAACATTATTCCTGTTATCTATTGTTCTTTATTTTGCATTTTTATTTCAAAATAAAATTTATTATAAAATTTACAGACTAGTGAAAGTAGAATGACTAAATCTTATACAGAGTGAATCTTTTGCATTAATTTCAATGTTAAAATGTATTCAAATTCAATGTCTGACCATCAACCGTATCACTTGAACCTGAATCCAGTATCTAAATCCTCCGTTTCAACTACGGCCGTGATACCCAAAAATATATAAAGTTTGAAATGTTTTCTTATACAAAACAAATATATATATATATATATATATATATATATATATATATATATATATATATATATATATATATATATATATATATATTGCCTTAAATCACAAGTTGTGTCCCTTTAAATGGAAAAGATTCATTAAAGTGATCCATTTATAAACATCGGTTGAATTCTGATATGGCTTCGCATGGGCGGACGATACATTGGATGCACATAAACCCTGAGAATTCTCGCGATTCTAGATGGTTTTTACAATGGTCGATGAATCGTTACAGCCAATACAAACAAACTTGTTTCTATTGAAACACTGTGGCGCTTAAAACGATCCATTGAATGTATGCACAGTATATGAAGTAAACGGTCTCGGTGTCCACTCCTTCGGAGGAATATGTTCCGCTAGTCAGACAAGCAGAGTGCAGATCGTGACGTTAAGTAACTAATCCTCAGGGACAAGATTAAGTAGCAGCTCAAGAAAACAATAAAACAAACAACATAAGCAAAGCCAGAAACAATCAGATTGCTCTGTTGATTCACACTCTGATAGATAGTCCTTGCTAGGCTATTGACTCACACTCTGACAGATAGTCCTTGCTAGGCTATTGATTCACATTCTGACAGATAGTCCTTGCTAGGCTATTGATTCACACTCTGACAGTCCTTGCTAGGCTATTGATTCACATTCTGACAGATAGTCCTTGCTAGGCTAATGATGGACAATCAGGTCACTAATTCCCATTGTATTCTTAGTTATTGTACCAAATTTCACCTTGTGATTGACTGATCAGATACTCAAGATGCTGGCCTAAAGTTAATTATCACAGACCGTTCTATGCAGGATCCATTCAAGTAATCACAGACTTACAGAATTAAATTTATCTTTCTTCTGTTGACACTGCACCCTAAATATCGTTGGTCGCAATGGTTGAGATTTTACACATTTTTATTTGAGGCTATATCAGTAGTACACAAATTGCTTTGCGCGGGCCATACACTCCTTACTACTAACACGAACATTTCTTGATGGCTACATCAATGAACAAGCCAACAAGCAAGCAAGCAAGGAAGCAAACAAGCAGCATACTAAAATCTGTGACGATTTAGTTGAAGTAAAAATATATTTGAGAGAAAATAATGAACTTCATATTCAAAATATTTACAACAGAGTACCTTATCCTTGCCTCGCAACTCAGTTTAACTCTTAATTTAACCGACTCGTTACATAATTATAAATAAAGATGAAAATAACCAATACATAAACAGCTATTTCAAGCCATGAAACAATTGATTTAAACACAGAGCACAAAACGATACCAAAATCAGATAGAATGAAGCAAAATAGGCAGTATGGACATTATTTCTGCAAGATAGCACACGTCTGAATAACAATATTTAATCAAAGCATAAGGTCTTATGTAATGCATAATTTAGGTTCTTAATTTCAAAATAGAATATATTTTGAGCAGTCTGTTTGCACTATTCAGTACTGTTGAAAAGATGCTTTAAAATTAATTTTGGTGGGAAAAGGCCGTGACAAAAACATCAAGATAAGATGTGATGTTTTACCCTAACCCCTTGTATCATACATGTATTTATAAGTCTGTAAGTGGAGCCAGGTAAGCTTTGTTTTTCCAAGTACCTAAGTTGGCTAATCCTCTTACGTAATCCAGTCTTTGTTTGAGCTCTTGAGTGGAAATCTGGCGGGAATCTTTGTACATGGGAACACGTGACGTAGACAACTTCAAAGAGCCGGAAGCCGACAATGGTAGGCTGGACAGTACATGGGGACACACAGACTGACATTTTATGATTGACAGTTCGATCAAATGACCAGAGTCCGTCGCCATCCAATCGGGATGCGTTGTAGGTGGGACTTGATTCGAGAAACTGGCATAAGACTTGTACAAGCCTGAAATTCGTCAGTTGGTGTTTAAGAGTCGCAGTGGCACACACTCCGTTAGCCATTCGTAAAAATTGGCGGAATTTAGGAAATTCATGAAATAGCTTCGATCAGGAAGCTTTCGGGGGACGAAAGAATTTCAGAGAATTTCGGGGGACGAGAGAAGTTCAGAGAATTTCGGGTGACGGTGAGAGATACCGAGTGAATTTCGGGTGACCTCAAGGGATACCGTCAAGGGTTCCGGATACTAGAAGAGGAACCGGAAGTCAAGATAACGGCAAGGAACAAGGATTATAGAAGAGGAAGCGGAAGTGGAGATCACGAAAGGAGAGAAAGACAAGGGAACGAAGAGATTTAGATGAGTAGCACTCAAGAAGGGAAAAATCTCCTCACACTGTGAACTCAAATGATGATCAAAGGGATCATTGGGTGAAAGAGAGACATTGATTACTTTAAATTCTTTTAAATTTCATTTATTAAATTGTTATTGTTTAAATTTCATCTTTGTATTTCTTTTAATTTAACTGTCGGCATTGCTGACTGGGGGCTCGTAGCCATAAATATATTTAGTCAATAAATAATATAGTGTCCAGAATTAACCTTCTGAATAAGGACCAGGGGAACTTCTCATAATTCGTTAAAGTCTATAAGAAGAACTCCACCCCTAAACAACCACTACACCCCCACATAAGATTTCAGCCATACTTTTAGACTAAATTATATTGTGGTGGCGAAAGTATGTCCAGTTATATGGTGATCAAAGCAGGTACCATATTTTGTAACAACAATTTTCAGAAAGTGATTAAACAGCTATAAACTAGGATTGAACAATTTTATGAATACCGATGCGGTAAAACGTGTTTTTAGCAGCTGATAAACAGTCTATTTCAATTAATCAAAATACACAGAAGGAAATGAACAAATACCCACTATGGCAGGATCGGACAAGACAGAATAGCATTTACAGCTGTTTTTAAAAGATTCCAGATAATTGTGTTACCGACGTTTCAGAAAAGGAAATAGTTCGCAATATCTTTCATTCTGTTTAGCAATGACTGTTTGATAACTTGTCCACTACTACCTCCACCAGCACTTGTTCTTCCTCTACCACATGCAAATGTTTTTATTAAATTATATTTGATAGAACAAAAGATGTTGCTATCATGCCTATTGCTCTAATATCTGTGGCAATTGTCACAGTTTTAAACAATAGTTGTGGATTTAGACTAATTGTGACTTTTCAATTTATGTTTTCACTGTTGCGTCTGAAGTACTCCCAAATCTGTTAAAATGTAAAGTTTCCTGTGATATGTTTGGTTTGTCTTTTTCCACATTTCTTTCTAATTGTTTTAATCTGTTTCTTAACTTATATCTTTCGGTATTTTCATACTCTCTTTGTCATACATTTAAATTTATAATTTCATTTACTGCACTTTGGAAATGACAATTATTAGAGTTTTAGTTCTCTTTCTTCTAGTTTAGATAATAATTTACACTCGCCATGTATTCGTTCGCAGTATTAATCTGTTAAAGTACCTGTTTTTTTTGTTGGTTTGCTTGCTTATCGAACGGTTACTTGCATTTCTGTTTCTTCGCCATTTGTATTGTTTGCCTTTGTTGAGCAGTAAGTAGGTTCAAACGGAATTATTGTGTTCGTACGTCTACCACTTGGTGATAAAGATTTATTTTCTTAATATATCCAGCCTTTCTCAAGTAAATCACCTCCACCATTACCCGAATGTACAGTGCTTGGTACTGCACTTATATTTTGTTCACACTTTTATAAACTTATATCGGTTCTTTGTCTACATCTTGGCAGTACGATGTTTATTATCCGGTGATGTCGATAACATCTCTGAGAAAATATTTCTTCCCGTTGAAGAGGTACTAGGACATTGCGAGACATCAGAAGGTTCTACATACATTACTGAGCTTTTATACTGTGATTACTTCATTTGGGTTTAAGTGAATTTACTTTACCAACTCCCAAATTATGAACTAGACGAATCAAACACATATTACAAAACTAATAGAGAAATATTTAATATTACGTGCGTGGTGCATGGTTGCATTCATAAATTAGACAAAAAGACAAACTATGTGGTACAGTATTTATTTATAAATTAGACAAAAAGACAAATAATGTGGTACAGTGTTGTATTTATAAATTAGACGAAAAACAAGCAATGTGGTACAGTGTTGTATTTATAAATTAGACAAAAAAAAACACAATGTGGTACAGTGTTGTATTTATAAATTAGACGAAAAGACAAACAATGTGGTACAGTGTTGTCTTTATAAATTAGACAAAAAAGACACAATGTGGTACAGTGTTGTCTTTATAAATTAAACAAAAAGACAAACAATGTGGTACAGTGTTGTATTTATAAATGAGGCAAAAAGACAATATGGTACAGTGTTGTGTTTATAAAATAGACAAAAAGACAAAAAATGTCGTACAGTGTTGTATTAATTAATTTGACAAAAGAGAAAAATGTGATACATTATTGTATTTATAAATTAGAAAGACAAGCAATGTGGTACAGTGTTGTATTAATAAATTAGACAAAAGAGAAAAATGTGATACATTGTTGTTTTTATAAATTAAACATAAAGACAATCAATGTGGCACAGTGTTTTATTTATAAATTAGACAAAAAGACAAACAATATGGTACAGTGTTCTAGATATAAATTTGTCAAAAAAGAAAAACAATATGGTACTTTGCTGCATTTATAAATTAGACAAAACGAAAAACAATGTGGTTCAGTGTTGTATTTATGAATTAAACAAAAGGACAATCAATGTAGTACAGTGTTGTATTTATAAATTTGACAAAAGAGAAACAATGTAGTACAGTGTTGTATTTATAAATTTAACAAAAAGACAACCAATGTGGTACAGGGTTGTATTTATAAATTAGACAAAAGACAAACAATGTGGTACAATGTTGTATTTATAAATTAGACAAAAAGACAAACAATGTCGTCAGTGTTTTATTTATAAAGTAGACAAAAGACTAACAATGTGGTCCACTGTTGTATTTATAAATTTGACAAAAAGACAAGCAATGTGGTACAGTGTTGTATTTATAAATGAGACAAAAGACAAACAATATGTACACTGTTGACAAGCAATGTGGCACAGTGTTGTATTGATAAATTAGACAAACGACAAGCAATGTGGTACAGTTTTGTCTTTATAAATTAGACAAAAAGACAAGCAATGTGGCACAGTGTAGTATTTATAAATCTGACAAAAGAGAAACAATGTGGTACAGTGTTGCATTTATAAATTAGACAGAAAGATATACAATGTGGTACAGTGTTGTATTTATAAATTAGATAAAAAGGCAAACAATGTGGTACAGTATTGTAATTATAGATTTGGCAAAAAAAAAAAAACAATTCGGTACATTGTTGTATTTATAAATTAGACTAAAAGACAAACAATATGGTACAGTCTTCTATTGATAAATTAGTAAAACGACAAGCAATGTGGTACAGTGTTGTATTTATAAATCTGACAAAAAGAGAAAAAAGTGGTAAAGTTTTGTAGTTATAAATCAGACAACAATACAAATAATGTGGTACAGTGTTGTATTTATAAATAAGACAAAAAGACAAACAATGTGGTGCATTGTTTTATTTATAAATTCGACAAAAAGACAAACAATGTCGTACAGTGTTGTATTTATAAATTTGACTAAAGAGAAACAACGTGGTACAGTGTTGTATTTATAAATTAGACAAAAAGACAAACAATGTGTTACAGTATTGTAATTATAGATTTCACAAAAGGCCAACAATTCGGTACATTGTTGTATTTATAAATTAGACTAAAAGATAAGCAATGTGGTACAATGTTGTTTTGATAAATTAGACAAACGACAAGCAGTCTGGTACAGTGCTGTACTTATAAATCAGACAACAATACAAACAATGTGGTACATTGTTGTATTTATAAATTAGACAAAAAGACACACAATGTGGTACATTGTTGTATTTATACATTCGACAAAAGGACAAACAATGTCGTACAGTGTTGTATTTATAAATTAGACAAAAAGACAAACAATGTGATACAGTGTTGTATTTATAAATTAGATAAAAAGACAAACAGTATGGTACAGTGTTGTATTGATAAATTAGACAAACGACAAGCAATGTGGTACAGTGTTGTATTTATAAATTAGACCAAAAAAAACCAAACAAATAATGTGGTTCAGTGTTGTATTTATAAATTAGACAAAAAGACAAACAATGTGGAACATTATTGTAATTGTAGATTTGGCAAAAGAGAAACAATGTGGTACATTGTTGTGTTTTTAAATTAGGCAAAAGAGAAAAATGTGATACATTGTTGTATTTAAAATTAGACAAAAAGACAAACTATGTGATACTGTATTTTATTTATAAATTTGACAAAAAGACAAGCAATGTGATGCAGTGTTGTATATATAAATTAGTCAAAAGACAAACAATAAGGTACAGTGTGGTCTTTATAAATTATACAGAAAGACAAACAATGTGGTACAGTATTTTATTCATAATTTTGACAGAAACTAAACAATGTGGCACAGTGTTGTAATTATAAATTAGACAAAAAGACAGACAATGTGGTACAGTGTTGTATTTATAATTTTGACAAAAGAGAAACAATGTTTCAAAAAGATAAACGATATGGTACATTGTTGTATTTATAAATTAGACAGAAAGAGAAACAAAAAAAAATGGTACATTGTTGTATTTATAAATTAGACAAAAAGAGAAAGAAATTAAAAAATTACTAAAATGAGGAATAAAGTTAAAACCTAAAATAGATAACGCTAAGTAACGCTTTATGGAGAAGGATTCATTTAATTAAAACGAAAATACAAGAAAACACAGAGACTTTTACATATGAACAAAACAAGAATCGTGTAAAAAGAGTAAAGCGTTAAAATGTCAAACCTGATGAAATGAAAAGATAACAGGTTCTTTGCATTGCATATCTATATTATTATACAGACTTGATAATCTTGAACGACATTATTTTAGCTATGTATAATGCGTGTTAATACAAATAACATTTCTGTTTGAATAAAATGAAAGAAATTCTGTATATTCCTTAAACGGTTAGGTTCACGAAATTAAATATAAGGCAAGATTATTGCAAGGACACGATTACATCAAATTATCCGAAATAGATTTTTATTCCATTTGTATAAATTTGTAATAAAATATAATTCTTTTCGAGTTTTATTCTGGATTGTAATGCTATATTAATATATTTACTTTGAATTTAAAGTGAATAAATCTAATGTGTCATATACAGAATCACATGCAAGTTTCACTGAACACAAATAGCAAAATTATATGATGCTGTGAAATCAAAATAATTTAATGACGACAATGTTTCAGACCAAACCTGGAATACATCTGGATTATTTTTTCAATTTTGGAGACTCAAAATTGTCGCACCAGCTGGTATGACTGGAGGATCAATATGAAACGGTTTATCATTCACAGGAAATACTAGGGTTTAGCATTCACATGAAATACTGTATATGGGTTTAGCATGCACTGAAAGCGATATTTAACTGGTTAGCACAATAACTTCTTACAACCCTGATGATAAAATTATGCTCATTTATTGACGCTGTTTACATATAAATCTAAAGTTGTTATTGCTCCCTAAGTCATTGTGCAATACACACAGTCTAAAGTGTTTAAGTAACCAATTATGCTATTTTGATTTGGTGCGTTCAGACTAGTAAAATTAAACTGGTAAGATATTCAAATTATCTTATTCAGGAACAGTTATAACATTATAATATTTCTAACATTCATATAATTTAAAATTTGATTGTTAATTTTGTGCAAATCAGATACTGTGAACAAACCATAAGCCACTATTGATTTTTTTATTTACCGTGTATCTAATCCTTTCCATCGTTGTGAGTTCGATTACAATATAATGTATTTGTAAGACTTCATTTGTAAATATTCGATGAAGTCAGTAGGATTAAAATGACAACACAAGCTATTAAATGTTGAAGTTTCAGTATCAACAGTTTATCTTCTTGTCTTAAATGAACCTTTAGATGATCTGTTAAATGTGCAGTATGATTTTTATGTATTTACTGTTTTAAATAAACAACAATTCATAAATATTTTGCAACCTGGTCACCACATATTCTGCCATTCATGGAAGTTATATTTAAAACCATTAACCCCACCCCCAAATGGGTAATATTTTAAAACCATTAATCCCACCCCCAAAAGAGTAATATTTTATATAACGCATCGTTTCGTGCTTACAATATCATACTTTGTTTTCTGCTTTTAGGATTTGGATTATTCTTGAACCCTTTATATATATATATATATATATATATATATATATATATATATATATATATATATATATATATATATATATATATATATATATATATATATATATATATATATATATATTATAACATGGCATTTCAAGTGTTGTGTAAAGCAATTTGATATACTAATACTATTGGTATATCAAATTATGATGCGCCCATGGTGCAATAATACGCATATATAAACATTCTCGCGACTGTGTGCAGTTGATTCTAGATCAATGATCACTTTCCACACATTATTCATTAGTGGCCTATTTAAATAATGATAAGAAATATTAATAATTCCCGCTTTCTAAATGAATTTATTATGGGACACTTTTTCATCGCAATTCATATATATACACTATGTACGCTGTATCAATGATATACCACTCTTTGTATAAATGTTTCATTAAAAGGATATATATATATATATATATATATATATATATATATATATATATATATATATATATATATATATATATATATATATATATATCGTTAATCTCAGAATTTAATATTATCACATATTTGTCTTTCATGGACTCATTACCAGAGTCCACGAGTACAAGTCATGTACACCACAAACTAATATTCGCAATCGGGGTTAGCCTATTCGACGAGGAGAAGGGATTACTACTTTTACACCTGGAATATATTATTGATTTTGTATGACGTTTGTCCTTCAACAGTTCGTTTGTGATGTGTATGTGAATTTTTAAGTTTTTCATCCATATCGCTACGATGTCTACAATGTGGCAGTCCCTCCCAGTCATATTATCCTGACACCAGGCATAACACTAACCTCTTAATGATGAGCGCCAAGTGAGGCAACTGTTAGTACAATTTTTATATGTCTTTGGTATGACTCGGCCGGGGTTCAAACCCGCGACCTCCAGCATCTCAGGCTGACGCTCTAACACTTAGGCCACTGGAGGTGTCTCAACAGTTCGTAACAGAACATGCGAGTACATATATCAATTTTACAAACGTAAATTTACTGAATACCTCGCGTACATCTTAACAAATTTACTTTACTTAAATGGACTTCGCTTCGGATGCAGGAGGTCATGGGTTCCATCCCCGGCCGTGTCATACCAAAGACTTTCAAAAATGGTACTGACAGCTGCCTCGCTTGGCACTCAGCATTAAGATGTTAGTGTTAGGAATGGTTGGCCTGCTGTCAGGATAATGTGACTATGTGGGACATCATGCTGCATGTCTGCGGCATGATGCCCCAGTGATAGACATCACTATAAACTGACACACTGCAGACATCGTAACGATATGACTGAAAAATGGTTAAAGCTACGTTAAAAATCCAAATCACACACACACACACACACACACACACACACTTAAATGAACTTAATTTATTTAAATTCAGATTATTAGCGAGTCCCTACATAATCGTCTTTACACCATTTATTGTCCCAAGTGTTAATCAGTAAAGTCAACGACCTTGACCATTAGTAACAACATATTATTTAACTTGATCATCTGACAGACGACATTCAGCACGCCTCAACTTTAAGCACGTCATGATTATCAGTGTATATATGAAGTCACTACGTACGCATCGGGTTCAATATATCAACGTTTGTTTGGTAAATCAGATAAGATTTGTACCATCTGTGACATTTTCATATACACATATCTGACGCTAGTGCCTGGATCGGATCCTCTCGGTGCGTTTCGCATGTTGGATCATCTTGATCTCAAACAAGCGACAATCAGCAGAAAAGGAGCAGTATCTCTGACAGTGATACTCGTGCCATCTTGTGCGTTTTGGTTTCTGTACAAGATTGTAACGTGCTTTTGATGGATCGCTGTTTACATAAACCATTTTTATACTGCCAATTGGGTCTAAAATCTAACTTGTGGGTGGAAAAATCAATAACCTATCGCCAATGAAAAATCTGTATCCCGATTAAGTAAATAGAGTACAGAATCCTTTGAAATCATATGCTATGTTCCTCGTGCTAACTTCGTATTATGTACAGTCAACCATCCAATCAAAAACAGAATGATCGTAATTTCTTTAATTTAGATACAACAACATTACAGCATAAAAGACTATATCGTCCATATTTCAAAGGTAGCCGCTTGTAAGGAATATACAGTATGATTGGCCTTGCTAGCAAGACCATCTGCGTATGATAATCAGTCAAAAGAACGACAGCTCCATATTATTGTCAGTGATGATGGAATGATTGCTGGAAACGCAAATCGTTCGACAAGATGAAGCATCACACAAGGAGTAATTTCTCTTAATTTTGTTTGAAAACAATTTGATGAAATTGCTGAAAATGTAATTTTCAAATCAAACAAGATTCAATGTCATCAATGTAGGTCTTCACTAAAACTTATGATTGGTCATTTATAAGACGGACTTAAGATTCAGCCAGTCAGCTTTCTAGATTATACAAACTTTAATTCTAGTCCATACAAGAGAGTATTCAGTGAAGCAGTGACCTGATTTTCCATAAATTTCAATCATAGAATAAAGATACGAATCTACTCATCACAAATACTCGAGCTGCTCTCCGTCCTGTACGATCAGGTGATATCACTTTCGGCTTTCTTGGCGTATATTTTTAAGTTTCTGTAATAGCAGCTACATACACTGATTTTTATCGTTGAAATTTGGAGTGTACATAAGCGAGAATTAATCACTGTGTGGACGTTCGGATGTGTCCGCTGCGGATGAATGCCTATACCAGTCACTTGGTAGCATCATTTTGTGGTCATGTGGTTATCGTTTCCCGTGGTACCGGGATCGAATCTACGTGAAGTACGAATTAAAACGTTTCTAACCCTTATGATAATAGTGTTTATTCGTATTTACAAGTTCTGTTCATGTTATCAAGCATACTCGTGTAGGATCCAGGGATAGGATGTGTCCTGCTGCTCTCTCTCTCTCTCTCTCTCTCTCTCTCTCTCTCTCCTCTCTCTCTCTCTCTCTCTCTCTATATATATATATATATATATATATATATATATATATATATATATATATATATATATATAATGCAAATCATATAGAGAGTATCGGTCCTTACGAGTTAAATAGTCCCAGCATGGGATTCCAGGTCATAAGATACGTATTCTTGATATTATCAATGTTTGCATTGTTAAATCTACCTTCGGCGTGATCGAATTCCTTTATGTCATGCACTGTATGAATATGCGAACCCATGACCAGCTTGTAAGTACAATCTTGAGATGCTTTGTTCATTTAACGCCTTTCATTGGTAGAAGATACGTTACGACTCTTACAAGAATACTGAAAGGGCATTCGGTTTATCTTGTGAAACAGCAAGGGTTATCCGCATATCGCCTATACATAGGGATTCAAAAGGACACCAATGCCATCATAAGATCTTTCATAAGAGACATTACACACGTGAGTATGTTTTCTTAGCAAAATGGCATTCAAAACGATTTTCATTTTTTACGTTACTATCCAAGTTTTTGCTGTATGGGAAGATAGTGGGTAAATTAACTTAATACATTTAGTATGCTATTTGTTTTAATAAATTTAAAAATAAATAAATAAATAAATGAATAAATAATTGAATAAATTAAGTTTGATATGAGTTATTATTCTGATTTATTCCAGAAAAAGCCAGTTTGGATATTAGGATAATGACTTTTTTACTTTTATCATACATTCCATACACAAAGAAAAAAAAGCCAAAGTCATCATTTGATTATCGCAACCACTTCTAGATAATCACTAGGAATA
The DNA here is from genome assembly GCA_028554795.2 of Sinohyriopsis cumingii. Taxonomy (NCBI): domain Eukaryota; kingdom Metazoa; phylum Mollusca; class Bivalvia; order Unionida; family Unionidae; genus Sinohyriopsis; species Sinohyriopsis cumingii. Next base: position 14,079,578 of record CM068840.1, read on the forward strand.
TATATATATATATATATATATATATATATATATATATATATATATATATATATATATATATATATATATATATATATATATATATATATATATATATATATATATATATATATATATATATATTAGGGGTTAGGAGTGGGGACAGAACAGTTGGAATGTTGTCGCAGCAACGGTCGGTAATCGGGACATACAAGTTGGAAGATTATCATATCAACGGATTGGGGTAGGGGCAGAGTAGCTTGAAGGTTGTCAAAGTAACGACTGGGGGTGGTTACAGAGTAGCTTGAAAGTTGTCACAGCTAAGGTTGGGGGTGGGGACAGAGGAGTTTGAAGGTAGGGAGAGTAGGTTAAGTTCGATTTTTGTCAACCGTGTTTCATAGAAAACGGGGGTATTAAATTGGGACCGTCCTTCGATTATTAGACCTATCTTTCCGCACATTTACTCCTTCGATTATTATTTGGTTAATTATCACCCTTCTGCTCAATATTTTAGCAGAGTTAGAGCTTATGATTCTGCATGTCTCCCTTTTGTTACAATATTTCCCCTATTATCATTAGACGTCAACGAATGTGTAGATTCGGTCTGAGATTAACGTGACTTTGTATATGTCCGAACGTCAGCATTCTGTATCATTGTTTACCGGGGTGGTAGGCAGAATTTCTAATTGACAAATACACACACTTTCTGTACTGCACAACAACGCCTTTATTTATGAATGAATTTCAGCCCAATTTCTTAGCTTGATAGGACCGTGGACAAGATTAATTATCAGCATTTTTACTTTGTTTTTAATAGAAATAACTGATTTTCTGATTCAGTCATTTTAATTATTTCATCAGGATACCTCGATTAATTGTAATTGTATTTCAACCGATTTTATTATACAGCTTGATATTGAATTCATCTGAATCGGGTGTGATCATTATACGGGTGTGATCATTATAGGGTTTGATCATTGTATTGGTGTGATTGGTGTGATCATTGTATTAGTGTGATCATTGGACGGGTGTGATCATTGTACGGGTGTGATCATTGTATTGGTGTGATCATTGTATGGGTGTGATCATTTTATGGGTGTGATCATTGTATTGGTGTGATTGGTGTGATCATTGTATTGGTGTGATCATTGTACGGAAGTGATCTTTGTATGGGTGTGATCATTTTATGGGTGTGATCATTGTATTGGTGTGATCATTGTATGGGTGTGGTCATTGTACGGGTGTGATCATTATACGGGTGTGATCATTGTATTGGTGTGATCATTGTATTGGTGTGATTATTGTATTGGTGTGATCATTATACGTTATTTGGTATAGTTATGGCCTGAATCATCAGACCTCACGTGCTTTTCGTTTTGCACAATGACCCTCTGGTTAGATTTTATGCAAATGTAGTAGGCTGCTTAATGAACAAAGATACGGGAACATTATTTCCTGGAATGTTTGTATGCTGATTAATAAGCCATTGCCTAGGTTTACCAAAACCATTGAACACACACACACACACACACACACACACACACACACACTGATACTCCGTAAGAAAGAAACGTAATATGCAACATTTGTTGATTCATGAATCTACTTCTCTTATTTTAAAGTTCGTACGGAAAATGAAGCTCGTTATCATCCTTCTGACATGCGTGCTGATGCGGGGGTGAGTTTTATTATATATGTTATATAGTCGCCAGGATGTGATGCCTTTTGTGCATATACTTGTTATGGCTTTACGATTGTTACTGCAACCTCGATTATAGGAAAATAATAATTGTCTAAAATAGATAATTTCAAGTCCATGAAAGTCCCTGTCATGCTGCCAACCTCGTCTAATTCTGTCCGCAAGGCTAAAGTATGGACAAGATACCATCTTCTACATTAATTGCTTCTGTTTTAATGTCATATGGCCTTAGGCATTACTAATCTGGATATGTACATAGCGTCTATTGGCATTAGTGTATTGCTTCTGTTGGCATTAGTGTATTGCTTCTATTGGCATTAATGTATTGCTTCTAGTGGCATTAGTGTATTGCTTATATTGGCATTAATGTATTGCTTCTATTGGCATTAGTGTATTGTTACTATTGGCATTAGTGCATTGCTTCTATTGGCATTAGTGTATTGCTTCTAGTGGCATTAATGTATTGCTTCTAGTGGCATTAGTGTATTGCTTCTATTGGCATTAGTGTATTGCTTCTATTGGCATTAGTGTATTGCTTCTATTGGCATTAGTGTATTGCTTCTATTGGCATTATGTATTGCTTCTATTGGCATTAGTGTATTGCTTCTATAGGCATTAGTGTATTGCTTCTATTGGCATTTGTGTTTTGCTTCTATTGGCATTAGTGTATTGCTTCTATAGGCATTAGTGTATTGCTTCTATTGGCATTTGTGTATTGCTTCTATTGGCATCAGTGTATTGCTTCTATAGGCATTAGTGTATTGCTTCTATTGGCATTAGTGTATTGCTTCTATAGGCATTAGTGTATTGCTTCTATTGGCATTAGTATATTGCTTCTGTTGGCATTTGTGTTTTGCTTCTGTTGGCATTAGTGCATTGCTTCTATAGGCATTAGTGTTTTGCTTCTATTGGCATTTGTGTATTCATAACACTTTCAGCATTAACAATGATGTTGAAAAAATATATTTGGGACAAAGAATAAACGTCCGATATTCCCTGCAAAAATTGCGATTCAGCGACATTTGAGCATTCGTCAAATAAAATTTGTACATTTAATTTCCACGGAATTTCGTTTTTAAGAAACTGACAGCGATTGAGCACTTGTGAAAGTGAAAATGTTCGATATTTTTTTTTATATACATCGATAAATATTTAGAAATGCAAATTACAACACTACCAATTTAAACACAACTAAAAATACACCATAGTCTTTGAACCATTCATTATTTTTCTTTAATTGCGCATTTCGTCGAAGCGAAATAATTATCTGACTTTGTTTCCTTTACACATAATTGATGAGACAATGCTAGACTGTGATAAATTTAGCAGTTCTGGAACGGTTTGTAGAAATATTTCACCGGTTTAACACGGAAGCAACATTCTCTCTCTACGAACAGATAGTGTAGATTTGTTAACAAGTTTGGATCGGATGAAAGTGCGGACAATTCTTGTCTTAAAAAACTACATGCAAGAGATTAAATGTGTAGATTAGTCAATAATAAACGTATAGCAGATATTTTTCAATGCTGTAGATGATGATAACGTTGAGATAAGGTGTATTAACTCCATGACAGCAAGTTACTCAGTAACAGATAAAGAAGAAATCAATTACGCATTCAATGTAGATAAATATGCACCTTGGACTACAACAGTCCTGATAGGAAGGTTGTTAAAGAGTAATGAATAAGGTGGGAATATAATACGTACTGAATGTGAATAAATGTACCAATATATTCACATTATTTACACATAGTTTAAAAAAACTGCAGTTTTAAGATCCATTTACTACGATTTCCCACAAAACATAAATAAAATTAAAACTAGCGAAATAATGCAGGAAGAACATAAATGGATTTAAAAGAGAACATAATAGCCCAGTATATGAAGTAGCTCTTTCATAATCAACTGCAGGAAACTAAAAAATGTATCTAAAATCATTCTTTCATTTAAATATATTGAATAAATGTTACAAATTGATAAAGTTAAAAGTAAACGTTGCAGATGGATGCCACGACGGATAGCCAGTAATGCCTAAAGACAGTTTGTTAGTCTTTGATTATTCTAGGAATGTTATCATACAGATGTCTGTCAGGCGTAGAATATTCTAAGAATGTCATCTTACAATTATCTGTCAGGAGTAGATTATTCTAAGAATTTTATCATACAGATGTCTGTCGGCGTAAATTATTCTAAGAATTGTATCATACAGATGTCTGTCAGGCGTAGAATATTCTTGGAATGTTATCATACAGATATTTGTCAGGCGTAGGTTATTCTCTGAAGGTTATCACACTTATATGCGTCAGGCGTAGATTATTCTCTGAAGGTTATCACACTTATATGCGTCAGGCGTAGATTATTCTCTGAAGGTTATCACACTTATATGCGTCAGGCGTAGATTATTGTCTGAAGGTTATCACACTTATATGCGTCAGGCGTAGATTATTCTCCGAATGTTATCACACTTATATGTGTCAGGCGTAGATTATTATCGCAAAGTTATCATACTTACACCTAAGGCGTAGATTATTCTCCGAATGTTATCACACTTATATGTGTCAGGCGTAGATTATTCTCCGAATGTTATCACACTTATATGTGTCAGGCGTAGATTATTATCGCAAAGTTATCATACTTACACCTAAGGCGTAGATTATTCTCTGAATGTTATCACACTTATATGTGTCAGGCATATATTATTCTCTGAATGTTATCACACTTATATGGCTTGAAAATATATATTTTTATGAGAGACTGATTTTGCAACAAAGCAGTCAAGAATTGAAAGAAAAATGAAAACAAAGCGCACTTTCTTTCAACTTATGGAGACAAGATAAGGATATGTAGTGAAAACATTTAACAGGACTGTAAAAACTAAAACGAGGAAGTATATCACTCCAAACGTTTCCAGAATCTTTTTCCAAATCTAATTTACGGATACAATAGCACTAAGCACACATCAATACATATGACTTCGATTAAAATGAGCAAGGAAGAAATCAGAAGTATGAAGCAATCTTATATATCATTGGACAACTAATACATTCGGAATTCGAGTATGAGATTTAGGAAAATAGACCTCTAGTGCTTCTACAGGGTCTATCAAATCACAATTGTATATATGTATGTACCAATTATTTGATGTTTAGATTTTTTAAAAATAACGTGAAATTATTTTTCTACAGGAAATACATTAATAATTTATTTACCGCGTTTTGCCTTTACACGTAAGTCATTGATGAATTCCTCCCCTGTACTATTTTCGATAATTATATACACTCTTTTCATCCCTAGTATTTTATACTTCTGATCTCCATTTCCTCTACCAAGTTTATCTCTGCTGCATTTGTAATGTTTTACGGCTGATTGGATCCCCAGACTGTCCGGCTTATTTCGTATAGTTGCAATTCTACTTTACGTATTAAAAAAACGTAATTCGAGAACGATATCTTCACCATTTTGTATTCAAACTTTGTATTCATATTATCCTGACTCCAGGCCGACCAGTCCTAACACTGTCCTCTTAATGCTGAGCGTCTTTGCGAGGCAGCTGTTAGTACCATTTTTAATAAGTATTTGGCATGACTCGGCTCGGATTTAAACCCACGACCTCCCGCATCTGATACGGAGGTCGTGGGTTCGATCTCCGACAGTCATACCAAAGACTTATAAAAATGATACTAACACTTTCCTCGCTTGGCGCTCAGCATTAAGAAACAAGTGTTAGGACTGGTCGGCCAGGTGTCAGGATAATGTGACTTGGTGGGATATCATGCTACATGTCTGCGGCATGATGCCCCAGTGATAGACATCACTATAAACTGCCACATTGCTGACATCGTAGCGAAATGACTGAAAAATTGTTAAAGCTACGTTAGAAATCCAAATCACAAACACTCAATTCAGGCACTGTTGTCAGGCACCATTAGCAGCAGGCGAAACATTGGTGTTAGGCGCATTGAACATAGTAATTAACTTTTGTTTCTTTTTACACGCGTTACTAATTGAAATATTTTTAGTTTACCGGCCATCACTTTTATTTCAGGGCAAGTTGCGTGTCAACTGCAAATCATGGGCATGGCCATGGCCACGGCGATGGGAGTTATACAAATCCGGCGGCTCTGGAACTCTTTCATTTGGTGGATACTAATCAGGACCACAATCTTACGATAACAGAACTTCACCAGACCTTTCTTTTATTTGATATTAATAGTATGTTACGTATTTCCATTGGAGTTATTTCTAATTTTAAAATATATGCCAACCATACAGAATAAAATAAAGTTCTTTTAAACTAAATTTGATCACCTCAGTCTTGAAATATAAACGATGTTACAGGCTTCCGGAAGGAACAGGCCACACTGCGATTTTCTTAGAAGCTGTTTAATTTGACAAGACCTGATGCAAATACTGTTAGTCACGTGTTAGTCATACCAGAGTGGTGGCGAGTCAAAAGGAAACGTACTATATAAGGCATTCGTACTTAGCTCATAACAGTTTTCTAAGGCCCTCAAAATATCTGCGTACTTTATTGCACTGGTTTAGAATATTAGGATAGGTAAGGATGCTTTCTGAGTGTATTTTTTTAAACATTATATATATATATATATATATATATATATATATATATATATATATATATATATATATATATATATATATATGTGTGTGTGTGTGTGTGTGTGTGTGTGTGTGTGTGTGCTGGATAAAGGCTGCTCGATTAGATTCACAAGTCAAAATTTTGGGAAATTAGAAAACAATATTTAAAAATTATTTTTTTGTCTACATTGGGAGACAAAAGTGCAATGGTAGGCAACACGAAACAGGTACGTTCACCCGACTGGAAACACCTATTCCTTTTATTTTTTCGCCTAATGACATGGCATCATTCCAAGACGGGTCGTTAACGAACCATGGAATAAAATTGATCCATCCGACCATCCAAGGTTGTACTATACTGCCTATACTTTACTGCACCAATTATAGGACCCCAAATTCTATTCTGATCCAAAAGAAACCTTACCTCCTCTCAGAGGCGTACCTAAAGTATTTGACATCCAGTGCGGATCCTTCATTTGGCACCCCTACAAATACTTTTAAGATGTAAACACACATAAAAATATATCATCTTTGCATGTAGATTTGTAAACAGTACAGTGCTGTAATAAGCAAATCGGAAATATCTTTTACTTTGGCGAAATTTTCATTTGGTTTAAAAACTTGTACAATTATTTCAACACTCCCGATGGTTCTCCCTTCTGACTGTCAGCCGGGGCGGACCACCTCCCCCTCGCACCCCCTTAGTGCGTCACTGCCAGCTCTTGACAAGGAGCTGTAGCCACACAGTCATGAACGTCAAGATCCCAACTCATGCTCAAAAGCAGAGATTTTATAACGCAAATAACGTTAACATAAAAACATGAAATTTCAGTATTCATGAATAGCATAACATTGTTAGGCTACAATAAATCTAAATTTCAAGGTTAGCAAATAATTGTGTGTATCGTTTATAATTGTGACGTTAAAGAGAAAGTTCGTTTTGTATTTTGACAGTTTTGTGACTTCACTGCTAGAACTAGCAGTTGCATGAACATTTTCATACGCCATGTAAAACGCATCTAAACGATTTATTTTTTCATTCGTCAGTATTTTGACATTAGGTAAACAATCTAATTTGTATTGGTCAGAATTCTCACATTATTTAAACAATATAATTTTGTATAGGTCGGTACTTTGATATTAGGTAAACAGTCTAATTTTGTATTGGTCAGTATTCTCACATTATTTAAACAATATAATTTTGTGTAGGTCAGTATTTTGACATTAGGTAAACAATCTAATATTTTATTGGTCAGAGTTCTGACATCAGGTAAACAATCTAATTTTGTATTGGCCAGTATTCTGACATTAGGTAAACAATCGAACGTTTTTATTGGTCAGTATTCTGATATTTGGTAAACAATTTCGTAGCTCATTGGTGAGTGCTCTGACTTTGGCTAATCAGGTGGTAACAATTTTAGTTGTGGATACGGTTACAGTTAAGGTTTAGTTGTGGATACGGTTACGGTTAAGGTTTAGTTGTGGATACGGTTCGGTATAAGATTAAAATAATAACAATATAATAATAATATTATAAAACATCTCACCCTTGAGCGAAAACTTGTCCCATAATTAGCACCCTGATTATTGATAAATTTCAGTATAATAATTCTTTATGATAGACGATACATACTTAGCTGATCCCTTTAAACACATGACTTGCACTTGACTTGATTAAGGGTTTACAGAGGGATACAATTTTAAGTTAATTACTTATCAAGTTGTTAATTTGTATGAAATCTAGGTGTGACCATATTATTTGTATCTTTGTTTGCTGAGATTCAAAAATTATACTGAAACATAGTTTCATAACTTATTTCCCGGTGACATACTTTAAGAGAAGAAAGAGCTTGAAGAAATCGGAGGTGGGATAATGGTGTGGAACGGAAACATTTAATCTGAGATTCAGAAATTAATATTTTTGTTTCTTTCATTTTTAGAGGACCATATAGTAAGAGAAGACGAGTTTCTGGCAGTGTTTCTGGCTAGAAATCTCGGGACAATTCAGTCGGGGTCGGCTCTTTTCAATAACGCAGATGTAAACGATGACCAGATGATCACAGAAGAGATCGACACACCAGTTATCATGCATTTCTTCGACAGGGATGGTATGTAGCAAACATGGTGGAATTAAAACAGTTCATAAAATTTACGCTCTAGGGACTATAAAATTACGACTATTGAAGGCAGCCAAATCACTCCGAATGATGCCAGGAATCAATCCCAAGACAACATGCTGGCAATCTACTTCATGCAGTCACGTAGAAACAATTTGTGCAGTAGTGAGACCTATATATATATATATATATATATATATATATATATATATATATATATCAAAAATCGTGCAGGATCAAATACGCAGCAACTTATTTTGATGTCTGTAATTACATGTCAACGTACTTTTATCTACGTGATTTTACATCCCACGTGTACGTCTATTTCAGATATCTTTAGAAAAGAATATTGGTTGTGCACAGATTGTTAGCCTAATTTACTGTATCTTGAAAAAAGAACAGAAACTGTAAAGATTATGAAATTTCTATGACGAAATCGATTGTTGCATGCTTCGTTCTTTAATTGATATTAAAACGCCATATTATACTCTTAGGTAAAAAATTAAAACAAAACTCTATACAATTATGAGGCTGTCCCTCTCACACGGGACCAATTTGAATTCCATCACCACCACCACGACCAATGCTACTACTGCTACAACAACAACAACTACTACTACCTCCACTACTACTACTACTACTACTAATAATAATACATTTTTCCATTTTCAGCCGATGGCCATGTGACTGAAGTAGAGTTCGAAGTCCAGTGGGTGAAACTGTCTATGTCCTGAAGACATCTTTAGGAAAAATAAATAGGCATCGTTCCTGCTTACATCCACTAACAGCTTCCACTGCCATGACGTTCTGATTATATCAACCACCAACTACCACTTGACTATTTAAACATCCCCCCTTCTCATCTGAAATAGTACTTGTGTACATGGCCATAAAAAAGTCCTACCAAGAAATTCTTGCTTTTCTTTCCCTTCTCCTTCGTAGTCTTAACATTTTCGAAACAAAAATGTTTCTTTTTCTGGTACAAAAATTTGAATAATAACTTACTATTAGAGTTTTGGATTTGACTGTGTGGAGCTTCTTGGTGACAGACAGACACACACATATACACACGGATACATACTTTTTTTTTAGAAAGATAGATAGAAAAATAGAATGAAGCTCCGGTGTCGTCTCCTGGAAACCTTACACCTTTATGCTCTAGGTCTAATATGAACCACTTTTTTATACAGCCTTGAATGACAGTCGTATTCAATTACATCAGACCCCTCTCATTCTGTCCAATTCAGTCACTCAGGTAGGTCTTGAATAACGATCGTATTCAGTTACACCAGACCCTATCTTATTGTCCTATTCAGTCACTCAGTAGGGCCTGAATAACGATCGTATTCAGTTACACCAGACCCTGTCTTATTGTCCTATTCAGTCACTTAGTAGGGCCTGAATAACGATCGTATTCAGTTACACCAGACCCTGTCTTATTGTCCTATTCAGTCACTCAGTAGGGCCTGAATAACGATCGTATTCAGTTACACCAGACCTTATCTTTCTGTCCTATTCAGTCACTCAGTAGGCCCTGAATAACGATCGTATTCAGTTACACCAGACCTTATCTTTCTGTCCTATTCAGTCACTCAGTAGGGCCTGAATAACGATCGTATTCAGTTACACCAGACCTTATCTTTCTGTCCTATTCAGTCACTCAGTAGGGCCTGAATAACGATCGTATTCAGTTACACCAGACCTTATCTTTCTGTCCTATTCAGTCACTCAGTAGGGCCTGAATAACGATCGTATTCAGTTACACCAGACCTTATCTTTCTGTCCTATTCAGTCACTCAGTAGGGCCTGAATAACGATCGTATTCAGTTACACCAGACCTTATCTTTCTGTCTTATTCAGTCACTCAGTAGGGCCTGAATAACGATCGTATTCAGTTACACCAGACCCCGTCTTATTGTCCTATTCAGTCACTCTGTAGGGCCTGAATAACGATCGTATTCAGTTACACCAGACCCTATCTTATTATCCTATTCAGTCACTCAGTAGGGCCTGAATAACAATCGTATTCCGTTACAGCAGACCCTATCTTATTGTCCTATTCAGTCACTCAGTAGGGCCTGAATAACAATCGTATTCCGTTACAGCAGACCCTATCTTATTGTCCTATTCAGTCACTCAGTAGGGCGTAATATCACTTTTATAATTCCAAGAAGGAATCCGTCTGTCTGTCTGTCTGTTTTATGTACATATGCAAGGTGTCTCTTTAGTGTATCTCATCTATAATTCTCCAGCAAATAATAATTCAAAACAGAAATAAAAAAGAGAAACATAGGTACTGAGATGAGAAAACTATAGCCATCTATGTACACATAAATGTATTGCAAAGCGATTAATAGGAAAGAAAGACAGTATATCGATACAAAAAAGTAAACAATGTTCAAGACAGTTTATTAATTGTGAACTCTTTACAAATGGTTTTAAAATTACTTTTGTTTCAAACTTCTCTTCTGGACTTACCCAGATAACTGTACCCTGTTGCAGATGCAATTAAACATCAAAACTAAATCCAGAGACTGATGATCATTATTGGCAGTTCAAACATACGTACTATCTACCCATTAGAACATACACAAAGTTCAAAGCTGAAGTTATTTCACTTTGTCTAACGAACGAAAGAGACATGTATATAACAGGTACATACTGTGTCACGGAAAATAGCTTGCATCTACACTGCACGTCATTTGGAAGGGTTTACATTCAACGTAAGCCAGTATCAAGGAGACAAACATGAACATGAAAGCTTATGCTTGAAATAGCTTGAACTGCGTTGTTGTTTTAATTGTCAATATATACGAATTGCTCTATTATATGCATGTCTTCATCATATGTTAAATCAAGCCATAGTGGGTATCACCTAAAGGTAAATACAAACTGTATCGTGCAGAGAACTCAATCGTCTGGGCAATTTGAAATAAATTAAGAATAAACTTTAACCCAGTACGAATATTTGTTCAGATCGTCTTCAATATAAACGAGACATAATCATTAAATAAGTTTCTCCATTAATGCACACATACAAGAATTAGGCTTTGCAGAAAACATACTCTACAGGTAAGTTCAATACTATATTTAAAACCCGACTCTTCCTTCCAGATGTTATTGGTATGCATCACCTATGTACAGTCAGCACCTCGTCTGAGTGTGCAACGCGTGGTTTAAGAATCAGCTATATACAGTCAGCACTTTGTTTGAGTGTGCAACGCGTGATTTAAGAATCAGCTATGTACAGTCAGCATTTTGAGTGTGCAACGCGTGATTTAAGAATCAGCTATGTACAGTCAGCACTTTGTTTGAGTGTGCTATGTACAGTCAGCACTTTGTTTGAGTGTGCAAAGCGTGATTTAAGAATCAGCTATGTACAGTCAGCACTTTGAGTGTGCAAAGCGTGAGTTAAGATCTTAACCTTATTTCGAAATCCCCAATGACGAGTCCACATAACATAATGAGGTGATTTTCCATTGAGCAAGATCTGTATAATACTTCAGTAAGGCCATTCACAAGGCCAATCGGCATATTGTTTAACAGCTTCTGACATGCGTCATCAGACAAAAGACTAAATAGCATCAACGTTGAGACTGAATGGCATCAAGGTAGAGACTGAATGGCATCAAGGTTGAGACTAAATAGCATCAACGTTGAGACTGAATAGCATGAAGGTAGAGACTGAATAGTATCAAGGTTGTGACTGAATAACATCAAGGTAGAGACTGAATAACATCAAGGTAGAGACTGAATGGCATCAAGGTAGAGACTGAATGGCATCAAGGTAGAGACTGAATAGTATCAAGGTTGTGACTGAATAACATCAAGGTAGAGACTGAATGGCATCAAGATAGAGACTGAATGGCATCAAGGTTGAGACTGAATATCATCAAGGTAGAGACTGAATAACGTCAAGGTAGAGACTGAATAGTATCAAGGTTGTGACTGAATAACATCAAGATCAAGACTGAATAGCATGAAGGTTGTGACTGAATAACATCAAGATAAAGACTGAATAGCATGAAGGTTGTGATTGAATAACATCAAGATAAAGACTGAATAGCATGAAGGTAGAGACTGAATAGTATCAAGGTTGTGACTGAATAACATCAAGGTAGAGACTGAATAGTATCAAGGATGTGACTGAATAACATCAAGATCAAGACTGAATAGCATGAAGGTTGTGAAAGAACGAAATGCAAATAAAACGTTACACATATCTCTGTGAATCAAAATATACGTGTGTTGATCTATTGGATAGATCGGAAAATAAATTAATTTAAATGAAAAACAAAATTATTTTGTGGTAAAATCAATACTTTACAATAATGAGGCAATAAGATTAAACATGAAAGTAGTAATTATTTGTAATTGAACGAATAATGAAGTACATGAACTAATATTTGAATTTGAACAATACTGGCTCCAAACTGTTCTATTTTACTGTATTTTACTTGCATGTTGGTGGCCCTTTCTGCTCCTTATGATTTGATTTAAACCGCGTGATTCGTAGTTCTTAGGCTGCGTATCCAGTAAAATTCCTTTCCTTTCTTCGCATCGAAACTCAATTGCGGCTGTATAATATCCTCGAAAGTATGACATGGGGAGGAGATTCAATTCAATATTATATTGTCATAAGAATTTTCATGCTTATAGAGTTTATATCACAAATATTGCAAATATTTCGTGGTTATCACATGCTGTATGTACAACTTTAAAAAGGGAAATCAAAACGGTAATAGTCATGAGCTAGAAAAGAGGATATGGACACTATACACACTCTTTGCAATAAGTAATAGAAATAATAATCATAGAAATAATAATCATAGAAATAATAATCATAGAAATAATAATCATTGAAATCTGACTAGTGAATATATTAAATTTTTATTGCTAGAAGTTTACAATTTAATTTGCTTGTCCACATATGGTTTCTTCCAGGAGTGCTTTTGAATTAAGTCTACATGCATACACAGGACATACTAAAAGAAAATGCATTCAGTTTGCATAGCATGGATGTCACAAAGCATGCGATATCTTTCACTTCTATTAATTATGGTCCCTCCGTATTTCCTAGCTTCAATTCTCAGATTATGGAAAGAGTTTTGTGAAACCTTATCGATGTTTATGATTACACAATATTTTATAATTATGTAATTCATTATCCCAGTCTGACAGAAAAGTATCTGCAACCCTTTGGTAAAAAGTTGGAATAAACTTGGAGCCATCTACAGAATCAGGAAAGATGCACTCTTCATCCAAACCAAATCTGTTTAAAGTATCTTTTAGGAGCGTAATCCAAATGATACTGTTATATGCCGTGTTCAGAATAATATTTAGAGATTTTTAATTTCCAAGTACTTGATTTTAGGATTTTTCTGAGACAATGAATGCCTTGATAAAATACATGATCTGTTTTGCATGTTTTATGTAGACAATATAAGTTAAAACATTGGCTTCTCACTGTGATATAGAACTTGTTCAGTCTTCATTCACTCTGTAATTACTCCATTTTTCTTGCTCCTGTTTTCTCTATTCTCAACAATAACTGCATTCAAGGTGATAACGTTAAGGCGTGCGCGTATTACCAAGGCCCTTTTTCACTGTTCTAGTACATTGATAGTTTCCGTCAGTAAGTAATTTACGGAATTCCTGTGTAACCTTGTTAAGAACTGAAATATATTAACAGCATTTTTTCAAGACTAAATAATTCAAAATCTCATATTTTGTTGTACAACGTTTGTAATTGTGACAAATTAAATTTCCATATTACAAATAAAAATTAGATTTATAATCTTATAATCACATGTAGGTTGTGACCGAATGGGATGATGTAAAATATATTCGGCACATTCATCTTTAGGAAAGCTTTTAGTTATTTACTAGCACATGTTACTGTGTTAAATACTCGTATTCCTTTGTCCTAGGATTTTCAAGAGATTATTTGTTTTCTGTTTTTTTGAGACACAGACTTATTATATTTGCAAGAATTTTTTTTCCATAAAAACGGGGCCAGAAAATGGCCCTTATTCAATATAGTCCTCGTAATTTATCATGTCTAGTAAGTATTTTCTTCTTTGTTGAATGTGTTTTATGTTTACTTGTCCGAGCTGATAAATATCTTGCAGGGTGGTAGCATTCCACTCAAACAATCCCGGCATGTTATATCAATACACAGTGATGATAGTAAACTGTAAGCTTCATCGCTAGCGCTTATTGCCAGCGCTTCCCATTATTATCAGAAAACTCCAATTTTTGCAGTTAGTGTCTGCTAATTTTATCACAATGTTTATAACATATTGTCACTATAGTGTAAGCTAATTTTATCACAATATATATTACACGATGTCTACTATAGCATAAGCTAATTTTAACACAATGTTTATAACATATTGTCACTATAGTGTAAGCTAATTTTATCACAATGTATATTACACGATGTCTACTATAGCGTAAGCTAATTTTAACACAATGTTTATAACATAGTGTCGCTATAGTGTAAGCCAATTTTAGCACAATGTTATTACATAGTTCCACTATAGTGTAAGCTAATTTTAGCACAATATATATTACACATTGTCCACTATATTGCAAGCGGAATCGTTCCACTTTGTTTCAGCTACGCATACAGCAAATAACGTACACACATTAAAATCATTACTAAAAGGCACTGACTATTTCATTGTCAGGAGGATGTGTCGCGATTTTCTTTTTTTCTTTTCTTCTCAAAATAATTTTTTTCTTTCCAACTAATATAATGGATATAATATGGTATTATTTTGCTATAAGAAAAAGGGCAAGATATTTTTCCAGCTATTGACAGATGGAAATTTCGACAAAAAATCCCAGGCCCCATTCTCAGAACAACTAAATTGTTGGCCCCGAATATGATTGTGGTATACCGTGGTACGTGTCGCGTCATATTTAGAAATATAAATACAAAATGTTTTGTGGTATCCAGATCCAGTTAAAAATATTCACCCCAAAGGCAATCTGCACGCAGAATGGACTAAGTAAAGTTTTCCATGGGCAAAGCCCTGTAGTTATACATTGATTGCCCTTTTACAATTTAAAATGTTTGCCTCAGTTGTTTTTAAAATTTGTAATAAATATTTTTCAAACATTAATTCCATTATTAAACGATATTTCATGTATCAGTTTTTGTAGAGTCAGAAATGGATGATTCATATGTCTGTATAAACTGATCAAGTTGTTTTTTTAAAAACTTTCAAAACAGGAAATTCTGAGCGAAAATGTTGATTAATTAAAAAGAATTAAACCTAGTTTCAAACAGGGTGTTGTGAATGCTCTCAGTCAATTTGCTTCCGGCTAAATCATCATTATAATAAATACACACACATAAGATAATTTGTTTGTTTATCATTAATGCTAATTATTCAATTGTCAACTGCTATGTTTCATAGCCTGTGATGATGTAATTTGGACCTAAATTGCAAAAATTTCTCGTGTTACATTTCCGGTACGTCGGCAAATTGCTTGAGATTATATGGGCGTCCTTTCTGCTTAATCTATGTTTTAACGATGCTTAAAGTTAAGAAATAACGAGATTCATTTTCGTACGTTATCAGTCATTGATAGTGTTTAATCTCGTTCTACCAGACTGTCGCGTGACTCTGAGAGATCTATGCTGCACTAAAGTCGGGTAAAACCATATACTATTGATTGTTACCTATAGGTGTCACTCATTTCAGGTGCCGTTCTTTTGAACACGTACCGTCTGTAAAATAAAATATGTATGCAATTTGGTTGTTCAGAAGTGAAAATTATGAACACATTTTTAATTAACTTTAATGGCAATATTGTGCAACGATGGGGATTCCAACCCAATTCTTAATTCATGTACTCAGCGAGCTAATGTTCTGACTATTTGCAAGACTTTCATGCAGAAACGGAAACACTTTTACGTTTACACATTTTATTTGTTAGTTTCTATTTATAAAATTAAACTTATGAAAGGATTGTATTTGTGTGATAAAAGTTTTTAACAGGAGCGTTGATATTTCGTAAGACGCGTTTTCAGAGTTCAAATATTTCGTAAGACGTGTCTTCAGAGTTCAGATATTTCGTAAGACGCATTTTCAGAGTTCAAATATTTCGTAAGACGCGTTTTCAGAGTTCAAATATATGGTAAGCCTCATCTTAAGAGTTCGACTATTTCAAAACCTCATTTTGGGAGTAAGAGTGGCTTGGATACGCCTTTACCAAATTCAACTATCAGTAAGATCTCAAACAGATACAACAGGTACGTCGTTTTGAACAAGACTAATCGTTCTGGTGTCACCAACGTATCTTCAGTTGTGTGTATGCCCATTCTTCATCTGTTGCCTAAACAAATTTGATGTACTGTATTGATTGCTTCTATTTGTTGATCTGCTAATTAATGTATCCACTTCTTTTTGAATAGTTTTGACGATTCAAGTTTGAGGTATGAAGATAAAGAATAAGACGAACAAGGTGTTTAGCGAGATAGAAGAAATATAGTTAGTAAGAAGCTTTACATAGTTTTGAATCTCGAGGAGACGCATTTTATTTGGGAGAAAATGTAGCAAAGGTTAACAAGATAACAGAAATGATTTTTTTTGGTGCTTTTTTCTTGTACTGTATCTATGCTATACGTTTAGGTTTTGCGATGATGCCTTCTCACGGACCGACGGGGCCACTCCAAAACGTTTTCTGGGAGGAGAAAAAAAAAAAAAAAACCCACAGCGGAATGCATCCCCATTATTATTTTTGTTCTTATCTCAGCGCAGATATAATTGAGAAATCTGTCCGTCCAGCCAGGCCATTGGAGCAGTCGGTACTTGTGTTAGCCACCGTCTTCTATACCGCCAACAATCACCGGGCAAACCAGCCGAGAGTTCCGGCAATGCCGGACTTTAGTGTGTTCACTGTTTATACACAAATGAGAGCTAGTGACATCTTCAACACGACCGGCAATACCTATACAAGCGGATCCAGACTGGGACTCGACACACAGTATGGTGAACCTCCGTCAAATCAACCGTATTCAGATCTGACCATAGAACGAGCTGATTCCAGCTTTAAAGTCACAGTCGAGGAAACCGATCTGGTGTTGGCAACTTTAAAATGCTCATCCCCTTGCTGCTACTTAAGACTGGAAAGTTAAAGCTAAAACTAAAGTGATCAGGGACTGACTTTCGGGTAGAATTGATGCCCCGGGATAATCTAGAGGTTTCTTATCAGACAGTCACGATCCAGCAGCAGTCTCCTTTAGCTGGGATAAAACTAAGTCGGATGCCTTCAGTACTAATCTCTCCGCCCGCGAAAATAATTTAGCAGCCGTTCACATGTCCGCTCCACTGTATTATAAAGTGGACAAAAATGTATTCCATGCTACTTGCAAGTTACTTCAGAACGTCGTTGCTACGTCCTCGGTGTTAGATTTGGCCTCATTCACACTCTTCCGACTCGCGGACAAATCCAACAAAATCCACTCTTGGGAGGCAACGACCATGATTGCCAGGGTCATTAACGGGACAGCTCACCATACCATGGCCAATGCCTTGATGGTTTCGGCCCACTTAGACCGGATACATTTTAACATGTCTGTCGTCCACATCGCTCAAACCCCATTGTATCCTTGCTGTACGGACGACCCCGTTCGGGTCGTAGATACTTTTCGGAGGAAGACTCGAAGGTGTTCGGAGTAAAGTTGCTCAGGACTGAACTTCCAACTCACCGCTTAACCCACATAGGAGTTTGTAAACACTCAGCCCTAGCCAATGCGATGGGACGTTATATATATATATATATATATATATATATATATATATATATATATATATATATATATATATATATATATATATATATATATAACCTTTGCTACCTCGACATGGCAGTTTCTTGTCGGTTAAGAGTGCAAAAAGTGTGTCACAGTAAAAACGCTTGCTCACCAAAATACACGTTGCTCAATTTATGACATTTAAGCGGTCCACAAATACATTGCTAAATACTCATTTAGGATGAAAGCTTATGACATTGGACAATTGCTCAGTTTCCCTTTCTTATGACGGTAGCCAGTGTACTTGTTGAAGAGATAATCTGCAGATTTGGCGTTCCCCGACAAATTCATTCACATAAAAGGACACAATTCGAATCTGAAATTTTCCAAGAAATGTGCAGATTACTGGGTATCGAAAAGACAAGGACAACAATGCTTACCACCCAGAGAGCGATGGAATGGTTCAACAGAACTCTCGCTGTAATGCTTTCTGCATATGTAAATGATTATCAGGACAACTGGGATGAACACTTGCCATATTTAACAATTGCGATTTTCAATTTGGACGTTGGTGTAGTCAGAGATTTCACTGCCACCAGATACATATTCTCGAAATACCTGGGTTGAAAACCTTTCGGAGACAATGCGTTTAGCTCATTCGTTTGCCAGGAACCAGCTAAACAAAAGCATATTACGCCAGAAGAGATTCTACGAAAGTCGATTGAGATGGGAACAGTTCAGACCAGATGATTTGCTTTGGGTTTACATTCCACAAAATAAAACAGGACTGTCAAGTAAACTGCAGTCTTGGTGGAAGGGACCATTTCAAGTTGTTAAACGACTCAGTGATGTGACATACCGCGTAAAGAGTGGACAGAGGGGCAAATCGCAAGGGATCCATGTGGACAGAATGAAATCCTGTAACGTGCGAGATGACAATGATGATGGAGATATGCATCAAAGTGATGATGATATCGATGAGCATGACAATGCTAGCTACAATAATCGCGATGATCAATCCAGAGTTAATTATCTACCATAGCCTTATCCTACGGAAATCACCGCGTCGGAACACCCGTTACCAACGACCCAGAGTGAACGCCAAAGGCGACGCCCTAACTGCTGAAAAGAATATGCATTTTAAAGAGAAACTCTAATTCTAAAGTTCGGATGAAACACCATAATCTTCAATTGTAGAAATTTAAAGAGTAAGAAGTGCTGAAAGTGAAAACCATTAAACTAAAATAGGACTTATCTGAAATATTCGGCAGGATGTACTGTGTGTGACTGTGCATTTAGAACTCTTGAATTATACAATAGGGCTTACTAATGCTAAAAAAAATTAACATTAATCGCAACGATTTTTATTTTATAATATCTAATCTTGTTGAATATATTTTGAAGCTTTAAAAAAAATCTGACTACATTGCAGTTTTAGTGCGAGGACATACTTACTCGGAGACATGGGTAATTTCTAGCAAAGGTATCTTCGCTGACTTTGTAAATAGTTCCTAAAGATAGCCTGTTAAGTGACAGAGATCACATTTGGTCAGCATTTATCTAATAGAGAAACGATCTGATAAGAACAGAGACTGGCTAGTGCGTGTTCTTTAGGGAATGATATTGTTATAGGCTTAAGAAGTAAAGTTAATGACCGTGTGATCTTGGAAAAGATTGCAACATGTCACTGTCAGGAAAAGTTATAGGGAGGATGGAAAAATCTGAGAAAATCTAGACGTTAGTTTAACATAAGAATAACCATGGTAAGATCAAGGCCAGGTTGCACTCTACAACTGCATATCAAGTGTACACATGGCTATACGATGTTGATATCAGTAATTTCCAAATTATGATTCAGGGTCTAATACCACGTGACTGGTGATGGACATCAGTACCAAATCATACACTCACACACGCACGCACACACAAAGACATGTTCTTGTAAACTTGGAGTTTTTCGCACTTCATGTAAAGCAACTCTCTGCTATTGATCCAGCTACAGGCAGTGTTTTAAAATATCGAAATCGTTGTGCGCATGTGCAGAACACCCTACATCTTATCTGAATTTAAGTTGGCATTACTAACACACGCATGCATGTCCGGAGGGGCAAAGGTTATCGCCGTATCTCCAATACATTGACCTCCATGCATACTTCAATTCCTAACTACATTGATGTCCTCACAGCATCTGTAAATTAGTCCCTAACACGTGAGTATGTATTCTTTGTAACAAAATTGCATTTTTAATGATTTTAATTATAATTATTGATTCTTTACGGCTCTAACCAATTTTTTGCAATAGTGAATCGAATCCATCCACTGACATAACAGACGGGGTGCAATCAGAATAAATAAATAAATAAATAAATAATGAAAGAGATAAGAAACCAAATAAATAAATAAATAATATATTGAGAGAAATTCGGACAGAAAGGTTTGAAATTTATAATTACTCGGATTTCATCCAGACGAAAAGTACTGAAAACTAAACAAAGTTTCATCACCTAGAAAAACCCTTTGCTTCAACTTCAGGCTCATTCGATACAGGAAAAAATCTTGGCAACATTTCATTAGAATATTAATAGGGGTATTTAACATTAGTTGGAGGTGGAGACAGAAAATGTGGAAGGTTGTTACAGCAATGGTTGGGGGTGGGGGACAGAAGAGGTGGATGGTAGTGAGAGTACGGTAAGTCCTCGATTTTTGTCTCCAGCGTTTCATAGAAAACTGGGATATTTTACTGAGCATATCTATCCTTCTTTATATCCGGCCTTCTGTCGTCCGTTCATCCACTTTCGTTTCTGCTAAAAGAACTCATTTTATTGTTAATGGAATTCAACGAAAATTAATATGTGGAGTTATACTGATCAATGCATTACAGCTCCTGTTCCTGCGCGTTTCTTTCATTTCCTATTTTATTTATCAATACAACTTGCACTAGTCCGATATTTCAGCTCCTTGTTGAAAACAAATTGGACCAGTCCGATATTTCAGCTCCTTGCTGAAAACAACTTGGACCAGTCCGATATTTCAGCTCCTTACTGAAAATAACTTGGACCAGTCAGACATTTCAGCTCCTTGTTGAAAACAACTTGGACCAGTCCAATATTTGAGCTCCTTGTTGAAAACAACTTGGACTAGTCAGATATTTCAGCTCTATGTTGAAAAAAACTTAGATTATTTCCAAATTCCAGCGTTCAGTTTGAATCATGTCTGCATCATCGTTGACAAGGTTTGTGGCCTCTGATTACCGACAATTGTTTTCATGGATTTCCACAAAATTGTTTATAAATGTCTATATTGTTAAAACTTCTGCGGAATTTGATTATCAGCTTCTCGTACCATCGCATAGTAGAGATACAACCATTAAATATTTGGCCCACATTTTTCATACAATTTCTATTTTGAGTTCCCAGCCGATTTCGCTTGTCGTTGTGCTATGTCATCAGTGCTGTCTTTCAGTACAAATGTACCCTGTCTCATGTACCATATCATACCTGTTACCTAGATCTTTTGTCTACAGAACTATACTTTCCTAATTGGAATAAAAAGCGGGGAACATTAGTTCGTGGTTTCTGCTTTATGAACCTCAAAACAAGGTATACCATAGACGTACAGCATACAAGGAAACAAAATACAGACACACACACACACGGACCAACACATTTCAGCCTAATAGAGAAATGTAACATGCAATCGTTGTTAATTCTTGACAGCTGTCTCTCTTATTTTATAGTTTGTACAGCAATGAAGCTCGTCACCCTCCTACTGACATGCGCATTGATGTACAGGTGAGTTAGATTATGCACATATAAGTCTACATTTGTTGGAGCTTGTTTGTTTAGAAGCTTGGTTTAGGTCAAAATATGTCAAGTCTTGTTTTATAGAAGCTTGGTTTGGGTCAAAATATGTCAAGTCTTGTTTTATAGAAGCTTGGTTTGGGTCAAAATATGTCAAGTCTTGTTTTATAGAAGCTTGGTTTGGGTCAAAATATGTCAAGTCTTGTTTTATAGAAGCTTGGTTTGGGTCAAAATATGTCAAGTCTTGTTTTATAGAAGCTTGGTTTGGGTCAAAATATGTCAAGTCTTGTCTTACAGAACAACATGCAAGAGAAGAAAACGTTTGATTAGTCGATACTAACATGATAAAGATACAGTACTCTGGAAAAGATGACGATTTACAGTTTTATTTTCGTATGAAAACATCGAAATAAACAATATCAGTTTTGAGAGAAAGATTGTTATAAAAATAACGAATAAAGAAAAGTAAATTATGTGTTTGATCTGGATAAATATACAAATTTATTTAAGACTATTTACACAGCAATTTGAAAATCTGTTCAATTTTACAAGATACATCTACCACTATTTAGGAAATAAAAATAAGTAAAATTTATAGAAACCTAACACTCCACTTCATACAGCGTATAATAACTCATTACAAATAGTAGTCTTTTTCAATCAACTATATCAACATAACATTTGATGTCAATCTAATATAATTCATACGTTTGAAAAGATTGGCCACAAGTTGCAAATTGACGAAATAAAAAAAAACTACATTGCAGATAGTTTTTACATTGGCTAACTGGTAAAAACAATTTGTCAGGTGTTGATCATTCTCAATATTTTCATACAATTTTAAACAGCGTCTGCCTCAGATGAGGGAGGTCGCGGGTTCGAACCCCGGCCGAGTCATACCAAACACCTATTAAAAATGGTACTAACAGCTGCCTCAATAGGCGATCAGTATTAAGAGGCTGGTATTAGGACTGATCGGCCTGGTGTCAGGATAATGTGGCTGGGTGGGACATCATGATACATGTCTGCGGCATGATGCCCCAGTACTAGACATCACTATAAACTGCCACATTGCAGACATCGTAGCGATATGACTGAAAAATTGTTAAAGCTTCGTTAAAAATCCAAATCACACTCACACACGAACAGCTGGCAAAGAACATTATTTAAAAACATATTTGCTGTGATCGAGAACGTCTAGATTCTTACACAAAAAGCACAAATGAAATGGGGGAAAGGGAAAATAAAACTCAAATTAATTAACAAAATGGTTAACTATTCAATCTAAGTATAAATTATGTGACCAGGTGAAAGAAAATATTTACAAAACAGAAGGGTTTATGTGAATAATATGGATGACCAGAACCGACATACATTGTTCTCCTACAAGCAAAGGAAGAATACTTTGATGGATACAAATATCATCAATTTCTCAAAATATGTCTGGGCAGAGAAATAAAGTAAAAATGACTGAAAGAGATGACACGCAACTATGCATTCAGGCAGTCTTTAAAGAGAGAAAGCATTCCCAGATCAACTGATTCTGATTGCCTTTGCATTAGAACGTTTCTACAAATGCTTTAAAAATGATGATCTAAAATATTTGATTTAGAAAAAGCTCCAACATAAATTATTGTGTTATTACTGTAATTTTGTGTTATTGCTGTATCTTTTGTGTTATTGCTGTATCTTTTGTCTTATTACTGTATTATTTGTGTTGTTAATGTATCGTTTATGTCATCGCTGTATCTTTTTGCGTTACTGTTGTATCTTTTTGTGCTATTGTTGTATCTTTTGTGTCATTACCGTATCGTTTGTGTTCCTTTGGTGTTATTGCTGTATTTTTCGTACATACAATTTAAAAGAAGTTTAAATATCATTTTGACTGCATCGAAGTGTATCTGATTTTCATTGCCTTGAAGCTATTTCCGTTGTATCTGTTTTTCATTACCTTGTAGCTATTCCCGTTGTATCTGCTTTTTCATTACCTTGTAGCTATTTCCGTTGTATCTGATTTTCACTACCTTATAGTAATATACAAAAAGCAATAACATAAAAGATGCAAAAACGTATCAGAAAGGCAATCAGAATCAGTTGAATGCTTTGTCCCTTTAAAGAGAGCCTGAATGCATGGTTGCATATTTCTTTGTTCCAGCCAAGAAATACTGACCCAGAAAATGAGATGGTTGTTTTCTTCTTGTGTCTCTAACCATTCCGCACCTCTGACAATGAGCAAATACCAACCAGATTGTCAGATCAGCCTCGATTTAGTGGCACAGTTAAAAATAGGCGGGGTATAGATGATAGCGCATGTATTGTATGAATTAATGATTTTTTTCCCCTGATTTTTTTATATACAGATTTGACCGATTTCATGGTTAAAACATGTTAATATTTTATGTTCATCATTTATTTCAGGGTACATTGTGTTCCATTGCATGGGCATGGGCATGGCATGGGCCATGGCAACGTGACTTTGTATAGCAATCCGGCGGCTCTGGAACTATTTCATCTGGCGGACGCTAATCACGACCTCAATCTTACAGTAGCGGAGCTTCACCAGACCTTTCTTCTCTTTGATTTAAATAGTAAGTTACTGCTTTTCGTTGGAGCTCTTTTTGATTTTTAAAGTATATATCAACCAGACAAAACACATAACAATTAATTAAGATGCTCTATATTTTGGAATGTAAACACTTATACAGGCTTCCGGAACGACAAAATACACCATGGGAGTTTTCTTAAAAGCTGTTGAACTTCAGAAAGACCTAAAATATAAATGGTAAATATACTGTTAGTCACCTGTCTGTTTATTGTGACCCGGTAATGGAGCGGTGGCAAGTCAGAAGGAAACGTGCCAAACAAGGCACTTATGCTGAGCCCATGGAAGTTTTCTGTTGATTCCGCATCGTTCCATGACCGACCACTAACATACGATGTACCAAATTAATCAAAATGATGACCTTACCTATCCTCTACACTTAGCTACATCGATTACCTATATACGGCCCCTATTCGAGTTCGTTTTATGCTATTGTCATTAAAAAAATACCGTACATCACTCTGACAAAGAATCGCAGTAACGCGCAATATTCGAACTCGTGCTAAAATTTCAAGACTTTGTATTGCAAATAACTTTACCATTAATGAAGATTGAATTGTCAAGATGGCCTCATATTGTTTAAACTGCAATATTTAAAATTTAAGGTCGTCAAACTGTTTTAAGCAGGATTTCTAAGTTTGACGTTTTGATGCCTGATGGCAGTGGCGTGCTAAGGGTATACGGCGCCCGGCGCGACGATGATGTTCCAAAGGGGTTTTGGCTATGTAAGACCTCTGGTGTTCGTGGCAATACCGTCAGCCCCCACCCCCGTTAGAACGCTAATGCAAGATGATTGTAGTAACCGTTTAATACTCCTAGTAGCAGCCAGTTAAACAATCTTACAGTTTATTGGTCGATATTTTGTGACGTCAGCTAAACAGTCTTTTAGTTTATTGGTCGATATTGTGACGTCAGCTAAACAATCTTATAGTTTATTGGTCAGTATTCTGACATCAGCTTAAAGAATCTAAAATTTTATTGGTTAATTTGAGATATGAGAACAAATCTAATGGCTTGTTGGTCAGTACTCTGCCATGAGATAATCTAATTTCTCTTCGGTCAGCATTTGGACATTAGCTAATCAGACGGCATCCTTCTGAGGTGTGTGTACAGTTCGGCATATGATTACAAATAGCCATCATGTTTCGTAAAACATCTCAACCATGAGTACAATGTTCACTCATAATTTGCATGCTGATTATTTGTAAATCTAAATATGGTAACTGGATTTGACCAACGTTTTTACAAAGGGCTGGTTTAGTTAAGAAATTTCATTTATATTCTTCTCTTGCTTTAAAGTTTTACGGAGGGATACAATTTTGATTTATGTTTGTAATCAAATTGTGAATTTTTATGAATGCCAGGTCTGGCCATGTTTTGTTTGTTCATTTGTTTTCAAAAATTTAGTGCTGACCAATCCCGATTTCCACGTAAAATACTTTGAAAGATTAAAAAGCATGAAAAAGGCCAGAGTTGGGAAATAGTATGAGACAGAAAGAAACCTCATCTCATTTTCGGGTTCAGCATCTCTTGGCTTGAACAAAGCGTTGCCACAAAGCGAAAAACTAACATTACAGAATTGTATAGAAAAAGTTGACCTTCACATTGATATATATATTGTTTGTGATCGTTTGAATCAATCACTATATATCATGTCCACAATTTATTGATTTGCTAAAAAAGAACCACCTACCAAGCGATCTTTGTCTCATACAATCAGACAACGTATTTCCTGAACATATTGATATACAGAGAAATGAATTTGAACCAGTAATATTTACCGTTACATCAGCACTCGATTTCAACCAATCAGAATCGCTTTAAGTATTATCTTTTCGATTTAAAACCTGATTTACTCGTTTTTTTTTTTCCTTTACGTCCTTGATTTGCATAAAATCTGTCCGTAGTGTTAATTTAAATTCAAAATACCATTCATCATGCTTCATTAACTTACGAGATTTTTCCAGCGGAAGAATGGGGAACCCTATAATCATAGGGTGTAGGCTTTAATGTAGAATGAATGATTAAAGTTGAGTGAACCAAATACTTTCACCTACTGAAATATGAATTAAATACAAATAATAAAATATTGGATTAAGTGTTGTCTCTTTTGTTTTCTTCCATTTGTAGAGGACCATATAGTGAGAGAAGATGAGTTTCTGGCAATGTTTCTGAGTAGAAATCTTGGAACAATTCAGCTAGGAAGCACTCTTTTCAACAACCTAGATGTGAATGATGACTTGATGATCACAGAAGAGATCGACCTTCCATTCATCATGCATTTTTTCGACAGGGATGGTATGTAGCAGACCGGATAAGATTTCAATAATTCATACAAATTAATTTCTAGGTATTATAAAACTGCAGCTATAGCTGAGAGGCTAGGAGCTCCGAATGATGTCACGATTTAATCCCAAGAAATGAGGATGGTTCTATACTATATTCAGACACGTACGAACCATTTGTATATTATGGAGACCTAATTTAACCCCACCCACCCCAATAATTCAGTGTCTTTGGTGCACTGTTCTTGTGTGTCTTACATGTCGTATACTTAAATGTCTCAGGTGCGCTATACTTCAGTGTGATTAGTTTACAACATTGTTTAGTATGTCTCTGGTGCTGTAATTGGTATAGTGTGTCATTGGTGCTCTGTTCATAATGAGTTTATTACACTAACTGTTATTGCGTTTCTTTGGTGCACTATACTCTAGTGTGTCAGTGCTCTGCTTGTTACGGTATGTATTTCGTGCACCATTTCTAGTGTGTCTAGCGCTCTGATTATTATATTTCTTTGGTACACTGTATTTTGGTGTATCTAGTACTATAAATTGTTATATTGTATCTTTGGAACATTATTATCTAGTGTGCATAGTGCTCAATTGTTTTAGTATTTCTTTGATACACTGTTCTTTAGTATGTCTTTGGTACACTATACTTTAGTGTTTCTTTGGTACGCTGTTCTTTAGAATGTCTTTGGTACACTATACTTTAGTGTGTCTAGTGCACAACATAGTATTCTTGGAACATTGCTGATTGGTAGTCAGATTAGTTGGCAATAAAAACACGTATTATTCCCCTTTTTAAAAAGACCCTCGCTTGAAGGAAATGGTCTGACTAATGATTAAAGCGGTGTCGTTTGCCGGGGGCCATCAAGTGGATCGGAAATCCTATGCTAGCTAAAATGAAGATTTCGCCTCAAGGTATGTTTTGTGAAAATTATGTATCAAACCAATAGACACTAAAGTTGGTGTTATTTATACAAGGAGTGTTTGTTATGTAAGTGGCTGTAATCATTTCAAACGACCATTGGTTTCAGTTGGCTGAGTTTATACAAAACGTTTCAGAATGCTTGTGATGTACGATGGTGAGAAAGTTATATTAAACTATAGCTTTCGTGATCTGGTTTCAAGTTCTATACATAATTTTGGTCTTTAAAATTATTGATGATACTTATATATGTGTAATTATGCAAGAATGAAAAATCAGAAATAAATTCAAAAGCATTACTTGTTCTTATTTCAAGCAGACCTTCAAATATTTGAATACAACCGTGGGCATTCGTAATGGTTGTCAGTCTAATTAGTAGCATGGCTATAACAATACTTATAATAATAGTTGCAGAACTACAGCATCAGCAGCAAAAACAACAACGATACTACTACTACTACTACTACTACTACTACTAATACTGATGATAATAATACATTTTTCCAATTTCAGCTGATGGCCATGTCTCTGAAACAGAGTTCGAAGTCCAGTGGATGAAAATTTCTTTGTCATGAAGCTATCTTTGTGAAAAATAAATAGGCATCTTTCAGACTTATATCTAGTAACAACAAAAACTGTCTTGACATTCAAATTTACTTTCACCAACAACTATCATTTCCTTGACATCTAAACCACCTCCTTCTCATCAACGAAATTCTTGCTGTTCGCTTTCCTTCTCCTTATTCGAAACAAAAACGTTTTCTTGCCTGTTTCAGAAATTAAAATATTATCGTCCTCGTAGATTTTTGGATCGGAACATGGAACAGTTGATTGATAGACACACACACACACACACACACACACACACACAGATAGATACGGATACACTTGGGCGAAGCCTTACACCCTTATACCCTAGGAGCACACTTTAGTGAACACCATAGAGAGCCTCCCATGCCTTACTAATCTGACCCTTTCATTATGTGCATACCTTACTAATCTGACGGTTTCATTGTGTGCATGCCCTACTAATCTGACCCTTTCATTATATGCATGCTTTACTAATCTGACCCTTCCATTCTGTGCATGCCTTACTAATCTGACCCTTTCATTGTGTGCATGCCTTACTAATCTGACCCTTTCATCATGTGCATGCCTTACTAATCTGACACCTTTATTATGTGCATGCCTTACTAATCTGACCCTTTCATTGTGTGCATGCCTTACTAATCTGACCCTTTCATTATGTGTATGCCTTACTAATCTGACCCTTTCATTGTGTGCATGCCTTACTAATCTGACCCTTTCATTATGTGCATGCCTTACTAATCTGACACCTTTATCATATGCATGCCTTACAATTCATTATCTGGGCCCCGAGTGGCCGAGTGGTCTAAAGCGTTCTCCGTTACGGATCACTGCCATATCACCTCTGTCTGCGTCGGTTCGAGTCTAGGATTCGGCCAATGTGGGTATATGAGAAAGCTTGCCAGTAGCTTCTCGTGGGTCGGTGGTTCTTCCCGGGTTTTTTTCCGGGTTCTTCCTCCACCATTAATACTGGCCGCCATACATAGCCTATCGTGTGCTGAAAAATGGCGTTAAACCCACAACAACAACAACAACAACTAATCTGACTCTTTGATTATGTGCATGCCTTACTAATCTAACCCTTTCATTGTGTGCATGCCTTACTAATCTGACCCTTTCATTATGTGCATGCCTTACTAATCTGACCCTTTCATTGTGTGCATGCCTTACTAATCTGACCCTTTCATTATGTGCATGCCTTACTAATCTGATCCTTTCATCATATGCATGCCTTACTAATATGACCCTTTCATTATGTGCATGCCTTACTAATCTAACCCTTTCATTATATGCATGCCTTACTAATCTGACTCTTTCATTATGTGCATGCCTTACTAAACTAACCCTTTCATTGTGTGCATGCCTTACTAATCTGACCCTTTCATTATATGCATGCCTTACTAATCTGACCCTTTCATTATATGCATGCCTTACTAATATGACCCTTTCATTATGTGCATGCCTTACTAATCTGACACCTTTCATTATGTGCATGCCTTACTAATCTGACCCTTCCATTCTGTGCATGCCTTACTAATCTAACTCTTGTATTATGTACATGCCTTACTAATCTGACCCTTTCATTGTGTGATACAGCCCTGAATAGCAATAGTAGTCAATAACAGCAGATCCCCTATCTTACTGTTCCATTTAGCCATTCAAGGAGGTCATATCTCATTTGATAATCCAAGTGATTAATACGTCAACAACACACTAATTGCAAGTTCTCTGATAATCTTCCGGACCATGAATAAATGAAAGAACGACTCTTTCTTTCTGTCTGTTTTTATAAAAATACATAAAGGATTTCTCTTTAGTGTATCTCAGGTATAAGTCTCCACTATCATTTAATTCAAAATTGAAAACATTAGTCGCAAATAACACGGATTTGTATGAGGAAAATACATTCTTCTGTGTCTACCTGTATCGATTATAACGTGATTACTGGGAAATTATTATAGAACTGGACATTTGGTCAACGCGATTATTCTAGAATTGAAGCTCTGGATTTGTTTTAATAAATTATACCTTGGTAATTATTCTAGAAATGACCTCCTGGCCTTATTTAAAAAGTTGTACCCATTTGCAGATATAATGAAGTATCAAGCATAGATTCATAGACAGCTGACCATGACCAACTTACATTAGCAGTTCAATCGTACAAACAAACTTATAAGAACATACGCAGTTCAAAGTCATGGTCGTCCGCGATGTTTATGGCCTTGGACTATTGAAATATATTATACACAGATAAATAAATTGTATGTAGACTGCATACTATTTAGAATACTTTAAATTTAATTGAAGCTCAGTACATAACATTCAAAGATGATCATGACATTCTATATCTGAAATAGCTTAAATTACTTTGTTGTTGTAACGGTCAAGTATTTGCATCTGTATTCATCTGTTCAATTTAGTTTAAATCAAATCATGCCATAGTTGGTACTGACTAGAAGCGAAATACAAACTGTATTATATCATGCATAAAATCACAGTATTTTTCATTTGCTCACTTGAGTCTGATCAGTTTGACATAAAATAACAATAAACGACAACACAACATGTAATTGTTTAAGCAGTATTAATATTTATGTAGATGTATTTCAACATAAGCGCTACATATTCATGGCGTCAACATCTACGTTAATGTACACATACAAGCAGTGATGTTGGTAAACATATATTTCAGGTAAGTTGACTTCTACTTTTAAAACATTTCCATTTCATAGGTTTTTGGTGCGTGATAGGCTCACATTCAAAATCCCAAATACACGAGTCCACTTTACTTATTGAGGTGGGCACACAAGTTTATGACTTGTACATATTCCCTGTAATAGCGTAATATGTAATAGTCTAGACGTACGTCATATATCATTAGGATACACAGTGAGTGGTTTTTTGTCGTCAGAATCTTCTTTACAAAGTCCTCCTTACATAGTTACCAATGGCAACGGCATCGGCCAGAGTGCAGTACACAACGTATGACTTAATAAAATTAATATTTAACATTGCATATGTGTACATCGGCTATAGAAGATAAAACGTTAATTTTGATATTTTTTTTTATATACAGTAAACACATCATAGCTCAGATTAACGACAGTTTCACAGTCATTACAAAAAGTAGTACAAACAAATCAATCAATCAAAGTACGTTTATAATGATATAAATGGTAAAATGCACGTGTGCTAAATTTTGAATGAAAATTTCGAGGGACATTATGTTCCATTATTACCAGACGAGTAATGGTTCGTATCATCTCCACGACAGCTATAGAGCGAAACGGCCATCCCACCTTAGACAAGTGGTCGTATTTAGCAAGGTGCTAGAGATTCAAAGAAATAAAGTCCAATTTCTCCACTTTGTAAAGAAGAATATGTTTTTGAGAGAGAGAGAGAGAGAGAGAGATTCGTGTAATGGTCCGGCATAAATAGCGAATATGAAAATGAAAGCTGAGCCAGGGACACGTACATTCAAATGCGAGGAACATTAAATTAAAATTTCGATCAGAAACACTGTCAAACGTTGCACCGAACCAAATAATTTTTATGTTTGCATCAAGTGAGTGAAGGTCATATAACTGGCTGATCCCTAATAGTTTCACTTATTATAACCCACTTGTCAATTCAATGGAGGAAAGAAGTCACTCATTATCTTATGGCAGATTGTTTTCATGTTTCTTACTTCTTCCCAAACCCCGCAGTCTTTTATCTATCAGCTACCATTTTTCAATCAGATATTTTCGAGAAAAGTATAAATGATAATGATGATGATAATGATTGTTGTTAATATTATTCAAAACTGTTAATGTGCCCTGTTGAATATTGAAACAGGTAAAATCAATCAACATATGGGGAAGACATAAATGTTATAAACATAGAGGATCACTATATTTCATCCGGCATGTGTCTAGAACGTCCCTGTATATTTAAACAGCAGCTTCGATATATTGTGTCTACGACCGTGTTCAACACAGGCGGACCACCCTTGCCCTAATCTTTCTGGAGTCAACATTTCTGCATTATATTGGAATTGATTAAAACCTCTGTTACCTGTTTATAATGGTGAACCCGCTATGAACATCATATACACGTATCTGAATGAAAATATTCAACTGTTGAGCTTGAGACTAAGATCTGGTATGGAAATATACAACTCTTGAGCTTGAGACTAAGATCTGGTATGGAAATATTCAACTGTTGAGCTTGACTCTGAAATCTGGATGGAAATATTCAAATGTTGAGCTCGAGTCTGAAATCTGGATGGAAATATTCAACTCTTGAGCTTGAGACTAAGATCTAGTATGGAAATATTCAACTGTTGAGCTTGAGTCTTAGATCTAGAATCGAAATATACTATACAACTATTGAGCTTGAGTCTGAGATCTGGTATGGAAATATACATTTCTTGTGCTCGAGTCTAAAATCTGGTATCGAAATATACTATACAACGTCTGAGATCTGCAATGGAAATATACAACACTTGAGCTTGGGTCTGAGATCTGGCATGGAAATATACAAATCTTGAGCTTGTGTCTGAGATCTGCAATTGAAATATACAACTCTTGAGTCTGCGCCTGAGATCTGCAGTTAAAATATACAAAGCTTGAGCTTGAATCTGAGATCTGGAATGGAAATATACAACCCTTGAGCATGAGTCTGAGATCTGGAATGGAAATATAATATTTCACTCTTGAGCTTGAGTCTGAGACTGAGTTTCCACAATCGAATAGAACGCTTTAAAAGTAAATTTTTTTTTGGTTTGTTTGAAACAAAATCTTACGCTCGAGATGAAGAGATGCATGACTTCCAGGCCTGTTGTCACATAATATACCACTATTGCAGGGTTTAGACAAAATACTCGAAATAGTAAAGTATTTTAGTTTTGAACCAAATTTTTAAAGCAGTCAAAGTATTAGATTTATATACCTAGAAGTGGAGAAACGGGAGAGGAATTATCGGTGTTTTGTATAGTCTTTAGTCCTGATTATAAGACATTAATAAGTCGTGCATTTGTTATATTCTAATCAGAACACAGATACGCCTATGTCACTGTGGCCAAGGATGATGTAAACACATCCACGTCGAGGCAGATTACAAGCCTGTATTATTTTGCCCCCACCCCCGCCAGCGAATAAATGGAGTCAGATAAAATCTAATTAATTAACCATTGATTGTACAGACGTATTTTAATATTATTTCAAAATGACGTTCA
This sequence comes from Sinohyriopsis cumingii, assembly GCA_028554795.2. Classification (NCBI taxonomy): domain Eukaryota; kingdom Metazoa; phylum Mollusca; class Bivalvia; order Unionida; family Unionidae; genus Sinohyriopsis; species Sinohyriopsis cumingii. The sequence continues at coordinate 14,113,159 of CM068840.1, forward strand.
AAGACTTTTGATGTTGTATGAAACGGTTCCTTTTCTAATACTTGTATGCATGTCTATATATAAGTGAAATGACGTAACTTAATACAACAATGTTATACATTGCTAAAACGTAAGGAAGAAATTTGACTAATGGAGGGTAGTAATTGTGAACTGATGATTGAATATTGTAAAATACAGTTTTAATTATGGCATGTACGATGCTGTCAAACGCCCACAATAACGCCAAGAAAACGTATATGAAATCCTGGGAAATCGTAAGTGTTTTATGACCTGTACCATATCGGTATGGTACACATTTTGTCTGATAGGAGCTCAACAACTTTGTGACAGAGAAGACATTTACTTACAACAATTTCACTTTTCTTGATCTATGATTTTTAACAAATTCTGAAAATTGTTAACTATTCATTAGCAATTCTTGACGGACATTTAGTAATACGGCACTGTTTTCTGCAGTTTTGCATATAATGGAAGATTACACGAGATAATCATGTTATCCAAATAAAAATAATATTATCCAAATAAAAATAATCATATTGTCCAAATAAAAATAATCATACTATCCAAATAAAAATAATCATATCATCCAAATAAAATGTGCACCATATAATTTTCTTTCTAACTGAGGAAACTATCAACTTCATTAAGTATAATACTCCCACAATTGAGCCAGCGACTACCTTTAGTCACTACGTCTACTTTTAGTACTAACAGTCATTTCCGTTTTATGCGGAGATTGGAATAATCAACGAAAACGTGGGAAGATTTTGAAGCTAACAAACACTTTTTCAGCTGGTAAAATATGGTGACAATGGGAGGGACTGATCGTCAGATGATTCCTTTTGATTAAATGTTAGGAATATTGGGTGCGATTTATTTTCTATTATTTTTATTGGAAGGCCGTTACGCTAGGATACCGCATGGCAGTGTTGGTCATGACTTGTCCTAGAACAAAATATTTGCGTTTTATGCTTCATAACAAAAGCCAATTAATATAAATTTAGGGCATTTCATGCCAAATCACCCAGAACTTAGAGGATGACCATCATGAAAGTTTTCAGGGTGTACATCGATGTGAACGATGATAGCAGGCCTTAGTTCAATACACTTTTAATTATACAGATATCAGGCTGAAATATACTATTCTTTATAATTTTTACCTGGGGAATCTCATTCTCAATACAGATTTTCAATACTTTAGATATTTATAGAGATATACACCCATACTACTAGCATTTTGTTCATTAAGCATTGTTTTCTTTCCGGGATTGTAAGGCAGCACTACTACTTGGTCATTCATCGCAAACACAGGTATGATTTTATTTGAAATCTATACCTCCAGGGGATTGTAGCAAATTAATCTCATCAGAATCAAGTTTATTATTAAGACTTAAAAGGGACTCTAACTTAAGACAAAATCACAAAATGCGAAAATTGTGCCCTCATAACAGAGGTGGTAGCAATGAATGTTGTATGGATCAAAATGAGTATCTTACCTGTATTATGCAAAATTTCAACTATTTATCTCAGTGCTTTTACCCTCAGATCAGTTTGTGTTTGTACTCCCTTTTCCGAGCTGGCGGCATTGCTGAAAATCAGCATTTCTAGTACCATTTAAAGAAAACAGCCCTTGTAAATTTTGCAAATTATTAAATTAAGAATTATATTTTTCTTAAGAAAACAGAATGATCATGTATTTGTCATTTTTCTGCATGTACACGTAAGTCTGTTGATTTACTCCACTGCAATATCTCGATGTAGTGATACATTCTTTACATCCCTGAAATTTTATATATTCGTTCCCTATTTCCTCTATCAGTTTTCTTTCTGTTGCATTTATAAATTTATATATATATATATATATATATATATATATATATATATATATATATATATATATATATATATCTGATGGTATCTCCAGTATTGATTGTACTATTTATTTTTGTGCTAGGAAATTTCTACTCAATGTCGAATGAATAATACCTGAAACGTTTATCTACATCATGTTAAAGGTTTGTCAGCTTGTAATTCTGTGCATTTATGACCGATAATCTGCCTACCAGTTCTAATTTTTTAAATCTATTTTGCGTCTCTCTCTCTCTCTCTCTCTCTCTCTCTCTCTCTGCCTTCCTTCTTTTTCTCTCGGCCGCTCCCTTTCATCTCTCTGAAGTAGCATTTCTATAATTTCTTTCTGAATCAGAGGCTTTGTTAAGTCCAGATCTGTTCGAATTTAATTACAACTAGTAAAAAAAACATACAAGTAATTTATTTCTCTAAGTTACACAGTGAAAATTTAAGTTACATTTAAGTATTGTGAATTAAATCCTAAATAATCCTAAATGTCCTATCACAAGTCAAATAGAATAGAACGTTCCGAATGAATTTATATAGTCTTGGATATATTGATCTACCACAATGATAAATCAAGAAAGTCTTCGAATGAGTCATTAATAAGTTCAAAGTGGTTTCGCAGTCCAAAACGTCATTGAGCAGTAAATAAATTCCTCTCAAATTATATAATCGAACACAAGTGTGAACTCTGAATATATATATATATATATATATATATATATATATATATATATATATATATATATATATATATATATATATATATATATATATATATATATATATATATATATATATATATATATATATATATATATATATAATGGATATAGAATAGGAACTAATTATTATTTACCTCACCTCTTTATATTCAAATATCCAGTTGACTTATTTCGCTATAGCTTTCCAACGGAATAACCTAGTACATTGGTACACTATAAGTGCACTTTCGTACACTAGAGGTATACGTTTGTCCACTCGAAGTGCACTTCTGTGCACAAAGTAGTGATCTTTAGTTTACATCATAGAGAATTTCTCAGACTGAACTAAACTGACCACTTTAGTTTGTGATACAGATCGTTGATGACAGTCCTGTTTAATTACACCAGACCCTTCCCTTTCTCACACTCGGTCAATCAGGTGGGTCCTAATCTCCGTTTTGAAAATCCAGTATGATATTAATATGTACATAATGCACTAATCTCAGACCCTTCCTTAGCCCTATTGGGTACGAATTAATGAAGGAAAAACGAATCAATTTGTCTATTTTCATGTACACATATATACGAGATATCTCTTTAGTATATTTGAAGTATAGGTCTCCAATATATACTAATTCCAAATTGCCCACCAAAACCCCACCCACACCCACACCCCAAACAATAAATGACAAGTATAAAATACCACGCAATTTTTACTTAAATGACGAAAATATAATCTTTTATGTGTACCTGAATTGTTTACAGAATGATCCCTAGCAACACACCATATCTATATAAAACAGGTGAATAGCATGAAAGGACAGTTCGTTGACTTTCAATTCTATAAAACAATTTATTTTTGAAATTACTTTCATTTCGAATTATTTGTTTGTAAAGCAGTATGTTTGTATAATTATTCTAGAACGTGCCTTTTGTTTTACTTTTCAACGTAGTGTAATCAGTTGTTAATACAGTGAAGTAACCTAACTGAATCCGCATACTGACAAACAAGGTCAGTATTAGCAGTTCAGATATATAGACTATCTACCCATTAGTACAAACCAATACATGGTTTGAAACTCAACTCAATATCCCATTTTTAAAAAAAATACATTTATATGCATATAATAGGAATATACTATGTCACTCGACCACTGACTAATATAGCACACAGGTAAATAAATTGTATGTAGATTCCATACCAAATGGAATGGTTCGTAAATTGAATGCATATTTTATTGCAACTAGAATGGTTTATAAATTGTATGTACATTTCATTCCAATTGGGATTGTTCATAAATTGTATGTATATTTCATAGCAACTGGAATGGTTTATAAATTGTATGTACCTTTCATTGCAACTGGAATGGTTTATAAATTTTATGTACATTTCATTGCAACTGGAATGGTTTATAAATTGTATGCATATTTCATAGTAATTGGAATGGTTTATAAATTTTATGCATATTTCATAGTAATTAGAATGGTTTATAAATTGTATGCATATTTTTGTATGCATATTTCACAGTAATTGGAATGTTTAATAAATTGTATGCATATTTCATAGTAATTGGAATGGTTTATAAATTGTATGCATATTTCATAGTAATTGGAATGGTTTATAAATTGTATGCATATTTCATAGTAATTAGAATTGTTTATAAATTGTATTCATATTTCATAGTAATTTGAATGGTATATAAATTGTATGCATATTTCATAGTAATTGGAATGGTTTATAAATTGTATGCATATTTCATAGTAATTAGAATGGTTTATAAATTGTATTCATATTTCATAGTAATTAGAATTGTTTATAAATTGTATGCATATTTCATAGCAATTGGAATGGTTTATAAATTGTATGCATATTTCATAGTAATTGGAATGGTTTATAAATTGTATGCATATTTCATAGTAATTGGAATGGTTTATCAATTGTATGCATATAGTAATTAGAATGGTTTATAAATTGTATGCATATTTCATAGTAATTGGAATGGTTTAAATTCAATTCAATATTTATGAGATGCATAAAAGCATCATAATTCTATATGTAAATATATTTTCAGATCAAAAGAGTAATTTGACGTTTCTCAGTAAACGGAGAATTTACTGTGATATCTTTGTATTCTTGGCAATAAAGGAAATATCACAAACACACAGACAAACATACAGACACACACAACACACTACATACATAACACAACACACACACAACAAAACACACACATAAAACACAACACACACAAAACAACACATAAACACACACACATTCACGCTATTTAAAACGGAAAAGCTTATAACGGCAATTCTAGCAGAGCTCAGCAGTATTTTTAATTTTGGTATGATTTACAATCCTTTTGTAGAAATTTCTTCTTTTTTTACTCAGAAATAACTGCATTCAAGGAAATAGAGACATTCAAACCACAGACAATTAGTAAGAAAAGCTGACATAATCTTTCATGTCTAAGAAAAGTTTATCATCCTCTGCTGCTAAACGTTGATTTTATTTTCGAAAATTTACGATAGTCACCATAGTTGTTTATAAGACTTTTAACACATATAATTTAAAAATATTAATTACTTTTTTAATTTTTTTTATCAGCATTTGTCACCTGATATAGATGACATTTCTTATGACTGTAATGATTTATTCAAGCAAATTCAATCCCAATTGTTCAATACGATACTATGGACGCTGTCAATCCAATTACGTCTGCCTAAATCGTTATTGTAATCATGTGATAGTTTTAAATACATGGCATAACATACGTTGGTTTCTATACCATTGGCGACATTTATCCAACAGAAAACCATTTTCTTTTTATCGTAATGAATAATTTAATTTAGACTTAAATTTTACACTTTTCTATTACTACAGGTTGCATGCGATTGTTTGAAGGTCCCTTCTGTGTAAGCTGTCTATGTTTTAGCAATGTTAAGGTCAATGTTACAATATCCGGGTATTGTTCATTGGGGTACGAATGTTTTACCAGTAATTTGGAGTGTTTAGTCTCGTTCCACCAGACTGTTGCTGAACAGAAGTAAGCATGTATAATCGATTGTTACCGATAGGTGTCGGTCATTTCATTTGCCATTCGTATTTCTCTCCGTCTGAAAATAAGTCGTATAAACTATAAAATCAAATTAGCATTTATGTCTGCGTTAGGAGATAAATGTAAAAGGTGCACTTTGTACGTACTCAGTAAGTGTGACAGGCTGACGATTTGCAAGTGTACTCAGTAAGTGTGACAGGCTGACGATTTGCAAGTGTACTCAGTAAGTGTGACAGGCTGACGATTTGCAAGTGTACTCAGTAAGATTTATTGAACTAAGGTTTAATCATGAAAGCTGATTAAATTGCCAGCCAACCAGCGACTTGACTGTATATTTTGTAGCCTCGTTTTGAGTTTTATAATCGTTTAACTTTAGATACACTTTCTCCCGATTCTGTATGACAAAGGATCACACGCAGCCACACGAGACTGTGCTATTGATATGGTTTATATTTTGTTCATGTTTCCTCTTCATCTATTTGCTTATATGCACATAGGATTCGAGATCTTTGATTGGTGTTCTTTGTTTATCCTGTGAGTGATGTTATCACTTCTTTTGTATATTTGTGTATGTATGGCATGCAATGTCTTCTAGACATGCATCTGTCTCTTGTTTCTAAATCTTTCAAGGAATAATTCCCCATCAAGAAATTTCCCGTGTTAATGCTTTTGATGGGTACGTATCATTCCATGAGGTGGTTAATGCTTTTGATGGGTACATATCATTTCATGAGGTGGTTAATGCTTTAGATGGGTACGTATCATTACATAAGGTGGTTAATGCTTTAGATGGGTACGTATCATTCCATGAGGTGGTTAATGCTTTTGATGGGTACGTATCATTTCATGAGGTGGTTAATGCTCTAGATGGGTACGTATCATTACATAAGGTGGTTAATGCTTTAGATGGGTACGTATAATTTCATGAGGTGGTTAATGCTTTAGATGGGTACGTATCATTCCATGAGGTGGTTAATGCTTTAGATGGGTACGTATCATTTCATGAGGTGGTTAATGCTTTAGATGGGTACGTATCATTCCATGAGGTGGTTAATGCTTTAGATGGGTACGTATCATTACATAAGGTGGTTAATGCTTTAGATGGGTACGTATCATTACATAAGGTGGTTAATGCAGGTTCTGGGTTTCAATTTTCTACTTGTGTAAATTAAAAACAAAACAATAAGAACAACGGAAGGAAAAACAATCATCCATTGTCCCTATATCTATGCAGCTGCAAGTGAAAAGAAGAAACGTCCATTGCTAAATATAAGACAGGGTCAACCCACCCGATGAAATGTCCAAGGAATTTAGAATTTTCTGTCTGAGCTGTGCACTTTATTCCTCTCGCTAACACACTGTTTTGATCACAAAAGTGCGCTAACTTGTTGCGTAAATTGTAGTGCACTTCATATTCAAACGATGTAGTCAAGATGTGAACTTTGTGTAAGATTTCACTGAGGCGTAACTGTAAATAGATATTAAACCTATCAACCAAGAATCGTATAGTTTGAATTTACATATCTTAAAGCAATTTAGCAGCTACATCTGTATTTACATCCATTGGGCACGACTCCTGACCCCCCAAACCGACTCCTGACCCCCCAAACCGACATTCACTACATATACTTTTTCGTTGCAGCTTTAAATCTGTGGCTCGTAATATTTACAAAATTGACGAATGTTCTTAGCCAATAAATAATAATAATAATAATAATAATAATAATAATAATAATAATAATGATAATAATGAGGCCTTTGTATAGCGCCTAATCTTTAGAAGCTCTAAGCGCTTTACAACATTAGACAACACCTATAAGATAAAAAACATATAATGACTTGATTACAAAAACAAACACCATGAAATTAGAAAACATAGAAGAAGAAAAAAAAGTAGTAAATTCATTGTACAACAAAGATTTATGTAAAGCGCGCGTCTCAGTTTATATAAGTGTAGAGAAAAGCGACAACACTACTGTATAACAGAGGCAAAAGACTGACTAAAGGAATTTGCATTTAATGGTCACAATTCATTAATTCGATTTTGACATGACCAGGGCACGAAAGCATGCGTACTAAACAGGCTGGACTGGGTTTACTGGTCTCCGCCTGACAGACTGTACCAAATCAATACGAATTCTTCCTGGCTGACACGGTGATCTCCTGAAGAAAAATAAACGTCATTTTAAGATTTCGTGCTGTTGAGTGAATGTAGAAGGAACTGGTTGAACGGTAAAGATGCTTCCCGATGAAGTCACTAGCAGACGATATTCTGGCCATTTTACCTGGACGATGGTCAACCTAGCAGGTTCTCCAAAGAGCGACCATCAAAATTGACAATTTCGAACAAGGCTTACTGAAGCAAATTCAGCTTATAAGTTAAAAATTTAGATACTGACAGAAAGTCTGATTTGCATTATGTTCATGTGCGGATGTTTTGTAACAGTATCTTAAGATTCAATAAATTTATTTCAACTTCCAAACACCATATAAACTCAACGTTAAATCTGCCAGCGTACCCCAAATATGGCTGCTGATGACTTCATCCTCAGGATCTACAAATGGAGCTTGTATAGCTAAAGGTATACACAATCAGTCTGAGTGTTAAACAGTTCATAATCTCATACACATACATATACACAAAATCACATCTACGAAAAGCTTGTATAGCTAAAGGTATACACAATCAGTCTGAGTGTTAAACAGTTCATAATCTCATACACATACATATACACAAAAACACATCTACGAAAAGCTTGTATAGTTAAAGGTATACTCAATAGTATTGAATGGGGCCACCCTAGGGACAATGGGACTTAGCATTAAAAACACCCCTGGGCCACTCTAGGGACAATGGAAATTTAACATGGAGAAAAACGCTGGGCCACTCTAGGGACAACGGGAATTTAACATAGAGTTTGGGCTTGTCTAGGGACAAGGGGGGAATTGAATATGGGATTTTTTTTAAAAATTTTTTTTAAATTTAAATTTAAATTTAAATTTAAAAAAGGGGTAGGCAATTGAAAGGCTATCTCTTTTCGACAAATATGGCTGGCCCTGAAAAGGGCCTTTTGGTTTATGTTAATGTATCCATTAACATAAAGGGCACCGCATTGGTCTTCTTCTTGTCCTTAGGCTGCGTTTCACTGTAGGACCGTATATCAGGACTCTTTTGAGGCATCCTTGTCTTTCTACGTAGATCCTACGTATCCACAGACTGGTGTTTGTCCTGTGGACAACGGTCCACTTGGATCGGACATACATGGGTATGTCCGTCCGGAACATCATGGAAGACACAAGCGTAGAAGATTGCACATCGGTCCACATCTTGAAGCGACGAGAACAAGTGAACAAATGCACTGAACTGCGCTTATTTATAGGTAGAGGTAGGATTGAAACGGATTGAGTTCATTCACCAATCCAAACACGCGTTACAAAATTCAGTCAGCCCGCATCCAATCCGAAGAGATTAGTCTGTGACGTCAGTTGGTCTATATAGATTCGCTAGCGCTTGTGTGCAGTCAATCTATGCGACAGTGATTCAACATGACGGAAATTCAGAAAACGATCCATTGGGGTGCACCAGCAGGGGAGAGCGCCCAAGGGAACCCGGACTTACTTTCAGAAGAGGTACATTGGGATTTTGTGGATTTTCTTACCTCGCAAGAATTTGTTCCGGAACCTTCGTCATTACCGCAAGTGGAGAATTTTAGACAGAGACAGAAAGAAGAATTGGAGAAATTTATGCAACGACAAAAGGAAGCGGAACAAGCTTTTCTCCTACAGCAACAGCAACAGCAACAAGAAGAGGTAAGAAAAAAACAACAGCAACAACAGCAAGAAGAAGAAGAAGAAGTAGCAGCAAAGAAACAAGAGGGTGAAAATCAGACGGTCACGGTACTGTTGGACATTTTAGCGGAGTTAAGAAGTCTGAAACAAATGTATCAGACTTCTTTATCACGACCGAAGAGAATACGACCTTCCCGAGCTAAACACGCCAACCCTGTGACTAAGCCTGTCGTACCACCCTTAGTGATTTCAACCCAATCATCAGAAGTAGGCCTTGGCCGTGGCAAAGGCTTAAGGCAGTTAAAGTTGATTGGTTAAACTCACTCCTACACCATAAAGAAAAAAGGCCCTTTTCAGGGCCACCCACATTTCTCGAAAAGAAATACAATTTCAATTTGCCAATAACTCAAAAATAAACCCCACCCATTTTACCCTTATATTACGTGTCTGTGTATGAGTGCGTGAGTGTAGCTTCTTATTTTAAAATCAAAACTCAAAGACACTTACCTTATATCATTAATGTATTCTTTTCTCCATTTTTTACAATCCAATTCACAATTCACAACAGAACACTTTAAAAAGTTCGTACACTTCTTCTTTCTCATTATTTAGTCTCTCTGTTTTTTGAATTTCTTCACCGTTTGTCATGACTATAAATTAGTCTATGGTGTTTAAACTTGAGTCATTTGACGTTTTGCACTCAAGATGAAACGATCCTATTCATTCGAGAAGAAAGAAGAAGAAGAAAGTAAGAGGCAGAAACGTGATCTATCGCCTCGTACCAGGGCTGAAATCTTGGCACAAATTCATGCCAGTGATTTTGAAGAGGACATGAGTGAACCAGAATCCGAACCCTCTAAACCAAGTTCACCACCCTTAGTCAACCCTGAAAAGTACTATTCCATTCGAGAGACGGAAAAGCGGTCCTCTAGAAAATTTAGAACCACGGCTTACACCTACACGGTGAAGTTTAAAGATTTCAAGGCCGACGTACCCTTGGAGAAAGCAGAAGGGTTTATCACCGAGATGTGGGATTCTTTGCTCACCTCACTCAAGCGACAATGTCAACCCAAAGAAGACGATCGCTTGACACTATCCATAGATCACGACGGTTTGAAATCCCTTGTTTGGATCGAGTTTAGCAGACCCGCAGAACTAACCCCTTCCAAAGTCATGGACAAGATTCAACACGTACAACAATCTAATGACCAGTTTGACATCACCGATGGTAAAGCCACACTGAAAATGGCTCACGTCTCTCTTCCTCAAGGGACAGGACGCAAAAAGATGTTATTGGTGGACGACCTTCGCAACACCAAAACAAGTCTCGTCCGAATTAACAACCCTCAAGACCAGATGTGCTTAGCCCGTGCCATCGTGGTGGGACGAACCTATGCCAACAAGAACGACACGGTAGAATGGAAAAGAACCTGGGAGAACATTCGAAAATCGAACCGAACCAAACAACGAAACGAAGCAGAACTCCTGTTGCAACAAGCTGGCCTGTCCAAAGACACACCCTGTGGCATTCCTGAGATGCAAAAATTGCAAGATGCCCTAGCTCCACGCTACACCTTGAAAGTGCACCCTCAAGAAATGCGCGGACCTCTGTTGTTTCGAGGCCAAGATTTTAAGGACGGAAAATACATTCATGTTTATCATCACGATGACCATTTCGATACCATTACCACTATCACCGGATTCCTGGGATACAGATATTACTGTGAGAAATGTGACTATGGTTATAATAATCGAGAGCAACACAAGCATTGTGGATGGAAATGCCCAGGATGTTTGGCCTCTCCACCCTGTCTGAGCGAAGAACCAGTGCCTTGTTCGACTTGTCTGCGCACGTTTGTCAGCCCTACCTGTTACCAACAACATTTGAAAACACAAGGTTCACAGAAGAAATGTGCTTGTCAACTCCTGAGATTGTGCCCTACGTGTAGACAAGGCATACGTACCAACAGTACCAAGGCACACGTATGTCGAGGAAAGAAAAAATGTCACATTTGTCACCACATCGTCAACTTGGAACACCAATGCTACGTGCAAAAATACCAACCCCACCAGAGAAAGAGGACGGTCACAAGAAGAAAAGCAATTTCATCTTTTTCGATTTCGAATGCATGCAAGAGACCGGCATTCACATTCCTAATTTCTGCGTGGCTCATCGAGCGTGCGAGAAGTGCATTCAAAAACCTATCTTCAGTCATTGCCCTCACTGCAGCAAGATTCCTGGAGGGCGTGAAAAAATCTTTCGAGGACCGAACACGTTAGCCGATTTTGCCCAATGGGTCATAGATCCAATCGACAAGACGTGGAGCCAAGAGGACATCGAACGTTACGGAGATTGTCATCGTCATGCCACAGTGATGGCTCACAATTTCTCCGGATACGATGGACAGTTTCTTCTCAGATACTATACGGAACAAGGCACCGAACGTCCTAAAGTGACTTTGAACGGAGCCAAAATCATTTTCATGCAAGTGGGACAAGTGCAGTTTAAAGATTCGATGAGTTACTTGGCCATGCCTTTGAGTCGAATGCCTAAAAAGTTTGGAATGACAGAAATGGCTAAAGGGTACTTTCCTCACTTTTTCAATACGGAAGCCAATCAACATGCCGTTCTACCCCATTTACCTGAGGCTCACTATTACGATCCCGACAACATGCGTACCGAACAACGAGAAGCTTTCTACGCTTGGTACCAAGCTCACGCCTCGGACCCTTTCGACTTTCAGGATGAAATGCTAAAGTATTTTCGTTCCGACGTGGACATTTTACGGCGTTGCTGTGGAAAATTTCGAGAACTGTTCATGGAACACGGAGGGGTCGATCCTTTGAAAGAAGCTTGCACCATTGCCAAAGCGTGTTCCTTAGTGTATCGACAACGATTCATGCGTGAAAACACTGTGGCTGTCATCAGTCCTCAAACGACCCACTTTGTCAAACGTCAATACTCGGTCAAAGCCCTACGTTGGTTACATTACTTGTGCGACAAGGAAGACAAGTGGATTCAGCATGCCCGCAACGGAGGGGGCGAAAAGACCATCGGAACGTATTCGGTCGATGGCTGGGACTTAGAAAACCCCAAGATCGTGTACGAGTTTAACGGTTGCTTATTTCACGGATGTCCCGTCTGTTACCCTGACCGTGGCACTAAAAATCAGTTTTTGCAACGAACCATGGACGACTTGTACCAGGACACTTGTCAGCGGCGCCTAAAGTTAGAACAGGAAGGATACCAAGTGGTGGAAATGTGGGAACACGAGTACGATCACCGTATGAAAACCGATCCCGAGTTTAAACGCCTCGTGGAAAGTTACCAGTTCATGGACCCGCTGAACCCGAGGGATAGTTTGTACGGAGGAAGGACCAATGGCACCTGTTTGCTGTACCAAGCCGACGAAGAGAAAGGAGAAGAAATCAAATACTTGGACGTGTGTTCGCTGTATCCCTACGTGTGCAAATATTGTCGCTTTCCTGTAGGGCACCCGCAATTGTTAACGGAACACATCGACCTGAAAAACATTCGACAATACGAAGGCTTGATCAAGTGTAAAGTTTTGCCTCCCACGAACCTATACCATCCCGTCTTACCTCACCATTGTCAAGGCAAACTGATGTTTCCCTTGTGCCGTACTTGTGCCGAAACGTGCAACCAAGACCAACCTTGTCAGCACACCCAGGAAGAACGTGCCTTGACGGGAACCTGGGTCAGCGTAGAATTGTTCAAAGCTCTGGACATGGGATACCAACTGTTAGAAGTGTACGAAATTTGCCACTTTCCCAAGACACAACAATACCACAAGGGTGACCCTACTCAGAAAGGCATTTTCGCCGACTACGTGGATGCCTTTTTGAAACTGAAACAAGAAGCCAGCGACTATCCTTCCTGGTGTCACACTCCCGAAGACCAAATAAAATTCAAAGAGAAATACTACGAACAAGAAGGCATCTCTTTAGACCACATCGAAAAAAACGAAGGCAGGCGATCGTTTGCCAAAGTGATGTTAAATTGCTTGTGGGGTAAAATGGCACAACGACCGTGTTTACCCAAGACGGAATATTTAACAGAACCTTCCCGCTACTTCCAGATGATTCACGACAAAACCAAATACATGAAACACGTGGACGTCGTTCGAGAGGATTTGATCTTGGTCAATTACGAAGAAGATCTGGACTTTGTACAAGATGACCCTTTTGGAAATGTCATCATTGCGGCTTACGTGACAGCTCATGCTCGCTTAAAATTGTACGAAGCTTTAGAACTGTTAGAAGAACGCGTCCTGTACTTTGACACGGACAGTTGCATTTACATCCATCACCCGAGTCAACAGCATCCTGACATCGAAGGAGACCGTTTAGGAGCCTGGACAGACGAGCATCCCGACGACAAGATTCTAAGTTTCGTCAGTGGCGGTCCCAAAAATTACGGCTACGAATACCGGGACAAACAAGGAGAAGTGCACACGACGTGCAAAGTGAAAGGACTGACTCTGAATTATCGTACCAGTCGAGTGGTCAACTTTGGGGTATTGAAAGAAGCCTTGCAATCGGGAGAGGATGGAAACTTTAGTGACCACCTATCAACCGAACAAGATTGTACGTTTACCCACTCACCACATCGTCAGTCGACCCTTGGAAAAAGTCTATCAAATTGTATACCAGAAGCGAGTGCGACTTCCCAATCACTTTAAGCAGCAGGGAAGTTTAACAGACCAGCCGTTCCAAACAAAATAAACCTTCCTACGAGAACTTTCTCCGTAGAAGCCTCAGAAAGCAGAAATAAAGCCTCCTACGAAAATTAATTTGCGTAAAATCCCCGCCGAGTGCAATTTTTGTGTGTATTTGGGCAAGGAAAAAAGGAAGATTTTTTGGGGGGGTCTGGGGATATTTTTTTTGGTTAATTTGATTTTGCAACTTTGGGCTGCTTTGGCCAATTTTACGTCACATTAAAATAATATACTTGAAAATAATATGAGTCGGAAAACTAGCACAGTTGGAGAGCCTCATTCTGCTAGATTAGCGCGAGAAGAGTTAGCTGCAGTAAAGAAACTTATCCCGACAAAACAATTATTTAAGAAAAAAGTTCGCGATTACGAAGACACGAAGTATGAACTCACCGATTTATCGTCGAGATTGTTAAGTCCGGTCACTGGAGCAATCGAGCAAGTCGCATACGGTGACAAAAAGGAAGATAAGGAACTTAGGAAGCGCGGGCTTATTCCCATGACGAGAGACATTGAGGAACACACTCGAGTAGTGCCGGGCCGTCTTGAGCAAATTCACCAAGGACAAGAACAAGCACGAGCAATGCAAGCACAAGAACGAGTGCGAGCACAAACACAAAAGCTACAAGGACAATTGAGGCAAGCACAAACACGAGCGCAAGTATGAGCACAAACAAAAAAGCTAGAAGAACAATTGAAGCAAGCACGAACAGAATCGGAGGCGGATCGGCTTCTAGAAGAGTTAGATAATCTAGTGGGTCAAAAACAATCACAGCGAGAACAAGTGCAAGAAGAAGAACAACTAAAAGATGAAGAAGAAGAACAACTAAAAGAGGAAGTAGAAGAAGAACAAGCGCAAGAAGAAGAACAACTAAAGGAAGAAGAAAAAGAAAAGAAGAAAAAAGGAACCGAACCCCTTGCGAATATAAAGGATAAATTTTTTAAAATAGATGGTTTTACCTCCATAAGACTAACATTAGACAAAATTGATCCTAATGATCTTGAGGAACTTGGATACTTTGCAAATCGTAGCTTCAATGATCGACATAATTATTTAACGAGCGAAGGATCAAATTATTATAAATCACGAGAACTGTGGTATAAAGCAATATACCGAATAAAATATAATGAGTCCCAGGCCAGGGGGGCGAGGTTTGTTCAGTTTGAGAATTTTGCAAGTAAACCAATTACGGGAGAATTAGGTTTTAAATTAAAGGAAAGTGATCTGGTTAAAATTGCCAAATATGACTTCGCAGAAAAAGGTAAATATTTACGCCCGGGATCTTCAGAAAAATATACCCCCGAGGAATGGGTTCCAGTTGTGTATTTTGCCGCAAGGGGAGAAAAAATCGATCCTGATCATCCCGGATTCAAAAATTTTCAAGAAAAAGTAAGAAAATTAGATGAAGAGGAGAAATTCGAAGATGTATTATCGCCATCGCAATTTCCAAAACCAAAGACAGGAACCGGATATACCGTTTGTCCTGACAGCGTTGTCAACGACGTGTCTCGCCTCGAAGTATTAATCGGAGGAAAACGAGCCGGAAATAACTCTCGTGAAATAATCAACGAGGCCTCAGATATTTGTCAGCGATTATTTCGCGGTGGTGTCATCAACTCCTACATTTACAAGGAACTCGTCGATGAACTCATCGATTAAAACAACACAATTGAAATAACATGATTGTTCACAAACATCAGCGCAGACCCAGACAGGTCCGCATAGTTAACTCTCGATTGCCTGTATATAAATATATCCACGGCAATGGACTCGGCGACATCGTTAAAAGTTTCGTCACGCGAGTAATACCTAAAATTGGACCCACGGTCAAGCAATTTGCGTCAAAAGCAATAGGAAAAATTGGTGAGACTGTCATCTCTGGTATCGGCAATTTGGCCACTAAAGGCTACGATGCTATCAGAGGCAGAATATCAAATTTAACGCGTAAAAAACAACCCGTCAAATTACCTAGCACCAGTGAGATGCCACCCGAAATCGGCAAAACCATAAACGACGCAGCAAATAAAAAAATAAACGACCTAGCAAAGGAAGTTGCTAAGACAAATCTAGCGCAGGAAGTTGCTAAGACAAATCTCGCAAGGGAAGTAGCAAATACAAGCTTCATTTCAGGCAGCGGTCTTCGTTTTAGATGAGAATCTTATTAATAAATGTTCGCACAAGTGTCAAACGAAGTGTTCGACATGGACGAGCCTGTAGGTAGAGACACATCCGTGCGAGATTTCCAGTATTTTTCGTACGACACAGTGACACCAAATACGACTAATCGCTTGGAAATTCAAGTTCACGATACAACGAGATATTTTCTTCCATCTGAGGCATATATCGAAGTTGTTGGGAAAATTGTAAAAGACGCTGGTGGCGTCGACTACAATGAAGATACTAAAATTGGATTTGTCAACAACGGTATCATGGCATTATTCAAGAGCGCCACTTACATGATCGACGGAAGAGAAATCGAGTCAATCACGGACAACGTTGATATAGCAACGACGATTATAGGCCTAGCCAGATACTCGGATGATTTTACCAGATCAGCCGGTCCTAGTATGATGTTCGCCAAAGACAATTCTAATCACGCTGATCCTTCCCCGTATGAAAAAAGACAACCTAACAATCGCGCTGATCCTCCTGTTGCACAAGCTATCGAAAACTTGGTAGTTGGTTCCAATATCAATTACAACCTTGGATTTCACACGCGAAAGAACATGCTAAAAGGAAATGGAAATGAACGAACATTTTCCTGTGCAATTCCACTATCTCACATTTTTGGATTTTGCAGACATTTCAGGAAAGTTATTTACGGAGCAAAACACACGATCTCTTTCGTTCGAGACGACGCAGGCAATAACAGAGCCATCTGGAGAGCCGCTGGTGTTCAACCTGGTAAGGTGGTCCTTGAAAAATTTACCTTGTGGATGCCAGCGATAGTTCCATCGATGCTCGAGGAGGAAAATTTATTATCATTTATGAATCAAGGCGGAAAATCCGTTATGTCCTGGCTAACAACTATGACTGACTCTTTCGATGTTAATATCGATGGAATATTTACCTGGAGAATTGCATCACAGCAAGGCGTTTCGGCACCCAGGCACATCTTCGTTGCTCTTCAATCTGCGGGTAGATACACTCAAGAAGCCAGTCATATGATATTCGATAATTTCGCGGCAACAAACGTTTCATTGAGAATAAACAGCCAACAAGAACCATCAGAGGAAATATCTATCAATTTTGCCAACTATTCGACGGCACGCGCGTATCATCGCTTGCTAAGTTTCATGGGTCGCGATCAAAATATCGATACAGGATTGCAAATATCACAGCTGGATTTTAATACTCACTATCCTATATACTACTTTTCCTTGGAACATCTCGACCTGGTAAAACAATCCGTTGTTGATATTCATTTCAAAGCTAGAATTAACACAGGCGGACCAGCAAGAGCTATCGCGGTGATTCTCAGCGATAGAACAATGACATTGGAAGGAATCAGCGGCAGAATGAGAGTCATCGACGCTCCTGTCGAGAAAATGTAACAAAATCGAAATTTCTAAATTTAGATTAAGTGATTATTAATATGACGTACGAACACGTCAGCGTAACTCTGACCCCCGGTCAGACGAAAAAGCTCCAATCAGCGATATCAAAGCGATGCGGTATGAAATTAACCTTGAAAAATGATCAAATTCACGGCGGGCCTAACAAGCTATCGCTAACTAGAGGTCAACGTGAACGTTTTACCAAAGCCAAATCAGCAAATTTCGGCGTTCATGTGAGTCTTAGTATAGGCGCCATCAGAGACATGGTCAAAGTAGGTGGATTTTTCCCTCTGCTAGCCGCTATTCCAGGGCTACTAGCCGGGGCTCTTCCGGCAATTGCAAGAGCGATAGGATTAGGTGCGGCCGGAGCTGTGGGCGACAAACTAGCAAAAGGCGTAATAGGAGGACGATACGGTAAAAAAAAATATCCGCGCGGATCCGGCCTGAGATTGGGACGACCTCCCATGTACGGATCCGGCCTAAGATTAGCACGCCCTATTCAAATTTAGATTTACTCAACGAAGCAAAGAAAAAAAAAATAAAATTTTTCAGAGGCGTATTTATGCGAGATCAACTACCAGAAAAACCGAACCCTACCGAAACGGGAATAATAAATCTCGATTCAAATACCGGCCCTGGCACACACTGGGTTGCCTACGCGATTAATCCTCGCGAAGTTGCTTATTTCGACTCGTATGGATTAGCACCACCAAGGGAATTCATCAACTACGTGTCAAAGTTGAATATTCCGATTTGGTATTCGACACTTCCAACGCAAACGGTAACGGATCCACCAATATGCGGCCCAGAGTCAATTAATGTTCTTGACGCAATTTCGAAATCATCCGGTCCGTATCACAAAATTTTATTTGAATATACCGTAGATAAATACCATGGTTGACATTTATGGTAGATCCCTCTTTAGGAAAAAGGAAAAGGAAGTAGATGACGTCGATACATCAAAATTCGCAACCAAGAGTGATATCAATAATCTTCTATCACTGTCAGAGATAGATCCTGGCGAAGTTGCTATTTTTCAAAATACCGAAGGAAGATTACAAACAAGCAACGTCAAAATAGCTGATATAATCAAGCGAGACGAATATAACGAACGCATCGAACAGTTTACCCACTTGTCGGATTCGGTAACAAAATCCATCGCTGACATCGCTGATCTTATCGCGAAGTTACCATCGAAGGCCGATATCGTAGATGTAGAAAAAAAGGATAACGAACTATCAGCGTCGTTGCTTCTAAAGGTCGATAAGGCAGCCTACGATGATGCTCAAGACAAATTGACAAAAAGACTCAACAGGCTAAATAACGATCTTAAAAAACTCGATGATGCCTTAGGTAAACTTAGCAAAAAAGTTGACGAGGACATAAAAAAATCCATCGGTACATCATTCGCCGCAGATCAACTAGTAAAGAAAAAAGTTGATCAAGAATTACACGATGATCTCAGCGATAAAGTAGGAAAAATCAACGAGGATATCACTAAGATTTTTACTGATGTTAACGAAATAAAAACCACAATGGGCCAGAAAAGCGATAAAACATCATACGACGATCTTAGCGAGAAAACAAAAAAAAATAAACGAGGATATTGCCAAAATTAACAAAGATATTGACGCGGTACGTGGATTGGCGCGTCAAGGTGTCGATATGTCACTATACAACGACCTCGACGAGAAAACAAAAAAAAATAAACGAGGATATTGACCAAATCAACAAAGATATTAACGCGATACGTGAATTAGCGCATCAAAAAGTCGATAAAACATCACATAACGATCTTAGCGAGAAAACAAGAAAAATCAACGAAGATATTACCAAAATCAGCGTGGATATTGACGTGATGCGTGAATTAGTGCGTCAAAAGGTCGATAAAACATCACACGACGAGAAAACAAAAAAAATCAGCGATGATATTTCGACGGTACGTGAATTGGCGCAACAAAAAGTCGATAAAACATCACACGATGATCTCAGCGAGAAAACAAAAAAAATCAGCGAGGATATTACTAAAATAAACGAGGAAACTTCCGCGATACGCCAAATCGCAAATGAAAAAGTCGATAAAACATTACACGACGACCTCTACGAGAAAACAAAAAAAATCAACGATGATATTGCTAAAATTAACGAACATATTAACGTAGAACTTGAACTGGCGCGTCAAAGTGTCGATAAAAAATCGGATGACATCATCAATGAAATAAAAAAAGTCATCGAGCTTGTTAACAGTGTTGACAGTAGAAACACCTTGACATATGAACTGGCGCGTAAAAAGGTCGATACATCAGTGTACGACGGAGAAATTCGAGATTTAAACGCGAAACTTCTTGATGCAACAGAAAAAATTGACCAAAAGGCCGATTTTACAATTTTCGATCTTAGTATTCGAGATTTGAACAGAGAACTTCTCGACGCATCTACAAAAATTAGCGATATTAACACAAAAATATCACCGTTGAATCTTCCAAAATTGACGCGGTTTTACGTGCCAGATCAGGTGGTAACAAAAAATCTTCCCTGTTGTTTAACATTTGTGTTGCGGTCACAGAATATCACCTGGACACCCGAGAATAACACGTTTAACTTTACTTCGCCAATTCAGGGCGTATATCGAGTATATATTATTTCGGGAGCAACAAAATTCAATGTAACGGCCGATCATCATGAAATTTATGAATATTATCCTGGATTTTTCGTTATTTCTATAGGTGAAAATAACATTGAAACTTTTAAGCTAGAACCACCGGATAGAACCACCACGGGACCAGTGCATTATTTTGTAATTTTCGAATATTTATCCACGTGGACTGCAGTTGGTCAACCCGAACCAGCTGTAGTTGGTCAACCCGAACAAGGCGCAGTTGGTCAGCCCGAACAAGATGGTAAACCCAAACACACAATTGTGATTCCAATTCCAATTGGTATTAGAAATTAAATAATAAATGACCGCATCGGATTACCGTTACAATCAGGCGCGATCATGGCAAGATTCGCTAAAAAAACTACTCGACGATTATCAGATAAAAATAAAGAAATACCAGCGCAGATTAGTTACCATCGATGTTGCCGTGTACGCGGTAAGTGCAATAGTCGCCGGTGCAGGAATAATCTTATCCGCGGTAACAACAATCGCGCCGATCGTAGCGACGATAATAATCTCATCGACAACGACAATCGCTGGTGTTCTCAATATCATTGCGAAAAAGATATCCTCGTGCACGAGTGAGAAATTATCCCTGTACAAGAGTAAATTATCCCAGGTCAACGGCGCGTATTTAAAATTATCATCGCTGCTTTCTGAGAGTCTCAACGACGGCGTTATATCCGACCTAGAATTTTCCTCGATGATAAGCATCTACTCCGAGATTGAACAAATGAATATTAATAATGTCGGAATTGACTCAAATAGTGACAAACACGACACCGTTGACAACAACACTGATATCGTTAAGCGCAACTAGTCCAGAATTTAGTATCGATTTTCTAACGCCAATTATCGTCAAGGAAATTGCATTAACGCAATTGCGTGTCTACAACAGCTGGCCTAATGTTAGATCGAAATCATTCGGCAAATTATTATCAAACAATTCGCTTGTTATCGCTAACAAAAACAAACCTGATGGAACTCCCGATTGGATCACTGTGAGTATACCAACAGGCAGCTACGAAATTGAGCAAATCGACAAGGAATTCGCATATAGAATATCAAATATAACCGGCGATGCTACCCCAGGAATAAAGATATTAGCACACGAGCCAACGTTGTCCCCGATCATCGAGGTAAAATCACCGTACATGGTAGATATTTATCATTCGTCGATTAGGACCGTGTTAGGTTGGCCCGAAATTCCACCTGGGGAAATAACAACGCCAGAGCCAAAAAAATCCGATTTTATCAGCGACAAAAAAGATTATCACGGCACCAATTTAAATTACATCGGCTCATATGAGAACACGGAAAGAAACCTCGATTTTTCCTCGGGGTCTGTGTATATGCTAGATTTGTTTGAGGAAAGTATCAAATTACTGTTTGGTGAAATTATCAACGAATACGAGAAACAAAAAAAATTATTAGATCATTTTTTCCAGGAGAGCATATTTAACGTACAAGGCTCATGTAACGAAATTACCATGACCGTAGAGCGAATAAATAAATTAGCGGCTGATATGGAACTTATTAATAAACTAGCAACAAAAAATATACAAAAAAGCGCAATCCTTGGTATTGGTTATATTATTACAGCATTCATGCAAAGGCATAATTTAACCGAGAGAACGTTGCTAAATTACAAATTTCCCGGTTATAACGTCGATGAAATGAGAAAAACAGTCACCGATACCATAGATAAGCTATTCCCTAAATTACACGATGCGTGGACTAAGAAAAAATTACAAGCAGAATCGGTCCTGCAGCATAATAATGACGGAGTCGGGCAAGGACGGCATATCTCGCCGGGCATCGTTAATATAACGGAAGTTATCGCGATTTATCTTCACGCGGATGTTGTTGAAAACAGCTACAATGTTGATCCGTCCGTGTCAAAACAAGCGCAACAGGGATTTATATTATATTCATTTTCACCTAGCGTCTCTCCGGGATATTTGATAATAAAAGAACCAGTGAATCCGTTTTATCTGCGATGTCACAATCGATTATTATCGAGGATAAATTTCAAACTAACGGATCAGAATGGAAATTTGCTTGATATACGCGGAGAAACGCTAAGTATCAGCCTCCTGGTAAGATCGTGAAAATAGAATCGAAGATTCTAAAGATTTTTAAAATCTGTCCACGGAAAAAAAACAGGCCAAAAAAATAAATAAAACCCAAGGAAATTTTCAAAATTAATAGATTTTTTTAATTTTTGTTTTTTTTTGTTGTAGAAATCTTTAAGAATCGGAAGATTCAAAAATCGAAGATTTTTTAAGATTTACTTTCATCGACAAGCTTTTTTAGCTGTCTGACACGTGAGTTTGTAATTTTTCTCGATTCATATTCGTCTGACAATTTCGATCTAACCCTTTCTACCAGTGTCGATAATTTAACGAAATCCTCGATTTGATTATCGCTGACTGTCGCAAGCGATTGATACATCGCAATTTGGATTTTCTTTATTAATTTGTACTCTGACGGTAGTGTGTATTTATATTCGAGCTTTCCTTGGACGATTGTTTCAAACTCGGACCGGATTTTACCCGCGTCCAACTCCGAGGAAAGATTTATTTTTTTCTTTTTCAGGTCATCGATGGCTTCGATGATGTTATTTATATTCTGTTCGTCCATTATACAAATTTGTAATATTCAATTATTTTTCAAAAATCTTCGTTTTTCATTTTTTGAGTCTGAAATTATCGGAATATAGGAAAACTCGATCCACGCATCGAATTTATAGGAAAATGCTGCTTTATATTTTTTTTCTGCTGCAAATTGTACCGATCGCGAGTTAATACTATAATATTTCGCAGCGGCGTACATTGACTCAAATGCAAGCTCCTCGCCTGTTTCTCGATTTATCGATTTAACCGCCTTGGCATATTTCGGATACCTACCGAAATTACCAAATCTTGAATTTTGACTCGGAGTTACCGCTCGAAGATTGAATAGTTTGTTGTTGAGTTTATTTCCATCGATATGATCGATGACAAGTCCAATCTCTATTGGTCCGTTAAAACATTCAAATACAAATCTATGACTGAGATAATTTGCTTTTCTTTGTTTTTTACTCTTTCCGATGTCAAATCTGAGATAGCCCGAATTACCAACACTACCAACAAGATTCTTCGTTTTAATATTTCTAACGGTACCATCCGATGATGCTTCGTATCCCTCGATGGTTGGGTGAGATTTGAACTCGTATGTGATTGTTGTTGTGGTAATCGTCGATTTGGGATTCATATACAATAATCTATATGTCTAAATCGTTATTTGCCTTGAATCGATTAATATAATCCTCTTCGCATGTTATTACCGACGAGGATCTCTTTTCGTAATATCTTCGTAATTCTCGATAATTTTTCCCTCCACAGGACAAACACAACCGTGTCTTTCCTCGCGTGCCAACTTGGCAAACTAAACATCGCTGTGGTCCTTTACTGCCACGTCGAATCGCATATATATGAGCGCCGCAATAATCACCTCTGCAGGATTTATCACATGATTTTGTTGATCCGATTGGTATCCACGCACATTGATTCATTATAATTTAAACATTTGTCTAAAATATAATCAATGGACGCATTTGATCTTGATGAGGCAGAATATATTATACCTGAGGCTGATCGAGCGAAAAAAGAATTTTTCGATGATGGAGCTGTTCATACTTGGTCAACTTGGAAAACGAACTCTATTGATGCTACGATGAATCTGGAACGAGCCAAGAAAATAATCGAACACATAAAAACCGAGCATAAAGAAGAGCGATTTATCTTCGGTATAAAATTTATCGCACAAATGCCTGGCGATACTTGGATTATTCGCGATAAACGAGATCCCGTGCGTGGCGGTAAGAAAAACGTCGTTCTCGATAAGAATTCCATGCCCGGATTGTTATTGGGAATCGACGGTCCCTATTATGCCAGGGCGTATCCATCCAGCGCTGTTGTTTATGGAATTTATCGGCTGAATAACAACCCTGACGCGAAAAATCTACCCGCGATGAAAGAATCGCCGAAGATAAACTGCGTGGCTGAGCGTGTAATCGAGCACATGAAAAACGCTCGACGCGGATCTGGTCTGACCCAGTTGAGGTTGGATAAAATTAACGCGTGGGCAAGAACCGTCGCTGATGGTGCATCGGTGGATGATGTAGCTGCGCTGAGTAAAAAACTGAAATTTCCAATCACGGTGAAAACGCTATCGGGGGAAATATTATATTCATCGCCGTATAAATCTCGAGGAGCACCAATCGAAATTGTCGATCATAATTCACACGCGTGGTCGAAGTCGGTAATGATATTTCCGCGGGATCGTGTTGTTAAATTTTATCCCGTGGGAAATTCTGCGAAGGACAATTCCGATGCCATGTTCAGATATATCAAAAAATTAGCCGCGTCTGATCCAATATCAATTTGGTTGTTCTCAAGCGAAGAAAAATACGATCAGTTTATATTGCCACGCGGCGATATTTACCGTGATGAGATATTACACGAATCGATGAAAAATCTCGCGGTGAAATATTCGTCAAATCCCGATCAGCTATTAACGAATTGCTTTACGGTTCCGTCTGTTGCTGATCACGCTGCCAGAGAGAGAAATTCGTGGAAACCTACGAGGAATGAATATCTCGCTGATATTCAACTCAGCTGCATCGAATACGGCCATGGAGGATTGTGGAATACCAAGTATTATTTCGAAGATATGATCTCCGTTGACATGAGCGCGTGTTATCCTGGAAGTTTCCTCGGATATGGCGATTGTGCAGATTATTTTGCTAAATTTGGCCATCCTACCAGCGAGATGACAAGAGTGGCGATTAACGGGCCGTTGCCTGATTTTACCATGACCGGATTCGCTTGTGTTACTTCGTTCGAGTTTGCTGAAAATTTACATAAGATTTGTTATATTTGGTTCGGTAGGCATTTATCTCAGCGTCGTTGGGTTCCTACGGTGTTGTTGAGGTATATGCTGGATTCGTCGATGTTAGTATCGTTGACAGTGAGCGAGGCAATTATATCGTATAGGAAACAAACCGAGGTGTGGTTGCCGACGGATTGTGACAACGCGAAAGATATAGGAAGAAAAATAATTGGCAAATTTACTCAAGGTGGATCCGTTGATCATAAACACCGACACGCTAGGTTGTTTATCAACGATGCCGAGATGGATTTTATAATCGCCGATACGGTATCACGAGGAATATTTTGTAATAGAGAGAATATTATGATTGATGGAGCAAAGTTAGGTACCGTGATTAGCTACCTTGACGGAGAATCAGCGCAATATACGCATTTACGGTCGTCGATGCTCGCTTATGTAAGTATAAATTTACTCTCGATGATAAACAAATTTTCCGATATCGCGGTAACAGTCGCGACGGATTCGTTCTATATCGATAAAAAATACCAATACAAGCTGGAAAATTTAATCACCGATGGTAGTTCATGGGGGACGTGGAGGATAAAAAGCGAGGATATTCTAGATTATTGTGAAGACGCTGATGTCGAAGATTGCGATAAATTTCATCGAGATAAATTTGAAGATTTTTTCGGCAGCTGCATCTGCGTTTGACCCAATTTCACGCGGCAAATTCGTTTACATGAATGGTCCTGGTGGTAGCGGTAAAACAACGAGAGCGATAAATTTATTTGCAAACTCCGATATGATCGTGTTGACTCCGACTCACAGATTAGCGCGAGAAATAAAGCAACGCGGGGTTGATTCTTGCACGTATCATAGTTATTTCAAGTACAGTGGTGGATTATGGGATTCGGCTCGCATGGGAAATAAATATATCAACAAGATCATAATATTTGATGAAATTTGCACGGTAAATTTAGACACGCTAAAATCGATATTGACTTGGCTGGAGGGGAAAAATACCGCCGTGATAATGTGCGGAGATCACGGTCAGCCTGATCCGATTGATGGTGAATCGCCTCATGAATGGCTTAGAAACTTCGTTGATTATTATGAAGAAATCGACGCCGATTATAGATCTACTGATATTTTACTGACCGAATTAAAAAAATTAATTCGATTACAACCGAATAAAATTCAATGTGATGTGATGAGAAGAATAATCGACGAGACTCCGATGTATGATTTTCTAAATTTGTGGCGTCCCGATCATCTAATCGTCGCTAGTAGGAAAATTGTTCGTGATATTATTCAGGAAATGTTATTCAAGTTGCATTGCGAGAAATTTCCAATACTGCAGGTGCCATTATGTTACAGGCCCACTGATACTAGGAAACAAAATATCAGTGTTACTTTGCCCTGCGGAGAGGAAAAGATTTTAGTCTTGAATGATATTATCTTCGTTGATATTAATCTTGTCAATGACGCGATAAACGCAGAAAAATCGCCATGGAAACTAGGATACGCAACAACGATACACTCATCGCAGGGATTGACCGTAGATGGCCAAGTTTGGATCGTCGATGATAGAATTTCCTGGTCAAATTTAGTATATTTAGCCGTGTCTAGAGTAAGAAAATTATCTCAGTTAGGTAGAATTCGAGTAAATCACATTAGTGACGCTGGCGGTAGTTGAGTATCTTTTGGTATTATTTGTAATTCTTCCTTGGTAAATCCGCGCTGAGGCGCTAACGAATCTAGGATATAAATCGCTGGTCTTCCCGATGATCTTGTTACGGCTGATATTTTATGTGTTGTGACGCTCCAGTTTGGATCGGTTGCTCTTTTTCTGCCTCCTTCGGCCTCACCTTCTTTATACAAATACCTGACTGTGACACTACCTAGTACAGGCTGAATCGTGGAATCTCGTTTTAGGGGTATATTCGATTTTGTAATTGCAATTGCAGGTTTCATTGCTATTGTTCGAGTTACTTCGTTATTTAGCGCGTTAATTACCTTAGGCAATCTTGATACCCAATCGTGAGATCGATTATCTTGAATAAACTCGCGCGCGTACTGGTATCCGAATAATCTTTCCGCGAGTGTTTTATTGAATCTCTCGACGATAGCTTGATTGCGATGAACACCTACTATACCGCGTCGGATTTTAACATTGTTCTTCTTCATCAATGAAGTAACCGCACCGAGGAAATCTCGGCCGGGATCAATTTGGAGAAGCTTCGGCCATGTTAATGGGGATCGTGAGTAAATTTCGCTAAATGCCTTAGCGATCTCCGTTGCTGTTTTATTCGATAACGGCTCGGCTTCTTTATATCTGCTAGCGATATCAACAACCGTTAACACGTATTTGTATGTGACTCCGTCAACGGTATCGTGAGGAAGAAACATTAAATCAGCCTGATGGACTTCATTAGGGACGCTGACAGTGAAACTCGCGTACGGTATTTTCTTAGGTGGGGGGAGATATATTTGCCAGATTGCCTGTTTCGATAGCCACGATTCAGCAACGGATTGTTTTACTTTAGCGGCTTTGGCGAGTTTGGCAATTGCTGATTTTCCTCGCCAAAATCCTCGCGGAGAATAATATATCTGATCCATTATTATTTATCAGCACCGAATACTAATTTACCTTTCATCGTGCCTTTTACCAGCCAAGTTGCCAATTTCTCTTTGAAATTTTTGTTAGGAATTGCGTCTAGTGCGTGAATTAGCCTGATATCAGCGAGATGCCTTTGCTGTAAATCTCCGCTACGATACGCAAGATTGTGGTAGTAACACACGTTATCGATGGCGTTTACTGGATCTTCGCCTTGATTTGGTTGGTCATTATCATCGAGTCTGATATCGAGTCTTGTTCCAGGTCCGCAGTAATTGTATCCTGGTAGATGCTTCTCTCCGGGATATTTCGCCCAGGGCAGCCCAGGTAGATTTTTCATGGAGGCGGCAATGTCTCCTCCGGTTCTTCTAGTTTTTTTTTTACAAATTTAAACTTGCGTGTCTTGCAAACTTCGCATTCTCCCTTGATTGCGTTCCTATTGTTGCGTGTGACGATTTCGATTGGATTTAACGTTGCTGTGTGAGTGCGACACTTAACACAATATAGATCCATGTATTCTAGTAACATGAATGTAATTGATTTTTCCGCCACGAAGCGACGCGAGCAAATAAAACATCACGCGGCATTACCAAATTCGATTAGGATGATAATTATTGGCCCGTCTGGTTCTGGAAAGACGCAGTTGTTGCTAAATTTGATAATGCGATGGCTAAAATGGGACAAATTGTATTTGGTTGCACCATCCGTGGACGATCAGCGATGTTATCAAGTACTAAAGGAATTTAGCGACAATACCGACGAAGGCACAATCGAATTTATCACAGACATTAATGAAGCTCCATCCGTGGAAAATTTAGATGGCGATGTTAATAATCTCGTTGTATTCGACGATGTTATGCTAGACAAGCAAACCAACCCGGCTAGGATATTCTCGCGTGGCAGACACAAGAACACCGATGTGATTTACGTGACACAGCGATACACGCAGATTCCCAAGGTAATTAGAGATAATTGTAATATTTTATCGGTATTCAACGGCGTAGACACACACACACTGAGAAATATCCATCAGACTTGGTGTAACGGTGACATGGATATAAACAAATTTAAAAATTTATTCAGCCGCGCTCAGGCAACACCGCACGGGTTTATCACGATTAATCTTCATGATCCGCGCAGTAGGTATCGAATCGGTCTCGATCAAATTTATTCATGAGAAAAGCAGCCCAACGTTGCAAAATCAAATTAACCAAAAAAAATATCCCAGACCCCCCCTGAAAAATCTTCCTTTTTTTCTTGCCCGAATACACACAAAAATTGCACTCGGCGTGGATTTTACGCAAATTAATTTTCGTAGGAAGGTTTATTTCTGCTTTCTGAGGCTTCTACGGAGAAAGTTCTCGTAGGAAGGTTTATTTTGTTTGGAACGGCTGGTCCGTTAAACTTCCCTGCTGCTCACTTTACGTTGCCGTACGGTCACGTCGGTATTGGTCTGTATATAAAAAGGAACCCTAGGCAAGATCGATAGTTCATTGTTCATTGAAGTAACTTACCATGTCGTTGACGAAGAAGAAACCAGATTGGTTAGGAGTCAAATGTTGGACATCACCGAGACCAGGGTTTTGAGGCTTGGACACAAGAGGTAGCCCAGTATGCACGAGAGTTATTCAAGGAAAAAAGTTACTTTTCAACCTGTGTTAGTGACGGTGCCAGAAGAACCCGTCACCCAGGACAGGACTGTCGTGGACAGGCCTGAAAGACCCTTTCGGGAGGACACTTGTGTGACCTTACCCCCTACTATAGAACTGGTTAGAACTTTACCCAAAACATGTGGTTGTTGTACAGACACTTGTTTTTATTCCACGTTCATGGTTATCATGTGCCTTTCATTCTTGTACTTAAGCCTTTCGCTTTTATGTATTTTTGTCTTTCGTATTCATGTTTGAAAAAAAACATTCAATAAACGTGTTCTGAAAAAGTATATAAACTCTTGTCTTGTTTGTTTATCGTGTCACAAGTGACATTTCTCACACCATGGCTACCTCTGCTGTCTCTGCTCCCTCTTCCTCTACTGTCAAAGTCATCGACGAACACTTAGATCGTGCCAGTTGGGAGGCTTTGTATCTTCGCCATCCCTTTAACATGCTCATTGCAGGACCTAGCGGTTCAGGCAAAACCGAATTCGTCAAACGTTTGATCGAACATAAACATCATTTGATCGATCGGCCACCTCAACGGATCGTGTGGTGTTACAAAGAGTGGCAATCGGCGTACAACCTCTTGCGAGAAAGTCAAGGCGATTCCATCGTGTTTGTGGAAGGCATTCCTAAAGAAGACGACGGCATCGTCTCTGACTCCCGTCAAACCCATTTGGTCATTTTCGACGACATGTTAGGAGAAGACGAAGAAGAAATTAAACTGTGGTTCACGCGCAAAGGGCATCACCGTAATGCCAGTGTCGTTTACATCACCCAAAATTTATTTCAACAAAGTAAAGCCCATCGCACCATCAGTCTCAATGCGCATTACGTGGTCTTGTTTAAAAGCCCTCGAGATAAATCGCAAGTGCAAGTCTTAGCCAAACAGTTAGGAACGCCTTGGCTGACTCAGGCGTACGACGATGCCACTCAAACGCCACACGCCTATTTACTCGTCGATTTGAAACCTACGACTCCCGAGGATTTGCGATTTCGTACCCACTTGTTTCACCACTGGTGCCAAGACGGAGGGCCTGTCCTGTACACGTCTCCGTCCTCGACTTCATTTCACTCCCCATAAAAAATCTATAAAAACCTCAGACCCTTTTTCGTCTGTCTCACACAGTGTGAACATGACGTCCCTTCAGTCGCATCTTCCCGTCAAATTGATTCGTGCCTTGTATGGCATCAGTCGAGAAAAAGATCCACAAACACGAGCTCGTGTCTTAGAAGCTAGTCTCAAAGAAGTCTTACGATGGTTCACGGTGACGGCACGTCAATTACTCCAAGGAATCATTCAGATTCCTCATCAAACCAAACGCTTTTTCGATCGAAACAAAGTCGCTTTGGTCCAACTGGCCGATCCCCGCATCGACACTCAAACCAAAAAACAAATCATTTTGAAACCTGGAGGGAGCGGTACTCTAGGAGGGGTCATCATTCGCTCACTCTTAAGATGGGATCCTAATGCCCCCAAAGTTATACCCAAGACAAAAGTCCAACGAAGCCCCAAGAAGAAAAAGACCAGGTCCCCAAGAAGAACTTCTCCAGTGGCAGGACCCTCCTCTGACCAGACACCACCACCCCGGAAAAAGAAAAGAAGCCCCCAGAAAAAGAAACAGAGAAAAAGTCCCCAGAAATTGAAAAGTCCACAGAAAACTAGTCGCAAGAGAGGCACTTCGTCCAGGACGCAACCTTACACTCGCAAACCACGATCTGCCACGGCAGTGACTGCGTCTCCGGCATCCTCACGTTTATCCACTTCTCCGTTGATGACACCAGGAACTGAAGAGTACTTGGAGACGTTGATCACACCAAGAACTTCTCCGTTAATGACCCCCAAAAGAACTTCCCCAGTGGCAGGACCCTCCAATTTAGTGGCAGTGGCTGCTGCTCACAAAGTACCTTCTCCCAAAATCAAAGTCCATGAAAGATCGGGCATGTTACAAAGTTTACTGGATTTGTCCAAGCAAGAACTGGCTCGATTTAGTCCGTTGCGTACCCCTGCACGACGTGTCATGCCTGTCCTCAAACTGATACGACGTAAAGACAATCAGTGGCGACGCGTTCCAGTATAAAAAAGGCCTGTGACCAAGTAGGGTATCAGTGTTTTTTTGGTGCTCCTGAAGACTCAAAGATGTCACCCTCCAGAAAACCCCAAGGAAAGAAAAGGAAAGGACTGCCACCACGTTTAGCCAAACATGGGGACATGTTATCTGTCCTGTCCAAAGCTTTTCCACCCTTACGAAAAAAACTCATTCAAACGGCCTCCAAAGAGGTCATCGATACCGTGTGCGAATGTTGTTTGAACGTTTTGAAAGGCACGATCCCTTTGTCCAAACACCAGAAACAATGCTTCAGCAAGCATCGTCACGTTCTTCGCCAAATGGTTCGAAAGAAAATTCCCATTCGTCAAAAAAAGAAGATGTTGGTCCAACGTGGAGGCATTTTGCCTCTCTTGTTAGGTCCCATACTGAAAGGAGTCTTGGGAACCATGTTGGGAGGACTGGTGGGAGCAAGATAAAAAGGCCCTCGGAAGTCCCAAGATCTCAGAATTGACCCCTGACAACCCCATGGAAGGACGAAAACTAGTTTTAGTGCCTTACAAACGATGGATGGAATACCATCGGTGGCAAGAACAACGCACCCCGCATTTACCTCCCAATCCCAATTTGAGCGAGATGTCCCAGTTACAACACGAATTGCAGTCCTTGATGGATCGCCAAGATTTGTCCGAAACAGAAAAATCGCAAAAGTACGGTCAACTCTTGCAACGACTGCAACTCTTTCACCAGAAAGCTTTAGACGAAACAGCTCTAAACACTCTGAAAGATTTTAAGACCTTGATGAAAAGTCCAGCACCATCACTAGTACCAGTACCACCAGTACCAGTACGCAAGTTAACAACAACACCTACCTCCAGAATTGGATGGATTAAAAAGATGATGGTGACCCCTTCTTCATCACAAGAGAAAAAGAAAGTGAAGACAGAAGTGAGTGAAGACAGAAGTGAAACAAGAACCGATATCCCCCGCTCAGACATCCTCCTCTTCGACACCTATTGCCGGCCGCACACGCAAAGCATTGCAATCCAAGAAAGTACCCCAAGAGAAAAAGAGTAGCATCCTCCAGCAGTGGGTGTCTTATTAACACAAAAAATAAAAATGGAAAAAGTCTTAGCCAGCATTTACTACGATCCCTCCCATCCTGCAGGTTACGCAGGAGTTCAAAAATTGTATCGTGCTGCCAAAACTCGACTGAAAAGTCTCCGTTTACCTCAAGTGCAATGATGGTTACAAGAACAAGCTACCTACACTTTGTACAAACCTATTCGACGCAAGTTTGCCAGAAGTCGCACCCGAGTGGAAGGCATCGATCATCAATGGCAAGCCGATTTAGCCGATGTCTCTCATTTGGCCAGCTACAATTGTGGCTACAAATATTTGTTTTGTGTCATCGACGTCTTTTCCAAATTTGCCTGGGTCGTGCCCTTGACTTCCAAATCGAGCACCGAGTTAGTGCGAGCCCTGCAACGAGTGCTGAAACAAAGCGGTCGTCACCCTCTTCGATGGCAAACGGACAAAGGCACCGAATTTCTGAACCAAGCTTTCCAAAAAGAATGAAAGAAACGTGACATTCATTTTTTTACCACCGAGAATCCCGAAACCAAAGCCAGCATCGTGGAACGTTTTCAACGTACTTTGAAAGAACGCATGTGGAAATATTTTACGCATCACCACACTCTGAAGTACATCGACATCTTACCGCACCTGGTGCAAGCGTACAACCAATCTTACCATCGAAGCATAGGACGTGCCCCGCAAGACGTGACTCCCGACAACGAAGTGTTGGTGTTTGAGCGCCTGTTTGGTACGTCCCCGACGAGGGCTGTCCGCAAGAAAAGTGGAGAGTTGGCCGTAGGAGATTGGGTGCGCATTGGCAAAACCAAACGCACTTTCGACAAAGGTTACTTACCTAACTGGACGACCGAATTGTTTCGCGTCACTGGACGAGTGCATGGTCGTCATCCTGCCGTCTATAAATTGGAAGACATAAACGGAGAAGTGCTCAAAGGAACGTTTTATTTGCCCGAGTTACAACGTGTGACCAAAAAAGAAGACGACGTGTACGACATCGAAAGCATTCTCGAACGCAGAACCCGTAAAGTGGGCAAACGACGTGTCAAAGAAGTCAAAGTACGTTGGAAAGGATATCCACCCAGTTTTGATTCTTGGATCGAAGCTTCGCAAGTCATCGACTATAAAAAGAAGTGACCATCATGCCCTTTCACACAGCAGACGCAGCCACGTCGACCACTCCTCCTTCACCTAGTTCTTCTGTGCAAGATTTACAAAAACAACCCTTGTGGGTGTGGTGTGGAGAACGTGTGCCTAAAACGCAAATCGTCTTTTTCTGCCAAATCTTCGTGGTGTATTGTGTCATCGGGGCAGCCATCGCCAATTTGAGTTTGCAACAAGGAGACAAACAATTGTGGACCATTTTATTGAGCAGTTGCATCGGTTACCTGCTTCCTAATCCCTCCCTGAAATTCACCTCGAACGGGAACCCCGGGAACCTTGTGTCCAGTGCCAGTGCCAGTCACCACTTCAATCACAACCAGAACTCCATTTTAGACGGAGACACGCCTCTGACGTCCATTAACCCCTCGGACAGCCACAGAACTCTGGAATTATGAGTCACGAAAACCAATTTTACTTAACTTTACCCAGTGACAGTTCCATGGAGGTGTTTCCCAAGAACACGTTGTGCTGTTACACGGCCAAATTACCTCAGGCCATCCAGTTAGATCACGAAGCCCATTTGGAAGTGGCTTTAGTAGAAATGATTCACCCGACCCAAGTCCTCAATGTCCTTCCCAATCAAAATTTTTTTGATGTGGAAGTTCATGACGAGCAAATGCAACAGTGGATGGATAGCAATGTCAAATATGACAAGAAAACCCGTACACAAAAGTACACCACCTATCACTTGTTCATTCCCCCAGGCTACTATTTTAGTGGTCAACATTTGGTCAGCACCATAACCTCCAGGTTTAATGTCGTGTTTCTGAAAGCTTTGGAGCATGTCAACAAAAATGTCACCATGGAGTACCACAAAGCAGCTCGTCGCTTCTTGATGAAATTTGAACGGAGTAAAATCATGTCCATTTTATTTTGTCCTGAGTTGTTTGACATGTTGGGCGGAGACATGGACATAAGAAAGGCCATGATCAAGAAAAACGAATTACCCATCGTTTACGACAACGAGTCTTTTAGCAAGTTATTTCGTGCCCCGGTAGAACTGAACCAAGGACTGAATTTGATGTTCCTGTATTCCGATGTGGTGGAGTACAACGTGGTGGGACACACCTCCGTACCGTTACTGCGTGTCATTCCTTTCAAAGTAGATTCTGCCACGAACGCTGACGAGGAAGGTGGAAACACTTACCACGTCCACCGCGAATTTGTCCATCCTCACTATTTGCCGGTCAGCAAGTCGTATTTGGACACGGTCAACATTGCTATAAAAGGAGATTTGGGACAAAATATTCCATTCACCAAAGGAAAAGTCACGGTGAAACTCCATTTTCGAAAACGGTTCTCTCACGACTCTTAAGTCATGTATCCAGTGTACCGAGGGGTTGCTCGACAGCGAGGACACGGCTTAGGAGATATGTTAAAATCGGCCTTTCGTTCGGTGGCCCCGGTGTTGAAACCGATGGTGACACGCGGATTGCACGCCTTGAAAGATGCGGCACTGACGCAAGGCAAAGAATTTCTCCAAAATGTCATCATCGACAAACAAAACCCTAAAGAAGCCTTCATGAGGGCAGGCAAAAATGTCTTGCTGCAAACGGGCAAAGACATTTTAGGCCAACGAGAAACACCTATAAATGCCCTGCACGCTACCGAGTCAGGCATTCATCAAGGACAAGACAGAAAGAGACGACGAAGAAAACACCCTTTCACCAGACTTCAAGCGAGAAAGGCCAAGAAAAGAAGAACCGTTCGAGACTTAGACGTTTTCGATTATTGAGAAAAGAGACAAAAAAATGATGCACCGAGAATCTTGCGCTTGTTCCAAGACGGAACTGGATCTGTTTGCCATGCCCCCCACGATGATGACGATGCAAGAATCCCAGTGGGTGGAATTTCACCCCGTCTCCTCACTGACCGATTCCGCTCCCATCGAGTTTGAAATCAAAGGACAGCCCGAAGATTACATTGATCTGAATAGCAGTTACTTGTACCTGAAAGTCAAAATTCTAGATAAGACTGGAGGTGCTATAGACGATGAAGCAGTAGCTCCCGTCAACAATTTCATGCATTCCTTGTTCAGTGGAGTGGACTTGTACTTGAATAACAAACTGATCAGTAGCAGCATGGATACTTACCCTTATCGTGCCTACCTGGAGAATCTCTTGACGTACGGAATAGATGCCAAGAACACTCATCTCAATGCCTGTGTGGTATGGGAATCTGACGAACCTACCAAGTTTGAAATATTGGAAACTGATGAAAAGAAAGACAACAATGATGGATTTGTAGAACGAAGAAAGAGAATCACGGGAGCCGACACAAGTTTAGAACTGATGGATCGTTTGCATTTGGACACGTGGTTGCAAGAAAAGTATTTGCTGAACGGGGTGGATGTCCGCCTGAGACTGAATCGTAGCAGTGCCGCTTTCCATTTGATGGCTGATAGTGACGGTTACAAAACCAAAATCCTAGAAGCCAGACTCTACGTACGCCGTGTGGAAGTGTTACCTAAAGTGGGAAACGACATCAGTCAGACGTTGAGCAGAACGACTGCCAAGTATCCCATACGACGCGTGGAAGTGAAAACCTTCACCATTCCCAAGGGACAGCGATCCATGATCGAAGATCATCTGTTCCAAGGACAGTTACCCAAACGTTTGATCGTTGGTATCGTCGAGAATACAGCCTTCAACGGAGCTGCCGAAAAAAATCCTTTCTACTTTCAACACTTTGGCGTGTCCAAAATCGAAGTCAGTCGCGATGGCAAGACCTTGTGTACCCGACCTTTCGAACCTGACTTTACCAAGAAGAATTACTTGAGATTGTACTTGTCCCTGTACGAAGCCACCGGACAGTTAGGAACCAATACCAGTCACGGTATTACGTACGAGGATTATGCAGGAGGCTACGCTTTGTGGGCTTTCGATTTCACTCCAGACCAAGGCAGCGACGAGGGACATTTCCACCCTATAAAATCCGGCCAGATTCGTGTGGAAATTCAGTTTAAAGACCGAGACCCTGATGAAACGGTGAACGTCATCCTGTATGCAGAATTCGATAATACCATAGAAATCAACAGTTTGAGAGAAGTCATCCTAGATTACTAGAAACCATGGAAGACTGTTATCCCTCTTTACCTAGTGGAGAAACTTTTAGTGTTGGATTATTGTTAAAATATGTTAGAGTTGTTGTTGTTTAGTGTTAAGTGATTTTTGAATAAAAAATGTTGTGTTTTGAAAAAATTGTTTGATGTTATATTGTTGGATTATTGTTAAAAATGTTAGAGTTGTTGTTTAGTGTTAAGTGATTTTTGAATAAAAAATGTTGTGTTTTGAAAAAAATGCCTTTGTGGTTTGTTTAGCTATAAGAATGTTGGATTGATGCTCTTTCATTTCTTACTATCCCTCTCATGACACTCACTAAACGTTGCGACTCAAAAACCGTGTGGGGGATGTTTTCCATCACGTCCGCGCTTTCACTATAAATTGAAACTCGCTGGGCAGTCTAGCTACCCTTGTTGATTGATCAACACAAGAATGAATAGCAGAATAAGCAAACTTCTTGAACTCCAGATACATCTGGAATATGTCAGGCGCCTGTTAAATGAACTGGCCGCGGAGGCTATAGTAGAAGAGGAAAGAATGAAGAACGAAGAGGAGGAGAGAAGACAGAGGGAAGAGGAGGAAAAGAAACTAGAAGAGAGGATGTCGTACAATATTCCCGAGACAGAGGATTGGGGTGTTGAAGCGAATCATCCTCCCTCTGCGCTCCCCAGAAGAAAGGTGAAAGGAGACTGGGGAAGAAGATGCGTGTGTGGCGCCAGGCCAGGAAGGTGCAACCATTAGATAGGTGCATCTGGAGTTCAAAAACAAACAGCCCTTTTAAGGGCTACCCAATACTCTAGAAAAGAAATAACTATCGATTTGCCAATGTGTGTGTGTGTGTGTGTGTGTTTGTGTGTGTAGGTAGAGTAGTGTGATTATAAACACTAACTCATAGTGCGAGGGTATGTGTTTGTGTGTTTGTGTTTGTAACTGCTCACGTACGATTGTGTGGATAGTAGATTATGGATTTTGTTTATTGTTTCTTAGCGTATGTGGAGAGCATAGTTTGGGTTTTGTAACCGATCACGTACGATTGTGTGGATAGTAGATTATGGATTTTGTTTATTGTTTCTTAGCGTATGTGGAGAGTATAGTTTGGGTTTTATTATATGAAATGAGAAAAGTAGGGGGATGTTTTCCTTCACGTCCGCGCGTTGCTGTTTCTTTGGTCAT
The DNA here is from genome assembly GCA_028554795.2 of Sinohyriopsis cumingii. Taxonomy (NCBI): domain Eukaryota; kingdom Metazoa; phylum Mollusca; class Bivalvia; order Unionida; family Unionidae; genus Sinohyriopsis; species Sinohyriopsis cumingii. The sequence goes on from CM068840.1 coordinate 14,151,201, forward strand.
GATCTAGGTAAGATCAATTTTATGTTTTAGGGGGATGTTTTCCTTCACGTCCGCGCTTTCACTATAAGAACCCACAGTATTCGTCGTTCAAACCATTCTACAAAGAAGATGGCTTCTAACCAAATGGACAAAATGCAAACATTGCAAGACGTTTTAGACAACTTAGGAATGATGGAACAGATGTTAATAAGACTCGTTGAAGACCATTATTCCTATAGTCCCCATCGTGTAAAGATGGAAATTAATAACTTAAAAAAGGTAAAGGACAAGATTAGTGGTGTCATGAAAGAGATAAAGGAGGAGAAGGAGGATGAAGAGGAAAGAATAAGAATAAGCAAATGGAACGAAAAAATTGAAAAAGAAGAAGAAAATGAGAAGAGGAAGAAAGAAGAGGAGGAAGAGAAGAAGAAAGAAGAGCAGGAGAAAAAAAAAAGAAAGAGAAGAAGAGAAAGAGTGTAGGAGATAAAATAAGAACTTGGTGGAGAAAAAGAAGAAATTAGAAGCAGAAGAAGAAGAAGAAGAAGAAAACCCAAAGGCCCTTTTCAGGGCCAGCCATATTTCTCGAAAAGAGATAGCCTTTCCATTGCCTACCCCTTTTTTAAAATTTAAATTTAAATTTAAATTTAAAAAAACTTTTTAAAAAAAAAAAATCCCATATTCAATTCCCCTTGTCCCTAGACAAACCCAAACTCTATTCCCATGTTAATTTCCCTTGTCCCTAGACAGACCCAAACTCTATGTTAAATTCCCATTGTCCCTAGAGTGGCCCAGCGTTTTTCTCCATGTTAAATTTCCATTGTCCCTAGAGTGGCCCAGGGGTGTTTTTAATGCTAAGTCCCATTGTCCCTAGGGTGGCCCCATTCACTACTCACAATCAGTCTGAGTGTTAAACAGTTCATAATCTCATACACATACATATACACAAAAACACATCTACGAAAAGCTTGTATAGCTAAAGGTATACACAATCAGTCTGAGTGTTAAACAGTTCATAATCTCATACACATACATATACACAAAAACACATCTACGAAAAGCTTCATTGTTTCTAGAGAATGAGTTCATATTGGTGTAAATGTAATTTTCCTACAACCTGTCTTGTAAAAATTACTATAGATAATTTTGTGTGAGTATGTGTGCGTGTGTGTTATTGTGTATAAACCCTTGATATATTGTTCATTGACAATTTCCTATCAAAGCTTGGTAATGGGGTAAATAAATCATTATAGATGCAGGCTTATATGTATTTTCCGAATGATGGTAGTTTTAAAATTCTTGAAATGACCTAGGTTTTAAAATGGAAAATTGTCGCTTCTTTGCCTTGATGTCTGCTAGATACACACAGACAGACAGACATACATACACAGACGGACACACACACACACACTATATATATATATATATATATATATATATATATATATATATATATATATATATATATATATATATATAAGGTAAAAAAGAAGTATCTTAATATATCTGTCTGTCTGTCTTTCTTTCTCTCTCTTTCTCTCTGTGCACACACATTCACAAATTTATTTAACACATGCACACACATATACAGATATTTTGTTCCTGTTCAATGCTGTAAAATCGTTATAACTTGTAGGTGGATTGGACTGGACTGGAAGAATTTGTGGCTGATTTTATTTGTTCAAATAATGTGATTTCAGTACAACATATGCGCAAATCATACCATCTCTGTCGAAGAACATGAATATCCGGCTAATGTCTGGGTTTTGGCTGATTTGGCCGTCACGATCTGTGTCAGCTTGATGGAAAAGGAACGCCGCATGATCCTCCCGACCAAGGTGCAAGTAGTTCCAGTGGTCGATGAATTCCCGTTCATTTACACTTCCATCTCCTGTGGAAGATAAATTTGAATACCATTAGACATATATGAAATACAGTATTTGGCTGCTAATGGCTAATGCCCCCTCTAAAGTGGCTGGAGTTCACAATTTGCTGACCCTTAAACCTTTCCGTATAATTTCGTATGACGTCATATTGCTGAAATGGAACGAGATAAAAGACATGTTGACCCATGCAGTGCAGCTGGATTGCAACACGTCTGCGAAATTGCTCTTTGTTTGAAGACTCGAGTCTTAAAAAATAACAACATTGTAGAAGGGAACTCCTTAATGCAAAACTTTGCTGCAGGATTGAACTGAACACGTAATGTGAATTCACTATAACTATGTATTTTGCATCTAGAACGGAAAGATATCTTGGTCATAATGACGAAGGCTGGCGTGGACTTTTGCTGATGCCTTGCGTTGTGCCAGTGGCTGGCATAGACTTTTGCTGATGCTTTACTTTGTGCCAATAGTTGGCGTGGTCGTATACTGATGCCTTACGTTGTGTCAATGGCTGTCGTTGACTTGTGCAAATGCCTTGTGTTTTGATAATGGCTGGCGTGGACTTGTACTGATGCCCTGCGTTGTACCAAATTGCTTGCGTTGACATGTATTGATGCCTTGCGTTATGCCTAGGGCTGGCGTGGACGTTAAGTAATGCCTTGCTTTGTGCCAATGGCTGGCGTGTACGTGTACTGTTGCCTTGCGTTTTGCCGAAAGCTGGAGTGGACGTGTACTGATTCCTTGCGTTTTGTCAATGGCTGTCGTTGACTTGTGCTGATGCCTTGCGTTGTGCCAATGACTGGCGTGGATGTGTACTGATTCTCTTCGTTTTGCCAATGGCTTAGAGTAAAGAATTTAATTTAGGTCAAGTTACTTTTTAGGAACCCAACGGTGATATAATTCCAGTTTCCATACATTGAATTTAATGCCACACAGATACAGTTTGATGGAATACTATCTGAAATATAGGACGCAGTGACATCATGTTACAAAGTAAATTAGTATACTCTCAGTGATGGGTGGCAAATGTCAAAGGTTAACTGCTATACCACTCATCAACATGAACTTCTGAATGGAACGGAATTCAGCATTGTCAGAATCCCGCATCTTTGGACTGATAGCATAATTACATCATTGTAATTTGAAGGATCATGGCGTGTTTCAAGCACACACACACACACACACACACACACACACACACACACACACATATATATATATATATATATATATATATATATATATATATATATATATATATATATATATATATATATATATATATATATATATATATATATATATATTAGATATAAAGAGAGAGAGTTCTGTACCGTTCAAATCAAATTTGCCGAAAATTTCATGAAGTCTGTCCTCTGTTACGTAGCCTTCTGTGTTATTGCCTGTGGTAGAATTGCCTACGGCGAGGAGAAACATATGACGCGCCATAGGGTCGTCGGGAAGGGCTGGCCGTCCTGGATTGGCATGGACGCTGAATAATAGATATCAAGTCATACCATTGATTAAATTCCAATCTGGTGCGAAGAAAGCCAAGACAAGTAAAAAATGAGCAGCACACAGCAACGAAACGACTTGGAATAAGTAAGTAGGTATTTAAAATGTTTACGAACAGTACCAACTTACCGATGAACTAAGCTTTACTCACTGATGTTACAGCTCTCTTACTTGTATTGCTACATACCTACTTACCTATGTGCCCAACTACGCATGCGTAAACACTTGCATTCTCTACATGCCAGAATGCGTTAGTCAATTTCTGTATTGATACTTGTGTGCTATGTAGCATTTCAGTGATTCTGGCGGTTTTTGCGACGTTGACAAAAGCATCTGTCGACATACGCCAGACGAAATATATACCAGGAGCCCACTTGAACAATGGCCGTACAAGGCGAGACAAAAATAAAAAAGAAAGAAAGGAAACATTAGATATAACAACAAAATTAGGCAATTCCCAACGTTTTACTGATACGGGAGCATCTGTAAATCAAACTGTTATTGCTTATATATTATGACAATTAGAAACATTAAAAAGGAACCTGATGATCGGTAACCTTGGGCTTTCTTTGCTTTCTTTATTGAAGTCTGGAATGGAATACGGTTGCTAAACTCAAGACTACATTTATGCAAATGTATGGTGCCACTGTTAGTTTTGTGTGTGCACAGAATGGTCATAAACTTAACTAAATATTACACATATACATTTTAAAACCGGTCTATTAGTCATTCCTATGATGGAGAGAAAGGTTTTCAAATGAACACGTTAGTTGCGTCCTTCGATGAAAGATTTACACCAGACACAGTGGGTTACCTCCATATTTTTAGGAAAATGCACCTGGAGTAAACATCATGATTTGATAATATATCACACTAATACAAGGCTGTATTCTGTGCAATATATTCTTTGCAATGGCTCTAGTGAAGATCATAAAACATCGGAGCATTAATGCTGGATGTATGCAGCGACGGAGCACATGAATGACGCCATTACAGAAAGCGGGTGGCAGAGGTCACAATACCCAATACCGTCACAAGGAAGCACCTCTGATAAAACAATGACTCTTATCTCTTCCGTTCTGTTTGACTTAAATTTGTGATGAGAAAAGCAAAGTAGAATCCAGTCAACGTCCTCCTGCACTGATGCACAGAAACAATGGACTAGATGAGGTCAAAAGAGCCACACCACATCGATAGATTTGAGAGAGGGTGCTTTGGAAACATTTTGCCAGCTTTAATTGGGATATTGACCTACTTCGGAATACTTTTCAAATCTACCGTCATCCTACTGTAATCTCTGCCTAAAACATAATTTGGACATGATTGTCAGTAATTCGGGTTTACATCAAGCGTGTAAAAGAGAAACATGCTGATCCAAGAGATGGTCTGGAAGGTCAAGATTGGCACAATTTGCATCGTTGGCAAATAACATATTTGTAAAAGAGGACCTTAAACCGCGATCATTAATTTTTTATTGGGAAATCATGCTTTTGACTGAACATGGGGTGGGTATACCAACCATCAACCAGACGACTTCGTGCGGACCGAAACCGAAAACTGGAAAATATAGAATTTGTGCGTTGATGAAGAGATTGTCCTTACTCCAGGCAAAGGATCACCTCAATCGCGGAATGGTTTTCCTAAGAATCACAGATTCGGATATCACGCAGAGAGGACTCTCTAATAACTGCAGGCTGAACAACTATGGAGACAGACGGACATGTGAACGTTTATTTACATCCTGCAAGAGGATTTATTAATTGTTCTGGCATGGCGTGGTTGTTGACTTACGACAGAAAATAAATAATTATGGGACTTTTGTGATTTTGTATCAAAATATGATATCTTTTGCAAAACAGTAAATTAAACTGAGTGTGATATAAACATATTAATTTTTATAGAAATATAATTTTAACTAATACAATAAAATTGAAAAATCTATGCCTGGAACAAATTCGATAAAGGGCATCATAATCTAAAAAAAACAACACATAAATCTTTATTAATTTTCTTTTAATATTGCCACATGAGGGGTCATCAACTTATAACTTGTTAACAACTAATACTTTTTGAAAAAATACAGAATAATGTAAATAAGTACAAATCTGAAATCTGCGATGGTATACTTAATGGAAATCTAAATACCCGAATTATACTTATTGTCAATCTAAATATGAGAATTCTACTTACTAGTAATCTAAATGTCAGAAGTACACTCACTGACTATGTCAATGCCAGAATTCTACTTACTGTCAATCTAAATGCCAGAATTCTACTTACTGGCAATCTAGATGCCAGCAGTCTACTTACTGGCAATCTAAATGCGAGAAGTACACTTACTGGCAATCTAAATGCAAGAAGTACACTTACTGGCTATGGGAATGCCATAATTCTACTTGCTGGAAATCTAAATACCACAGTTGTTCTGAATGGCAATATAAATGCCAGAATTCTACTGACTGGCAATCTAAATGTCAGAAGTACACTTACAGGCAATATAAATGCTATAAATTTACTTACTGACAATCTAAATGCCAGATGTACACTTAGAGGCAATCGAAATGCCAGAATTACACATACTGGCAATCAGAAGGTCAGAATTCTACTTACTGGCAATCTAAATGCCAGAAGTACACTTAGAGGCAATCGAAATGCCAGAATTATACATACTGGCAATCTAAATGCCTGAAGTACGCTTACTGGCTTGCCAGAATTATACATACTGGCAATCTAAATGCCTGACGTACACTTACTGGCTATGTCAATGCCATAATTATACTTACTTGTAATCTAATTGCCAGAACTGTTTTATATTTGGAATTTGTTAATTGTAAATAATTACCCTGCTCCTATCGAAACTCACATTGTCTTTGAAATTGATTATATGAGAGTTCCTATGCGCATATGGTCAAATGTATTTGGCACTTGTTTGCAATTGCAGTGAGAAAATGTGACGGTGGTCTTTATCAGATGTCGTGATATTGGTATATGTAACTATACATTTCCTTGTGGACGTATTGTCGTAGACTATATTGCACATTTTTATAATAATACTTCTTTTTTCTGATTTCTATATTCATGCTATTTCGAAGGCATTACACTCTTTTACATGTCGAGTTTGACTAAATATGAAATCTGATTATCTCAATAGGTCGATGTTAAATGTACTAAATTTATACAAAATGTACAATAAAATTCAGTACAAATGGGATCTGCACCATGATGCTCTATTTAAACAACATTTAAAATAAATAAAACACGTTCCTTTAAAGAATATTGCAAATAGTTTGTTTATGAGCTTGATAGTAGTGAGACGGCTTGCAAGTATTGTAAATGAAATTGGAAAGCCGTTGTTTGTGAAGTTTAACGAGATGGCAGTATTAAATTTGACTGACTACACTATTTTGGTTATTAAATACAACTGGAATGACCACTCCGATCGACAGGCAATATTTGCATGTTATTAGGCAAGTTTTCTTTATTTTTTGTTACTTTTTGATGACGATTAATAAAAGTTTTAGAAAGCATTAACTATTTATAAAAGCTCACGGCTAATTAGCACAAATACAATGAATGTCATGGTTAAACAGGATTGATTAATTAACTACTTGGATTTACGTCGAGTGCGTCCAGAAGGGCATGTGCGACTGGTTTATTCCCGCACAGCGGGATGCTAAATGTTCCTGGGGAAAGAAATTAGTGTCACATCCCCCAGGCATTTATGTGTTCAAGGAGCACTGCTTATTTAGAAGTCAGTTCGTAGGACTATATGCCCCTAACGACCTGAAGGAAGGGCTTTCATGAGTGGGAATGGGCCCAACACACACTCATGTTAATCAGGAACACAATATGAAATGTAGTGGAGTCTGGCTGAAAACAATATTAAAGTAGTATTTAAAATTTTAATGACTCGGTGTTATCTCCTTACCAATGAAACATTTTCTAAAGCTCAAAAAGCATTGACTGATATGGCAAATGATAATGAAAAAACATTTATCAGTTTAAAACAAAAACAAACCTATATTATTCACTATATTGAATATTTTAAAATATATAAATGTACGTGTTGTTTCCTTTTAAGAACTATGCAAAAGAGGTAAACAGTTTCACATGCCTGACTGCTATGCGTGCGAATAATGTTGTCAGAATTTTGCTAAATGTACAAATATTTACCAGTTTTTCTAACGTCATTATAGATCGTAAACATGGAACATTGCGCTCACGTCATTATAGACCGTAAACATGGAACATTTCGCTCACGTCATTATAGACCGTAAACATGGAACATTGCGCTCACGTCATTATAGACCGTAAACATGGAACATTTCGCTCACGTCATTATAGACCGCGAACATGGAACATTCCGCTCACGTCATTATAGACCGTAAACATGGAACATTCCGCTCACGTCATTATAGACCGTAAATATGGAACATTCCGCTTCAACATTTAGTCAGTGGAGTCGGTTAGTATTGCTTTTATTGGCTTTGAATTGAAACATGCAAAAAAATATGAAACAACCATGGTGTTAAAGGTGAATTGAACATTCATTTATTGTAACAATGAAATACTAATTTGACCTGCTAACTTAATTAAAGAGTACTATTGGAACAAATCATCTTTGCATCATTGCAAGAGGAAAATAGTACATACATCATCAAAAAAGTGTACATGAAGTAGCTAAAATAATAATAATAATAATAATAATAATAATAATTATTATTATTATTATTATTATTATTATTATTATTATTATTAGTGTACTTTTCTTACCAAGATTGCTTATATTTTAGGAACTCACTACTTTTCAGCTTTTTTCTGTTGAATCTATTTTAAAGTTTTACAAACAGGAAGTGATAACCACGTGATATGTTTAATATATACTCGAAACAAGTATATTCTTATGAGAAGTGAACCTGATGTGATGCGATGTGATGTGATTTTGATTTTTAACGTAGCTTTAACAATTTTTCAGTGAACCTGAATAAAATCTTTCCTTACCCTATGCAAATGCCGAGGAGCAAGAACAACCCAATCTTCATATCTAAAATGAGAATATATATATATATATATATATATATATATATATATATATATATATATATATATATATATATATATATATATACATGCATACATACATATAATTAGTCCATATAAGGTTACAAGGCCAATAAAACGACACCACGGGCTTCAGACAAAAGAGCGGGATAATCAACGATAGCCATCATCACAATGGAAAGTTTAGAAGATAATTTAATATTTTGTTTCTTTAGTACACATTGTGTTGATTTAGTATATTCTTGTGTCTATTTTACAATTTGTGTTGATTTAGAAAGATACTTGTATCTATTTTACAGTGTGTTGTTTCTGAAGGATACTTGTATACATGTTACTTGATGTGAATACTTATAAATATAATTGTATCTGTTTTACACAGTGTGTTGTTTTTCAAGGATACTTGTATCTTTTTTATATAGCGTGGTTATTTAAAGATACCGGTATTTATTTTACACAGTGTGTTGATTTAGAAAGATGCTTGTATATATTTGACTTAGTGTGTAGATTTAGATAATATACTTATATATATTTTACACAGTGTTTTTTTTTCTTTCTCAGAGATACTTGTATCTATTTTATATAACATGTTTATTTGAAAAGATACCTGTATATCTTTTATACAGCGTGTTGATTTTAAAATATACTTGTATCTGTTTTACACGTTGTTTCGCTAAATAAAAATACTTGTATATATTTTACACAGTGTGTTGATTTAGGAAGATACATTATATCTATTTTACACAGTGTATTGTTTTTGAAGGATAGTTGTATGTATTTCACACAGTATGTTGTTTTAGAAAGATACTTGTATATATTTTACTTAGTGTGTTGATTTAGAAAGATACTTGTATCTGGTTTACACAATGTGTTGTTTTTCACAGATACTTGTATCTATTTTATACAGTGCGTTGATTTAGAAAGATACTTGTATCGATTTATAAATAAAATTAATGTCGCTAGATTAAACTAAACATCAGTTAAAGAAAAAGGGGTATATTATTATTAACTCGCATCGAATTCATGTTCACAGTGCAGTAAGTGTTGACATGCAGCAGAAGTGGATATAAATTGATTACGGTAATAGAGTTGTTTGCAACAAAATGTATTTTCCTAGTTCAAAATTTCAGTGAAAGTCTTTAGAAAATATATGATAGAACGATACAATAAATTTAATATTGTTTCTTTGTAAAGCCTGCAAATTTCCGACATGGTTCTTAACTGGAATTAAAAAAAAAAATGTACAGCAAGAATACATACCTCCAGACATCAAGCAAGAATAAGCTGACTTCAATTAGATAACATTAACCCACCTTTCTGAGCTATTTGATGTGATCATGCCTGAAATATGCCTGGCTGTCTTGCTGGGAATCAGACATATGGGAAATGGCTTGGCGGTAGTGTTTGTGGGATAATAATAAATACTTTATTTTGAGCGTCTAGAAATGTATTAATATCTTAATTATAGCCATACCTCCACCGCTTGATTTCACAAGATTTAACGAGGGAGGATTGTTTTCAATTTCAACAAAAACATAACTATCATTGGTATGAATGATAATGCTGACGTTAACCCAGATATAATTTGTTTTTGCCAGTGCAGTTTCCATAATGTCAGGATTATGTCTCCTCATTAAAACAATAAAAGATGGTCCTATGTACGTTTCATTCCAAATGATTCAATTTAAATTCACAACCATCGATCAAATACATCCATACGCTTATGCATTCGAAACGATCCTCGCGTACTTTCTATCGAATATATTCAATTTCACAGTACACTCGTCCATGCAATAAAGTCTCTCTGTGTCTTATTCATATAAAACCACATACATACACATACATATATTCTGTCCCTCGAGGTGTCATTGACATGACACCTATATGGTGACGCCAGAGTTAGGACAATGACGCAAATCTCACGAATTAACATTGTCCTGTACAGAAACACCAACAGGAATAATACAGTTTCACTCTATTTAATTACATTGTATTGCTCATATATGACTAGATAATGACTACAGTTAATCAAGACATTATTGTTTAACATTGGTGAAATAAATGTCTGTAATTGTATTCATATCAAATTGATTTTTATTTTTTTATTTTTGGGGTGGGTGGTTGACATAGATGTCAATGTTTGTTTGACTATTTGTTGTTTAATATCAATGCATGGAAGATTATGAAATGTCGAGGCAATAAGAGCCAATTATCTCGCCCAGAGATACAGCACTACATCCAGCCTGGGATTGTCCGTATCATTGTCAATTGTCACAGCACAATATCCAGCCCGAGATTTTGCGTATCCTTGTCAATCAACACAGCACAATATCCAGCCCAGGATTGTCCGTATCCTTGTCAATCAACACAGCACAGCATCCAGCTCGGTATTGTCCGTATCCATGTCAATTGTCACAGCACAATATCCAGCCCGAGATTGTCCATATCCTTGTCAATTGACACAGCAAAACATCCAGCCCGGGATTGTCTATATCCTTGTCAATTGACACAGCACACAAACTAACCCAAGTTTGCAGGCAACCCTGCTTATTGAAAGAAAAAGAAGCACATAAGCCACGTCCGGGCAGGTCTGGAATCTTGTCCATTGACACTTCACTGTAGTTAACCTTGTCTGTTTCCTTGCCAGTTGACATATCATAGCATCTAGCCGTGGCATATCTATATCCTTGTCAACTGACATACCACAGCCACCAGCTTAGGCTTTTTTGTATCTCTGCCCACTGACACACCACAGCAGCCAACCCAGAGACCAGACCAGGCTTTTCTGTGTTGTTGTTGTTGTTGTTGGGTTTAACGCCGTTTTTCAGCACACGATAAGCTATACATGGCGGCCAGTATTAATGGTGGAGGAAGAACCCGGGAAAACCCCGGAAAGAACCACCGACCCACGAGAAGCTACTGGTAAACTTTCTCACTTACCCACATTGGCTGAATCCGAGACTCGAACCTACGCAAACAGAGGTGAGATGGCAGTGATCCGTAACGGAGAGCGCTTTAGACCACTCGGCCACTCGGGGCCCCCGGCTTTTCTGTGTCTTTGTCCATTGACACAACACGGCAACTAATCCGGACATGTCGGTGTTTTTGCCCATTGATACAGCTCAGCAACACCCAACCCAGGCTTGTCTGTATCTTTGCCCACATACACACTAGTGAAGGCTACCCGAGCTTGTCTGTATCGTTACCAATAGATTTACCACGGCAGCCAACTGCACTCTTACCCAGAAAAAACACTAACTCAGGATTGTCAGTATCCTTGCCTAACGACACACAACAGCCTGCCCAAGCTTGTCTGTATCCTCCTCCAGAAGCAAGTCACAACAGCCTGCCGCAGCTTGTCTGTATCCTCCTCCAGAGGCAAGTCACATCAGCCAAACCCATATTAGTCATTATGATTACACATAGACATGTCTTAATAGCCAACCTTGGTCATTCAGAAGAGAAGCGACAAACAAGAAGGCACAGGCTTGTACGTATCCTCGCCCAGACAGACAACACAGCAGCCCACCAATCCCTGTTCTCTTCTCTGTTTTTGACCAGAGAAAAATCACAACAACCCACCCAAGCTTGTTCTCTATCTTTGCCCAGAGACGTACCACAGCAGCCCAACCAAGTTTGTTTCTGTCTCCCCCCAGAGATACATCACGGCAACACAACCGTGCTTGTCTCTATCATCACACGAGATAAACTACAAAAAAACAGCCAACCTGCGGTAATTTGTATCCTTGCCAGAGTGACTCTACCGTAGCTAACATAGGTATGACTGTATCCTTGCCCAGAGTGACTCTACCATACCAAGCATAGGTATGACTGTATGTATCCTTGCCCGGTATGAATGTATCCTTGCCCAGAGTGACTCTGCCACAGCTAGCATAGGTGTGATTGTATCCTTACCTGGAGATACAATACAATGGCTAAACCGGGTTTGACTGTAACCGTGATTAGTGACCTACTACAGTAACTGATTCGGGTTATACAATATATTTTACACAGAATATGAGCCTGGTATTTTAAGCTGACATCATTACAATAATTAAGCTCCTTATATATTTTCTTTATTTGGTACATTTATGACGAAATTCAATGCATTAGTTATTTGGATACGTATTTGACGAGCTCCACTGCAGTAGTTATTTGGGTACGTATTTGACGAGCTCCACTGCATTATTTATTTGGGTACATATTTGACGATCTCCACTGCAGTAGTTATTTGGGTACGTATTTGACGAGCTCCACTGCATTTTTTATTTGGGTACGTATTTGACGAGCTCCACTGCATTATTTATTTGGGTACGTATTTGACGAGCTGCACTGCAGTACTTATTTGGGTACGTATTTGACGAGTTCCACTGCATTATGTATTTGGGTACGTATTTGACGAGCTCCACTGCAGTAGTTATTTGGGTACGTATTTGACGAGCTCCACTGCATTATTTATTTGGGTACATATTTGACGATCTCCACTGCAGTAGTTATTTGGGTACGTATTTGACGAGCTCCACTGCATTATTTATTTGGGTACGTATTTGACGAGCTGCACTGCAGTACTTATTTGGGTACGTATTTGACGAGTTCCACTGCATTATGTATTTGGGTACGTATTTGACGAGCTCCACTGCAGTAGTTATTTGGGTACGTATTTGACGAGCTCCACTGCATTATTTATTTGGGTACATATTTGACGATCTCCACTGCAGTAGTTATTTGGGTACGTATTTGACGAGTTCCACTGCATTATGTATTTGGGTACGTATTTGACGAGCTGCACTGCAGTAGTTATTTGGGTACGTATTTGACGAACTCCACTGCATTATTTATTTGGGTACATATTTGACGATCTCCACTGCAGTAGTTATTTGGGTACGTATTTGACGAGCTCCACTGCAGTAGTTATTTGGGTACGTATTTGACGAGCTCCACTGCATTATTTATTCGGGTACGTATTTGACGAGCTGCACTGCAGTAGTTATTTGGGTACGTATTTGACGAGCTCCACTGCATTATGTATTTGGGTACAAATTTAACGAGCTCCACTGCATTATTTATTTGGGTACGTATTTGACGAGCTGCACTGCAGTAGTTATTTGGGTACGTATTTGACGAGCTCCACTGCATTATGTATTTGGGTACAAATTTAACGAGCTCCACTGCATTATTTATTTGGGTACGTATTTGACGAGCTCCATTGCATTAGTTTTAAGTTTGGATGGAACCAGACTATATAACCTCTATTAGGTACGAAATTGATGACATCACATAAAAAGTAAGCATTAATTGTTTTGCATTTTTGAGAAATATTTGCATTTGAATCAACTGATCGGAATTCACCTTGACAAAATGGACTGAATTACACATATTTGCGTTTTCATGCTATATAAAGCCAATAGGATAAACACAATAGACATTTTAATTTTTTTTTTGGTGTACATGCTGGCTTGTATCAAAGGAAAACAGCATAATCACTTGTAAGGAAATATATGATAAAACCAGATATAAAAAAAACATTCATGATTTTCTTTGGAACTACAATATTCAACAATGATTGACTCAGGACAGCGATGCTGGCAAGAAATGAGCCACGTCTGATTCAAACAGATAAACCCGGAAAGTGTTTGTATGGTTTCCCAAAACGTTTGAAGCATCCGCTATCTTTAATTTTTGTTTAGGTAGGAAAGAAGATAGAGCCATAGAAACCATTGTCAGGGACAGTATAAGTGGATTAGGTAATGTATCTGCAGCAAGAATATCATTTGCATGTCGAGGAGTTGTTGGCTAACATAAAGTTAGAATATATTTTACTTTGCCACAGTTGAGCTGAATTTCAATTTTAGAGTTACCGAAGACCATATACGTGCAATATTGCACCAATCGGATAAGCCCTCATACAGGAAGTTGCGCACAGAGTACGAGGTCTAAATTTAGTCACATACATTAATTTTTTTATTATTATGATACAACTAGTGCAATTTGGTTTCCCAGTGATCCCCAAAAACATGGCAAATTGTATTGATTTCTTTTGTGTTAACGTGAGGACTTGTAGGAACAATATTATATTAATGACACTGACACGAACGTGCTGCCGAAAAATATTTCCGTACAAAACCCCACACCCCCAAACCCTTAAAAGATAAACGTAAACATGTACAAATGTATTGTGCTAAATTTGAAGAAATACGTTACATACATGAACGTGTTAGTTAGTTACGAAAATACGGATGTTCACAGCTTGGCATCGAACTCCATATTAGAGAATGTAAAGGATATTGTTCGGATCCAAGGTAAAAGCAACTTAACCACTTTAAGCGAAAACAAATCACTCTCTTCTAAAAGTCGAACGCCTAGGAGAGATTTAAGATCTAACGTTTTCATAATTGTCATTCGCGTATTATTATTATTATTTAATATGCCTACTATTCGACCACGATTTGATTACGAGGTTAAAGGTCATGTGGCTAATTTGATGTTGTGCATTGCAGTATATGTAGAGTTGTCAAGATGTTTACATTCAGGGTCAATGATTGTTCAAAAATACTTTTCATATTCATATAACAACAAAATATACGCCGTTGCTAGCATGCATTTAATTCGTCAAGACCAGGACAGAAAATTATGCGCAAACCTGAATGTACGTTGTTATCTTGCTGTGAATGGAGGGCACTTTTTCATTACTTTTTAAATTGCAAAGATCATATGTCACGTGTGTGGGTGTTCACAATGAAGGTGGTGATAAATACACAAGAAAGTAAGAAAACATGAATGAGATGTTTAATTTTACATTTCATGACAATGAACTTGACAATAGTAAAAGAGCTGGAAAGACTGTACTACATAGTAATTATCTTGTCAGGAACAAATTAGCAGGAAAACTGTACTTAACAGCAGTTATCTTGACAATAGTAAATTAGCTGGAAAACTGTACTACATAGTAATTATCTTGTCAAAAACAAATTTGCTGGAAAAACTACTACACAGCAATGATCTTGACAATAATAAATTAGCTGGAAAACTGTACTACATAGTAATTATCTTGTCAATAGTAAATTTGCTGGATAGACTGTACTATATAGTAATTATCTTGACAATAATAAATTAGCTGGAAAACTGTACTACATAATAATTATTTTGACAATAGTAAATTAGCTGGATAGAATGTACTACATAGTAATTATCTTGACAATAGTAAATTAGGTGGATAGACTGTACTACATAGTAATTATCTTGACAATAGTAAATTAGGTGGATAGACTGTACTACATAGTAATTATCTTGACAATAGTAAATTAGCTGGATAGACTGTACTACATAGTAATTATCTTGATAATAGTAAATTAGGTGGATAGACTCTACTACATAGTAATTATCTTGACAATAGTAAATTAGGTGGATAGACTGTACTACATAGTAATTATCTTGACAATAACAAATTAGCTGGATAGACTGTACCAAACCGTGACGAATTCAGGCAAGCTCACTTTATGATCACCTGAAAAAATGTAAAATCAATAATCAATCAAATACATTTTTTAAACGAAGAGCCAAAGAGCTACTGAAAGCTTAAAATAGAAGAAAGAATAATGAATAGCTATCCTAGAATTTTATTTTAACCATTACACTGACAAAACTATGTCAGAAAAGTTCCACCAGTGGGTCCCTTAAGGTATAATTTATGATATTTGTTTATTATTTGTGATATTTGTGTATTATTTGTGATACGTTTTTGTCACATTTACCCTAAACTTTATTTGCCTTCGATATTGATTTAAAATCAATTACTTATAAACTTAACGTTGGAATTACTCCTGAAACCTTTTAAGAATTGTAGATTGCAAATGTATTAACGTAAGGCGCCATCAAGAACTTTCGTAGCCATTCTCACTTCTCATTTCAATATAGTCATGGCCTATCTTCTTGGAATTCAATAGGTCCGAATCATATTGGCTGGTTTTCAATATTGCATGATTTTTCTCTGTAATTGTCCTTTATATGTGTTCCTTGTTTTAACTCAAATGTTTATCTTTTTTTTATTTTCTGTGTTTACCATCTCTGTCAAAGTAATAGAAGATTCGACCCATGTCCGGATTTCTACTGATACTCCCGTCCCGATCTGTATCTGCTCGGGCAAACAGAACCACTGCAGTCTCATTTAGTCCCAACTTTAGGTCTGTCCAGTGCTTAAGAAACTCTGCTTCATTTACTCGGCCGTCTCCTGCAATAATTCATAATCATCAATATCATTGCTGTCGATGCCTCAGTCATGCTCCCAGTTATCCTCCACCTCCTCATTATCATCATCATCACCATCGGCACACAAGTTTTTTTGTTTTTTCGTCTTATACTATCCATGATTCGTTGAACAAATTTCTCAAAGCAAAAGGACGGAATACGCATTCTTTGATCCTCTTTCCAAAAGACGTTTAAGACCTCCATACTCTACTTAGATTAAAAATATTAAGTGCAGATATATAACGAAAACAATGCATAACAAAATAGTATTTTGCTAAATTAAACATGGGCAGGCATGAGGAACTCCACTTATCGGAAGAACGATCAATCGTTGTTGTTGTTGTTGTAGGGTTTAACGCCATTTTTCAGCACACGATAGGCTATACATAGCGGCCAGTATTAATGGTGGAGGAAGAACCAGGGAAATCCCTGGAAAGAACCACCGACCATCGAGAAGCTACTGGCAAGCTTTCTCACATACCCACATTGGCCAATTCCGAGACTCGAACCCACGCAGACAGAGGTGAGATGGCAGTGATCCGTAACGGAGAGCGCTTTAGACCACTCGACCACTCGGGGCCCACGACCACTCGTAAGTTCTTTGATTTGCTTAGATGTTACAATAAACTAACTAGAAGGACATCTATAGATTCCAACTCTGCCGCTCACTTGTAATTCCTTATTTGCCATGAGAGATTGCATGCAATACTGTAATCACAAGAATGGACCGGTCCGGTGGCCTAGTGGTTAGAGCGTCCGCCTCTGATGCGGGAGGTCGTGGGTTCCATGACCGGTCGAGTCATACCAAAGACTTAGAGAAATTGTACTACAAGCTGCCTCGCTTGGCGCCCAACATTTAGATGTTAGTGTTAGGACTGGTCGGCCTGGTGTCAGGATAATGTGACTGGGTGGGACATCATGCTACATGTCTGCGGCATGATGCCCCAATGCTAAACATCACTATAAACTGCCACACTGTAGACATCGTAGCGATATGACTGAAAAGTTATTAAAGCTACGTTAAAAATCCAATTCACACACACACACACACACACGCGCGCGCGCGCGCGCAAGCACTGCCATCATATAATCAGTGATCCATGCAAGTACTACCATTATACAGGCAGTAACCTGTACAAACACTGCTTCCTTATAATCAGTCACCCATACAAGCGCTAGTATCAGTCACACGTGTAAATACTAGCGTCATGTATTCATTCCAAAATACAATCACTACTGTCTATCGTCATATAATCAGCCAACAATGCAAATACTGCTGCTATACAACCAGTAGCCCTTGCAAACACTACCGTCAAATTGTTGGTTCATCATTTCGCCTATTCTCTACGCCACACTTATTTCCATTGGCCAGTACTTGAATGGTTGAGCGTTCAGCGTCGGCAGTGCTCTACGTTCTTCATTAAAGCCATCTTTCATGTTTAAATCATACGTGTGTCTTATATTGATTGAAATCAATGTGAATAGAAATAGAACTCAAAAAAGGAAAACAATCAACTTTTCAACATGCAAAGATGATTGTGAATCGCCACAAAAGGCAAAGAACTACATTTTGTAGCGTTCACACTCGCTACATTTTGTAGCGTTCACACTCGCTACATTTTGTAGCGTTCACACTCGCTACATTTTGTAGCGTTCACACTCGGCATGGATATGAGGAGTTAATTCACTCCGTCAATACACACAGTATACATATTTTAGTCTGAGCCTCAGGCACACAAAACAACGATATGGTCAACGGAAACGGTAATAATATGATTAAATGATTCCAAGACTGACTTGTAGGGCAATGATGTAATGTTTTGCATTGTAAGATTTTATTACTGGCCAAGAAATATTTGTCTTGAGGAACATGATGCAAGTTTAATGCATACCTTTTAATGTGCTTCCCTGAAAATATCTAGATATTTGATACAAAAAATATCGGTAAACTCTCACACAATTGCCCCATCTCATTATTTTCTTGCTTTCAATTATTGATTTTTTTAAAAATTTAAATGCTTGGTACCATTGATATCAAATTTTGTGAAAATATCAGCGATTTCCTCCTCCGTTAAAAAACCGTCTACGGTCCTGTTCATCTCCGCGGTTTCGAACAAGTGTCGGGCATTTGGGTCATCTGGAGTCGGTGGTCGTCCTGGATGAGCGGTCACACTGTAATACATGGGAATTTTAACTAAATGCATTTCTCTCGCATAAATCAAACAAGCCATCCAAATGTTGCCAAGGAAAAACGATAAAGTTATTCAAATGCCAACATATGGCAACACAAAGATGAATGAAAGCTAACAATGGCGTTAGCCTTGTCTGTGCATCGCAACAAAGTTCAGCATAGCTGCGTATAAGGATACAACAAAAAAACAAAAAGAACCAATTTGGGTAAAATTGTAAATCAAACCATCTAATGATAGAAGAAAGGGTATAAACAATTTCAAACTTTTAAAACCACTTTTCTTTGGCTAAATTTTTACTGCCAAATAACTCAAGGGAAAAATATTAATATCTTAAATAATTCATTTGTTCTATAACATACGCTATAGAGATATTAAACACCATGGTCGAATCAGGCTCAAGAACCGAGTGCGAAATCTTCAAGTAAAACAAGGTAGACTCTTCAGATAACATAAAATGGAAGTCTCATCAGATTTTAGTGAATGTTTGTTGGAAATGTTTTATCAATCATGTTTTTAAAATATTAAATGATCGCAATGATTAGAAGCGGCGTGAAGCAGTCAAATGTGTCACATTGAACAAAAGATGTGCGATGCAGTCCAATATCACAATGATTAGAAGCGACGTGAAGCAGTCAGACGTGTCACATTGAACAAAAGATGTGCGATGCAGTCCAATATCACAATGATTAGAAGCGACATGAAGCAGTCAAACGTGTCATATTGAACAAAAGATGTGCGACGCAGTCCAATATCACACTGATTAGAAGCGACATGAAGCAGTCAAACGTATCACGTTCACCGAAAGATGTGCGATGCAGTCCAGGATCACAATGATTAGAAGCGACATGAAGCAATCAGACGTGTCGTATCGACCAAAATATGTGCGATGCAGTTCAATATCACAATGATTAGAAGCGGCATAGTAACCATAATTTTGTGGTTGTAAAGTTAAAGACGTAAGTCTTAGCTGATTTGTAAAACAAAAACAACAAAGAAATTTGATTATATTTTAACCGTTTCCATAATAACTGAATTGGTTTAAGTATGATGATATTTTAACGCAAAATACATAAATATTGAATCAGATCAATGCATACATATACACAAATTAAAATGTGGACAAAATTAGGAAATGAATTATTTTATAGTTATAACAGCATATAAAAATAGATGGAGCCTAAACTTTCATGTGAATGTATTTCAAAATGCAATACCAGGTTATATATCTTTGCGTTATATATCTATGTTTGGCTTTTGAGGAAATATTTCCTAGATATTACAAGACAGAAATGAAAAACGAATAATTATTAGCACATGTTTAAATAACAAAACAACAACATAAATATAAAATAGGAAACCACGTCACCCCAGAAATTTATTTCCGTATTATTCATCTTCGTAACTAATGTAGAAAGCATATGTAACGGCACACACATATATAAAAATGTAACGGCACACAGATTTATACAAATGTAACGGCATATATAAAATGACAGAAATTTGTTTTAACATTTTTTTATTATACAGAGTAATGTTTCATGCATGTGTGTGGGTGTGTTTGGGATTTTTAACGTAACTTAAACAAATTTACGTCATATCGCTACGATGTCGGCACTGTCTCAGTTTATAGTGATGTTTAGTACTGGGGCATCATGCCGCTGACATTCAGCATGATGTCCCACCCAGTCACATTATCCTGACACCAGGCCGACCAGTCCTAACACTAATCTCTTAATGCTGTGCGCCAAGCGATGCAGCTGTTAGTACCATTTTTGTAAGTCTTTGGTATGACTCGGCTGAGGTTCGAACCCTTGACCTCCCGCATCCGAGGCGGACGCTCTAACCACTAGGCCACCGGAGCGGTCACCAGAGCGGTCACTGTTTCTTGTGTAAATTTCTCTTTACAATCGAGTAAATGTTTTTTTGTTTTTTTTTGTTTTTTCAATGCCTCATAACAATATTGATGTCAGTGTACAAAGTCCTTTAAAACCCATTAAGCAGAACCAACATTTATAATGGGCTGACGTGGTAACCCCCTGTACACCAACCGTAAAATAAGAAGTAGGGATAACAACAACTTGTGCTAATTTCAAAGTTTATAGTATATCCAACATAAGAATGCAAACTGATTTTCTGTTTCTGTGTTTTAACTTGCATAGTATGCATGGAACCAAGCAGCTTTCCGGAAGCATACGTCACGATCAGCCGTTGTCCTACTTTCATTACGAGAACCAACTCTTTGGTGACAACACCATGCTGAAATATACCTCGTTGATGTAAATTCCGTAATACTTTATACCATACTCTCCCTTGGGAAACCTTTAATAATCTCTCTTCTAGTATGAAATTGTTTTCGAAATAGTAATCTCCATCAGGGAAATGATGCTAATATACATCCTGTTATTATTGTTTCTTTCTTACTATTTTATTATACTCACACATTTTAACGTATTTCACACAGGCATGCATGCATTAAGTTCAAGAGATCTTCAAAACATTATATATATTTTTCTTGGGTGATGCAGTTAAAATGTATGACTGAATGACACGATTAGCATGGCATTTGTGTTACAATTAATGCATTCTGGTTTTTACTTGTATATCTTTATGCATATCTCTTAACTAAAATAACATCATTTGCATTCATATATTTAGGTACTTGGTCTTACCTCAATACAAATGAGAACAGAAGTATAAGTAGTTCTCTAGCCATATCTGAAATAATAATAATAATAATAATAATAGTAATAGTAAGAAGAAGAAGAAGACGAAGAAGAACAAAAAGAAGACGACAAATAAGAAGTAGAAGAAGAAGACGATGACGAATAAGAAGAAGAAGAGCAACAACACCAAGATAATGAAAGATTAAGAACATGAACAACAACAACATAAAAGAAAGAAGAAATATTCGTGGCCTCAAATTCAATTGAAATACTAGTCTCTAGAAATGATCGAAACTCTACTCCACGAAAATAGTTTGTAAGAATTCACAAGAAGTAGGTTTCGTCTGTCCATTTATCTTTGTTTTTAAAGATATTCGTAGAGGTTACTGAAAAACTAGAACAAAACAAATTTAGTGACCAAATATATTTACTTAAACCTTTGAGTTAACATGTTCACAAGACGAACGCAGTTCAGTAAACTTTGTCAAGGACTAAAGCTGGTATCCTAAATACATCATACTTGTACTTATCTCACATACTGTAAAGAAAGACAGTTTCTCTGTCTTGGAAATTGTTTTATTATTTGGTTGTGCTGCAAGTCATTTCCAAGAGAGGGCCTGATGCACACAAATCAGCGAAAAATAAAATTCGCCACCACACATCCACAATGATTTGGTTACATTAACCTAATTTACAGTTTATCCTGCCCAGTTACGTTAACTAACATACTCCGTTTGTTTGGGATTTTATAAACATTTCCTACAACGAAGGTTTCCTCCGAACCGTAACGCTTAAGTGATACAGGTTTCATTCATTAAAACATCTCATCTCTTGAATATAACATAGCCAACTTGTGTATTGTTCTCACTTTGACATTTAAAGGGGTTCTTTTAAAATTGGAAGCTGTAACATTCGCCTGATAAATCAAAGCCTAGCGAAATCTAGATATTCACTGATTTCGCTTTAAGTTTTGTTTGTCTGTTTCTGCTTCTTACTTTGAAGTATTCACGAAGGTTTATATTGAAAGTAGGACAATGTAAACAAAAGGCTGTAGAAGTACTATATGTGGAATGTATGAGGCGACTTTGTTGCCTGTTGAATGGTCTGTAAAAAGACGATTTTGGGGTAGCTGACGAAAAAGAAAGATATGTGTCTGAGGATGGAGACGCCTGACTACACTACCTACGTATATTGGAATCAGCTGAAAAACAAATCAACAAGACCACTTCCCTCTGACGAGTTACAAAGATACGGAAATCGGTCATGGACCGAGGGTGAATAGACCATCCCAGCAGATGGGAGGACACGCATCCACATCCTATTAGGCAGCACGTTCTCTCAGTCTCGATTAAATCGGAAGTAAAGGCGACCCTCTGCGAAAACCAGGTTGTTACGCCCCCAAAACAACTAGAGCCCTACGGAAGCGCATCAGAAAATTAAAATAAAATCTCCACTATCCTACGTGAAGAATTGAGTTCTCACTGGACAGTTGTTCTGGTGATTTGTCATCCGCCAATGACCTATTGCAGCAAATTGAGAATATCTTTACACCGAAGATGCAAATATAAACAAACGAATGATTTTTGTAGAAATCATGCATGTGAGATTTTGACTGCGGTAATCAGGTAAATTCCTTATACAACTGGTGGCTTATGTACTGAACCAACACTACTACCAACTCCTCTTTCTTACAGTAATTTTTGATAGCAAAAAAGCTATTTTGAATATTTTCCTGTCACAAGGGACCTAAAAGAATCAGTATTGCCTTATGCATGAATAAAGTTAACTAGTACTATAACACATTAGCATACTTTTCATCACCCATCAACCATCTCGATACTTAGATATTTACCTCCGTAGCAGACATACAGAAATACGTGCGTCAAGTCGGCTGTTCATTTGCAGCCTAAGTTACGCATTTGATATTCAATGCTAGTCTAACTTTGACAGGCAGTCACCAAACAAGCCAACCCATTTTCAAGCCTAACTCAAAGTAAATCTAAACCACATTACATATTTAGCTTCTGTGTGAATTTATAAATGTTAGGCTTATGATGATTAGGTTCATGCCTTCTACGTTAAACATTAGGGAGGTGTCAAAATACGAACCTATCCAGTGAGTTCTGACAACGACCGCTTGGAGTTCATGTTCTTACCATAAGCGCTAATTTTATCAGCCAATCAGATGAAGGGTTATATTTTCGCACCGAATGACCTGATTCACTTCAAAGTTTCTGAAAGCTGAATTTCGATTGGTTAATTCAAAGGTTACCAGAACATGACCCCTAAGCTGTCGCAGTTAGATCTTCGTGAAGGGCAGTGGAGATCTGATCTTAATCAGATTGTCTACAGGTCTATCCTTCTCCACCCAACAACGGTTATCAGAAGAAATGTGAACCCAACCAAAGAGAAAACTTGACAATCCTGTTTCAGAACGCCAACAAGCTAAGCGTTTGTTACAACCTAACCAGCCAATCCCTTTCTTCAAACAAAGCTAATAAACTACTTTCAAAAGTTGTCAAATTACAAAAAGTGGCAAACTATCTTCAAGCGTGTGGCCACAAGGCAAAAAATCTAATATATTTAGAAGCATATAAAAAAAAACCTCAAACATACTTTTAATCTAAGAGATTATTGTACTACACGTAATATTAATAACTTACCAAACCTGCCTTCTCTGTGGAAAAAAATAGTAGGTAAGACTAAAAGGGAATTGCAAGCGAGAATATCTGTGAAAAAGATACATCAGTATCCAATGCCATCACATGATATCACGACATCATAAACAAGTCTTGAGTCAAGACCTTCGACCTTGAATCAATATCAGAATACCGACTATCGAATAGTTTATTGAAAGACAATGAAATACAAAGTTTAGTCACAATTAAAGTTTCATATGTTCACGTGACTCTGTTCCCAAGCTCAATTCAGTGTACACAATTTGCTAATGATCTCTGTCATCATCCCATTGTCTGGTTTTCAAAGTTGTTCAGTGTAGGATGGATGCGTTGATACTCAGATTTGACCGATACGTTGATACTCAGATTTGACCGATACGCTGATACTCAGATTTGACCGGTACGTTGATACCCAGATTAGGATTTGCACAGTGCGATCCCTGTTTTAGTAAAAACCCAATGTCAGTGCAACTCTTCGTTCATAAAGAGTTGCGACTGAAAGACTTTCAAATACATATCATAAGAAGACGTTTAATGAAAACCGATGTCGAACTGACCATCTAGTAAGGATCCATGTCGAACTGACCATCAAGTAAGGACCCATGTCTAACTGACCATCTAGTAAGAACCCCATGTAGACAAACTGACATAAAAAGTAGGCCATCGAATAACTCTTTTAGTCTCTTACCAGTGATGCTAATAATGGAGGACAATCTTAATGAAAATACACTGTCTAAACTACTTAAAATAAATCAAAACATACAATACATTTCTTTGTGAAATTCAAAATGTTTATCCACAAAGATGTACATGTTCCCGTGATAATTACATAAAAAGTTTAATGTAAATCTGAAATACATTTCAAGATCTCATCACCTTGCATTTTTGTTGATCCATCACAAACAACGTAACATCTGAAAAGTCGTTCCTGATTGGCTGATAGTGCGATATTCAGCTAAACGGTCAACTTAGTTGCTACATATCGGTCCGGCCCGTTTGTTTCCAAATGCATTTGGAGCTAATACGTATGCATCAACATTTACCGTTACCATAAGTCGAGATAAATCTAAGTTACTTATATGGACCTAAGGAATAAATATCTGAATCTTCTCAATTAAAGATCTTTGTTTCGCAATATATAAGTAAGAGCTAGTTCATAACGAAAGCAATGCCCTTACCTGGGTCATCAAAATTTATCTCTTTTTCTCTTTACCATGCCGTTAACGTACATAAAAGCTCAGATCGTATATATAGGTAGATTACTGTGGCAAGGGTTATCAGTATAGTCTTGCCCATTGGCATGACCCCATGCTGATGAAAGTGGTGACAAAGACTTTAAAAGAAGTTCATAAATATTCGTAAAATTTGGAAAACTGAGAGCAATTAACATCTTTGTCTTTACACGGGATAATATAAGCAATAAAGTACCAGACTTAATTTCTGATCTTATAAAGGAAACAAACCTTTTCGATCCCGTGTATAAATCATATCTTTCGTCCTCTTGGGGTGCTTGGGAAAAGCCACATGGGGGACACTAATCTGATCACATGATAAGGTGTTGTTGAGCTGAAATGGCACAACGTGTTGTATGCCAGTCTGCATAAATTCAAGGATAGTTTTCAAGCACGTTTATAAGCCAAACGCGTGCTACTTGTTTTATAAATACAATATTGCTTTATGGAAGGTATAACCAAACCTAACAGGAAGTACTCATATAGAAGGTCTCCTCCAGTTTTACAACACGTACTTGTTTCCAGAAACTCCCCTCCCATGTTAAGACTTGTACATATTTGCACAAAGTCTCCTACTAGGTTACAACACGTATTTGTCTTTCATCCAGCTTGCTACATGTACTTGTGTGGTGTCTTCACCCGCCTTGCACCACGTACTTGTTTGTACAAAAAAAACTTCCAACGTTACAACACGTTCTTGCGTGTACAAAATCTAAGCCCACCTTGCAACATATACTTGCTTGTACAGAAACCCTCCCACCTTGCAACATATACTTGCTTGTACAGAAACCCTCCCACGTTACAACATATACTTGCTTGTACAGAAAACCTCCCACATTACAACATATACTTGCTTGTACAGAACCCTCCCACATTACAATATATGCTTCCTTGCGTAAAGTCTCCTCTCACCCAACAAAACGAAATTGCTTGTAAAGTCCCGTCATACAAGTATTTGTTTCTACAGTCTCCGACCATATCACAACTTGTACTTGTTTGTACAAAGTCTCCAACCCACCTTAAAGCATGTACTTGTTTGTATAGTCTCCTCCCACCTTACAACACGTACTTGCTGTACAAGCCTTCTCCCACCTTACAACACGTACTTGCTGTACAAGCCTTCTCCCACCTTACAACACGTACTTGCTGTACAAGCCTTCTCCCACCTTACAACACGTACTTGCTGTACAAGCCTTCTCCCACCTTACAACACGTACTTGCTGTACAAGCCTTCTCCCACCTTACAACACGTACTTGCTGTACAAGCCTTCTCCCACCTTACAACACGTATTTGCTGTACAAGCCTTCTCCCACCTTACAACACGTATTTGCTGTACAAGCCTTCTCCCACCTTACAACACGTACTTGCTGTACAAGCCTTCTCCCACCTTACAACACGTATTTGCTGTACAAGCCTTCTCCCACCTTACAACACGTATTTGCTGTACAAGCCTTCTCCCACCTTACAACACGTACTTGCTGTACAAGCCTTCTCCCACCTTACAAGTACATGTTTGTACAGTCTCATCCCACCTTACAACACGTATTTGTGGGTACAAAAGTATGTTATCAGCTTACGACCGACACTTGTGTGTATGCTGTCTCCTCCCACCTAACAAGTACATTTTGATTAACATCCTCCTCCAAACTTTACAAAACGTATATTTTTGTACCAAGCGTCCCCCCCCCACCATACAAAGCATACATGTTTGTACAAAGTCTAGCCCACTTTACAACATATAGGGCCTACTTGTTTGTACAATCTACTTCATCCTTATAACACGTACTTGCTTGTGCAAAGTATCTTTCCACCCTGAAAACATAGTCTCCTCCCACATTACAACATGTACAGCACCATTTGACACGTGTACAGTCTCCTTCCACCCAATCTGATTAAAATCAGATCTCCGGTGTTATA